>CM067846.1:529211867-530461867 GCA_034509565.1 Triticum monococcum
TATGATGTGATCTATGATGAGTCTTACCGATTTACCACTATCGTTTTGGGGTTATGCATTAGAGATAGTTGCATTCACGTTAAATAGGGCACCATCTAAAAATCTGTTGAGAGGACACCGTATGAACTGTGGTTTGGCGAGAAACCTAAGCTGTCGTTTCTTAAAGTTTGGGGTTGCGATGCTTATGTGAAAAAGTTTCAGCCTGATAAGCTCAAACCCAAATCGGAGAAGTGCGTCTTCATAGGATACCCAAAAGAAACTACTGGGTACACCTTCTATCACAGATCTGAAGGCAAGATCTTTGTTGCTACGAGTGGATCCTTTCAAGAGAAGGAGTTTCTCTTGAAAGAAGTGAGTGGGAGGAAAGTAGAACTTGATGAGGTAACTGTACCTTCTTCCGAATTGGGAAGTAGTTCATCACAAAAATCAGTTCCAGTGATGCCTACACCAATTAGTAAGGAAGGTAATGATGATGATCTTGAAACTTCAGATCAAGTTACTACCGAACCTCGTAGGTCAACCAGAGTAAGTTCCACACCAGAGTGGTACGGTAATCCTGTTCTGGAAGTCATGTTACTAGACCATGACGAACCTACAAACTATGAGGAAGCGACGATGAGCCTAGATTCCGCGAAATGGCTTAAGGCCATGAAATCTGAGATGGGATCCATTTATGAGAACAAAGTATGGACTTTGATTGACTTGCCCGATGATCGGTGAGCCATTCGGAATAAATGGATCTTCAAGAGGAAGATAGACGCTGATAGTAGTGTTACTATCTACAAAGCTCGAATTATCGCAAAAGGTTTTCGACAAGTTCAAGGTGTTGACTACGATGAGATTTTCTCACTCGTATCGATGCTTAAAAGTCTGTCCGAATCATGTTAGCAATTGCCGCATTTTATGAAATCTGGCAAATGGATATCAAAACTACATTCCTTAATGGATTTATTAAAAAAGAGTTGTATATGATGCAACCAGAAGGTTTTGTCAATCCTAAAGGTGTTAACAAAGTGTGCAAGCTCCAGCGATCCATCTATGGACTGGTGCAAGCATCTCGGAGTTGGAATATATGCTTTGATGATTTGATCAAAGCTTATAGTTTTATATAGACTTGTGGTGAAGCCTGTATTTACAAGAAAGTGAGTGGGAGTACTACAGCCTTTCTGGTAAGTATATGTGAATCGGAAATGATGTAGAATTTTCTAGAAAGCATAAAGGAGAATTTGAAAGGAGTTTTTCAAAGAAAGAATTACCTATAAAGCTACTTACATATTGGGCATCAAGATCTATAAAGATAGATCAAGATGCTTGATAAGACTGTCAATGAGTACATACCTTGATAAGATTTTGAAGGAGTTCAAAATGATCAGTCAAAGAAGGAGTTCTTGCCTGAGTTGTAAGGTGTGAAATTGAGTAAAGACTCAAAACCCGGCCACGGCAGAAAATAGAAAGAGAATGCAAAGTCATTCCCTATGCCTCAGTCATAGGTTCTATAAAGTATGCTATGTTGTGTACCAGACCTATTGTATACCTTAGCATGACTTTGGCAAGGTAGTACAATAGTGATATAGGAGTAGATCACTGGACAACGGTCAAAATTATCCTTAGAGGACTAAGGAAATATTTCTCGGTTATGGAGGTGATAAAAGAGTTCATCGTAAAGAGTTACATTGATGCAAGCTTTTTACACCGATCTGGATGACTCTAAGTCTCGATCTAGATACATATTGAAAGTGGGAGCAATTAGCTAGAGTAGCTCCGTGCAGAGTATTGTAGACATAGAAATTTGCAAAATACATACGGATCTGAATGTTGCAGACCCGTAGACTAAACTTCTCTCACAAGCAAAACATGATCACTCTTTGGCTATTAATCACATAGCAATGTGAACTAGATTATTGACTCTAGTAACCCTTTGGGTATTAGTCACATGAAGATGTGAACTAATCACATAAATATGTGAACTATTGGTGTGAAATCACAGGATGATGTGAACTAGATTATTGACTCTAGTGCAAGTGGGAGACTGAAGGAAATATGCCCTAGAGGAAATAATAAAGTTGTTATTTATATTTCCTTATATCATGATAAATGTTTATTATTCATGCTATAATTGTATTAACCGAAAACTTAGTACATGTGTGAATATATAGACAAACAGAGTGTCCCTGCTATGACTCTACTTGACCAGCTCGTTAATCAAAGATGGTTAAGTTTCCTAGCCATAGACATGTGTTGTCATTTGATGAATGGGATCACATCATTAGAGAATGATGTGATGGACTAGACCCATCCATTAGCTTAGCACTATGATTGTTTAGTTTATTGCTATTGCTTTCTTCATGACTTATACATGTTCCTATGACTACGAGATTATGCAACTCCCAGATACCGGAGGAACACTTAGTGTGCTATCAAATGTCACAACGTAACTGGGTGATTATAAAGATGCTCTACAGGTGTCTCCGATGGTGTTTGTTGAGTTGGCATAGATCGAGATTAGGGTTTGTCACTCCGATTGTCGGAGAGGTATCTTTGGGCCCTCTCGGTAATGCACATCACTATAAGCCTTGCCAGCAATGTGACTAATGAGTTAGTTGCGGGATGATGCATCACGGAATGAGTAAAGAGACTTTACGGTAACGAGATTGAACTAGGTATTGAGATACCGACGATCGTATCTCGGGCAAGTAACATACCGACAACAAAGGGAACAACATATGTTGTTATGCGGTTTGATCGATAAAGATCTTCGTAGAATATGTAGGAACCAATATGAGCATCCAGGTTCCGCTATTGGTTATTGAATGGAGATGAGTCAAGGTCATGTCTACATAGTTCTCGAACCCGTAGGGTCCGCACGCTTAACGTTCGATGACGATCGGTATTGTGAGTTTATGTGTTTTGACGTACTGAAGGTATTTCGGTGTCCCGGATGTGATCACGGACATGACGAGGAGTCTCGAAATGGTCGATACATAAAGATCGATATATTGGAAGGCTATGTTTGGACATCGGAATGGTTCCGGATAAGTTCGGGCATTTACCGGAGTACCGGGGGGGGGGGTTACCGGAACCCCCCAGGGAGTCAATGGCCTTATTGGGCCTTAGTGGGAGAGAGGAGGAGGCGGCCAAGGTGGAGGGCGCGCCCCCCAAGCCCAATCCGAATTGGGTGGGGGCCGCCCCCCCCTTTCCTTCCCTCTCTCTCCCCTTCCTTCCTCTCCTACTCCAACTAGGGAAAGGGGAATCCTACTCCCACCGGGAGTAGGACTCCCCCCTTAGGCGCGCCATGAGAGGGCCGACCCTCCCCTCCTCCACTCCTTTTGGCTCCGTATCTGGTAGTTTGGGGGTACGTAGGTATATATAGGAGGAAGGAGTACGTCGGTGGAGCAACAGGGGGCCCATGAGGGTGGAGGGTGCGCCCAGGGGGGTAGGCGCGCCCCCTACCTCGTGGCCTCCTGGTTGATGTCTTGACGTAGGGTCCACGTCCTGTGGATCATGTTTGTTCCGAAAATCACGTTCCCGAAAGTTTCATTCCGTTTGGACTCCGTTTGATATTCTTTTTCTGCGGAACCCTAAAATAGGCAAAAAAAACTACAATTCTGGGCTGGGCCTCCGGTTAATAGGTTAGTCCCCAAAATAATATAAAAGTGTATAATAAAGCCCAATAATGTCCAAAATAGAATATAATATAGCATGGAACAATAAAAAAATTTAGATACGTTGGAGACGTATCAAGCTTAATTCTTGCTCGTCCTCGAGTAGGTAAATGATAAAAACAGAATTTTTGATGTGGAATGCTACTTGGCATAATTTCAATGTAATTCTCTTAATTGTGGCATGAATATTCAGATCCGAAAGATTCAAGACAAAAGTTTAATATTGACATAGAAATAATAATACTTCAAGCATACTAACTAACCAATTATGTCTCTTCAAAATAACATGGCCAAAGAAAGTTATCCCTACAAAATCATATAGTCTGGCTATGCTCCATCTTCACCACACAAAGTATTCAAATCATGCACAACCCCGATGACAATCCAAGCAATTGTTTCATACTTTTAATGTTCTCAAACTTTTTCAATCTTCACGCAATACATGAGCGTGAGCCATGGACATAGCACTATAGGTGGAATAGAATGGTGGTTGTGGAGGAGACAAAAAGGGAGAAGATAGTATCACATCAACTAGGCGTATCAATGGGCTATGGAGATGCCCATCAATAGATATCAATGTGAGTGAGTAGGGATTGCCATGCAACGGATGCACTAGAGCTGTAAATATATGAAAGCTCATCAAAAAGAAACTAAGTGGGTGTGCATCCAACTTTCTTGCTCACGAAGACCTAGGGCATTTTGAGGAAGCCCATCGTTGGAATATACAAGCCAAGTTCTATAATGAAAAATTACCACTAGTATGTGAAAGTGATAACATAGGAGACTCTCTATTATGAAGATCATGGTGCTACTTTGAAGCACAAGTGTGAGAAAAAGGACAGTAGTATTGCCCCTTTTTATATATTTTTTGGGCCTTCTTTGTTTTTCTTTGGCCTTTTTTTATTTGGGACAATACTCTATGAATGATGATCATCACACTTCTATTTATTTACAACTCAATGATTACAACTCGATACTAGAACAAAGTATGACTCTATATGAATGCCTCCGGCGGTGTACCGGGATAGAAATGATGCATGAGTGACTTATATGAAAGAATTATGAACGGTGGCTTTGCCACAACAAAAATGCCAACTACATGATCATGCAAAGCAACATGACAATGATGTAGCGTGTCATGATAAACGGAACGGTGGAAAGTTGCATGGCAATATATCTCGGAATGGCTATGGAAATGCCATGATAGGTAGGTATGGTGGCTATTTTGAGGAATGCATATGGTGGGTGTATGATACCGGCGAAAGGTGCGCAGTATTAGAGAGGCTAGCAATGGTGGAAGGGTGAGAGTGCGTATAATCCATGGACTCAACATTAGTCATAAAGAAGTCACATACTTATGGCAAAAATCTATTAGTTATCGAAGCAAAGTACTACGCGCATGCTCCTAGGGGGATAGACTGGTAGGAAAAGACCATCGCTCGTCCCCGACCGCCACTCACAAGGAGGACAATCAATAAATACATCATGCTCCGACTTCTTAACATAACGGTTCACCATACCTGCATGCTACGAGAATCACAAACTTCAACACAAGCATTTCTCAAATTCACAATTACTCAACTAGCACGACTCTAATATCACCATCTCCATATCTCAAAACAATTATCAAGTTTCAAACTTCTCATGGTATTCAACACACTCATAAGAAAATTTTATTTATTTAATCTTGAATGCCTCAAATAATTAAAGCAAATTACCATGCTATTTTGTAGGACTCTCAAAATAATCTAAGTGAGGCATGAGAGAACAATGGTTTCTATAAAACAAATCCATCGACGTGCTCTAAAAGATATAAGTGAAGCACTAGAGCAAAAACTATATAACTCAAAAGATATAAGTATAGCACATAGAGTATTCTAATAATTTCCGAATCATGTGTGTCTCTCTCAAAAAGGTGTGTACAGAAAGGATGATTGTGGAAAACTAACAAATAAAGACTCAAATAATACAAGATGTTCCAAGCAAAACACATATCATGTGGTAAATAAAAATATAGCTCCAAGTAAAGTTACCGATAGAAGTAGACGAAAGAGGGGATGCCTTCCAGGGCATCCCCAAGATTTGGCTTTTAGGTGTCTTTAGATTATCTTGGGGGTTCCATGGGCATCCCCAAGCTTAGGCTGTTGCCACTCCTTGTTCCATAATCCATCAAATCTTTACCCAAAACTTGAAAACTTCACAACACAAAACTTAAAGTAGAAAATCTCGTGAGCTCCGTTAGCGAAAGAAAACAAAACACCACTTCAAGGTACTGTAATGAACTCATTCTTTATTTATATTGGTGTTAAACCTACTGTATTCCAACTTCTCTATGGTTTATAAACTATTTTACTAGACATAGATTCATCAAAATAAGCAAACAACACACGAAAAACAGAATCTGTCAAAAACAGAACAGTCTGTAGTAATCTGTATCTAACGCAAAATATGGAACCCCAAAAATTCTAAAATAAATTTCTGGACGTGAGGAATTTATCTATTAATCATCTTAAAAAATAATTAACTAAATATCACTTTCCAAATAAAAATGGCAGCAGTTCTCGTGAGCGCTAAAGTTTCTATTTTTTACAGCAAGATTAACAAGACTTTCCCCAAGTCTTCCCAACGGTTCTACTTGGCACAAACACTAATTAAACACAAAAAACACAACAAAAACAGAGGCTAGATAAATTATTTATTACTAAACAGGAGCAAAAAGCAAGGAGTAAAAATAAAATTGGGTTGCCTCCCAACAAGCGCTATCATTTAACGCCCCTAGCTAGGCATAAAAAGCAAGGATAGATCTAGGTGTTGCCATCTTTGGTAGGCAATCCATAAGTGGCTCTCATAATAGATTCATAAGGTAATTTAATTTTCTTTCTAGGGAAGTGTTCCATGCCTTTCCTTAACAGAAATTGGAATCTAATATTCCCTTCCTTCATATCAATAATTGGACCAATCGTTCTAAGGAAAGGTCTACCAAGAATAATAGGACATGAAGGATTGCAATCTATGTCAAGAACAATAAAATCTACAGGCTCATAATTCCTATTTGCAACAATAAGAACATCATTAATTCTTCCCATAGCTTTATTAATAGTGGAATCCGCAAGGTGCAAGTTTAAAGAGCAATCATCAAAATCACGGAAACCTAACAAATCACATAAAGTCTTTGGAATCGTGGAAACACTAGCACCCAAATCACACAAAGGATAGCATTCATGATCTTTAATTTTAATTTTAATAGTAGGTTCCCACTCATCATAAATTTTTCTAGGGATAGAAACTTCCGACTCAAGTTTTTCTTCATAAGATTGCATCAAAGAATCAACGATATGTTTAGTAAAAGCTTTATTTTGACTATAAGCATGAGGAGAATTTAGCACGGATTGAAACAAGGAAATGCAATCTATCAAAGAGCAATTGTCATAATTAAATTCCTTGAAATCCAAAATAGTGGGTTCATCAATATTTAAAGTTTTGACTTCTTCAATCCCACTTTTAACAATTTTAGCATCAAGATCTATAGACTCCGAATTTTTGGAACGCTGTCTTGGTAAAGGTGGATCATATTCGGTCCCATTATTATCAAAATTCATATTGCAATACAAAGATTTAATAGGGGACACATCAATAACTTTTAGATCTTCATCTTTATTATCATCGAAACTAGAAGAACACACTTTTATAAAAGCAATCTTTCTTAGCACGCATCCTAGCGGTTCTTTCTTTGCACTCATCAATGTTAAGCAATTTTTCTTCAATCAAAGCATTGAAATCCTTTTGCGAAGTAATAAATTCTTTAATATTAGATTCAAAATCAGAGGGCATCTTATTATAGTTTCCATAAGAATTGTTGTAGGAATTACCATAATTATTAGAGGAATTACTAGGATACGGCCTAGGGTTAAAGTTTCCTCTATATGCGTTGTTACCAAAATTGTTCCTACCAACAAAATTCACATACATAGATTCATTATTATTCTCAATCAAAGTAGACAAAGGCATATCAATAGGATCAGAAGAAACACTTTTATTAACAAATAATTTCATAAGTTCATCCATCTTTCCACTCAAAACATTAATTTCTTCTATCGCATGCACTTTCTTATTAGTGGATCTTTCAATATGCCATTGAGAATAATTAACCATAATATTATCTAGGAGTTTAGTAACTTCTCCTAAAGTGATTTCCATAAAAGTGCCTCCCCCGGCCGAATCTAAAAGATTTCTAGAAGCAAAATTCAATCCGGCATAAAATTTTTGTATAATCATCCACAAATTCAAACCATGCGTAGGGCAATTACGTATCATTAATTTCATCCTCTCCCAAGCTTGTGCAACATGTTCATGATCAAGTTGCTTGAAATTCATAATATCATTTCTAAGAGAGATGATCTTAGCGGGAGGAAAATACATAGAGATAAAAGCATCTTTGCACTTATTCCACGAATCAATACTATTTTTAGGCAAAGACGAAAACCAAGCTTTAGCACGTTCTCTAAGCGAAAAAGGAAATAGATTCAATTTAATAATATCATTATCCACATCTTTCTTCTTTTGCATATCACACAAATCAACGAAGCTATTTAGATGGGTAGCGTCATCTCCACTAGGAAGGCCGGAAAACGGATCTTTCATGACAAGATTCAGCAAGGCAACATTAATTTCACAAGATTCAGCATCGGTAAGAGGAGCAATCGGAATGCTAATAAAATCATTGTTGTTGGTATTGGTAAAGTCACACAATTTAGTGTTATCTTGAGCCATCGTGACAAGTAAGCAATCCAACACACAAGCAAACGAGGAACGGGCAAAAAGAGGCAAATAGAGAAAGAGATGGAGGATAGAGAGAGAGGGTGAATAAAACGGCAAGGGTGAAGTGGGGGAGAGGAAAACGAGAGGCAAATGGCAAATAATGTAATGCGGGAGATAAGGGTTGTGATGGGTACTTGGTATGTTGACTTTTGCGTAGACCTCCCTAGCAACGGCGCCAGAAATCCTTCTTGCTACCTCTTGAGCACTTGTGTTGGTTTTCCTTTGAAGAGGAAACGGTGATGCAGCAGAGTAGCGTAAGTATTTCCCTCAGTTTTTTAGAACCAAGGTATCAATCCAGTAGGAGGCCACGCACGAGTCCTTTGTACCTACACAAACAAATAAATCCTCGCAACCAACGCGATAAGGGGTTGTCAACCCCTACACTGTCACTTATGAGAGTGAGATCTGATAGATATGATAAGATAATCTTTTTGGTATTTTTATGATAAATATGCAAAGTAAAATAAAAGGCAAAGGAATAACTAAGTATTGGAAGATTAATATGATGGAAGATAGACCCCGGGGCCATAGGTTTCACTAGTGGCTTCTCTCGAGAGCATAAGTATTCACAGTGGGTAAACAAATTACTGTTGAGCAATTGAAAGAATTGAGCATAGTTATGAGAATATCTAGGTATGATCATGTATATAGGCATCACGTCCAAAAAAAGTAGACCGACTCCTGCCCGCATCTACTACTATTACTCCACACATCGACCGCTATCCATCATGCATCTAGAGTATTAAGTTCAAGAGAATAGAGTAACGCTTTAAGCAAGATGACATGATGTAGAGGGATAAACTCATGCAATATGAAATAAACCCCATCTTGTTATCCTCGATGGTAACAATACAATACGTGCCTTGCTGCCCCTACTGTCACTGGGAAAGGATACCGCAAGATTGAACCCAAAGCTAAGCACTTCTCCCATTGCAAGAAAGATCAATCTAGTAGGCCAAACCAAGCTGATAATTCAAAGAGACTTGCAAAGATAACCAATCATACATAAAAGAATTCAGAGAAGATTCAAATATTGTTCATAGATAAACTTGATCATAAACCCACAATTCATCGGTCTCCACAAACACACCTCAAAAGAAGATTACATCGAATAGATCTCCACAAGAGAGGGGAGGACTTTGTATTGAGATCCCAAAAGAGAGAAGAAGCCATCTAGCTAATAACTATGGACCCGTAGGTCTGAGGTAAACTACTCACACTTCATTGGAAGGGCTATGGTGTTGGTGTAGAAGCCCTCCGTGATCGATGCCCCCTCCGGCGGAGCTCCGGAACAGGCCCCAAGATGGGATCTCGTGGATACAGAAAGTTACGGCGGTGGAATTAGGGTTTTGGCTCCGTATCTGGTAGTTCGGGGGTACGTAGGTATATATAGGAGGAAGGAGTACGTCCGTGGAGCAACAGGGGGCCCATGAGGGTGGAGGGCGCGCCCAGAGGGGGTAGGCGCGGCCCCCTACCTCATGGTCTCCTGGTTGATGTCTTGACGTAGGGTTCAAGTCCTCTAGATCATGTTCGTTCCGAAAATCACGTTCCCAAAGGTTTCATTCCGTTTGGACTCCGTTTGATATTCTTTTTCTGCGAAACCCTAAAATAGGCAAAAAATAGCAATTCTGGGCTGGGCCTCCGGTTAATAGGTTAGTCCCAAAAATAATATAAAAGTGTATAATAAAGCCCAATAATGTCCAAAATAGAATATAATATAGCATGGAACAATCAAAAATTATAGATACGTTGGAGACGTATCAGACGGCATGGAGGAGGAGCGCGATGTCGGGAAAGCCCGTTCCGCATTCTATCAACAACAGGCTCGGCGATACCAAAGCAGAGAAGTAGGGGCAAAGACCTACAATGTCGGTGAACTAGTTTTACGCCTACCAGAAAAGAAAAAGGACAAGCTCAAGCCCAAATGGGAGGGTCCCTTCATTATAGATGAAGTTCTCACTGGAGGAGCCTATCGTCTTCGCAATGCTTTGGACAATCGCTTGGAGCCAAACCCATGGAACGCCGCAAGGCTCCTAAGATTCTACGCCTAAGTTCGCACATACACCCTTTTTTCTCGTTCTGTCATTTCTCCTTTTTACAGTTTTCCCTTTTCTGCCTCATTTCTATACGACTTCTAAGTTTGTGTTCGGATAAACCGTACACCTGAAGGGTAGACATCCTCAAATGTACTTACCCCACAATACATGGGGGTTTCTTTTCACAAGAAGCTTATTCTTGTTATTATTTTTTGAGCATCAAGCTCACCATATATATGTGTCATCTATCCATATATGTCTTTTCTTCACCATTATATGCACCTTTATGACTTATGTTTTTGCCAAGCTGGGTTGCCTGGCTCCTGTGCTTATGCCCTACGTTCCCGTTTGTTCGGCTAGGGCATAAAGGGAGAACCTCTGCGATTGTTACGACCGGGTCATCCGGACATGTACCTCAGACGGGTGAAGCCGAAAGCTAGCGTTCTTAAGGGAATTATTGGTCGGTGAGTAAAAGACGAACTGCCCTTGTGGCACTACAAAGACCCAGAGTATAAACGCGTACTATGATTTCTTAGCATCACAGCCTCGGTATGCACAAATAACCGCATACTAGCCCAGGGAAAGGAACCCTTAACGGAACTATTCTCTCTGGAAGATGTTTCTTACAATCAAATGTAATATAACATAACTCCCCGAATACAACTTGTCTGTTCAAGCAATGATGACCGGACTGCCTGGTTTCTGAACATACTTTGGTGTTTACCTATGGTATAGTATTCAGAAACACTCCTAACCTCGGGTTTTCGGAGGTCAACGCAGAAAGTCTGCCATGACAATCGTTTTACAAATTCGTCTAGAGATAAGTTTGTTGACAAAAGTACATTGTTACTTAGACTCAAAAACTTCCTCTAGACCCTCTAGCAGGCTGTCTAGTTTACAATCTTGTTGGGAGAACTTGGCGGCCACCTTCACTTGGTGTACACCAGGCTGACCGGAATTTCCTATCCGTCAGATCCTCGGGGTCCGACCTGGGCCATATGATTGGGATCAAGACTAGTGTACCGTGTTTTTACCATGGCCCAGGCTTCCCGAGCACCTTCTCGGCATGTCGATATCTTCCATAGCCCAAAACGGCGCCACCTCCCTTGAACAAATTCACAAGGTCCTCCATACTTCTTGGAGGAGAATTGGTTGGCCATAAAGCCTTAGCAATGCTTCTCATCGCCTTCCGTGCTCGCTCATGCACCTTGGAAGCTCTTGTAGCAGGTTGCCTTGAAATCCGGACACCTCTTCTTCGGGACGCCCAGTCAACACACCTGCAGACATTAAACTTGTTAGGATTTGCATCAGTGAACTATATGACAATAAGTTATATGACATACTGAATATGCCGCCTCTCAGCTTTTTGTTCTCCTTCAAGGCGTCTGATAATTGGACTCGCACATCTTTCAGCTCGTCGCCGAGCTGGGTGTTGGCATCCTGCAGCTTGTTATTCTCGTCCCTGGTCCATGTCAGTACACGCTGCCAGCGGCCTTTTGCCTTCTGGCATGTTTTTTGTCCGCCTGCGCGGCCTTCAGTTTCTCTTCCAGTTGTGCCACTGATCCTGCCATTGTAAAACGCAACAGTGTTCATTTACATAAACATGACTGGCACATGATAATTTTTTCGGGCAGAAGGGAACATTACCAATCAGTGCTCCTTGGACTTCTCCAGTTCGGCAGTAGCAGTAGTCAGCTGTGTCCGACACTGCTCCAGCTCCCGAGATAGCACACTATTCTTCTCCATGATTATCTAGTTACACTTAGATCCTTAAAATCAGTTTCTTCAACTGTTTTCAATTCTTGGGGCTACTGGTATATGGCTATTTAATTTACACAAAATGATCTTACCCGCATATCCTTTAAAAGCTGGCGAGTGGCACCAGCAAGCCCATCCCGAGCAGCTCGGATGTATGCATCCGCCGAACTAAAGGCATTAAATGCCTCTTCAGTAAAGATAGGATCGCGCATGGCGGCCCTCCGGCGCCGATGGTTCATGGCACTCTCCACCTCAGAGTTGGTGACAGATACATTATCCAAATCGTCAGAAAGAGGACAGTCCGACATGGCACCTGATACGTCTCCGTCGTATCTACTTTTCCAAACACTTTTGCCCTTGTTTTGGACTCTAACTTGCATGATTTGAATGGAACTAACCCGGATTGACGCTGTTTTCAGCAGAATTACCATGGTGTTATTTATGTGCAGAAACAAACGTTCTCGGAATGACCTGAAACTTCACGGAGCAACTTTTTGAAAAATATAAAAAATACCTGCAAAAGATGAAGGCTAGGGGGCCCACCACCTCTCCACGAGGGTGGGGGCGCGCCCCCTACCTCATGGCCCCCCTGGTGCCTCTTCGACTCCAACTCCAACTCTATATATTGTGTTTTGGGGAGAAAAAAAATCAGAGAGAAGAATTCATCGCGTTTTACGATACGGAGCCGCCGCCAAGCCCTAAAACCTCTCGGGAGGGCTGATCTGGAGTCCGTACGGGGCTCCGGAGAGGGGAATCCATCGCCATCGTCATCATCAACCATCCTCCATCACCAATTTCATGATGCTCACTGCCGTGGGTGAGTAATTCCATCGTAGGCTTGCTGGACGGTGATGGGTTGGATGGGATCTATCATGTAATCGAGTTAGTTTTGTTAGGGTTTGATCCCTAGTATCCACTATGTTCCGAGATTGATGTTGCTATGACTTTGCTATGCTTAATGCTTGTCACTAGGGCCCGAGTGCCATGATTTCAGATCTGAACCTATTATGTTTTCATCAATATATGAGTGTTCTTGATCCTATCTTGCAAGTCTATAGTCACCTATTATGTGTTATGATCCGTTAACCCCGAAGTGACAATAATCGGGATACTTACCGGTGATGACCGTAGTTTGAGGAGTTCATGTATTCACTATGTGTTAATGCTTTGTTCCGGTACTCTATTAAAAGGAGGCCTTAATATCCCTTAGTTTCCGTAAGGACCCCACTGCCACGGGAGGGTAGGACAAAAGATGTCATGCAAGTTCTTTTCCATAAGCACGTATGGTTATATTCGGAATACATGCCTACATTATATCAATGAACTGGAGATAGTTCTGTGTCACCCTAGGTTATGACTGTTACATGATGAACCGCATCTAGCATAATTCTCCATCACCGATCCATTGCCTACGAGCTTTCCATATATTGTTCTTCGCTTATTTACTTTCCCATTGCTATTGCTATCATCACTACAAAACACCAAAAACATTACTTTTACTACTGTTACCTTTTGTTACCGTTACCACTACTATCATATTACTTTGCTACTAAATACTTTGCTGCAGATACTAAGTTTCCAGGTGTGGTTGAATTGACAACTCAGCTGCTAATACTTGAGAGTATTCTTTGGCTCCCCTTGTGTGGAATCAATAAATTTGGGTTGAATACTTTACCCTCGAAAACTGTTGCGATCCCCCATACTTGTGGGTTATCAAGACTATTTTCTGGCGCCGTTGCCGGGGAGCATAGGTCTATTCTTTGATTCACTTGGGATTTATATCTTCTTATCATTATGAAGAACTTGAAAGATCCAAGAACCAAGATTTATCCCTCAACTACGAGGGGAGGTAAGGAACTGCCATCTAGCTCTGCACTTGATTCACCTTCTGTTTTGAGTAAGCTTGCGACACCTAAACCTGCTTCTGCTATTCGTTCTGATATGTCGCATGTTATTGATGATGCTACTTCTGCTATACATGATACTTATGATGAAACTACTTCTATGCTTGATACTACCGTGCCACTTGGTGAATTTCTTGATGAACAACTTGCTAGGGCTAGAGAGATTGAAAATATTGAATCTGATAATACTGATGAAAGTGATGATGAAGAATCACTTGTTATTCCTGAGGGTTATGTTTTTGATCAAGAAGCCTCTTTAGCTATTTTAGCTTGCAAAGATAGATACGAACTTAAGAGGTTATTAGCTAAATGGAACAAGCAATCTCTAAATGCTAGAATGAAACCTGACCCTGCTTTTGCTACTTCACCTATCTATGTTACCAATAAGGATTATGAATTCTCTGTTGATCCTGATATAATTACTTTGGTTGAATCTGATCCTTTTCATGCCTATGAATCTGAAACTGTTGTGGCACATCTTACTAAATTAAATGATATAGCCACCCTGTTCACTACTGATGAGAGAACTCGTTACTTTTATATCCTTAAAATATGTCCGTTCTCATTAAAGGGTGATGCTAAGATATGGTTTAATTCTATTGATCCTGGTTGTGTGCGTAGTCCCCAGGATATGATTTATTACTTCTCTGCTAAATATTTCCCTGCTCATAAGAAACAAGCTGCTTTAAGGGATATATATAATTTTGTGCAAATTAAAGAAGAGAGTCTCCCACAAGCTTGGGGGAGGCTTCTCCAATTACTTAATGCTTTGCCTGATCATCCTCTTAAGAAAAATGAAATACTTGGTATCTTTTATAATGGACTAACCGATGCTTCCAGACATTACCTGGATAGTTGTGTTGGTTCTGTTTTCAGGGAAAGAACACCTGATGAGGCTGAAATTCTATTGAATAATATGCTGACAAATGAAAATAATTGGACACCTTTGGAGCCAATTCCTGAGCCTATTTCTAAACCAACTCCGAAGAAGAGGGGTATTCTATTTCTCAGTCCTGAAGATATGCAAGAGGCTAAGAAATCTATGAAATAAAAAGGTATTAAAGCTGAAGATGTTAAGAATTTACCTCCTATTGAAGAAATACATGGTCTTAATTTACCGCCTGTTGAACAAACATATGATCTTGATCCATCACCTATTGAAGAAACTCATGGTCTTGATAACCCAACACAGGTAGTAAAGGTAAATTCTCTCTATAGATATGGTAAAGCTGAAATCCCATTTACTAAGTTTGCTAGACCATGCTTAGATGAGTTTGATAAATTCATGGCTAAGCAAGAAGATTTTAATGCTTATTTTGGTAGACAATTGAAATATAATTCGAATATGCTTGAACACTTGGGTGATTATATGGCTAATGTTAAAGGTGAACTTAAACTTATTAGTAAACATGTTTCTATGGTTACCACTCAAGTAGAACAAGTACTTAAAGCTCAAAATGATTTGATCAATGAATTGAATAGCAAGAATAATGATAATGCTATTAGAGTGGCTACTAGAACTGGTAGAATGACTTAGGAACCTTTGTATCCTGAAGGCCATCCTAAGAGAATTGAGCAAGATTCTCAGAGAAATAATATAGATGCACCTAGTCCTTCTAAAAGGAAGAAAAAGAAAAATGATTGGACTTTGCATGCTTCTAGTGAACCTGTTACTGAACCACCTGAGAATCCAAATGATATTTCTATTTCTGATGCTGAAACTCAATCTGGTAATGAACCTGAAACTAGTAATAATGTTAATGATAATGTTCATGATGATGCTCAACCTAGTAATGATAATGATATAGAAATTGAACCTGCTGTTGATCTTGATAACCCACAATCAAAGAATCAACGTTATGATAAGAAAGACTTTGTTGCTAGGAAACATGGTAAAGAAAGAGAACCATGGGTTCAGAAACCCATGCCTTTTCCTCCCAAACCATCCAAGAAAAAGGATGATGAGGATTTTAAGCGCTTTGCTGAAATGATTAGACCTATCTTTTTGTGTATGCGATTAACTGATATGCTTAAAATGAATCCTTATGCTAAGTATATGAAAGATATTGTTACTAATAAAAGAAAGATACCAGAAGCTGAAATTTCCACCATGCTTGCTAATTATACTTTTAAGGGTGGAATACCAAAGAAACTTGGAGATCCAGGAGTACCCACTATACCATGCTCTATTAAAGGTAACTATGTTTAAACTGCTTTATGTGATCTTGCAGCCGGTGTTAGTGTTATGCCTCTCTCTTTATATCGTAGACTTGATTTGAATAAGTTGACACCTACTGAAATATCTTTGCAAATGGCTGATAAATCAACTGCTATACCTGTCGGTATTTGTGAGGATGTGCCTATTGTGGTTGCAAACGTTACTATTTTAACGGACTTTGTTATTCTTGATATACCCGAGGACGATAGTATGTCTATTATTCTTGGAAGACTCTTTTTGAATACTGCAGGGGCTGTTATTGATTGCACTAAAGGCAATGTCACTTTTCTTGTTAATGGTAATGAGCATACAGTACACTTTCTGGGGAAACAACCTCAAGTCCATAGTATACATTCTATTGGAAAAATTCCCTTGATTATAATTGGAGGTTTTGAATTTCCTCTTCCCACTGTCAAGAAGAAATATGATATTCTTATTATTGGGGATGCGCATATCCCCGTTGAGGTAACATAGTGTTATTCAAAATTTCTCCGGTTCCATGTTATTTGGAATGAGTTCGTTAACAAGACTTGATCAACCTTGTTAGTGGATTCCTTTTGATGAGCATGAAATGGATGAAACTAGAAAGCACAACCTTCTGTACCCCACTTTTACTTTCTGTTATTTATATTAAATAAATGAAAATAAATAAATATCTTTCTGTCTTTTATCTGATTATCCGTGCAATATAAAAATATCCTAAAAATAAAAGTTCTCCAAATGCCCTGAAATTTAAATATGATTTTTTTTCTAGAATATTTGAGAATATTTGGCATTGAGAACATAGCAGGGGGGGTCAGCCACCTGCCCACAAGGGTGGAGGGCGCACCCTACCCCCCTGGTGCGCCCCTGCCTCGTGGGCCCACGGTGGCCCTCCTCCACTTATCCTTTCACCCACACACTCCTTCTTCCTCCCCCAAACACGAATAACCAGCTTAAGCACGAGTTCTAGCTCATCTTGCTGCCATTTTCGATCTCCTTGCTCAAAGCACCTCTCACAAAACTGCTTGGGGAGATTGTTCCTTGGTATGTGACTCCTCCATTAGTCCAATTAGTTTTTGTCCTAGTGCTTTATTCATTGCAAATTTTGCTGCTTAGGTGACCCTGTTCTTGAGCTTGCATGTCAAATTTATATGGTCAAAAGTAGTTTTGATGCATGATATAGGCCCTAGGCACTTGTAGGAGTAGTTACTATCAATATTGTTGAGTTTGATTTACTTTTATTTTGAAGTTACTAAATTTTTTTAGACTTTTTCAGAGGAAGAAATATGCTTAGGAAAATGTTCCCGGGGGGTTCCTCAAGGAAGCAAGGACCCAGGCTTGCAATGCGTGATGCTGATGAAGAGCCGCCAAGAGACGCTCCAGTGCGTCCTTGTGAGTGGCCTTCTGAAAATTTTATGGATCGAGCAGGAATTAAGGAAGAATTCAACGCATATTTGCGTAACGCCGATCTTGTGAGCTTCGAGGAAGAGAACTGTAGTAAGTATCACAATCTCACTAGTACCTTTGTGAGGAGGTTTGAATTTTCATCTTCACGTAATTCTCCAACTGTCCTGTTTGATCTTTATGAAAATTCTTATACTATGGACTTAGAGGATTTTACCACTGCTTGCAAACTTCCACAATGGGGTAGTATAAGGGATCCTCACAAATCTGAATTTAGAGATTTTCTTGCTAGCATAACTGTGGGAGAATCTAGAGATATTACACAAGCTACCATAGGGAGCATTCACTTTCCTGCTATACATTATTTTGCTCTCTTCATAGGTAGATGCATTAATGGTAAAGATGAGGCATGACACATATGTGTCCCTGACCTCAGTATTCTTAGGAGTGCTGTGTTAGGAGACAAATCTTATAATTTGGGAGCCATTGTTGCATGTAGGTTGCATCTTAATAGATTTAATGGAGATTTCTTTGGAGGAATTTATGCAGCCCGCATAGCTAATTTTCTTGGTATAGCCATACGCGAAGATGATATTGAATTACCTCCTGCTTACCTATACTTTAATGCTATGGGTCACCACCAGTTTGTCGAGAGGAATGAATCACCTCTCCAGTACCGACTAATCTTTGATAGACGCCATGCTGTCCATATTACTCTCCCTGCTCCTGCCTTCTTTGATCATCAGGCAAAAGGAAGATATACTATTACCAGAGAGGAGGCAGATGAGTACGAGAGGAGAGCGGAGGCCGCTCGTCGCCACGCTGCAGCTCAGCAGGCGATAGCCGCTGCATCGCAGTACGACTCCAACTATTATTATGGATATCCGCCAGGCTAGCCATGGCCATAGACCAACTTAGGCCAAAATCCTAAGCTTGGGGGAGTACGTATTTCCCACCGACATTACATTTATGTTCACACACCCATTGCTAGATGACGGTGCTCATACTTTTTCATTGTATCATCCATGCTAGTTTATTTTCCTTTTTATGCTTTCTTCTTGTGTGTTTGATAAACCTTAAGAAAAACCAAAAAAATTAGTTGTAGCTTTTAATTAGTTTACTTTCCATGCTTGTAGTAGTAATTAAAAAGAAAACCCAAAAATATTTCATGTTCTTCTTTTACTTGTTGGGAGCTTTCTCGTGTAAATAGTTTTATTTCTTTTCTTTCCTTTGGGGGTCGATAGGAGAAGACCATGATTAAATTGTTGAAGTGGCTCTTATATACATTATTGTTGATCTAACAAAAGAGCCCATATTGCCTTGTCTTCTCCTGTTTATTGAATGCTGGCAGATTCCAGCTTAGTCCAATGCACGTGCACTATTATTATTATTCACATCGTTCGGTCGTGCAAGTGAAAGGCAATTATGAAGATATATGATGGACTGACTGAGATGAGAAAAGCTGGTATGAACTCGACCTCTTTTGTTTTTGTAAATAAGATTAGTTCATCATTCCTAATTCAGCCTATTATGAATAAACATGTTTGCAATGACAACTAGAGATCATAGTTTCTTGTGCCATGCTTGATTAGCTATGAGTTATAATGGTTTACCTTGCGTGCCAACATGCTATTGAGATGGTTATGATGTGGTATGACAGGGTGGTATCCTCCTCTGAATGATTTTAGTGACTTGACTTGGCGCATGTTCACGCATGTAGTTGAAACAAAATCAACATGGCCTTCACGATATTTATGTTCATGGTGGATTATATCCTACTCATGCTTGCATTCGGTGTTGATTAATTTTAATGCATGTTCATGACTGTTGTCGCTCTCTAGCTGGTCAGTTCCTAGTCTTTTGCTAGCCTTCACCTATACTAAGAGGGAATACTGCTTGTGCATCCAATCCCTTAAACCCCAAAGTTATTCCACATGAGTCCACTATACCTACCTATATACGGTATCTACCTGCCATTCCAAGTAAATTTGTATCACTACACAAAAATACACTTCCGTGATGATACATGTTTGTCACAGTAGGTCGCATTTTCTGTCATGCATGTACATCCATGACGATTTTATGACAGAATCAAGATAGTGATACCTATGCTGTCGTAGAAGTGTTCCATGACATTACCAAAATTATCATCACGGAAGTGTCCACTTCCATGACGATAAATCGCGCGCCACAGAAGTGCTTTCGTCAAGGGTGACCGACACGTGGCATCCACCGTAACGGAACGTTGTTAAGCTATCAGGTCGGGTTTTGGATCCGATAACCCGTTAACAGCCCCGACAAATGGGGATTTTCCACGTGTAAAATCATCATTAGCTTGAGGAGACACGTGTCAGGTCCGCGTTGGCACAGGTGTCACTCATCCAATGGGCGAGACACGCCTATGATATGTTGACACATGGACCGGCCCATCAAGTTTAAATGGGCCGGCCCAACTGATGGCCCACAAGATTTTGCGGACCATAATGGGCCAGCCCAGCTAAAAGCCCACGAGATTTTGCGGACCATAGTGGGCTGGCCCAGCTAAAGGCCCACAAGATTTTGCGGGCCATAATGGGCCAGCCCAGGTAAAGGCCCACAAGATTTTCGTCTGCCATAATGGGACGGCCCAGGTAAAGGCCCACAAGATTCTTGCGGATCATAATGGGCCGGCCCAGCTAAAGGCCCATGAGATTTCGCCAACATTAATGGGCCGGCCCAGCTGTAGGCCCACAAGATTTTGAGGACCCTAGTAGGCCGGCCCATTAACTAGCTGCCATGTTTTGGGCCAAATGCTGGCCCATATTTGATCCGGTCCATTAATGGCCTGCCACGCTCCAGGCCTAATAGTGGCCCATATGAGATCCGGCCTGTTAAAAGCCTACGACGTTCTGGGCCAAATTATGGCCCAGATCAGGTCCGACCCTTTAAGAGGCTTTGGGCTCAATTATGACCCATATCAGATTCGGCCCGTCAACTAGACACTATGTTTTTGGGCCCACTTGCTAAAGGCCACTTAGTAATTCGGCCTGATATTAGTTTTGGCCTGTTAAGGGCCCGTTTAACATTTCGGCCCTATATTAATTTTAGCCTGTTAAAAGCCCACCATATAGTTGGGCCTAACTACGACCCGTTTTGCATCCGGCCTGCTCGCAGCCGATATCTGATTGGGCCAAACAAGGACCGAGACAATTTTGGCCTGTTAAAAGCCCGTGATTTGATTCACACAATCATGGGCCGGGGTTCATTTCGGGCTGCTGCCGACCCGTGAGCTGTTGGGCACGTTTTAGGCCCAACCTACATCGTGATTGCATGACGGCCCGATTATGTACCGTAATTTTACGGTTTGGCCGGTTTACTGCGAAGACAAGATATATATACAGTAAAATAACTGCAGCATCGTGAATAAGAAAAACCTAGACTATACAATAAAGAAATTACGACATATTACATCCGCTGGGCATCAAAGTTCGCCACTATGATAATAAAGCACAAGCAGACAACAGATTACATACATTGGGCATCAAAGATCGCCACCAGTGCAAGTAAACACGCCGACAAAATAATATACAAAACCGACAGCACTTCAATAGAGTTCAAGAAAGGTTAGCCTTGCTGGGTAGCTGCAGCGCAAGCAGCTGAGCAAGATGGTGAGACTGCGCTTGTTGAACACTTATATCTTCCTCACTCTAAAAGATAAACAAGCAGACAGATGACAGGTTTTGCACATAAAAGTATCAGTGCTGACAATTCATCACATTTCTTACTGACTAATAAAGTGACACAGTTTAAAATTGGATTAACACAATATGGTATTGTTCAGGTCAAGACATGGCAGGAAATGACATTGTGAAGGAGTTAGCAGCTTCACGACACCACTGGATTACAGATCAAGTACTCATAAGTATCAATGGTTAGTGTGTTGTCAATTTATACCATTTCAGATTGACAAATAAAGAGTCAGTTTAAATAATAGTAGAATGATATGGCATTGTTCATAGTTAAGACATTGCAGAATATGACATTGTGCTGTAGTGGGTAGGTTCACCACACCACTGGATTACGGATGAAGAACAGAAGCATACATGCCGTGCAAAAGAAGATCACTTGCTCTGTATAGTTTAATTTACATGGTATGATGAAGGAACTTGGTTGTACAACTGAAAACTTAAATTGAGAAAGGACAAACTTTTGTTTATGAACTACATAATAAACTTTAAACAAGCAATTTGATGCAAACACCAAAAATAAACAGCAGTCATGCCTAACCAAATATATACAACAAAGTTTGAAGGCTTGAGATGGACAAACTTACATTATTGGTGAAGACAGGCTCTATTAAGGCCTTGTCCATGCTGATGGGGGGGGGGGCAATTTAAGAAGTTTACCACATAATCTTCTTCAAAAGCATTGGCTTTATTCTACATTTTGTTAAGAGTAAATATAGATGTGATAATATACGAAAAAATGGAGAATATTTAAGATAAGATGAAGAGTGATGCTACATAACCAAGTAGCTATAAATGTAAGTGCAGCGATACAGCCAAAAGGTACAACCAAGAGCAATGCACAGCTAAACTTCTTCAGTACCAACCTTATGGTAAGAGTAAATATAGATCTGATGTGTAGAAAATGGATGGCAAAGGAAAATAAGCTGCAGAGTGATGGTACATGAACAACTACCTGTCATTATAAGTACACTGATAAAGAAGCATGTACTTACAAGAACAATGTAGAGCTAAAAAAACATTGGCATTGGATATATTCTACACTAATGTAACCATTCATACATATCAGATAATTTGGAGCGAACAATTGATAAGCAAGCTATCATGCATACTGCTGTCGCATAATGAACCAGGTATGTATGCAAGTACAGTGATACATGACAACATGTACTAACAAGAGCAAAGCAGCGGGCATCATATTTGTGACATCCTGTCGTTCTTGTCAAACCAGAATTCTTCTTCGAGCAGATTTCCTGCAAAAAAGATCCGTAAGGCACATGCAGAAAAGTAGAAGTTCAAATTGTCATGTGATTTCATAGACAGTACCTCATCCTAGGAACGAGACCAGTGCATAACAATGTTTTTCCATTCAATGTCTTCTAAATTTAGCACAGGAGACTTCATCGGAAATTCGTTTATAGACTTGCCATCAAAGTGTGCTTTCCTCAGGTAACACCGATACTGCTGCAATGCTTTCTTGAAAAGCACAAGCAAGCTTTGCTCGTCATGACTATCCAGATTGACCCTCTCCTAGTTACAACAATCTAATGTAAATCATTGATGTGTTCAATCAGCAGAAAACAGGAAAATAATAACCATGAATAATAGCACTTACACGTAAGTTGGACAGGAAGATGTGAAAATGGTATTTGTCTTCACAATAATCTTCCCATGATTGAGAATATATGCACGTAGTCCCTAACAACATTGAAAGCATTGTCTTTTAAACTAGGAATAAATGGAATGGGGTTCCAATCTGCAGGAATTGGCCGTCTCTATAGTTGGGATAGGTCTTCGGCCGGTGGACTTGCTGTACTTTTTGCTAGTGGGATTTTTCTGTGGTACAGCTGGTGCTATGGCAAATGAAATCGATATACCTTTTGCTAGAGTGCAGGTCCTGTGTGGTGGGGCTAGTGGTGTGGCCAGTGAAGTATGGGTACAGTCTTCTGGAGTCGGTCCTACATTTTGTGTCACTGGTTGTACAGCCAATATAAGTGGGGTGCTGTCTGATTTCTTCGGCACCACCATGTTTTTCAAGGACTTTGCTAGTGCTCCTTCAGGTTCGGCAATCACCCTCTTCCTTTTTGATGTCTGATGCACAAGAACATCATTTGAGTGAAAAACATGGTATAATGACAGATGGAATATATATTGATAATGGATGGGCATGGCATCTCGACATATATGATGAGTAAACTAAGCAGATGGCGGTGCAACAAAGTAGAAGAAATGCAAGAAAACCTATGCAAGATACCCACAATCAATAAAACATTGCCA
The DNA here is from genome assembly GCA_034509565.1 of Triticum monococcum. Classification (NCBI taxonomy): domain Eukaryota; kingdom Viridiplantae; phylum Streptophyta; class Magnoliopsida; order Poales; family Poaceae; genus Triticum; species Triticum monococcum. The sequence goes on from CM067846.1 coordinate 529,235,652, forward strand.
AATTAGAACAGGCACCTTGATGGGTGAACAGGACAGGCCATCTGCCTTTGACTCCTCGAGGTTAGAATAGTCATTAGGATCATATTCTGAATAAGAATCAACAGGTGGGGAGCGTATGAGTTTCATTGCATCCAGAATGGCACTCAATGCCTTGGTGCCAATTTTGTAAGTCATTGCAGTGTTTAGCTTCAAGAGTGGACTGCTGCTAGTGCGACACAAAGCAGCTACATAGATCATAGTGTAGATATAACGGGAAAACCTTAAGCATCAGAGTAAAATCAGCAAAGTGGAACTTGCTGGAATATATGTGCTAGTATTGCCGGTACGGCTAGAAAGGCTTTAGATACCAGCTCTCTTCAAGTGAAGGTGCGGTACTGTTAATATCAGTGTAACTCTCAAAGGCGTCACAGCTCCCCGCATTTCCTTGCTATTCATATAGGATTCAAGTGGGCAGGCCACTACAAATCATATTCCTATGTTTACAAGATCCTACGAATCAAAGAGGCTCAAAGTGTCCATCACAACCGACCGTATAGACCTCTACACTGCAAATGTCCCTGCTCATCTTCAGTACAAGGAACATACTGTACTACTATCATACTCCCTTCGTTCCAAAATATAAGTCTTGGTAGAGATTTCCACTATGGATCACATACAGATGTATCCATATACATTTTAGAGTGTAGATTCACTCATTTTGCTCCATATGTAGTCCATGGTGGAATCTATACAAAGACTTGTATTTAGGAACGGAGAGAGTACATATTAAAGAAGAACAGAAGAGGAACATGGTAAAGAAGAGCAAGCAGATTTTGGATAATAAAATGTTGGTTGCGCAGTGCCCACACATGATGAACCAGAGCGCATTAAGAATGCAACTCCCAGTTGTCTCTCGACCATTTCAGGCGGTTGGATGAAGATCCTACATCTCCTAACCCTTCTTCTTCCTCGTCTCTGATTCTTCCCATACAGAACACCGCACGGGCCGCCGGCCGGACCACCGGCCCCCACCGCCTGTGTTCCTCCGCCACCCCCACCCCCGCCCCAACCCCCACCTGTGTTGAGTTTTCTTCATTCGGCGAGGCCCCACAACCACCCGATCCCCTTCGATCGCACCGGCGAACTCCGGCGAGCTCTGAAAAATCAACTGACCCAATTTTGAAATTTAGTCTACTGTGATTTAACTAGTGTGGAATATAAAAAGGGGAAAACCATAAGCATTGGGAGTATAGTGTTGAGCGTGCCATGGCGGATCTGAAGGTGCAAACTGGACAAAGGCAACTTCGCAACCAAGACAAGAAATCAGAGTAAAGCAGTGGCGATCTATTTTCTTGCCGCGATAAATAAGTTGAGTAGATACGAAAGAGTACCGCCTCTGGTGCGGCGCCGTGTACGCATCTGCTGAGAATTTGACGGTGCTGCGGTAGCGATGGCTGTCGGCGACGTGGAAGCAGATCTAGGAGGGTAGATGGTGGCGGCGGGGCGCGGTGGACGAGACGGTCATAGGAGCGGCGCTGACAAGGTGGACGACGGTGGGGATGAAGCGAGAGGACGGGATGCAAGGATCCTGGTCCGAAGCCGTGGATGAGAGAGGTCGATCTCTTGTAATGGACGACGGCGTCGGGGTATCAGCTCCGGCATGGTGGAGGAGGACGGCGGTGGATGGTGTGGCGAACGGCGGCGGACGGAGGAGGGTGGGGTGAGAGGGTGTTTTGGCGCCCACGGAGTACGAATGGGGAAAAGGGAGGTAGAGAGGAAGGGGTGAACCATGTATTCAGGGTGCGCTTGTCTCAAATGCGAGGAAATTTACAAACTTAGCCCCCGTTTCAAATTTCTACTACATCACAGCAACATTAGTCGGTTGGGCATAGGACGGTAATCTCGCATACACCGAATATTTGCCGACGAGAGTTTGTTTTTGGCGCCCACCGTGTATCAATCTGAATCGGGGAGGGAGTCGATTTCGGCTGAGGACACACTATGTTTTGGCGCCCACCGTGTATGAATCCGGGTGAGAGGCAGTTACTTCACGTGTGGGTGAAATTACAAACCTACCCCTATTGAAACCTATAGAAATCTAGCAGATATGCTTTGCGTGGCAGGGATAGGCAGTAGTGATTTCCATCTCGCAGATTTTGGTTTCGGGCGGTTACTGCGACTTCCCCTGCTTTGTTCAAATTTTGCAGAGTGCACGTTTACTGTGCCAACTCAATTCGAAACCCGTTTGTATTCTATTTTTTTGGGGGCGGGATCCATTTTCAATTGGAATTACATTCTATATACATCATTTTTTATATATACTTTCAAAAGCACAACAAATAATTCTGCTCCTTTATATGTATAATATGATTTACAAATACAACGATCTTGAAATCTTAAGGTTGAATTCGAAAAAATTTAACCAAATTATGTTCTACTAAAATGTATGGATCAGTAATATCTACATACTAAACAACATAGATGTGCGTGAATTCATATGAGTATGCATGTTTGATAGATCAATTTTGGTTCGAGTATGGATTACATGTATCATCATCTCGAATTCAAATAGTTGAATCCCTTTTTTGTTCACTCCTTTCACGCCCATCTCTCTCGCATGCATGCTCCTTCAGGTAGCGATCACTCTCTTTTCTCTAGCTCACCCGCACGCTCACTTCATGTTTCTCCTATCCTCGCAAACATGGTCTCTCGACGTCTCCCTTGAGAAGTGTCACACTCTCCCTATCATTATACATTACACGCTTTTCATTATCTCTCACGTCTCTATTGTTCTCTGGTATCACTCGGTACCTAAGCTTTCTTTTTCACCGCCATACACACAGTCTCCACTCTTCTTTCACTTTGTCTTTCTCTCTATGGGATTCTCTCACACACCCTATATGTCTCTACATATGACTCATACCACTAAAATTACTCTCTCTCTCTCTCTCTCTCTCTCTCTCTCCTGTAGACACAACATTTGTTGCGGTCTCCTTTTCGTCTCCATCCCAGACTGACATTATTCACTTGTTTACCGATTAGACAACCCCGACCACCGTCTCCTCTCTCTCTCTCTCTCTCTCTCACAGACACACACACAACTCCTGCTTCCACTCCCCTTCCCGACTACCGTCTCTCTCTCACACACAAAACTCTCGCTTTCGCACCCCGACTCGTATTTCTCTCACAAACATTTATCGACTAGCTAGCCTCTAGATAGGTTTATACACCCGCACACTCGTGCTTCCACCATCACATACATGTCTCTCTCCCGCTCCTTGTATCTATGTAGATTTTTCTTCCCTTCTTGAGACACGCCCTCTCGATCGTGCACACACACACTATCGCCTCATTTTAAGCTGATACCTATCGCACACACACTCCTAGTGTCTTTGTCACACATGCACTCCGTCCTCCTCCACGCTCCCTCTCTCTCACACACACATGGGCTTTTTGCAACAACTAGCAAGATGCCCATGCGTTGCACGGAACATCAAGATGCATTTGTATGAGTAGTTTATCTTGTGGGGGAAAAGGATGAATGAGGGAAGGCCTTATTTGCAAATGTGGAGAGGGGTGTGGGTATCTTTTTGCAAAATTGCCATAGTTTCCTTCCTATCCGTCAGATATAGATCGGACGGCCTATATTGCAGGATGGCAGGCACACGATCATCACCGACAATGCTTTTTATAAGAGTAGGGATAAAAAATAGAGTTGGTGATGATGGTGGACCTGCCATCCTGCAATGTAGGTCGTCCGATTTATATCTGACGGATAGGAAGGAAAATATGGCAATTTACCTGCACTCTTAACCACATTTGCAGATAAGGCCTTCCCTCGTTCATCCTTTTCTCCCACAATATCTTGATGTTCCGTGCAACGCACGGGCATCTTGCTAGTAAGAGTAGAAATTAGACATATACCACTTCTCGAATCTTGAAACCAACAACATTCCTCCCTTATCTCATCAAAACCGCCAAAGGAATATATTTTGAGTGAAACATAACATATTTTTAGTGATATACATATTTCAAAACTAGACTTTTTTCTATCAAATTGGTGAATACGTATTAACCTACTTTGATTGTGTGGCAACGCATTGGCACATTGCTAGTAGTTATTATAATTTTTTGGACACCAGACAAATGGTGGAGTACATATACAAAGAGAAGAGGCGCACACACGCAGTCGGCCTCTCGCTGTCTGGCACACATGAGTATTACGTAAAGGCGACGTTAACAAATAAACCCTAAAACCCTAGGTGCATGATTGCTGCATTCGCGGGTACCGGGTACGTGGTGGAGCGCCTTTGTATGAATAGTCAGCTCGCGTGATAATTTGATCTATAGGAGTTGATGGTTGGGACCACAGGTGAACGCCTTGGAGCGCGGTGGCTCGCCAGTTGCCACAGATCGAGTAGCCACGTTTAAAATATCGTTTTAGCAGGGTTAATTTAATTTGCATGCATGACTCTCCGCCCCCCACGCTCGTCCAATCCGTTGTGACCAGCAATATTTCCACCCCTTCGCTCCCCCGTAATTTACTCCAACAAATATGCCCACGTAGTTGTTACTTAACTGCAGGTGCATTGGGTCACTGACATATGGGCCCAACAGGGGTCTGGCCCATATGTCAGTGACACAACTGGACCTGCAGTTAAGTCAGTGCAGCTCAGTCCATATCTTACGTAGGTGTACCATTGCTCGCTATAAATACTGCGCCTCCCACGACATCGCTACCTCCTCCCCCTCACGTTCACGTTCATCACTATCTCCTCCCCCTCCCTCTCACGTCGACCACCATGGCATCGCCCCTCCCAAGCCCTAGGAGCCCCTCGCTGCACCGCGCGGATAGTCGCGCGTCGCCGTTCCGTTCCTCGCCTCCACTAGTCAAGGAGGACACGTCGGTGTTCCGCTCCTCGCCGCTACACGACGCGTCGCCGTTCCGTTCCTCTCCGCCACTAGTCGAGGAGGACGCGTCGGCGTTCCACTCCTCGCCGCGACGCGATGCGTCGCCGTTCCGTTCCTCGCCGCCACTAGTCGAGGAGGACGCGTCGGCGTTCCGCTCCTCGCTGCGACGCGTCGAGGTGGACGCGTCGGTGTTCCCAATCTTGCCAGCACGCGTGCCGGAGGACGCGTCGGCTCCCCGCTATGAGGAGAACGCCGCGCCTCCCGCCGAGCCCCCCAGCCTTGAGGAGCTTTGGGAAGAAATGGATGTCGCCTTGTGGGAGGCTTTGCCTCCAGCAGAGCGCGCCAAAATAGAGGCGGAGAAGAAGGCCGAGGAAGAGAAGCGCACCGCGGAACAAGCTGCCTGGGAGGCCTATGTCGCGTCCGAGAGAGTCAGGCAATTGTCTCTTTGGCAGAAGGCTCGTGCGAGGGCCCTGAGGGTGGCGGAGGACGCCCGTGCCGACGCCCTGAGTGCAGTCGGGCCCAAGCGCCTCATCTACGCTTGGCGGTACGTGGACCGGGTGCACGCTTCCAGCGAGGACCAGTACCTGTTGGCGCCGGATCACTGATATGTCTCCGTCTTATCTATAATTTTTGATTGTTCCATGCCAATATTATTCAACTTTCATATACTTTTTGGCAACTTTTTATACTATTTTTGGGACTAACATATTGATCCAGTGCCCAGTGCCAGTTCCTGTTTGTTGCATGTTTTTTGTTTCGCAGAAAACCCATACCAAACGGAGTCCAAACGGAATAAAAACTGACGGAGATTTATTTTGGAATATTTATGAATTTTGGGAAGTGGAATCATTGTGAGACGGTGCCTGAGGGGGGAACGAGGTAGGGGGGCGTGCCCCAGGGTGTCAGGCGCGCCCCTGACCCTCATGGCCACCCCGTAAGGCGGTTGGAGCCCTTATTTCGCCGCAAGAAAGCTAATTTCTGGATAGAGATCGTGTCAAAATTTCCGCCCAATCGGAGTTACGGATCTCCGGGAATATAAGAAACAGTGAAAGGGAAGAATCTGAGAACGCAGAAACAGAGAGAGACAGAGAGATAGACCCAATCTCGGAGGGGCTCTCGCCCCTCCCGTGCCATGGAGGCCATGGACCAGAGGGGAAACCCTTCTCCCATCTAGGGAGGAGGTCAAGGAAGAAGAAGAAGGAGGGGGGATCTCTCCCCCTCGCTTTCGGTGGCACCGGAGTGCCACCAGGGGCCATCGTCATCACCGCGATCTACACCAACACCCCCGACATCTTCACCAACATCTCCATCACCTTCCCCCCTCTATCTACAGCGGTCCACTCTCCCACAACCCGTTGTACCCTCTACTTGAACATGGTGCTTTATGCTTCATATTATTATCCAATGATGTGTTCCCATCCTATGATGTCTGAGTAGATTTTCGTTGTCCTATCGGTGGTTGATGAATTGCTATGATTGATTTAATTTGCTTGTGGTTATGTTGCTGTCCTTTTGTGCCCATCATATGATTGCGCGCGTGGATCACACCCTAGGGTTAGTTTGTATGTTGATAGGACAATGCATTGGAGGGCAAGAGTGACAGAAGCTTCAACCTAGCATAGAAATTGATGCATACGGGATTGAAGGGGGACCAATATATCTTAATGCTATGGTTGGGTTTTACCTTAATGAACATTAGTAGTTGCGGATGCTTGCTAATAGTTCCAATCATAAGTGCATAGAATTCCAAGTAAGGGATGACATGCTAGCAGTGGCCTCTCCCACATAATACTTGCTATCAGTCTAGTAAAGTAGTCAATTGCTTAAGGGGCAATTTCGCAACTCCTACCACAACTTTTCCACACTCGTTATATTTACTTTAGTTGTTTATTTACCTTAACAGCCCCTAGTTTTATTTTCGTGCTCTTTATTATCTTGCAAAACCTATCCAACAACACCTACAAAGTACTTCTAGTTTCATACTTGTTCTAGGTAAAGCGAACGTCAAGTGTGCGTAGAGTTGTATCGGTGGTTGATAGAACTTGAGGGAATATTTGTTCTACCTTTAGCTCCTCGTTGGGTTCGACACTCTTACTTATCAAAAACTGTTGCGATCCCCTATACTTGTGGGTTATCAAGACCTTTTTCTGGCACCGTTGCCGGGGAGCAATAGCGTGGGGTGAATATTCTCGTGTGTGCTTGTTTGCTTTATCACTAAGTAATTTTTATTTGCTGTTCTTAGTTGTTCTCTATCTTTAGTTATGGATATGGAACACGAAATACCAAAAAAATTAGGTGTACTTTCTGCTCATTGAGATGGGGAACCTCCTAAAACCCTCGATGCTGGTTATGTGAAAGATATTATGTACTACTTTAATAATCCTGAGAAAACCCCATTCAATTATGTAATGGGAGTAACATTGCATCAACGTGAATACTTTAGGGATTATCGCTTGACACAAAAAGGGAAACTATTATGGGATCAAATTCATATACTGAATTGGTATGCTAGGCAACTATGCTTGAGATATGATTATACTTGTTGCTCTGAGGTGAAGGCTCCACACCTTCCCTTTTCATGTGAATTTAATGATAATGAAACCTTGGCTTCTTATGCTAATGGTATATATGATTACTATGATGTGGAACAAATAGAAGAATTTGTTGCTTTTAAGGGTGCTTATGAAATTGAATATATGTTTAAAGAGTTTGAAGATTTTGATGATGTTGTTTATAGACCTGAAAATTTAGCTATCCTGAAATATTGTTATGAGAATTATGAAATTAATGCGCTTATTAAGAAAGTCTCTGCTGTCCAAGAAGAGACTAATATTTTGCAGGAGTCTATGGAAGAAGAAATTGATGAAACTGTGAGCTCATTGGATGAAAAAGATGAGGAAGAGAGCGAAGAACAAAAGGAGGAATAGCGGATTGATCACCCGTGCCCACCTTCTAATGAGAGTAACTCTTCAACTCATACATTGTTTAATTCCCCTTCGTGCTTACCGAAGGATGGTTGCTATGATGACTGTTATGATCCCTTGGATTCTTTTGAAATATCCCTTTTGATGATGCTTGTGGCCAAGATGCCAATATCAATTATGCTTATGGAGATGAACTTGCTATAGTTCCTTATGTTAAACATGAAATTGTCACTATTGCACCCACGCATGATAGTCCTATTATCTTTTTGAATTCTCCCGACTACACTATATCGGAGAAGTTTGCACTTATTAAGGATTATATTGATGGGTTGCCTTTTACCGTTGCACATGATGATTTTGATGAATATAATATGCATGTGCTTGCTGCTCCTACTTGCAATTATTATGAGAGAGGAACTATATCTCCACCTCTCTATGTTTCCAATATGATAAAATTGCAAGAAACTATTTATACTATGCATTGGCCTTTACTTTGTGTGCATGAATTGTTCTTTTATGACATGCCGATGCATAGGAATAGAGTTAGACTTCGTCATTACATGATATATGTTACTTTGTGCTCACTACTAAATTACAAATCATTGTTAATTAAAATTGGCTTTGATATACCTTGGGATCCGGGTGGATTCACTACTTGAGCACTATATTCCTAGCTTAATGGCTTTAAAGAAAGCGCTGCCAGGGAGACAACCCGGAAGTTTTAGAGAGTCATTTATTTCTGTTGAGTGCTTTCATATAGTTTAAAAACAACAAAAATAAAGAGGGGAACCCAAAACTTTTTCTAAAAGAAAAGTGAAAGTGAGAGACACGAGCATTGTGAAAGTGGGGGACGTCCTTGAACTTTGTTCATGCCCATGGGAACTTTGTGAATCTTAATTACAGAAACTTTTCAACAAAAATAATTATCCCCTTGTACAATTCCATTGTATTATAAAAATAGTGTGCCAAGGTTTGCCTTTAGGATGTTTACATTTGCTTGATGGTTTGTACGGTGCAGGGCAGAAACTTTGGCTGTAGTGCGCGATTTTACATTTTTAGCTGGAGAGTCAAATGGTTCTGATTTTTTTGCACTGTATTCCTATACAAATTGTTTATTTTTCCCAATTTTGGTAGAATTTTTCAAGTATCATAAGTATGGTTAATGTTCAGATTATTACAGACTGTTCTGTTTTAGACAGATTCTGTTTTTGATGCATAGTTTGCTCGTTTTGATGAAACTATCAATTTATATTAGTGGATTAAGCCATGAAAAAGTTATGTTACAGTAGACACAATGCAAAAACAAAATATGAATTGGTTTGCAACAGTACCTAGAGTAGTGATTTGCTTTGTTATACTAACGGATCTTACCGAGTTTTCTGTTGAAGTTTTGTGTGGATGAAGTGTTCGATGATCGAGAAGGTTTCGATGTGAGAAGAAGGAAGAGAGGCAAGAGCTCAAGCTTGGGGATGCCCGAGGCACCCCAAGTAAATATTCAAGGAGACTCAAGCGTCTAAGCTTGGGGATGCTGGGGAGGCATCCCCTCTTTCTTCAACAAATATTGGTATGTTTTCGGATTTGTTTCGTTCATGCGATATGTGCAAGTCTTGGAGCGTATTTTGCATTTAGGTTTTTATTTTTATTTTTATGCACCATGCTGGTATGGGATAGTACTTGGTTGATTTATAGAATGCTCTTTGAACTTCACTTATATCTTTTTCGTATGGCTTTATAGAATGCTTCATGTGCTTCACTTATATCATTTGAAGTTTGGATTGCCTGTTTCTCTTCACTTAGACAATCGCCATTTGTAGAATGCTCTTTTGCTTCACTTATATTTGTTAGAGCGTGGGCATATCTTTTGTATAAAGAATTGAACTCTCTTGCTTCACTTATATCTATTTAGAGAGATGACAGGAACTGGTCATTCACATGGTTAGTCATAAAATCCTACATAAAACTTGTAGATCACTGAATATGATATGTTTGATTCCTTGCAATAGTTTTGCAATATAAAGATGGTGATATTAGAGTCATGCTAGTGGGTAGTTGTGGATTGTAGAAATACTTGTTTTGAAGTTTGTGATTCCCGTAGCATGCACGTATGGTGAACCGTTATGTAACGAAGTCGGAGCATGATTTATTTATTGATTGTCTTCCTTATGAGTGGCGGTCGGGGATGAGCGATGGTCTTTTCCTACCAATCTATCCCCCTAGGAGCATGCACGTAGTACTTTGTTTCGATGACTAATAGATTTTTGCAATAAGTATGTGAGTTCTTTATGACTAATGTTGACTCCATGGATTATACGCACTCTCGCCCTTCCATCATTGCTAGCCTCCCTAGTACCGCGCAACTTTCGCCGGTACCATAAACCCACCAAATACCTTCCTCAAAACAGCCACCATACTACCTATCATGGCATTTCCATAGCCATTCCGAGATATATTGCCATGCAACTTTCATCATCATCATCATATACATGACTTGAGCATTCATTGTCATATTGCTTTGCATGATCGTAAGATAGCTAGCATGATGTTTTCATGGCTTGTCCGTTTTTTGATATCATTGCTACGCTAGATCATTGTACATCCCGGTACACTGCCGGAGGCATTCATATAGTCATATCTTTGTTCTAGATATCGAGTTGTAAGTAAATAAAAGTGTGATGATCATCATTATTAGAGCATTGCCCCAGTGAGGAAAGGATGATGGAGACTATGATTCCCCCACAAGTCGGGATGAGACTTCGGACAAAAAAATAAAAAAATAATAAATAATAAAAATATAGAGAAAGGCCAAAAAAAGAGAAGGCCCAAAAAAGAGAAAAAAAGAAAAAAAAGAAAAAAATGAGAGAAAAAGAGAGAAGGGGCAATGTTACTATCCTTTTTCCACACTTGTGCTTCAAAGTAGCACCATGTTCTTCATATAGAGAGTCTCTTGAGTTATCACTTTCATGTACTAGTGGGAATTTTCATTATAGAACTTGGCTTGTATATTCCAATGATGGGCTTCCTCAAATGCCCGAGGTCTTCATGAGCAAGCAAGTTGGATGCACACCCACTTAGTTTCAGTTTGAGCTTCCATACACTTATAGCTCTTAGTGCATCCGTTGCATGGCAATCCCTACTCACTCACATTGATATCTATTGATGGGCATCTCCATAGCCCGTTGATACGCCTAGTTGATGTGAGACTATCTTCTCCTTTTTGTCTTCTCCACCATCATATTCTATTCCACCTATAGTGCTATGTCCATGGCTCACACTCATGTATTGCGTGAAAGTTGAAAAGGTTTGAGAACGTCAAAAGTATGAAACAATTGCTTGGCTTGTCATCGGGGTTGTGCATGATGTGAATATTTTGTGTGGTGAAGATGGAGCATAGCCAGACTATATGATTTTGTAGGGATAACTTTCTTTGGCCATGTTATTTTGAAAAGACATGATTGCTTTATTAGTAGGCTTGAAGTATTATTGTTTTATGTCAAATGATAGACCATTGCTTTGAATCACTCGTATCTTAATATTAATGCCATGATTAGACATATGATCAAGATTATGCCAGGTAGCATTCCACATCAAAAATTATTTTTTTTATCATTTACCTACTCGAGGACGAGCAGGAATTAAGCTTGGGGATGCTGATACGTCTCCGTCGTATCTATAATTTTTGATTGTTCCATGCCAATATTATTCAACTTTCATATACTTTTTGGCAACTTTTTATACTATTTTTGGGACTAAAATATTGATCCAGTGCCCAGTGCCAGTTCCTGTTTGTTGCATGTTTTTTGTTTCGCAGAAAACCCATACCAAACGGAATAAAAACTGACGGAGATTTATTTTGGAATATTTATGAATTTTGGGAAGTGGAATCATCGCGAGACGGTGCCCGAGGGGGGCACGAGGTAGGGGGGGGCGCGCCCCAGGGTGTCAAGCGCGCCCCTGACCCTCATGGCCACCACCCAGTAAGGCGGTTGGAGCCCTTCTTTCGCCGCAAGAAATCTAATTTCCGGATAAAGATCGTGTCAAAATTTCAGCCTAATCGGAGTTACGGATCTCCGGGAATATAAGAAATGGTGAAAGGGAAGAATCTGAGAACGCAGAAACAGAGAGAGACAGAGAGACAGATCCAATCTCGGAGGGGCTCTCGCCCCTCCCGTGCCATGGAGGCCATGGACCAGAGGGGAAACCCTTCTCCCATCTAGGGAGGAGGTCAAGGAAGAAGAAGAAGGAGGGGGGCTCTCTCCCCCTCGCTTCCGGTGGCACCGGAGTGCCACCAGGGGCCATCGTCATCACCGCGATCTACACCAACACCTCCGCCATCTTCACCAACATCTCCATCACCTTCCCCCCTCTATGTACAGCGGTCCACTCTCCCTCAACCCGCTTCACCCTCTACTTGAACATGGTGCTTTATGCTTCATATTATTATCCAATGATGTGTTGCCATCCTATGATGTCTGAGTAGATTTTCCTTGTCCTATCGGTGGTTGATGAATTGCTATGATTGATTTAATTTGCTTGTGGTTATGTTGTTGTCCTTTGGTGCCCATCATATGATTGCGCGCGTGGATCACACCCTAGGATTAGTTTGTATGTTGATAGGACTATGTATTGGAGGGCAAGAGTGACAGAAGCTTCAACCTAGCATAGAAATTGATGCATACGGGATTGAAGGGGACCATTATATCTTAATGCTATGGTTGGGTTTTACCTTAATGAACATTAGTAGTTGCGGATGCTAGCTAATAGTTCCAATCATAAGGGCATAGAATTCCAAGTAAGGGATGACATGCTAGTAGTGGCCTCTCCCACATAATACTTGCTATCGGTCTAGTAAAGTAGTCAATTGCTTAAGGGGCAATTTCGCAACTCCTACCACCACTTTTCCACACTTGCTATATTTACTTTAGTTGCTTCTTTACCTTAACAGCCCCCAGTTTTATTTTTTTGCTCTTTATTATCTTGCAAAACCTATCCAACAACACCTACAAAGTACTTCTAGTTTCATACTTGTTCTAGGTAAAGCGAATGTCAAGCGTGCGTAGAGTTGTATAGGTGGTTGATAGAACTTGAGGGAATATTTGTTCTACCTTTAGCTCCTCGTTGGGTTTGACACTCTTACTTATCGAAAACTATTGCGATCCCCTATACTTGTGGGTTATCAATCACCACATCGGTGAGATCGCGCTCGCCCGCCGGCAAGCCGCCAATCAGCACCTCGCGAGTTGCGAGGCTGAGGAAGAGGCGTTGTGTCGGCGCGTTGGGAAACGGCCGCGCACCAGGGCACTTGTGGAACGCCGCAAGTGCTCCTATGGGCGACGTGGCTTTTAGGAGGAGTATATTTTTTGTTTCGTAAGGCGATCTCATTAGTTTTGGGACGCAAATGATAAATCCCGAACATTTAGGAATTTTTAGCGTCCTTAATTAAGTATGTAAAAGGGAAAGTTTGGAAACCTTGTGTATTCGTACGCATTTTGCAAGTATGTGCATATAGCACAACTTTACTATATACTATCGCACTACACGTCTCTCTCGATATATGCTTGCAGACTGTGCTACTCCCTCCATCCAGGTCAATAAGTCATCTTTGGTTGTGCACCATGACCAAGAAGGAGGGAAGACTTATACACCTAGACGAAGGGAGTCCTACTATTACTTATGTACGTGCATGCATAAGGCCCCGCGTTGGAAAGGTGCATGCATGCAACCATTTCATTGGTTGCATTGAAAGCTATTGTTGTTGGTGCCATGGCTGAAAAGTTAATACACTTCATGTGTGCTTTTTCATTGGATGCATGCATGTGAGAGAGTGCATTGGGAGTGGAATGGAAGAATTAATGTGAGCAAATTACTATGTGTCTTGGTCTAAGAGAAGTTGTCTTTAGGCCTAATAAACCCGGACGGAGGGAGTACATTCAAATGCACATTTTAACATTATGATGTGTTTTTGTAAAAGTAGAAAAACAACACTAGTCAATCTTGTGAAATGATTCAATACAAAACAAATGCAAAAATGCTCGTTTGATTGTTTACTTTTAGCTTCCTTCTATGTGGTTATTTCTCTATCGTACTTTGTACGGAGTATCTCACTGGTTGGAAAGGCATGCAAATTCCCAAACCGCTTCCTACACCTTGTATCGATTTTTTTTCCTAACAAGTTGTGTTGTGCAATTGGAATTCCAACTTGAGTACTACTACTAGTAGGAGTACCAGGGGCCAGTTCTTTTAGGCTTCTAGATTAGTAATCCCATAACTACTACCTCCGTCTTGGTTTATTGGTCCCCATTGTAATCTGTGTCAAATTTTGATCATAAATTTAACTAATTAAATGTTAGTGCATGTCACATGCACTACTCCATCCTTCTAGGTGAGTAAGTCATCTTAGGCTGTGCACCGTGACCAAGGAGGAGAAAACGAGAAACGTTAATGTTTATTTGCTAATTAATAGTATTGCATGCAATGAACTAACCACTGCATGTCGTGTTTGATATCTCAAGTCATTAAAAGCATGCACACTCTTTATCTCTTATTGGTTGATATGTCAAGAAACAAGAAACGAGGTAGAAGTTAATGCACCGCGCCTAAGTGTTTTGGGATTATTTGGTTTTCGTAAGATGACTTACACACCTATACAGAGGGATTACAATGGTGAGGAATAAACCAATTAAATCTTTGGTCAAAATTTAGCACAAATTACAATGGTGAGGAATAAACTAGGACGGAGTAGTAGTTTAGAAGCCCAAATAAATGAGTGAGGCGCCTTATTGTTTCTCTCCACTGTGATTAGTCTTGTGGGAAAAGTTGGGGAAGCCGCCAAAAGAACTGGCCCTAGGAGTAGTATCTAGGGATCGAGTGTGCGAGATGAACCGGAGAAAGTAAATGCAGAGAGATGAAATGCAAAAAAGACGGAGGGATGTGATGGTTGCTTGTCCGTTTATTTTACCAGGCCACTTATTACTAGGAGTGGTTGGGTTTTGTGATATGACGGCTTTACTACCGCGCCACGAGCGGGGTGAGAGGTGAGACTCCAGTGCAACACCGCCCTCTACACTTGTACTACATTGGTCGTGGTTTATTAGTCCCCCATTGAATTTGACTAAAGATTTAACTGACAAAATGTTAGTGCATGTCAACAAAAACTATATCGTTGGATTCATATTTGAACATAGTTTTGAATGATATAATTTTAGGTGACATGCATCAGCATTTATCGTACTATATATAATGTTAGTTCAATTTTTGGTCGTACTAATCTATAATAGTAAGGTTCCCAAAACTTGCATCCAAAATTTGTGAAGAAATAACACTTATTGTGCTTTGCAAGAAATGATCTTTAAGAATTAGTTTTTGAGTATTGATTGTTATACATGTTGGCTACATATGACATGGCACTTTCTTATAGTCAACAGTTGGCTATACTATTAAGTAATATTAACCATGCCCTTATACACCTAGACGGAGGGATTAAATCAGGATGACTTGCAAGCGGGCAGTGGAGATGTAAGAAATGGTTCATCGTAAGTCTTTCACCAGTACTGTAGTAAAAATTCATACATGGAAGATTCTAGACTAAACCATAAACGGATACACTTTTATTCATGCACGATACTCCAATAGAGCAAGATCCTGCATGGAAGTCTCCACATGCTTAGACAGCGGATTACATTGAGCGAAGACTAATGATCAACATTTAACTTGATAATGCGTATGTCCAGATGAACCTCCTTGGAGTCCCCGTGCACTCGGCGGGTAAAGGATGCCATGGGTTTTCCAAGTCCACATTAGCGGGATAGTCCCAGCTCCCCAGAGTCCAAGTCCGTTCGATGAGGCCGGTGTCACCGCCCACGCGACCCGGAGGGGTAGTAACACTGACCACGCACCCGTACATCGGGCTCGTGTCAGTGTCAGCGGCGTCGCCCCTGACGCACATTACAGAGACGGGGCGGCGGCCTGCGCGGGCCTCGCCGGTGCCCACGATCAAGAGGAAGACGCTGCCGTCCTCCTCCGAGACTAGCAGGCGGCGGTGATCCTCCAGCGACTCCGTCATGGTGAACGGGTAGCACGTCTCGTACTTGATGTTCTCCGCCAAGGGCCAGTAGTGACCGTTGCACGCATCCGTGAGGTGATGCACCATGTCCGCCGGCGAGCCACAAAACGGCATCGGGCACTCATAGCAGTGGACGAAGGGCTCCTTGGAGGCATCGACCAGGCCGTCCATGAAACAGGAGTGGCTGTAGGGGACGTTGCGCCAGTTGAATATATGAGAAAGTTACTACGAGATTTAATCTGAATAAGCACAAAATAAATCATGAATTCTACCACGATTTCGAACATGAAGGACAGAAACACATACGGTGCAACGGGAGCAGCACCGTTGGCGTTGAGGTTCTCGCCCATGTCCAAACACCACGTAGACACGGTCTTTGAGCATGGTTCGTAGTCGTTCCACGCTCGGGCATTAAAGTTTGTAACTATTTTAGATTAGAATATACTACTCCTCCGGTGCTAGTAGTAGAGCAGAGTCCTACTCTACTACTCTACTCAAGCAAGTTAGGGCATAGCACTGTAGGGAGTACCAGTACTGTGATCACTCAAGCAAGTTGTCTAGCATCGAATGACCCTATGCTGCTGGTATGTGTCTAGTAAGTCAAGCGGCGTGCTGTAGTCATCATCACTTGTCCACTTCCCGTGGCACATATTCGCTTCTCCATCTTTGTCCGCACATAATCTCGTCCAATCTTCCATCCCCGCTAAGGCACCTCCCCCCCCTCGTCCGAAACCCAAGCACTAACAATGGCAGAACCGAGCAGCGTCCGCCGAAAGAGTGGCTGGAATTCGCTCCCCACAGAGGTAATCAAGCTCGTTGTTTCGCGTGTGGACAATCTCAGTACCATGCCGCTCGCCGCGTACTCGTCGGGGTTGTACCATTTACTCAAAGCCCTCAGGCCGAAGCTTTTTAAGCCAGCTCCTTGCTTGCTGATGCCGCCTGATCTTCAGAAATGGCGTGTCACGCAACATAACGATCGTAGGGTGGCGAGCATCAACCCCCTTGACTGCGATCCGATCCCCGTCAGCCTCAACTACATTAACGGTATGTACTGGGTCGGCATGAACACGTCTTGGATGGTGCTTGTCGACGGTCGTGGCAGCTGGATGCTCGTGGAGGTCTTCACTCTTCTGGCCTGCTTACTACTTCTGTTGCACCCCCAGCCCTGGTTGCTGCTGCTGTTTTCAATGTACAATCAGTAGTATATTTCGTCTGTTGGTTGAATAAATGTGTTGTTAGAATGACAAACACAATGTTTTGGAAGTCGTTGCATGGTTCGATCCTTTAGTGCCCCGTACCGTATGTAACACATACTATTTTTCGTACGGAACACATTTTCCACTTGTTGATAACATGCAGACCACTGATGAAGGCCCAATAGAGAAGCCCATAATTAAATGGAAGGGAGGCTCTCACATGAATTTGACCCAGGTACATGCTCATGGTCCCCTAAACATAAATAAGTAAATAAATAAATAAAGCTAAATGCTCATGCACCAGTTCTTTCAGAAAATAGGTAGCCCAGTATTTCTTTTTGAAGAATACCCAAGCTAGGCCTATTTGTTTTCTCCGAATTACTGGGCTACAAATCTTTCAAGATGAGGAGGGATGCATTCCGGCCTGGCTTAAGAGTATGGTCAATGCCTATTAAAAGTAATATCAAAAGGGGTTGAAAATTCCAAAAAAAATTATAGCAAACGGGATATACGTTTCTTTTTTTGTTTTTGTTCTTCACTGATATCTTATACGCATTTCATTGGATTTAACATGACATAGTACTAATTTATTTTTAAATTTGTTTTAGTATGGCTATTAATTTTTGGATTAAGAATATTTCGTTCCCCAGTAAAAATTTGTGAATTTTTTCAAGATTTCCCACATATTTAGTTAATTTTTTGACCCTAGTACTGAACAGAAAATGGCCAGCAATTCTAAAAATGGAAAACGAGCTGCAATAAATTCCATATGAATTAGAAAATGAGTAAAAATTATAAAATAATAGCAAATGGGTTGTACACGCCATAGATTTCGAGGTTGACTTGTTTACGCAAGCCTTTGTCAGTGAACACACGATTCTAGCAGCAGTGATTGTTGGATGTCCATCCAACGGCCGACGTGCTTCTTCAATCTCTGATCTTCCTGCTCCAGCCGCCTAAACTAGCGCCGGCGGGACTGCCTGCTCCCTCCTCTTGTGGCCCACTGTGATGCCGCGCAGGCTTCCCCGGCCCACCCTACTCCCTCCGCTGGCCTGGCCGCACGCAATCAACTGCCTCCTTATTACGCGAAAAAATGATTCCTCCCACTGACATCTGGGGCGCACCGGTTGGGAGGCTGACCTGTGGGCCTACTAAGTTGACGCGTACGCAGGGCTTGTCAACTTAGTCAACAAACGATTCTAGCAGCAATAACCGTTGGATTTGAATCGAACGGTCCTGCTTCTTCTTCAATCGCTGCTCTTCTTGCACCAGCCGCCCAAACCAGCACCGGGGAGACCGCCTACTCCTGCCTCCAGTGGCCAGCTGTGCTGCCGTTGAGGCTTCATCACCCCCCTACTATTCCCACCGCTAGCCAGGCCCTGCGGCGACGGCAGCCTCACACCGCAGCCGAACCAGTGAACCCTCGTACTCCTCTCCGCATGGGCATCCACTGCCGCGTCTTCCCCGGCTCCGCATCATCCCCTTCCTAGGCCCCACCGTCGTCCACCGCCTTGGTTCTCTCAGCGCGGTGTGGTCAACGTGGTCAACGACATTCCATCGGAAGAGTACTGTACGTGGAGAGGCTGACAGCAGGGTCCATGGCCACAGCCTAGTTTGTTTGTGACTTGCCAAGTAAGTCGCTTTGTCAGGCCTGTTGGGCTGCAAATCTTTCAAGACGAGGAGAGCTTTCATTCGGCTGGCCGAGAAAATGGCCCATCAGTAATGAGAAATGGGATGTACATTTTTAAAAGACATCAAACCGGCAATTAGTTTCAAATATCTTTTTTTCATTTTGAGATTTTAAATTCCATTAATTTTTATGCGTGGAGAATTTGTTAGATTTTATATTGATATACATTTATTTTTAAAATCAGTTTGAATGTGAGTCAAAATTTCGGGATTAAAAACAGTTCGGACCGCACCGAAATATGCAAAATTTCGTATATTTTTTTAACCATGGACACAATATGGGCTGTAATGCTAACAAAAAGAATATGGGCTCCAAAAAACCTTAATAATTAGCAAATGGGCTGTAAATTATTAGAAATAAAGGCAGATGGGCTGTATGCTGTTTTCCACAGATTTGAGGCTTTCCTAAAAAAAGGTTGACGCACAAGCAGTGACTGTTGGATGGCCATCCAACGGCTGTCGTGCTTCTTCAATCTCTGCTCTTCCTGCTCCAGCCGCTCAAACAAGCGCTGGCGGGACTGCCTGCTCCCTCCTCCCCACGGCCGGCTGTGCTGCCGCACAGGCCTCACCGCCCCACCGTACTCCCATCGCTGGCCTAGTCATCCCTCTACTCACCCACACCTGCTATTATTCTCCGGTGACGGCAGATGAACCAGTAAACCCTCGTACAGTCGTACTCCCCTCTGCGTGGGAAACAACTGTCGAGTCTTCCCTGCCTCCGTGTCGTTCCCTTCCTAGGCCTCGCCGTCGTCCACCGCCCTGGTGCTCTCGGCGCGGCCTGGTCAACATGGTCAACGACCGACATGCATCTGAAGTGGACTGTACGTGGAGAGGCCGACAGCTGGGTCCACGGCCGCACGCAAGGAAATGCCTCCTTATTATGCGCAAAATAATGATTCCTCCACCTGACATCAGGGACCCACCGAAAGGGCCTCTGTATTACGCGAAAAAACGTTACCGCCGCTGACAGCTCGGACCCACCAGCTATATCTTCGCACGTAAGGAAGTGCCTCCTTATTACACAAAAAAATGAATACTCCCCCTGTTAGCCGGGACCCAGTATAGTGGCAGGCTGACTTGTGGGCCTACTAAGTTGACGGGGAGGGAGAGCTTTGTAAACTTAGTCAATATGCACGATTCTAGCTCCAGTGACCGTACGATGTCCATCCAACGGCCGTAGTGCTTCTTCAACCTCTGATCTTCTTGCTCCAGCCGCCCAAACCAGCGCTGGTCGTGCCTCGTGCTCCTGCCTCCCGTGGCCAGCTGCAATGCGGCGGAGGCCTCACCGCCCCCTACTACTCCCACCGCTGGATTTTTTGACCCTGGTACTGACCAGAAAATGGCCAGCAATTCTAAAAATGGAAAACGAGCTGCAATAAATTCCATATGAATTAGAAAATGAGTAAAAATTATAAAATAATAGAAAATGGGTTGTACACGCCACGGATTTTGAGGTTGACTTGTTTACGCAAGGCTTTGTCAGTGAACACATGATTCTAGCAGCAGTGATTGTTGGATGTCCATCCAACGGCCGACGTGCTTCTTCAATCTCTGATCTTCCTGCTCCAGCCGCCTAAACTAGCGCCGGCGGGACTGCCTGCTCCCTCCTCTTGTGGCCCGCTGTGATGCCGCGCAGGCTTCCCCGGCCCACCCTACTCCCTCCGCTGGCCTGGCCGCACGCAATCAACTGCCTCCTTATTACGCAAAAAAAAATGATTCCTCCCACTGACATCTGGGGCGCACCGGTTGGGAGGCTGACCTGTGGGCCTACTAAGTTGACGCGTACGCAGGGCTTCTCAACTTAGTCAACAAACGATTCTAGCAGCAGTAACCGTTGGATTTGAATCGAACGGTCCTGCTTCTTCTTCAATCGCTGCTCTTCTTGCACCAGCCGCCCAAACCAGCGCCGGGGAGACCGCCTACTCCTGCCTCCAGTGGCCAGCTATGCTGCCGTTGAGGCTTCATCACCCCCTACTACTCCCACCGCTAGTCAGGCCCTGCGGCGATGGCAGCCTCACACCGCAGCCGAACCAGTGAACCCTCGTACTCCTCTCCGCATGGGCATCCACTGCCGCGTCTTCCCCGGCTCCGCATCATCCCCTTCCTAGGCCCCACCGTCGTCCACCACCTTGGTGCTCTCAGCACGGTGTGGTCAACGTGGTCAACGACATTCCATCGGAAGAGTACTGTACGTGGAGAGGCTGACAGCTGGGTCCATGGCCACAGCCTAGTTTGTTTGTGACTTGCCAAGTAAGTCGCTTTGTCAGGCCTGTTGGGCTGCAAATCTTTCAAGACGAGGAGAGCTTTCATTCGGCTGGCCGAGAAAATGGCCCATCAGTAATGAGAAATGGGCTGTACATTTTTAAAAGACATCAAACCGGCAATTAGTTTCAAATATTTTTTTTTCATTTTGAGATTTTAAATTCCATTAATTTTTATGCATGGAGAATTTGTTGGATTTTATATTGATATACATTTATTTTTAAAATCAGTTTGAATGTGAGTCAAAATTTCGGGATTAAAAACAGTTTGGACCGCACCTAAATATGCAAAATTTCGTATATTTTTTTAACCGTGGCCACAATATGGGCTGTAATGCTAACGAAAAGAATATGGGCTCCAAAAAACCTTAATAATTAGCAAATGGGCTGTAAATTATTAGAAATAATAGCAGATGGGCTGTATGTTGTTTTCCACAGATTTGAGGCTTTCCTAAAAAAAGGTTGACGCACAAGCAGTGACTGTTGGATGGCCATCCAACGGCTGTCGTGCTTCTTCAATCTCTGCTCTTCCTGCTCCAACCGCTCAAACAAGCGCCGGCGGGACTGCCTGCTCCCTCCTCCCCATGGCCGGCTGTGCTGCCGCGCAGGCCTCACCGCCCCACCGTACTCCCATCGCTGGCCTAGTCATCCCTCTACTCACCCACACCTACTGTTATTCTCCAGTGACGGCAGACGAACCAGTAAACCCTCGTACAGTCGTACTCCCCTCCGCGTGGGAAACAACTGTGGAGTCTTCCCTGCCTCCGTGTCGTTCCCTTCCTAGGCCTCGCCGTCGTCCACCGCCCTGGTGCTCTCGGCGCGGCCTGGTCAACATGGTCAATGACCGACATGTATCTGAAGTGGACTGTACGTGGAGAGACCGACAGCTGGGTCCACGGCCGCACGCAAGGAAATGCCTCCTTATTATGCGCAAAATAATGATTCCTCCACCTGACATCAGGGACCCACCGAAAGGGCCTCTGTATTACGTGAAAAAACGTTACCGCCGCTGACAGCTCGGACCCACCAGCTATATCTTCGCACGCAAGGAAGTGCCTCCTTATTACACAAAAAAATGAATACTCCCCCTGTTAGCCGGGACCCAGTATAGTGGCAGGCTGACTTGTGGGCCTACTAAGTTGACGGGGAGGGAGGGCTTTGTAAACTTAGTCAATATGCACGATTCTAGCTCCAGTGACCGTACGATGTCCATCCAACGGCCGTAGTGCTTCTTCAACGTCTGGTCTTCTTGCTCCAGCCGCCCAAACCAGCGCTGGTCGTGCCTCGTGCTCCTGCCTCCCGTGGCCAGCTGCGATGCGGCGGAGGCCTCACCGCCCCCTACTACTCCCACCGCTGGCCAGGCCATCCCTCTACTCACCCACACCCCCTGTTATTCTGTGGCGATGGCAGCCTCACACCGCAACGAACCAGTGAACCCTCGTACTGCTCTACGCGTGGGCATCCACTGTTGCGTCTTCCCCGGCTCCGCGTCGTCCCCTTCCTAGGCCTCGCTGTCGTCCACCGCCCTAGTGCTCTCGGCGCGGCGTGGTTAACGTGGTCAAGGAACGGCTTCCATCAGACGTGGACAGTACGTGGAGAGGCTGACAGCTGGGTCCATGGCCGTAGCAAGGAAGTGCCTCCTTATTACGTGCAAAATAATTATTCCTCCACCTGACAGCAGGGACCCACCAGATGGGCCACCGTATTTTGCGAAAAAAACCGTTTCTCCCCTGACTGCTGGGACCCACCAGCTACATCTTCGCACACAAGGAAGTGCCTGATAGTCGGGACCCACCTGGTCGAAGCGTACGTAGCGTTGTCATTCTGGTCGTGAACGTGTACGTACATATATACTGGTGGATATAGAGGCGCGCACGTGTCGTAGTAGAGGCGCGCACGTAGCATGAACACGTACGTACAACGGCCAGGGTGCAAGAAAGAAAATACGGCCACATATGTGTACATACGGGCGGGGTCTCGAACGCCTACTCACGCATACGTACGGCCAGGGCTCGTGTACATGGCTGGGTCGGAACGGAGAAACAACGTCGTCGTCGTGTTCATGGGGAGGCAACGTAATGCGTCCTATTCATGGGGAGGCAACGGAATGCGTCGTGTTCATGGGGAGGCAACGGAATGCGTCGTGCTCATGGGGAGGCAACGGAATGCGTCGTGTTCGTCGGGAGGCAACGGAACGCGTGGGAGCCAACCGGCTGCGTCGGAACGGAATGCGTGGTCATGTCATCGGGATGGCTTGGACGGAATAGGCGATGGAAACGAGGCCTGGCGTACCGCAAAACGGAGGAAACGGCCTTGTGTTCGATCGACCATGTTCGAAATGGGATCCTGTTGATCGGGAGGGGTGTGGCGTACCGCAAAACGGAGGAAACGGACCTCCTACGGTCGAAACGGGGGTCCTGTTGATCGGGAGGGGTGTGGCGTACCGCAAAACGGACGAAACGGACCTCCTACGGTCAAAACGGGGGTCATGTTGATCGGCAGGGGTGTGGCGTACCGCAAAACAGACGAAACAGACCTCCTACGGTCGAAATGGGGGTCCTGTTCATCGGGAGGGGTGTGGCGTACCGCAAAACAGGACTCCACGAGATACTGTTCATCTCCACCATCGACCTCCTCCAGCCTCCACGGGCTACCGTCGACCTCCTCCAGCCTCCACGGGCTCCTGTTCATCCAGCCTCCACCGCGCGCTACTCCACCGGCTACTGTTCAACCACCCCTCCACGGTCTACTATTCATCCAGCCCTCCACACCATGGGGTCCTGTTCAACCACCCTCCACGGGCACCCCTCCAACATCTACTATTCATCCAACCCTCCACACCACGGGGTCCTGTTCATCCAGAGGCAACGCCACCGCTCACTGTTCATTCAACCCCCCTGCAACGCTCACTATTCATCCAATCGATTGGCTTCAGTTAGCAGCAGTAGCGAAGGAATCGCTCGATCGGGTTCAGTTAACAGCCATCGATCGATCGCTCGGATTCAGTAACGTGTAGCCTGCAGTGCAATCGCTCGGGTTCAGTTAGAGCCCAACGCCTCGCTCGGGTTTAGTTAGAGCCAATGCCTCACACACACGCGCGTACGTGTACGAGAGAAATGCGCATCGCTCGGCCCCCGACCTCCCACCGTAACTGGGAACACCCAGAAATTTTCCTCCCCCTCGCTTCTACCACGGTTTTTTCCGTCATGGACGGCCCAAAGAATGTCATGCAGCTGGGTCTCCGGCCCGCCCAGGATGAAACCCATTTTCTGTCATGATTTTTTGTCATAGAAGTAGGAGGCCACCACATCTATGATGATACCGGGTTTTGTCACAATTATCGTCATAGAAGTGTCATATGTATGACAGAAAAAAATTTCGTTCGGCCCAAAATGTCATGGATGTGTCTTTTTTTGTAGTGTATGTGCCAAACTCTAAACCTTCAAATAAATATCCTGTTTTGTATGCTCGAATAGCTCATGTATCAACTAGGGTTGTCTGTATCTTCCATGTTAGGCGGGTTATTCTCAAGAGGAGTGGACTCCACTCCTCACTCACGAGATAAATGGCTAGTCACCGGGATGCCCAGTCCCATGCTTTATGCAAACTAAATCAAAATAATTGCAAACAAAACTCCCCCTGGGACTCTTGTTAGTTGGAGGCACTCGTTGTTTTGAGCAAGTCATGGATTGATGCTTGTTGGTGGAAGGGGGAGTATAAACTTTACCATTCTGTTTGGGAACCGCCTATAATGTGTGTAGCATGGAAGATATCGCCATCTCTTGGTTGTTATGTTGACAATGAAAGTATACCGCTCAAAATATTATTCACCTCTGTTTCAAAACCGAGCTCTAGCACCTCTAGAAATCCCTGCTTCCCTCTGTGAAGGGCCTATCTATTTACTTTTATGCTGAGCCATCATCCTCTTATTAAAAAGCACCAGTTGGGGAGCACCGCTGTCATTTGCATTCATTACTATTAGTTTACATTGAGTATGACTTGACTGGATCTCTTTTACCATGAATTACAATGTCTAGTCAGTCCTTGGTCTTTAAAGGTGCTCTACATTTATGTTTTGCGGTCTCAGAAAGGGGTAGCGAGATACCATCTTGTTATATCATATTATGATTGTTTTGAGAAAGTGTTGTCATCCGAGATTTATTATTATTGCTCGCTAGTTGATTATGCCATTGATATGAGTAAACTTGAGACCTAAGCATTATTGCGAATGTGGTTAGTTATAATCTTTGCTGAAAACTTGAATGCTGGCTTTACATATTTACAACAACAAGAGCAAACATAGTTTGTAAAAGTTTTCTTTATCACTTTCAGTTTGTCAACTGAATTGCTTGAGGACAAGCAAAGGTTTAAGCTTGGGGGAGTTGATACGTATCCATCGTATCTACTTTTCCAAACACTTCTGCCCTTGTTTTGGACTCTAACTTGCATGATTTGAATGGAACTAACTCGGACTGACGCTGTTTTCAGCAGAATTACCATGGTGTTATTTATGTGCAGAAACAAACGTTCTCGGAATGACCTGAAACTTCACGGAGCAACTTTTTGGAAAATATAAAAAATACCTGCAAAAGATGAAGGCCAGGGGGGCCACCACCTCTCCACGAGGGTAGGAGGCGCGCCTGCCCCCTAGGGCGCGCCCCCTACCTCGTGAGCCCCCTGGTGCCTCTCCGACTCCAACTCTATATATTGTGTTTCGGGGAGAAAAAAATCAGAGAGAAGAATTCATCGCGTTTTATGATACGGAGCCGCCACCAAGCCCTAAAACCTCTCGGGAGGGCTGATCTGGAGTCCATTCGGGGCACCGGAGAGGGGAATCCGTCGCCATCATCATCATCAACCATCCTCCATCACCAATTTCATGATTCTCACCACCGTGCGTGAGTAATTCCATCGTAGGTTTGCTGGACGGTGATGGGTTGGATGGGATCTATCATGTAATCGAGTTAGTTTTGTTAGGGTTTGATCCCTAGTATCCACTATGTTCTGAGATTGATGTTGCTATGACTTTGCTATGCTTAATGCTTGTCACTAGGGCCCGAGTGCCATGATTTCAGATCTGAACCTATTATGTTTTCATCAATATATGAGTGTTTTTGATCCTATCTTGCAAGTCTATAGTCACCTATTATCTGTTATGATCCGTTAACCCTGAAGTGACAATAATCGGGATACTTACCGGTGACGACCGTAGTTTGAGGAGTTCATGTATTCACTATGTGTTAATGCTTTGTTCTGGTACTCTATTAAAAGGAGGCCTTAATATCCCTTAGTTTCCGTAAGGACTCCGCTACCACGGGAGGGTAGGACAAAAGATGTCATGCAAGTTCTTTTCCATAAGCACGTATGACTATATTCGGAATACATGCCTACATTATATCAATGAACTAGAGCTAGTTCTATGTCACCCTAGGTTATGACTATTACATGATGAACCACATCCGGCATAATTCTCCATCACCGATCCATTGCCTACGAGCTTTCCCTATACTGTTCTTCGCTTATTTGCTTTCCCGTTGCTATTTCTATCATCACTACAAAACACCAAAAACATTACTTTTACTACTGTTACCTTTTGTTACCATTACCACTACTATCAGATTACTTTGCTACTAAATACTTTGCTGCAGATACTAAGTTTCCAGGTGTGGTTGAATTGACAACTCAGCTGCTAATACTTGAGAGTATTATTTGGCTCCCCTTGTGTCGAATCAATAAATTTGGGTTGAATACTTTACCCTCAAAAACTGTTGCGATCCCCTATACTTGTGGGTTATTAGCACCCGTATCGACTCCAGCCCTAGAGGCAGGGTCCGGGGTCGGATTGATGGATGTGTGTCCGGTGAGGTCTCCGGATATAGTCCGGTGTGCGCTCTTCCTAAAATATGGGGAGGAGAAAAATGTCACAGTTCGGTATGTTTGCCATAGGGCGTATAAAAAGCCGTACCTTTTTTATGAAGGATGGAGCTTGGAAGAGTTACCGTCCACCTTTCTTTTTGAAGATCCGCCTTGTGTCGGCGTACCCTTCTTAAGGGATGATCCTAATGCGGCATGGCGAGACGAGGGCCGCCCCTTTTAAAAACACAAGACATTACAGCGGGTGAAGCGCAGTGGAAAAACTCTTTTTGAGGAAACATCTTTAGGTTACTTACGTGGGAGGATGGGAGAAGGTCGGGGTAATTGGCTATAATGGCCACTTCCGTGCCATCATAACTCGCTTGATAGAAAACTCCCTCTTTGAGCTCTACGGATATATCCGGATCCTCTTCGTATCCAGGATCCAGGTCCCGATTATGGTCCTCCGGCTACGGGGTGGGGCTATAGATCTCTACGACAATTTTCCTCCATTTCTGGCAAGAAATGGCGGTGTTAAGTTCAGCTGGGTATGACTAAGGAGGAGTACTAAGTAAAATTACTGAGCGGAGGCTTACCCAGCTGGGAGGATTGTACATGGAAAAGCCATCTCGACACTTAAGGCGAGTGAATTCCTCTTTCTCCCACTTAAAAAGATCAGCCAGCATGGCAGCTAAAGCAGCGAAGTTGTCCAGACCCTTACGTCTGCATCGTGATGCATCATCTTCTCGTTGTAGTGCCACATGGGAAGTCCTCTGGATTGGAGTGGCTGAACTCCCCGCGTTATTGAAATCGCCATTACCTCAATAATGGACAGTCTGGATTGGGCAAGTGTCTTTATCTTGTCCATTAGCATCTGAACCTCCGCACTATCTTCCTCCTCGAGGCTTCGGGGGCGCCAGCTGTGGTGCTTCTTTAATGGAGCATTGGAAAATGTGGGTAGGCCTCGTCGGATTGGGTCAGATAGTACGACACCTTCAATATAAATACACTCCGAGGGCCACTATTCGGATGCCTACTTTGAAGTGCCGGATAGGTATCCTGCCCCGGCTACATGCCACACTTCGGAGCCACCCACCTCGAATATGAATCCCTTTTGGGAGCGAGGGACAAGGCAGAAAAGCTTCCTCCACTTCAAAATGGGCCTCACGGCCTAGGAACAGCTCGCAAAGAGCGACGAAGCCCGCGATGTGCAGAATAGAGCCTGGCATAAGGTTGTGTAGTTGGATGCCGTAGTACTCCAGGAGACCTCGGAGGAAAGGATGGATTGAAAATCCAACGCCTCTTAATAAAAAAGGAAACGAAGCACACTTGCTCCCCTTATGAAGGATCCGGAGGGGGGAGATATCCTTGCATTTGGAGTTTAGTCAGCTGGGCGTGGGATGCAGAACAGCTCTCCCAATCGCCTTTTTGTGGACCGTGGGGGCGGGAAGAAGAACTGGAAGCGCTGGCCATGTTTGCGTGGTTTCCTGTGACAAGCTCTAAGGATTTTCTGCCTAGTGTGGGATGGCATCTGAGATTCAATCTCCTTAAATAGATGCCTTCCTTACACGGCCCGGGTGTTATATGTAAAAATGCTTGGACTCTTCGTATTCGTCTGACACGTGAGAGCTAGAGCGGCGATGGCGCAGAAGCTGAAAGATATAACATTTAATGTAAAGCCGAAGACCGAAGACCGAAGATGTAGATCCGAATACAGTCCTTTGGTTCAGATGCTTGGAGATCTGTGGAGGAGGAACCCGCCTTGCAATGCGGAAGACAATTTGTGCGTCGGACACGTCGTCATTGAAGACTGGTTCAAGGGCTACTGAGGGAGTCCTAGATTACGGGGTCCTCGGGCGTCCGGGCTATGCAACATGGGCCGGACTAATGGGCCATGAAGATACAATATAGAAGACTTTCCCCGTGTCCGGATGGGACTCTCCTTTGCGTGGAAGGCAAGCTTGGCGTGCAGATATGAATATTCCTTTCCCTGTAAACCGACTCCGTACAACCCTAGCCCCCTCAAGTGTCTATATAAACTGGAGGGTTTAGTCCGTAGAGGAAATCATAATCATATAGGCTAGACATATATGGTTTGGCCATTACGATCTCGTGCTAGATCAACTCTTGTAACCCCTATACTCATCAAAGTCAATCAAGCAAGACATAGGGTATTACCTCCATCAAGAGGGCCCAAACCTGGGTAAACATCGTGTCCCTTGTCTCCTGATACCATCAATCCTTAGACGCACAGTTCGGGACCCCCTACCTGAGATCTGCTGATTTTGACACTAACACTAAGCACTTCTCCCATTGCAAGAAATATCAATCTAGTAGGCCAAACTAAACCGATAATTCGAAGAGACTTGCAAAGATATCAAATCATGCATATAAGAATTCAGAGAAGAACCAAATAATATTCATAGATAATCTTGTTCATAAACCCACAATTCATCGGATCTCGGCAAACACACCGCCAGAGTATTACATCGAATAGATCTCCAAGAACATTGAGGAGAACTTTGTATTGAGAATCAAAGAGAGAGAAGAAGCAATCTAGCTAATTACTATGGACCCGAAGGTCTGTGGTAAACTACTCACGCTTCATTGGAGAGGCTATGGTGTTGATGTAGAACCCCTCCGTGATCGATTCCCCCTCCGGCAGATTGGCGGAAAAAGGCCCCAAGATGGGATCTCACGAGTACAGAAGGTTGCGGCGGTGGAAAAGTTGTTTCGTGGCTCTTTGTGATCGATCTAGGGTATAATAGTATATATAGGCGAAAGAAGTACGTCGGTGGAGCTACGAGGGGCCCACGAGGGTGGGGGTGCGCCCTCCTGCCTCGTGGACGCCCCCCGTAGTTCCAGACTTCAACTCCAAGTCTTCTGGTTTGCTTTTGGTCCAAGAAAGATCATCACGAATGTTTCATTCCGTTTGGACTCCGTTTGGTATTCCTTTTCTGTGAAACTCCAAAATAGGCAAAAAAACAGATACTGGCACTGGTCCTCCGGTTAATAGGTTAATCCCAAAAATAATATAAAAGAGCATATTAAAGCCCATTAAACATCCAAAACAGATAATACTAGCAAAAGGGCACGTGCATTGCAATGGGAGAATAAGTGTCATCCATGAAATCGGAACTCCCGTTGCAACACACGGGTCCTTCGCCTCGTAAATCTTCGGCAGAGTTTCCTTGAGTTTTGCTTGCACAAACACAAATCAGCCTGAACAATCCCTTTTTTGTCTTGAGGGGGAATGCGAAAAACAATGGCCATGTCAATCTTTGAAAGTTTATTTCACACTCGGTGCAAAAGCATGGAGATTCCTTGTGGTTAACTCATGCTTCGAATAGAAATCTATCTCTGTTGCGTTCTCTTTCCGAAAGGTAACAACTTGGAACATTACTTAACACATATTTTAGTGTGCTAAATGCATCCAGGGCCTCTAACACCGTAACTCACATTGAGCACACAGAAATTATCAAATTCAGTTAAACATTTACCAAATTATTTATACACTTCTGTCCAACCAAAGATCAATCCAAGTCACGCACGCACAGGATATTGGACGCATGTACCTGAATATTTGCTCAAGTCTATTGCAACTCCTCTAGCAAATTTCCATGAAGACTCAGCCAAATAACTACATAGGCATACAGTAGAACCATATAGTACCTATGACCGCGACAACGATCTTTTTTTGCTGGAACTATTTTTTTTTGCTGGGACCGACCAAATTTTTTGCTGCAGCCTGGCGCGGGCAAGCCATTGTCTTTGCTGGAAGATAATATAAATAGAACATTAACTAACAGCAAGTCTATTGGATCTTGACACCAAAATAGTCAATTAAAAACATAGAAGTCTAGATTAACTACTGCTATTTGAAAACAGAGACTTGTTCTGTTGATCAAATCAGTAGGTTTTTTAAATTGAGAAGGCCTTTCCAGTAAGCTAAACCAATAGATATATCATTAGTCATGCACCTTGCCAATTAGCACAAATAGACATGCAAATTAGCCCAGAGAGTTGGAAGACCCAAAATTATTTAACCTGCACATGGTGCACTCATACATAAGAGAAGAACATGATATTGAACTCATGTACCTGAATATTTGATCAAGGCTGTTGCAACTCCTCTAGCAAATTTCCATGAAGATTCAGCCAGATAACTACAAAGACATATAGTAGAACCATATAGTACCTGTGACCGCGACAATGATATTTTTTTGTTGGAACTGTTCTTTTTTTCTGCGACCTGTCAAATTTTTTGTTGCAGCCTGGCAACGGCGAGCCATTGTTTTCGCTGGAAGAAAATATAAATAAAACATTAACTATCAGCAAGGCTATTGGATATTGACACCAAAATAGTCAATTAAAAATGTAGAAGTCTAGAGGAACTACTACTATTTGAAAACAGAGACTTGTTCTGGCGATCAAATCAATAGGTTTTTTCAAACTGAAAAGGCCTTTCCAGTAAGCTAAAACAATAGATATATTTCATGCATCTTGCCAATTAGCACAAATAGAGATGCATATTAGCCCAGAGAGTTGGAAGACCCAAAAATATTTAACCCGCACATGGGGCACTCATAAATAAGATAAGACCAAAGCAGAGCGATCAGGTCATGCAATACAAGTTACTATAATATACTAATTAGTTACCATATCTGGGCGGACAGTCTTATGTAAAAACGTTTAAATAATACCTAGTAGTTTGCAAGGAGTAGATACATTTTTTTCAAATGGGGTATATACAGCTGATAGTGCTTTAACTGAAAATAAACCTACCGTTGCCTGCTCTCTGATTTCAGAGTAGCATGGTTTAATTCATTCACGACCTCTGCATTTTATTCAGAAACAAGCATGCACCAAGATACTCACTTAGAAAGCAGAATCCTCTCTTTCACAGGGCTATTGTTTCATCTAGCTCTAACATATCCTCTCCTTCTCCCTTTTAATAAGTAGTATAGTTGATAACATACAGACTTAAGAAGTAAATAGATGATGACAGATGCAACTCGATGACACTGTAGTGTATGTACCTCAGGTCAGACCAAGTTTTGGCGGACAGTGGAGTATGTGCAGACGGATTTCCAGCAAAGTCGACGGTGTACAATCATGTCATTGTCAGAAACTTGAGGCACGACGATGAGCCAAATAACTGCAGATTCTCCAAGAGAGTTAGAACACAAAAAACGACATTGCAATAGAATCGAAAGGGTTCAGTGATGTGCGCATCTCTCATTGCTTTCTCTATCTCTCTGCTCTCTTCTCTCTCTCTCTCTCTCTCTCTCTCTCTCTCTCTTACTTACCTATCTCTCTTTTCTCCACAGGACCAGATCAGTAGGTGCAGCAATCAACGCCTCTCTCTGCTCTCTCTACCTCTTATCTCTCTGCTCTCTCTCATCCTCTACAGCAGCATCGCCCAGCATGCCCTCTCCAGGCACCCATCACCTCGAACACCACTCTGTTGCTGCTTAGACCAGCACCGTGGCCGCACTCAGATGCAACAACAGAGAGTGGGAGAGTTCAGAGCAAGCAAGGGCATCTGAGAAGTAGAAGGAGTAGCAGCAGAGGCGTGAGGACAGAAGAAGTAGCAGCAGGGTAGCTCGAGCAGGTGTCCAGAACTCCAGACAACATCGGCTTTGGTCGGACGCGCCGGCTGGAGGGATACCACGCGGATGACTAGACACCCTCCTGGTGTGGTCTTGTGGTGCTGACGGTGCTAGTTGTGTGTGGCCTCAACAGGAACTCGCCACCGTGCCGCCGGCCGGTCACCGGAGGCGCCACAGCCGGTGACCATCTTCCTCACCATGCGCCCCTTCTCCTTCTCCTTGCTTCCTCTCTCCCCCACGCCCTGTCCATCTCTTTCTCTGGATGAGAAGGCCGCCGCCGCCACCGGAGCAAGCCCTCGCACCACCCGCCAGATCCCTCCCTCACCTTGCGCCCCTGCTCCTTCTCCTCTCTTCCTCTCTTTCCTCTCTCCCTCACGCCGCCGGATCCCCAGGGTTGTGGAGATTGGTGTCTCGTGTAGGAAACAAACACAAGCGGGGAGACAGGGCGGACAAAAACAACAATGCACCGGGGAATAGATTAGTACCACCTTGAATATAGAAAATAAATATAGACGTGTTGAAGAAAAAAACTGAAGGCGTAAAATCACGGGAAGAAGCATATTGTGACGGTGAACCCATGGAGTCAATCCGTGCTTTATTATTAGGGATAGATAATAGCATGGAACAATAAAAAATTATAGATATGTTGGAGACGTATCACTCCACATCTGATAGGACCGCCTGCATTATTGTTGTTTCATCTTCATATTCGTCCTCCTCATCGAGCGAGGACAACTCCATGAAGTTGTTGTAGAGTACTCATCTTCCAAATCCATCGTGCTTCCTCCAGAGCAATAAAAATTGTCAACAACTTGGCTATGATATTTGCAAAAATACTTGTTAGACATGTTGTTTGCCATGGATGGTAGTCGCAGGGGCGGTGAGTACCTGGATGGTGGAGGCACGAGGAGGGGCGTGCGGCAGCATTGGCAAAGCGGGCCTGGTGCTCGGGTGGAATGGCGGAGGTCCAGCAAGTCCTGGACGGGCGGCCAGGGTGGGAGAGCAGTGACATTGGCCTGTGAGGGATCAGATATAGAGCTAGTGGGAGAGACGCAGTGCAAAATGCATTAGCTCTGGTTAGGGTGTTGGGTGGCCCGGGGTTGTCATAGTCCTACGTGGTGGAGGTCCATACTCCCACAAACCTCTTCTAACTTTGCATCTAGTTTGCAGGGATTCGGACGCGGACGAGACCAATAGATGTTTGCGGCATCATGTTGGATGGCAAAACTGATCTAGACACATCGGTCCAAACGTTTGCAGCCATTTAGAGGCATGGCATGGGAGATGCCCTTAGTCCAACCTTCAAGCTCCGTGTGGCTTTATTGCTTTGGAGCATGCAGCTTACCTGGGTGATTCATGCCAAGAACCAGTCGGGTCATTATATGATTTTTTGGAACCTTGACACCTAGCGATGGTCTCCTGCGTTGCAATGAGAAAAAAAGAGAGTTGGTCCACTTTACAGTCAAAAGCCGCCCGAGCCTTAGTTAATTATGAGATTGCGAGCAAAACTAATAACTCCACGGCGACACTGTTGGGAAATGTAGTAGAATACCAAAAAATCGTCCTATGATCACCGTCCAGGAACACTACGGAGATGCATTAGAGGTTTAGATCGGATCGTTAAACATTGGGCCATGCAGCTTACCTGGGTGATTCATGCCAAGGACCAGTCGGGTCACCATCTGATTTTTTTGGAACCTTGACACCTAGCGATGGTCTCCCGCGTTGCAATTAGAAAAAAAGAGAGTTGGTCCAGTTTATAGTCAAAAGCCGCCTGATCCTTAGTTAATTATGAGATAGCGAGCAAAACTAATAACTCCACGGCGACACTGTTGGGAAATGTAATAGAATACATAAAAACGTCCTATGATCACGGTCCAGGAACACTATGAAGATGCATTAGAGGTTTAGATCGGATCGTTACCAACTTCGAGTTGCAGCGGAAGAAGAGTTGATGTAGACTGATGAAGTCCCTCGAACCATTCACAAATGATCCTCGAACCAAAGACCAAAAGCACGACCTTTCTGCGAATTGTAGGTGTATATGCTTCACGATCCGGCACTGCTTCGCCATCCAGAGCTAATCATCGCCGAAGAATTAGAGGGAGAAAAAGAGAACCACATAGGGCTTCTCTATTACGAGGATTAGAGAGATCTAGGTCTAGCTCTAATTATATGAACTCCAAATTAGAACTAGAACCAGAGCAGGCTCCAGAAACTTGTATCTACCAAGGGGTAATAACCCACAAGTATAGGGGATCGCAACAGTTTTTGAGGGTAGAGTATTCAACCCAAATTTATAGATTCGACACAAGGGGAGCCAAAGAATATTTGAAGGTATTAGCAGCTGAGTTGTCAATTCAACCACACCTGGAGATTAATTATCTGCAGCAAAGTGATCAGTAGCAAATTAGTATGATAGTTTTGATAATAGTAGCAGCAGTAATGGTAACGGTAACAATGATAGCAGTAATTTTGTAGCAATTGTAACAGTGATGATAGCAGTAGTAACTTAGCAAGAATAATATAGGACAAATTCGTAGGCATTGGATCGGCGACTTGTTGGATGATATTCATCATGAGACAGTTATAACCTAGGGCGATACGACACTAGCTCCAGTTCATCAATATAATGTAGGCATGTATTCCGTAAATAGTCATACGTGCTTATGGTAAGAACTTGCATGACATCTTTTGTCCTACCCTCCCGTGGCAGCGGGGTCCTATTGGAAACTAAGTGATACTAAGGCCTCCTTTTAATAGAGAACCGAAACAAAGCATTAACACACGGTGAATACATGAACTCCTCAAACTACGGTCATCACCGGGAGTGGTCCCAACTATTGTCACTCTAGGGTTGCCGGATCATAACACGTAGTAGGTGACTATAACTTGCAAGATCGGATCTAGAACATGGATATAATGGTGATAACATAAACAGTTCAGATCTAAAATCATGGCACCCGGGCCCAAAGTGACAAGCATTAAGCATGGCAAAGTCACAGCAACATCAACCTAAGAACATAGTGGATACTAGGGATCAAGCCCTAACAAAACTAACTCGATTACATGATGAATCTCATCCAACTACTCACCGACCAGCGAGCCTACGAAGGAATTACTCACTCCTAGTGGGGAGCATCATGGAATTGGCGATGGATAAGGGTTGATGATGACGAAGAACGAAGACCCCCCTTCTCCGGAGCCCCAAACGGACTCCAGGTCTGGCCTCCCGATGAAGAACAGGAGGTGACGGCGGCTCCATCTCATGGATCTCGATAATTCTTTCTCCCTAATTTTTTTCTGGAAAAATAGGATTTTATAGCGTCGGTTTCAGGGTCTGCGGGGCTACCAGTGGGGACAACCCACCTAGGCGCGCCAGGAGAGGGGGGCCCGCCCTAGTGGGTTATGCCCACCCATGTGCCCCTCTCCGGTAAGTCTTGGCTCCATAAACTCTTATTTATTATATAAAAATTCTTTGCAAAGTTTCATTCCATTCCGAGAACTTTTATTTCTCCACAAAAACAACACCATGGTAGTTCTGCTAAAAATAGCGTCAGTCTGGGGTTAGTTTCGTTCAAATCATGCAAATTAGAGTCCAAAACAAGAGGAAAAGCGTTAGGAAAAGTAGATATGTTAGAGACGTATCAACTCCCCCATGCTTAAACATTTGCTTGTCCTCAAGCAATTTAGTTGATAAACTGAAAGTGAAAAAGAAAAACTTTTATGAAATCTTTTGCTCTTGTTTGCATAAATAAGCTTAAACAGCACCCAGGTTTTCACCCAACATTATAACCAACCATGCCGACAATAACTCTTAAAGATTATAATGACTCATATCAATGACATAATCAGCTAGCGAGCAATAATAAGGTATCTCAAATGGCAACGCGTTGTTAAAGCAACCATGATATAATATGACAATAGTTGTATCTCGCTAGCCCTTTCTAAGACCGCAAAACATAAATGCAGAGCACCTCCAAAGTCCAAGCAGCGACTAAACATTGTAATTCATGGTAGAAAAGATCCAGTCATGATGCACCCAACATTAGTTACACACAATGCATAAGTCATGACAGCTGTGCTCTCAGGTTCTAGCGCTTGTTTTAGAAGGTGATGACACAACATAAAAGTAAATAGATAGTCCCTTCTCAGAGGGAAGCAGTGATTTGCAGAGGTGCTAGAGCTCAAGTTTTTAAAACAAAGGTAAATGATATTTTAAGACATGCACCCTTCTCATTTACTTCACAACCATCAGTCAAAAATATCTTCCATGCTAAGTGATGTCTACTACACAACCTTCTTCTTGTAGACGTTGTTGGGCCTCCAAGTGCAGAGGTTTGTAGGACAGTAGCAAATTTCCCTCAAGTGGATGACCTAAGGTTTATCAATCCGTGGGAGGCGTATAATGAAGATGGTCTCTCTCAAACAACCCTGCAACCAAATAACAAAGAGTCTCTTCTGTCCCCAACACACCCAATACAATGGTAAATTGTATAGGTGCACTAGTTCGGCGAAGAGATGGTGATACAAGTGCAATATGGATGGTAGAAATAGGTTTTTGTAATCTGAAAATATAAAAACAGCAAGGTAATCAATGATAAAAGTGAGCGAAAACGGTATTGCAATGCATTGAAACAAGTCCTAGGGTTCATACTTTCACTAGTGCAAGTTCTCTCGACAATAATAACATAATTGGATCATATAACTATCCCTCAACATGCAACAAAGAGTCACTTCAAAGTCACTAATAGCAGAGAACAAACGAAGAGAATATTGTAGGGTACGAAACCACCTCAAAGTTATTCTTTCTGATCGATCTATTCAAGAGTCCGGAGTAAAATAACACAAAGCTAGTATGTCCGTTCAATCTATCCTAGAGTTCATACTAGAATAACACGTCAAGACACAGATCAACCAAAACCCTAATGTTACCTAGATACTCCAATGTCACCTCAAGTATCGGTGGGTATGATTATACGATATGCATCACACAATCTCAGATTCATCTATTCAACCAACACAAAGAACTTCAAACAGTACCCCAAAGTTTCTACTGGAGAGTCAAGACGAAAATGTGTGCCAACCCCTGCGCATAACTTCATGAGGTCACGGAACTCGCAAGTTGATCACCAAAACATACATCAAGTGGATCACGTGAATATACCATTGTCACCACAGATAAGCACATGCAAGACATACATCAAGTGTTCTCAAATCCTTAAAGACTCAATCCGATAAGATAACTTCAAAGGGAAAACTCAATCCCTTACAAGAGAGTAGAGGGGGAGAAACATCATGAGATCCAACTATAATAGCAAAGCTCGCGATACATCAAGATCGTGCCAAATCAATAACACAAGAGAGAGAGAGAGAGAGATCAAACACATAGCTACTGGTACATACCCTCAGCCCCGAGGGTGAACTACTCCCTCCTCGTCATGGAGAGCATCGGGATGATGAAGATGGCCATCGAAGAGGGATTCCCCCCCTCCGACAGGGTGCCGGAACGGGTCTAGATTGGTTTTCGATGGCTACACAGGCTTGCGGCGGCGGAACTCCTGATCTAGGTTATTTTCTGGAGGTTTCTACATTTATAGGAATTTTTGGCGTCGGGAACAAGTCAGGGGGGTCCCCGAGTCATCCACGAGATAGGGCAGCACGCTGGGGGGGGGGGGGGAGGGCGCGCCCCCACCCTCGTGGATGGCCTGACACGCTTCTGGCCCAACTCTTTTACTTTGGGGGCTTCTTTTGGTCCATACAAAATCATCAAAAATTGGCACGTCAATTGGACTCCGTTTGGTATTCCTTTTTTGTAAAACTCAAAAAACAAGGAAAAAACAGAAACAGGCACTGGGCTCTAGGTTAATAGGTTAGTCCCAAAAATCATATAAAATAGCATATAAAACATCCTAGATGGATAATATAATAGCACGGAACAATCAAAAATTATAGATACGTTGGAGACATATCACTAAGCACGCTAGTGGCGGCTCCCAAGCGATAAAAGTAAAGGTTTACTCCCCCTCCACCAACAGTCACATTCCACGGCTTGTACGAAACAACAGGTGTTGTCCGAACCAACAATAGTCCCGAGGGAGTTTTGTTTAACTATTTGCATTTTTGAGTTCAGGACTAGGAATCCCTATTACCGCCCTTTTTCTCGTGCGATGGCGAGTGAATAAAAACTCGACCTGAGAATAACCCGCTTAGCATGGAAGATACCGACCACCTCCTGTCATTCCATGAACGATCCAGGCACACAAAAAGGATTTTTTTAGAAGTTTTTTAGAGGTGGCACATGCAAATTTACTTAGAACAACAGGGTAATACCGCATATAGGTAGGTATGGTGGACTCATCTG
Organism: Triticum monococcum; assembly: GCA_034509565.1. Lineage (NCBI taxonomy): Eukaryota > Viridiplantae > Streptophyta > Magnoliopsida > Poales > Poaceae > Triticum > Triticum monococcum. The sequence continues at coordinate 529,274,500 of CM067846.1, forward strand.
GAATAACTTTGGGTTCAAGGTTTTTGATGTACAAGCAGAATTCCCACTTAGTACAGGCGAAGTTTAGCAATTAGATTGAGAAGTGGCCAGCTAGAGAGCAACAACGATCATGAACATGCATAATGCATAAGTAACATTGGACACTAGCATGAGTAGGATATGAACACCATGAACATAAATATCATAGAGGCTATGTTGGTTTTGATTGAACTACCTGCATGAACATTTGCCAAGTCAAGCCACTCGAACATTCAGAGGAGGATACCATATCATCATACTACATCACAATCATTTTAACGCAATGTTGATGTCCAAGATAAATCATTATCCACTCCTAGCTACTTAGGCATGGCATGAGAAACTACAATCTCTAATTGTCATTGCAAACATGTCATAATGGGCAGAATCATGGATACTAAGTTAAACATATTTACACAAAAAGAACTAGTCGAGTTCATACTAGTTTCTCTCTGCCACGGCCAGTTAATCGAATATCGTCATTATTGCCTTTCACTTGCACGACCGAACGATGTGAAAATAATAATAGTGCAAGAGTGCCGTGGACTAAGCTGGAATCTGCAATCACTTTATTCAACGGGAAAAGACAAGGTAAACTGTGCTCTTTATTAGTTCAACAGTTATTCATATGAGAGCCACTCAACATTTTCATCATTGTCTTCTCCTTGGTACAACTCAAATAAAAAAGAAAATAAATTCAGAGAAACACACTAAAATATATTTGGAGTTTTTGGTTTTCTTGAACAAGCAAATAAAAAGAAAAAGCAAAAACAAGAAAAACTATTTACACGGGAAAGCTCCCAACAAGCAAAAGAAGAACAAAGAAATCTTTTTGGGTTTTATTTTTAATATTACTACTAAGCATGCATAGAAAGTAAATTAGCTACAACTAATTTTTTGGTTTTTCTAAAGTTTTTCAAACACACAAGAAGAAAGCAAGAAAATAAATCTAAGCATGAATGATACAATGAAAAAGTGTGAACACCGACAAGATGAATAAGTGGACATGAATGTAATGTCGATGAGTAACACGTACTCCCCCAAGCTTAGGCTTTTGGCCTGACTTGGTACTCGATCAGAAGCCTAGATAGTAGTTGGCGTGGTAGCTCACAGAGGCTCTCGATGCGGATGCCTCGGCCTGTTGTGCTGCCTCCACTGCTGCGTTGTGAGCTCATGCCTTGCTCTCAAGAACAAATATCTTCCTTTGTTGTGATAGTCAAAAAGAGCAGGCGCAGGCAAATATGTGTGCACAATAGATGTTTGGTTAAACAACAGATTGAGGTGAAATTATCAACCTTTCCCTTGAGAATCTTATGATCTTTTAGGGTGTAAAATTCTAAATACTGCGTGGGTAGGATAGGGTCAAAGGGCAAGGGCGAAACACCCAGCCCTCGTGCTAAACGTGTGGCATATATTCCACCATAGAAATAGCCATTGTTAGTGTTATGCCGCAGTCTGCATGCTACAATCGCTGCAAGATTATAACTCCTTTCACCGGTGAGAGCAGTGCATATGAGGCTCAAGTCTAGAGCACAAAGTTTACTACAATCCTGCTTGCCTACTATACATTTCCTGTTAAATAATGCAAAGTACTGAATTGCAGGAAATGAATGCTTTTTATTCTACCTTGTGTCACTCCCCTCATCTCACCGTAGCAAAGGCTAGTCAAGAAAGATTGGTATTCAGCTCGTGGCGGTTCGTCAAGCGAACCCCTGAATGGGAGTTTGTATAGGTAAGCAAAATTTTCTAGTGAGATGGTAAATGGATTATCATAAAGCATAAACGAAACCCTAGACTCACGGGGAAGGAATTTAAATCCTTTGACAAATGATTCAGTGAGAAGGTGGCATTGTTCACACTTATCTGAAATGTTGGGACCGAGACCGGCATTGTGAACATATTGCTCAAATTCTTATTTAATACCCACACGCATCATATACTCATCGCAAGGCCATAAGCATGTTTTGGTGGCGGCATCTCGAGTGGAACTTTCACTTGGTTCAACATATGACCGGCGAGTGGAGCTGTCACTAGAAGATGCCCCCGAGGATCGCCTCCTCGAAGAACTCCTTCCAAATAGGTTCATCATGTCCACATACAATTTTCTGAATTTTTTTGGGTGACAAAAATTTGTCAACAAAACTTTATTAAATTGATAGCAACTACTCATAGGGATACATAGAGGCCATAGCAAGCATTCAAACTACTTAGAACTCTGAGAATTCAACATGCAAGCTCATCTACAGCAGCACCAAGAGTAGTTAATTATTCAAAATATAAACTACAAAAACATAAACTAATTGGACAAACGGTGGAGTCACATACCAAGCAACAATCCCCCGAAACAGTTTCGAAAACGGAGCTTCGAGCAAACAGATCGAAATCCGCGGGTTTGAGAGCAAGAGCACGGGGGAGAGAGCAATGGAGATTTTTTTCTGGAGGTAAGTGATGATGTGGTATTAAGAGATAAGTGAGGGGACCCATGTGGGGACCACAACCCACCAGGGCACGCCTGGGGGTCCTGGTGCGCCCAGGTGGGTTGTGCCCACCTGGTGCACCTCCCTCTGATATTATTTGCACCAAAAATTCACAAATATTTAGAAAAAAATCGTATTAAATTTTCAGGGCATTCTGAGAACTTTTATTTTTGGGTCATTTTTTTATTGCATGGGTACATCAGAAAACAGACAAAACATGGTATTTTATTTTATTTAACTAATAAAAACAGAAAACAAAAAGTAGGGACAAAAGGTAGTACTTACTAAATTCATCAACTTCATACCGCTCAAAAATGATCCATTAATAAGGTTGATTGATACTCCATTTTGCATCATGCTTTCATATCGATATTTATTGCATTATGGGCAATATTACACATTATGTCACAATGATTTTGTTTTCTCTCTCTTATTTTACAAGGTTTACATGAAGAGGGAGAATGTCGGCAGCTGGAAAAGGAGCAAATATTAGAGACCTATTCTGCACAACTCCAAAAGTCCTAAAACTCCACGAGAGTCAGTTTTGGAATATATAAAAATATTGGGCGAAGGAAGCACCAGAGGGGGGCCACCCACCATCTACGAGGGTGGGGGCGCGCCCTACCCCCTGGGCGCGACCCCTGCCTAGTGGGCCACCTAGAAGCCCCCCGATGCCCATCTTCTAGTATAAGGTGTCTTTTGCCTTGGAAAAAAATCAAAAGGAAGCTTTCGGGACGAAGCACCACCGTCTCGAGGCGGAACCAATCTAGGGCTCCGGCGGAGCTGTTCTGCCGGGGAAACTTCCCTCCGGGAGGGGGAAATCGTCATCACCGTCGATCCTCTCATCGGGAGGGGGTCAATCTCCATCAACATCTTCACCAGCACCATCTCCTCTCAAACCCTAGTTCATCTCTTGTATTCGATCTTTGTCTCAAAACCTCATATTGGTACCTGTGGGTTGCTAGTAGTGTTGATTACTCCTTGTAGTTGGTGCTAGTTGGTTTATTCGGTGGAAGATTATAAGTTCAGATCATTTATGCACATTAATACCCCTCTGATTATGAACATGAATATGATTTGTGAGTAGTTACATTTGTTCCTGAGGACATGGGAGAAGCTTGTTATAAGTAGTCACGTGAATTTGGTATTCCTTCGATATTTTGATGAGATGTATGTTGTCTTTCCTCTAGTGGTGTTATGTGAACGTCGACTACATGACACTTCACCATTCTTTGGGCCTAGGGGGAGGCATTGGGAAGTAATAAGTAGATGATGGGTTGCTAGAGTGACAAAAGCTTAAACCCTAGTTTATGTGTTGCTTCATAAGGGGCTGATTTGGATCCATATGTTTCATGCTATGGTTAGGTTTACCTAATTCTTCTTTCGTAGTTGCGGATGCTTGCAAGGGGGGTTGATCATAAGTGGGATGCTTGTCCAAGGAATGGCAGTACCCAAGCACCGGTCCACCCACATATCAAATTATCAAAGTAACGAACGCGAATCATATGAGCATGATGAAAACTAGCTTGACAATAATTCCCATGTGTCCTCGGGAGCGCTTTCCTTTATATAAGAGTTTTTCCAGGCTTGTCCTTTGCTACAAAAAGCATTGGGCCACCTTGTTGCACCTTGTTTACTTTTTTACTTGTTACCCGTTACGAATTACCTTATCACAAAACTATCTGTTTCCTATAATTTCAATGCTTGCAGAGAATATCTTACTGAAAACTGCTTGTCATTTCCTTCTGCTCCTCGTTGGGTTTGACACTCTTACTTATCGTAAGGACTACGATAGATCCCCTATACTTGTGGGTCATCATTGATAAGGACTTATTAACAATCACTTTCGATTAGCATGAAACCGAAGAACTTTCGTAAATCACTAAGTTACCTCAATGGGGATATGCATTTCCCCAACAATAAGCATTTCATATTTCTTTTTAACAGTAGGTAGATGTATTTGAAAACTTCCAATAGTGATTGTCGGAGATTTTTCAATAACATTAATACCATTCACTTGGAATTGTTTCTTTGGAAAGTGCACCGTATGCTCATTACCATTAATATGAAAAGTGATCTTGCTTTTATTGCAATCAATAACATCCCCTGCAGTATTCAAGAAGGGTCTACCAAGGATAATCGACATGTTGTCGTCCTCGGGCATCTCAAGTATAACAAAGTCAGTCAAAATAGTAACATTAGCAACAACAACGGGCACATCCTCACAGATACAGATAGGTATGGCAGTTGATTTATTAGCCATTTGCAAAGATATTTCAGTAGGTGTGAGTTTATTCAAATAAAGTCTTTTACATAAAGAGAAAGGCATAACACTAACACCAGCTCCTAAATCACACAAAGCAGTTTTCACATAATTCTTTTTGATAGAGCAAGGTATAGTTGGTATTCCCGGATCTCCAAGTTTTTTAGGTACTCCATCTTTAAAAGTATAATTAGCAAGCATAGTGGAGATTTCAACTTCCGTTATTTTTCTCTTGTAAGTGATGATGTCTTTCATATACTTTGCATAAGGAGGCATTTTCAAGATATCAGTCAAGTGGGTACGCAAAAATACTGGCCTCAGCATTTCAGCAAAGCATTCAAATTCTTCATCATCATTCTTTTTAGTTGACTTAGGTGGAAAAGGCACAGGTTTTTCAACCCACGGTTCTCTTTCTTTATCGTGTTTTGTAGCAATGAAGTCTCTTTTATCATACCTTTTATTCTTAGGTTGTGGGTTATCAAGATCAATAGGTGGTTCTATCTCAACATCATTGTCTGGTTCTTTATTAGTTGGTTGAGTATTTTCATGAACATCAGCGTTATCTTTTTCATTATCACTAGGTGAATGTTCATTACCAGACTAAGTTTCAGCATCATGGATAGAAGTTTCATTATCATTGTCAAGAGGTTTTTCTATTTCAGGTTCACTAGGAGTATGCAAAGTCCTATCATTTTTATTTATCTTTTTCTTTCTAGAAGAACTAGGTGCACTAGTGTTAGCTCTTTGTGAATCTTGTTCAATTCTTTTTGGGTGTCCCTTAGGATAAAGTGGTTCCTGAGTCATTTTACCTCCTCTAGTTGCAACTCTAACAGCAAAGTCATGCATATTATTATTCATTTCATCAAGCAATTCTCTTTGAGATTTAGAAACTTGTTCTAACTGAGTGTGAACTATAGAAGCATGCTTTCCAACACCTCTAACATCATTTGATATTCTAAATAACAAGTCAAGCGAGCAATCATATGAGAATTGTATTTCAATTGTTTCATAACATTTGCATTGAAGTGATCTTGTTTTCCAATGTAGTTTTCAAACTCATAAAGGCATTGGCTAGGGTGCATATTGTGAGGATTGTCATTATAATTGAATTTCATAAGAGAATTTACCTCTACCACCTGAGGAGGTGGTGGTGTATTAAGCCCATGTATTTCTTCAATAGGAGGTAAATTTTTAACATCCTCGGCTTTAATACCTTTTTCCTTCATAGATTTCTTTGCCTCTTGCATATCTTCGCGACTGAGATAAAATATACCCCTCTTCTTTGGAGTGGGTTTAGAAGGTGGTTCAGGCAGAGTCCAATCATCATAATTTTTCAATATGTTATTCAATAATTCTTCAGCTTGTCCAACAGTTTGTTCCCTGAAAACACAACTAGCACAACTATCTAGGAAATCCATAGAAGCATCGGTTAGTCCATTATAGAAGATATCAAGTATTTCATTTTTCTTAAGTGGATGATCAGGCAAAGCATTAAGTAATTGGCAAAGCCTCCCCCGAGCTTGTGGGAGACTCTCTTCTTTAATTTGAACAAAGTTAAATATTTCCTGTAAGGCAGCTGGTTTATTATGAGTAGGAAAATATTTTTCAGAGAAGTAATAAATCATATCATGGGGACTACGCACACAACCAGGAGCAAGAGTATTGTACCAAGCTTTAGCATCACCCTTTAATGAGAACATAAACAATTTGAGAATAAAGTAATAGCGAGTTTTCTCATCATGAGTAAAAAGCATGGCTATGTCATTCAACTTAGTAAGATGTGCCACAACAGTTTCAGTTTCGTAACCATGGAAAGGATTAGATTCAACAAAAGTAATTAACTTCAAGTTGACATAGAATTCATAATCCTTATCATCAATATAGATAGGTGAGGTAGCAAACTTAGGATCACATTTCATTCTAGCATTCAGAGATTTTTCTTTATACTTGCATAATAATTTCTCTAGATCATCTCTATCCTTACAAGCAAGAATATCTCTAGTTGTCTCCTCATTCATAACATAACCTTCCGGTACCTTAGGCAATTCATATCTAGGAAGGCTAGTTCTAGCAGGTGTTTCAGGAGATTCAGTTTCAAGCTCATCATCAGATTCAACAACATCATGTTGTATTACTATAGCAATTTGTTTATCAAGAAAGTCACCAAGTGGCACATCATCATTAAGCAAGGCACTAGCATCATCATAAGCATTATCCATAGCAGAGGTAGCATCATCAATAACTTGCGACATATTAGAATTGATAGCATGTGGTGGTGTTGCAAGTTTACTTATAACAGAAGGTGAATCTAAAGCGGAACTGGATAGCAGTTCCTTACCTCCCCTCGTCTTTGAGGGAAAAATCTTAGTCTTAGCATCCTTTAGATTCTTCATAGTGAAAATATGATAATAATCCCAAGTGACTCAACAAATATAGCTATGCTCCCCGGCAATGGCGCCAGAAAAAGGTCTTGATAACCCACAAGTATAGGGGATCGCAATAGTTTTTGAGGGTAGAGTATTCAACCCAAATTTATAGATTCGACACAAGGGGAGCCAAAGAATATTTGAAGGTATTAGCAGCTGAGTTGTCAATTCAACCACGCCTGGAGATTAATTATCTGCAGCAAAGTGATCAATATCAAAGTAGTATGATAGTTTTGATAATAGTGGCAGCAGTAACGGTAAACAGTAACAATGATAACAGTAATTCTGTAGCAATTGTAACAGTGATGATAGCAGTAGTAACTTAGCAAGAACTGTCGGCGTTCTGGGAACGGGGGTCTCTAGACTTGCCTGCCTGCAGCCCACGGCATGGCTCTGTAAGCGGGCCCGTACGGCCCATCTTCACCAACAAGCATTCAAGACCTTCGCGAGGGGGACGACACAAGACCTCCTCGGGAGCGGCCTCACCAGGCTGGCTCGCGGGGCGGAGAGATCAATGCAAGGCAAATCTCGTGAGGTTCCAATGACGTGAGCCATGACAATCGAGACCAGGCGGGTGCCAGCGCGCACAGTGTCCTTGTTTCCTCTTTGGTGCTAAGGAGGCAAGCGCAGGCGAGGAGTACCGAGGCGTCAAGCAAAGGTTTCCATATCGGGGCAACGAGACCAAGACCAGCAGGACGGCAAGATGGAGGTCACCATGGAGCCCAAGGCGGCGTCACCACCAGAGCCTTTAGCAGGCGAAGACTGCTTTTGTCAGGATAACTTGTACTAGCTGTCCCCTTTCAAATTGGCCATTGTTGGCTCCCTTCCCGCTTAATATTTGGGGAGAGTACCAGGGCCTCTATAAATAGGATTAGCCACCACAGTACGAGGCAACTGAGCCTCAGCCATCTCATCTTGGACTAGATCCAACCCATCCGCACACCCACCAAGCACAAGAACACCTCGCCTCAGGAGGATGTTCTTCCCCTTGTACTGATCATCCTCAGCCCGAGAGGCAATCCACCACACCACACTGGAGTAGGGTATTACACCACAACGGTGGCCTAAACCAGTATAAATCTTGTGTCTCTTGTGTTGCGAGTTCGTCGAGCTTGCCTTTGAGATCGTGGCGAGGTTGAGGGCATGGGTTGGTAGGGGGAGATCTTTGCGCGCACCCCAGTGTTCAAACCTTGAGGGTTTTGCCGTAACCCGAGATCCGACATTTGGCGCGCTAGGTAGGGGTGCGCCAAAGCTCTTCTTCTTCGAGTTGATCCGCTCGTTGGTCCCCCGACACTCCGCGGCTCTGATGTCCGGCGACTCAAGGACCAACGCCGACCGCTGGGCAGACTGGCCAGCCCGGGCGGTGCCGCCCGCCCAAGAAGACATCAACCCAGCGCCCCAGGCAGCACGCGCACCACCAAACACTACGAGGCGTGGGTGACGCGGTCACCCGCCATCCGCCCTTACTCTGCGACAAGTGCGGGCAGCCGCAAGAGCCTCAAGCCACGCCGCGGCCACGGTGCCACACAGCCGACGGGAGCAAGCAAACATGAGGGCCGCGCTTACAGTGGCTCGGGAGCTATTGCGATGCCGGTTAATGGAGAGCGGCCGGGATGCATTGCTGGAGCGTGTCGCCGAGCTCTTGGATGCCGCGGCCTCGGGAGCACCACCCTTCTGCTCTCTGCTCACACCTCAAGCTGCGGCCGGGTCGCATGGCGGGCCTCGCCGCGCCCGCGTGCCCACGGGCGCGCCACCAGGCTTCATCGACACCGGCGCAACCAATGGAGCTGGACGCCCGCTCGCACCCGCACCACCTCCGGTGGGCACGGGCACGAGCGCTGCCACCTACGGCCTCGGCGGGATGCAACCCTACCATCCTCAAGGCAGCACGTTGGGTGGGGCAACATGGAGCGTGGGGCACTACGGCGAGGTCTTTGAAGCGGCGGCCTTGGAGGCCTACGTGCCTCGCATGGTGGACCAGGAGTATGTGCTGGAAGACGACCCTGGCTCGTTCCTCGAGCCAGGCTGGGAGGAGGAGGCGCTAGAAGTCAGCACCTTTCAGGAGTCCTCCGGAAGCCTCACCAACCGCGCCGGTGACAACAGCTACAGGGTACCACTAATTCCTCAGGAGCAGGCTTACACTAACCATGGGACGCAGGAGGATTAGGTCGCAGCAGTGGATGGTGGCCCCAGCTCGCCGGCCTCCCTGCCACCAGGGGGCATGCTGGGGGCTGCAGGAGAGGGGCCGGGAGCAAGGGCCCTCCATGCGCCGCACGGAGCAAGGCGTCCCCTAGAGGTAGGCCCTCTGCCGGGGAGGTGCTCCACAGCCTTCCCCCGGCAGAGGACCCGTGGTTGCCGAGGGCGCCGCTGGCATCCCCTTTGCCCCTTGGTGTCGTCCTGGTTTCTGGTTGCCCCCAGCGATGGTCGAGGGAGGCGTAAGGCGGGGCCCTCGTCTGGTGATATGAAGTAAGGCTCATTCCTGTGAAGGTCTCCGCTCGTGACACTCCCACGTAATAATGAGTGGGGCTGTACATGCCCCGGAGTCTCAGGAGTCCCGCCCTTGGGCCTCGTGGGCTTCCTCCCACGTCCTACTGGCAGCACTTAGCTCCGCGTAGGTGAGAAGACAAGAAGACTGGACTAGGCGCCGAACGCGGCCATTTGCTTTGGGTCTCTTTTCTGTAACCCTGCCTTCTAGATTTGGATTTAAATTGAAGTTGAATTTTCGTTGATGCGCGCGGGGGGTGCCTTTTCTCGTTCAGCGATTTCTTGCTATCTGGTTCTTGCCTTAATTCGGAGTTCGCACCTGTTGCTTCCCCCTTGTGGGCCCCTCGCGAGCGGGGCTAGGCATGGCGCACACGCACCACGCGCATGTCGCGCCACGTCTAGCGCTTGCTTATCACGCGACCCCCTCGGGCGTGTCGACAAGCTCCTCAGGAGCTTCCCAAAAACTCGCAACGTCACGAGCCGGTTTGGGGCTCGTCCATGCTAAGGTAAACCGCAGCAGCAAACTTGCCCCAGGATACGTGAGTTCATGACGACACATATTCAACTCGACCTAAAAGGATAGAGGCAGTAGTATATTTACATGAGGGGCTTCCCCTCCCAAAATGCTCTTACGACCTCTAGGGTTGCGCCCAAGCTTTTGCGTGCAGGACAAACAGCTGGGAAGCACTAGGCGTGTCGCTCGCCGCGTCCCCTGGATCGCCCCCAGACACGTCGCTGGCATCGCTGCCACCATCGCTAGCATCACCATCACCTCCACCAGCGCCGCCATCACCATTGTCGACCATGTCGCCTTCGTCCGCCGCGACCACCACCGCATCATCATCAGAAGTAAAGGCCCTGACCAGCGCATCCACATTGTCTTCCACCCATCACGCTAGGTCATCCCGGATGGCCTCGGGTACGGGAGCAATGGCGGCATCAAAATCAAAGTTGGGATCGGTGTTTTGGAGATGGCTGAAGACGCGGGAGAATGCACGCCCAAGCAAGCCGCGGCTCCTCTCTTCAACAAGTTGGTGAGCTCTCTCAGAACGATTCTCCAGGCGCGTCACCACGTCGGTAAAGAAACGGAGGTGGCTGGCGTAGTCGTTCGCATGGGGATGAGGAGCATTCTCATCGCAGATATGGCCCAATGCCGCGTTGGCCCTATTCCTGAGGCCCTCGAGCATGGGGGCATGCACGCGCTCCAGCGTTCGTTGTTGAAGCACTTCCTCCCTATTCTGCTGCGTGATGGACTCGGCGTTGGCGACCCGCTACTAGAGAGGAAGCAGCTCGGCGCGGGCAGAGGCCAGCTCAGCCTGCGCCGAGGCCAGGGCGGCTGCGGTGGCCTCCTCGCGTTGTTTCGCCTCAGTCAGCCTGGACTTGAGGGCAGCAGTCCTGCCCGCGGCCTCGGCCGCTACGAACTCCAACTTCAGGTCGTACCTGCCCTCAAGATCCGCGCGAGCCTCGGCCACCCGGCGATCGACCTCCTCCTGGGCCCTGGCCTCGCGCACGCCAACGGCGTCTTCCGCTTGGGCAACCTGATGCTCCCTCGTCTCCATTCGCTCGAGCTCAAGGCTACGCTCCACGGCTTGCAGCACCAATGCCTCCTCGCGCTTTCGGATCTCTTCCTCTTCGGCGGGCGTCCCCCTCAACGACGCAAGGGTGGCTCTGCGCGCCTCATTAATCAAAGATGGTTAAGTTTCCTAACCATGAACAATGTGTTGTTATTTGATTAACGAGGTCACATCATTAGTTGAATGATCTGATTGACATGACCCATTTCATTAGCTTAGCACCCGATCGTTTAGTATGTTGCTATTGCTTTCTTCATGACTTATACATGTTCCTATGACTATGAGATTATGCAACTCCCGTTTGCCGGAGGAACACTTTGGGTGCTACCAAACGTCACAACGTAACTGGGTGATTATAAAGGAATACTACAGGTGTCTCCAATGGTAGATGTTGGGTTGGCGTATTTCGAGATTAGGATTTGTCACTCCGATTGTCGGAGAGGTATCTCTGGGCCCTCTCGGTAATGCACATTACACAAGCCTTGCAAGCATTGCAACTAATGAGTTAGTTGCGGGATGATGTATTACAGAACGAGTAAAGAGACTTGCCGGTAACGATATTGAACTAGGTATTGGATACCGACGATCGAATCTCAGGCAAGTAACATACCGATGACAAAGGGAACAACGTATGTTGTTATGCGGTCTGACCGATAAAGATCTTCGTAGAATATGTAGGAGCCAATATGGGCATCCAGGTCCCGCTATTGGTTATTGACTGGAGACGTGTCTCGGTCATGTCTACATTGTTCTCGAACCGTAGGGTCCGCACGCTTAATGTTATGATGACAGTTATTATGAGTTTGTGCATTTTTATGTACCGAAGGTAGTTCGGAGTCCCGGATGTGATCACGGACATGACGAGGAGTCTCGAAATGGTCGAGACATAAAGATTGATATATTGGAATCCTATATTTGGATATCGGAAGTGTTCCGGGTAAAATCGGGATTTTACCGGATTACCGGGAGGTTACCGGAACCCCCCGGGAGCCATATGGGCCTTATTGGGCTTTAGTGGAAAGGTGAAAGGGGCTGCCATGGTGGGCTGCGCGCCTCCCCCCTCCCCTAGTCCTATTAGGACTAGGAGAGGTGGTCGGCCACCTCTCTCTCTCTTTCCCCCTTGGGAGTCCTATTTGGAATAGGATTGGGGGGGAGTCCTACTCCCGGTAGGAGTAGGACTCCTCCTGCGCCCTCCTCTTGGCCGGCCAGCCCCTCCCCCTTGAATCCTTTATATACGGGGGCAGGGGGCACCTCTAGACACACAAGTTGATCATTGAGATCGTTCCTTAGCCGTGTGCGGTGCCCCCTGCCACCATATTCCACCTCGATCATATCGTTGTAGTGCTTAGGCGAAGCCCTGCGTCGGCAGAACATCAAGATCGTCACCACGCCGTCGTGCTGACAGAACTCCTCCCCGAAGCTTTGCTGGATCGGAGCCCGGGGATCGTCATCGAGTTGTACGTGTGCTAAGAACTCGGAGGTGCCGGAGTAACGGTGCTTGGATCGGTCAGATCGGGAAGAAGACGTACGACTACTTCCTCTACGTTGTGTCAATGCTTTCGTTGCGATCTACAAGGGTACGTAGATCAGACTCTCCCCTTCGTTTCTATGCATCACCATGATCTTGCGTGTGCGTAGGAATTTTTTTGAAATTACTACGTTCCCCAACAGCTATCGGGCTCTACCTCGCAGTGACCTACCGAGGCCTCAGGAGCCTCGGCCTCGGGAGTCGCGGGCTGCATCGCCCCCTAGACCGCCGCCCCAGCGCAAGAATCACGAGTTCCCGAGGACGACGCCTCAGGAGCCCTAGGCGGCATCAGCACCTCGGCACCTGCACCATCAGCCTCCAGCGGTGCTCGCCCCCCTGCATCCACACTTGGGGCGAGCTCGACGCCAGGGCCAAGGAGGGGAACCACGTCGATGGGGTTCTCACGGGGCCCCACCAGACCGACTGGACGTAGTCCCCACTCATCGAAGGAGGGCATATGCTCCACAAATTCCACCTTGTTCGAGCAGCGATATAGCAGGCAACTCTTCCTCGGCATGTCATCTGGCAATGGGACACCCGTCAGGACCTCGAGCACCGTTCACCGTGCCTCAAGGGGGAGCCCAGACTCCTGAAGTCTCATGCGGTCCTTGCTGCTGAGCAAGGCCCACATTGGCCGAGAATGGCGCTGAAGCGGAGCAACCCGGCGCCGGACGAACTCCTTCACCACCATAGGCGCAGTCACGCCAAGGTCTTTCAGCCCCTTCAGCCTGAGCCAGATGGGGACAAGACACGAATCGGCGAGCCTTTGATGGCACCAACCATAGTTGGGAATGGCAGGCGCCAACGGGGAATGGAGCAAAGGGCTGAGCACTCCGACATCAACAAATACACACCGTGTCCGAAACTCGCTCGTGGATGGTGGAAGCTCGAAGTCAATCCCCGCGCCTGCCGTCGCTGCCACAGCCTGGAAGCTCAGGCACCCCGAGCTCTGCCGGGGATCAATCAGGTGCAACGAGAAGAACTGGCGGAGATGGGCCACGGAAGGAGAAATGCCCACCATGGCCTCACAAACAAAGGCGAAGACGGCAAGAAGGGTCACGGATTGGGGATCAAGGTGCAGGATGTCGATCTGATAATGGGAAATCACTGTGTTGAAGGAGGCGGAGAAAGGAGGAACCAGGCCAGCCCAAAGGGCGTCAATGAAGAATGGGACCTCGGTGGCTCTCCGGTCGACACGAGCACGAGACGCAGGCCAAGCCACCGCCCCTCCCCACTCATTGAAGCTGGAGGCGAGCATGGGACGCACCTTGTCCATGGCTTCTGGTTGAGCACCAGCGACCTGCCAACGGCAGGCTCAGTGGCCGGGCGCAGCCCGACGGAGGATAGGGGACTCTTCCCTTTCTCCGACTGGTCCGGTGCCATGGCAATGGGAGGATTGAGCTCAGATTGGATCGGGAGAAGAGGCTGACCTTCAAGGAAGCAGAAGAATTATTGGGGAGTGCGCCGCAACAACAGGAGGGAAACCGTGTAGACCACGGTGGCCGCCTAGCCAGGCGGGTATCAAGGCAGCATGGGGAAGCGGAGACGCCCACGTCCAATCAACCACCATGCGTCGACCAGGGCCGCAGGCTATTGGGGCCCACGGCGCTCCGCACTTGCCCTTTGGCTTCGCCTCGAAGCCAAGCCCGAGCGCCTCTTGGGCCCGGGGGCTACTGTCGGTGTTCTGGGAACGGGGGTCCCCAGACTAGCCTGCCTGCGGCCCATGGCGTGGCTCTGCAAGCGGGCCTATACGGCCCATCTTCACCAACAAGCATTCAAGACCTTCGCGAGGGGCCAAGCCTCGCGAGGGGGACGACACAAGACCTCCTCGGGAGCGGCCTCACCAGGCTGGATCGTGAGGGGCAGAGAGATCAAGGCAAGGCAAACCTCGCGAGGTTCCAATGACGTGAGCCATGATGATCGAGACCAGGCAGGCTCCAGGCGGGCGCCAGCATGCACGGTGTCCTTGTTTCCTCTTTGGTGCTAAGGAGGTAAGCGCAGGCGAGGAGTACCGAGGCGTCAAGCAAAGGTTTCCACATCGGTGCAACAAGACCAAGACGAGCAGGACGACAAGATGGAGGTCACCATGGAGCCCAAGGCGACGTCACCACCAGAGCCTTTGGCAGGCGAAGACTCTTTTGTTAGGATAACTTGTACTAGTTGTGCCCTTTAAAATTTGCCGTTGTTGGCTCCCTTCCCGCTCAATATTTCGGGAGAGGACCAGGGCCTCTATAAATAGGATTAGCCACCATAGTAGGAGGCAAATGAGCCTCAGCCATCTCATCTTGGACTCGATCCAACCCATCCACACACACACCAAGCACAAGAACACCTCGCCTCAGGAGGCTGTTCTTCCCCTTGTTCATCCTCAGCCTGAGAGGCAATCCACCACACCACACTGGAGTAGGGTATTACACCACAACGGTGGCCCGAACCAGTATAAATCTTGTGCCTCTTGTGTTGCGAGTTCGTCGAGCTTGCCTTTGAGATCGTGGCGAGGTTGAGGGCGTTGGTAGGTAGGGGGAGAACTTCGTGCGCACCCCAGTGTTCGAACCTTGAGTGTTTTGCCGGAACCCGAGATCTGACAAGAACAATATAGGATAAATTCGTAGGCATTGGATTGGTGACTTGTTGGATGATATTCATCATGAGACAATTATAACCTAGGGTGATACGGCACTAGCTCCAGTTCGTCAATATAATGTAGGCATGAATTCCGTAAATAGTCATACGTGCTTATGGAAAGAACTTGCATGACATCTTTTTTCCTACCCTCCTGTGGCAGCGGGGTCCTATTGGAAACTAAGGGACATTAAGGCCTCCTTTTAATAGAGAACCAGAACAAAGCATTAACACACGGTGAATACATGAACTCCTCAAACTACGGTCATCATCGGGAGTGGCCCCGACTATTGTCACTTCGGGGTTGCCGGATCATAACACGTAGTAGGTGACTATAACTTGCAAGATCGGATCTAGAACATGGATATAATGGTGATAACATAAATGGTTCAGATCTGAAATCATGGCACCCGGGCCCAAAGTGACAAGCATTAAGTATGGCAAAGTCATAGCAACATCAATCTAAGAACATAGTGGATACTAGGGATCAAGCCCTAACAAAACTAACTTGATTACATGATGAATCTCATCCAACTCCTCACTGGCCAGCGAGCCTACGAAGGAATACTCACTCCTGGTGGGGAGCATCATGGGTGATGGAGAAGGGTTGGTGATGACGAAGAACGAAGATCCCCCTCTCTGGAGCCCCAAACGGACTCCAGATCTGGCCCCTGATGAAGAACAGGAGGTGACGGCGGCTCCGTCTCGTGGATCGGGATAATTCTTTCTCCTTGATTTTTTCTGGAAAAATAGGATTTTATAGCGTCGGTTTCAGGGTCTGCGAGTCCACCAGGTGGGGACAACCCACTTGGGCACGCCAGGAGAGGGGGCGCGCCCTGGTGGGTTGTGCCAACCCAGGTGCCCCTCTTCGGTAGGTCTTGGCTCCAGAAATTCTTATTTATTATATAAAAGTTCCTCGCAAAGTTTTGTTCCATTCCAAGAACTTTTATTTTTGCACAAAAACAACACCATGGTAGTTCTGCTAAAAACAACGTCAGACTGGGGTTAGTTTCATTCAAATCATGCAAATTAGAGTCCAAAACAAGAGGAAAAGTGTTAGGAAAAGTAGATACGTTAGAAACGTATCAAGGGGGGAAAGCTCTAGTATATATAGGTTGAGGGGAGAGGAGGTGGCACCACATGGGGAGGAGGGCTCTTCCCCCTTGTGCCGGCCTAGGGGTGGAGCAGTTCCTATCCACGTCCAATTCGCCCCCCTTCTAGCTAGTCATACAATCTAGGGACCGCCATATATTGTTATTGGGCCCTAGGGCCCAATACTATCCACCACTTGGTTTTTTATATTTTCTTTGGCCCGTTGATATTAAATTAATTCTAAAAGCCTCCTAATCAATATTAGACCCTTTTATTATCAATTTAACATCTCTAGAAACATTTTCCACCTATATGTTAATTCCCGGTATTATTCGGTAAACCCCAAAACTCTTCTGATAACTCCGAAACGCTTCCGGTTTCTCTTGAAACAATTTCTAATATTCTCGAACTGTTTCTTGAATATTTTATCACAATTGTTACTCTACTAACGCTCAATAGATCATGATTCCCTTAAGTGTGTGAACTGTAGGTTCGGTAAAACATAGACATGAACAAAACACTTTTCGCTCAATGATCAATAGCAGAACCATGGACATCCGTATCGATCCCTACGAATACACGAATGATATTCAAGTGAACTATTTGGTTATCATGTGCTATTATCTTTGCTTCACGATACTTTACAAAAAATGAGGAGAGATATATCAGTATCCTCTTGAGTCACTCTGATGCTCACTATACCGGTCTCCTCTTTACCGGTTTTGTTCTTCTTTCTCATTCACATGTTTCAGCATCCATGTGACCTAGTCACCTGTGTCGGGCCATACGATAGTGGATGTCGTCACACTGAGAGAGTCCTAAGACTATCTCTCCATCGTCGGAGGAGCAAATCCCACTCTTGAGCTATCTAGCCCCTTGCCAAACTTTCCAATGAACCTGAAAGTTGCCATTATGATCCTTGTTTACAGATGATGTTCGAGCAACCCCAAAGTCCATCGCCCGGTAAGAAGTGACTACAATACTCTCATGATCTAAAGCATACGTTGACTCTCTGTGTTATATCGATTGGCTAGTGAAGATTGTATCTCAAAGTATAACAAAAAAAGTTGGGTTAATGCAATATGACCACTCTTCTAACGCCATACTCTCAATGTTTTTTGGGACTATTATTACACTTAGCGATATCCCGAGATCCAGAAAACATGATCAACATACAACCCTTGAGCTAGTCCTAGAGGCGAGACTAGGAATCATGTTTTACCATTTATAATTCCTCACGTGCTTATGAGTTTTCCACTGGATCGCATATTCAGAATCATAGCAGTTATAGCATACCATAGAATATAAACTCTTAATTAAATGTGGAAATAAATAATACAATAGTATTGCCTCTATGACATATTTCCAACAGACTCCCACTTGCACTAGAGTCAATAATCTAGTTACCTAGCTTTTTTAACAGCAACGGCTATTCGGCATTACTCATGTTTTGCTCGTGATAGAGGCTTCATCATCGGGTTTTACACATTTAAATCTGTGTGCATCTTGAGCACTTTCACAAAACCTTTCTTGACATGTTGTCAGATGATGTGATACTTGTGTTTGATTTGTCAAAGTTTTCATGGGGGACCTTGGTTCCTTTGCTTGTGCAACGACACTGCTATTATGACAATACATCGCCATTTGGGTTCATCGCACTTGGGACCACACCAATCTCTTCAACAAACTTGTTGATCCAGACTGCCTCCTTCGAAGCTTTTGAAGCCGCAATGGATTCTTCTTCTGTTGTAGAATCCGCAACAATGTTCTGTTTGAAACTCTTCCAAACCACTGCACCACCATTAAGGGTGAAAACATAGCCCAATTGGCATTTATGTCGTCTATATCAGTCATGAAGCTAGCATCGGTGTAACCATTTACAATAGCATATTTTTGGTATTCTTCATGGCAAATTTGTTCAAATTTGGTTGGTAGGATGGAGCACGATGATGGACCTTGGTACAAAGGATTAATCGAGGAGTTCTACAAGGACCATCGTGCTCCGGCCATTGAGAACTGGAAGGTAAGAACCAAGACTTGTCAATTTTTGGTGTTTTTCATTTGTGTTTTTACTCTTCGAAAAATCACTTTGTTTGCAGCATGTAGTTGCTTTGCGCATGAGGGGTCATGCTGCGGATGACTTTCCTTATGATGTGCGGTATGAGCCTTACATTCATATATTGGGTCTTCTCCCATTCGTGTTGCAGTTCCTGTGTAAGCTGGACACCAGGAATGTTGGTGTGACCAAAAAGGGTCAGATTCGAAATTCTTTTGCAAACGAGGCCAACTCGTGAATTTGTTAGCACAAAAGGTTAGAACAGAAATTCTGTCCTCATGCGTCGGGGGAAAGAAAAGTGCAGATGTTGTCTCACGTGATTGGCGATGCCATCTAGGTCGAAGCCATGTGGTCACGGTTCCCCCTTTCATTGTTCCCATGCTTTCTGGGTGATGCATGCTCGTTGGCGTGATTTGAGCTCAACTAAATCTTCCTCCCCCTACTCCTTGGGCATCTATCATGTCTCACAAGAAAAAATGTTCCTTGCTACTAATTTCTTTGTGATTCTCTGGCACGGTGACGATGGTATATTTTCTTTTGATGACATGGCTCCTCTAGGTCATCTCCTAGCAAATTGACACTTAAGCTTATGTCTAGCTGGCTAGGGTGGCTAGCTCGATGGAGAATGGATGATTGTTAGACCAGTGTCTCGAGTTGGCCATGTTCGCTTTGATGGTGTGATAGCTTCAGCGAAAAGCCCTGCCTGTTTGTCCGGTGTCGTCGACAATGACACCATTGGGAGCCCTTTTCCTCTTTGGAGGCGTCGACGTGGAGCCTTTGTCCCTGCCTCGCCTTGGTCTTGTGTCTTTGGGTTGGGCAACGACCGCGCTCTGATGTCGTCCCATCCTTCGAGGCACTGCTCTTGAGATATCGATTTGCGTTGGTTCTTATGCATCGCCTTTCGTCATTATGACTGGTTTTAGCGTGCATGTGAAGACGTTAAGCAGGAATCCCGATGATGGTTGTAGCCTAACCCGACAATGCACTTGGTTCATTAAAAGAAGAAAACATCAAGCATTAACATTTTATTTCCATATCCTTGTATATGCTTGGTGTAGTCACCCTAATGTTTGAGGTGTTGTTTTTTCTCCCTTTTATGAGTGATCATTGTAAACTGGTATTCCCATTGTGTTAGTTCTCTTTGTAAGTTGTTGGTTGTTGTAATGATAACTTTGTTAATTCAAAGTCGAGCTCATTTCCTTAGGGTGTGTTTGGTAACATTTCCAACCTAGCATGGTTATCTCCTCTGATACATGCTCGTTGTAGACATGCTAGGGACATGTATTTGTTGTTGTTTGATAGCGGTGTATGGCTGAGACATGCTAAGCTGGGACTATGTTTGGCAGTTTGCATCCGTTGTTTGGTAGCGGTGAACATTTTTTTGAAACATGAAAAAACATTTTTGAAAAATTAAACATTTTTTGAAATTCTAAAGTTTTTTTTAAAAAATTACACAAATTTGAAAGTTTGATCTTTTTAAAAATGTAAACAAAATTTATAAATCTGAAATAATTTAAAAAATCATTTTTAAAAAATGTTACAAAATTTAAAATTCTGAACATTTTTTGAAAATCTTAACAATTTTTGAAAATTTGGACAGTTTTCAAAAAATCAACAAATTTTGAAAATATAGACATTTTTTCAAAAATTTGAACAATTTTTGGTATTCTCAACATTTTATGAAAATTATAATTATTTTTAGAAATTATGAACATTTTTCGAAATACATTGTCGCTCGCTTCGCTCATGCCTGCTTTCAAGTGAACGGCTGTTGGGGTGTTCTCTCCTCGTGCATGCTAAGAGGGTACTTGGGCTGAGCTCGTGCATGCTGAGGAGGCCCCGTGAGACTAGCAAACACCCAAAAGTGGGTCGGGGAGGGAACTCTTGAGCTCATGCACCCTCCATGCACTCTACCAAATACACCCTTAGGGTGTGTTTGGTAGCCTGCGCGTAGGGTGTATGAGGCTAAAAGTTCCCTACCCGACCCACTTTCAAGTGTTTGGCAGGGTGTATGGGCTCTTCTGGGCATAGCCCATCTGATGCAAAAAAGGCCCCGAGCTATGCTCGCTGGAGCACCCACATACATGCGAGCTGCGCTCAGCGAGGCTCGGTTCGACCCCCGCAAAAATCTCCTCCCAACCCACCAGGATCAAATGACCTCTCTCCTGACCACCCCTCCCTAACCTAGCCGCCACCCCTCGCCCCCTCTCTCTCTCCTGCGAACTCCATGGCGACTGCCACCTGATCTGCATCCCCGCCGGCCCCCTTTGATCTTGTACCTCGCCGTCGTCACCGCCGCCCCGGTCAACCTCGCCACCGCCCCAGCCAATCTTGCCACCGCCCCAGTCAACCTCGCCGTCGCCCCGGTCTTCAAATCGCGACCGCCCCATGTGAATCTCGCGGCTGCCAGGAGAGGTAGCTAATCTACCTCCTTCTCCCTCTGCCCTCCTCACCCCTTCCTGGCTCGGCCTCTGCGAGCCGGTACTGCATGACCAGGGACGAGCCGTTGCTGTGTGACCAGAGATGAGGCGTTCTTTTTTCTATAGAGAGCTCTTGTTCATATAGCCGTATATGGTTTAGACAAAAAATTGCTTCTCTGTTCCCTTAAGACACTCTTCATTGAGGACAATGGTTGAAAGGGCTTTTGCGCATACAAAAACCATTGGAGGTTTGTCTACAATAAGCCATTCCATGGTTACAAGACCCAAGTGAAAGTGCAACTATCCCTGGGTGGTTTTGGTAATTCCTAACAACATATAGCTCATTGAACTGATATTATTTCAAGATGATCATTTTAGAAAGTTCAATGATTGGTATGGCATGGAATAGGAATGTGGACCCCTCAAAATGCTAAGGACACATATTAGCTCAAGCTCAAGACTCTACATTTTCATTTTAGTGATCCAAGATCACATTGAGTCCATAGGAAAAGCCAATACTATTAAAAGGGTATGAGGTGTTGCTTAATGGCTTGCTTGCTCAAAATGCTTAGTGATATGCTCCAAAAGCCCTCAACCACTTTCTCATATCCACATGTGTCCCAAACCAAAAGTCACACTCGGCCCCACTGATTCTATCTATCCGGCGCCACCGAGTTCATTTGACATAGCCACTGCCAAAAACCCTAGTCATTTTAGTCTCACCGTTAGGGATCTCAGTCTCACCGAGATGGGATTGCAAACTCTTGGTTTCCCTTCGTAATGTTTTGGTCCAATGGAGATGAGCGACCGGTCCCACCGAATTCGCAATGCAAACTCTCTGTTTCCCTTTCGTAACGTTTCGGTCTAACCGAAATGAGCGATTCGGTCCCACCGAGTTTGCTGACCAACTCTCTATTTGCCTATTACAGAAATTGGTCTCACCGAGTTTATGTGATCGGTCTCACCGAGATTACGTTATGCCCTAACCCTGATGAAATCGGTCCCACCGGGTTGACATGTCGGTCCCACCGAAATTCCTAACATTCACAATTTTAACTAAATCGGTCTGACCAAGTTTTATGATTCGGTCCCACCGAGTTTGGTAAATTGTGTGTGACGGTTAGATTTTGTGTGGAGGCTATAAATACCCCTCCACCCACTCTTCATTCGTGGAGAGAGTCATTAGAACGTGCCTACACTTTCAGCATACATTTTCAGAGAGACAACCACCTACTCATGTGTTGAGACCAAGATATTACATTCCAACCACAGGAATCTTGATCTCTAGCCTTCCCCAAGTTGCTTTCCACTCAAATCATCTTTCTACCAAATCCAAATCTATGAGAGAGAGTTGAGTGTTGGGGAGACTAACATTTGAAGCACAAGAGCAAGGAGTTCATCATCAACACACCATTTATTACCTTTTGGAGAGTGGTGTCTCCTAGATTGGTTAGGTGTCACTTGGGAGCCTCCGATAAGATTGTGGAGTTGAACCAAGGAGTTTGTAAGGGCAAGGATATCACCTGCTTTGTGAAGATCTAACCTAGTGAGGCAAGTCCTTTGTGGGCGATGGCCATGGTGGGATAGACAAGGTTGCTTCTTCGTGGATCCTTCGTGGGTGGAGCCCTTCATCGACTCGCGCAGCCGTTACCCTTCGTGGGTTGAAGTCTCCATCAACGTGGATGTACGATAGCACCACTTATCGGAACCACGCCAAAAATATCCGTGTCTATATTGCGTTTTCTCCCTCCAAACTCCTCCATTTACCTTCATGTCCAATGATTTACATTCCACTGCTACACTCTTAGAATTGCATGTGTAGGTTGATTGCTTGACTTGTGCTAAGTTGCTAAATTCTGCCAACACTTAAAATTGGGAAAAGGCTAGATTTTTATTTGGTCAAGTAGTCTAATCACCCCCCCCCCTCTAGACATACTTTCGATCCTACAAGTGGTATCAGAACTTTGGTCTCCATTTGCCTTGATTTCCATTGCTTTGGTGATCATAGCCTTGGTTTCACAACCTAGGAGAGTATGGCGTCTAGCGAGGGAAATTACCACCGTAGAGGTCCTTACTTTGATGGTACTAATTTTGCTAGTTGGAAGCATAAGATGAAAATGCATATTCTTGGACATAACCTCGCCGTTTGGGCTATTGTGTGTATTGGCTTGCAAGGTGAATTCTTTGATGGGAGAGAACCAAACCGTAAAGCTACCGCGGAGGAGTTGAAGATGCTGCAATACAATGCTCAAGCTTGCGATATCCTCTTCAACGGATTGTGCCCCGAAGAATTCAACAAAATCAGCCGTCTTGAGAATGCAAAGGAAATTTGGGATACTTTGATTGATATGCACGAAGGTACCGACTCCGTCAAGGAATCCAAATTGGATGTGCTTCAAAGTCAACTTGACAAGTTCAAAATGAAGGAGGTGAAGGTGTCGCTGAAATGTACTCTAGGCTTGCTCTCATCACAAATGAGATTGCCGGCTTAGGAAGTGAAGAGATGACCGATAGATTCATCATCAAGAAGATCCTAAGAGCCTTGGATGGAAAATATGGTACCATGTGCACATTGATCCAAATGATGCCCAATTACAAAGATCTCAAGCCAACGGAAGTGATTGAAAGAATTGTTGCTCATGAGATGTCACTCAAGGACAAAGAAGAGCTTCAAAACAAGTCTAGTGGTGCTTACAAAGCCTCATGTGATGCTCCTACATCATCAAGTGAGAAACAAGCCTTCAATGAAGAATTGAGCTTAATGGTGAAGAACTTCAACAAGTTCTACAAGAGTAGAAGCAAAGAAAGAAGTTCCAAGTCAAGGTCCTACAATGACAAAAGATGTTTTAGTCATGAGCGAAATTGCTATAATTGTGGAAGACCCGGACACTACTCAAATGAGTGTACGCCCCCTACAAAAGAAGAGAAGATTCACCCAAAAGGAGAAGTAGAAGAGAAGATTCACCTCCAAGAGAGAGAAGGAGTAGAGATGATCGTTATGAATGAAGAACCTCTCGTAGATGCAAGGATTCAGAAAGGAAGGACAAGTCATCAAGGAGCTACACAAAACAAAGACATCAAGCTCATGTTGGTGAATGGGTATCTGGTTCCGACTTCAATAATCACTCCGAGAGAAGTTATCACTCCGACTCCGAATATACTCAAGATGAAGGTGTTGCCGGTCTAGCACTTGTGTCAACCAACTCCTACGATATATTTGTCTCACCAAATGAAGGAATTGGAAGATGCTTCATGGCTAAAGGCACAAAGGTATCACACCCCGAGTATGTTGATTTCAATAGTGATGAAGATGATTTGCTAGGTGATGATGATTTACTTGTTGACAACTCTAGTGATGAAAACTATGATGAAATTGCTATTAATCATGCTAATCAAGATAAAACGAATGATGATGATAAGAAGGAGATTGAGCGACTAACTAAAGAACTAAACACTCTTAAGTTAGCTCATGAAACTACCTTGGAAGATCATCGAGAGCTTTTAAAGACTCATGAGAAGCTACGCTTTGAAAAGCTCAACCTTGAGCAAGAGCATGGGTTCTTAAAAGCAATCAATGATGATCTTCACAAGAAATTTCTTCTTACATTGCCAAGCATTTACTCTTGTCTACTTACATGCCACAAGTAAAGTCTAGCAACAAGAGTAAGATATATTCTTATTCTAGTAGTAAAAATAATCATGTTAAATCCAACATTGTTGCTTCTAGTAGTTCTCTTGATTCCACTAATGATTCTCTTAGCCAAGTTACACTTGAGCAATAAAATAGCTTATTGAAGGGAATTATAGAGAAAGGTCTTTACAAGAGCCTTGCGGGAAGTAAGCAGTTTGAGGAAATTATACGCAAGCAAGGAAGGCACCGGAAGAATGAAGGTGTTGGTTTTGAACGAAAGTTCAATGCCAATGGAGTTGAGTGGGAAGAACATCAATACCCCAACACGGAGTTTGTTCCTCAATAAGAGAAGTATGATCCTACTTCTTTCCAAGGGACACAAGCTCAAGATGATCTTCCACCACAAGACCACAAGAAAAAGGGCAAGGACAAGCTTCAAGAGGAGATTGATGCATTTGAAGAAGCTCCCAAGGCCTTGGTCAAGTGGGTTCCCAAGACTACAACAAGTTCCACTTCACCAAGTATGACTACAACTCCAAGGATTCTCATCAAGATGATGTGGATCCCGAAGAAGAAGAATTAGAGAGTTCTTGAGGGTGACTCCGCCAACATACTTCACTCATATCATTTTGGCGAGGACAAGTGCAAACAACTTCCACATCTTTCACTAGTTCAAGGAGTCACAAACCCTCTTGTTGGTAAGACAAGGGACAAGGTAACCTAATGCTTTCATGGACATCATCTTGTGTGAACTTCATTCTATGTCCACGGATATCTTTGTTTGTTCCTTGTGGGACTAACCCATGTAGGTATTGAAATTTCAACTCACTCCAATGGATTGCTCCAAATGATCTACATCAACTTTGAGCATCCACATCTTCAACAACTACATGAGGTCATCATCAACAAAATCCAAGGTTAGTTCATCCCTCTTAGGGGGATATCACATCTAGGGGGAGCTTTACTCTAAGAATTGAGATAAAGCAACTCTAATGGTGTGAACACAACAATGCTTTATGTAAAATTGGTAACCCCACTTGTGCTTAAACGATGACTATGACCTATGATCAAATGTTCTCATTTGACTCCTAAGTCAATATACTCATATATAGATGACCTAGTCATCGCCAATTGCTTGATAGATGCTAGAGTGTTTGTGCATGCTTTGCCACATATTTCATTTGCCATTTTATTGTGAGAGCATGTTGATTGCATATTTTACTCATTCGAGGACATCCATTTGTTGCTTTGATTGTTGGGTGCTTTTTCTTTTGCCAAATGGATGGACAAGAATGAAGGAAATATGCCCTAGAGGCAATAATAAAGTTATTATTTATTTCCTTATATCATGATAAATGTTTATTATTCATGCTAGAATTGTATTAACCGGAAACATAATACATGTGTGAATACATAGACAAACCGAGTGTCACTAGTATGCCTCTACTTGACTAGCTCGTTAATCAAAGATGGTTAAGTTTCCTAACCATGAACAATGTGTTGTTATTTGATTAACGAGGTCACATCATTAGTTGAATGATCTGATTGACATGACCCATTTCATTAGCTTAGCACCCGATCGTTTAGTATGTTGCTATTGCTTTCTTCATGACTTATACATGTTCCTATGACTATGAGATTATGCAACTCCCGTTTGCCGGAGGAACACTTTGGGTGCTACCAAACGTCACAACGTAACTGGGTGATTATAAAGGAATACTACAGGTGTCTCCAATGGTAGATGTTGGGTTGGCGTATTTCGAGATTAGGATTTGTCACTCCGATTGTCGGAGAGGTATCTCTGGGCCCTCTCGGTAATGCACATTACACAAGCCTTGCAAGCATTGCAACTAATGAGTTAGTTGCGGGATGATGTATTACAGAACGAGTAAAGAGACTTTCCGGTAACGAGATTGAACTAGGTATTGGATACCGACGATCGAATCTCGGGCAAGTAACATACCGATGACAAAGGGAACAATGTATGTTGTTATGCGGTCTGACCGATAAAGATCTTCGTAGAATATGTAGGAGCCAATATGGGCATCCAGGTCCTGCTATTGGTTATTGACCGGCGACGTGTCTTGGTCATGTCTACATTGTTCTCGGACCGTAGGGTCCGCACGCTTAACGTTACGATGACAGTTATTATGAGTTTATGCATTTTGATGTACCGAAGGTAGTTCGGAGTCCCGGATGTGATCACGGACATGACGAGGAGTCTCGAAATGGTCGAGACATAAAGATTGATATATTGGAAGCCTATATTTGGATATCGGAAGTGTTCCGGGTAAAATCGGGATTTTACCGGATTACCGGGAGGTTACCGGAACCCCCCCCCCCCCCCCCGGGAGCCATATGGGCCTTATTGGGCTTTAGTGGAAAGGTGAAAGGGGCTGCCATGGTGGGCTGCACGCCTCCCCCCCTCCCCTAGTCCTATTAGGACTAGGAGAGGTGGCCGGCCACCTCTCTCTCTCTTTCCCCCTTGGGAGTCCTATTTGGAATAGGATTGGGGGGGAGTCCTACTCCCGGTAGGAGTAGGACTCCTCCTGCGCCCTCCTCTTGGCCGGCCAGCCCCTCCCCCTTGGATCCTTTATATACGGGGGCAGGGGGCACCTCTAGACACACAAGTTGATCATTGAGATCATTCCTTAGCCGTGTGCGGTGCCACCTGCCACCATATTCCACCTCGATCATATCGTTGTAGTGCTTAGGCGAAGCCCTGCGTCGGTAAAACATCAAGATCAT
The DNA here is from genome assembly GCA_034509565.1 of Triticum monococcum. Lineage (NCBI taxonomy): Eukaryota > Viridiplantae > Streptophyta > Magnoliopsida > Poales > Poaceae > Triticum > Triticum monococcum. Next base: position 529,301,839 of record CM067846.1, read on the forward strand.
CACCACGCCGTCGTGCTGACGGAACTCCTCCCCGAAGCTTTGCTGGATCGGAGCCCGGGGATCGTCATCGAGTTGTACGTGTGCTAAGAACTCGGAGGTGCCGGAGTAACGGTGCTGGGATCGGTCGGATCGGGAAGAAGACGTACGACTACTTCCTCTACGTTGTGTCAACGCTTCCGTTGCGATCTACAAGGGTACGTAGATCAGACTCTCCCCCTCGTTGCTATGCATCACCATGATCTTGTGTGTGCGTAGGAAAATTTTGAAATTACTACGTTCCCCAACAGTGGCATCCGAGCCTAGGTTTTATGGTTTGATATTATGTGCATGAGTAGAACACAAGTGAGTTGTGGACGATTTAAGTCATACTGCCTACCAGCATGTTATACTTTGGTTCGGCGGTATTGTTGGACGAGACGACCCGGACCAACCTTACGCGTACGCTTACGCGAGACCGGTTCCCTCGACGTGCTTTGCACATAGATGGCTTGCGGGCGACTGTCTCTCCAACTTTAGTTGAACCGAGTGTGGCTACGCCCGGTACTTGAGAAGGTTAAAACGGAGTCTATTTGAAAAACTATCGTTGTGGTTTTGATGCGTAGGTGAGATTGGTTCTTACTTAAAGCCCGTAGCAGCCACGTAAAACTTGCAACAACAAAGTAGAGGACGTCTAACTTGTTTTTGCAAGGCATGTTGTGATGTGATATGGTCAAGGCATGATGCTAAATTTTATTGTATGAGATGATCATGTTTTGTAACCAAGTTATCGGCAACTGGCAGGAGCCATATGGTTGTCGCTTTATTGTATGCAATGCAATCGCGATGTAATGCTTTACTTTATTACTAAGCGGTAGTGATAGTCGTGGAAGCATAAGATTGGCGAGACGACAATGATGCTACGATGGAGATCAAGGTGTCGCGCCAGTGACGATGGTGATCATGACGGTGCTTCGGAGATGGAGATCACAAGCACAAGATGATGATGGCCATATCATATCACTTATATTGATTGCATGTGATGTTTATCTTTTATGCATCTTATCTTGCTTTGATTGACGGTAGCATTATAAGATGATCTCTCACTAAATTATCAAGAAGTGTTCTCCCTGAGTATGCACCGTTGCGAAAGTTCTTCGTGCTGAGACACCACGTGATGATCGGGTGTGATAGGCTCTACGTTCAAATACAACGGGTGCAAAATAGTTGCACATGCGGAATACTCAGGTTATACTTGACGAGCCAAGCATATACAGATATGGCCTCGGAACATGGAGACCGAAAGGTCGAGCGTGAATCATATTGTAGATATGATCAACATAATGATGTTCACCGATGAAACTACTCCATCTCACGTGATGATCGGACATGGTTTAGTTGATTTGGATCACGTGATCACTTAGAGGATTAGAGGGATGTCTATCTAAGTGGGAGTTCTTTAGTAATATGATTAATTGAACTTAAATTTATCATGAACTTAGTACCTGATAGTATCTTGCCTGTTTATGTTGATTGTAGATAGATGGCTCGTGCTGTTGTTCCGTTGAATTTTAATGCGTTCCTTGAGAAAGCAAAATTGAAAGATGATGGTAGCAATTACACGGACTGGGTCCGTAACTTGAGGATTATCCTCATTGCTGCACAGAAGAATTACATCCTGGAAGCACCGCTGGGTGCCAGGCCTGCTGCTGGAGCAACACCAGATGTTATGAACGTCTGGCAGAGCAAAGCTGATGACTACTCGATAGTTCAGTGTGCCATGCTTTACGGCTTAGAATCGGGACTTCAACGACGTTTTGAACGTCATGGAGCATATGAGATATTCCAGGAGTTGAAGTTAATATTTCAAGCAAATGCCCGGATTAAGAGATATGAAGTCTTCAATAAGTTCTATAGCTGCAAGATGGAGGAGAACAGTTCTGTCAGTGAGCATATACTCAAAATGTCTGGGTATAACAATCACTTGATTCAGATGGGAGTTAATCTTCCAGATGATTGCGTCATTGACAGAATTCTCCAATCACTGCCACCAAGCTACAAGAGCTTCGTGATGAACTATAATATGCAAGGGATGAACAAGACTATTCCCGAGCTCTTCGCAATGCTGAAAGCTGCGGAGATAGAAATCAAGAAGGAGCATCAAGTGTTGATGGTTAACAAGACCACTAGTTTCAAGAAAAAGGGCAAAGGGAAGAAGAAGGGGAACTTCAAGTAGAACGGCGAGCAAGTTGCTGCTCAGGAAAAGAAGCCCAAGTCTGGACCTAAGCCTGAAACTGAGTGCTTCTACTGCAAGCAGACTGGTCACTGGAAGCGGAACTGCCCCAAGTATTTGGCGGATAAGAAGGATGGCAAGGTGAACAAAGGTATATGTGATATACATGTTATTGATGTGTACCTTACTAATGCTCGCAGTAGCACCTGGGTATTTGATACTGGTTCTGTTGCTAATATTTGCAACTCGAAACAGGGACTACCGATTAAGCGAAGATTGGCTAAGGACGAGGTAACGATGCGCGTGGGAAACGGTTCCAAAGTCGATGTGATCGCGGTCGGCACGCTACCTCTACATCTACCTTCGGGATTAATATTAGACCTAAATAATTGTTATTTGGTGCCAGCGTTGAGCATGAACATTATATCTGGATCTTGTTTAATGCGAGACGGTTATTCATTTAAATCAGAGAATAATGGTTGTTCTATTTATATGAGTAATATCTTTTATGGTCATGCACCCTCGAAGAGTGGTATATTCTTGTTAAATCTCGATAGTAGTGATACACATATTCATAATGTTGAAGCCAAAAGATGCAGAGTTGATAATGATAGTGCAACTTATTTGTGGAATTGCCGTTTAGGTCATATCGGTGTAAAGCGCCTGAAGAAACTCCATACTGATGGACTTTTGGAACCACTTGATTATGAATCACTTGGTACTTGCGAACCGTGCCTCATGGGCACGATGACTAAAACACCGTTCTCCGGTACTATGGAGAGAGCAACAGATTTGTTGGAAATCATACATACAGATGTATGCGGTCCGATGAATATTGAGGCTCATGGCGGATATCGTTATTTTATCACCTTCACAGATGATTTAAGCAGATATGGGTATATCTACTTAATGAAACATAAGTCTGAAACATTTGAAAAGTTCAAAGAATTTCAGAGTGAAGTGGAAAATCATCGTAACAAGAAAATAAAGTTTCTATGATCTGATCGTGGAGGAGAATATTTGAGTTACGAGTTTGGTGTACATTTGAAAAATTGTGGAATAGTTTCGCAACTCACGCCACCCAGAACACCACAGCGTAATGGTGTGTCCGAACGTCGTAATCGTACTTTACTAGATATGGTGCGATCTATGATGTCTCTTACTGATTTACCGCTATCGTTTTGGGGATACGCTCTAGAGACGGCCGCATTCACGTTAAATAGGGCACCATCAAAATCCGTTGAGACGACGCCTTATGAACTATGGTTTGGCAAGAAACCAAAGTTGTCATTTCTGAAAGTTTGGGGCTGCGATGCTTATGTGAAAAAACTTCAACCTGATAAGCTCGAACCCAAATCGGAGAAATATGTCTTCATAGGATATCCAAAGGAAACTATTGGATACACCTTCTATCACAGATCCGAAGGCAAGACTTTTGTTGCTAAATTCAGAAACTTTCTTGAGAAGGAGTTTCTCTCGAAAGAAGTAAGTGGGAGGAAAGTAGAACTTGACGAGGTAACTATACCCGCTCCCTTATTAGAAAGTAGTACATCACAGAAAACTGTTTCTGCGACACCTACACCAATAAGTGAGGAAGTTAATGATAATGATCATGAAACTTTAGAACAAGATACTACTGAACCTCGTAGATCAACCAGAGCAAGATCCGCGCCAGAGTGGTACGGTAATCCAGTTCTGGAAGTCATGCTGCTAGATCATGATGAACCTACGAACTATGAAGAAGCGATGGTGAGCCCAGATTCCGCAAAGTGGCTTGAAGCCATGAAATCTGAGATGGGATCCATGTATGAGAACAAAGTATGGACTTTGGTTGACTTGCCCAATGATCGGCAAGCAATTGAGAATAAATGGATCTTCTAGAAAAAGACTGACGCTGACGGTAATGTTACTGTCTATAAAGCTCGACCCGTCGCAAAAGGTTTTCGACAAGTTCAAGGGGTTGACTACGATGAGACCTTCTCACCCGTAGCGATGCTCAAGTCTGTCCGAATCATGTTAGCAATTGCCGCGTTTTATGATTATGAAATATGGCAGATGGATGTCAAAATTGCATTCCTGAATGGATTTCTGGAAGAAGAGTTGTATATGATGCAACCGGAAGGTTTTGTCGATCCAAAGGGAGCTAACAAAGTGTGCAAACTCCAGCGATCCATTTATGGACTGGTGCAAGCATCTCGGAGTTGGAATAAACGCTTTGATAGTGTGATCAAAGCATTTAGCTTTATACAGACTTTTGGAGAAGCCTGTATTTACAAGAAAGTGAGTGGGAGCTCTGTAGCATTTCTGATATTATATGTGGATGACATATTGCTGATTGGAAATGATATAGAATTTCTGCATAGCATAAAGGGATACTTGAATAAGAGTTTTTCAATGAAAGACCTCGGTGAAGCTGCTTACATATTGGGCATTAAGATCTATAGAGATAGATCAAGACGCTTAATTGGACTTTCACAAAGCACATACCTTGACAAGATTTTGAAGAAGTTCAAAATGGATCAAGCAAAGAAAGGGTTCTTGCCTGTGTTACATGGTGTGAAGTTGAGTCAGACTCAATGCCCGACCACTGCAGAAGATAGAGAGAAAATGAAAGATGTTCCCTATGCTTCAGCCATAGGCTCTACCATGTATGCAATGCTGTGTACCAGACCTGATGTGTGCCTTGCTATAAGTTTAGCAGGGAGGTACCAAAGTAATCCAGGAGTGGATCACTGGACAGCGGTCAAGAACATCCTGAAATACCTGAAAAGGACTAAGGATATGTTTCTCGTATATGGAGGTGACAAAGAGCTCACCGTAAGAGGTTACGTTGATGCAAGCTTTGACACTGATCCGGACGATTCTAAATCACAAACCGGATACGTGTTTACTTTAAACGGTGGAGCTGTTAGTTGGTGCAGTTCTAAACAAAGCGTCATAGCAAGATCTACATGTGAAGAGGAGTACATAGCTGCTTCGGAAGCAGCGAACGAAGGAGTCTGGATGAAGGAGTTCATATCCAATCTAGGTGTCATACCTAGTGCATCGGGTCCAATGAAAATCTTTTTTGACAATACTGGTGCAATTGCTTTGGCAAAGGAATCCAGATTTCACAAAAGGACCAAACACATCAAGAGACGCTTCAATTCCATCCGGGATCTAGTCCAGGTGGGAGACATAGAGATTTTCAAGATACATACGGATCTGAATGTTGCAGACCCGTTGACTAAGCCTCTTCCACGAGCAAAACATGATCAGCACCAAGGCTCCATGGGTGTTAGAATCATTACTGTGTAATCTAGATTATTGACTCTAGTGAAAGTGGGAGACTGAAGGAAATATGCCCTAGAGGCAATAATAAAGTTATTATTTATTTCCTTATATCATGATAAATGTTTATTATTCATGCTAGAATTGTATTAACCGGAAACATAATACATGTGTGAATACATAGACAAACAGAGTGTCACTAGTATGCCTCTACTTGACTAGCTCGTTAATCAAAGATGGTTAAGTTTCCTAACCATGAACAATGTGTTGTTATTTGATTAACGAGGTCACATCATTAGTTGAATGATCTGATTGACATGACCCATTTCATTAGCTTAGCACCCGATCGTTTAGTATGTTGCTATTGCTTTCTTCATGACTTATACATGTTCCTATGACTATGAGATTATGCAACTCCCGTTTGCCGGAGGAACACTTTGGGTGCTACCAAATGTCACAACGTAACTGGGTGATTATAAAGGAGTACTACAGGTGTCTCCAATGGTAGATGTTGGGTTGGCGTATTTCGAGATTAGGATTTGTCACTCCGATTGTCTGAGAGGTATCTCTGGGCCCTCTCGGTAATGCACATTACACAAGCCTTGCAAGCATTGCAACTAATGAGTTAGTTGCGGGATGATGTATTATAGAACGAGTAAAGAGACTTGCCGGTAACGAGATTGAACTAGGTATTGGATACCGACGATCGAATCTCGGGCAAGTAACATACCGATGACAAAGGGAACAACATATGTTGTTATGCGGTCTGACCGATAAAGATCTTCGTAGAATATGTAGGAGCCAATATGGGCATCCAGGTCCCACTATTGGTTATTGACCGGAGATGTGTCTCGGTCATGTCTACATTGTTCTCGAACCGTAGGGTCCGCACGCTTAACGTTACGATGACAGTTATTATGAGTTTATGCATTTTGATGTACCGAAGGTAGTTCGGAGTCCCGGATGTGATCACGGACATGACGAGGAGTCTCGAAATGGTCGAGACATAAAGATTGATATATTGGAAGCCTATATTTGGATATCGGAAGTGTTCCGGGTAAAATCGGGATTTTACCGGATTACCGGGAGGTTACCGGAACCCCCCCGGGAGCCATATGGGCCTTATTGGGCTTTAGTGGAAAGGTGAAAGGGGCTGCCATGGTGGGCTGTGCACCTCCCCCCTCCCCTAGTCCTATTAGGACTAGGAGAGGTGGCCTGCCACCTCTCTCTCTCTTTCCCCCTTGGGAGTCCTATTTGGAATAGGATTGGGGGGGGAGTCCTACTCCCGGTAGGAGTAGGACTCCTCCTGCGCCCTCCTCTTGGCCGGCCAGCCCCTCCCCCTTGGATCCTTTATATACGGGGGCAGGGGGCACCTCTAGACACACAAGTTGATCATTGAGATCGTTCCTTAGCCGTGTGCGGTGCCCCCTGCCACCATATTCCACCTCGATCATATCGTTGTAGTGCTTAGGCGAAGCCCTGCGTCGGTAGAACATCAAGATCGTCAACACGCTGTCGTGCTGACGGAACTCCTCCCCAAAGCTTTGCTGGATCGGAGCCCGGGGATCGTCATCGAGCTGTACGTGTGCTAAGAACTCAGAGGTGCCGGAGTAACGGTGCTTGGGTCGGTCGGATCGGGAAGAAGACGTACGACTACTTCCTCTACGTTGTGTCAACGCTTCCGTTGCGATCTACAAGGGTACGTAGATCAGACTCTCCCCCTCGTTGCTATGCATCACCATGATCTTGCGTGTGCGTAGGAAAATTTTGAAATTACTACGTTCCCCAACAAAGAATGCCTAGGAACCTCCTCTAGCTATCTATGGTTTTCTTGTCTCAAATTCTATTCATGCTACATCGCAAAGTTTGATCAAGTCAGATTCGAACACTCTGTGTGAGGAGCACTCAGAGATCCCGATTCGTCATAGACTTAAACTTCCAAAACCTCTCTGTGCATTTCGGTCCGACCGATCCATCCACTTCGGTCACACCGAGTTCACTGAGTAGATCTAGGTTTTCAATCTCGGTGCAACTGACTAGAACTTTTCAGTCACACTGAGTTGCAGTAACCGCTTGTGGTTTTGCATCTCGGTGCCACCGAGTTGTTCCACTCGGTCACACCGACAGTGTCAGGATATATATACCGATGGGTGAGATTTTGGAAATTTCTTCAAAACTCTTCATCCCATGCGTGTCCTGCTCTGCCGCCTCAGGTCTCTGGACCGTCTTCTCGTCACCAGCGACCTCCCGCAGCTGGTTTCCATCGCCGTCAGCGGATTTCAATGCCGCCGTTGCCGCTGTAGCGACCTCATCACCGAACTAGGGTATGTGTTCGACCCCTTGTGCATTCCTTTTACCTCCGATTCTAAGCACAAGGTCGATGCCATGTTTCTTGCCACATTTGAGATCATCCTGTCTAGCAGAAAATTCCATAGTTTAGATTTGATTCGAAATTTAGGGTTAGGTTTCCGCTGAACTCATCTTGAACCGACCGAGTTGTGGAAATCGGTCTCACCGATTTGGCTTAGGCCATTGCACTTGCACTTTTCAATCTGGCCAAAAGTTGCAAATCGGTGTGACTGAGTTCAACTCTCAGTGAAACCCTAGCAATCTTGGAGTCACCGAACTGTGTCTCAGTCTGACCGATTTCACTAGTTTAGACTCCAAAAGTTGATTCGGTGTCACCGAGTTTAACAAATCGGTAGCTCCGAAATGCTTTATTTGGAAAACTAAAACTAAGTTTTTGACTCATTTTTTTTGCAAAACCTCTGCACTTTGTGATGCTCATCCACTCTACCTCATCTATATCTATTCACAGGGTTTGCTGTCAGTCTGCTTTGGCAGAATGTCTGATCAAAGTGATAGCCAGAACAAGTCAGAAGAGCAAGTGAACATGAGTGAGGGCACTAGTCCCTCTAGCAGCTATGATGATGGCATCAGGAGCACTCCAAGAAATTTGCCCAAACCAGCTACTAGGCAGAGAAAGAAGAGGAATTCTGACTCAGAGGATGAGGACTATGTGGCTGCTGAGGAGGAAGTGAGCTCCAAGAAGAAAGTGCTGAAGAAGGAATATGGAACTGCTGCTGCAACAAAACCTGGTTTGCACAAGAAGGCACCTGCCAAGAGGATTCCCATGTCAAAAGCCAGAGCCTCTTGAGACCTCTAAGTCAACTGAAGAGGCTGTTGGTGAAGGCAGGAAAAGGAAAGAGAGGGTCAAGAAGACCATTGCCAAAGTTATTGGCAGATCATCTATGATGATAGATCCAGCTGAAGATGAAGAAGAGGAAGAGGATGATGCACCAGCATCCAAGTCTAAAAAGCTGATGGGGGATGCCATAAAGTCTGGGGCTGCCCCTTCCAAGCCCAAGACTGCCCTCAAAGCTTATGCTCAAGCTTCAAAGACTTCAAATCCCAAGAGGAGCACAAGAAATATTCCAGCCGCTGAGAAGAACAAGGCCCTAGTGCCTGAGATGGATGAATAAGAAGATGCTGAAGCCCAAGTGCTTAGGAAGCTTAAACCAAAAACTCTAGATCATGATGACAGCCATCCAGTGCCAGAAGATATGAACATCAGAAAGGATGCAGGTCCCAGACTTTGGAGACAGTTTGATCCTTATGCTATGAGGAGAAAGACTGATGTGGACTACAGGTTCCATACCAAAGAGCAGCAAGATTTCTATGAAACCATATTTCTTGAGAAGAAGCCCATAGTTTGTGATATGAAGTGGGCTGATTGGGAGTACATCGATGAGAATGAGGATCATTTTCCACGAGTGCATGAAAGTTTCAAGTCTTGTGGAGTAGATGACTTTGTGGGTCATAAACTCACTAAATGGAATGATGAACTTATTATGCAATTCTACTCCATAGCATACTTCTATCCTGATGGAAGAATAGTTTGGATGTCTGAAGGTACAAGGTATCAATCTACTGTTGATGAGTGGGCCAAATTGATCAATGCCCCTGAAGAGCATGAAGATGACTTGGATGTCTATGCCAAGAAGAAGAAAGACCACAACTCAATGGCCAACATGTACAAGGAAATTCCAGACAAAGCTTTGGAAACTCATAAGCTTGGGTCTATTCACTATTTGTTTTCTGGATTAGCTACAATCAACACCATTCTGAGGCATACTTTGTTGCCAAAATATGGAGATCACAAGATGATTAGAGGCCATTCTATCAACTTGCTGCAACTATTTGATGTGCCCCAAAAGTTTAAGTTCATGAGCCTGATTGTGGAAACAATCAAGAGGACGGCTGCAGATCAGAAGACATCTTGTGGGTACACTCCACATATTTAGGTGCTCATCAACTCCAAGATGGGCACATGCACATATCTTTTGGAGACGGAGCATCTACCCTTGAGACCAGATTTTGAGGATAACACTGTTGTCATGAATGAAAAAGATCCTACAAGTGTGCATGAACAAGAAAAGAGAGAGAAAGCAAAGGTTGAAAAGGCTCCAAAGATGCCAAGTGTTGAAGAGGCATCTCAAGTTTTTCCGAAGAGCAAACAAGACCAGCTTCCTTATCTGAGTCAAGCAACTTTGAGGATTGAGAAGGGCTTGGCTACCCTAACTCAAAATCAGGAGAGCTTGGAGATGATAATTGAGACAAAGTTCTAGGGCCTTGATCTTAAAGTGACTGAGATGCAGATAGCTGTTGAGCAGCTCTAAGAAGAAGCTGGGGAGAGGAAAGGGCGGGCTACCACAGATGCCTTCCAGAGAGTGCCCAGAGGTCAGACGTCTGCTGCAGTGCCCTGCTACCTCTTGAGCTTGCGTTGGATTTCCCCGAAGAGGAAGGGATGATGCAGCAGAGTAGCGTAAGTATTTCCCCCAGTTTTTGAGAACCAAGGTATCAATCCAGTAGGAGGCCACTCTCAAGTCCCTCGTACCTGCACAAAACGATAGCTACTCGCAACCAACACGATTAGGGGTTGTCAATCCCTTCATGGTCACTTACGAGAGTAAGATCTGATAGATATAATATTTTTTGGTATTTTTGGTATAGAGATGCAAAGTGAAAAGTAAAAGGCAAAGTAAAAGGCAAAACAAGATTAAAGTGATGGAGATTGATATGATGAGAATAGACCCGGGGGCCATAGGTTTCACTAGTGGCTTCTCTCAAGAGCATAAGTATTCTACGGTGGGTGAACAAATTACTGTTGAGCAATTGACAGAATTGAGCATAGTTATGATAATATCTAGGCATGATCATGTATATAGGCATCACGTCCGTGACAAGTAGACCGAAATGATTCTGCATCTACTACTATTACTCCACTCATCGACCGCTATCCAGCATGCATCTAGAGTATTAAGTTAAAAACAGAGTAATGCCTTAAGCAAGATGACATGACGTAGAGAGATAAATTCATGCAATATGGAATAAACCCCATCTTGTTATCCTCGATGGCAACGATGCAATACGTGCCTTGCTGCCCCTTCTGTCACTGGGAAAGGACACCGCAAGATCAAACCCAAAGCTAAGCACTTCTCCTATGGCAAGAACTACCAATCTAGTTGGCCAAACCAAACGGATAATTCGAAGAGACTTGCAAAGATAACCAATCATACATAAAAGAATTCAGAGAAGATTCAAATATTATTCATAGATAGACTTGATCATAAACCCACAATTCATCGGTCTCAACAAACACACCGCAAAAAGAAGATTACATCGAATAGATCTCCACAAGAGAGGGGGAGAACTTTTTATTGAGATCCAAAAAGAGAGAAGAAGCCATCTAGCTACTAACTATGGACCCGAAGGTCTGAGGTAAACTACTCACACTTCATCGGAGAGGCTATGATGATGTAGAAGCCCTCCGTGATGACGGCCCTCTCCGGCGGAGCTCCGGAACAGGTCCCAAGACGGGATCTCGTGGATACAGAAAGTTGCGGCGGTGGACTTAGGTTTTGGGCTCCTCATCCGATCATTTGGGGGTACCTAGGTATATATAGGAGGAAGGAGTACGTCGGTGGAGCACCGAGGGGCCCACGAGGCAGGGGGCGCGCCCTAGGTGGGCGCGCCCCCACCCTCACGACCGCCTCTCTGATGCCTTGGCATAGGGTCCAAGTCTCCTGGATCACGTTCGGTGAGAAAATCACGTTCCCGAAGGTTTCATTCCGTTTGGACTCCGTTTGATATTCCGTTTCTTCGAAACACTGAAATAGGCAAAAAAAACAGCAATTCTGGGCTGGGCCTCCGGTTAATAGGTTAGTCCCAAAAATAATATAAAAGTGGAAAATAAAGCCCAATATAGTCCAAAACAGTAGATAATATAGCATGGAGCAATCAAAAATTATAGATATGTTGGAGACGTATCAGGCATCCCTAAGCTTAATTCCTGCTCGTCCTCAAGTAGGTAAATGATAAAAAGAGAATTTTTCATGCGGAGTACTACTTGGCATAATTTCAATGCAAATCTTCTTAATTGTGATATGAATATTCAGATTCGAAAGATTGAAGACAAAAGTTTATATTGACATAAAAATAATAATACTTCAAGCATACTAACAAAGAAATTATGTCTTCTCAAAATAACATGGCCAAAGAAAGTTATCCCTACAAAATCATATAGTCTGGCTATGCTCTATCTTCACCACACAAAGTATTTAAATCATGCACAACCCCGATGACAAGCCAAGCAATTGTTTCATACTCTAACTTTTTCAAAACTTTTTCAATCTTCACGCAATACATGAGCGTGAGCCATGGATATAGCACTATAGGTGGAATAGAATGGTGGTTGTGGAGAAGACAAAAAGGAGAAGATAGTCTCACATCAACTAGGCCTATCAACGGGCTATGGAGATGCCCATCAATAGATATCAATGTGAGTGAGTTGGGATTGCCATGCAACGGATGCACTAGAGCTATAAGTATATGAAAGCTCATCAAAAGAAACTAAGTGGGTGTGCATCCAACTTTATTGCTCATGAAGACCTAGGGCAATTTGAGGAAGCCCGTCATTGGAATATACAAGCCAAGTTTTATAATGTAAAATTCCCACTAGTATATGAAAGTGATAACATGAGAGACTCTCTATTATGAAGATCATGGTGCTACTTTGAAGCACAAGTGTGGTAAAAGGATAGTAACATTGTCCCTTCTCTCTTTTTCTCTCATTTTTTATTTGGGCCTTTTTCTTTTTTATGGCCTCTTTTCTTTCTCTTTTTTTGGGGGCTTCTTTGGCCTCTTTTATTTATTTTTCGTCCAGAGTCTCATCCCGACTTGTGGGGGAATCATAGTCTCCATCATCCTTCCCTCACTGGGACAATGCTCTAATAATGATGATCATCACACTTTTATTTTTCTTACAACTCAACAATTACAACTCGATACTTAGAACAAAATATGACTCTAAATGAATGCCTCCGGCGGTGTACCGGGATATGCAATATGACAATGATGGAGTGTGTCATAATAAGCGGAACGGTGGAAAGTTGAATGGCAATATATCTCGGAATGGCTATGGAAATGCCATAATAGATATCTATGGTGGCTTTTTTGAGGAAGGTATATGGTAGGTGTATGATACCGACGGAAAGTGTGCGGCATTAGAGAGGCTAGCAATGGTGGAAGGGTGAGAGTGCGTATAATCCATGGACTCAACATTAGTCATAAAGAACTCATATACTTATTACAAAAATCTAGAAGTTATCAAAGCAAATATTAGGCGCATGCTCCTAGGGGGATAGATTGGTAGGAAAAGACCATCGCTCGTCCCCGACCGCCACTCATAAGGAAGACAATCAATAAATAAATCATGCTCTGATTTCATCACATAACGGTTCACCATACGTGCATGCTACAGGAATCACAAACTTTAACACAAGTATTCTTTAAATTCACAACTACTCAACTAGCATGACTTTAATATTATCACCTCCATATCTCAAAACAATTATCATGCTTCAATCTTTTCTTAGTATTCAACACACTCAAAAGAAAGTTTCACAAATCTTAAATACCAAGCATATTATTATTAAGCAAATTACCATGCTATTAAGAAACTCTCAAAATAATTTAAGTGAAGCATGAGATATCAATAGTTTCTTTAAAACAAATCCACCACCGTGCTCTAAAAGATCTAAGTGAAGCACATAGAGCAAAATTATAACGCTCAAAAGATATAAGTCAAGCACATAGAGCAAAACTACATAGCTCAAAAGATATAAGTGAAGCACATAGAGTATTCTATCAAATTTTAATTCATGTATGGCTCTATCAATAGGTGTGTACAGCAAGAATTATTGTGGCATACTAAAACACAAAGACAAAAATAATACAAGACACTCCAAGCAAAACACATATCATGTTGGTGAATAAAAATATAGCTCCAAGTAAATTACCGATGGAAGTGGACGAAAGAGGGGATGCCTTCCGGGGCATCCCCAAGCTTTGAATTTTTGGTGTCCTTGGATTATCTTGGGGGTGCCATGGGCATCCCCAAGATTAGTCTCTTGCCACTCCTTGTTCCATAATCCATCAAAAGAATTCACCCAAAACTTGAAAACTTCACAACACAAAACTTGAAGTAGAAAACTCGTGAGCTCCGTTAGCGAAAGGAAACAAAAAACCACTTCAAGGTACTGTAATGAACTCATTATTTATTTATATTGGTGTTAAACCTAATGTATTCCAATTTCTCTATGGATTATAAACTATTTTACTAACCATAGATTCATCAAAATAAGCAAACAACACACGAAAAACAGAATCTGTCAAAAACAGAACAGTCTGTAGTAATCTGTAGCTAGCGCAATATCTGGAACCCCAAAAATTCTAAAATAAATTGCTGTACGTGAGGAATTTATCTATTAATCATCTTCAAAAATAATTAACTAAATAGCACTCTTCAACGAAAAATGACAGCAGTTCTCGTGAGCGCTAAAGTTTCTGTTTTTTACAGCAAGTTCAACAAGACTTTCCCCAAGTCTTCCCAATGGTTCTACTTGGCACAAACACTAATTAAACACAAAAAACACAACCAAAACAGATGCTAAATAATTTATTTATTACTAAACAGGAGCAAAAAGCAAGGAATAAAAATAAAATTAGGTTGCCTCCCAACAAACGCTATCGTTTAACGCCCCTAGCTAGGCATAAAAGCGAGGATAGATCTAGGTATTGCCATCTTTGGTAGGCAATCCATAAGTGGCTCTCATGATAGTTTCATATGCAAATTTTATTTTCTTTCTTGGAAAGTGTTCCATGCCCTTTTTTAATGGAAATTGAAATCTAATATTCCCTTCCTTCGTATCAATAATCGCACCAACCGTTCTAAGGAAAGGTCTACCAAGAATAATAGGGCAAGAAGGATTGCAATCTATATCAAGAACAATGAAATCTACGGGCACATAATTTTTATTTGCAACAATAAGAACACCATTAATACTTCCCATAGGTTTCTTAATAGTAGAATTCGCAAGATGCAAGTTTAGAGAGCAATCATCAAAATTACGGAAATCTAGCAAATCACACAAAGTCTTGGGAATAGTAGAGACACTAGCACCCAAATCACACAAAGCATAAAACTCATGATCTTTAATTTTAATTTTAATAGTTGGTTCCCACTCATAATAGAGTTTTCTAGGGATAGAAACTTTCAACTCAAGTTTTTCTTCATAAGATTGCATCAAGGCATCAACAATATGTTCGGTAAAGGCTTTCTTTTGACTATAAGCATGTGGAGAATTTAGCACGGATTGCAACAAGGAAATACAATCAATTAAAGAGCAAATTTCATAATTAAATTCCTTGAAATCTAATATAGTGGGTTTAGCAACATCTAGATTTTTATTTCTTTCAATCCCACTTTCATCAATTTCATCATAAAGATCTAAATACTCCGAATTTTTAGAACGCCTTCTAGGTAAAGGAAGATCATATTCAGTTTCATCAAGATTCATATTGCAAAACAAAGATTTAATAGGAAACACATCAATAACTTTTAGATCTTCATCTTGATTTTTATAGGAATTAGAAGAACACGCTTTAATAAAGGCATCTTTGGAAGCACGCATCCTAGCGGTTCTTTCCTTGCACTCATCAATGGAAATTCTCATGGCTTTGAGAGACTCATTAATATCATGCTTAGGAGGAATAGATCTAAGCTTTAAAGAATAAATCTCAAGAGAAATTATATCAACGTTCCTAGCCAAATCATCAACTTTAAGCAATTTCTCTTCAAGCAAAGCATTAAAATTCTTTTGTGAATTCATAAACTCTTTAACACTATTCTCAAATTCAGAGGGCATCTTATTATAATTTCCATAAGAGTTGTTGTAAGAATTCCCATAATTATTAGAAGGATTACTAGGATATGGCCTAGGATTAAAATTCCCTCTATAAGCGTTGTTACCAAAATTATTCCTACCAACAAAATTCACCTCCATAGATTCATTGTTGTTCTCAATCAAAGTAGACAAAGGCATATCATTAGGATCAGAAGAAACACTCTTGGTAGCAAATAATTTCATAAGTTCATCCATCTTTCCACTCAAAACATTGATTTCTTCTATCGAATGCACTTTTTTATTAGAAGATCTTTTAGTATGCCATTGAGAATAATTAACCATAATATTATCTAGGAGTTTAGTAGCATCTCCTAAAGTGATTTCCATAAAAGTGCCTCCCGTGGCCGAATCTAAAAGATTTCTAGAAGCAAAATTCAATCCGGCATAATTTTTTTATAATCATCCACAAATTCAAACCATGAGTAGGGCAATTACGTATCATTAATTTCATTCTCTCCGAAGCTTGTGCAACATGTTCATGATCAAGTTGCTTAAAGTTCATAATATCGTTTCTAAGAGAGATGATCTTAGTGGGAGGGAAATACTTAGAGATAAAAGCATCTTTGCACTTGTTCCAAGTATCAATACTATTTTTAGGCAAAGACGAAAACCAAGCTTTAGCACAATCTCTAAGCGAAAAAGGGAATAAATTCAATTTAACAACATCATTATCGACATCTTTTTTCTTTTGCATATCACATAAATCAACGAAGCTATTCAGATGAGTAGCGGCATCTTCACTGGGAAGGCCGGCGAATTGATCTTTCACAACAAGATTCAACAAAGCAGTATTGATTTCACAAGATTCGGTATTGGCAAGAGGAGCAATCGGAGTGCTAAGGAAATCATTATTATTGGTATTGGTGAAGTCACACAATTTGGTAGTATCTTGAGCCATCGCGACAAACAAGCAATCCAACACACGAGCAAACAAAAAGGCGAGCGGAAAAAAGAGAGGGAGGATAGAGAGAGAGGGCGAATAAAACGGCAAGGGTGAAGTGGAGGAGAGGAAAATGAGAGGCAAATGGCAAATAATGTAATGCGAGAGATAGGGATTGTGATGGGTACTTGGTATGTTGACTTTTTGCGTAGACTCCCCGACAACGGCGCCAGAAATCCTTCTTGCTACCTCTTGAGCTTGTGTTGGATTTCCCCGAAGAGGAAGGGATGATGCAGCAGAGTAGCGTAAGTATTTCCCTCAGTTTTTGAGAACCAAGGTATCAATCCAGTAGGAGGCCACGCTCAAGTCCCTCGTACCTGCACAAAACGATAGCTACTCGCAACCAACGCGATTAGGGGTTGTCAATCCCTTCACGGTCACTTACGAGAGTAAGATCTGATAGATATAATATTTTTTGGTATTTTTGGTATAGAGATGCAAAGTGAAAAGTAAAAGTCAAAGTAAAAAAGCAAAACAAGATTAAAGTGATGGAGATTGATATGATGAGAATAGACCCGGGGGCCATAGGTTTCACTAGTGGCTTCTCTCAAGAGCATAAGTATTCTACGGTGGGTGAACAAATTACTGTTGAGCAATTGACAGAATTGAGCATAGTTATGAGAATATATAGGCATGATCATGTATATAGGCATCACGTCCGTGACAAGTAGACCGAAACGATTCTGCATCTACTACTATTACTCCACTCATCGACCGCTATCCAGCATGCATCTAGAGTATTAAGTTAAAATAGAGTAACACCTTAAGCAGGATGACATGATGTAGAGAGATAAATTCATGCAATATGAAATAAACCCCATCTTGTTATCCTCGATGGCAACGATGCAATACGTGCCTTGCTACCCCTTCTGTCACTGGGAAAGGACACCGCAAGATCGAACCCAAAGCTAAGCACTTCTCCCATGGCAAGAACTACCAATCTAGTTGGCCAAACCAAACGGATAATTCGAAGAGACTTGCAAAGATAACCAATCATACATAAAAGAATCCAGAGAAGATTCAAATATTATTCATAGATAGACTTGATCATAAACCCACAATTCATCGGTCTCAACAAACGCACTGCAAAAAGAAGATTACATTGAATAGATCTCCACAAGAGAGGGGGAGAACTTTGTATTGAGATCCAAAAAAGAGAGAAGAAGCCATCTAGCTACTAACTATGGACCCGAAGGTCTGAGGTAAACTACTCACACTTCATCGGGGAGGCTATGATGATGTAGAAGCCCTCCGTGATGACGGCCGTCTTCGGCGAAGCTCCGGAACAGGTCCCAAGATGGGATCTCGTGGATACAGAAAGTTGCGGCGGAGGAATTAGGTTTTTGGCTCCTCATCCGATCGTTTGGGGGTATGTAGGTATATATAGGAGGAATGAGTACATCGGTGGAGCACCGAGGGGCCCACGAGGCAGGGGCGCGCCCTAGGGGGGGCGCCCCCCACCCTCGTGACCGCCTCTCTGATGCCTTGGCGTAGGGTCCAAGTCTCTTGGATCACGTGCGATGAGAAAATCATGTTCCCGAAGGTTTCATTCCGTTTGGACTCCGTTTGATATTCTGTTTCTTTGAAACACTGAAATAGGCAAAAAAACTACAATTCTGGGTTGGGCCTCCGGTTAATAGGTTAGTCCCAAAAATAATATAAAAGTGGAAAATAAAGCCCAATATAGTCCAAAACAGTAGATAATATAGCATGGAGCAATCAAAAATTATAGATACGTTGGAGACGTATCATGCCCATGGCTCACACTAGAGCTACCACATCAGTATCACAGCTTCAGTGCCACCTCCAGTTGCCACTCCACCAGCTCCAAAAACTTCTACAAATGCTTTCGTCCTTGGCGTCCTCTCAACACCACCTCCTGAAGATCAAGCCTAGATAGACGCATAGCACTATGCATTTCAAACTTTTTGGTAACTTGTTGCCAAAGGGGGAGAAATGTATAGATCATATGCTTCGAGAGAGAGTGTTTTTGCTTCTTTTGTCTCTTTTGTTATTTGGTTGATACTCTTGTGTGTGCTTGTTTGATACTTTATGTCTATGTGTGTAAGATACTTGTATGATCATGTGTTTGATCATATTCTACCTTAATGCTTACTTGGATGATGTTATCTTTTATATCTCTTGTATGATCATTCACTTTGCTTGGTGATGAGTGCATGTTATTACTTTCTGTCATTTTGAGCGCTCCACCAAGATGTATGTGACATGGAGGAGTAACCCATGATCCTAATCGATCGTGCATTTGCATAAAGCAAATTTTTAATAATGCACAAATTTAGGGGGGAGCTCTTGCTTATCACATACTTCTCAAAGCGACGATGCATTTAAATCTTATTATCTTTTGTCGAAGCTTTGATCTATATGTTGTCATCAATTACCAAAAAGGAGGAGATTGAAAGTGCAACTATCCATGGGTGATTTTGGTAATTCCTAACAACATATAGCTCATTGAACTAATGCTATTTCAAGATGATCATTTCAGAAAGTTTAATGATTGGCATGGCATGGACTAGGAATGTGGACCCCTCAAAATGCTAAGGACACATATTGGCCCAAGCTCAAGAATCTACATTTTCATTTTAGGGATCCAAGATCACATTGAGTCCATAGGAAAAGCCAATACTATTAAAAGGGGATGAGGTGTTGCTTAATGGCTTGTTTGCTCAAAATGCTTAGTGATATGCTCCAAAAGCTCTCAACCACTTTCTCATATCCACATATATCCCAAACCAAAAGTCAAACTCGGCCCCACCAATTCTATCTATCCGGCGCCACCGAGTTCATTTGACATAGCCACTGCCAAAAACCTTAGTCATTTCGGTCTCACCGAGATGGGATTGCAAGCTCTCGGTTTCCCTTCGTAATGTTTCGGTCCAACCGAGATGAGTGATCGGTCCCACCGAGTTCGCAATGCAAACTCTCTATTTCCCCTTCGTAACATTTCGGCTAACCGAAATGAGCGATTCGGTCCCATCGAGTTTGCCTGACCAACTCTCTGTTTTCCTATTACAGAAATCGGTCTCACCGAGTTTATGTGATCGGTCTCACCGAGATTACGTTATGCCCTAACCCTAATGAAATTGGTCCCACCGGGTTGACATGTCGATCCCACTGAAATTCCTAATGTTCACATTTTGAACTAAATCGGTCTGACCAAGTTTTATGATTCGGTCCCATCGAGTTTGGTAAATTGTGTGTAACGGTTAGATTTAATGTGGAGGCTATAAATACCCCTCCACCCACTCTTCATTCATGGAGAGATCCATCAGAACGTGCCCACACTTCTAGCATATATTTTCTGAGACAGAACCACCTACTCATGTGTTGAGACCAAGATATTCCATTCCAGCCACAAGAATCTTGATCTCTAGCCTTCCCCAAGTTGCTTTCCACTCAAATCATCTTTCTACCAAATCCAAATCTATGAGAGAGTTGAGTGTTGGGGAGACTATATTTGAAGCACAAGAGCAAGGAGTTCATTATCAACACACCATTTATTACATTTTGGAGAGTGGTGTCTCCTAAATTGGTTAGGTGTCACTTGGGAGCCTCCGACAAGATTGTGGATTTGAACCAAGGAGTTTGTAAGGGCAAGGAGATCACCTACTTCGTGAAGATCTACCCTAGTGTAAGTGCATCTAGTGCCCCTTAGTGATTTTGGTGTATTGAAGACTTATAGGTTAAGGGACTAATGCGTGTGTGAGTGTACACAGGTCTATAAGTCTATGAGGAGTTTGATATTTACAGGAAAAGTCGACCCCTAAAATGAATATCTTCGACTGAAGATTTTGGTATTTCTGAAGACTTTCATGAAGACTTTGAAGGTGAAGAAATTGGTGTGTCCGTGAAGACTTGATATTCATGCGTGAAATATGAAGCTTGAAGACTTTCGTTTTCATAGTTTTGTTTTTCTCTTTCTTGAGTCATAGGAAACATCGTACTGTTAAAGGGGGTCGAGGAAATACTAAGGAAAATTTTCCATGTGATGCTCAACTCAAAATCCTACACCTACCAATCCCTTCGAGTGAAGCCATTGGAAATCTCATACAGTTCAGTCAATTTCTTCAGTGACAGAGACGAAGTTCTTCTGGTCTCTGAGGAATTTGTCCTGACTGAGGAGTTAGGAATTCGCCAGTGCAGATTGCCTACACAGTGAGGAACATGATAGTCGTGAGGATTTTGCTACTCAAAATTCCGACCGTTGTTGTGCTATGCGCCAGTTGTTCCAAAATATCTATCCACCTAACGGTCATATAATTGAAGGGCATTTATGTCTTATCATGTCAGGCTGCTCCCTAGGCTATAAATAGCCGCCCCCTACAACCACTAGCTGGTTGGCTGCTCCGAGAGAAACTGACACTTGTCATTTGAGAGCAACCCATCCTCCGAGGACTTTGAGCGAAAATCATCAAGTGAGGAAAAACCAAAAACCCAATCCCAAACACCTACAAACCCCAAGTGATTGAGCATCACTGAAGAGATTGATCCTGAGTGGATCCGACGCTTGTTACCTTTGAAGATTGTGCTTCTTCCAGACGGTTAGGCGTCATGGTCTAGAGCATCCAAGAGGAATTGTGGATCGCCGAGTGACCAAGTTTGTGAAGGTTTGGAAGTCGCCTGAAGACTTACCACGAGTGATTGGACGAGGTCTGTGTGACCTTAGTTCAAGGAGAATACGGTGAGGACTGGGTGTCTTGGACTAAGTGTCCTTGACTGGGTGTCCGGGACTGTGTGTCCTCGAGTTTAAATACTCAGCCGCTCCAACCAGACGTACAACTGAGACAGCAGTTGGAACTGGTCTACCAAATCATTGTCTTCACCGAGCTTACTGGTTCTATTTCCTCAACTCTTTCATTTCCTCATAACTGTGTTGTATGTTTGTTCATATCTGTGTTTGAAGACTCTGACTGAAGACTTTCTCAATTTCCTCAGTTCAATTTCTTCAGTCTGGTTGTCTTCATCCTGTGTTATCTTGTGATTACGCTTCCTATACTCTGTGCCTGTCTTCATTTCATCATGATGACTATGCTTGTATTCTGTTATGTTTAGCTTTGAGTACTTATTTTGTTGCTAGTAGTTGTTCGCTAAGGAATTTCCTCACCGGCAAATTCCTTAGTGAAGAATTTCATAAAAAT
This sequence comes from Triticum monococcum, assembly GCA_034509565.1. Taxonomy (NCBI): domain Eukaryota; kingdom Viridiplantae; phylum Streptophyta; class Magnoliopsida; order Poales; family Poaceae; genus Triticum; species Triticum monococcum. Next base: position 529,323,721 of record CM067846.1, read on the forward strand.
CGCCTATTCACCCCCCTCTAGTCGATATAACGCACTTTCAATTGGTATCAGAGCAAGGTACTCCCTTGTTCTACGTGATTTTGGTTTAACCGCCTGGAGTTTTAGTTATGTCGACCGCAGGTATGATCAAGGTCTCTGTTGGGTGTCCTACCTTCGATGGGACGGACTACCCCTACTGGAAGAATAAGATGTGAATGCATCTTGAAGCAATTGATAACGATCTCTGGTATGTTGTGGAAAATGGTGTTCCCTCAGTCACACCTTCTCTGAATGTTGCCGATGTGAAGAGATTCAAGCAACTCGACTCTCAAGCGAAGAATATCATATGTGGCCATCTGAGCAAAGGACAGTATGGCAGAGTGAGTGCTTTGGAAACAGCGAAGCTTATCTGGGACAGGTTGTCCAAAGTGAATGAAGGAGTCTCAACTCAGCGTGACTCTCGAGTTGGTGTTCTTCGCAATCTCTTCAACCGCTTCAAAAGACTCGACAATGAAAATGTTCAACAAACCTTCGATCGCCTCACTGACATCTCAAATGAGCTTCAAGCACTTGGTGCCACTGACATCACCGACCATGAGGTGGTGAAGAAATTGCTGAGATCGCTTGATTCCTCATTTGACACTCTGGCATTGATGACACAAGAACGTGCTGATTACAAGTCACTTGATCCCGCTGATATTCTCGAGAGGCTAAATACTCATGAGTTCCAACTTGCTAAAAAGAGAGATCTCTATGGTTCAAGCTATGGCAGAACACGTGCACTGAAGGCCAAGGCAGTATCTGAGTCCGAAGATGAAGGCTCTGGTAGCAGCCTTGGTGATCCTGAAGAAGTGAGCCATGATCTGGCTCTGCTCGTGAAGAAGTTCCAAAAGTTCTCAAGACGTGGTCGCCTTGGAAGATCCTCAAGGAGCAATGATTCCTCATCCAGTGACTACAAGAAGAGGCTCTATCACAAGTGCAAGAAACCTGGACATTTCATTCAAGATTGTCCTTAGTGGGAAAAGGAATCAAAGAAGAAGAAATACAAGGATTACAGTTCTGATGATGCAAAGAAAAAGAAGAAATCCATAAAATCCTCATCATCAAAATCCTCAAAGCCTTCATATCACAAGAAGAGCAGCTCCAAGAAGGCCAGGGTATTCATTGGGAAGGAAATGGACTCTGAGGTTGAATCTGAAGAAAATGAGGAAGAGGAGTCATCTGAGGAGTCCGAATCCGGAGTGGCGAGCCTAGCTCTCGCTACTGCATTCGTCAGCAAGTCTATCTTCAACACTGAAGAAAATGACCTCACCAACAAGGCTGACGAAGGCGATGATGACTACGCTCCCACCTATTGCTTCATGGCAAAGGGTGCCAAGGTACTCAAATATACCTCCTCTGAATCAAGTGAGAATGAATCTGATGAAAACCTTAAGCCCAACTATTCTAAACTTGCTAAGATAGCTATAGAACAACAAAGGGCTTTAGAAAAGGTTCAAAACATGCTAAATAAAAGTGATGATATGTTGGGTGAAGAAATGGATCGCACTGAAACTTTGACTGAAAATCTTCAGAGACTTCAGTCCAAGCTTGACAAACTTCAAAGTCATCATAACACTCTCTTATCGGATCATGAGAAGCTTTGTTATGAATTTCTTCAAAGAAAGCAAGACCTTGAGAAGCTAAGAGTGAGTTATGAAGATCTTCAGAAGGAGCGCGATTCATTACTTGCTCAACAAATCAGGGCATCTCAGGAAGAATTTGTTCCTCCATGCTTGAAGTGCATTGAACGTGAATCTACTAATTCTTCACCTGAATGTTCAAATGCTGCTAATGTTTCAAATTCTTCACATGCCTCGGCTATCACTAATTCCTCATCTGAGGACATTGCTAGTATCACTGACGATGCAGGGCTGAAGGAATTGTACACGACAGGCATGTACACAAGCCTCAAAGGGCATCTTGTGATGTGCTTAAAAAGCAGATCCTCAATAGGAACCCTAGGAAAGAGGGTATCGCCTTTGAGAGGAAACTCAATGCTGATGGTACATATTGGAAGGCTGAGCAGTACCCCAAAACTACATGGGTTGCTACAAAGGGACCTCCAGTTGATCCATCTAACTTATCTGGATTTGCATGTGAATCTCCTCATTCTGATGATGAGTCAATTGACTCCAACTATAAGCTATTCAAAAATCAGAATGGTGAAGTATTTGCTAGATATATTGGCACTAACTGCAGGAACAGCTCCCCTATGAAGAAAATCTGGGTTCCCAAAAGATGTCTTGATAATCTTCAGGTGAATGTCATCATGACGCCACCTGTGAAGAATAGGAACCCCAGATCAAATTCCTCATATGGATCAAAGTCCTCATATGAACATCATCGTGCTAACCCGTTTGTTTCGCAGGGAAGATCTAAGGATTATGGATATGTGCATTATTCTTCAAATCATTCTATCCATAAGTCCTCGAAGAATTTCTCTGCATACTCTTATGCTTACTCTAACCCCTCTTATGTGAAACAAAATGGACTGGCTTCTATGCCATCCTTTTCGTATGGAGCTCGCAGAATGATGAACTCTTTGCCACCCCTTCAGATGTGGGTGGTGAAGAAAAAGAACTAATCTCTTCTGCAGGGTCAGGTCTCCAGACGCACATAATCGTCTGAAGAATTTGCTGGAGACCTGAGCATGCCTGATAGGACGCAGGCTAACCATGAAGAAATGAACTTTCATTTCTCACGTCCTCATATTGCTTTATCAGTTCTTTTACTTGATGAAATTGATCTGATGAATTGATGTCATATTCTTCACTGATGAAGTATATGAGTTTGTAAGCTGCACTAATTCATCTGCAGGATGATCAACCCAAAGCCACTGAGTGGGTCCTCGGTAGTGGATGTACAAACCACATGACTGGTGACAAGAATATATTGATGGATGCTCCATTATCTCCGTCGCATCTGAAGCATATCATCTTTGCTAACAAAGGCAAAAGTCAGGTATTGGGTCTAGGTAAGGTTGCGATTACAAAGGATCGACACATGGACAAAGTCATGCTTGTTGAGTCCTTAGGATACAACCTTATGTCTGTCTCAATGTTTTGTGATCTTGATATGGTTGTTGTCTTCGGCAAGTACCATTGTGTTGTGGTTATGGAAGCTGACAATTCCAAAGTCTTCGAAGGCTTTAGCAGAGGAGACCTGTATATTGTTGATTTCTCTACAGGACCACAACCAGCCGTGTGCTTACTTGCAAAAGCTTCAGAAGGCTGGCTCTGGCATCGACGACTTGGTCATGCAGGCATGAGGAATTGGCACACGTTTGCAAAGAAGAAGCATGTCATTGGCATCGAGAATGTCAAATTCCTCAAGGATCACCTATGCGGAGCCTGTGAAGCTGGGAAGATGACCAAGGCCAAGCATCCAGCGAAGACTATCATGACTACCACTCGCCCATTTGAATTGCTTCACATGGATCTCTTTGGTCCTAATCATTATTATGCTATTTCAAATGAAGCATCTCAATATGGCTTTGTTATTGTTGATGATTATTCTCATTACACATGGGTACACCTTGTTACTTACAAACATGAAGTGCAGGAAGTCTTCAAACGATTTTCCTCGAGGGCTTCAACCAACTTTGGTGTGAAGATCAAGCACATCAGAAGTGACAATGGCACTGAGTTCAAGAATTCTGGTCTCGATGACTATCTTGATGAACTTGGTATCACTCATGAGTTATCTGCTCCTTACACTCCTCAGCAGAATGGCGTCGTGGAGCGCAAGAACAGGACTCTTGCTGAGATGGCTCGCACTATGCTTGATGAATACAAAACGCCCCGTCGTTTCTGGACTGAGGCAATTGATACTACGTGCCACATCATCAACAGAGTATATCTTCACAAATTCTTCAAAAAGACTGCCTATGAACTCCTCACAGATAAGAAACCCAATATAAGTTATTTCAAAGTCTTCGGTGCTAAATGTTGGATTAGATCCTCAACACAACTCAAAATTTGCACCGAAAGCACATGAAGGTGTTATGCTTGGTTATGGAAAGGACCCGCACACCTACAGAGTCTTCAACAACGTTCTTCACAAAGTTGTTGAAACTGTAGATGTGCGGTTCAATGAAACTAATGGCTCGCAAAGAGAGCACCTACCTACTGTGATAGATGAACCATCACCTGAGGAAACTATCAAGTTCAAGGCTACTGAGGATGTCATTCCTACTGAAGAATCTGCTGAAGAATTCATTCCAGAACATGAAGAACGTCGAGCTAATGCACCTGAAGAAAATGCTGAAGAAAATGGTGCTGAAGAAAACGTTGATCAAACTCTTCAACGACAACCAGCCCATCCTCGCATTGCAAAAGAAGTGCAAGTTGAAAAGATCATCAATGACATCAAAGCGCCAGGTCCTCTCACATGCTCAAAAGCTTCACATTTGGCTAACTTTTGTGGGCGGTATGCTTTTGTCTCTATTACAGAGCCCACTAAGGTAGATGAAGCATTTCTGGAGCCTGAGTGGATTCAGGCTATGCAAGAAGAATTACATCAGTTCGAGCTCAACAATGTCTGGGAACTGGTCAAACGTCCAGATCCTCACAAGCACAATATCATCAGCACAAAGTGGATCTACCGCAACAAGCAAGATGAAAATGGCCTTGTGGTGAGGAATAAGGCACGGCTTGTAGCTCAAGGCTACACACAGGTTGAAGGAATTGATTTCGATGAAACTTTTGCACCTGTTGCTAGACTTGAGGCTATTCGCATATTACTTGCTTATGCTAACCATCATGATATCACTCTATATCAAATGGATGTGAAAAGTTGTCGGGACCCCGATTCTAAGTCACACCGATCTAGCATGTAACAACTCATATCACTTTGCGGCCTCACGCACGGTATCCCCACGGGTGTCGCCTTACCATGGCCCGGGACCGTTTGCGCCTTTTGGCTCACGTATATGATAGTGTCGCTAGCATCCATATGACAGAGAACCCGGGCCGACATGGCTAGTCGTGAACCCAAAGCGGCACAGACCTATGGAGACAGGCATACATGAATCGCATCGAGCATGTCGGTCAACAGCCTATGAATCCGGGCTGTAGCACTGGCTAACAGGACTTCGGAAGTCACCGCGTGACATTTCCCCAAAGGGACAGACATAGGAACAAAGTGGAACACATGCCGGCCAGTCAAGTGTCCTGAGCAGTAGTGCTAGGCTAGCAGGACTCCGGTGAACCGGGCTGTAGCGGACTACTATGGCCCAAGGAAGCACTAGACTACATTTCCCCATAAGAGAGACTGCCAAGGATAAACAACTAGATTGTCAGATCCCACACATAGCAATACACGTCACATGTACACATAACATGCAAGTATGTGATGTACAACATGGCATCACAACATAACGCAAACTCATATAGATAAAGGCCCAGAAGAGCCACATAGCATAAATACAAACAGGGGTCACATGACCCATCATTCAGAGCATACAAGCAACAAGCGGAAGCATTACATGTCTGAGTATAGACAACTACAAAAGAAAAGGCTGTGAGCATGACTATCTACAACGTCCGATCAAGATCGTAGCTGAGGTACAAGCTACTCGTCGAAGTCCAAGTGGTACTACTAGTGAGTCAGATGTCTCATCTGCAAAACATAAATAAAGCAAATGTGAGTACAAAGGTACTCAGCAAGACTTACATCAGATCCTATCATACATGCATTTGTATCAAGAAGATAATGTGGGGTTTAGTTGCAGCAAGCCAGCTTTGACTCAGTGGCTATCCTGTTCTATGGCAACGAGAAACTTCTTTGAGGTGAGACAGCGCACACGAGTCCACTAGTCACCACATCAATACACTACTACGGATTCATGCTCGTCTCCTTACGAGAAGGCCATCCATAGCACTCACACTTGTCTTGAGCATTTTAGAGTGTCCATGTTAAGTTGTCTATGTACCACGTAAGCATCCAAGAAGTCCATAACCGAGGACATGGCTATTCGAATAGATCATGATAACCCTGCAGGGGTGTACTTCTTCACACACGCTCTCACCACTTATCACCATATACACCTCATGTATCTCGGCAACCTTCAAGCGGAAGCCTGGCGAGGGTGTCGGCCACGACCTGACTAACCACACAAGACTCTAGTCCAGGTTTATCGCCTATTCGGGTTCCATCCGCAAGGATATCCGGCCGGGGTGTCGCTCACGGTCCCAAACGATATGTGCAGGGTTCCCAAGCCCACCTCGCCGGATGGATCTACGCTTGGTACACCGTGCCACCTGTGCCTAGTCTGTCCCAAGCCCACCTGGCCGGGTGCCACTTGGTAGACTACTAACACTACCTACAAACATCAGAAACTATTTGCGACTCCTGGACAGAGATCAAGTTGGCTAATAAGTCAAGAGGGGCACCTAAGCATTCCAATGTGTGGTAGTAGCTAGTCATTGGACAACATACACGGAACTCAGTGCTTAAGGACGGTTCCAGTGAGACCACCCACCATGTACTCCTACATGGCCTCTCACCGCTACCTTTACCAAATCATGTTCACACGCTTAACTCTCAACACCAGAACATATCCTACCACTCCAATTCATTCCCAATGAATCAGACCTGACACAACTCTAAGCAATAGCAGGCATGGCATGGCAAGAACACAACATGGCTCAATCAGATCCTACACATGCTAGTGGGTTTCAACTATTTACTGTGGCAATGACAGGTCATGCAGAGGAATGGGTTCAACTACCGCAGCATAAAGTAGCAGTTGATTCGCTGTTGTCCTAATGCAATAAAAGAGAGCAGGAGCGAGAGAGTGGGATCATGTCGGAATGAACAAGGGGGTTTGCTTGCCTGGTAGATCAATAGGGGGCACTGCTCTTCAGACAGGTACTCTGGAGCACTCTCCGGAGCAGGACCTATCGAGAAGGAGCGGTGTCGACAATCAATACACAAGCATATGCAACAATATGATGCATGAACATGGCATGAAGATGTGATGCTGTTTGAGCTAATGCAACTAGTATTCAAATTGAATGAAGTCCATTTGAACCACGGTTCAAATGCAACTCCAAATTAAGCTCTTATATATGCCATCTATATGTTTTCACCTATACAGCAGGTATAAGTTGTTTTGTCATGCATGAGAATGGTACAGATGGATAGATTGAATTTTTCTGATAATTTTTCATATATAAATTATTTCAATCTGAGCTACGGTTGAATTTCTATGAATTTTTGAAGTTTATATCATTTTCTGGAATTTCCTGATTTATTTTAATACCAGAAAATGATATATTGCGTCAGCATGACAGCAGCATTGCATCAGCAGGTCAAAGGAGCTGACCGAGTCAAACCTGACGTGTGGGGTCCACACGTCAGTGACTCAGTTAGTTAACAGGGGGTTTAATTAGTCTAATTAGGATTAGTGGGCGTCGGGCCCACTGGTCAGTGACTAACTAGGTAGCTAACCTAGGTTAATTAGTGTTAATCTAATACTAACTAAATGTCAGGGGGTGGCCCACGCGTCAGTGACACAAGGGGGAGGGTCAACCCTGGTTAGCGGGTCAAACCCGCTGGCGACTCGACGCCGGCGAGGCCCGAGACGGCGGAGGGCGTCGGAAACGCGTCTCCGGCGACCAAATGGGCCGCGGAGACCATCTCTGAGGAGCTGGTGTTCGCGCGCATCCACTGGTGCCCTGCGTTTCACCGGAGACGGCCTAAATCGACGGCGGCAACCACTTGGGCGGCGGCCAGAGTTCGGTCGAGCTCGGGTTCAAGGCTGCAGTGGGCGTGGCGATGCGGGCGTAACACCTACGGCCTCTGCGTGGTGCGGGGAGAGGTTTGGACTTGCCGGGGCGACCATTTGGTCACCGGAGCTGCGTCGGAGACGAGCTCAGGCGGCGACGGTCACGGTCATCGGCGAGGCAGCGGCTACGGCATGCCAGCGAGCGAACGGAGAGGGGGCCGAGAAGCAGCAGCTCACAGCGGTCTCGGTGGGCTTGACGGTGAGCTCGGGGATGCACTGAAGACGGCGGGGCAGCAATGGGGATCCACGGCGGTCGGAGATGAAGACAGCGGCGATGGAGGCGCTCCAGGGCCTCCCAAGGCGCGTGGCTCGATGAAGAGCTTCAGGGCGAGGTGGCGGAGCTCGCGGACACGGAGAAAGGCAAGGGGGAAGGCGATGGCTGCGGCAACGGTGGCCGGTGGCGACGGCAGCGCTCGGCCATGAGCGAGAAAGCGAGGGAGAGGAGAGGAGAGAGTTGGGGGGAGTGAGAGAGGGTCGAGGGGGATGTGTGGCGTCGTTGGGTGCCTCCAGCGGCGAGCGAGGAAGCAGGAGGTGGCCGGCGCATGCTCGCGCACGTCGGGCACACGCGTGCCGTCCTCCTGGCACGGTGGAGACGATGACTAGCGTCGGCCAGTCAGCTAGGCCGAGCTACTGGGCCGATCTGGTAAGTGGCGCAGGTAAGTCTCTCTCCCTTTTCTGTTTTCTTTTCTATTTTTCTGACATTTGTTTTGAGTTAATAAAAATACCAAATCATTTTATTTAATTCTAAAAATTAATGTAGGAACTTAATTGGATTATTCCAAAGCCCCACAGTAAAAATCAGAATTATTAGACATATATAATATATATCACATATATATATATCATATGCAAATATTTACCGGATTAACTCAAATGGCCAAAAAATAAATACTTCCGAGCTCCCAAAAATATTGGTTGGGATTTTACCTCTGGCCAATATTTTTAGAGAAAATCAGGAACATTTTCTTGGGCCAAATTGAAACAATTTTTATCTGGGTCATTTCCAGAAATGATTCCGAGGGTTTCACAAAACCCCATTTCAAATTTAAATGGAATTTAAACATGATGCACACATGGCTAGCTGGTCTAGGTCATACCAGAACTAGGGATGTGACAACTCGCCCCCACTCGGAAGAATCTCGTCCCGAGATTCAGGAGTCGACGGGAAGAAAGCGGGGTACTCAAGTCGAAGACGATCTTCATGCTCCAAAGTAGCTTCTCTCTCGGAATGATGAGACCACTGAACCTTGAGAAACTTGATGTTATGACGTCGGATGGCACGCTCTGCTTGATCTAGTATGCAGACAGGGTACTCTCGATAAGTGAGGTTATCTTGGAGATCAAGCGTTTCATGGTCCACTCCGCGGATGGCATCCGAGAAACAACGCCTGAGTTGAGAGACGTGGAAGACATCATGTACTCGAGAAAGATGTGGCAGTAGTTCCAACTGGTAGGCAACCTCTCCTCATTTAGCGAGAATGCGAAAAGGACCAATGTAACGAGGAGCCAACTTGCCCTTGATACCGAAACGATGGGTACCCTTCAAAGGAGTAACCTGAAGGTAAGCCTTGTCGCCAACTTCATAAGCCACTTCCTTATGACGATGGTCATACTGGCTCTTTTGACGAGATTGGGCTGTTTTCAAATTCTCACGAATGATGCGAACTTGCTCGTCTGCTTCCTGAATCATATCCGGTCCAAAGAATTGTCTTTCCCCGGTTTCTGACCAGTTCAAAGGTGTTCGACATCTTCGTCCATAGAGAATCTCGAAAGGAGCTTTCTTGAGACTAGATTGGTAGCTATTGTTATAAGCAAACTCGGCATAAGGAAGACACTTCTCCCAATCCATACCAAATGAGATAACGCAAGCTCTAAGCATGTCTTCGAGAATTTGGTTGACCCTTTCCACCTGACCACTCGACTGAGGGTGGAAAGCGGTACTGAAAGAAAGATGGGTGCCCATGGCAGTTTGGAAACTCTCCCAAAAGTGAGAAGTGAAAAGACTACCACGGTCTGAAATGATCTCTAGTGGAACACCATGAAGTGACACTATTCGAGAAATATATAAGTCAGCGAGCTGACTAGCGATGATACTCTCTCGAACAGGTAGGAAATGAGCCACTTTGGAAAGACGATCAATGACTACGAAGATAGCATTATTCCCTCTCTTGGTCCTGGGAAAGCCGGTGATGAAGTCCATACCAACTTTATCCCATTTCCATTCAGGAATAGCTAAAGGCTGAAGAGTGCCAGCAGGCCTCTGATGTTCTACCTTAACGCGACGACAAACGTCACAGTTAACAATGAACTCAGCGATTTCTCTCTTCATCCTAGTCCACCAGAACCTCTGGCGTAGGTCCTGATACATCTTAGTACTACCGGGATGAATCGTGAGAGGGGATTCATGTGCCTCCTTAAGAATCAGTTGTCGCAGATGTTGGTTCTTGGGAATCACCAAGCGATTCTCAAAGAAAACAACACCTCGATCATCCATAGAGAAACATCCACCAACTCCCTTCTTAATGTTTCTCTTGATGCGGATAACACCCCTATCAAACTTCTGATCAGTAATGATCTGATCCTCAAGGGTAGGTTTCACCACCAAGGTAGAAAGGAATCCGTGAGGAGCAATGTGAAGGTTAAGCTTACATAATTTCTCATGGAGAAGTGGCTGGCCCTGTTGCAACATGAGATTGTTGCAATAGGACTTATGACTTAGCGCATCAGCCATGACATTTCCCTTGCCTGGGGTGTAGGTAATCCCTAAGTCGTAATCTGAGATCAACTCTAACCAATGTCTTTGCCTAAGGTTCAAATCTGGTTGGGTGAAGATATACTTGAGACTCTGGTGGTCGATGTATATCTCGCAACGTTTACCGAGAAGCTAATGTCGCCAGGTCTTAATTGCATAGACTACGGCTGCAAGCTCTAGATCATGTGTAGGATAATTCTCCTCATGTGGATGCAACTGTCGAGATGCATAGGCAATCACATGGCGATCTTGCATAAGGATGCAACCTAGTCCCTGTCGTGAGGCGTCGCAGTAGATAACAAAGTCTTTAGTGAAATCCGGTGGCACAAGTACGGGAGCAGAAGTCAGGCGTCTTTTCAGTTCCTGAAAACTTTACTCACACTGTGGGGCCACTCAAACTTTTTATCTTTCTTGAGAAGTACCGTGAGAGGTTTGGCCACTTTGGAGAAGTTCTCAACGAAGCGGCGACAATAACTAGCTAGGCCAAGGAAACTCCTAACTTGCTTAACCGTTTCAAGTGGAGTCCAATCAAGAACGGCTTGAACTCTTTCGGGATTGACAGCAATTCCCTTACCAGAGATTACGTGGCCGAGATAGGTCACTTCTAGCAACCAAAATTCGCACTTGGAGAACTTGGCGTAAAGGCGGTGTTCTCTGAGTTTTTCTAACACAAGCCTAAGATGTTCAGCAGGCTCTTCCTCATTCTTTGAGTAAATAAGGATATCATCGAGGTAAACCATGACAAACCTATCTAGGTACTCCATGAAGATCGAGTTCATCAAGCGGGAGAATGTAGCTGGAGCATTGGTTAGACCGAAGGACATGACGGTGTACTCGTACTGGCCATAACGAGTGACGAAAGCCGTCTTAGGAATGTCCTTGTTTCTGATCTTGATTTGGTGCTAGCCTAACCTCAAATCCATCTTGGAAAAGACTGAGGATCCAGCGAGCTGATCATACAGATCGTTGATCCTGGGGAGCAGATACTTGTTCTTTATCGTGACCAAATTAACGGGACGATAATCTACAACCATTCGGTCCGTACCATCCTTCTTCTTGACGAAGAGGACGGGGCAAGCCCAGAGAGAGGAACTAGGATGGATGAAACCCTTTTGCAAGGACTCATCAAGTTGGTTCTTAAGCTCGGCTAGCTCTAAGGGTGCCATCTTGTAAGGTCTCCTAGAAATTGGGGCGGTTCCGGGGATAAGATCTATAACAAACTCTACATCTCTGTCAGGTGGAATACCTGGCAGTTCCTCTGGGAAGACATCCGGAAAGTCGCGGACTACCGGGATATCTTCAAGGTCTGGAAGAGGGCTGGCATTTAGAGAATATAGCTGACGCCTTGCAATTTTGGTGGAGACAGTGACTATCTTGCCAGAGGGGTGTGTGAGCTAAACAGACCTGGTGTAACAGTCAATCTTGGCATAATGAGCCTTCATCCAGTCCATACCCAAGATGATGTTAATATCTGAAGACTTGAGGGATATCAAGGAAGCTAGAAATACAAGTCTGTCAACATGTATTTCATTGCCATAACTTATCCTAGAAGTTTGCCACTTGGATCCAGGGGTTTGAATGAGTAGTGGGAAGGGCATATCACAAAATTACATGTTGTGCAAACGGGCATAACTTTCGGAAATGAAGGAGTGAGATGCCCCGGTATCGAATAGAACCGAAGCTGGGTGACAGTTGACAAGGAGTGTACCAAGAACGACATCTGGATCATCATGAGCGTCTTTAGCTGAGACGTGATGCACACGTCCAAGTTCAGTGGGAGCTGACTTGGCACTGATCATCTGGTGTGAAGGCTTACTACCACGGCCAACAGACTTCTCGGGCTGGGGTGGAGCAACACGGGTCTGAGTGCAAATACGGGCAATGTGGCCTGGCTCTCCACACTTGTAACAAATCTTGGAGGTAGGACGTGGACCCGCATTGGCAAGTGGTCTACCAATAGTCATGGGTATAGCATACGGTTTAACTGGGTGAGGTGCCACACAAGAAGGCCTTGGTGTATAACCGGGTGGAAGAGCGGAGTTCGGAACCCAAATCCGGCGCTTCTGCAAAGTAGAACCGGAAGAGGAACCCAAATCACGGGTGTGCTTACGAGACTCCTCGTATGTGAGTTGAGCTGTCTCTGCGTTAATGGCCTTGTTCACAAGAGCCTGGAATGTATTGCAATGATGCAAGTGGAGATCACGACGCAACTTGGGGTTGAGACCCTTCCGGAACCTAGCCTGCTTCTTGGCATCCGTGGCCACTTCTTCTGTAGCATAGCGTGCGAGGTTCTCAAACTCTCTACTGTAAGCATCAACAGCCATCTTACCCTGTGTGAAACTACAGAACTCTTCTCTCTTGCGGTCAATGAGGGCTTGAGGAATGTGATGCTCGCGAAAAGCCTCAATGAAATCCTTCCAGGTAGGTATCTGGCCAGCTGGAAGCATAGCCTCATAGTTCTGCCACCAAAGACTAGTAGGACCTTCCAGGTGATATGCAGTGTAGGTGACCTTGTTACTTTCAACTACGTTCACCGAACGCAGCTTGTGTGTGATACTACGGAGCCAGTCATCTGCATCGAGTGGTTCAATGGAATGATGGAAGGTAGGTGGTTTCAGACCAATGAAATCATAGATGGTCGCTGACTCTTTGCACTGGGGTGCGGTGTTCTCCTCGATACTTTCTAACAAGCGGTTAGACTCATGCTTGTTCCTCTCCATCTCTAACATGAACTCTGTCAACGAAGACTGGTCGGGAGGATCCTCATCCCTACCATCTTCGTGGTTCCGGATATGAGCAACAGAACTTCGGTTAACCGACAACATCCTGAAGAACCAACCAAGGAAACAAGGATGGATTCAGCATCATCATAAGGATGTAGAATATAGTACGAGGAAAAATACTATCTCTTGAACTCCTAGGACAATTCCGGCAGCATAACGACAGTAAAATGCTCGAAATGAGACATTCTGCAAAAGACGGAGTAGCAACATACTCAACATCATCACTCAAGGTTCTGAGATATTGCCAAACAAACTACACCGGAAGTACTTGAAAACTGGGATATGACTCTGATCAACCAATCCTATGGGACTACGGAGTGGTAACACGTGATCCTGATAGACGGAAGAGAAAGCCTAGTTCCTTAACCCCGTAGGAAAGGTAGGACGACTTAGATCAGAAGGCCATGAGGTATAAGGAGTAAAAAGAGCCTTACGTTCCTTCCCACAATCAATTCCCTTACATAACTAAAGAATTTCTAGACTCAACTTCGACCAGGTTGGCTTGGAAATCCTACAGGTAGTCAGGCTCTGATACCAAAGCTGTCGGGACCCCGATTCTAAGTCACACCGATCTAGCATGTAACACCTCATATCACTTTGCGGCCTCACGCACGGTATCCCCACGGGTGTCGCCTTACCATGGCCCGGGACCGTTTGCGCCTTTTGGCTCACGTATATGATAGTGTTGCTAGCATCCATATGACAGAGAACCCGGGCCGACATGGCTAGTCGTGAACCCAAAGCGGCACAGAGCTATGGAGACAAGCATACATGAATCACACCGAGCATGTCAGTCAACAGCGTATGAATCCGGGCTGTAGCACAGGCTAACAGGACTCTGGAAGTCACCGCGTGACATTTCCCCGAAGGGACAGACATAGGAACGAAGTGGAACACATGCCGGCTAGTCAAGTGTCCTGAGCAGTAGTGCTGGGCTAGCAGGACTCTGGTGAACCGGGCTGTAGCGGACTACTATGGCTCAAGGAAGCACTAGACTACATTTCCCCATAAGAGAGACTGCCAAGGATAAACAACTAGATTGTCGGATCCCACACATAGCAATACACGTCACACGTATGCATAACATGCAACTATGTGTTGTACAACATGGCATCACAACATAACGCAAACTCATATAGATAAAGGCCCAGAAGAGCCACATAGCATAAATACAAACAGGGGTCACATGACCCATCATTCAGAGCATACAAGCAACAAGCGGAAGCATTACATGTCTGAGTACAAACAACTACAAAAGAAAAGGCTATGAGCCTGACTATCTACAATGTTCGATCAAGATCGTAGCTGAGGTACAAGCTACTCGTCGAAGTCCAAGTGGTACTACTAGTGAGTCAGATGTCTCATCTGCAAAACATAAATAAAGCAAACGTGAGTACAAAGGTACTCAGCAAGACTTACATCAGATCCTATCATACATGCATTTGTATCAAGAAGATAATGTGGGGTTTAGTTGCAGCAAGCCAGCTTTGACTCAGTGGCTATCCTATTCTACCGCAACGAGAAACTTCTTTGAGGTGAGATAGCGCGCACGAGTCCACTAGTCACCACATCAATACAATACTATGGATTCATGCTCGTCTCCTTACGAGAAGGCCATCCATAGCACTCACACTTGTCTTGAGCATTTTAGAGTGTCCACGTTAAGTTGTCTATGTACCACGTAAGCATCCAAGAAGTCCATAACCAAGGACACGGCTATTCGAATAGATCATGATAACCCTGCAGGGGTGTACTTCTTCACACACGCTCTCACCACTTATCACCATATACACCTCATGTATGTAACTGAAGGAAATATGCCCTAGAGGCAATAATAAAGTTATTATTTATTTCCTTATATCATGATAAATGTTTATTATTCATGCTAGAATTGTATTAACCGGAAACATAATACATGTGTGAATACATAGACCAACAGAGTGTCACTAGTATGCCTCTACTTGACTAGCTAGTTAATCAAAGATGGTTATGTTTCCTAACCATGAACAAAGAGTTGTTGTTTGATTCACGAGGTCACATCATTAGTTGAATGATCTGATTGACATGACCCATTCCATTAGCTTAGCACCCGATCGTTTAGTATGTTGCTATTGCTTTCTTCATGACTTATACATGTTCCTATAACTATGAGATTATGCAACTCCCGTTTACCGGAGGAACGCTTTGGGTACTACCAAACGTCACAACGTAACTGGGTGATTATAAAGGAGTACTACAGGTGTCTCCAATGGTAGATGTTGGGTTGGCGTATTTCGAGATTAGGGTTTGTCACTCCGATTGTCGGAGAGGTATCTCTGGGCCCTCTCGGTAATGCACATCACATAAGCCTTGCAAGCACTGCAACTAATATGTTAGTTGTGAGATGATGTATTACGGAACGAGTAAAGAGACTTGCCGGTAACGAGATTGAACTAGGTATTGGATACCGACGATCGAATCTTGGGCAAGTAACATACCGATGACAAAGGGAACAACGTATGTTGTTATGCGGTCTGACCGATAAAGATCTTCGTAGAATATGTAGGAGCCAATATGGGCATCCAGGTCCCGCTATTGGTTATTGACCGGAGACGTGTCTCGGTCATGTCTACATTGTTCTCGAACCGTAGGGACCGCACGCTTAACGTTACGATGACAGTTATTATGAGTTTATGCATTTTGATGTGCCGAAGGTTGTTCGGAGTCCCGGATGAGATCACGGACATGACGAGGAGTCTCGAAATGGTCGAGACGTAAAGATTGATATATTGGAAGCCTATGTTTGGACATAGGAAGTGTTCCGGGTGAAATCGGGATTTTACCGGAATACCGGGAGGGTTACCGGAACCCCCCGGGAGACTAATGGGCCTATTGGGCCTTAGTGGAAAAGAGAAAAGGGGCAGCCCACAGCCTAGCCGCCCCCCCCCCCTTCCCCAAGTCCTAGTAGGACTAGGAGAAGGGGCCGGCCCCCCTCTCTCTCCTTTCCCCCTTGAGAGTCCTAGTTGGAATAGGATTGGAGGGGGGAGTCCTACTCCCGGTAGGAGTAGGACTCCCCCTGCGCCTCCCTCTCTCTGGCCGGCCAGCCCCCCTTCCTCCAACCTTTATATACGGGGGCAGGGGACACCCCAAGACACACAAGTTGATCCTTGAAATAGTTCCTTAGCCGTGTGCGGTGCCCCCTGCCACGAAATTCCACCTCGATCATACCGTTGTAGTGCTTAGGCGAAGCCCTGCGTCGGTAGTACATCAAGATCGTCACCACACCGTCGTGCTGACGGAACTCTTCCTCGACGCTTTGCTGGATCGGAGCCCAAGGATCGTCATCGAGCTGAACGTGTGCTAAGAACTCGGAGGTGCCGGAGTAACGGTGCTTGGATCGGTCGGATCGGGAAGAAGACGTACGACTACTTCCTCTACGTTGTGTGATCGCTTCTGCAGTCGGTCTGCGTTGGTACGTAGACAACACTCTCCCCTCTCGCTGCTGTGCATCACCATGATCTTGCGTGTGCGTAGGAAAATTTTCGAAATTACTGCGTTCCCCAACAGTGGTATCCGAGCCTAGGTTTTTATGGTTTGATGTTATATGCACGAGTAGAACACAAGTGAGTTGTGGGCGATACAAGTCATACTGCCTACCAGCATGTCATACTTTGGTTCGGCGGTATTGTTGGACGAGACGATCCGGACCAACCTTACGCGTACTCTTACGCGAGACCGGTTCCCTCGACGTGCTTTGCACATAGATGGCTTGCGGAAGACTGTCTCTCCAACTATTAGCTGAACCAAGTGTGACTACGCCCGGTCCTTGAGAAGGTTAAAACGGAGTCTATTCGACGAACTATCGTTGTGGTTTTGATGCGTAGGTGAGATGAGTTCTTACTTAAGCCCGTAGCAGCCACGTAAAACTTGCAACAACAAAGTAGAGGACGTCTAACTTGTTTTTGCAGGGTATGTTGTGATGTGATATGGTCAAGGCATGATGCTGATTTTATTGTATGAGATGATCATGTTTTGTAACCGAGTTATCGGCAACTGGCAGGAGCCATATGGTTGTCGCTTTATTGTATGCAATGCAATCGCGATGTAATGCTTTACTTTATTACTAAGCGGTAGTGATAGTCGTGGAAGCATAAGATTGGCGAGACGACAACGATGCTACGATGGAGATCAAGGTGTCGCGCCGGTGACGATGGTGATCATGACGGTGCTTCGGAGATGGAGATCACAAGCACAAGATGATGATGGCCATATCATATCACTTATATTGATTGCATGTGATGTTTATCCTTTTATGCATCTTATCTTGCTTTGATTGACGGTAGCATTATAAGATGATCTCTCACTAAATTATCAAGAAGTGTTCTCCCTGAGTATGCACCGTTGCCAAAGTTCGTCGTGCCCAGACACCACGTGATGATCGGGTGTGATAAGCTCTACGTCCAAATACAACGGGTGCAAAACAGTTGCACACGCAGAATACTCAGGTTATACTTGACGAGCCAAGCATATACAGATATGGCCTCGGAACACGGAGACCGAAAGGTCGAGCGTGAATCATATAGTAGATCAACATAACGATGTTCACCATTGAAAACTACTCCATCTCACGTGATGATCGGTTATGGTTTAGTTGATTTGGATCACGTGATCACTTAGAGGATTAGACGGATGTCTATCTAAGTGGGAGTTCTTAAGTAATTTGATTAACTGAACTTAAACTTATCATGAACTTAGTACCTGATAGTATCTTGCTTGTTTATGTTGATTGTAGATAGATGGCTCGTGCTGTTGTTCCATTAAATTTTAATGCGTTCCTTGAGAAAGCAAAGTTGAAAGATGATGGTAGCAATTACATGGACTGGGTCTGTAACCTGAGGATTATCCTCATTGCTGCACAGAAGAATTACGTCCTAGAAGCACCGCTGGGTGACAGGCCTGCTGCTGGAGTAACGCCAGATGTTATGAACGTCTGGCAGAGCAAAGCTGATGACTACTCGATAGTTCAGTGTGCCATGCTTTACGGCTTAGAATCGGGACTTCAACGACGTTTTGAACGTCATGGTGCATATGAGATGTTCCAGGAGTTGAAGTTAATATTTCAAGCAAATGCCCGAATTGAGAGATATGAAGTCTCCAATAAGTTCTATAGCTGCAAGATGGAGGAGAACAGTTCTGTCAGTGAGCATATACTCAAAATGTCTGGGTATAATAATCACTTGATTCAGATGGGAGTTAATCTTCTAGATGACTACGTCATTGACAGAATTCTCCAATCACTGCCACCAAGCTACAAGAGCTTCGTGATGAACTATAATATGCAAGGGATGAACAAGACTATTCCCGAGCTCTTCGCAATGCTGAAAGCTGCGGAGGTAGAAATCAAGAAGGAGCATCAAGTGTTGATGGTTAGCAAAACCACTAGTTTCAAGAAAAAGGGCAAAGGGAAGAAGAAGGGAAACTTCAAGAAGAACAGCAAGCAAGTTGCTGCTCAGGAGAAGAAACCCAAGTCTGGACCTAAGCCTGAAACTGAGTGCTTCTACTGCAAGCAGACTGGTCACTGGAAGCGGAACTGCCCCAAGTATTTGGCAGATAAGAAGGATGGCAAAGTGAACAAAGGTATATGTGATATACATGTTATTGATGTGTACCTTACTAGAGCTCGCAGTAGCACCTGGGTATTTGATACTGGTTCTGTTGCTAATATTTGCAACTCGAAACAGGGACTACGGAATAAGCGGACGCTAGCAAAGGACGAGGTGACGATGCGCGTGGGAAACGGTTCCAAAGTCGATGTGATCGCGGTCGGCACGCTACCTCTACATCTACCTTCGGGATTAATATTAGACCTAAATAATTGTTATTTGGTGCCAGCGTTAAGCATGAACATTATATCTGGATCTTGTTTGATGCGAGACGGTTATTCATTTAAATCAGAGAATAATGGTTGTTCTATTTATATGAGTAATATCTTTTATGGTCATGCACCTTTGAAGAGTGGTCTATTCTTGTTGAATCTCGATGATAGTGATACACATATTCATAATGTAGAAGCCAAAAGATGCAAAGTTAATAATGATAGTGCAACTTATTTGTGGCACTGCCGTTTAGGTCATATCGGTGTAAAGCGCATGAAGAAACTCCATACTGATGGGCTTTTGGAACCACTTGATTATGAATCACTTGGTACTTGCGAACCGTGCCTCATAGGCAAGATGACTAAAACACCGTTCTCCGGTACTATGGAGAGAGCAACAGATTTATTGGAAATCATACATACCGATGTATGTGGTCTGATGAATATTGAGGCTCGTGGCGGATATCGTTATTTTCTCACCTTCACAGATGATTTAAGCAGATATGGGTATATCTACTTAATGAAACATAAGTCTGAAACATTTGAAAAGTTCAAAGAATTTCAGAGTGAGGTTGAAAATCATCGTAACAAGAAAATAAAGTTTCTACGATCTGATCGTGGAGGAGAATATTTGAGTTACGAGTTTGGTGTACATTTGAAAAATTGTGGAATAGTTTCGCAACTCACGCCACCCGGAACACCACAGCGTAATGGTGTGTCCGAATGTCATAATCGTACTTTACTAGATATGGTGCGATCTATGATGTCTCTTACTGATTTACCGCTATCGTTTTGGGGTTATGCTTTAGAGACGGCCGCATTCACGTTAAATAGGGCACCATCAAAATCCGTTGAGACGACACCTTATGAACTATGGTTTGGCAAGAAACCAAAGTTGTCGTTTCTTAAAGTTTGGGGCTGCGATGCTTATGTGAAAAAGCTTCAACCTGATAAGCTCGAACCCAAATCGGAGAAATGTGTCTTCATAGGATATCCAAAGGAAACTATTGGATACACCTTCTATCACAGATCCGAAGGCAAGACTTTTGTTGCTAAATTCGGAAACTTTCTAGAGAAGTAGTTTCTCTCGAAAGAAGTGAGTGGGAGGAAAGTAGAACTTGACGAGGTAACTGTACCTGCTCCCTTATTGGAAAATAGTACATCACAGAAAACTGTTTCTGCGACACCTATACCAATCAGTGAGGAAGCTAATGATGATGATCATGAAGCTTCAGGACAAGATACTACTGAACCATGTAGATCAACCAGAGTGAGATCCGCACCAGAGTGGTACGGTAATCCAGTTCTGGAAGTCATGCTACTAGATCATGATGAACCTACAAACTATGAAGAAGCGATGGTGAGCCCAGATTCCGCAAAGTGGCTTGAGGCCATGAAATCTGAGATGGGATCCATGTATGAAAACAAAGTATGGACTTTGGTTGACTTGCCCGATGACCGGCAAGCAATTGAGAATAAATGGATCTTCAAGAAAAAGACTGACGCTGACGGTAATATTACTGTCTATAAAGCTCGACTTGTCGCGAAAGGTTTTCGACAAGTTCAAGGGATTGACTACGATGAGACCTTCTCACCCGTAGCGATGCTTAAGTCCGTCAGAATTATGTTAGCAATTGCCGCATTTTATGATTATGAAATATGGCAGATGGATGTCAAAACTGCATTCCTGAATGGATTTCTGGAAGAAGAGTTGTATATGATACAACCAGAAGGTTTTGTCGATCCAAAGGGAGCTAACAAAGTGTGCAAACTCCAGCGATCCATTTATGGACTGGTGCAAGCATCTCGGAGTTGGAATAAACGCTTTGATAGTGTGATCAAAGCATTTGGCTTTATACAGACTTTTGGAGAAGCCTGTATTTACAAGAAAGTGAGTGGGAGCTCTGTAGCATTTCTAATATTATATGTGGATGACATATTGCTGATTGGAAATGATATAGAATTTCTGGATAGCATAAAGGGATACTTGAATAAAAGTTTTTTGATGAAAGACCTCGGGGAAGCTTCTTACATATTAGGCATAAAGATCTATAGAGATAGATCAAAACGCTTAATTAGACTTTCACAGAGCACATACCTTGACAAGATTTTGAAAAAGTTCAAAATGGATCAAGCAAAGAAAGGGTTCTTGCCTGTGTTACAAGGTGTGAAGTTGAGTCAGACTCAATGCCCGACCACTGCAGAAGATAGAGAGAAAATGAAAGATGTTCCCTATGCTTCAGCCATAGGCTCTATCATGTATGCAATGCTGTGTACCAGACCTGATGTGTGCCTTGCTATAAGTTTAGCAGGGAGGTACCAAAGTAATCCAGGAATGGATCACTGGACAGCGGTCAAGAACATCCTGAAATACCTGAAAAGGACTAAGGATATGTTTCTCGTATATGGAGGTGACAAAGAGCTCACCGTAAAAGGTTACGTTGATGCAAGCTTTGACACTGATCCGGACGATTCTAAATCGCAGACCGGATACGTGTTTACTTTAAACGGTGGAGCTGTCAGTTGGTGCAGTTCTAAACAAAGCGTCGTAGCGGGATCTACATGTGAAGCGGAGTACATAGCTGCTTCGGAAGCAGCAAACGAAGGAGTCTGGATGAAGGAGTTCATATCCGATCTAGGTGTCATACCTAGTGCATCGGGTCCAAGAAAATCTTCTGTGACAATACTGGTGCAATTGCCTTGGCAAAGGAATCCAGATTTCACAAAAGGACCAAACACATCAAGAGACGCTTCAACTCCATCCGGGATTTAGTCCAGGTGGGAGACATAGAGATTTGCAAGATACATACGGATCTGAATGTTGCAGACCCGTTGACTAAGCCTCTTCCACGAGCAAAACATGATCAGCAACAAGGCTCCATGGGTGTTAGAATCATTACTGTGTAATCTAGATTATTGACTCTAGTGCAAGTGGGAGACTGAAGGAAATATGCCCTAGAGGCAATAATAAAGTTATTATTTATTTCCTTATATCATGATAAATGTTTATTATTCATGCTAGAATTGTATTAACCGGAAACATAATACATGTGTGAATACATAGACCAACAGAGTGTCACTAGTATGCCTCTACTTGACTAGCTCGTTAATCAAAGATGGTTATGTTTCCTAACCATGAACAAAGAGTTGTTGTTTGATTAACGAGGTCACATCATTAGTTGAATGATCTGATTGACATGACCCATTCCATTAGCTTAGCACCCGATCGTTTAGTATGTTGCTATTGCTTTCTTCATGACTTATACATGTTCCTATAACTATGAGATTATGCAACTCCCGTTTACCGGAGGAACGCTTTGGGTACTACCAAACGTCACAACGTAACTGGGTGATTATAAAGGAGTACTATAGGTGTCTCTAATGGTAGAAGTTGGGTTGGCGTATTTCGAGATTAGGGTTTGTCACTCCGATTGTCGGAGAGGTATCTCTGGGCCCTCTCGGTAATGCACATCACATAAGCCTTGCAAGCACTGCAACTAATATGTTAGTTGTGAGATGATGTATTACGGAACGAGTAAAGAGACTTGCCGGTAACGAGATTGAACTAGGTATTGGATACCGACGACCGAATCTCGGGCAAGTAACATACCGATGACAAAGGGAACAACGTATGTTGTTATGCGGTCTGACCGATAAAGATCTTCGTAGAATATGTAGGAGCCAATATGGGCATCCAGGTCCCGCTATTGGTTATTGACCGGAGACGTGTCTCGGTCATGTCTACATTGTTCTCGAACCGTAGGGTCCGCACGCTTAACGTTACGATGACAGTTATTATGAGTTTATGCATTTTGATGTACCGAAGGTTGTTCGGAGTCCCGGATGAGATCACGGACATGACGAGGAGTCTCGAAATGGTCGAGACGTAAAGATTGATATATTGGAAGCCTATGTTTGGACATAGGAAGTGTTCCGGGTGAAATCGGGATTTTACCGGAATACCGGGAGGGTTACCGGAACCCCCCGGGAGACTAATGGGCCTATTGGGCCTTAGTGGAAAAGAGAAAAGGGGCAGCCCACAGCCTAGCTGCGCCCCCCCCCTTCCCCAAGTCCTAGTAGGACTAGGAGAAGGGGCCGGCCCCCCTCTCTCTCCTTTCCCCCTTGAGAGTCCTAGTTGGAATAGGATTGGAGGGGGGAGTCCTACTCCCGGTAGGAGTAGGACTCCCCCTGCGCCTCCCTCTCTCTGGCCGGCCAGCCCCCCTTCCTCCAACCTTTATATACGGGGGCAGGGGACACCCCAAGACACACAAGTTGATCCTTGAAATCGTTCCTTAGCCGTGTGCGGTGCCCCCTGCCACCAAATTCCACCTCGATCATACCGTTGTAGTGCTTAGGCGAAGCCCTGCGTTGGTAGTACATCAAGATCGTCACCACGCCGTTGTGCTGACGGAACTCTTCCTCGACGCTTTGCTGGATCGGAGCCCGAGGATCATCATCGAGCTGAACGTGTGCTAAGAACTCGGAGGTGCCGGAGTAACGGTGCTTGGATCGGTCGGATCGGGAAGAAGACGTACGACTACTTCCTCTATGTTGTGTGATCGCTTCCGCAGTCGGTCTGCGTTGGTACGTAGACAACACTCTCCCCTCTTGCTGCTGTGCATCACCATGATCTTGCGTGTGCGTAGGAAAATTTTCGAAATTACTGCGTTCCCCAACAGTAACGCCCCGAGACCGATGTGCCAGGTGTCGTTCAGTTATTCGCTGTTGTTGTGTTGTCATTGCTTGCGTGTCATGCATTGCATATCATGTCATCATGTGCATTTCTTTTGCATACATGTTCGTCTCATGCATCTGAGCATTTTCTCCGTTGTCCGTTTTGCATTCCGGCGCTTCGTTCTCCTCTGGTGGTCATTTCTAGCTTTCTTCCGTGTGTGGGGATTAAACATTTCCAGATTGGACCGAGACTTGTCATGCGGCCTTGGTTTACTACCGGTAGACCGCCTGTCAAGTTTCTAATCATTTGGACTTCGTTTGGTACTCCAACGGTTAACCGACGGACCGAAAAGGCCTCGTGTGTGTTGCAGCCCAACACCCCTCCAATTTGGCCCAAAACCCACCAAACTTTGCTCCATCACCTAGAGCGTTCGATCACGATCGCGTGGCCGAAAACCGCACCTCATTTGGACTCTCCTAGCTCCACTTATGCCTATAAATAGGACCCCCCGAATTTCGGATCTCTCCCTCTCCCCGAAACCCTAAATCCCTCTCCGCGCGCCGGACACGTCCGCCCGGCGCCGGACATGTCCGCCACCGCCCGCCGCCACCAATCACACCGCGCCACGTGGCGCTCTCCTGACCCCGCCGCCGTCGCGGCCCGGGAGCCCGAGGCCGGCCCCCGCGGCCCACATCGCCACCCGCCGCCGCCTCGCACCAGCCCCGCCTCGTCTCCTCCCGAGCCGGCCGAGCGCCGCCGCGGGAGCTCGCCGCGCCGCCGCCGCCTCCCGGTCGCCGCCCCGCGCCGCCGCCGCCGCCACCACCGACCCCGGGAGCCCCTCGCCGGCCTCCTCCTCTCCGGCCGTCACGATCTCCGGCGGTGAACAGTGCACAAACTCCAGCGAGCCTCGGGAACCGCACCAGATCCAGATCTAAAAAATCCCCTCGGTTGACTTTTTCCCCTCTGAACCCTAATTTTTGTGCATACTTTGACCTGCCATATCTCCGCATCCGTAGCTCCGATTTGGACATATAGCATATCAAAATGTTCGTCTCAATGACTACATCATTTCATTTCATTGCATCATTTCCATTTGAGTTCATCTTGATGCCCGAAATGCTATTAGAAGAGGGCTTCGTGAGTTAATTGTCAGATCTGCTAGTTCATCTTAGACTTTTGTCATTTTTGCCATGATTATTGTGTGCATGATATGCCTATGAGTCCTTCATATGTTTTGTTAAGGGTTTTGTCATCTTTCCAGAGGTGCAACCCATGTATTTTTGTGATGTGTGTGGTGCTTAGTGCAAGCTTGCAAAGTGAGGCACCCGGTAAATCTGTTTTCAGTGACTTAGTAATTTCACTAAGTCCTGGGATTGTTTAGTTCATGATGCCATATGTTCATGTCGTTTCCTAGTGATCCGTGCCTCTTTTGAGGATGATCAGTAAAGGAGTTTTGTTAATATTGTAGTGCTCTATCCATCCATGTCTTTGTTTGCAATTATGGAGCACCCTAGCTTGAGTCAATCGAGCTCTACTTTTGCTTCGTTGTGAATCTGGGCAGATCGTCAACTTGTTTGCGATTTTACCGATGTTATTGTAGTTGATCCATGCATGCTATGCCATTGTTCTTGCCATGTCTAGCTTGAATTTTGTGCCTTATTAATGGATGTATGCTTGTCTTGCCATGACTTGCTCCATACTGAGTGCATCGAGCTCGTAAACATGCCTTCGTGAGTTATGTTTTAGCATGTCCCAGTTTTCACTAAGTCTGAAAACTGATTATGTTTTAGCTATGTTCGTGTGCTTGTTAGTATATTTTGTGATCCCTTTTGGCTCAAGGTCACTAAGGGACTTTTGTTAAGCTTGTTGAGTAGCTCCATGCCATGTCTTTATTTGTCATGTTCAGGTCCTGTAGCATGTTGTTTTGTTGCTCCGAAGAGGGCTTCATGATCTGAAATTCCAGACAAGTGTTGATTTCACTAAGTCTGAGATCTGTTTTACCATTTGCGTTTTTGCCATGCTTGTTTGAACCTCTTAATGGATGAATTGGCAGTAGCTCAGTGCTAGACTTTTGTTAAGCATCTTGAATGCTTCCCTGCCATGTATTTTGATGCCATGTTTGAGTGATGTAGCATGTTCATCTCATTGCATTTAGATGCCTACTTGCTGTAAATCACAGACCAGTGTCATTTTTTGAATCGCTTGCCATTTCCAAACCGTAACTCCGATTCCGGCGTTCTTTATATCGTTTTCAAGCGATTTCATCCCATCTTTCCAGTGGCACACTTGGTTTTCCAAGTTGAGGCCAGGTTCATGCATTTCCTGTCATATCTTGCATATGCATCGCATACCGCATCCCGCATATCATACCATGTTCATGTGTTGGTTGCTTACTATGTTGTGTGCTTCTTTTCCGGTGTTGCTTCTCAAGTGAGTTCCGGTAACGTCGTGATTGTGAGGACCCGTTTGACTATGTTCCGTTTGTCTTCTTCATGGACTCGTTCTTCTTCCTTGCGGGATTTCAGGCAAGATGATCTTACCCTCGAAATCACTTCTATCTTTGCTTGCTTAGTTGCTCGCTCTTTTGCTATGCCTATGCTGCGATACCTACCACTTGCTTATCATGCCTCCCATATTGTTGAACCAAGCCTCTAACCCACCTTGTCCTAGCAAACCGTTGATTGGCTATGTTACCGCTTTGCTCAGCCCCTCTTATAGCGTTGTTAGTTGCAGGTGAAGGTTGAAGTTTGTTCCTTGTTGGAACATGGAGATGTTGTTCCTTGTTGGAACATGTTTACTTGTTGGGATATCACAATATATCTTATTTAATTAATGCATCTATATACTTGGTAAAGGGTGGAAGACTCGGCCTTATGCCTGGTGTTTTGTTCCACTCTTGCCGCCCTAGTTTCCGTCATATCGGTGTTATGTTCCCAGATTTTGCGTCCCTTACACGATTGGGCTATAATGGGAACCCCCTGACTGTTCGCCTTAAGTAAAGCTCTTCCAGCAATGCCCAACATTGGTTTTACCATTCGCCGCCTAGCCTTTTTCTTTCCCTTGGGTTAGCCAGCCCAAGGGTCATCGTTATTTACGCCCCCCCCCCCGGGCCAATGCTCCTCTGAGTGTTGGTCTGAACTAGAGTCCTGTGCAGCGCCCCCTCGGGGAAACTCGAGGTTTGGTTTTAGTTGTATGGAGAGCTCATCTAAGTGTGCCCTGAGAAAGAGATATGTGCAGCTCCTACCGGGATTTGTCGGCACATTCGGGCGGTGTTGCTGGTTTAGTTTTACCCTGTCGAAATGTCTTGTTGTACCGGGATACCGAGTCTGATCGGAATGTCTCGGGTGGAGGTCTATTCCTTCGTTGACCGTGAGAGCTTGTGATGGGCTAAGTTGGGACACCCCTGCAGGGATTTGAACTTTCGAAAGCCGTGCCCGCGGTTATGGGCAGATGGGAATTTGTTAACGTCCGGTTGTAGAAAACCTGAAGTCGACCTTAATTAAAATGAATCAACAGCGTGTGTAACCGTGATGGTCTCTTTCCGGCGGTGTCCGGGAAGTGAACACGGTTGTTGGAGTTATGCTTGGCGTAGGTTGTTTTAGGATCACTTCTTGATCATATTTTATCGACCGTGCTTTGCCTTCTCTTCTCGCTCTCATTTGCGTATGTTAGCCACCATATATGCTAGTCGCTTGCTGCAGCTCCACCTCTTATCTTTACCTTACCCATAAGCTTAAATAGTCTTGATCGCGAGGGTGCGAGATTGCTGAGTCCCTGTGGCTCACAGATACTTCCAAAACCAGCTTGCAGGTGCCGATGAGTCCGTGCAGATGACGCAACCAAGCTCAGGAGGAGCTCGATGAAGATCTTGTCATTTATGTTGTTTTGTTCTAGTCGATCAGTAGTGGAGCCCAGTTGGGGTCGATCGGGGACCTTTGTCGCTTTTGGGGTTCTTCTTTTATTTTGGCTCTGTAGTCGGGCCCTGATTGTACTTGGTTGACGTAATGTGTTATTCATGTATTTGTGTGAAGTGGCGATTGTAAGCCAACTATGTATCTCTTTCCCTTATGTATTACATGGGTTGTGTGAAGATTACCTCACTTGCGACATATGCCTTCAATGCGATTATGCCTCTAAGTCATGCCTCGACACGTGGGAGATATAGTCGCATCGAGGGTGTTACAAGTTGGTAATCAGAGCCTTCCCCGACCTTAGGAGCCCCCACTGATTGATCATTTTTAGCGGCCGAGTTGTGTCTAGAAAAATGTTTTGAGTCAATTAGGAATTATATATCAGAGAGTTTAGGAATTCTTTTTACTTCCCAGTCTCCTCATCGCTCTGGTAAGGCATCCTGACATAGAGTTTTGACTCTTCTCTTCTCAAATTTCACAAAAAAAAAAATAGGATCACGCGAGTATCTTGGAATCATTCCGATGGTTTTATGATGAGAACATTGTCTTGGTGCCTCCTGTCAGGGGTTTAGTGGAAGTGTCCCGGGGAGTTGAGCTCTGAGGTGTTGTCATCATAATTTTATCGTTGCAGTTCTGGAATACCTGAGTTTAGTACGCCGACATCGAAAATCTCTTTTATGTAGTTCGTTAGTGAGATAACCTCGACGCCACCCAGTACTGGGGCGGGAGTTCGGGAGTATCGCCATAACTTGTATAACAGATGCTTTTAGAAGGTTGAGGTAGATGATTTCCGAAGGTTTCTTGGTTATGTGTTGAAGGATGGATACAGCTGGATGTAGGATTTGTTAGTTTGGGTGAGATATTATGCTTCCCCTGTATCCCCAACACCTGATTGCATAACCGGAAAATTTTGGGAGTTTCATAGGTGGGAATTCAAGTAGCTCTTAGGACATCTTCTCGACAGATGTATGATATGAAATTGGGGTTCGACGTCTAGTGGTCCGCCTATTCACGGTCGATTTTACAGTGGTCTCGTTGTGTCTTAAAGAGTCCTTGGCTATGCCGACTCGGGGACGCTTCGTATGTCATGTGCACTGCCTTGTACATGATGGTGCTGTACGATCGAGCCCGTGTAGGCCCCACCACGAAAACTTCGGACGAAATTTCTATCATATGTTTTGTTCCGGCTTATTTTGCAAGCCAATCCTTTGTTTTTGTTTTGAGTTGTGGTATTCAAGTTGCTTCGGAGTCAAATGTTGATTCCAAACCTTCCCTAAGTGGTGTTCTCATATTCCTATGTGAATACTAATCCTCCTCGATCATTGAGTTTGTCACTTCAATTTCTTCTCACCGGTGTGTTTTCTCTTCAAGTGGATCCGGTCATTCCAATATCAGCAAGATCTATTATCACTTCTTCTCAACGGTGTTTGTTTCATCCATCTCCAAGTTGCTTTTGTTTTTTCCCGCCCACCCACCCTTTTTCTTCAAGGATTCAGATTTCTTAATCAAGTATCCATTTTATTTATGGGAAGCCTCTCCATTCTTTTTCGTCAATGTTCTTACCCGGTGGTTGCCATGAAGATGTTCTTCTAGTTCACCATTATTCATTCTTTTTCTTCTCCGGTGGTTTCAAGTCAAGCTTTGTTGATCATATCTTTTCCTCATTTCAATACCTTCTCATACCGGTGCACCTCTTAATCATCTACTCCTCGCTATTCATTTGTTTCGGAGTGCCGAAGATATCTTAGAAGATTCCTGTTTCCACTCTGCTTTCGTTCAAGATCTTTCAAGGATGTCACTTCATTCAAGCCATTTAATTCAACCGGTGCAACCTCTCTTTTAAATCATTTCAACGGTGTTTCTTTTGAGTGGGCCCTAACCCATAGGTCTTTTCCCAGGAACTTACCTGACTCTTCTTATTCTCTCGGAGATATCCTTAAAATTCTTTTCGAAGTTTGATGTAAGAATGATTTATCGTCAGTCAAATGTTTTCTCCAAGATCTTTCAAATTCTTTTCATCGTTGGTTCAACCTCTTCGTTTTCATTCTTCTGGAGTGCCTAAATGATTCTTGATGGTGTTTCTCATCGTCATTCTCATATTTTGAAGACCGAAGAGTTTTACCTCCATATCTTATCCGTTCTCTCAGAGATTCGTGGTGCTAGCTTGTTGCCATCCTCTCATAATTATTTTCGGTTGTGAGAATCCTTTTCACCCATCAGGAGATATTTAGGAGTCTTTTCAGTTTGATTATCCGGAGCTCATCATTTCAGAAGACTTATTCATTCTCAGCTTTTAGCTATCATTTTCCAAATTTTACCGGTGCTTCGTTCAAGTGATCTTTAATCGCCTCGTGATCTCTTCGTTCTCATGTATCTAAATTCTCTCAAGCATCTTCGTTCATTTGCTTAATTCTTCCCGGTGTTTCTTTATCTTCCCTTCGTTCATTTCCAATTCTTACGGTGGTTCGTACAAGATTCATCTTCTTTCGTTATCATATCAATTCATTCATTGTTTCGATTCCACCGGTGTTTCGTTGAAGGCATTCTCAAGTTGCGCTATATCTATTTTAATCCTTTCTACGAGAATAAGTAATATGTCGAATCCGTTGGCTGTCATCAATTTAATTGGTGAAGGATAAGCATAATGTAATTCTTATTCTTGTTTCATCGAGTAAATTCTATTCCTTATTCCGGAGGCTCACAAAATTCTTGATTTCAATTGTTTCATCTTCTTTTTTTCCCAGAGTTCCAACTTCTTCCAATTATTTCACCGCGGAGATCCATCTAATCATTGCAAGTCCTCACCTTGTGTTTTCAACTTCTCTTTTCCTTTCGTGTGATTATTCTTTTGGTTAACGGAGTTCTTCATGGAGGTGCTACATGATGGTTCATAAAGGATTTAATTCCTTCTTGAAGTTTTCATCGAGATTCTTTTAAGGAGCTCAAGCATTCTTCATCTCGCAATCCGGAGTGCAATTCTTTCTACCGTATCATCGGAGGTGGTATTATGTCATTCTTGATAATTTGAGTTCATGTTCCATGATTCACATGTTGTTAAGAATGAGGTATTTTAAATCCATCAACCTATTCGTTGGAATTGTCTTGGGTTATATTTCGCCAAAAGCCTTCCCTAAGGATTATTGCTATTATGGTGCTTATAAATGATCCAAGTTCTTCAATTATCCTTCCGGTGAAATACTTCCTCGTCTCCTTGTTGATATCAATCCAATTCTTTTCCCATGAGTGGAAGGTGGTCACCTCATAATTTGAGATGTACTCCACAAGACCATATCAAGCTTATTCTTTTCGTTGTTGGTTTTTCCAACAACTCCGTTCTAACATTTGTGGTAACCGTGCTCTCTCAAGATCTTGTTTCCCTTCGTTCCGGAGGCATTGTGATGTTGCTCTCACAAACCCATCTTCTTGTTTTGTCAGGATCGTGTTCTTTTCGCCCTTATCCTTTTAACTGGAGCGTTGTGTCCTTTTTGCTCAACCTCTTTTCGCCTTATCAAGCCTTGCATATCTTCTCAACCGGAGTGTTGTCTGAGATCTCTCTTACCCCTTGTTCCATGCATTCAATACTTTCGGAGGATGTATGTTGTGATTTCATCAGATATCCTCTCGCCTTATCAAGTTCTTATTCAATTATTTTCTTTTCAACCGGAGTGCTGCCCGAATTTTGTCTTCCTTGATCTCCTTCCTTAACCGGAGTGTTTTCAATATATATCTTGCCCTTCAACCTCAAGGTTTTTTCGCAATGTTCTTTGTCCCTCTGTTCTAACGGAGTGTTTTTCAACTTCATTCATCTCCGTTGTATTCTTTTCTCGATATGGCTTAACCTCTTCAAGGTTCTTGGTTTTCACTCGTTTGTCTAAGGAGCAACTTAGCGTACCTCTTCTCTTTCTCTTCCGTTTTCCCTCCGGTGCCATTCTAGATCTCGGGACGAGATCCTCTCGTAGTGGTGGAGTGTTGTAACGCCCCGAGACCGATGTGCCAGGTGTCGTTCAGTTATTCGATGTTGTTGTGTTGTCATTGCTTGCGTGTCATGCATTGCATATCATGTCATCATGTGCATTTCTTTTGCATACGTGTTCGTATCATGCATCCGAGCATTTTCTCCGTTGTCCGTTTTGCATTCCGGCGCTTCGTTCTCCTCCGGTGGTCATTTCTAGCTTTCTTCCGTGTGTGGGGATTAAACATTTCCAGATTGGACCGAGACTTGTCATGCGGCCTAGGTTTACTACCGGTAGACCGCCTGTCAAGTTTCGTATCATTTGGACTTCGTTTGATACTCCAACGGTTAACCGAGGGACCGAAAAGGCCTCGTGTGTGTTGCAGCCCAACACCCCTCCAATTTGGCCCAAAACCCACCAAACTTTGCTCCATCACCTAGAGCGTTCGATCACGATCGTGTGGCCAAAAACCGCACCTCATTTGGACTCTCCTAGCTCCACTTATGCCTATAAATAGGACCCCCCGAATTTCGGATCTCTCCCTCTCCCCGAAACCCTAAATCCCTGTCCGGGCGCCGGACACGTCCGCCCGGCACCGGACACGTCCGCCACCGCCCGCCGCCGCCAATCACACCGTGCCACGTGGCGCTCGCCTGACCCCGCCGCCGCCGCGGCCCGGGAGCCCGAGGCCGGCCCCCGCGGCCCGCATCGCCACCCGCCGCCGCCTCGCACCAGCCCCGCCTCGTCTCCTCCCGAGCCGGCCGAGCGCCGCCGCGGGAGCTCGCCGCGCCGCTGCCGCCTCCCGGTCGCCGCCTCATGCCGCCGCCGCCACCCCCGACCCCGGGAGCCCCTCGCCGGCCTCCTCCTCTCCGGCCGTCACGATCTCCGGCGGTGAACAGTGCATGAACTCCGGCGAGCCTCGGGAACCGCGCCAGATCCAGATCTGAAAAATCCCCTCGGTTGACTTTTTCCCCTCCGAACCCTAATTTTTGTGCATAATTTGACCTGCCATATCTCTGCATCCGTAGCTCCGATTTGGACATATAGCATATCAAAATGTTCGTCTCGATGAGTACATCATTTCATTCCATTGCATCATTTTCATTTGAGTTCATCTTGATGCCCGAAATGCTGTTAGAAGAGGGCTTCGTGAGTTAATTGTCAGATCTGCTAGTTCATCTTAGACTTTTGTCATTTTTGCCATGATTATTGTGTGCATGATATGCCTGTGAGTCCTTCATATGTTTTGTTAAGGGTTTTGTCATCTTTCCAGAGGTGCAACCCATGTATTTTTGTGATGTGTGTGGTGCTTAGTGCAAGCTTGCAAAGTGAGGCACCCGGTAAATCTGTTTTCAGTGACTTAGTAATTTCACCAAGTCCTGGGATTGTTAAGTTCATGATGCCACATGTTCATGTTGTTTCCTGGTGATCCGTGCCTCTTTTGAGGATGATCAGTAAAGGAGTTTTGTTAATATTGTAGTGCTCTATCCATCCATGTCTTTGTTTGCAATTATGGAGCACCCTAGCTTGAGTCAATCGAGCTCTACTTTTGCTTCGTTGTGAATTTGGGCAGATCGTCAACTTGTTTGCGATTCTGCCGATGTTATTGTAGTTGATCCATGCATGCTATGCCATTGTTCTTGCCATGTCTAGCTTGCATTTCGTGCCTTATTAATGGATGTATGCTTGTCTTGCCATGACTTGCTCCGTAGTGAGTGCATCGAGCTCGTAAACATGCCTTCGTGAGTTATGTTTCAGCATGTCCCAGTTTTCACTAAGTCTGAAAACTGATTATGTTTTAGCTATGTTCGTGTGCTTGTTAGTATATTTTGTGATCCCTTTTGGCTCAAGGTCACTAAGGGACTTTTGTTAAGCTTGTTGAGTAGCTCCATGCCATGTCTTTCTTTGTCATGTTCAGGTCCTGTAGCATGTTGTTTTGTTGCTCCGAGAGGGCTTCATGATCTGAAATTCTAGACAAGTGTTGATTTCACTAAGTCTGAGATCTATTTTACCATTTGCGTTTTTGCCATGCTTGTTTGAACCTCTTAATGGATGAATTGGCAGTAGCTCAGTGCTAGACTTTTGTTAAGCATCTTGAATGCTTCCCTGCCATGTATTTTGATGCCATGTTTGAGTGTTGTAGCATGTTCATCTCATTGCATTTAGATGCCTACTTGCTGTAAATCGCAGACCGGTGACATTTTTTGAATCGCTTGCCATTTCCAAACCGTAACTCCGATTCCGGCGTTCTTTATATCGTTTTCAAGCGATTTCATCCCATCTTTCCAGTGGCACACTTGGTTTTCCAAGATGAGGCCAGGTTCATGCATTTCCTGTCATATCTTGCATATGCATCGCATACCGCATCCCGCATATCATACCATGTTCATGTATTGGTTGCTTACTATGTTGTGTGCTTCTTTTCCGGTGTTGCTTCTCGGGTGAGTTCCGGTAACGTCGTGATTGTGAGGACCCGTTCGACTACGTTCTGTTTGTCTTCTTCATGGACTCGTTCTTCTTCCTTGCGGGATTTCAGGCAAGATGATCTTACCCTCGAAATCACTTCTATCTTTACTTGCTTAGTTGCTCGCTCTTTTGCTATGCCTATGCTGCGATACCTACCACTTGCTTATCATGCCTCCCATATTGTTGAACCAAGCCTCTAACCCACCTTGTCCTAGCAAACCATTGATTGGCTATGTCACCGCTTTGCTCAGGCCCTCTTATAGCGTTGTTAGTTGCAGGTAAAGGTTGAAGTTTGTTCCTTGTTGGAACATGGAGATGTTGTTCCTTGTTGGAACATGTTTACTTGTTGGGATATCACAATATATCTTATTTAATTAATGCATCTATATACTTGGTAAAGGATGGAAGGCTCGGCCTTATGCCTGGTGTTTTGTTCCACTCTTGCCGCCCTAGTTTCCGTCATATCGGTGTTATGTTCCCGGATTTTGCGTCCCTTACGCGGTTGGGCTATAATGGGAACCCCTTGACAGTTCGCCTTAAGTAAAGCTCTTCCAGCAATGCCCAACATTGGTTTTACCATTCGCCGCCTAGCCTTTTTCTTTCCCTTGGGTCGGCCAGCCCAAGGGTCATCGTTATTTACCCCCCCCCCCCCCCGGGGGCCAGTGCTCCTCTGAGTGTTGGTCCGAACTAGAGTCCTGTGCAGCGCCCCCTCAGGGAAACTCGAGGTTTGGTTTTAGTTGTATGGAGAGCTCATCTGAGTGTGCCCTGAGAAAGAGATATGTGCAGCTCCTATCGGGATTTGTCGGCACATTCGGGCGCTGTTGCTGGTTTAGTTTTACCCTGTCGAAATGTCTTTTTGTACCGGGATACCGAGTCTGGTCGGAATGTCTCGGGTGGAGGTCTATTCCTTCGTTGACCGTGAGAGCTTGTGATGGGCTAAGTTGGGACACCCCTGCGGGGATTTGAACTTTCGAAAGCCGTGCCCGCGGTTATGGGTAGATGGGAATTTGTTAACGTCCGGTTGTAGAAAACCTGAAGTCGACCTTAATTAAAATGAATCAACAGCGTGTGTAACCGTGATGGTCTCTTTCCGGCGGTGTCCGGGAAGTGAACACGGTTGTTGGAGTTATGCTTGGCGTAGGTTGTTTTAGGATCACTTCTTGATCATATTTTATCGACCGTGCTTTGCCTTCTCTTCTCGCTCTCATTTGCGTATGTTAGCCACCATATATGCTAGTCGCTTGCTGCAGCTCCACCTCTTATCTTTACCTTACCCATAAGCTTAAATAGTCTTGATCGTGAGGGTGCGAGATTGCTGAGTCCCTGTGGCTCACAGATACTTCCAAAACCAGCTTGCAGGTGTCGATGATCCGTGCAGATGACGCAACCAAGCTCAGGAGGAGCTTGATGAAGATCTTGTCCTTTATGTTGTTTCGTTCTAGTCGATCAGTAGTGGAGCCCGGTTGGGGTCGATCGGGGACCTTTGTCGCTTTTGGGGTTCTTCTTTTATTTTGGCTCCGTAGTCGGGCCCTGATTGTACTTGGTTGATGTAATGCATTATTCATGTATTTGTGTGAAGTGGCGATTGTAAGCCAACTATGTATCTCTTTCCCTTATGTATTACATGGGTTGTGTGAAGATTACCTCACTTGCGACATATGCCTTCAATGCGATTATGCCTCTAAGTCGTGCCTCGACACGTAGGAGATATAGTCGCATCGAGGGTGTTACAATGTATCTCGGCAACCTTGAAGCGGATGCCTGGCGAGGGTGTCGGCCACGACCTGACTAACCACACAAGACTCTAGTCCAGGTTTATTGCCTATTCGGGTTCCATCCGCAAGGAGATCCGGCCGGGGTGTCGCTCACGGTCCCAAACGATATGTGCAAGGTTCCCAAGCCCGCCTCGCCAGATGGATCTACGCTTGGTACACAGTGCCACCTGTGCCTAGTCTGTCCCAAGCCCACCTGGCCGGGTGCCACTTGGTAGACTACTAATACTACCTACAAACACCAGAAACTATTTGCGACTCCTGGACAGAGATCAAGTTGGCTAATAAGTTGAGAGGGGCACCTAAGCATTCCAATGTGTGGTAGTAGCTAGTCATTGGACAACATACACGGAACTCAGTGCTTAAGGACGGTTCCAGTGAGACCACCCACCATGTACTCCTACATGGCCTCTCACCGCTACCTTTACCAAATCGTGTTCACACGCTTAACTCTCAACACCAGAACATATCGTACCACTCCAATTCATTCCCAATGAATCAGACCTGACACAATCTAAGCAATAGTAGGCATGGCATGGCAAGAACACAACATGGCTCATCAGATCCTACACATGCTAGTGGGTTTCAACTATTTACTGTGGCAATGACAGGTCATGCAGAGGAATGGGTTCAACTACCGCAGCATAAAGTAGCAGCTGATTCGCTGTTGTCCTAATGCAATAAAAGAGAGCAGGAGCGGGAGAGTGGGATCATGTCGGAATGAACAAGGGGGTTTGCTTGCCTGGTAGATCAACAGGGGGCACTGCTCTTCAGACAGGTACTCTGGAGCACTCTCCGGAGCAGGACCTATCGAGAAGGAGCGGTGTCGACAATCAATACACAAGCATATGCAACAATATGATGCATGAACATGGCATGAAGATGTGATGTTGTTTGAGCTAATGCAACTAGTATTCAAATTGAATGAAGTCCATTTGAACCAAGGTTCAAATGCAACTCCAAATTAAGCTCTTATATATGCCATCTATATGTTTTCACCTATACAGCAGGTATAAGTTGTTTTGTCATGCATGAAAATGGTACAGATGGATAGATTGAATTTTTCTGATAATTTTTCATATATAAATTATTTCAATCTGAGCTAGGTTGAATTTCTATGAATTTTTGAAGTTTATATCATTTTCTAGAATTTCCTGATTTATTTTAATACCAGAAAATGATATATTGCGTCAGCATGACAGCAGCATTGCGTCAGCAGGTCAAAGGAGCTGACCGAGTCAAACCTGACGTGTGGGGTCCACATGTCAGTGACTCAGTTAGTTAACAGGGGGTTTAATTAGTCTAATTAGGATTAGTGGGCGCCGGGCCCACTGGTCAGTGACTAACTAGGTAACTAACCTAGGTTAATTAGTGTTAATCTAATACTAACTAAATGTCAAGGGGTGGCCCACGCGTTAGTGACACAAGGGGGAGGGTCAACCCTGGTCAGCGGGTCAAACCCGTCGGCGACTCGACGCCGGCGAGGCCCGAGATGGCGGAGGGTGTCGGAAATGCGTCTCCGGCGACCAAATGGGCCGCGGAGACCATCTCCGAGGAGCTGGTGCTCGCGCGCATCCACTGGTGCCCTCCGTTTCACCGGAGACGGCCTAAATCGACGGCGGCGACCACTTGGGCGGCGACCGGAGTTCGGTCGAGCTCGGGTTCGAGGCTGCAGTGGGCGTGGCGATGCGGGCGTAACACCTACGGCCTCTGCGTGGTGTGGGGAGAGGTTTGGACTTGCCGGGGCGACCATTTGGTCACCGGAGCTGCGTCGGAGACGAGCTCAGGCGGCGACGGTCACGGTCATCGGCGAGGCAGCGGCTACGGCATGCCAGCGAGCGAACAGAGAGGGGGAGGAGAAGCAGCAGCTCACAACGGTCTCTGTGGGCTTGACGGCGAGCTCGGGGATGCACTGAAGACGGCGGGGCGGCGATGGGGATCCACGGCGGCTGGAGATGTAGACGGTGGCGATGGAGGCGCTCCAGGGCCTCCCAAGGCGCGTGGCTCGACGAAGAGCTTCAGGGCGAGGTGGCGGAGCTCGCGGACACGGAGAGAGGCGAGGGGGAAGGCGATGGCTGCGGCAACGGTGGCCGGTGGCGACGGCAGCGCTCGGCCGTGAGCGAGAAAGCGAGGGAGAGGAGAGGAGAGAGCTGGGGGAGTGAGAGAGGGCCGAGGGGGATGCGTGGCGTCGTCGGGTGCCTCCAGCGGCGAGCGAGGAAGCAAGAGGTGGCCGGCGCGTGCTTGCGCGCATCGGGCACACGCGCGCCGTCCTCCTGGCGTGGTGGAGACGATGACTGGCGTCGGCCAGTCAGCTGGGCCGAGCTACTGGGCCGATCTGGTAAGTGGCCCAGGTAAGTCTCTCTCCCTTTTCTGTTTTCTTTTCTATTTTTCTGACAATTGTTTTGATTTAATAAAAATACCAAATCATTTTATTTAATTCTAAAAATTAATGTAGGAACTTAATTGGATTATTCAAAAGCCCCACAATAAAAATCAGAATTATTAGACATATATAATATATATCACATATATATATCATATGCAAATATTTACGGGATTAACTCAAATGGCCAAAAAATAAATACTTCTGAGCTCCCAAAAATATTGGTTGGGATTTTACCTCTGGCCAATATTTTTAGAGAAAATCAGGAACATTTTCTTGGGCCAAATTGAAACAATTTTTATCTGGGTCATTTCCAGAAATGATTCTGAGGGTTTTACAAAACCCCATTTCAAATTTAAATGGAATTTAAACATGATGCACACATGGCTAGCTGGTCTAGGTCATACCAGAACTAGGGATGTGACAAAAGTGCATTCCTCAATGGTAAGCTTGAGGAAGAAGTATATGTTGCTTAACCCCCAGGTTTTGAAGATCCAAAAAATCCTGATAAAGTCTTCAGACTCAACAAGGCCCTCTATGGCCTCAAGCAGGCCCCACGGGCTTGGTATGATACCTTGAAGGAACTCTTCAGGAAGAAAGGCTTCAAACCCGGTTCACTCGACCCTACTCTTTTCACTAAATCTTATGATGGTGAATTGTTTGTGCGCCAAGTATATGTTGATGATATTATCTTTGGCTGTACTGACCAACGTTATAGTGATGAATTTGCCTATATGATGAGTGAAGAATATCAAATGTCTAGTATGGGAGAGTTGAAATTCTTCTTAGGTCTTCAAATTCGTCAACAACACAATGGCATATTCATATCTCAGGAGAAATACCTCAAGGATGTACTGAGGAAATGCGGCATGCAAGATTGCAAAGGCGTCAAAATTCCTATGCCCACAAATGGCCATCTGTGCACTGATGAAAATGGTATTGACTTCGATCATAAGGTATACCGCTCCATGATAGGTTCCTTATTATACTTATGTGCATCTAGGCCAGATATAATGCTTAGTGTTTGCATGTGTGCCCGATTTCAAGCTGCACCGAAGGAATCACACCATAAGGCTGTGAAGCATATTCTTCGATATCTAGCTCACACACCAACACTTGGATTATGGTACCCCAAGGGCTCGGCTTTTGATCTTGTTGGATATTCTAACTCTGACTATGTTGGTGATCGTGTGGATCGCAAGTCAACATCTGGTACATGTCATTTCCTCGGACGATCTTTGGTCTGTTGGTCCTCGAAGAAACAGAACTACGTATCACTATCTACTGCTGAAGCTGAGTACATTGCCGCTGGTTCTTGCTGTGCCCAATTGCTATGGATGAAGCAAACTCTCAAGGACTACGGCGTCAACATGAAACTCGTTCAAAAATCTTCACTGTATCCTTGTCAGCTGAAGAAATCTGTTCAAACTCAACCCAATCTGTTCACAAATTCTTCATGTGCGTTTTATTTGAAACTCGTTCAAAATCTTCACTGTATCCTTGTCAGCTGAAGAAATTGCGAACGGAACTTTAAAATCTATCTTATCTAAATTTTCAGCTTTGCCGCTCAAACCGTTCCGCATCCCACGATACACTTATCCACTCACCCACGATCTAACATGATCTCCACCTCTCACTACGTGGGTGACACATGTCATGCGAATGAGAAGGGTTAGGGGCACGTTTGTCCAATTTCTTCGGGCGAGCAGTTTTTCACTGTGGCTATAAATACCCCTCCTTCGCTTCCTCACTTCTTTTACTCCACTCGACCTCTCTCTCTAGCTCGAGCTTCTCAAACCCTAGAGCCGCCGCTACTTCATCGCCGCCGGTGAGGAAGAGCTTCACTGGCTCGACCTCGTCGCCGACGTACTCGCGCCGACCGTGGACATCTTCACTCCGTCGCTGCCGTAGCCGTCTTCCTCCGCCAAGTTAGGGCGTGGAAGATCTGTACAGACAAACTTCACATCTCCTCACTCCAGTTAGTCGTGTTCTTCGTCCAGGGTAAATAAAAGTTACTTTTACTACCCTCGTTGATTCGAATGATTATCTACAAAATCTTCAAAAGTGTTTTTTCTTCATATCTTCACACACTGAACACCTCAGAAAAGTCATCTATTCTTGATTCGTTTCTCTAAGCATCATTTTTCTTCAAGATTCCTTAATTGTGTGGATCTTCGATCTATACAACTCTGGAACCTAAGACAAAGAACGCTTAGTGAAAATCTTCAAGACTCATCTGGTCAAATTCCTCAAACTTGTTCTTTTTGAAAAACCTTCTGAGAACGCATATGACCTCTCCAAATTCCTCGCAACTATACTCTGTTCACAGGTACACATGACAGCTGCTGAATCACTAGGTTCTCATCAACTTAACTCATTTGCAGCGTTCCTCGAAGAAAAGTTGCATACTTCTTCAGAGAATTCAATTGTTCAAATTCCTCAACTGAAGAAAATGGCTGATGGTAAAAGGCCACAGAAGGGAGGAAAGAGGCCTGAGGTAAATACAGCGTTTGAAATCCCTGATGACATATATGCTGGGTACTGCACACCTACTGAGGAAACCAAGAATGAGCGCAAAGTGCACATTCAGAAGATAGAGAGGAGATGGGCAAGAGAATGGAGGGAGTACAGATATGTCACTCCTAAGTACATGAAGAAATTCACACTCAATCCTCCATGCCCAAGACCTCCACTGGCACCTGGCCAAATCGCTGATCCCACCAGCCTCAAGCGCGGTGAGGACTATCCTGATGAATGGGCCAAGCGCCAAGCCAAGTTGGCTAAGCAAACCAAAGAAGCAGTGAGGAAATTCAATGAAGACTCTACTGCTGTTGCTGCTGCCTCTGCTGAGGCCTTTGTTGTCAAGCCAAAGAAGCCTATGTCAAAGAAGCCTGCACGCAAGCCAAGTGCTTCACCAACAATGCCCTCAAGGCCAAGTTCCTCAGTAATGCCCTCACGGCCAGAATCCTCAAAGCCCTCACGACCAATTCCTCATGTTGCTCCTATTCCTCCAAAGTCCTCGGCTCCTCCGCCAAAGCCTTTAGCTGTTCCGACCAAATCCTCGGCACATGTGCATCTCGCTTTGTGCCAAAGGACTATCGGCATCTCCATTGCCTCAGGTGTCTCAGCTAGTTCCTCAGCTGCACCAAGTTCCTTAGCTGGCCCCTCACTGCTGAAGAAAAATGCCACTGCTGGATGAGGTCCACGCCCAAGTCCTCAAAAGAAGCAAGTCATTTTCCAAGTGCCGTCTGATGAAGACGAAGCTGATGATGATGAACTTGCAGAAATCATTAGAGACAGGCAAGTCAGGGCCGCTAGAGCCAAAGGATCAGAGGTGCCACTACTTTTGGATCCCAAGCTGATCCTCGACTACATTGATGATTGGCACAAGGACCCGAACACTCCCTTGCCTGACTTCAAGCTGACTCCTGGACAAAGTCACATGCTGACCCACTTCATTCAAGAAGAAAAGTGGAAATTTGAGAAGGCCAGGCAGATCAAGAAGCGCAGTACAAGAAGGAGAAATTTCTGAAGAACAACGTTGTCACTATGACAACTGATGAACTTGTAAAAATCCAATCTGAAATCAAAACCCTCAGCGATGACTTCAAAGCCTACTATGCTGATTGGCAAGGAGCCAAAGTTAGATTTGTAAAGATAACTGAACAGTTCACTTCAAATGTTACTGCCCCAACGCAACAGGAAATTCCTCAGGCTGAAGCATCTGCTCAGCCTACTGAAGAAAATGCCAGCACCGCTGATGACAATCAAGATGCTGAAGAAAATGTGAGTTCCAGGGCTGATGACTGCATTCTAGCCA
The DNA here is from genome assembly GCA_034509565.1 of Triticum monococcum. Classification (NCBI taxonomy): domain Eukaryota; kingdom Viridiplantae; phylum Streptophyta; class Magnoliopsida; order Poales; family Poaceae; genus Triticum; species Triticum monococcum. Next base: position 529,365,900 of record CM067846.1, read on the forward strand.
CTAAAGAAATTGCCAGGGCACCCACTAGTGGTCCGCCTGAAGAAACTGAAGAAATCAGGGCAACTGCATCAGTTGTGCCTGAAGGAAATCAACCAGATTCCTCAGCTGCTCCTGCACCAACTTCAACTCCAATCCTTCCATCTGCATCAGATGTGAAGAAGACCAAGGCTGCAGAGCATGCTGCAGTGAAGAAAAGGAAAGCATCAGCTGCTTCAGATTCTTCAGCTCCGAAGAAAATGAAGCCTATGACAAGTTCTTTTGCACATCCGATTGATGTTGTTCCCATCTCAACCAGGCCATCAAAGGACCTTGTTCCTTTTGATGAAGAATATGTGATCCCCAGCGGATCTGATGAAGAAACTCATTCGGCTGCTTCGTCTGAACCGTTGGATGAAGAAATTGAAGTGGATGTGATCCCTTCAACACTTATCATCTCCTCGCATATGCCTCAGTTCACAGCTGAAGAGGCTGGCGTTGAAAAAATGGAAGATGAAGATGTGGACATTGGCTGCTCCACACCCGTAATCAGTGATGAATTCTGGGAAAGTCAGCATCCAGACTCTCCAATGTTCACCCCTCTACAGCAAATTCCTCAGTCCCCCACACAAACTGTTCACATGGGCTTTGAAGAAACTCATCCCACTGCATCTGTCCATGAGGAAATTCCAGCCACTAGCGCTGAAGAAACTGCTGCTGGTGAACAACCAACTACACAGACTACCACTGAGAAGGAACCAGAAATTCCTCAGCCTGAAGAACCTGCGATTGAGATTCCTGAGGTCGTGATGCAACTTACTGACACTCCACTGCCGAAGCCAAAGGATCCATTCTCATGCAAGCAAAAGTTCAAGGCTGATGATTTCTTCGGCGAGCACGTATTCTTCGAAGATTACAACCCATATGACTCTGCTCGCATTAGGAAGAGGCGTTTCTGGAATACTAGTCAAGCCAATTTCTATTCCTTAGTGCTGTTCAACAAGGAGAAGATTTTCTACCATGAGCATATTCCTCACGTGGATATGGAATCTCTACCGTGCTTCGCACCAGTCCTTAGTGTTCTTCACGATGCTGGGCTGCTCAACTTTTGCTCTGACATCTGCGATTGGAATGAAGAACTGATTCTTCAATTCTATGCAACGCTGCACATCACCGGAGATGCTGAAGATGTGAATTCATGGGTGCTGGATTGGATGTCTAAAAACACTCACTACACTGCACCAGCCTCTGAATTGCTTCGTGCTCTACCACTCAGTCCTCCCCTTGAAGAAGCTCGTTGCATCTACAGTGAACCTGAGCTCACACATCATTACATGCAGGTGCTGATGAAGCCTTTGAAACCAGGTCAGGCACCACGAACCAAATTCCTTGTGAAGGAATTGTTGTACGTGCCCAGAACTGTCTATCGTATTCTTACGAGGACAATCAGTCCTATCAAAGGTCACGACTCATCTGATGAGGAAATTGTTGGCATCATGAAGAATCTGGTATTCAACATCGTTCATGGCATTCCTGTCAATTATCACGATTTCTTGATGAGGACTATGGCCAATGTTGCACTGTCTTCGTTTGATCTGAAGCCTTATGCACCTTGGATCATGAGATTCCTCAGGACAAGGTCTTCACTCAACTACAATGTTGATTTCCAGAATCATCTCAACTACTTGCCCCCAATTGAAGTCCTCAAGCAGACATATTCCTTAGTTGATGGAAAGGGCAAGGCACCAGCTGTAATTGATGAAGGCATTTGTCCATTGGATGGTCAGTTTCGCAAAGCTACATCTTATTCCACCAATGATGACTCTGCCACACATGACTCTGCCAATGCACCCAAGTCCACTCCTCAAGCCACTGCTCCACGCGTGATGACAGACCGTGAACTTCTTCTTAGTCTTCACCAGAAGGTGGATCGAAATCACAAATGGGTTAAGCGTCAATTTGGTTCACTTCTTCACAACATGACTGCCACACACAACGCAGTGAAGAAAAACCACTACTACCTCCATCAAGTCTTCGGTCGCACCTGGGCAAACCTGTCACATCTGTATGGTGAAGAAGATCTGAAGAACATGGGTCTTAATGAAGATTTTGACTGGTCTGCACCTCCACCAAAGAAATTCAAGAAGGTCAAGGTTCCTTCTCTGGTGGCCAGCTCATATTCTTCATCGCGCGACACTGATGAACATGAAGATTTGGACGACACTGCGGCAGGCCCTACATCAACCAACGACCCCAACAACGCTGGCGCTCCTTCATCAACATGATTATCTTCAGGGGCGTTAGTTCTCATTTTTGATCCTTTTGGTCATTTGATAAATATGAGACTATATGGGCATTGTTTTTGCTAAGTTACAACTCTCGTTCTTCTGAAACTTTATTGGATCGAGTTGTAATCTTAAACCCGATGGTGCTCTGATACTTTTGATGCACTGTGCTCTGATACTCTTGATGCACTATTCTGCATGCTTATTCCTCGTTAATATTATCGCACGCATGCTGAATTTCATCAGGCACCATATTTCATCATGCATTTCAAATTCTTCATATTATATGTTAAATGTGTGTATGAATTACAAGATATAGGGGGAGATCTCCATGATTCAACTCTTCAAGTGTGCATTGCTTCAAAAGCAAATTCCTCACTATGCACATCTTCAGGGGGAGTTCTTCTATATCTTGCAATCAAATTCCTCAATATCAGTATTTACACTTCATATATTTATCCCCGTTGAAAACTTAACCTATATTGTCATCAATCACCAAAAAGGGGGAGATTGTAAGTGCATCTAGTGCCCCTTAGTGATTTTGGTGTATTGAAGACTTATAGGTTAAGGGACTAATGCGTGTGTGAGTGTACACAGGTCTATAAGTCTATGAGGAGTTTGATATTTACAGGAAAGGTCGACCCCTAAAAATGAATATCTTCGACTGAAGATTTTGGTATTTCTGAAGACTTTCATGAAGACTTTGAAAGTGAAGAAATTGGTGTGTCCATGAAGACTTGATATTCATGCGAGAAATATGAAGCTTGAAGACTTTCGTTTTCATAGTTTTGTTTTTCTCTTTCTCGAGTCATAGGAAACACCATACTGTTAAAGGGGGTCGAGGAAATACTAAAGAAAAATTTCCATGTGATGCTCAACTCAAAATCCTACACCTACCAATCCCTTCGAGTGAAGCCATTGGAAATCTCATACAGTTCAGTCAATTTCTTCAGTGACAGAGACGAAGTTCTTCTGGTCTCTGAGGAATTTGTCCTGACTGAGGAGTTAGGAATTCGCCAGTGCGGATTGCCTACACAGTGAGGAACATGATAGCCCTGAGGATTTTGCTACTCAAAATTCCGATTGTTGTTGTGCTATGCGCCAGCTATTCCAAAATATCTATCCACCTAACGGTCATATCATTGAAGGTCATTTATGTCTTATCATGTCGGGCTGCTCCCTAGGATATAAATAGCCGCCCCCTACAACCACTAGTTGGTTGGCTGCTCTGAGAGAAACTAACACTTGTCATTTGAGAGCAACCCATCCTCCGAGGACTTTGGGCGAAAATCATCAAGTGAGGAAAAACCAAAAACCCAAACCCAAACACCTACAAACCCCAAGTGATTGAGCATCACTCAAGAGATTGATCATGAGTGGATCCGACGCTTGTTACCTTTGAAGATTGTGCTTCTTCCAAACGGTTAGGCGTCATGGTCTAGAGCCTCCAAGAGGAATTGTGGATCGCCGAGTGACCAAGTTTGTGAAGGTTTGGAAGTCGCCTGAAGACTTACCACGAGTGATTGGACGAGGTCTGTGTGACCTTAGTTCAAGGAGAATACGGTGATGACTGGGTGTCTTGGACTAGGTGTTCTTGACTGGGTGCCTGGGACTGTGTGTCCTCGAGTTTAAATACTCAGCCGCTCCAACCAGGCGTACAACTGAGACAGCAGTTGGAACTGGTCTACCAAATCATTGTCTTCACCGAGCTTACTAGTTCTATTTCCTCAACTCTTTCATTTCCTCATAACTGTGTTGTATGTTTGTTCATATCTGTGTTTGAAGACTCTGACTGAAGACTTTCTCAATTTCCTCAGTTCAATTTCTTCAGTCTGTTTGTCTTCATCCTGTGTTATCCTGTGATTACGCTTCCTGTACTCTGTGCCTGTCTTTATTTCATCATGATGACTATGCTTGTATTTTGTTATGTTTATCTTTGAGTACTTATTCCGCTGCTAGTAGTTCTTCGCTAAGGAATTTCCTCACCGGCAAATTCCTCAGTGAAGAATTTCATAAAAATCGCCTATTCACCCCCCCCCCCTCTAGTCGATATAACGCACTTTCACCTAGTGAGGCAAGTCCTTCATGGGCGATGGCCATGGTGGGATAGATAAGGTTGCTTCTTCGTGGACCCTTCGTGGGTGGATCCCTCAGTGGACTCGTGCAATCGTTACCCTTCGTGCGTTGAAGTCTCCATCAACGTAGATGTACGATAACACCACCTATCAGAACCACACCAAAAATCTTCGTGTCTACATTGTGTTTGCGCCCTCCAAACTTCTCCTTTTACCTTCATGTGCAATGATTTACATTCCGCTGCTACACTCTTAGAATTGCATGTGTAGGTTGATTGCTTGACTTGTGCTAAGTTGCTAAAATCTTCCAAGACTTAAAATTGGGAAAATGCTAGATTTTTATTTGGTCAACTAGTCTAATCACTCTCCCTCTAGACATACTTTCGATCCTGCACCAAGTAAAAGTAGTGCTAGCTTGTGCAATTCTTCACAATTGGGTACTCCAGTATGGTGAGGATGAGTATTTCCCACCCGAGGAAACATGGGATCCGGAACCCAACGATGAAGATCACAATGATATTGTCCATGACAATATTTTTTAAGCTCGTAAGAGAGATGAATTTGCAAATCAGATGTGGGCGAATAGAGGGCTAGCAAACATTTGATGTATCACATGTCTTGGTGTTGTAAAACAATTGATGTGTCCCTTGGTGTTGTAAAACTATTGTTGTACCGTTATATTTATGTGTTGAAACATGATTTTGAGCTGCTGAAATATGCTTTTTATGTGCTGAAATGTGTGTTGGAATTCATTTTTATGAGCTGAAACATGATTTTGAGCTGCTGAAATATGCTTTTTATGTGTTGAATTATGCTTATTTATGTGCTAAAATATGTTATTAACTTCTGGATTGTTTATGTTGTAGATGGATGATGAGGTGCAGGAGGTTCCAAGTGTTGGTGCTCTTCCCAAGAAGGCCCCAAGGTCATGAATTGGACTCCGCCTATGTCGGCGTTGATGTTGAAAGGCCTTTCAGAGGTGGCGGCAAGAGGTGCCAAGACTGACAAAGGATTCAAAGAGGTTGAAAAATTGAAAGTTGCAAAGTGTACATCTTCTTTCGTTGGTTATGACGTGTCTATTACCCAAGTGCACAATCGTATTCGCAAGTGAAGGAATAAGTGGACAAGGCTTGTCTATTTCAAGGGTTTAAGTGGGGCACTTTGGGATGACGACAAGAAGATGGTAGTGCTAGAAGAACAACACTATTTGGGCCACACTTAGGTATGCATGTACATGTACCAGCCCTTTTTGAATGCTGAAATGAGTTATCTTAGTGCTCAAATGGTGTTAAAATGATACTGTTTTGCCGAAAATGATGGTGTTTCATAGCTAAAATGATGTCTCAGTTAATTATTTTTGTTCAAATGGTGTTGCAGGATCATCCAACAGATGCGGAATTGCTCAATTCTCCATTGGAGAACTACGACTATATGGAACTTTGCTTTGCTAATAAGCATGCCACTGGGAAGTATGCAATGGGCTCCGGTGTGCCCCTAGGAACGCCTATTGTCGTGGAAGACAAGGATAAACCGAATGTCATGGAGGGGGAAGAAACAACAGATGAGGGATTGCAACATCTTCTTGGGTCTAACTTTGTACTTCCTATTGCTAGTGACACTCAGGACCCTTCTCCTACTTCAAATAAGAAGAGAAATAGGGCATCTGGCTTGACTGAGGAGGACTCAATTCAGTGTAGCAACATGACTGATGCTATGCGTGAGATTGCAAGTGCTATCAACAACACTTGCCATGCTGAAACACACCCTGACTTGTACAACGCTGTCATGGACCTTCTTGTGTTTGATCAAGATGAACGCTTGGCTATTTTAGATTATCTCACACAACATAAGGCAAAGGCCTTAACTTTGCGAAGATGAATGATGAAGTTCGAAAAGCATCATTCAAAGCGAATCTTGAAAGCTAATCTCGATCTTCTTTGAGTTGTTGTTAGTTGGTACTTGATGAGACTATCCTTTTTGTAATGCCTATTATAAAATGTACTTCAAATGAGTCTATGTAATATGAATCTAGTGATACATTGCTACCAATTATGGTTATTATGTCTTATGTAATATGAATTTAGTGATGCACTGCTTCAAATTAAGGTTATCGTGTGTTATGTTAATTGTTGAATATTGTGTTTATATTATCATTGTTCAAATTATGTTGGCATGGTAACATTTTATTGCTTGAATTATTTTATGAATTGTCGAAATGTTATTTCAATATTTGTCTTGGCGGAAAAAAATCGTTCATGGAGCATATCTCAGATACAGGCTACCAAACACAGTTTCAATGCAACATGTCTCGTATGATGCAACCTACCAAACACAGTCTCAGTTCAGCATACATCAGTACATACATTGCTATCAAACAACTGCAGTTGCATGCACTGAGCATGTCTAGACTAAGCATGTGTTAAATAGGAACAACTATATTAAGGTGAGAACAGCTACCAAACACACCCTTAATAGTTGCTAAGGGTTAAGCACCACTCGCATGTTACTCTTCGCTCGTTGTCATGCCAACTCGTGTACATGTTTCACTTTCTATACTTAATGAAAAGATACCAATCTCGCGTATTCGTGAAAGAAAGAAGACAAGCAAATAATAATTGGGAAGGTGCTAGGTGAAAATCGCCATACAATCAAGGAAAGCGGGCTATTTACGCTTTTGCCCTTGATAGGAAAAAAAGGTAGCCGCCGCCGCGCCGTCGCAGCACAGCGTCTCTCCTCCCACGCTCCGATGACGATCTCCCACCTCACCCGCCGCCTCCTGAGCCCCTCGACCGCCACCGCCACCGCCAAGCTCTTCCCCGGCACGAGCTTCTCGAATCCCCACGCTTATGCGCGAAACCCCCTCCTCCTCCTCGACCCCCACCGCCGCTTCTCCACGAGCCCAAACACCAGCTCCAACCCCGATGCCGCCGCCGCCCCCGCCCCCGCTCCAGAACCCACTCCCCTGGAGTCGATGAAGCACCAGGAGATCGAGGGCCCCACGGTGGAGCGCGACATGTCGCCGCTCGCCGACGAGGCGCGGGCGGAGCTCGACGCCCTCCGCCGCGCCGCGCAGCGCCTCAGCGCCTCCCTCGCGATCCTCGGCGGGACGCACCTCGCTGCAGGAGCGTGGATCGCCTCCGGGGCCGCGCCCGTCGGGGTCGAGTCGGCCGCGTTGGTGCAGGGCGTGGCGGCGTTCGCGTTCCCCTTCACGGCCGCCCTGGTGCTTCGCCGTGTCATCAAGCCCGTCGCCTTCTTCCAGAAGATGGAGGCCAACGGGAGGCTGCAGGTGCTCACGCTTTGCCTTCAGGCCTCGAAGAACGTTAACCTCATGATGCTCCGGACGCGGGTGGTCGCCATCTCTTGCGCCCTCGGAGTGTCGGTCGGATCGGTAGCCACGATCTTGATGCGGTAAGCTTGTGCTAGGCTCTGCTCAGGAAGGATGGTTAGTGTCAGTATTCGAGGAATAAGACTGAAACGAGATATGAGATTAGACCTTGGAACTCTGAAAACTTGGTGCTTTTGGATGTTGAAGTGTGCTTAGTTTTGGTATCTGTATGGTATTACACGGGTACCAAAGGAATCTTTATAGTGGCCGTTCAAACTGTTGCTATTACAGTGATGTTCGTCTTCTGTTAGATGGATCAACCAGTTTCTGAATCTTATTATCTTGTATGCTGAACCAGCTCCATTTCTCAGTTGATAACTTGTTTATGAACTAGGTGATTATACCTGCATTTTAGATTCCAGCTGCCTAGTGAGTTGCTCTCGTATTGCTAAACTAAGTTTTGGGATCTTCATGATATGGCAAATTGGATAAGATCATCTGACATCAAACAGTTATTTCTTTATGCTGGGTGGGGTATGTAGGTGTGAGTGTACTTGCAAGTTGGTTGTCTAGTTATAGCTTTGCAGTTCACGCCATCTGAAAAATCATGCCTTCAGAGTTCAATTTAAACTTCAAAGCTCAGTTTTGAAAATTAACCGGTTAAGTGTGGTTTGTGAGATGTCGAGGGAGGTGTTATAAGATCTCAAGGAATTTGGGAATAAGAGTGCATCGATAAAACATGGTGAAATTGGAGATGTTTTAGGATAATGCCATGCCCACATATATATTAAGTATACATATTTCTCAGTAACATTTGTTGTCTCTGTACTAGTAGTTACTCCCTCCGTCCCATAATATAAGAGCGTTTTTGACACTACTCCCTCCCTCCGTCACATTCGTTTCTAGCAGTACCACATTTTTCTTGTTGTTTTCACTTTTGTCACATTTATCTGTTTCCAAGGATAGTACAATTTGTTTTGCCTTCCTCGTTGACAAGTAAATTTTCAGAAAACTTAGATAGATCAGCTTTGACCATATATCTTACTTCTTTAGGTTTAGCTTGCCTTACTGCATGCTCTTAGTGACAAGGTCTGTTGGGGAATTTTAATAATTTCGTGGGTTAGATCCAGCCACACCACACTGAATTGATCTTTGTTGTTTATGAGGTGGTTATTAGAGATGAACTGTGAAGTTCCTGTCTTGTCCACTATGACCTGGGCAATGAAATGCAGGGCTTGACTTATTCCTAATGTTCCCTATAAGCGCTATTGTAGGTGGAACAGCTTGAATTGATTGATAAGTTGTTAATTATTCTTGGCTGTCCACAGCATGAAACTTTGCTGAAATCAATGATTAAGTGTAGGTTCTTGACCTGTAGTGGGATTTAATTGTTGCAGCTTTAGTTATTTTTAGTATCTCCTAATAAGTACAGTCCAGAGTTGAGGCTTCCCATTCCCCAGTCTTGACCGGATGCATTATGAGGCATGTTTAGCTTATGTGCTTCAATAATACTCCCTCTGTCCCAAAATAACTGTCTCAAGCTTAGTACAACTTTGTACTAGAGCTAGTACAAAGTTGAGACACTTATTTTGGGACGGAGGGAGTACATCACAGTCTGACCTAATGGTTATCATTTTATCAAGTAAACTGTGTATTTGTTAACACTTCTGAAGAGTGTCATTTCTTTTTGGCCTTGAAGAGCTATAGTTCAAATAGACGCAAAGAACACAGTATAGACTACAGATGCCTGAGCAAAGATACTGACTCGGCTACAGTTTGATAAAAATATATTGTACAGACCTGTTGGTACCTGACTACCTGAGAAGTTAAGATTTAATTCAGATATGTGCTCTAATATCTAAAGAAATAAAAAAAACTTGGTGAATGTATAACAAGCCATTATAAACAATATCTTTGGGAAAATAAAGCTGATGAAGCGATGGAGATACCTGGTCTTTCATGAAAGTCTATGTGTACACTATGTTGCCCTCTAATTAAGTTGTAGTGTTCCTTTGGAAAGATAAATATTCACTGGCATTATTGCCACTGATAGATAGGACTTGACAGATTCCAGAAGGCCTAGCCAAATTAGCTCTGCTCTTATCAGTTAGACAAGCACCGCCATCGCCGCTGTTCTTTCTGTCATTATTAATAGGGATTTGGAATAAACGGAGGCTGAACATCACTCACCTTCAGCATCCAAGCCCACATAGTTTTTAGATGTTACTCCCTCTGTAAAGAAATACTCCTATAAGATTGTTTAGATCACTAATATGGTGATCTAAATGATCTTATATTTCTTTACAAAGGAATTATTGTTTAATCTTTCATTCTGTCAGGGCGCTTCTGGAAACCACTGAACCAGAACCCCGAGTTATCAGCAACCCATGTAACCCTTGGGATCTAGAGTTGTTTGTTGCTATGCCAGTTGAGCTTAGGATCAAGCATATGGAAGCACTGCCATTTTCTTCTTGCATTGCGATGGGGAAATGCTCAGGTTATCATATTTTTTAAGTTATCTTATCATATTCTTGACCTTGTAAGGCATGCCTTGGGCGCTGCTTGACTAAAATTTGGCTGACTGCATTTTACCTTAGGCCGCACTTGGCATCGGTGTATTCAATATAGGAATGTATCTAGTTTACAGGTGTAACTTACCGGGCTAGGAGCGATTTCCGGCCGGAATCAAAACGACTTACAGGGGTATTTAAAAAGAAAAACGACAATCCAAACATGGCCTTATGTAAAGGCCACTAGGATGACTCTCTTATCTAAAAAAAGGCAGGTTACTCCTGGCTAGATGCCAGGTGGTGGTGGCTGAGTCCATGAATTGTACTGTATCTCTTTTGCCGAACCTTGCTCTGATCTGCTATATCTGCTCAAGATGTAGATGAGCCTAGTCCATGAATCCTAGCTAGATCCCACATTTAGGTTAATCACATCATGGTACATAATGTGTTGGTTATCAGTGGTTCCGGTTCTATTCCAGCTGGTAAATCACATCATGGTAGACCTGAGACTGTATTAGCATGTATTCCTAAACGCTCTTATATTTCTTTACGGATGGAGTACTATATTTATTTCTGAATCTTGATGGCTTTACATGGTAGCCTTCAGCTGTTCTCTTAAAGTGAGTTCCATAGATAATTCCTGTGGCCAATCCTCAGTCACATGGTGCGTGCACTCACACTAACCAGTGGAGATGACCTGGAGATATGTTTCTTATTGTCTTTGGCCGGGGACAGTATCTCATCTGCCAGAGTGGAGATGGCCTGGACTCTGGAACCATGTATCCTGATGCTTCTTCTTGTCTTCGGCTTCAGACAGTATCTCTCTCATTGTTTTCTCTCTCATTGTTTTATAATGTGGTTGGATACTGACAGCATCTCATCTTCATGTTCTTTTAAAAAAAAAATTGGTGTGCACCACTTGTCTTTTATAGACTGGCACGGTCGTTTTACGACTCGTACTACTGTGTGAATCTACAGGTCACAATGTTTGTGCAGTTGGAGAATCAAAAGTGCAGGTTTTCATTCCCTCTCCTTGTTTGGAGGACTTTGAAATGTAGGAACAGGGCAAGAATTTCAAAGAGAAACTTCTATTTCCTCCACATTTTAGAGGATTTTAAGCACAAGTCAAACGCCAATACCCTACGCAATTTTTATTTTTATTTTTGCAATGTGGCATAAATGAGTTGCTCTAAATATGGTACTCCCCCCAATCCAACATAAGCAGCTTTGGACTAAGATTGGTTTAGGGAGTACCAACCAATAGGAATATAATCTTTATTGTTTTCTTCTTACAGAAGAAACATATGTTTTCTTGAACATAGTACAATCGAAGTCGCTCACATACACGAGCATAGGGGTGAGCGTAGAAACATATGTTTTCTGGAGAGACGCTTTCGTCCAGAAATTTATCTGTAGTTTTCCTGTGTGAAGCGTCAAACATATGTTTTTATTCAGTGAATCTGAGCTCCCCTCGGGTTATAATGTGCTTAATATTTCACCATTTTTTTCCTTCCATGTGTTCCAAGTAGACCTTGAATCCCTTTGTATAGTCCACGACGATATTACTCTCATTGATGAGAAACATTCATAAAAGAATCCACGAACCTAAAGGACTTACAATTGCTCAGTTGAGAAATGTGGTGACCCGCATGTTCCTCTTCCTTGCAGGATTTTTGACTCAGATTTCCTAGGAGGTTCTCAGAATGCTGAACAATCCAATATGGCAGACTGACGAGCTGCGCATATTTGAATTTTCTCTCAAAATAATACAAGTGAGGTTACAGTTTAATCTTTTTTCGATGAAAAATGTGCTTGCTCCGCAGATTTCATCACTCTATCCGGCTGGTTATAGTGGGGAGTAACTTAGACTAGTGTCATATGCATGACACTAGTCTAAATTACTACCTTCATAATGCAAAGTAACATAATACTAGTGTCATATGTGACCTCATTTAATAGCTTGTAGACTCATATTGTCTTAAAAAGCGCTATGTTACAGTAACATATTATGTTACTACTTCTCATTAACTACTTGCCACATAACCAAAAAATTCTTAAGGTGCGCTATGTTACTATCTAAGTTACTCCCACTATGACTAGCCTCATACACCCACGCGAAGCGCTCAGACAGGTACCGAACTCCCCCGATCGAGGTCAAGACATGTAGAAATCATTAGACCTAACAAATTCACGATGTGATTGAATCCAATCTTTAAACTAATTTAGGCCAAAGAAATGGCAAATAATAATACAATATCCATCGAGCCCTCTCTCAAAAGGAAGAACAGAACAATAATAAAGCACCAGATGAATCGGACCGGTGCAAATGGATTCGCCAAAAGGAGGAGAAACAAAATAAAATCAAGACATATAAATCAAAGCACGCGCATGCATCGATCAAAACGCACGCGCGCGCCTTGAATCAGCGTAGCGTAGAGCCATACATAGCGGATTAGTGATCTTCTTCTTCCTGCCTTCCTCCTCCTCGCAGCGAACTGACTCGGGCCGGGGCGCGCTTACTGCAGGTAGTAGGCGAAGAAGGAGAGCACGGTGGCCCCGAGCACGGCGCCGACGGCCGGGACGGCTGCGGCGGCGGAGCCAGCGACGGCGGCGCCGGGGGCCGGGGCCATGGCCGGGGCGTCGGCGGCGAGGGCCACGGTGGCGGAGGCGGCGACAAGGACGGCGCAGGCGATCTTCTTCATCTCCATCTCTTCTTGGTCGACGAGGTGGTGGTCTCGGACGAACGCGCGTACGAGAGCACCGGAGCCGGAGAAGAACGGAGGGGAGGAAGAAGTGCTCCGGCTGATGCTCTGTGGGTTGTCCTTGTTGCTTTGCCTGAGGAAGGACGGGAGGGCGGGGGCCGCCATTTATAGGGCTCATCTTGGGGAGTAGTGGCCGCCATGTGGAGGCGCCTACGTGCGTTCACGTGCATGCGAGGGCGAGGCGGTCGGGCGGCCGGGCGGTAATCTCTCGCCCGGAGGGAACGCGTCGTCGCGCGCATGGTTCGTTAAATTTGAACGAGAACGCGTCGTCCTTCTGGCTTGGTATAAGCACGCGCGCGTTTGCCCGTTCTGTACAGACAGAGAGAGAAAAAGGCGAACGCTCCGCTAGGTCCGGTCGACCGGCCCAATTTTCGGCTGGTCGCCGCGCAAGCGTTGGATCCAGCCGCATGCGCCGTCAGATCCAGGAAAAAAAATAAAGATGTCCTAAGAAAAAGGAGAAAGGAAGAAAAAAAACCCTTTCCTACCCCTCACATCGCTCGCGCACGGCCCCACGACCTCCCACCACCTACAGCTTGCAGCACGGTGGCATGCTCGCAGTTGCCGCTCGCATGCGCCGCTTCCCGGATGCAACACCGGTGCCTGCTGGTCCGCCCCACGCAACAAAATGTGGTATCGATCCTAACAAATTGGGCCCTGTTGCAACTTTTGCTGTAAGCCATTGCTATGGTAGCACCCGGTGGCAACCGGTCCAACACGTGATGTCATTGATGCAACATCCGAGAGACGTCGTTGTAGCATCTAGTGACCACGGTTCCAACACGTGGTGGTCGCAGACCTAGCATCCTGGGAACCGCCCGTGGTAGCATCGGGTAGTCGTCGTTGTAGCATCTGCTGACCATGGTTGTAGCAACCCACCTCGCTGCTTCCAGCAAAAATAACCTCACTACTTCCGACACCTCTGGCGACGTCACCCCCCTGGATTGCAAATCACCGTGGCTGGTTGTACCATTTGTTTTCACCAGTCGCAGTTGTCAACAACCACGTTTGTAGCATTCGGCTAGTGGTGGGTGTCGCCGCCGCGAGCTAAACGTAGCACGGCCGTGTGACGATTATAGCATCTCCACGCACCGGTCCTAGCTCCACACATATGCGGCTGCAACACCCCCTCCCCCACGTCCCAGCCCCGACGAAGCCGATTCCAGCACAAGTGCGTGCTGGTTCCAACATGGCTGGTCGCAGCACTGCCTCACCATGCTTATAGCACGCAACATCAACGTCGGTGACGGGGCCGTGATTGCAGCGAGCGCCCATAAATCTAGTGAGGGGATGGCCCGACGAGATGGAGAAACACGAGGAGAAAGGGGGTGCAACTTGTTCTGCATGGGACGGGTGGAGTGACAGATCTTCGCTAGTGGAACTGCGATATCGATGAGAGAGGATGAGAGCCATGGGAGGTATATTTTCTCTGTGAAAGAGAGAGGGGTGTGAGGGGGATGAGTAGCGAGAGAGACAAGGATATAAGGTTAGCATAGTGAGCGGTGCGTGGGGCCAAAAAAGTAGTGGATTGCGTGACGTGGCCATCGCAACATTGGGTCGGGCGGCCGTAGGGAAATGTTTCCCCAAAAAACAATATAGCTTCAAAAGGTAAAGATCAAATAAATGCAGAGAAAAAAAATCTTAATATAGATTCAAAAAGAAAAACTTAAAACCACCTGCGGACATCCGACACCACCAATATTTTTTGAAGCTATATTGAGTTTTTTTTTATCTTTGTAGACTAACCAACTGCACTTGCAAGCGTTCCATGGTCGATCACACATGTTGCACTGACGGGTGGCTTCGCACTACTATGTTATGATACTTCCTACGTAAACTAATATAAGAGTGTTTAGAACACTACTTTAGTGTTCTAAATGTTGGGGAACGCAGTAATTTCGAAAAAAATTCTACGCACACGCAAGATCATGGTGATGCACAGCAATGAGAGGGGAGAGTGTTGTCTACGTACCAACGCAGACCGACCGCGGAAGCGATCACACAACGTAGAGGAAGTAGTCGTACGTCTTCTTCCCGATCCGACCGATCCAAACACCGTTACTCCGGCACCTCCGAGTTCTTAGCACACGTTCAGCTCGATGACGATCCTCGGGCTCCGATCCAGCAAAGCGTCGAGGAAGAGTTCCGTCAGCACGACGGCGTGGTGACGATCTTGATGTACTACCGACGCAGGGCTTCGCCTAAGCACTACAACGGTATGATCGAGGTGGAATTTGGTGGCAGGGGGCACCGCACACGGCTAAGGAACGATCTCAAGGATCAACTTGTGTGTCTTGGGGTGTCCCCTGCCCCCGTATATAAAGGTTGGAGGAAGGGGGGCTGGCCGGCCAGAGAGAGGGAGGCGCAGGGGGAGTCCTACTCCTACCGGGAGTAGGACTCCCCCCTCCAATCCTATTCCAACTAGGACTCTCAAGGGGGAAAGGAGAGAGAGGGGGGCCGGCCCCTTCTCCTAGTCCTACTAGGACTTGGGGAAGGGGGGGCGCGCGGCTAGGCTGTGGGCTGCCCCTTTTCTCTTTTCCACTAAGGCCCAATAGGCCCATTAGTCTCCCGGGGGGTTCCGGTAACCCTCCCGGTATTCCGGTAAAATCCCGATTTCACCCGGAACACTTCCTATGTCCAAACATAGGCTTCCAATATATCAATCTTTACGTCTCGACCATTTCGAGACTCCTCGTCATGTCCGTGATCTCATCCGGGACTCCGAACAACCTTCGGTACATCAAAATGCATAAACTCATAATAACTGTCATCGTAACGTTAAGCGTGCGGACCCTACGGTTCGAGAACAATGTAGACATGACCGAGACACGTCTCCGGTCAATAACCAATAGCGGGACCTGGATGCCCATATTGGCTCCTACATATTCTACGAAGATCTTTATCGGTCAGACCGCATAACAACATACGTTGTTCCCTTTGTCATCGGTATGTTACTTGCCCGAGATTCGATCGTCGGTATCCAATACCTAGTTCAATCTCGTTACCGGCAAGTCTCTTTACTCGTTCCGTAATACATCATCTCACAACTAACATATTAGTTGCAGTGCTTGCAAGGCTTATGTGATGTGCATTACCGAGAGGGCCCAGAGATACCTCTCCGACAATCGGAGTGACAAACCCTAATCTCGAAATACGCCAACCCAACATCTACCATTGGAGACACCTGTAGTACTCCTTTATAATCACCCAGTTACGTTGTGACGTTTGGTAGTACCCAAAGCGTTCCTCCGGTAAACGGGAGTTGCATAATCTCATAGTTATAGGAACATGTATAAGTCATGAAGAAAGCAATAGCAACATACTAAACGATCGGGTGCTAAGCTAATGGAATGGGTCATGTCAATCAGATCATTCAACTAATGATGTGACCTCGTTAATCAAACAACAACTCTTTGTTCATGGTTAGGAAACATAACCATCTTTGATTAACGAGCTAGTCAAGTAGAGGCATACTAGTGAC
Source organism: Triticum monococcum (assembly GCA_034509565.1). Taxonomy (NCBI): domain Eukaryota; kingdom Viridiplantae; phylum Streptophyta; class Magnoliopsida; order Poales; family Poaceae; genus Triticum; species Triticum monococcum. Next base: position 529,382,311 of record CM067846.1, read on the forward strand.
ACTCTGTTGGTCTATGTATTCACACATGTATTATGTTTCCGGTTAATACAATTCTAGCATGAATAATGAACATTTATCATGATATAAGGAAATAAATAATAACTTTATTATTGCCTCTAGGGCATATTTCCTTCACTAAACGCTCTTATATTAGTTTACAGAGGGAGTACACGACAAATTATCGATTGCCTCACCAATGATCGTATTTACCACAGTGATCGTCAATGCAGAAGCCCAGTCTTAGCTCTATGAACGAGGTTCTCTGCTTTTCTCATCGGCATTTTTAATATGGGAGTTGGCGAGTACTCATTTATAAACGCACAACAAGAGGTGCCTACAGAGCAACACATGGTGAAGGTTCAAGTAAAGGACATAGTAGTTGTTGTGCTGGCCCATCCGATCAGCATCGTCCTCCCGCTTCACTACAACACTGTTGATATTTCAAGGCAGTCTAAAATGCCTCTAAAGGAGTGAAAACTGCCTTCAAATGCTTCTCACAATGTTTCTTCAAAACGCTAGAAATGGTAGCGAAGCGGATGGCCAACCAAGGTGTTTTCCAATAATGCCTCGAAAATCTTTCAAACGGTGGTGTTTTAGCATCGCCTTAAGTATTGAAATCGTGTCGCCGTCAAGTTGTCCGGGTCTTTTGCGTGCCTTCGGCGTTGCAACAGCCCCACAGGCAACCTACCTCTGCAAGCTGGAGTCGAATCTTTAATTTTGAGAAACGCATCAATCAATTAGGAGGTGCTTTCGAAAATAGCCTCAAAAGCTCTGAGGCACTCCTAAAAAATGCCCCAAAGTTCCATATAGTCCGACGCATTTTCCGAAAGTACCTCTGAAGCTCATACACTTTGGGGTGTTTTCCAATAATGCCTTGAAAATCTTTCAAACGTTGGCGTTTTAGCATCGCCTTAAGTACTCAAATCGCGGTGCCGCCAAGCTGTCCAGGTCCTCTGTGTGCCTTCGGCGTTGCAACAACCCCACGGGCAACCTACCTCTGCAAGTTGGAGTCGAAGCTCTAATTTTGAGATGATTTTGAGAAACGCATCAATCAATTAGGAGGTGCTTTTGAAAATAGCCTCAAAAGCTCTATCAATTTGAGGCACTCCTCGAAAATGCCCCCAAAGCTTCATGCAGTCCGAGTCATTTTCTGAAAGTACCTCCGAAACTCATACAGTCTGAGGCGTTTCTCAAAAATGCCTCAAGTTAGAGATGATTTTAAGGCAAACTGTTCAAAACGCCTCCTTAAACACGAATTTGAGGCACTTAGACAAAATGCCTTACCAAAATGCCTTCGATCAGCGACTGTGTTGTTGTGCTTGGACCAATTTCGAATATGTTTTCGAGGGGAGGGCTTAGATTTGAGTCCTTTTTCTTACTTTTGCACCCTCGAAACAGTCATATTTTATGTTTTCCCGCCACTGTTGGTAGTCGTTACAAGCCATAATCTTTTCTTCTGCATAGTTAGTGCAATGAGAGGTGATAAGGCAATCACGCGGGAACCAAAACGGGTTGATAAGGCAAGACAAACTCTTTAGTGCAATTTCCTGAGATTTACTCCCTTCTGCACTAGATAAGTAACATGAAGCTAAATTTCAATTCATTTGGATATCTGAGCAGCTCTCGGCAAAAAAGACAAATCGGATCAAAACAGTTCGTGAACAATAAACTTTTTTACAGACCCCGATTTTGTCTTTTTGCAGAGAGCTGCTCAAATGTCCAAACGAGTTGAAATTTGCAACGAACCTCATGCATCAAATTATCTACCACACAAAAAAATTGAATTTTTCTAGTATTTGTTTTGATTTTTTTTTCGTCGGAGCGGGTGCAGCTGAGCCCGGGAGCCAAATTGGCCTTCTCTTCCATTTCCCATCAGGCCTTGTACAATGGGAGGTGCTTAGGGGAGGTGCGTAGAGAAATAAACCGGACTTTTTTTAAACACTTGTGCTTATTTGTACAGGATAGACGCTTAACTAAGCGTCTCTTTTGTAAAAATAGGCACTGGTGCTTCAGAAAAATCCGGTTTATTTTTCTAAACATCTCTCTAAACACCTTCCATTGTACAAGGCCTTGGCTGCAAGAAAAAAAAGGACTTCCATTCCCCACGATCTGCTTATCCAGACATTTCACTGTACCTCTTATATACAAGAAAAAGGAAACAGGTATTCCGTTGTACTTGTGCTGGTCTGGATGGATGGAACTTCTAGCTTTTGTCGTGCGCACCTGCAACACCATGTTTCTAGCTGGCAAAAACAAGTCGACCACTTGCCGTTATAGTAACACAAAAAAAAACACAAGAACTTCTTTTTGGTTGCGCAAAGCGTGCAAAAAATAAGTACGCGGAGCCAATTCAACCCCGCGGCGCAACCAGGCAACCAGCGGCGGTCCGCCGACGCCACGTTCTCGCCAACGCCAATGATCTCGCGTCTCCTGCGCCGCTGCCAAAAACACCTGGCAGAAGGACACCTGGCTGTGTGTTTCCCATCAGATGCTGGCTTCTTTCTCCCTCCATCTCTTGGAGAATTTCTTTTGGTTAGAGTTGTGGACAGTAGCTCATCCGATCATTGGAGTATCTGTCTGTTCATAATTGCGTTGGTTCCATCTCACCCTGTAACATATGCTGATATGCACTGATTCCAGCCGGGAACTCTCAGGATCATGTCATATAGTGCACGTAGTAGGTAGCCGGACCTCTTTGCCCTGCAATCTTGATTTTTCTTTTTCCGGGTGCAATCTTGATGGGCTTACCTTTGCTGAAACAAAGTCTGAATGGGCTTCTTGCTCTCAGTTATTCTTTGGCAGAAAACTTTCCAGAGAAAAGGAACTTCTTACATTTTCTTCCTCAAATACAAAGGGGGAAGACTACAATAGAAACTGGCCATAGGATAAAAGAATAGAAAAATGAAGTTGGAGCCGTTGGATCCTTAATGGATGCTTCAGATTTGAAATGCTAGGGATGGTGAATTCTTTGTACTTTTGCGGAAAGCTCCTTGAGTAATTGCTATATACAATAAAGACCCTCCCACCAGCTCCCACGTGCCTGATCTGAAGCGCCCATTGGACATCCGATGCTCCAGATTCGTTTTTCTATTCTTCTATCCTATGGCCAGCTTCTATTGTAGTCTTCCCCAATACAAAGAGATGAGCTCTTTTTTTTTCTTCGAGCAGACGGCAAGAGCTAGGAGGAGGGGGGCTTATTCGCGAGGATATATCGACCGGCCAACAGGGCCTCCCTTGATGAGCTGTGAATAATTCTTATATATATATATATATATATATATATATATATATATATATATATATATATTTGACACCGAAGTAAAGAGTACATGTCTATCATAGACTAAGCTGCCTTTTCATCAAGAATAAAGTTTTATAATACATACAGAGTGGCCATGTTTTGACATGGGTATGTCGAAACCTTTAGACAAAAAGGCACAAGAACTACTCTTAAGTTTGGATAACATTTCGGGGTTCAGATGGATAGTCATGCTACTTTGGATGATGTCCTCGGCTGCGACGTGGCCTATGTCGATATACGTAATTATTTCGCTAGTGAAGATGCGGCGGTTGACTAAGATCCAATCGATCGAAATCCGTAGCAAGGGGAACGAAGTGTTTTCTCCTCCCTCCCTCTCCAGTGAAACCCTAGGAGCTAGGGCGACGGTGCCGCAAGATCACGACCCCCTCTCCCTCCGTCCGTCGCTTCAGCAGTGGTAGGGCGCCTGGAACCCGCTCTTTCAAACCGATGGTGGTAGCCTGGTAGGGTGAGATTAGTTTAGATTTGGTCCCCCGGTCGTTGGTGGTGAGGCGATGGCGCCACCGTCGGCATGAAGTAAGTCCTCTCAGCCTCGTTCTCGTTGTGATGGTGCTCCATGGTATCGGTGGGAGGCATGTGGATAGTGGTGTATCCCCAGATCTATTTATTCATATTGTTCTTTTTTCTTTTTCTGCAGGTTTGTCTCGGTGGCGTTGTCATGCAAAGCAGATGACGCTAATGTGCGTATTGGTCCCCTGGTTCCAGTTTTGACCGATGAAGGTTCGTTAGTTTCAACCTCGCCGGGGAGCGTGTGAGAGTTGTGTTCACTGGTTGTCTTGTCGGACTTGGGGCGTTATGCGGGCCCTCTCTGACGTTTTCTTCTCCGAGGCAACAATTTTCTATATAGATTGTTGTCGCCAACATTATATGGTCTCATCGATGACTTCCCGACTTCTAAAAGCTCTTGGGTTAAACAAGTTTGCTTCGTTCAGAAGGAGGCCTAGAACGGCAACAAGCTTTGCTCACACATGGTTATGTGTGCTTTTGTGTGCGGGATAAGTCATAAGAATAATCTACATTTTGGTTTCGTGTGGGCTTTACAAGTCGTTTCCATGAAGAACTTATTAAATTGGGCCGCATAGGCGGAGTTGGAGGAGTATTTCCCACCAATGTTCCAGTGCAAGGCTATGGTGCTCGGCCTCAATTGTCATAGAGTCACCGTGATGATAGACACCAAGTAAATGAAATAATGCACTTGCGCTAATCTGTTTAACTTTTTCACCAGCCAAATCTAGCTGTCCTTGTGCAACTCATTGAAGATTGACTTACTCTTACGTGTCGGAATATCGAAGAGTTGCAGGCAAAAATATCAAAGAGGGATGCTTCTGGACCAGGTGTCATGCCAAAACAATGACATTTTACTGTCTCCAATGATGATGGATGTGGATACTCTGAATAAGTTCCACTGCATTGCATGGGGGCTGAGACCCCACCATAGCCTGTCAGGTCGGTCCACAAAAGCCATGGCCATTGCAGCCCAAGAGCTCTCCCGAACCAGTGAAGGTCATCGATGCTAAGACACCAATCACTTTTGGACGGCGCACGATCTTCTAGTTCGCAAGCAACTAGGCATCCCTGACGATCTCGCAGTCATCTCCATTCAAGATGAAGTGATGCATGATTTTTTCAATTTTGATGCTTGTAAAGTTAGGCATGGGGATGACCAACATATAATATGTACCAGACAAAGCGATGACCGATGCGAGTGTGTCTCTTCATTTAAACCACTTTAAATGAAAACCATGATTATGATGAAGTTTATTGCATAGGTAAAGTAACTCCACAGCATGTGAACTATTTTGTGATTGCATCGGCTTGACATGGTGCAAAAAGTAAATAAAGAATTGATGAAAGGCTTTTGCTTCCAAAATAATAATAAGCTAAATTGGGCATGGAGAGTCGAGTGACCAAAAATATAAAGGACCCTTAGAGGTACGTACCACCAAGCATCCACGACCAAGTGGCATTCAAAGGGCTCTGAATCTTTTTTTAGGGGAGCAAAGGGTTCTAAATCTACCAGGTCTTAACTCAACACTGATAATGTGCGTCACATCTCCACCAAGAGAGTTCAATCAGATAATTACCCCTACAACAAGAAATGATTAGACACTATAAAGACCAAATGGAAGCACTCAAACCAGTTCCATTGGCCGAGCAAAAGGACACACAAAACCCTGTTTTGCATCATCACCTAAGAAATCCTCATAATGCGAGGAATGTGCACTTCCATGAGCAAACACAACTACACAAGGTCCATCATGACCCCCAAACAAGTGCTCACAATAGCCAAGTTCATTGAGTAGAGCATATGACATCTTAGAGAAGAATGTCCATCATGACCCCTGAACAAGTGTTCACAATAGCCAAGTTCATTGAGGAGAACAAATGACATCTTAGAGAAGAACGCCATACCAGTCTTTGAAAAGCCGTATCTTTACAGTTTACAATAGGCATCATCTCACTAAATCAGACAAAGTAGATACATCATGAAATAAAAAGCGGCACCGAATGGTTCAAATAGATATATCCATTACAGAAAAAAGTTCTCTATTAGAAAAGATAGCTCATACCATTAATGTCACGCCACGCCACGAACACGCGTCGTATACCTATACACATGAGTGACGACCCATCTCGCCAAGGCAATGACACAAAATCAAGAAACATACCACTCGACACAACGGACGTTTCTGCATTGTTCACATTTATCCACGGCAAACTAAGATGTACTAATATGTATGTTTTTAACACAATATACATACACACATACACTCAGACATATGAACGCACACACGTACATCCCTCCTGCCCTGTGAGCACCTCGAAGAGGCTGAGTCGGCACATCATCTTCAGATTGACAATTCCGTCACAAACGCCCTGCCCCTATGAGCACATGTGAGAGACTAAGCCGGCGCATCATCTTGAGATTGACAAAGTCACCACAGACGCCTTTTTAGTCGACTGGAACGTCTCCCCCCACTAAACATACATTGCCGGAAGGCTTAAAATAAATCCAGAAAATATGGACACCATTGTCAAATCTAAGACTTGAACTCTGGTGGTTAGAGGATAACACTGTTTTTCTAATCATCCATTGTTGATGCTGCAATAATCGTGTCATGTTGCTGTAATAATCGTCACGCGGACGTGCCCGCCCACATCTCCGCCCCCAGTCATTGTCTCAAAATCTTTCTTTGTCCACCACCTCTGTTTAGCCCCTTGTCGTTGCCGCCTCGGCGTCCACCGCCCACGTCGTCTGCGCTGGCCGTGATGTCGCACCACGGTGACCCGCAGCTCCAGGCCGCAATCGGCGATCATCCGCGGGGCACGGCCACCGCAAAATTACGTGACACTGTCACACGGAGCTTTGCTCTCCCCAGGGAAATAAAGAGAATGGAGAACGTACACGGACATATCACTGAATAATAATAATAATAATAAACGGACCGATCTCTGTAATCTGTATGTAGCCGCCGAGGCGGCAGAACCGGTCGACCGACTAGTCCCTCGAAAAAATGGGAATGTGGCAGCTGCCATGTCGACGAACTGCCGAACTGACAGCATTCCTCCCTTCAGCTGAGCACTCCCTTTCGCCGCATCGTGTCCGTCCGTGCAATCAAACGATGGATAGCTGGATACCGCGTACTACATACGGCGGCGCCGATCGATCTGGCCCGTTCAGACGTCTCGGATCCTTGCGGCTCCCACCCAGATTCATCGAACGGTTCCGGCCTTGCGTGCGACGCGAGACGGCCAGAGCACAAAATCCCGAAGAAATATCGTCGCATATATTCTGCAGACCAACAACGTGAGCCGGATCATTTCAAAATCACATCTTCGTAGGAAGACACAATTATTCCGCCAGCGAACCGAGCGGCGGGCCGGCGGATGAGCTGCCGTTGGGACTAATCGTAGAACAAAACGAACGGGCCTGCCGGTCGGGCTTTAGGTGCACCTAGAAGATTCTTCCAGGGCGATGGCGATGGCTACCTCCCCTGGCTCTTCCAACTGAAGGTTCCAGTTCCACGAATTGAATACAGGTGACGGGCGTGCCTCAGGGTACTGCACGTTTGGCCGGCCCTCCTCGTCCTCGATCTCCGTCGAAAAAGATGAAAAATACTAGTACGTGAGCACGGCCGTGCCATGTTCCACAGGCGCCTACCTTGCTTGGAACCATTTGCAGACTGCATGCGACACACAAGTTGGCGAGAAAGTCCGTGGCGTGCGTGCCATCTCCGCCAGGACAAGCGTCTGTGCCGACCTCGCGTGGAAGAGCACTGCAAGTTGCCCGATCGGTCCGTCGGAACGTTCGCCCCGGCCTTGGTCCGGTCGTCGTCGTCCATGCGTTCGTTCGGCATATAGTACACGGAGCGGATGGCGCTTACGCCAAGACTTCCGACTTCCGAGCGTTCAAGACGACGCATGTGGTCGTGTCACGTTTCGTAGCGGGGCCGGTACATCTGCATGACCGCACATCGTGCTCCACCGTGATCGCAACGTTCCAGCGTAGGCGTAACGTATCGCGGAAAGTCTCACCATACCGAGTGGACGCCGCAATTATTTTGACGAGAAAAATAACAGTTCAACCGCCACCGATGATAATCATGTGAATTACGGCGACCTGCCATTGCCATGCGCGAGAGGCAACCCAGCGTACGCAGCTACGCCTCACCACGCGCGCCGACCGACCGGTACGATGTCGGCCTTGGCCTAGCTGGCCCGGGAGGCGTGCAGGAAACGCGCGCACAGCGGTTGGTTGCGGCGCCAGCGTCACGCCGGTTGGGCCGTGGGCGTCAGCCCCGAAGGAATCGCGTGCGCGCGCCGAGACTTCGACTGGCCCGCCTCGCGCTCGCGCCACCTCCGCCATCGGCGCGCCCGACGTGTCGCGCGGCGATACCCACGCGTCGCGCGCGCCGGGACCGCGGCCTCCCACCCCCATACCGCCGCGCCAAGCCTCCATATATACCCCTCCCGGTGCCTCGCCCACTCTCACCACCGCTAAGCGATAAGCAGCACTGCACCGCACTCCCCGCCTCTCTGATTGACATACCACCTTAGCGGCTAAGCCAGCCTACCCACCTCTCTGATTGACAGACCACGTCGCATCCCAGCAGCAATGGCGTCTCGCGCAGCCGTGGTGGTCGTGGCCGTGACCGCGCTGCTGTTCGCGGCGGCGTCCGCGCAGGAGATGGACGCGAGCATGCCGCCGGCGCCGGCCCCGGTCACGGGCGCGGCCGCCGGGGCCGCCGCGTCGGCGCTGGCCGTGGCCTGCTCCGCCGTGCTGTCCCTGCTCGTCGCACAGTAGGCGGTGAGCTGGTGGTGGTGGTGGTGGCGGTGGCGGCGACGGTCACTTCGCTTCTGAGTTTAGGGGGAGCAGTAGTAACGAGTAGTGATGGGTTGTGTTGTGTTCGTCTGAGTGGGGCGTGGGCGTTACTCCGTTGCTTAATATTCTTTTGTATCATACATTGCTGCGTGTATTATTTCCGTCTCGTGTGTCGTCGGTTCTATGAATAAAGATTGGATGGTGGTTCTATTTCTGTATCTCCGGTGCCGCGTAATCGATCTCTCGTGTGTTTGTGTGTGTTGTGTTAATCTTTTCTTCATTGTTTGCATTTCAGTTCTAGTTTTCTTTGCTCGACTTGCCCCCATCTGCCTATGTTCGAACCTGAAGACAGTGACCTGTTACCAGTAGTACCATCTAGGACCAGGAGCCTAGGAGTTCCTCATCTTATTGCTCCCCTCAATGTTCTGTTGCTCGTCTATTTCCGTGCTTATAAATTTGTCTCCGCGAGAATCAAGCTGGGCTGTCTAGCTGCTACGAACCTGAATCAAGCACATTCTTCCGCACGATCGATCGATTGCACACGTAGAAAGATACATAGTCCGGTTACAGCCTTGGCATGGAAGAAGGTAGGTAGGTGAGATACAGACGAAAGCGGTACGTGTGAGTTACAAGACGCTTTCAGTGTTTTCCCTGTTAGATTTAGACAATTCACATTGATTGATTTCCTCCCAGTAAACTCGCCCACACAAGGCAGCAACGGGGAAATGAAGCTACGGTCTAACTACTTGATATCTCGAACAACTTACAATGAAAATTAGGAACGAGGAAATGAACTGAGAAGGACAACGAAGTTCAGGTCAAATTCGTTTTGCACAATTCGTGTAAATATCTAGATGGGACCTGCACTGCAAGTACCACCGAGACCTTGCAGGTTTCAACCCGCGGGCCAAAGCATAAATTCACGTATGGAAGGATCTGCGTTGCACTGTTCTACCTGTATAGCCTGAACAAATTATTTACTCCATGGACGAGAAACGGACAGGATGTACCACTACGAGTATATACAGTGCCTTTCGTACACGGGCAAGGTAACGACGTGAAGTTCTGATGTTCGACAGGAGAACTCCTAGCCCAAAGACAACACAATGATTGTTCATGACAAGGAACCCGTGATGATCTGAGGCATGACATCTCCGCTGTCGTTAGGTTTACAGTTGTCTTGTAACTTTTTTGGAGATTTACGGCGGCAAACTGAAGTTTCTGCATTCAGCAGTGAAGAGTAAGAACCACGAAAGTCTTGAGAAGACATGATCCAACGGTCAGGAACCCTCTGCTTTTACAGCAGCTGACTACCTGTGGATTATAAGTTGGCAGCAACCACCAGCGGAAGAGAAAGTTATGGCTCCCTAAGTACGTACTTCTCTTCTCAACTGCTTCCTTCTGGATGTTTTGAATTGTTCAGCGCAAAACAAAATTCAGAAGTGCATGGTCAGATGATTGCAACCTCAGCTTAGTTATGGAAGAACGGTATTGGAAGAACTGCATCCAACCAAAACAGACCTTAATTTGAGATGCATGGTTTCATGTCTTTACCTATAGATGTAACCGGCTGAGCAAGTACGCCAATCTACATGTTGGAACAGAATTTTCCATCGGATATGCAAGCAGAGGTTATACATATCAGAATTTTCCATCAGAAAGCAAGCAGAGGTTATACATTATATTAGAGAAGACCACCAATAGAGAGTACCAACCCAATATTTCTTGCATGCTCTATACTTCCATTGTCGGTATGAAAATGAAGCACAGCCACCGTTGCCGGCTCCTCCAAGCGCCCATCGGTGTAGGCATGCTGGAGAACATACAGTACTGCACGAGTCAAACCGAAGAAGCAAAGAGCGTAGGAAAACAGACAATTGACTAATATAGAAAGGAAGGAGAAGAGAACCACTATGTATGTTACTCCCTCCGATCCAAATTAATTGACGCGGCCTCTATACAATGTCCTGCGTCAATTAATTCGGATCGGAGGGAGTATTATTTTGCACAGTTCATTACATGAGTCAAATTACAATGGTTATATTCCGAGGCCATCTGACAGTCACTATTTTACAAAGCATGGCTTTGATGAACACACCATTTAGCTTCTCTTCTCAACGTTCCACGTCACCTAAGCTAGCACTGATTGCAGAACACTTAATATTGCCGGTCTTATGTAGAGGTGCTAGTTCAAAGTTCAAACTATGGTAAATTATTTGCACAACTTATCATCAGCAGTTATGAAGTTACTGCCATTAGAATTTTAGTCAGGCTTCATTCGGAACTGCTGCTGCACATTAAGTATGAGAAGGTAACAACGGGCAAAATATCACTCTGGGGCACTAGTCAAGTTTCAGTTGATAATTCACACATTGTATAAGATGTATACGTGATGATAGATTTAAATCGGAAACGAGATCAGCATATGTATACCTTGTAGAAACATCGACCACCAAAGGGGCATGTGTCCCTTCCAAAGTCAAAGTACCTACAATCAATCGACCTGCAATAACATACTTGTGGCTTAGACAAATGTAACATGAATCGACATCTACTCTGAAGAACATACAAATGAAATTTTCTCTGAGGTACTATTAACTTAAAGATCATATAGTGAGATGCATGCAACCATTCGATCTGTTGTTACTAACTTAAGAATTTCCTTATTTCCATCTCAAAAAGTAAAAATCCACACTGACCACATAAGGACGGGCATCATGATAAGACTAAATGAAGAAAAAGGTATCTTACTTGAGCTTGGCCTTGTAACCGTCAATTATATCCTGTTTTTCCTCCTTCGAGGAGTACCATGTAGCACTAGGAATGACATAGTACGAGACTTTGCGGCATATTGGACAAGCCTTGACTGTAGAGTCGATATCCATAGAAGATGTAAGAGAGCTGCTGCGCCACTTCCTAATGCATGTGATACAGAAGGCATGGTCACATTCAGGTAGAAGCCCAAACCTCTTTTCCGCTGCTGTGGGCTTTGAAAGCACACGGTCCAAACACACACTACATTCCATCTCTTCACTTTTTTTCAAGGTCTCAAGACGTTTGTTGTTTCTCTTGCAGAGCTTGATATGAGCCCCACCTTCGCTGGGCCGGTAGGGATGCAAGCACTGTTTTCCACAGGTTGTGCATGGATCCCCATGCATCTGAGGGCACTCTTTCCCATAGGGACAAGTTCCAGCTGCGGCAAAAGAGCATATGGGCAGATGAGCAAGTGGGTGGAGCGCTTGGTTTTGTGCAGTTAGTGCTGATGACAGGCCGTTCCCATCCTCTGGAATGCAATCTTCATCATCAAATCTCCAGGTAGACTGATGCACAGAGCATACCGATAAACTTTTGTGTGTCTGGTTGCTCACATCTATTTCCCCCTCACAAAGAGGACACCATGACAGATAAGAGTTGGATGGTGCAAGTGCTGCAGTAGTTGATGGTTGGGTGTATTCAGAAGAAACTTCAACATGTTCATATCTGCAACGACTGCCATAAGAGCACACACCGTTCTGGTAAAATGTGCAGACCTGCGTGAATAAGCATTACGGTGATGAACACTAGACTGTTATGAATGTGCAGGCTATGAATGCAAATCGACCAGAAGATTACTAAATATGTTACATCATTTGGTTGATCATTCCAGTCATGGGAGAATTGGCAGTAGTCTCCTTTAAAGCAAGCACCATTCACAAAGAACTTGCAAATGGACCTGATGGACATAGAAAGCAACAAACAAATCTGTAAGTGATTCCACCGATATTAAAAGATTCTCATCTAAGTAGAAAAAAAATCAACAAATTAGAAAGGGAACTGCGAAAATGCTAGTTGAAAGCTACACTTTCATAAGCCGCGCAGTGCTGATACGCAGTCCTCCTCAATAGACTCCTAAGCCAAATAAGAACATATCACTATACTAGGAATCATGGTGATCAGTTCCTCGCGGATCATCATCCAGACAAGTGTCGCTCGCAGTCTCATGTATTCAGAACTTGCATTTGTCGTCTATTTTTTCACTAATACATCATTGTTACCTTGTAATTTTGCTCTCACTTACTTATAAAGAATTCATACATTAATTGCCAACACCATCATTCCCTTCTGTCAATTGTACGTACCGTGACCACTGTCCTATTTCTACAGAAGTCACCATCCCCTTCATTTTCGCCAACTGAATTGCAACCAGGTGTTAAATTGTAGGCGTGGTACCATTGCATTTGTACCAGCCCCTGATCGGCAATAAAACCTGGGCGGCTCGATAGAAAACCCAATCAACACATAGTGATTCACAGTATACCACAACCACAGCCACAACCATACGAGATTAGCTATGACCCCTCGGAGTTCAAATCGGCCACATCAGCGGCCAGAGGCTTACTGAAATCTGAAATTGCATGCTCTGTCACGCCAGCGCCAGCTCGATTACCTCGGATCACACCCCCAAAAAAAAGCAGCAACCTCACTCAAATCATAGTCTCCTCCAGGCCGCGCGCACCACGAAGGTAGCACAGTAAGCTAAATCCAACCCAAAACCGCTACGCTCGTTACAGGCACCGATTCCACCTCCAAGCTCAACGACGCCGTCTAAACCAGCTCGAATCATCGGCCGCGGGGCCCCGGAGCGAGCTAGGGGAGCGGAGAAATCGCGGTACCTGTTCGACATGGCCGCCTGGCCGGGCCACGCCCGACGGAATCGAGCCGAGCCGCGCTGCCGAGCCGCGCGGAGCCCGCCCGCCGGGGGGCTGTGGCGCCCGCCGTACGCCTAGGGTTTGCCCGCTGACGCGCCGCGCTTCGCTCCCTTGCGTCCCCTTCGCGCTTTCGCTGCTCCGCTTTGCTTTGGGTGGTGGTGCCGCTGCGGCCCAGCGGGGGATGTTTTTTCTTTTCCTATAAACGGGAGGGGGAGAGGGACGGGCGGGGCGGGCGGGGCCGGTTCTACCCCTGGAGCGTGGCGGGGAAGGGGGCCGACGGTTGGGGGCAGGACGGTCAAAAGCAAGGACGCGGGGAAGCGAGGAGGGCGTGGCGCTACGCTCCCGCCGGATTGCGTGGGCAACCGCTTTTTTCCCGGGTTCGGTTCACCTGCAGGGATGATCCCTGCAGGAAATATTGTGCAGGCCCAATAAAAGACCACCACGTGTCCGTGTGGGCCAACTTCTCCCGTTAAGGTACGGAGCACGTGGGGCAGTGCGGCGAGGCGAACATGAAGGACTGCAGCGACATGCGGCGCGCTGAAACGCCGACGTGAGCAGCGGTGTCCCTTCACGTGGCCGAGCAGAGCCGCCGCCGTCCGGTGGTCTCCTCCACGGCTTCCCGGGGCTCTGGCCGTAGTGACGCTACCAGATGGCGCTCCCCGGGGCTCCCCGGATGTGGTGGTGCAGTTTGCCTCGATCCATGCCGAGTTTGATGCAGCGAGTATGGACGTCCTAGCATATGCATCGGTTGGAGTCATCTCCAGCATTCACGTGAGAACCAGCCATGCTGCAGTGGTACATCGTTCTCCATGTCATCGAGGTTGAAAGGCTCATTCAACTAACTAGTAACTAGCCCCCTCGAACAACCATCTGCTCCAAACTACTTGCTCACATTTTATTCGATTGGTTGTGTGAACTCTCGTTCACAAAACTCAGTTCCTTTAACTGATAAACAAGAAGAACGTATGCTCCTGTCAAAAGAAAAAGAAGAACATATGTTGAAAGACACGGGAGATGGCATGCCACCTGGTATCGCGTGATGCAGAGAGCCCATCGCCTCGAGGAGGTTGTCGAGGAGCACGACAATGTAGACGGCAGGGTCGGCTGGGACGCCGAGTTGCTGAAGTCGCGGAGGTCAGGGACGAGGGCGCGACGAGCGCGGCTATCTGGTGGCGCCACTATGGCCAGAACCTGTCACACCTCCATTCCCTGATGTAGGTGGACAACTGGGAATGACTGGACCGGCTAGCTAGGGCCCACAAGGCAGGTGTGGATGGCTGTATAAGTCTTGGTGCCAGGCACCCAGAGAGAGGATGCGTGTAGTGTGAACCTTTTTCTCCTCCCCTTTCTCTGTATCTCACCTACCTCTCTCTGTACCTCACCTTCTTCTTCAGCAAGGAACTTGGTTTGGATCTCGATCTCAATTCCTCCCCCTTGTAGCGATCCTCTGCTTCAGTGGTTCGTTACAAACTGGTATTCAGAGCCACTTCCTCACCTCCTCCAATTTTTTTTTCGCTAGTTCGTCCTCTTATCCCCTCGATCGGATCGTAACATCCACCGTCGCGGGTGCGGATTCACTTCGGTGATCTGCTCGAAATCCCCGGCGGGGTTGACCGGATTTGGAGCAAGGCGACGGCGCCCTCTTCCAAGCCTTCCGCCCAAACACGCCACATCCTCTCCGCCATGTCGGAAACGTCGGGGGAAATCAAATCATTGCTGGAGTTGCTCCTGTCGCGGGTTGAGAAGAGCCAGCTCGCCGCCGACAAGCACGTGGAGGCGCAGCTCGCCTTCAACCAGCAGGTCTCCAGTGACTTAAACCACCTCCGCAAGCAGATCGACCTCACGCAGTCCGACGTCGACGAGGTGCGCCAGCAGCACAAGCAGTCCAGGCCGTCGGCTCCGCCGTCCCCAACTCGCCAGCCGCGTACGCCACGGGAGGGCGAGCCACAAGCTTCCTCCATCACGCCGCCCGAGCAACCACGCGGTTCGGAGTTCCATGGCCCGCCGGTCCGCCTCGCCAACAACGGGCCGCCCCTCCTCGCTACGCGCCCGCTGATGCCGCTTCAGGGAACGGCGCACGCTGCACCGCATCATCATCATCATCACCAAGAGCAGCGCCATGACGCGACCGGCGACCACTACACTGTCAAACCGCCCAAGCACGACTTCCCCAAGTTCGATGGCACGGCGCCGTACCTGTGGATCGATCGATGCGAGACCTACTTCAAGCTGTACCGCGTTCCTCCTCAAAGTTGGGTGACCACGGCCTCACTCTACATCGAAGGGCACGCGGCACACTGGCTCAGGCATTTCGACAAGCACATTGAGCGCTCTCCTGGACTGCCTTCTGCACCGCGATCAAGGAAGAGTTCGGCCCCGACGAGTTCGAATTGGAGATGCACAAGTTGTTGCAACTACGGCAAACCGGCACGGGGGCGGACTACCGGCTTGCGTTCGAGGCGCACATGTACCACCTGCTGGCCTTGGATGCATCACTGAGCACCAAGTTCTTCGTCATGCAGTTTTTGCTCGGTCTGCGAGATGCGAGATGATTTGCGGGCTGCCGTCCATCTACAGGCGCCCACCAGCATTACGCGCGCCTCGGTACTCGCCAGGATCCAAGAGGAAGAAACGGAGATGCATCGGGCGCGGCCACGCATTACTCCTACAGGAAGACCGCCGCCGCATCCGGCGCCACCACCGGTGCGACCGTTGGTCGCCCCTAGACCGGCCGCGGGGGCGGACGACTTCACGCGCGAACGGCAACTGCGCGACCACAGACGGGCGCACGGGCTCTGTTTCAAGTGCGGCGACAAATACTCCCGTGAACACCGGTGCAAGCAGCAAACACAGCTGCTCACCATCCATGTCGGCGATCATGGAGAGGTCCTCTCCGACGACACCATTCATGCTCTGGATCTTCTGGATGAGCCCCAACAGCCAGCCGCCGAGCAGGAGTGTTGCGTGGTCTCAACGCACGCGGTGTCCGGCGGGGATGCGCCACGCACGATCCGCCTGCGCGCCTTGGTCGGCAATCAAGTCATGCTGTTGCTGGTCGACTCCGACAGCACGCACAGCTTCATCTTGTCGACCTTCGCGCTCCGCATCGGCGCTACTCCCTCATCGATGGCTGCCGTCGATGTTCGGGTGGCCAACGGCGAACGGCTGGTCTGCGACAAATTGATTCCAGACGTTAAGTGGTGGCTGCAAGGACACACATTCGCCACCGACATGCGCCTCCTGGACCTGGGAGCGTATGATGGGGTGCTGGGCATGGACTGGCTGGAGTAGTTCAGCCCCATGACTTGCCACTGGTGCAACAAGACCCTGACGTTCGAGCACAACGGCGACAAGGTGACGCTGCAAGGTGTTCGACCAAATGACGTGCACGCTCTGGACATGATCGAGTCGGAACAGTTCAACAAATGGCAAGCAGGTAACGAGATTTGGTACATGGCGCTCATTGATCGCCAACCAAGACAACCAGAACCTCCAGACAAGCTTCCCGTCGCCATTCAAAAGGTGCTCGACGACTACAACGACGTGTTCAGCGAGCCCAAGAAGCTTCCCCCGCACCGGCAGTATGATCATGCGATTACGCTGGTCGAAGGAGCTCAACCAGCAAATGCGCGGCCATACCGCTACTCACCATTGCAAAAGGATGAGATTGAGCGACAAGTGCGGGAAATGCTCGAGTCATGAGTGATTGAGCACAGCATGAGCCCCTTCGCAGCACCCGTACTTCTGGTTAAAAAGAAGGACGACACATGGCGCTTCTGTGTGGACTATCGTCGGCTCAACGATCTCACCGTCAAGAATCGCTTCCCCCTGCCCATCATCGATGAGCTGCTGGATGAGCTCGCCGGCGCCAAGTTCTTTTCCAAGCTCGATCTTCGCGCCAGCTACCACCAGATTCGTATGAGGCCAGGCGATGAAGAAAAAACGGCCTTCAAAACTCATCACGGCCACTTCCACTTCCGCGTCATGCCATTCGGGCTGACAAATGCGCCAGCCACATTTCAGTGTCTGATGAACCAAATTTTCGCAAGGTACGTCCGTCGATTTGTCATCACCTTCCTTGACGACATTTTGGTGTTCAGTGACACACTGGAGGAGCACGAGGAGCACCTGCGCACCGTCTTCGACTTGCTCCGCCAACACCAGCTCTACGTCAAGCTATCCAAGTGTTCCTTCGCCACGGAGAGCATCAATTACCTGGGGCACGTCATCTCGCACGAAGGCGTGGCCACAGATGCGGAGAAGACCCAGGCCATGCTCAACTGGCCCACGCCGTCCACGGCCACCGAGCTGCGCGGCTTCCTCGGCCTTACGGGTTACTACCGCAAGTTCGTCGCACTCTACGGGATCATCGCCAAGCCGCTGACAGCGCTACTCACCAAAAAGGGCTTCGTCTGGTCTGACCAGGCACAGGCTGCTTTCGAGCTCCTCAAGCGCGCCATGGCCAGCGCTCCTGTCTTGGCGCTACCAGACTTCGAGAAGCCATTCATCATTGAAACAGATGCTTGCGATACAGGCATTGGCGCAGTGTTGGTCCAGGAGGGTCACCCGGTGGCATACTTCAGCAAAGCGCTCGGCATACGTAACCAGAAGTTATCAGCATACGAAAAGGAATTTCTTGCAGTCATGATGACAGTAGATAAATGGCGTGCATACCTTCAGCGAGGCCAGTTTACAATCGTCACAGATCATAAAAGCTTGTGCAACTTGGGGATCAGCAGCTGGAAACAGATTTACAACGCAAGGCCATGTCCAAGTTGGTGGGATTGCAGTTCAAGTTCCAGTATCGCCGAGGCATTGACAACGGCGCAGCCGACGCGCTCTCGCGGGTAGGCGCAGCCATGGACATCAACTCCCTGTCCTTGTGCCAGCCTGCGTGGGTGCAAGAAGTGGCCAACTCCTATGCCACTGATGCGGATGCACAAGACCTCCTGTCGCGCCTGGCCATCCGCAGTCCTGATGATGACGGGTACGAGCTGTACAAGGGCCTCATCCGCAAGCAGAACAGGCTCTGGATTGGAAGCAACACAGCGTTGCGCACCAAGCTTATCAGCGCCCTGCATGACAGCGTTGTGGGAGGGCATTCTGGCGCCACGGCTACATACCAGCGGGTCAAAAAGCTGTTTGTCTGGATCGGTCTGAAACGGGATGTCGACGACTACATCAAGCAATGTGCCGTCTGCCAGCATGCCAAGCACGAACACCGCCACCCAGCGGGCCTTCTCGCTCCCCTGCCAGTGCCCACCGCGCCATGGCAGGACCTCACTATGGATTTCATTGAAGGACTGCCCAAGTCCGAGGGGCACGATTCGATCATGGTCGTCGTCGACCACCTGACTAAGTTTGCGCACTTCATCCCCCTTCGCCACCCGTTCAAGGCAGTACAGGTGGCGCGCGTCTTCTGGGACAACATTGTGAAGCTGCACGGCGTTCCCAAGTCCATCGTCTCCGACCGCGACCGCGTGTTCACCAGCGCGCTCTGGCGGAGCTGTTCACCATGGCTGGCACCAAGTTGCTCTACTCAACAGCATACCACCCGCAAACGGACGGCCAGAGCGAGCGCGTCAATCAATGCCTCGAGATGTACCTGCGGTGCGCCATCCACGACACGCCTCACCGCTGGCAACGCTAGTTGCCCGCCGCGGAGTTCTGGTATAACTCCTCCTTCCATTCGGCGATCTACTGTACTCCGTTCAAGGCTCTCTACGGCACAGATCCCAATCTCGGGGGCATGGTGCTCTGGGACGACAAGACGGCGCCCGTGCTCGACACCGAGCACTGGGACTGGGGCGCCAACACGACTCGCCTGCAGGAGCAAATCCAGCGCGCCCAGCACCGCTTCAAGAAGCAGGCTGATCGCAACCGCACCGAGCATAGCTTCCAGGTGGGCGACTCGGTACTGCTCAAGCTACAACCGTATGCACAGCCCTCCGTCGTCAACCAGCCGTGTGCCAAGCTTGCCTTCAAGTTCTTCGGCCCCTTCAAGATTCTAGAGAAAATCGGCACCCTCGCCTACAAGCTTGAGCTGCCGCCGGACAGCCGCATCCACGACGTCTTTCACGTCTCGCAGTTGAAGCCGTTCACGCCCAACTACACTGCGGTCTTCGCCGAGCTGCCCAAGCCACCGGATTTGGCGACAGGCGACGTCGAACCGGTGGAGATCCTCGAGCGCCGCATGGTCAAGCGCGGCAACAGCGCCCTGGTCCAGTTCCGCATCCGCTGGTCTTCTTCCACTACGGACACCACCTGGGAGGATTACGACACACTCCGGCACCGCTTTCCGATCGCCAGCATCTGGCACGACGACGACGAGCCGGCGATGACGGAGCCTGACGAACCTGCAGCTGAAGAGGAGGCTTTTTCTGAAGAAGAGGGGAGTGTCACACCTCCATTCCCTGATGTAGGTGGACAACTGGGAATGACTGGACCGGCTAGCTAGGGCCCACAAGGCAGGTGTGGATGGCTGTATAAGTCTTGGTGCCAGGCACCCAGAGAGAGGATGCGTGTAGTGTGAACCTTTTTCTCCTCCCCTTTCTCTGTATCTCACCTACCTCTCTCTGTACCTCACCTTCTTCTTTAGCAAGGAACTTGGTTTGGATCTCGATCTCAATTCCTCCCCCTTGTAGCGATCCTCTGCTTCAGTGGTTCGTTACAGAACCCCGGGAATCATTGAGGAGGAGCACCGCCCGGACGGTGGCGGAGCTCTGCTCGGCCGGACAGGCTGCTCACGTCGGTGTTCCAGCGTGCTGTATGTCACCGAAGTCCTCCGTGCTTGCCTAACTGCCCCGCGAGCTCTTCTCGTATCAAATTAAATCTATTTTAATTGGAGAAGTTGGCCCACACTGACACATGGCGGTCTATTATTGGCCCTGCACAGTATTTCCTGCAGGGGTCCCTGCAGGTGAGCCGAACCCTTTTTTCCCGGAGGCAGCGGCAAACGTGACGTCGTGGGCTGCCCGCGATAAGGAAGCGTGATTATTATAGTGGGATGGAAGGAAACGCGCGCCGTTTTCTCTTTGGTGTTTTATCTACTATCTACTACCCCTATAAAAGCACGAGAGTGCGAAGAACCAAATCATCCTATCCATCGAAACCTGCAATCCCATGGTCTACATCCTCCAGCCTACTAAACGTGTTTTATGCTTTAATTACTCACCATGCCATTATTAATGAAATTGCCCACTTACGAAACGTAATCCCCTCGCTAATGAAACGACTTAAGCCCCACGCTCGCAAAACAGACTCCCCGCCACGCTCGAGAACTGCTCGCCCCCACGCCCGAGCCCACCACGCTCGGGAACCGCTGCGCCCCTGCCTCCCCATTGTCACCGTCGGTCGCCCCACCCCGCCCGCACCGGTCGCCTCCCGCCGCTCAGTGCCGCCAGTCG
Source organism: Triticum monococcum (assembly GCA_034509565.1). Classification (NCBI taxonomy): domain Eukaryota; kingdom Viridiplantae; phylum Streptophyta; class Magnoliopsida; order Poales; family Poaceae; genus Triticum; species Triticum monococcum. Next base: position 529,403,047 of record CM067846.1, read on the forward strand.
ACAGGCTCCGCACCCGCCGCTAGCCCCCGCCCCGCCCGCACTGGCCGCCTCCCGCTGCTCAGCGCCGCTACTCGAGGATGCTTTGCCGGCTTCCCGCAGTTTCCACCGGCATCAAGCTTGGAGGGAACGAGCTCCTCTTGGCTCCCATCTGCCTCGCCTTCGCGACCACGGTCCTCCGCTCCGCTCGCCCTCCGTCACCGGCCGCCGATCCTCTCCTCGGACGCCGCCCCGCTGTTCCTCTTCTGCTTCCCCGCGAGTGTGAGCAGCCCCCCGCCGGTTCTCCTCTTCTGCCCCAAGAAGGCGGGAGAGCATGAGCATCCCGCCGGCCTTCATCTGCTGCCCCACAGAAGGACGTGAGCGCGGGGTGGCGGCGTCCTTTGAAATCCTTTAATTGGGTTACTGAGATTTAGTATTTCTGATCTTCTTCAGTCTTTCGAATAATCGATTGCTGAGATCTTGATCTTGATGTTGCATTTTTCTTGTTTTATTTAAGATTGGTTTTAGATGTAGAGTTGGGTTCATTTTGGATGTGAATGTTGGTTTTTAGATTACTCAATGGTTCATTGCAGAATGGTTTTGGTTGTTGGTGCAGGGAAGCTTTGCAACAATGTTAGACCCCCATTCAAGGTCATGTTCATCCCGGAAGAGCGGAGGCAGATTGTGTTATTTGCACAAGGTATACACAGTATACGTCTCTAACATCATGTCAGTTGATTAAACAAGAGAAGAACTTCTGTTGTTTTGTGAAAGTATGGTCGTATGTCTTATAACATTGTCTTCCACTGTAATCCTTGGTGCAGAATGCCAATTTTATGCCATCGAGATCATCAACCTTCCGATGGATCTGAGAAAGACACCACCTATTGCTTGTCTGAACTTGTGTTGTTCATTGTTTGTAGGTTTCCCAATCTTTCCTGAAGCTTATCCTTTTTGATAGAATTGATCAATTAGCCCGTCTCAAGGTCTTCCCAGATATGCGGCCTTGTTGGAACAAATGGAGTTGGAAAATCCACATCACTTAAAGTCTTAGCTGGCAAGCTAAAACCTCATGTGGGATGATTCAAATTATATCTTCTAAAAAAGATATTCCCTATATTGTGACCTGCTCAAGATAGTCTTATTTAGCTTTGCACTATTTTTTGTGCAGAATCCGGCAAGAGATCATTACATACTTCTAGGGTTCTGAGCTTCAGAATTATTTTACATGTATATTGGAGGACCTGAAGGTAATGCACCGCTACCTTACATACTTCTTTGGACAATTTTCTAATTTGGCAGGTTTAATTCAAGACTACAATTTTCTAATTTTCTAATTTGGACAATGTATGTGCCCCTTAGAAGACGACTTTATAAAATTCATATGCAGTACTATTTTTTGTGTGTGATGCATAGCCAGGACAACCTAACTATCTGATCTTTGGGATGCTACTTTTGTGCACACATGCAACAAAAACCGGTAGCAACGACAATGTTTGCTATGTAGATCAATACCTGCTACCTATGCATTGTTTCCTATTATGATCAATTCCTGCTACACCTACATTGGAACCTATGATGCATTGCGAGACCTGGAACGGCTTCAATTTTGACTTTTTTTGTTTCAGAGCTGTTTAATCCAGCAATGAAATGCAGTTCATCGCACATTCTACTCGCAGCATCGGCACAAACTGCCGTTGTTGACCATCATTATTCGTTCGTAATCCCGGCGTCCTCCTCCTGCTGTGCCCTTGGCTTATTGCCTCGAGGTGCCACCCAAATGCGCGTGGCTGCAAAAGTGTTTCATCATGGTCAGGCGCAGGTAGATGACAACAAGCTGCAGAACAATGAGTAGCTCGACAGAGGAGTACCGACGCAACGCTCGCCATAGGGAATTGGGAAGGTACAGAGTTGGGTACGTAATCTTCCTCGGTCGTCACTTTTTTTTAAACTATCTTCGCCATAGAATGATTCTTGATGGCACTACCTCTCATTTATGTTTCCTTTTCAGCATAATCATATCCCAGTGTGTTGTATATTCTTTTCTCCAATGAGGGTCTGTTGCATGACCAATTCATTTCGACCTTCTATCTGATTGCCAGTCTGGTGACGACTTTCTGATAATTTGTATGTCTTTTGGACTGGTTATTAGTTTCTGAAATTAAGGTACTGTGATTTGGGAGGAATAGATGCGTATGGACTGTTGTTACATTGCAGGAGAGTGAATTGTGATCATTTTCCTATTGTGTATACTCTGTTCTATGTAATCAGATTTTCCTTTAGCCTCTTAAAGATATTTCTCCACTTCTTTCTCATTGGTTTGTTTGCAGCCTGATTATATGTTGTATGTGCTCTCCCATTAATGTCTCAGGCCTATTAATCCATATATTAATTGTTCCTGAATTTCTGCAGGCTCCCCTGATCACTATATTTATTGGGAAGCTTGGTACAAGACAATCTTAGTTTGGGCTATGATGCAACAATAGGTATGTGCTTTTTAACCGTGTTTTGGCTGTTCATTTTTAAGTGCAGTACAAATGTCATGTTTCATATTTCTCCAACAGCGTAATAATCTTTAGAGGTTCGATAGTTAACTCTTGCATATAGGTACTCTCATATACATGTTTCTATCCTTTTACCTATTTTTGTTTGCCATTTGTTTACGCGGGCGCTTGCTAATTTTTCAAGTTATCTATTGTATATTGCCATGATGCTTTTGATGCCAAAATCATGTTTTTTGCTGCTCATGTTGGCGCTGTCCTCCCCATTCTCCAGGTAAAGTTTTAGGTCTAAGCTCTGATGTTCTATACAAATGGCAGATTTCAAAAATAATGAAGTATGATGTGCATGTTTCATGGATTATAGCAACATCTTGGTTCTTTATTTTAGGTTCAAGCTAAGTGAACAGTATTTGTGATCCAAGTGACTGGTTTTAGCTTGTCAACTTGACATATGTATGCATGAATCCCAATTTTCACATCCTTTGATTCTTTGGGTCATTTTAGAACCTCCGATGTGTTTTTATTTGCAGTACACAGCGTCGACGATGCTCTAGGACTAACAGAAAAACACTTTTGCGTTGCACAAGGTATCTTATCTCTGAAGCTAAAAATAAAGAACCAAGATGTTGTTGTTGCCTTCATCCTCCTTAACATCCGTACAACAACAAGCACGACAACCTAACTTGCCTCTCTTTGTTTGTACTCCCTCCATCCAGAATACTTGTCGGAGAAATGGATGTATCTAGAACTATTTTAGTTTTAGATACATCCATTTTTATCAATTCTAGGACAAGTATTTTCGGACGGAGGAGCTCTCTCCAAAAAAGATAAAATTACAAAATCTGCTCAAACAGTGCACTTACATTTTGACTAATTTTCAATGAATTTGTTTTTTTTGTAGAGAGCTCCTTGAATGTTATTTGAGCACCAAATTTTGCAAGCGCCCATAACATTTGTTGATAATCATTCACACAAAGTTTCAGAATTTTTTGAAATGTTTTGGTACGTTTTCTTGCGTGGGTGCACCGAGCCTGGGTGTAGAAAAACTACTCTCTATTTCATAGTGACATGCCAAACTGTAATTGTTGGAGATGCTACAGGCACTCCAGGTCCAACAACCCACATCGTATCTGAAATTGAATATTAAAAGTGGTTAACTTATGGCCTTGCTATTTGGAATCTTAAACAACTTTATTTGTTGCCGACTATAGAAATATACAATCTACTGATTTAGCCACATTTGCAGATCTTATGTTATTACTGCTAACATTCTTTTGATAAATAGGTTTTGATTGCCAAAGCTGGACTTGACTGAGCAGATACATTGACGATGTTCATCAAGGGGTTGTTGGATATCTTGACCGGTTTGCAGTACTTGGAAGAAAACTTCCTAGGTAACGTTCAGGAGATAAATGATTTTAATGTTACATAGCACACTCCTCTCTGCATGTTCCATGCCAAGTGGAGCAAACCCTGTTTTACTGCTTTTGTGTGACTGTAGTTTGGAACAACATTCCTTCAGTGGGTTCTACATTTTAAGTTTAATATGAGAAATGCTGTCAAATTATCAATATGCACTTATTATTGTAACTCAATGTGAATCGAGTTCTTTGTATTTCTTTGTGCTTGTTACTGGGTATTATTTGTTAAGACCACTCTAAGCAGAGAGAATCAAAACAAAGGATGGTAAGCTGAAACTTACTGCATTTGTTTTTGAAAAACTACCATTGTTTCCAGAACACACATAAACTATAGCTTTTTAGTAGCAACATCCATTCTTATTCTCAGATTCTAAAATGCAGTGGTGCATGAAAATAGATTCCTAGCCATAGGGAAAACTATGTTGTGAAGCCCAATAAAACTTGAGAAAATGGGTTAATGATGTGGTCCAAGCAAGCTTAAATAAGAGGTAAAGACGCCCAGATCCTGGGATTACCAAAGTTAACATTCACGTGGCATTCTCATGTGACAATGCTCGTGCGACCATGGAGTTAATTGTAAGACGTACTAGAGGTGAGTTCATTATAGCAGCGTCTCAGAGGTATGCAAATATTCCAAACTCTCTGGTTGCTGAAACACTTCTCTCCAGGATGTGGTACGTACGACCTGTGAAGGAGGAAGAATGGCCTGATGTTACCTTTCAATATGATTGTCAGGTACTGGTGGAGATGTGGAACTAATGAAAAGAGAACATATCAGACTGTAGGATCGAAAGTATGTCTAGAGGGGGGGGGTGATTAGACTACTTGACCAAATAAAAACTTAACCTTTTCCCAATTTTAGTTCTTGGCAGATTTTAGCTATTTTAGGACAAGTCAAGCAATCATCACACAATTCAAGCAAGCATGCAAAGAGTATATTGGCAGCGGAAAGTAAAGCATGCAACTTGCAAGAATGTAAAGGGAAGGGTTTGGAGAATTCAAACGCAATTGGAGACACGGATGTTTTCCCCGTGGTTCAGATAGGTGGTGTTATCCTACATCCACGTTGATGGAGACTTCAACCCACGAAGGGTAACGGTTGCGCGAGTCCATGGAGGGCTCCACCCACGAAGGGTCCACGAAGAAGCAACCTTGTCTATCCCATCATGGCCATCGCCCACGAAGGACTTGCCTCACTAGCGGTAGATCTTCACGAAGTAGGCGATCTCCTTGCCCTTACAAACTCCTTGGTTCAACTCCACAATCTTGTCGGAGGCTCCGAAGTGACACCTAGCCAATCTAGGAGACAACACTCTCCAAGAAGTAACAAATGGTGTGTTGATGATGAACTCCTTGCTCTTGTGCTTCAAATGATAGTCTCCCCAACACTCAACTCTCTCTCACAGGATTTGGATATGGTGGAAAGAAGATTTGAGTGGAAAGCAACTTGGGGAAGGCTAGAGATCAAGATTCATATGGTAGGAATGGAATATCTTGGCCTCAACACATGAGTAGGTGGTTCTCTCTCAGAACATAAGAGTTGGAAGTGTAGATGGGTTCTGATGGCTCTCTCATTGAATGAAGAGGATGTGGAGGGGTATATATAGCCTCCACACAAAATCCAACCGTTACACACAATTTACCAATCTCGGTGGGACCGAATCACAAACTCGATCAGACCGAAATAGTAAACCTAGTGACCGTTAGAGATTTTCGGTGGGACTGACATGCAACTCGGTAGGACCGATATGGTAGGGTTAGGGTAAATCCAAAACTCAGTGAGACCGATTACACAAACTCGGTGAGACCGATTTTGGTAATTAGCTAACCAGAGAGTTGGTCAGGCAAACTCGGTGGGACCGATTTGCTCTTTTGGTGAGACCGAAAAGTTACAAAAAGGAAACACTGAATTTACATTGCAATCTTGGTGGGACCGATCCGCTCTTTCGGTGAGACCGAAAAGTTACGAAAAGGAAACAGAGAGTTTGCAATCCCATCTCGGTGAGACCGAGATCCCTATCGGTAGAACCGATTTGCTAGGGTTTGGCAATGGCTATGACAACTGAAACTCGGTGGCGCCGGGTTGAAAGAATCGGTAGGGCCGAGTTTGACTTAGGGTTTAGGTCAAATGTGGACATGGGAAAGTAGCTGAGGGTTTTGGAGCATATCACTAAGCGCATGAAAGCAAGAGGCCCATTAAGCAACACCTCATCCCTCCTTGATAGTATTGGCTTTTCCTAAAGACTCAACGTGATCTTGGATCACTAAAATATAAAATGAAGAGTCTTGAGCTTTTGAGCTTGAGCCAATCCTTTGTCCTTAGCATTTTGAGGGTTCCACTTTCACCATCCATGCCATGCCAATCATTGAGCTTTCCTGAAATAATCATCTTGGAATAGAATTAGCTCAATGAGCTATATGTTGTTATGAATTACCAAAACCACCTAGGGATAGTTGCACTTTCAATCTCCCCCTTTTTGGTAATTGATGACAACATATAGATCAAAGCTTCGACAAATGATAATAAGCATGAACTATATCGTCGCTTTGAGAAGTATGTGATAAGTAAGAGCTCCCCCTAAATTTGTGCATATTTAAAATTTGCTTTGGACTGCAAATGCACAAAGAGTTAGAGTCATGGGTTACTCTTCCATGTCACATACATCTTGGTGGAGCGTTTAAAATGATAAGAATGAAATACATGCACTCATCACCAAGAAAAGTGAATGATAGATAAGATAATAGCATTCACCAAGCATTAAGTGTAGCTTATGATCAAACACATGATCATCAATGTCTCACAGATAAAGGCATAGTATCTCAAGCACTCAAAAGCAAACAAAGTTTGAAAAACCACCAAATAAAGCAAGAGAGAAAAAAACAACACTCTCTCTCTCTCTCTCGAAGCCTATGATCTATACATTTTTCTCCCCCTTTGGCAACAAGTTACCAAAAAGTTCCTAGAAAATGCATAGTGCTAGATCGACTCTCAGGCTTGGTCTTCTGGTGGTGGTGGAGTCTGGATCACTCCAAGGACGAAGCCTTCTGTAGACGTGGTTGGAGTTGAGGCTGAAGTAGATGCTGGAGCTAGTGGAACTGAAGCTGTAGCTGGTGCAGAAGTGGTGGCTCTGGTGTCAGCAACTGGCACTGCATATGATCTCTGAGCTCTTGGCACTCTGGCAAATGCATCAGTTGTAGTCTTGCCCTTCCTCTCCTGCATATCATCCTGTAATTGTTCCACTGCAGACTGAATCTCTGTTACTTTGACATCCAAGTCATAAAACTTTTGTTCCATGATCCTCTCTAAGCTCTGCTGATTCTGAGTGAGGGTGGCTAGTCCTTTCTCAATCCTCAGTGTGGATGCAATCAAGTAACTAAGCTGCTCCTGCTTGGTTTTCAAGAAATACTCAGATGCCTCCTCTTGAGTTGGCATCTTGGCAGCTTTCTCCTTCCTTGCCTTCTCCTTCTGTGCTTGTGCTTGAGCTGATGATGGTTCATTCTCATTCATCACAACTTGGTTGTCCTCAAAGTCTGGATGAATAGGCAAGTGTTCCTTGTCCAACAAGTATGTGCTTGTGCCCATTTTTGAGTTGATTAGCTCCTGAATCTGAGGGGCATAACCACAGCTCCTCTTTTGATCTGCTGCAGTCCTCTTGATAGTTTCTACTATGAGGCTCATGACCTTGAATTTCTGAGGCACATCAAATATATGTAGCAAGTTAATGGCGTGACCTCTGATCATTCTGCGATCTCCAGACTTGGGCAAGAGTGTGTGCCTAAGGATCCAGTTGATCGTAGGCAGTCCTGACAACAAGTGTTTTATGGACCCAAGCTTGTGAGTGTCAAGATCATCTACTGGAATCTCCTTGTACATATTTGTCATTGAGTTATGATCCATCTTTTTCTTGGCATAGGCATCCAAGTCATCCTCATGCTCCTCTGGGGCATTGATGAGCTGTGCCCACTCAGCAACAGTAGATTGGTACCTCATACCTTCAGACATCCATGTGATCCTTCCATCTGGGTAGAAGTGTGCCGTGGAGTAGAATTGCATAATGAGTTCCTCGTTCCACTTTGTGAGCTTCTGCCCAACAAAGTCTGCAACTCCACAAGCACCAAAACTGTCAATCACACCAGGATAGTGTTCCTCATTGTCCTTGATGTACTCCCAATCAACCCATCTCATGTCACAAACTATGGGCTTCTTATCAAGTAGCATTGTCTCATAGAAATCTTGCTGTTCCTTGGTGTGAAACCTGCAATCAATAGCAGTTCTTCTCCTTGAAGCATACGGGTCTGCTTCTCTCCACTTCCTCAGCCCTGAGTCTCTTCTGAGCTTCATGTCCTCAGCCACAGGATGAGCATCATTGTGGTCTGGGATCTTGGGCTTGAGCTTCCTCAGAACATGCTTTTCATCATCTTCTTCAGCAGCATCAGGCACTGGGGCCTTGTTCTTTTCAGTTGCAGGTATGCTCCTTGTATTCCTCTTGGGTGCTGACTTGGGCTTGGAGGCAGCTTTGGGTGCTTCTTTGGGCTTAGACGTGGCAGCCCCTAATCTTATAGCATCACCCATAAGCTTAGGTGCCTTAGGTGCTGGTGCAGCAACCTCTTCTTCTTCCTCTTCTTCCATGATGGAAGCCTTTCCAAGCACTCTGGCTACGGTCTTCTTGACCCTTTCCTTCCTTTTCTTTCCTTCAGCAACTGGCTCTATGGGTGCAGGCTTTTTAGGAATCTGAGTTGAAGCTCTGGCCTTTGGCATAGGCTGCCTACCTGCTGGCCTTTTGATTTTCAAGCCTGGCTTTATGCTTTGAGCTGAGCCATACTCCTTCTTGAGCACAACTCTCTTTGATGTGGCTTCCTCTTCCTCTGCCACATAATGTTCGTCCTCAGAATCTGAAGTCCTCTTCTTCCTTTGTCTGGTGGCAGCTTTTGGTAAATTGCTTGGGGTGCTCCTGCTGCCTTCATCTGAAGAACTGGAGGGACTAGTGCCCTCACTCATGTGCACCTGCTCTTCTGACCTGTTCTGGCTGTCACTCTGATCAGACATGATGTAAAAGCTGACTGCTGACCCTGTGAAGAGTTTATAGATGAGGTAGAGTAGATGAGCATCACAAAATGCAGAGATTTTTGCAAAAGAATGATTCAAAAACTTAGTTTTAGTTTCCCACTGAAATCATCTCGGATCTATCCATTTTTAAACTCGGTGATACCGAAGCAGTTTTTGGAACCTAACTAGTGAACTCGGTCAGACCGAGTCACAGTTCGGTGGCACCGAGACTGCTAGGGTTTCACAAAGTTCCAAAATCGGTCACACCGATTAGTAATTCTCGGTCAGACCGAGTTTCACTTGTGCAATGGCATAAGCCAAATCGGTGGGACCGAGTTTTTCAACTCGGTGGGTCCGAGATGGTTTCGGCGGAAACCTAACCCTAAAAATTTCGAATCAAAACTAATCTACGAACGCATTGACTGGATAGGAGTGTTTCAATCGTGGCAAGAATCATTAAGAACACAATGTGCTAGGAATCGGACGGGGAATAGCACTGTGATCGAGTCCATACCCTAGTTCGGCGGAGACTCGCTATGGCGGCAACGGCAGGGTTGAATTTCGTTGACGGCGATGGAGACCAGCAACTGGAGGCGGCTGGCGGCAAGGAGACGATCCGGAGACCACGATGGTAGAGCAAGCTATCGTGCGGGCGAAGGGGTTCGGAGAAATTTCCAAATTTTTGCCCGTGACTATATATAGCTCGACCCTGTCGGTGTGACCGAGTGGAACAACTCGGTGGCACCGAGATGCAAAACTGTATACAGTTATTGCAACTCGGTGTAACCGAATGGTTCAAATTGGTTGCACCGAGATCGAAAATTCAGATCAACTTAATGATCTCGGTAGGACTGAAAGTAGGATATCGGTCAGACCGAGAATCACAAAGAGGTTTTGGAAGTTTAAGTCTATGACGAATCGGGGACTCCGAGTGCTCCTCACACAGAGTGGTTCGAATCTGACTTGATCAAATTTTTTGATGTAGCATGAATAGAGTTTGAGACGAGAAAAGCATAGATAGCTAGAGGAGGTTCTTAGGCATTCTTGTCCATCCACTTGGCAAAAGGAGATAAAACCAAACAATCAAAACAACAAGTGGATGTCCTCGAATGAGTAAAATATGCAACCAACATGCTCACACAATAAAATGGCAATGGAAATATGTGACAAAGCATGCACAACCAATTCTAGCATCTATCAAGCAATTGACGATGACTAGGTCATCTATATATGAGTATATTGACTTAGGAGTCAAGTGAGAACACTTGATCATAGGTCATACTCATCGTTTAAGCTCAAGTGGGGTTACCACTTTTACATAAAGCATTGTTGTGTTCACATCTTTAGAGTTGCTTTAGCTCAAGTCTTAGAGTAAAGCTCCCCTTAGATGTGATATCCCCCCTAAGAGGGATGAACTAACCTTGGGTTTTGTCGATGATGACTTCATGTAGATGTTGAAGATGTGGATGCTCAATGTTAATGTAGATCACTTCGAGCTATCCATTTGAGTGAATTGCACTTTCAATACCTACATGGGTTAGTCCCACAAGGAACAAACAAGGATATCCATAGACATAGAGTGATGCACACACAAGATGATGTCCATGAAAACTTTAGGTTACCTTGTCCCTTGTCTTACCAACAAGAGGGTTTGTGACTCCTTGAACTAGTGCAAGATGTGGAAGTTGATTGCACTTGTTCTTGCCAAAATGATAAGAGTGAAGTATGTTGGCGGAGTCACCCTCAAGAACTCTCTAGTTCTTCTTCTTTTGGATCCACACCATCTTGATGGGAATCCTTGGAGTTGTAGTCGTACTTGATGAAGTGGAACTTGAAGTGGTCGTGGGAATCCACTTGACTAAGGTTTTAGGAGCTTCTTCGAATGCATCAATTTCCTCTTGAAGCTTGTCCTTGCCTTTTTGCTTATAGTCTTGTGGTGGAAGATCATCTTGAGCTTGTGTTCCCTTGAAGGAAGTTTCATACTTCTCTTGTTGAGGAACAAACTTTGTCTTGGGGTATTGATCTTCTTCCCACTCAACTCCATTGGCATTGAACTTTCGTTCAAAACCAACACCTTGATTCTTCCGGTGCATTCCTTGCTTGCGCACAATTTCCTCGAATTGCTTACTCCCGGCAAGGCTTTTGTACACTCCTTTCTCTATAATTCCCTTCAATAAGCTATTTTCTTGCTCAAGTGTAACTTTTCTAAGAGAATCATTAGTGGAATCAAGAGAACTATTAGAAGCAACAATATTGGATTTAGCATGATCATTGTTACTACTAGAGGAAGAATCTTTCTTGTTCTTGTTACTAGACTTGACTTGAGGCATGTAAGTGGATAAGAGTAAACGCTTGGCAATGTAAGAAGAACTTTTCTTGCGGAGATCATCATTGATTGCCTTTAAAAACTCATGCTCTTGCTCAAGATTGAGCTTTTCAAAGCGTAACTTCTCATGAGCTCTTAAAAGTTCTCAATGATCTTCGAAGATAGTTTCATGAGCTAACTTAAGAGTGTTTAGTTCTTTAGTTAGAGCCTAAATCTTCTCCTTATCATTGTCATCCGTTTTATCTTGATTAGCATGATTAATTGACGTTTCATCATAGTATTCATCACTAGAGTTGTCAACAAGTAAATCATCATCACCTAACAAGTCATCTTCATCACTATTAAAATCAACATACTCGGGGTGTGTTACCTTAGGACCTTTGGTCATGAAGCATCTTCCAATTCCTTCATTTGGTGAGTCAAATATGTTGTAGGAGTTGGTTGACACAAGTGCTAGACCGGCAACACCTTCATCTTGAGTATATTCGGAATCGGAGTGATAACTTCTCTCGGAGTGGTCGTCGGAGTCGGAGCCGGATACCCATTCACCAACATGAGCTTGATGTATTCATTTTGTGTAGCTCCTTGATGATTTTTCCTTCCTTTCCGAATCCTTGCTTCTCCATGAGTATCTTTGTTCATAACGATCATTTCTACTCCTTCTCTCTCTTGGTGGTGATTCTTCTCTTTTGCTTCTTCTTTTTGGAGAGTCTTCTCTTCTCTTGTAGGGAGCCATACACTCATTGGAATAGTGTCCGGGTCTTCCACAATTGTAGCAGTTTCGCTCTCGGCTAGAAGATCTTTTGTCATTGTAGGACCTTGACTTGGAGCTTCTATCTTTGCTTCTACTCTTGTAGAACTTGTTGAAGTTTTTCACCATTAAGCTCAATTCTTCATTGAAGTTTTGTTTCTCACTTGATGATGTAAGGGCTTCACATGAGGCTTTGTAGGCACCACTTGATTTGTTGTGAAGTTCCTCTTTATCCTTAAGTGACATCTCATGAGCAACAATTCTTCCAATTACCTCCGTTGGCTTGAGAACTTTGTAATTGGGCATCATTTGGATCAATGTGCACACGGTATCATATTTTCCATCCAAGGCTCTTAGAGTCTTCTTGATGATGAATCTATTGGTCATCTCTTCACTTCCTAAGCCGGCAATCTCATTTGTGATGAGAGCAAGCCTAGAGTACATTTCAGCGACACCTTCACCATCCTTCATTTTGAACTTGTCAAGTTGACTTTGAAGCACATCCAATTTGGATTCCTTGACAGAGTCGGTACCTTCGTGCATATCAATCAAAGTGTCCCAAATTTCCCTTGGATTCTCAAGACGGCTGATTTTGTTGAATTCTTCGGGGCACAATCCGTTGAAGAGAATATCACAAGCTTGAGCATTGTATTGCAACATCTTCACCTCATCCGCGGTAGCTTCACGGTTTGGTTCTCTCCCATCAAAGAAGTCACCTTGCAAACCAACACACATAATAGCCCAAACGGGGGGGTTATGTCCAAGAATATGCATTTTCATTTTATACTTCCAACTAGCAAAATTAGTACCATCAAAGCAAGGACCTCTACGGCGATAATTTCCCTCGCTAGACGCCATACTCTCCTAGGTTGTGAAACCAAGGCTATGACCACCAAAAGCTATGGAAATCAAAGCAAATGGAGACCAAAGCTCTGATACCACTTGTAGGATCGAAAGTATGTCTAGAGGGGGGGGGGGTGATTAGACTACTTGACCAAATAAAAACTTAACCTTTTCCCAATTTTAGTTCTTGGCAGATTTTAGCTATTTTAGGACAAGTCAAGCAATCATCACACAATTCAAGCAAGCATGCAAAGAGTATATTGGCAGCGGAAAGTAAAGCATGCAACTTGCAAGAATGTAAAGGGAAGGGTTTGGAGAATTCAAACGCAATTGGAGACACGTATGTTTTTCCCGTGGTTCAGATAGGTGGTGCTATCCTACATCCACGTTGATGGAGACTTCAACCCACGAAGGGTAACGGTTGCGCGAGTCCACGGAGGGCTCCACCCACGAAGGGTCCACGAAGAAGCAACCTTGTCTATCCCACCATGGCCATCGCCCACGAAGGACTTGCCTCACTAGCGGTAGATCTTCACGAAGTAGGCGATCTCCTTGCCCTTACAAACTCCTTGGTTCAACTCCACAATCTTGTCGGAGGCTCCCAAGTGACACCTAGCCAATCTAGGAGACAACACTCTCCAAGAAGTAACAAATGGTGTGTTGATGATGAACTCCTTGCTCTTGTGCTTCAAATGATAGTCTCCCCAACACTCAACTCTCTCTCACAGGATTTGGATATGGTGGAAAGAAGATTTGAGTGGAAAGCAACTTGGGGAAGGCTAGAGATCAAGATTCATATGGTAGGAATGGAATATCTTGGCCTCAACACATGAGTAGGTGGTTCTCTCTCAGAACATAAGAGTTGGAAGTGTAGATGGGTTCTGATGGCTCTCTCATTGAATGAAGAGGAGGTGGAGGGGTATATATAGCCTCCACACAAAATCCAACCGTTACACACAATTTACCAATCTTGGTGGGACCGAATCACAAACTCGGTCAGACCGAAATAGTAAACCTAGTGACCGTTAGAGATTTTCGGTGGGACTGACATGCAACTCGGTAGGACCGATATGGTAGGGTTAGGGTAAATCCAAAACTCGGTGAGACCGATTACACAAACTCGGTGAGACCGATTTTGGTAATTAGCTAACCAGAGAGTTGGTCAGGCAAACTCGGTGGGACCGATTTGCTCTTTCGGTGAGACCGAAAAGTTACAAAAAGGAAACACTGAATTTACATTGCAATCTCGGTGGGACCGATCCGCTCTTTCGGTGAGACCGAAAAGTTACGAAAAGGAAACAGAGAGTTTGCAATCCCATCTCGGTGAGACCGAGATCCCTATCGGTAGAACCGATTTGCTAGGGTTCAGCAATGGCTATGACAAGTGAAACTCAGTGGCGTCGGGTTGAAAGAATCGGTAGGGCTGAGTTTGGCTTAGGGTTTAGGTCAAATGTGGATATGGGAAAGTAGCTGAGGGTTTTGGAGCATATCACTAAGCACATGAAGCAAGAGGCTCATTAAGCAACACCTCATCCCTCCTTGATAGTATTGGCTTTTCCTAAAGACTCAATGTGATCTTGGATCACTAAAATATAAAATGAAGAGTCTTGAGCTTTTGAGCTTGAGCCAACCCTTTGTCCTTAGCATTTTGAGGGTTCCACTTTCACCATCCATGCCATGCCAATCATTGAGCTTTCCTAAAATAATCATCTTGGAATAGCATTAGCTCAATGAGCTATATGTTTTTATGAATTACCAAAACCACCTAGGGATAGTTGCACTTTCACAGACATTATGGGCCTCCTGTGTGAAATTGATGAGCCGAGCCAAGCCTTTTGTCCCTTATGGTGTCTTCTATTCTTAGAGGCTGATTTTTGTGTGCAAAGCTGCCCCTTCAGGTTAGTGACCGGAGACTGTGGCATAATGCTGCTCCGGATCAACTTGCTTTTTGATGCAAACTGACAGTAATCATGAGGAAGAGAGCTGAGCTCGTTTGATTGTGAAAAAAGTCCCTTTGATCTTTTGGTGTTAAGAGGATTGTACTTCACAATATTGGTTCAATGCCGTTGATATTTTTATGTGAGATATCTGCTTTCCATTTTAGTGCTCATTCGGGTGTGTTTTGAGTATTTGCAACATGTGATGGAGTGTCAGGATTTTCATAATACACTATCAATGCCTATGCCATTTGCAACTTTACATAAGCATTTGGTTAGCAACCTCATCTAAGAAGTATGTGTTGATCTACTATCCCTTGTTCTTTTCCTCAAATTTTAGTTATGAATTGCTTACACCATAATATTCAAGACCAAATATAGGATTATGTCTCCATGTACTAAGCATAATGCAAGGCTTTTTTCAATCATAACTAGATTTCTTATTCTCTTTCAACATATAGAATATTCAATAGATTAAATATATTATTGTCTCTATGCAGAAGGAGGACCGCAATGATGTCCCACTTTTGAAAAAAAACAACTTGAGTGACATCACAATATAGTGTATCCATTTAACTCATACTCTCTCCGACCCATAATACAAGATTTTGCAAGCTATTTTTTTATTGCATATAGGTGTGAATCTTATTTGGTCAAAGTTTGAGACGTGTGTTGCACGTGCAAGCTTACTAGTAAAGGAAAAAAGATAAAGGTAAAAGATTTCCATTAATTAAGAAGAAGAGGAGAGTTGCGAGTTAATTAAGGGAAAATCGAGTGAAAACTGCCGCAAACCATTGAGCGGCACATATAATAATGCCCACACACATCATTGCGGAGAAAAGCCTCGTCGAGGTAGAATATTGGCGTCATCTTCATCACTTCTTCCCACCCAAGCATCATCGCATCCCTTTCTTTCAAGCGAGTGACTTCGATTTCGCCGCAAATGACCACTGAACGAATCCACACCGAAGAGGTCGTCGAAGACAAATGAAGCTCCAAACCAAGCACTCTCACCCGCAAGAAAAAAAACCAAGCACTCAACCACCCACGATTGGGACACCACAATTCCGATTCTGATGAAGAGTTGTGAAGGAGAACTATGCAAGATTAGGGTCGCATAAAATCATCGAATAGACCACCTGTTTCCTGTAATCGTCACCACCTAGGTCCAGCCGCCGCAGCTCCGACTTCACCACAATAAACAACCCGAGACAATCCCGCAGACATGTCAGAGAAGAGCCGACTAGTGCAACCATGGCCGCGACCCCGATATCGCTCACCCCCATAGTCGTTGGCACATAATCCTCGACACCAACACCATCATCTTCCATGGATCGCTAACATGAAAACCCGCAACATCCTCACTCATCCACTAACCCCCCCAATCCAGCGACCACTCCAAGAGTGGTGCCCCTAAAAGGAAGCATGACGTAAAGCACCACCATCGTCCGAACCCGACGAGAACTAAAGTTTTCCCCAAAGTGGTTCATGCAAAAGGTGAGCACCACACCTCAATGATGTATCCAAGAAGAAAGTGGTCCCCGGAGGCATCGATGCCGCCAGCCTCGACTAGGAGCCAAAGGCAAAGATTTCACCTGGTGCATCCTCACTCTCCGTCCGTCCAAGCCATGGGATCGGCCGGGCAACCAAACAGCCCTCCACCAACACCACACAATGTTCGTCGCCCACGCTGAGCATTTGCCAAGGCTCCTCCCCGTCCGTCAATAACATCTTGTCCAGATATGCCTGTTGGGGAACGCAGTAATTTCAAAAAATTTCCTACGCACACGCAAGATCATGGTGATGCACAGCAACGAGAGGGGGGAGTGTTGTCTACGTACCAACGCAGACCGACTGCGGAAGCGATCACACAACGTAGAGGAAGCAGTCGTACGTCTTCTTCCCGATCCGACCGATCCAAGCACCGTTACTCCGGCACCTCCGAGTTCTTAGCACACGTTCAGCTCGATGACGTTCCTCGGGCTCCGATCCAGCAAAGCGTCGAGGAAGAGTTCCGTCAGCACGACGGCGTGGTGACGATCTTGATGTACTACCGACGCAGGGCTTCGCCTAAGCACTGTAACGGTATGATCGAGGTGGAATTTGGTGGCAGGGGGCACCGCACACGGCTAAGGAACGATTAACTTGTGTGTCTAGGGGTGCCCCCTGCCCCCGTATATAAAGGCCAGGGGCAGGGGGTTCGGCCGGCTAGGAGGGAGGCGCAGGGAGGAGTCCTACTCCCACCGGGAGTAGGACTCCTCCCCTCCAATCCTATTCCAACTAGGATTCTTGGGGGGGAAGGAGAAAGAGGGGGCCGGCCCACCTTTCCTAGTCCTATTAGGACTTGGGAAAGGGGGGGGGCGCCGGCCAGGTGTGGGCTGCCTCTTCTCTCTTTTCCACTAAGGCCCAATAGGCCCATTTACCTCCCGGGGGGTTCCGGTAACCCTCCCGGTAATCCGGTAAAATCCCGATTTCACCCGGAACGCTTCCGGTGCCCAAACATAGGCTTCCAATATATCAATCTTTATGTCTCGACCTTTTCGAGACTCCTCGTCATGTCCGTGATCTCATCCGGGACTCCGAATAACCTTCGGTACATCAAAATGCATAAACTCATAATAACTGTCATCGTAACGTTAAGCGTGCGGACCCTACGGTTCGAGAACAATGTAGACATGACCGAGACACGTCTCCGGTCAATAACCAATAGCGGGACCTGGATGCCCATATTGGCTCCTACATATTCTACGAAGATCTTTATCGGTCAGACCGCATAACAACATACGTTGTTCCCTTTGTCATCGGTATGTTACTTGCCCGAGATTCGATCGTCGGTATCCAATACCTAGTTCAATCTCGTTACTGGCAAGTCTCTTTACTCGTTCCGTAATACATCCTCTCATAACTAACATCTTAGTTATTATGCTTGCAAGGCTTATGTGATGTGTATTACCGAGAGGGCCCAGAGATACCTCTCCGACAATCAGAGTGACAAATCCTAATCTCGAAATACGCCAACCCAACATCTACCATTGGAGACACCTGTAGTACTCCTTTATAATCACCCAGTTACGTTGTGACGTTTGGTAGTACCCAAAGTGTTCCTCCGGTAAACGGGAGTTGCATAATCTCATAGTTATAGGAACATGTATAAGTCATGAAGAAAGCAATAGCAACATACTAAACGATCGGGTGCTAAGCTAATGGAATGGGTCATGTCAATCAGATCATTCAACTAATGATGTGACCTCGTTAATCAAATAACAACTCTTTGTTCATGGTTAGGAAACATAACCATCTTTGATTAACGAGCTAGTCTAGTAGAGGCATACTAGTGACACTCTGTTGGTCTATGTATTCACACATGTATTATGTTTCTGGTTAATACAATTCTAGCATGAATAATAAACATTTATCATGATATAAGGAAATAAATAATAACTTTATTATTGCCTCTAGGGCATATTTCCTTCAGTCTCCCACTTGCACTAGAGTCAATAATCTAGATTACACAGTAATGATTCTTACACCCATGGAGTCTTGGTGCTGATCATGTTTTGCTCGTGGAAGAGGCTTAGTCAACGGGTCTGCAACATTCAGATCCGTATGTATCTTGCAAATCTCTATGTCTCCCACCTGGACTAAATCCCGGATGGAGTTGAAGCGTCTCTTGATGTGTTTGGTTCTTTTGTGAAATCTGGATTCCTTTGCCAAGGCAATTGCACCAGTATTGTCACAGAAGATTTTCATTGGACCCGATGCACTAGGTATGACACCTAGATCGGATATGAACTCCTTCATCCAGACTCCTTCGTTCGCTGCTTCCGAAGCAGCTATGTACTCCGCTTCACATGTAGATCCCGCTACGACGCTTTGTTTAGAACTGCACCAACTGACAGCTCCACCGTTTAAAGTAAACACGTATCCGGTTTGCGATTTAGAATCGTCCGGATCAGTGTCAAAGCTTGCATCAACGTAACCTCTTACGGTGAGCTCTTTGTCACCTCCATATACGAGAAACATATCCTTAGTCCTTTTCAGGTATTTCAGGATGTTCTTGACCGCTGTCCAGTGATCCACCCCTGGATTACTTTGGTACCTCCCTGCTAAACTTATAGCAAGGCACACATCAGGTCTGGTACACAGCATTGCATACATGATAGAGCCTATGGCTGAAGCATAGGGAACATCTTTCATTTTCTCTCTATCTTCTGCAGTGGTCGGGCATTGAGTCTGACTCAACTTCACACCTTGCAATACAGGCAAGAACCCTTTCTTTGCTGGATCCATTTTGAACTTCTTCAAAATCTTGTCAAGGTATGTGCTTTGTGAAAGTCCAATTAAGCGTTTTGATCTATCTCTATAGATCTTTATGCCTAATATGTAAGCAGCTTCCCCGAGGTCTTTCATCGAAAAACTTTTATTCAAGTATCCCTTTATGCTATCCAGAAATTCTATATCATTTCCAATGAGTAATATGTCATCCACATATAATATCAGAAATGCTACAGAGCTCCCACTCACTTTCTTGTAAATACAGGCTTCTCCAAAAGTCTGTATAAACCCAAATGCTTTGATTACACTATCAAAGCGTTTATTCCAACTCCGAGATGCTTGCACCAGTCCATAGATGGATCGCTGGAGTTTGCACACTTTGTTAGCTCCCTTTGGATCGACAAAACCTTCTGGTTGCATCATATACAACTCTTCTTCCAGAAATCCATTCAGGAATGCGGTTTTTACATCCATTTGCCAAATTTCATAATCATAAAATGCGGCAATTGCTAACATGATTCTGACAGACTTAAGCATCGCTACGGGTGAGAAAGTCTCATCGTAGTCAACTCCTTGAACTTGTCGAAAACCTTTTGCGACAAGTCGAGCTTTGTAGACAGTAACATTACCATCAGCGTCAGTCTTTTTCATAAAGATCCATTTATTCTCAATTGCTTGCCGATCATCGGGCAAGTCAACCAAAGTCCATACTTTGTTCTCATACATGGATCCCATCTCAGATTTCATGGCTTCAAGCCACTTTGCGGAATCTGGGCTCACCATCGCTTCTTCATAGTTCGTAGGTTCATCATGATCTAGTAGCATGACTTCCAGAACAGGATTACCGTACCACTCTGGTGCGGATCTTACTCTGGTTGATCTACGAGGTACAGTAGTATCTTGATCTAAAGTTTCATGATCATCATCATTAACTTCCTCTCTTATTGGTGTAGGTCTCACAGAAACAGTTTTCTGTGATGTACTATTTCCCAATAACGGAGTAGGTACAGTTACCTCGTCAAGTTCTACTTCTTTCGAGAGAAACTCCTTCTCAAGAAAGTTTCCGAATTTAGCAACAAAAGTCTTGCCTTCGGATCTGTGATAGAAGGTGTATCCAATAGTTTCCTTTGTATATCCTATGAAGACACACTTCTCCGATTTGGGTTCGAGCTTATCAGGTTGAAGCTTTTTCACATAAGCATCGCAGCCCCAAATTTTAAGAAACGACAACTTTGGTTTCTTGCCAAACCATAGTTCATAAGGCGTCGTCTCAACGGATTTAGATGGTGCCCTATTTAACGTGAATGCGGCCGTCTCTAAAGCATAACCCCAAAATGATAGCGGTAAATCAGTAAGAGACATCATAGACCGCACCATATCTAGTAAAGTACAATTACGACGTTCGGACACACCATTACGTTGTGGTGTTCCGGGTGGCGTGAGTTGCGAAACTATTCCACAATTTTTCAAATGTACACCAAACTCGTAACTCAAATATTCTCCTCCACGATCAGATCATAGAAACTTTATTTTCTTGTTACGATGATTTTCAACTTCACTCTGAAATTCCTTGAACTTTTCAAATGTTTCAGACTTATGTTTCATTAAGTAGATATACCCATATCTGCTTAAATCATCTGTGAAGGTGAGAAAATAACGATATCCGCCACGAGCCTCAATATTCATCGGACCACATACATCGGTATGTATGATTTCCAATAAATCTGTTGCTCTCTCCATAGTACCGGAGAACGGTGTTTTAGTCATCTTGCCCATGAGGCACGGTTCGCAAGTACCAAGTGATTCATAATCAAGTGGTTCCAAAAGCCCATCAGCATGGAGTTTCTTCATGCGCTTTACACCGATATGACCTAAACGGCAGTGCCACAAATAAGTTGCACTATCATTATCAACTCTGCATCTTTTGGCTTCAACATTATGAATATGTGTATTACTACTATCGAGATTCAATAAGAATAGACCACTTTTCAAGGGTGCATGACCATAAAAGATATTACTCATATAAATAGAACAACCATTATTCTCTGATTTAAATGAATAACCGTCTCGCATCAAACAAGATCCAGATATAATGTTCATGCTCAACGCTGGCACCAAATAACAATTATTTAGGTCTAATATTAATCCCGAAGGTAGATGTAGAGGTAGCGTGCCGACCGCGATCACATCGACTTTGGAACCGTTTCCCACGCGCATCGTCACCTCGTCCTTTGCTAGTGTCCGCTTATTCTGTAGTCCCTGTTTCGAGTTGCAAATATTAGCAACAGAACCAGTATCAAATACCCAGGTGCTACTGCGAGCATTAGTAAGGTACACATCAATAACATGTATATCACATATACCTTTGTTCACCTTGCCATCCTTCTTGTCCGCCAAATACTTGGGGCAGTTCCGCTTCCAGTGACCAGTCTGCTTGCAGTAGAAGCACTCAGTTTCAGGCTTAGGTCCAGACTTGGGTTTCTTCTCTTGAGCAGCAACTTGCTTGCCGTTCTTCTTGAAGTTCCCTTTCTTCTTCCCTTTGCCCTTTTTCTTGAAACTAGTGGTTTTGTTAACCATCAACACTTGATGCTCCTTCTTGATTTCTACCTCCGCAGCTTTCAGCATAGCGAAGAGCTCGGGAATAGTCTTGTTCATCCCTTGCATATTATAGTTCATCACAAAGCTCTTGTAGCTTGGTGGCAGTGATTGGAGAATTCTGTCAATGACGCAATCATCCGGAAGTGTAACTCCCAATTGAATCAAGTGATTATTATACCCAGACATTTTGAGTATATGCTCACTGACAGAACTGTTCTCCTCCATCTTGCAGCTATAGAACTTATTGGAGACTTCATATCTCTCAATCCGGGCATTTGCTTGAAATATTAACTTCAACTCCTGGAACATCTCATATGCTCCATGACGTTCAAAACGTCGTTGAAGTCCCGGTTCTAAGCCGTAAAGCATGGCACACTGAACTATTGAGTAGTCATCAGCTTTGCTCTGCCAGACGTTCATAACTTTTGGTGTTGCTCTTGCAGCAGGCCTGACACTCAGCGGTGCTTCCAGGACGTAATTCTTCTGTGCAGCAATGAGGATAATCCTCAGGTTACGGACCCAGTCCGTGTAATTGCTACCATCATCTTTCAACTTAGCTTTCTCAAGGAACGCATTAAAATTCAACGGAACAACAGCACGAGCCATCTATCTACAATCAACATAAACAAGCAAGATACTATCAGGTACTAAGTTCATGATAATTTTTAAGTTCAGTTAATTTACTTAAGAACTCCCACTTAGATAGACATCCCTCTAATCCTCTAAGTGATTACGTGATCCAAATCAACTAAACCATAACCGATCATCACGTGAGATGGAGTAGTTTTCAATGGTGAACATCAATATGTTGATCATATCTACTATATGATTCACGCTCGACCTTTCGGTCTCCGTGTTCCGAGGCCATATCTGTATATGCTTGGCTCGTCAAGTATAACCTGAGTATTCCACGTGTGCAACTGTTTTGCACCCGTTGTATTTGAACGTAGAGCCTATCACACCCGATCATCACGTGGTGTCTCAGCACGAAGAACTTTTGCAACGGTGCATACTCAGGGAGAACACTTCTTGATAATTTAGTGAGAGATCATCTTATAATGCTACCGTCAAACAAAGCAAGATAAGATGCATAAAAGGATAAACATCACATGCAATCAATATAAGTGATATGATATGGCCATCATCATCTTGTGCTTTGTGATCTCCATCTCCGAAGCATCGTCATGATCACCATCGTCACCGGCGCGACACCTTGATCTCCATCGTAGCATTGTTGTCGTCTCGCCAATCTTATGCTTCCACGACTATCACTACCGCTTAGTAATAAAATAAAGCATTACATCGCGATTGCATTGCATACAATAAAGCGACAACCATATGGCTCCTGCCAGTTGCCGATAACTCGGTTACAAAACATGATCATCTCATACAATAAAATCAGCATCATGCCTTGACCATATCACATCACAACATGCCCTGCAAAAACAAGTTAGACGTCCTCTACTTTGTTGTTGCAAGTTTTACGTGGCTGCTACGGGCTTAAGTAAGAACTCATCTCACCTACGCATCAAAACCACAACGATAGTTCGTCAAATAGACTCCGTTTTAACCTTCTCAAGGACCGGGCGTAGTCACACTTGGTTCAACTAAAGTTGGAGAGACAGTCTTCCGCAAGCCATCTGTGTGCATAGCACGTCGAGGGAACCGGTCTCGCGTAAGAGTACGCGTAAGGTTGGTCCGGATCGTCTCGTCCAACAATACCGCCGAACCAAAGTATGACATGCTGGTAGGCAGTATGACTTGTATCGCCCACAACTCACTTGTGTTCTACTCGTGCAAATAACATCAAACCATAAAAACCTAGGCTCGGATGCCACTGTTGGGGAACGCAGTAATTTCAAAAATTTTCCTACGCACACGCAAGATCATGGTGATGCACAGCAACGAGAGGGGAGAGTGTTGTCTACGTACCAACGCAGACCGACTGCGGAAGCGATCACACAACGTAGAGGAAGTAGTCGTACGTCTTCTTCCCGATCCGACCGATCCAAGCACCGTTACTCCGGCACCTCCGAGTTCTTAGCACACGTTCAGCTCGATGACGTTCCTCGGGCTCCGATCCAGCAAAGCGTCGAGGAAGAGTTCCGTCAGCACGACGGCGTGGTGACGATCTTGATGTACTACCGACGCAGGGCTTCGCCTAAGCACTGTAACGGTATGATCGAGGTGGAATTTGGTGGCAGGGGGCACCGCACACAGCTAAGGAACGATTAACTTGTGTGTCTAGGGGTGCCCCCTGCCCCCGTATATAAAGGCCAGGGGTAGGGGGTTCGGCCGGCTAGGAGGGAGGCGTAGGGAGGAGTCCTACTCCCACCGGGAGTAGGACTCCTCCCCTCCAATCCTATTCCAACTAGGATTCTTGGGGGGGAAGGAGAAAGAGGGGGCCGGCCCACCTTTCCTAGTCCTATTAGGACTTGGGAAAGGGGGGGGGGGCGCCGGCCAGGTGTGGGCTGCCTCTTCTCTCTTTTCCACTAAGGCCCAATAGGCCCATTTACCTCCCGGGGGTTCCGGTAACCCTCCCGGTAATCCGGGAAAATCCCGATTTCACCCGGAACGCTTCCGGTGCCCAAACATAGGCTTCCAATATATCAATCTTTATGTCTCGACCTTTTCGAGACTCCTCGTCATGTCCGTGATCTCATCCGGGACTCCAAATAACCTTCGGTACATCAAAATGCATAAACTCATAATAACTGTCATCGTAACGTTAAGCGTGCGGACCCTACGGTTCGAGAACAATGTAGACATGACCGAGACACGTCTCCGGTCAATAACCAATAGCGGGACCTGGATGCCCATATTGGCTCCTACATATTCTACGAAGATCTTTATCGGTCAGACCGCATAACAACATACGTTGTTCCCTTTGTCATCGGTATGTTACTTGCCCGAGATTCGATCGTCGGTATCCAATACCTAGTTCAATCTCGTTACTGGCAAGTCTCTTTACTTGTTCCGTAATACATCCTCTCATAACTAACATCTTAGTTATTATGCTTGCAAGGCTTATGTGATGTGTATTACCGAGAGGGCCCAGAGATACCTCTCCGACAATCAGAGTGACAAATCCTAATCTCGAAATACGCCAACCCAACATCTACCATTGGAGACACCTGTAGTACTCCTTCATAATCACCCAGTTACATTGTGACGTTTGGTAGTACCCAAAGTGTTCCTCCGGTAAACGGGAGTTGCATAATCTCATAGTTATAGGAACATGTATAAGTCATGAAGAAAGCAATAGCAACATACTAAACGATCGGGTGCTAAGCTAATGGAATGGGTCATGTCAATCAGATCATTCAACTAATGATGTGACCTCGTTAATCAAATAACAACTCTTTGTTCATGGTTAGGAAACATAACCATCTTTGATTAACGAGCTAGTCTAGTAGAGGCATACTAGTGACACTCTGTTGGTCTATGTATTCACACATGTATTATGTTTCCGGTTAATACAATTCTAGCATGAATAATAAACATTTATCATGATATAAGGAAATAAATAATAACTTTATTATTGCCTCTAGGGCATATTTCCTTCAATGCCTCCCTGGCACACTACCTCTAGATCCACGCCACGCGTAGTGACACCCTCCACGACCACCTATCGAACCCCAACCACCTCGGACTATCGGCCACCATGCCGAGCCGCCATAGCCAGCTCGCACGTAGAATTCGGGTGGTTCCCGATAAGAACCCCAAAGGCACTCTCGGTCTATCTTAGGGGTGCAGTAGTGCAGGTTCACCGGGTGTCTATCTGAGGGGTCCCAGGATGCAGGCTCGCTAGAGAATCTGGGTGTTTCACTGCCTTTAGAGGGATGACCGGTGCAGGGGCAAGCCCAGTGGTGGGAGAAGGGCAAGGCCAACGTAGGAGCGTGTAACGCCCTCGATGCGGCTATATCTCCTACATGTCGAAGCACGACTTAGGGGCATAACTACATTGAAAGCAATGTCGCAAGTAAGGTAATCTTCACAACAACCCATGTAAATAGATAAAAGGGGAAAGGATACATAGTTGGCTTACACTCGCAACGTCACACAAATACATGAATAACATTACAATCATCCAATACACTCATGGTCCGACTACGGTACCAAGATAAAGATCAACCCCCATATGCGACACGGTCCCTGATCGCCCCAACTGGGCACCACTACTGATCATCTGGGAAAGACACATAGTAACGGCGAGAGTCTTCATTGAACTCCCACTTGAGCTCAAGCGCATCGTCTGGAACGGTATCATCGGTCCCTACAACTGGTTTTGGAAGTAATCTGTGAGTCACGGGGACTCAGCAATCTCGCGCCCTCGCGATCAAGACTATTTAAGCTTATAGGTAAAGGCAAGGTAATATGTGGAGTTGCAGCAAGCGACTAGCATATATGGTGGCTAACCTGTTCGCAAAAGAGAGCGTGAAGAGAAGGCAAAAGCACGGTCGAACAACTATGATCAAGAAGTGATCCTAGAACAACCTACGTCAAACATTACTCCAACACCGTGTTCACTTCCCGGACTCCGCCGAGAAGAGACCATCACGGTTACACACGTGGTTGATTCATTTTAATTAAGTTAAGTTTCATGTTATCTACAACCGGACATTAACAAATTCCCATCTGCCCATAACCGCGGGCACGGCTTTCGAAAGTTCAAATCCCTGCAGGGGAGTCCCAACTTAGCCCATCACAAGCTCTCACGGTCAACGAAGGATATTCCTTCTCCCGAGATATTCCGATCAGGCTCAGCATCCCGGTTACAAGACATCCTCGACAATGGTAAAACAAGTCCAGCAACACTGCCCGAATGTGCCGACAAATCCCGATAGGAGCTGCACATATCTCGTTCTCAGGGCACACTCAGATGAGCCAGACGTTGGGTAGGCCAGCCCAGAGTTGCCCCTGGTAGCCCCGGACATCGCTCAGTTGGACCAACACTTAGAGAAGCACTGGCCCGGGGGGGGGGGGGTAAAAAAAGATGACCCTTGAGTCCGCGAAACCCAACGGAAAAAGGCTAGGTGGCGAATGGTAAAACCAATGTTGGGCATTGCTGGAAGAGTTTTATTCAAGGCGAACTGTCAAGGGGTTCTCATTATAACCCAACCGCGTAAGGAACGTAAAATCCGGGAACATAACACCGATATGACGGAAACTAGGGCGGCAAGAGTGGAACAAAACACTAGGCATAAGGTCGAGCCTTCCACCCTTTACCAAGTATATAGGTGCATTAAGATAATAAGATAATATAGTGATATCCCAACAATAAACAATGTTCCAACAAGGAACGATCTCCAATCTTCACCTGCAACTAGCAACGCTATAAGAGGGGCTGAGCAAAGCGGTAACATAGCCAATCAACGGTTTGCTAGGACATGGTGGGTTAGAGGTTTGACATGGCAATTTTGGAGGCATGATAAAAAAGTGGTAGGCATCGTAGCATAGGCATAGCAAAAGAGCGAGCATCTAGCAAGCAAAGATAGAAGTGATTTCCAGGGTATGATCATCTTGCCTGCAAAGTTGTCAGAGTTGACTTGATCCTCGTAAGTGAACTCAACGGGCTCCACGTTCACGAACTCGTCTCCCGGCTCTACCCAAACAAGAACAACAAGCAAACGGAACACAATCAACCACGTGCAAAGCTCAAACAATATGATGCAAACATGGTATGGTATGCGGGACACGGTATGGGATGCATATGCAAGATTTGACAAGAAATGATTGAACCTGGCCTCAACCTGGAAATCCAAGAGTGCCACTAGAAAGGTGAGGTGATTTCGGTTGAAATCGATATAAAGATCACCGGAATCGGACGCACGGTTTGGAAATGGCAAGCAAAACAAATATGGCACTGGACTGCGATAATCAGCAAGTGACCAACTAAATGCATCAAGATAAATGTGCTACAGCACTCAAACATGACAACAAAATACATTGCAGGGATCCACTCATGATGCTTGACAAAAGATGAACACTGAGCTACGGCTAATTCATCCATTAATAGGTCCAAACAAGCATGGCAAAAGTGCAAATGATAACAGGTTTCAGACTTAGTGAAATTAACACAAGTCTGGAATTTAACATCAGGAAGCACACTTTAGAGCATGAAAACTATATGCTACAGGAACTTAACATGGCAAAGCAAGGCATGCATGAAGCTACTCAAAGCACTTAACAAAAGTCCCTTAGTGACCTTGAGCCAAAAGGGATCAGAAAATACAATTGCAAGCATGTGAACATGGCAAAAACATAAATGGATTTCAGACTTAGTGAAAAACTGGAGCATGCAAATCAGTTAACGAGCAAGCATGTTTACGAGCTCGATGCACTCACTACAGAGCATGGCATGACCAACTAATCATACACCCATCAACAAGACATGGCATAGAAGCTAAACATGGCAAGAACAACAACATAGCATGCACGGATCAATAGCAACATCCTCGGCAAAATCGCTAATCATGTCAACAATTTGCCAGGATCACTTTATAGCAAAAGTAGAGCTCGATTGACTCAAGTTAGGGTGCTCCATAATTGCAAACAAAGACATGGATGGCTAGAGCACCACAATTTTAACAAATCATCCTTACTGATCATCCTCAAAAGAGGCACGGATCACTAGGAAACAACATGAACATATGGCATAACGACAAAATCAGGACAAGGACTTAGTGAAATTCTAAGTTCCTGAAATCAGCATTACCGATTATTCTACTTTGCAAGCTCGTGCTAGTCACCACAAATATTACAAAAATACATGGTAAGCACCTCTGTAAAGATGACATGTCATATAACAAAACTCATGTAGAGCTCATGAGCATATCATGCACACATTAAACATGGCAAAAATGACAAAATGCCATTTGATGAAACAGATCTGCCAAATTTCTCACATAGCCCTCTTCCAACAGCATTTCGGGCATCAAGATGAACTCAAATGAAAATGATGCAATGAGATGAAATGATGTACTCGTCGAGACGAACATTTTTATACGCTACACGCGCAAATCGAAGCTACGAGTGCAGAGTTATGGCATGTCAAAGTATGTAAGAAAATTAGGGTTTCGAGACAAAAGTCAACCGCGGGATATTTCCAGATATGAGATCCGGCCGGAGTTACTATAGCAGGGGCGCGGAAAACGAGGTTCGCCGGGACCTGTTTGCCAGAATCGTCGCCGGACTTGACGGGGACGGAGGAGACGACGACCGGACCTTCGGGGGACGCTAGAGGAGCTCACGGGGCGCTCGCCGGCGCCGGGCGGTGAGGTTGCCGCGATGGGGTGGCGAGGTGCGGCCGGCCAGGCGATGGTCGGCAGTGACCGGAGCGGAGCGAGCAGCGGCGGGGCGTCGGCGGGCGGCGGCGCGACGGAGGAAGGAGAGGTGAGGAGGCACGCGGGGTCTCGGGCCCGGATGGCGGCGGGGAGGGCCGGCCTCGGGCTAGGCGGGCCGGCGCGGGCGAGGCGGCGAACTGGGGACCCGCCGGGACACGTGGCGCGCCCTGGTTAGGGGTAGAATGATCCGTGAATTTTCGGGGAAGGCCTTTATATAGGGGTAGAGGAGGCTAGGTAGCTCCAAATGGAGTGCGGTTTTCAGCCAGGCGATCGTGATCTAACGCTCTAGACGATGGAAGGGTTATTTGGTGGGTTTTGGGCCAAATTGGAAGGGTGTTGGGCTGCAACACAAACGAGGCCTTCTCGGTCCCACGGTTAACCGTTGGAGTATCAAACGAAGTCTAAATGGCACGAAACTTGACAGGCGGTCTACCAGTAGTAAACCAAGGCCGCATGATAAGTCTCGGTCCAATCCGGGAAAGTTTAACCCCCACACATAAAAAGAGGTAGAAAGGGGCACCGGAGGAGATAGGAGCGCCGGAATGCAAAACGGATAACGGGGAAAATGCTCGGACGCATGAGACGAACACGTATGCGAATGTAATGCACATGATGACATGATATGAGATGCATGACAAAGACAACAACACACATGGAGACAAAAACTCGAAACCGAGGAAATAAAATAACTTAGGCCGGAAATGGCAAGAGTTGGAATACATATAAGGTAAATTACATCTGGGGTGTTACAACACTCCACCACTACGAAAGGATCTTGTCCGGAGATCTAGGACTGGAAAAACGTCGGGTACTCAGAACGGGGGTGATCCTCGCGTTCCCAGGTGGCTTCACGGTCGGAATGGTGTGACCACTTGACTTTGAGGAATTTGATTGACTTATTGCGAGTCTTGCGCTTAGTTTCTTCAAGGATAGCAACGGGGTGCTCACGATAAGAAAGGTCTTCTTGGAGATCAATGTCTTCGAAGTTGATGGTGCGGTCAGGAGTCTTGAAGCACTTGCGGAGCTGAGAGACATGGAACATGTTGTGCACGTTTGCAAAGTTGGAAGGAAGCTCGAGTTGATAGGCGAGATCACCTCTCTTGCTGACGATCTTGAAAGGACCCACGTATCTAGGGGCAAGCTTGCCTTTGATACCGAAGCGACGAGTACCTTTCATTGGAGAGACGCGGAGGTAAACATGATCTCTGATCTCGAAAGCCAAATCACGATGCTTACTATCATAGTAGCTCTTCTGGCGCGATTGCAATGCTTTGAGGTTATCACGAATGACTTTGCACATTTCCTCTGCCTCTGTGATCAAGTCATTTCCATGAAGTTGACGTTCACCAGTCTCTGACCAGTTAAGAGGAGTACGGCACTTCCGGCCATAGAGAATTTCAAATGGGGCCTTGCCCGAACTCGCTTGAAAGCTGTTGTTGTAGGAGAACTCGGCATATGGAAGACAATCTTCCCACTTCATACCGAAAGAGATAACGCAAGCCCTGAGCATATCTTCGAGAATCTGATTGACACGCTCGACTTGGCTGCTAGTTTGAGGATGAAAAGCTGTGCTGAAACGGATGTTGGTGCCCATGGCCTTCTGAAAAGAATCCCAAAACTTCAAGGTGAAGATGCTGCCACGATATGAAGAAATCAACTGTGGAATGCCGTGCAGAGAGACAATCCGAGAGGTATACAGCTCCGCCAATTGAGCTGCAGTGATAAACTCCTTGATAGGCAGGAAATGAGCCACTTTAGTGAGTTTGTCGATGACAACGAATATAGCATCATTGCCACGCTTGGACTTTGGAAATCACGTCATGAAGTCCATCTCAATGTGGTCAAACTTACATTCTGGAATGGCAAGAGGTTGGAGGAGACTAGCTGGTCGTTGGTGTTCTGCCTTCACTCTTGTGTAGACATCACATTCATTCACGAACTAAGCAATCTCGCGCTTCATTCAAGTCCACCAATACGCCTGCTTGAGGTCCTAGTACATCTTTATACTCCCAGGGTGGATGGAGAGGAGTCAATTGTGAGCCTCGTTCATAATGACTTTACGAAGGTCACCTTTAGGCACAACAATGCGATCCTCGAAGAAGAGAGTATCCTTGTCATCAAGGCGATAACACTTATACTTGGGTTGACTCTTGGCAATCCCAATCTTCACCTTCTTCACCATAGCATCAAGAAGTTGAGCCTCACGAATCTGATCTTCCAAAGTAGGAGAGACTTGGAGGTTGGCGAGGAAACCTTGAGGAACAACTTGCAGATTGAGTTTGCGGAAAGCTTCACAAAGCTCGGGTTGGTAAGGCTTGAGAATCAAACTGTTGCAGTAAGCCTTCCTGCTCAATGCGTCAGCAATTACATTGGCCTTGCCTGGAGTATATTCGATGCTCGGATTATACTCTTGAATCATTTCGACCCAACGAGTCTGCCTGAGGTTGAGATTAGGCTGAGTGAAGATGTACTTGAGACTCTTGTGGTTAGTGAAGATGTCCACTTTTCTTCCCAATAAGAGATGTCTCCAAGTCAAAAGAGCATGCACAACTGCCGCCAACTCGAGGTCGTGAGTGGGGTAGTTCTTCTTGTTGGGCTTCAACTGGCGAGAAGTATAAGCCACAACTTTCTTCTCTTGCATCAACACTGCACCAAGACCTTGAAGAGAGGCATCACATAAGACCTCGAACGGTTTGGATTCATCAGGAGGAGTCAGAACTGGAGCAGTGACTAATTTCTCTTTCAAGGTGTTGAAAGCGATGTCACATTCCGGAGACCAAACGTACTTCACGTGCTTCTGGAGAAGGTTGGAAAGCGGCTTCGCGATCTTTGAGAAGTTCTCAACGAACCTTCGACAATAGCTTGCGAGCCCAAGGAAGCTGCGGAGTTGCTTCACGTTCTGAGGTGGTTCCCAATTCACAATTGCAGACACCTTCTCAGGATTCACCGCTAT
This sequence comes from Triticum monococcum, assembly GCA_034509565.1. Taxonomy (NCBI): domain Eukaryota; kingdom Viridiplantae; phylum Streptophyta; class Magnoliopsida; order Poales; family Poaceae; genus Triticum; species Triticum monococcum. The sequence continues at coordinate 529,435,021 of CM067846.1, forward strand.
GCCCTTGGCAGAGATGATATGCCCAAGATAGAGAAACTCATCGAGCCAAAACTCGCACTTTGAAAACTTGGCGTAGAACTGATGTTCTCTGAGCTTATCGAGCACCAAATGCAAGTGCTTGGCATGATCTTCCTTGTTCTTGGAAAAGACCAAAATGTCATCGAGGTAGACCAAGACGAAGTCATTTGTGTAGGGATTGAAGATGAAGTTCATCATGCGAGAGAAAGTCAGCGGAGCGTTGACGAGGACAAAAGACATGACAATGTATTCATATGAACCATAGCTTGTTCTGAAAGCTGTCTTGGGGATATCTTGCTCACGAATTCGGATCTGGTGATAGCCCATACGGAGATCAAGCTTGGAGAATACTTGAGCCCCTTTGAGTTGTTCAAATAGCTCGTTGATGTTGGGAAGTGGGTACTTGTTCTTTATAGTCTTCTTGTTCAATGGACGGTAGTCAACACAAAGTCGGTCCGTTCCATCCTTCTTCTTCACAAAAATAACTCCACAACCCCACGGAGAAGAACTAGGTCAGATGAGACCCATTCGCTCTTGAATATCGAGTTGCTTCTTCAGCTCTTTCAACTCTTCAGGTCCAAGCTTGTAAGGACGTTTGCAAACAGGTTCCGTGCCCGGCTCAAGATCGATGACGAATTCAACTGGCCGGTGCGGAGGCATTCCTGGAAGCTGTTCTGGAAAGACATCTTGATATTCGAAAACGAATGGAATTTGAGAGATGGCATCCAGTTCACCCTTCTCATTGAGAGAAAATAGACGGATGGTATCATCATTAGCGGCAAAGACAATTACATCCTCAGACAAATGAGTCACTTGAATCTGCCTGGCAGCACAATCAAGCTGAGCCTTGTGCTTAGAAAGCCAGTCCATTCCAAGAATAAGATCAATATCCGAGTTACCAAGGACCACTGGAGAGGATAGAAACTTGTAGTCACCTAATGTGATAGTAACATCCGGGGCCATAGCGCTTGCATTCATGAATTTACCCAGAGAAACAACTGATAACTGCCTAGGCAATTCTTGTAAAGGCAACTCATGCTTAGAAACAAATGGTCTCGAAATGAAACAATGCGATGCACCAGTGTCAAAAAGAACTTTTGCAGGAATATCGTTAACAGGAAGGTTACCCATGATGACATCTGACGAGTCCTCTGCCTGAGCTGCATTCATCAAGTTGACCTTAGCAGACTTGGGGTTATGCTTGACCACAGCTATACTTGCCGATCTCACAGGAGGAGGAGGGAGACGCCTCTGATTGAAGCATTTGTTGGCATAGTGACCCTTTTGTTGGCACTTGTTGCACGTGACCTCCGAGAGCGGACGGTGATACGGAGCACTTGCCCTTGGAGCTTGAGACGAAGTCTTGTTCTGAAAGCCTGGGTTGGGTGGGTGGGAAGATCCACTGCCACCTTTGCTCTTCTGCTGATAAGGCTGACGGAACGGAGGAGGAGGAAGCCAATACTTCTGCTGCTTAACCACTTGAGTTGAGGAAGAAGGAGTTGCATCTCTGACTTGCTTCTTGGAAGCATCGCACTTCAGTTGAGCAGTCTCTTGCTTCATTGCCATGTTGTAAAACTCATCATACCTCTTGGGCTCAAAGAGGACAAGAGCTAGCTGGATTTCTTCTCTGAGACCACCCCTGAACTGGTATATCATGCTCTTCTCATCAGGGACGTCTTGCTTAGCAAAACGGGCGAGCTTCTAAAACATCTTGTTGTACTCGTAAACAGACATAGTGCCTTGCTTCAGGTTGCGGAATTCCTCACGCTTGCTTTCAACCACACTCTAAGGAATATGATGAGCTTTAAAGTCTTGACAGAATTCATCCCAGGTAATCACACGGCCTCCTCTGGAATCTTTGTACTGCTGAAACCATTCTACAGCTTGGTCTTTGAGTTGGAAGGAAGCGAACTTGACAAAGTCCTCAGGCCTGACGTTACTGCACTCAAAATGCTTGCATATGTCCACGAGCCAATCATCAGCGTCTGTTGCCTCAACACAATTGCTGAAGGTCTTTGGCTGGTTAGCAAGGAACTGGTTGAGTGTAGCAAACTGATTCTGATTGTTGCCATGACCCTGGTTACCCTGGTTGTGCTCTTGAAGAAGTTGCATGATCAGCTGCGTGTTTGCATTGGTAGCGGCCATCACAGCTTGCCATGCCTCCGGAGGTGGAGGTGGTGGTGGCGGATCAGGATTCGGAGTCGTGCACATTGGAGGAGCCATCCTGAAGAGGTTGACATCCATTAGCACATTGACAGACAAATATTGAAGCTGAATCAAACGAGTTGAAATTGCAACATACAGTCTTCACATCCGAACCAAATGAACGAATGCATTCCAATTGAAATGGTCACATGTCCATAAATTGAGAAGCCACTTAGAATTGAGGTAGAAGAATAAAACCAACAAGGTACAGAACAAGAACGAATACTTGGTGAGGATTACCCAATCCCAAACCAAATATCCGCGGAAGAAGAACTAGAGCTACAAGAATTCCCACCTATGAAACTCCCGAACCTTTCCGGTTATGCAATCAGGTGTTGGGGATACAGGGGAAGCATAATATCTCACCCAAGTCTAGCAAATCCTACATCCAGCTGTATCAAGGAAATATGCCCTAGAGGCAATAATAAAGTTATTATATATTTCCTTATATCATGATAAATGTGTATTATTCATGCTAGAATTGTATTAACCAGAAACATAATACTTGTGTGAATACATAGACAAACTAAACGTCACTAGTATGCCTATACTTGACTACCTCGTTAATCGAAGATGGTTATGTTTCCTAACCATAGACATGTGTTGTCATTTGATTAACGGGATCACATCATTAGGAGAATGATGTGATTGACATGACCCATTCCATTAGCTTAGCACCCGATCGTTTAGTATGTTGCTATTGCTTTCTTCATGACTTATACATGTTCCTGTGACTATGAGATTATGCAACTCTAGTTTGCCGCAGGAACACTTTGTGTGCTACCAAATGTCACAACGTAACTGGGTGATTATAAAGGTGCTCTACAGGTGTATCCAAAGGTACATGTTGGGTTGGCGTATTTCGAGATTAGGATTTGTCACTCCAATTATCGGAGAGGTATCTCTGGGCCCTCTCGGTAATGCACATCACTTAAGCCTTGCAAGCAATACAACTAATCAGTTAGTTGCGAGATGATGTATTACGGAACGAGTAAAGAGACTTGCCGATAACGAGATTGAACTAGGTATCGAGATACCAACGATCGAATCTCGGGCAAGTAACATACCGATGACAAAGGGAACAACATATGTTGTTATGCGGTCTGACCGATAAAAGATCTTCGTAGAATATGTAGGAGCCAATATGAGCATCCAGGTTCCGCTATTGGTTATTGACCGGAGACGTGTCTCGGTCATGTCTACATTGTTCTCGAACTCGTAGGGTCCGCACGCTTAACGTTACGATGATAGTTTCATTATGAGTTTATATATTTTGATGTACCGAAGGTTTTTTGGAGTCCCGGATATGATCACGGACATGACAAGGAGTCTCTAAATGGTCAAGACATAAAGATCGATATATTGGATGGCTATATTCGGACACCGTAAGTGTTTCGGTGATTTCGGAGAAAACCGGAGTGCCGGAAGGGTTACCGGAACCCCCCGGGGAAGTATTGGGCCTTAGTGGGCCTGAGGGGAGAGAGAGGGCAGCAGCCCAGGAGGTGGCGCGCCCCCTCCCATGAGGAGTCCGAATTGGACTAGGGGAGGGGGGCGCGGCCCCTCTTTCCCTCTCCCTCTCCCTCTCTTTCCTTCCCCCTTCTCTCTTCCTAGTTGGACTAGGAAAGGGGAGTCCAACTCCTACTAGGAGGAGGACTCCCCCCTCCTTGGCGCACCCCAAGGGCCGGCTGGCCTCCCCCCTTGCTCCTTTATATACGGGGGCAGGGGGCACCTCTAGACACACAAGTTGATCTTCGTGATTGTTCTCTTAGCCGTGTGCGGTGCCCCCTCCACCATAATCCTCGATAATATTGTAGCGGTGCTTAGGCGAAGCCCTGCGATGGTAGAACATCAAGATCGTCACCACGCCATCGTGCTGACGGAACTCTTCCCCGACACTTTGCTGGATCGGAGTCCAGGGATCATCATCGAGCTGAACGTGTGCTAGAACTCGGAGGTGCCGTAGTTCCGGTGCTTGATCGGTCGGGCCGTGAAGACGTACGACTACATCAACCGCGTTGTGCTAACGCTTCCGCTTCCGGTCTACGAGGGTACATAGACAACACTCTCCCCTCTCGTTGCTATGCATCACCATGATCTTGCGTGTGCGTAGGAATTTTTTTGAAATTACTACGTTCCCCAACAGTGGCATCAGAGCTAGGTTTTATGCGTAGATGTCATATGCACGAGTAGAACACAAGTGAGTTGTGGGCGATATAAGTCATACTGCTTACCAGCATGTCACACTTTGGTTCGGCGGTATTGTTGGATGAAGCGGCCTGGACCGACATTATGCGTATGCTTACGCGAGACTGGTTTTACTGTCGTGCTATGCACACAGGTAACTAGCGGGTGTCAGTTTCTCCAACTTTAGTTGAACCGAGTATGGCTACGCCCAGTCCCTGAGAAGGTTAAAACAGCACTAACTTGACAAACTATCGTTGTGGTTTTCGATGCGTAGGTAAGAACGGTTCTTGCTCAGCCCGTAGCAGCCACGTAAAACTTGCAACAACAAAGTAGAGGACATCTAACTTGTTTTTGCAGGGCATGTTGTGATGTGATATGATCAAGACGTGATGAGATATAAGTTGTTGTATAAGATGATCATGTTTTGTTGAAGTTATCGGCAACTGGCAGAAGCCTTATGGTTATCTCTTTATTGCATAAGATGCAAGCGCCAAATAATTGCTTTAAAATTATCGCTATGCGATAGCAATAGTTGGCGAGACGACCATGTGACGACACATTGATATAGATCAAGATGATGGAGATCATGGTGTCATGCCGGTGACGATGGAAATCATGACGATGTTTTGGAGATGGAGATCAAAGGCACAAGATGATGATGGCCATATCATGTCACATATTTTGATTGCATGTGATGTTTATCTTTTATGCATCTTATCTTGCTTTGATTGACGGTAGCATTATAACATGATCTCTCACTAAATTTCAAGATAAAAGTGTTCTCCCTGAGTATGCACCATTGCCAAAGTTCGTCGTGCCCAGACACCACGTGATGATCGGGTGTTATAAGCTCTATGTCCATCTACAATGGGTGCAAGCCAGTTTTGCACACGCAGAATACTCAGTTTAAACTTGACGAGCCTAGCATATGCAGATATGGCCTCGGAACACTGAGACCGAAAGGTCGAGCGTGAATCATATAGTAGATATGATCAACATAATGATGTTCACCATTGAAAGCTACTCCATTTCACGTGATGATCGGTTATGGTTTAGTTGATTTGGATCACGTGATCACTTAGATGATTAGAGAGATGTCTATCTAAGTGGGAGTTCTTAAGTAATATGATTAATTGAACTTTAATTTGTCATGAACTTAGTCCTGGTAGTATTAGCATATCTATGTTGTAGATCAATAGCTCGCGTTTAGCTCCCCTACTTTATTTTGATATGTTCCTAGAGAAAACCAAGTTGAAAGATGTTAGTAGCAATGATGCGGATTGGATCCGTGATCTGAGGTTTATCCTCATTGCTGCACAGAAGAATTATGTCTTTGATGCACCGCTAGGTGACAAACCTATTGCAGGAGCAGATGCAGATGTTATGAACATTTGGCTAGCTCAATATGATGACTACTTGATAGTTTAGTGCACCATGCTTAAACGGCTTAGAATTGGGACTTCAAAGATGTTTTGAATGTCATGGACCATATGAGATGTTCCAGGAGTTGAAGTTAATATTTCAAGCAAATGCCCGAGTTGAGAGATATGAAGTCTCCAACAAGTTCTATAGCTAAAAGATGGAGGAGAATAGCTCAAGCAGTGAGAATGTGCTTAGATTGTCTGGGTACTACAATTGCTTGAATCAAGTGGGAGTTAATCTTCCAGATAAAATAGTGATTGACAGGATTCTCTAGTCACCATCACCAAGTTAGTAGAACTTCGTGATGAACTATAATATGCAAGGGATAACGGAAACGATTCCAAGCTCTTCGTGATGCTGAAATCAACGAAGGTAGAAATCAAGAAAAGCATCAAGTGTTGATGGCAAACAAAACCACTAGTTTCAAGTAAAGGGACAAAGGGAAGAAAGGGGAACTTCAAGAAGAACGGCAAGCAAGTTGCTGCTCAAGTGAAAAACCCAAGTCTGGACCTAAGCCTGAAACTGAGTGCTTCTACTGCAAAGGGACTAGTCACTGGAAGCGGAACTACCCCAAGTAATTGGCGGATAAGAAGGATGGCAAAGTGAGCATAGGTACATTTGATATACATGTTATTGATGTGTACTTTACTAGTGTTTATAGAAACCCCTCAGTATTTGATACTAGTTCAGTTGCTAAGAGTAGTAACTCGAAACGGGAGTTGCAGAATGAACAGAGACTAGTTAAGGGTGAAGTGACGATGTGTGTTGGAAGTGGTTCCAAGATTGATATGATCATCATCACACACTCCCTATGCTTTCGGGATTAGTGTTGAACCTAAATAAGTGTTATTTGGTGTTTGCGTTGAGACAGCTACATTGTTGGGATATAGTGCGATCTATGATGTCTCTTACCGATCTACCACTATCGTTTTGGGGTTATGCATTAGAGACAGCTACATTCACGTTAAAAAGGGCACCATCTAAATCCGTTGAGACGACACCGTATAAACTGTGGTTTGGCGAGAAACCTAAGCTGTCGTTTCTTAAAGTTTGGGACTGCAATGCTTATGTGAAAAAGTTTCAGCATGATAAGCTCGAACCCAAATCGGAGAAGTAAATCTTCAGAGGATACCCAAAATAAAATGTTGGGTACACCTTCTATCACAGATCCGAAGGCAAGTTATTCATTGCTGAGAATGGATCCTTTCAAGAGAAGGAGTTTCTCTCGAAAGAAGTGAGTGGGAGGAAAGTAGAACTTGATGAGGTAACTATACCTGCTCCCTTATTGGAAAGTAGTTCATCATAGAAATCTGTTCCTGTGACTACTACACCGATTAGTAAGGAAGCTAATGATGATGATCATGTAACTTCAGATCAAGTTACTACCGAACCTCGTAGGTAAACCAGAGTGAGATCCACACCAGAGTGGTACGGTAATCCTGTTCTGGAGGTCATGTTACTTGACTATGACGAGCCTGCGAACTATGAGGAAGCGATGATGAGCCCAGATTCCGCGAAATGGCTTGAGGCCATGAAATCTGAGATGAGATCCATGTATGAGAACAAAGTATGGACTTTGATTGACTTGCCCAATGATCGGTGAGCCATTGATATTAAATGGATCTTCAAGAGGAAGACGGACGCTGATAGTAGTGTTACTATCTACAAAGCTAGAATTGTCGCAAAAAGTTTTTTGACAAGTTCAAGGTGTTGACTATGATGAGAGTTTCTCACTCGTATTTATGCTTAAGTCTGTCCGATTCATGTTAGCAATTGCCGCATTTTATGAAATCTGGCAAATGGATAAACAAAACTGCATTCCTTAATGGATTTGTTAAAAAAGAGTTGTATATGATGCAACCGGAAGGTTTTGTCAATCCTAAAGGTACTAACAAAATATGCAAGCTCCAGCGATCCATCTATGGACTGGTGCAAGCATCTCGGAGTTGGAATATACGCTTTGATAAGTTGATCAAAGCATATAGTTTTATACAGACTTGCGGTGAAGCCTGTATTTACAAGAAAGTGAGTGGGAGCACTACAACATTTCTGATAAGTATATGTGAAAGACATATTGTTGATCGGAGATAATGTAGAATTATTCTACAAAGCATAAATGAATATTTGAAAGGAGTTTTTCAAAGAAAGACCTCGGTGAAGCTGCTTACATATTGAGCATCAAGATCTATTGAGATAGATCAAGATGCTTGATAAGTTTTTCAATGAGTACATACCTTGACAAGATTTTGAAGTAGTTCAAAATGGAACAGTCAAAGAAGTTCTTGCCTGTGTTACAAGGTGTGAAGTTGAGTAAGACTCAAAACCCGACCACGGCAGAAGATAGAGAGAGAATGAAAGTCATTCCCTATGCCCTAGTCATAGGTTCTATAAAGTATGCCATGTTGTGTACCAGACCTATTGTATACCCTGCCCTGAGTTTGGCAAGGGAGTACAATAGTGATCTAGGAGTAGATCACTGGACATTGGTCAAAATTACCCTTAGTGGAATAAGGATATGTTTCTCGATTATGGAGGTGACAAAAGGTTCGTCGTAAAGGGTTACGCCGATGCAAGTTTTGACACTGATCCAGATGACTCTAAGTCTCAATCTGGACACATATTGAAAGTGGGAGCAATTAGCTAGAATAGCTCCATGCAGAGCATTTTGACATAGAAATTTGCAAAATACTTACAGATCTGAATGTGGCAGACCGTTGACTAAACTTCTCTCACAAGCAAAACATGATCACACCTCAGTACTCTTTGGGTGTTAATCACATAACAACGTGAACTAGATTATTGACTCTAGTAAACCCTTTGGGTGTTGGTCACATGTCGATGTGAACTATGGGTGTTAATCCCATGGTGATGTGAACTATTGATGTTAAATCACATGGCGATGTGAACTAGATTATTGACTCTAGTGCAAGTGGGAGACTGAAGGAAATATGCCCTAGAGGCAATAATAAAGTTATTATTTATTTCCTTATATCATGATAAATGTTTATTATTCATGCTATAATTGTATTAACCGGAAACATAATACTTGTGTGAATACATAGACAAACTAAACATCACTAGTATGCCTCTACTTGACTAGCTCGTTAATCGAAGATGGTTATGTTTCCTAACCATAGACATGTGTTGTCATTTGATTAACGGGATCACATCATTAGGAGAATGATGTGAATGACATGACCCATTCCATTACTTAGCACCCGATCGTTTAGTATGTTGCTATTGCTTTCTTCATGACTTATACATGTTCTTGTGACTATGAGATTATGCAACTCCCGTTTGCCGGAGGAACACTTTGTGTGCTACCAAACGTCACAACGTAACTGTGTGATTATAAAGGTGCTCTACAGGTGTCTCCAAAGGTACACGTTGGGTTGGCGTATTTCGAGATTAGGATTTGTCACTCCGATTGTCGGAGAGGTATCTCTGGGCCCTCTCGATAATGCACATCACTTAAGCCTTGCAAGCAATACACGAATGAAATATGCCCTAGAGGCAATAATAAAGTTATTATTTATTTCCTTATATCATGATAAATGTTTATTATTCATGCTAGAATTGTATTAACCGGAAACATAATACATGTGTGAATATATAGACAAACAGAGTGTCACTAGTATGCCTCTACTTGACTAGCTCGTTAATCAAAGATGGTTATGTTTCCTAACCATGAACAAAGAGTTGTTATTTGATTAACGAGGTCACATCATTAGTTGAATGATCTGATTGACATGACCCATTCCATTAGCTTAGCACCCGATCGTTTAGTATGTTGCTATTACTTTCTTCATGACTTATACATGTTCCTATGACTATGAGATTATGCAACTCCCGTTTGCCGGAGGAACACTTTGGGTGCTACCAAACGTCACAACGTAACTGGGTGATTATAAAGGAGTACTACAGGTGTTTCCAATGGTAGATGTTGGGTTGGCGTATTTTGAGAATAGGATTTGTCACTCCGATTGTCGGAGAGGTATCTTTGGGCCCTCTCGGTAATACACATCACATAAGCCTTGCAAGCATTATAACTAAGATGTTAGTTGTGAGATGATGTATTACGGAACGAGTAAAGAGACTTACCGGTAACGAGATTGAACTAGGTATTGGATACCGACGATCGAATCTCGAGCAAGTAACATACCGATGACAAAGGGAACAACGTATGTTGTTATGCGGTCTTACCGATAAAGATCTTCGTAGAATATGTAGGAACCAATATGGGCATCTAGGTCCCGCTATTGGTTATTGACCGGAGACGCGTCTCGGTCATGTCTACATTGTTCTCGAACCGTAGGGTCCGCACGCTTCAGGTTTCGATGACAGTTATATTATGAGTTTATGAGTTTTGATGTACCGAAGGAGTTCGGAGTCCCGGATGAGATCGGTGACATGACGAGGAGTCTCGAAATGGTTGAGACGTAAAGATCGATATATTGGACGACTATATTCGGACTTCGGAAAGGTTCCGAGTGATTCGAGTATTTTTCGGAGTACCGGAGAGTTACGGGAATTCGCCGGGGAGTATATGGGCCTTATTGGGCCATACGGGAATAGAGGAGAGAGGCCAAAAGGAAGGAGGCCTGCGCCCCCCCTCTGGTCCGAATTGGACAAGGGGCGCAGCCCCCTTTTCCTTATTCCTCTCCCCCTCTTTCCCCTTCTCCTACTCCAACAAGGAAGGAGGGAGTCCTACTCCCGGTGGGAGTAGGACTCCCCTTGGCGCGCCTCCTCCTAGGCCGGCCGGCCCCTCCCCCTTGCTCCTTTATATACGGAGGCAGGGGGATACCCCATGACACACAAGTTGATCCACGTGATTGTTCCTTAGCCGTGTGCAGAGCCCCCTGCCACCATATTCCACCTCGGTCATATTGTAGCGGTGCTTAGGCGAAGCCCTGCGACAGTAGAACATCAAGATCGTCACCACGCCGTCGTGCTGGCGGAACTCCTCCCCGAAGCTTTGCTGGATCGGAGCCCGGGGATCGTCATCGAGCTGTACGTGTGCTAAGAACTCGAAGGTGCCGGAGTAACGGTGCTTGGATCGGTCAGATCGGGAAGAAGACGTACGACTACTTCCTCTATGTTGTGTCAATGCTTCCGTTGCGATCTACCAGGGTACGTAGATCAGACTCTCCCCCTCGTTTCTATGCATCACCATGATCTTGCGTGTGCGTAGGAATTTTTTTGAAATTACTACGTTCCCCAACAGTGGTATCAGAGCCTAGGTTTTATGGTTTGATGTTATTTGCACGAGTAGAAGACAAGTGAGTTGTGGGCGATACAAGTCATACTGCCTACCAGCATGTCATACTTTGGTTCGGCGGTATTGTTGGACGAGACGACCCGGACCAACCTTACGCGTACGCTTACGCGAGACCGGTTCCCTCGACGTGCTTTGCACATAGATGGCTTGCGGGGGACTGTCTCTCCAACTTTAGTTGAACCGAGTGTGGCTACGCCCGGTCCTTGAGAAGGTTAAAACGGAGTCTATTTGACAAACTATCGTTGTGGTTTTGATGCGTAGGTGAGATTGGTTCTTGCTTAAGCCCGTAGCAGCCACGTAAAACTTGCAACAACAAAGTAGAGGACGTCTAACTTGTTTTTGCAGGGCATGTTGTGATGTGATATGGTCAAGGCATGATGCTAAATTTTATTGTATGAGATGATCATGTTTTGTAACCGAGTTATCGGCAACTGGCAGGAGCCATATGGTTGTCGCTTTATTGTATGCAATGCAATCGTGATGTAATGCTTTACTTTATTACTAAGCGGTAGTGATAGTCGTGGAAGCATAAGATTAGTGAGACGACAACAATGCTACGATGGAGATCAAGGTGTCACGCCAGTGACGATGGTGATCATGACGGTGCTTCGGAGATGGAGATCACAAGCACAAGATGATGATGGCCATATCATATCACTTATATTGATTGCATGTGATGTTTATCCTTTTATGCATCTTATCTTGCTTTGATTGGCGGTAGCATTATAAGATGATCTCTCACTAAATTATCAAGAAGTGTTCTCCCTGAGTATGCACCGTTGCCAAAGTTCGTCGTGCCCAGACACCATGTGATGATCGGGTGTGATAAGCTCTACGTCCATCTACAACGGGTGCAAGCCAGTTTTGCACACGCAGAATACTCAGGTTAAACTTGACGAGCCTAGCATATGCAGATATGGCCTCGGAACACGGAGACCGAAAGGTCGAGCGTGAATCATATAGTAAATATGATCAACATAATGATGTTCACCATTGAAAACTACTCCATCTCACGTGATGATCGGTTATGGTTTAGTTGATTTGGATCACGTGTCACTTAGAGGATTAGAGGGATGTCTATCTAAGTGGGAGTTCTTAAGTAATATGATTAATTGAACTTTAATTTATCATGAACTTAGTCCTGGTAGTATTAGCATATCTATGTTGAAGACCAATAGCTCGCGTTGTTGCTTTCATATGTTTATTTTGATATGTTCCTAGAGAAAATTGTGTTGAAAGATGTTAGTAGCAATGATACGGATTGGATCCGTGATCTAAGGTTTATCCTCATTGTTGCACAGAAAAATTATGTCCTTGATGCACCGCTAGGTGACAGACCTATTGCAGGAGCAGATGCAGACGTTATGAACGTTTGGCTAGCTCAATATGATGACTACTTGATAGTTTAGTGCACCATGCTTAATGGCTTAGAATCGGGACTTCAACGACGTTTTGAACGTCATGAACCATATGAGATGTTCCAGGAGTTGAAGTTAATATTTCAAGCAAATACCCGAGTTGAGAGATATGAAGTCTCCAACAAGTTCTATAGCTAAAAAATGGAGGAGAATCGCTCAACTAGTGAGCATGTGCTCAGATTGTCTGGGTACTACAATCGCTTGAATCAAGTGGGAGTTAATCTTCCAGATAAGATAGTGATTGAAAAAATTCTCTAGTCACCATCACCAAGTTAGTAGAACTTCGTGATGAACTATGATATGCAAGGGATAACGGAAACGATTCCCAAGCTCTTCGTGATGCTGAAATCGATGAAGGTAGAAATCAAGAAAAACATCAAGTGTTGATGGTTGACAAGACCACTAGTTTGAAGAAAAGGGCAAAAGGGAAGAAGGGGAACTTCAAGAAGAACGGCAAGCAAGTTGCTGCTCAAGAGAAGAAGCCCAAGTCTGGTCCTAAGCCTGAAACTAAGTGCTTCTACTGCAAAGGGACTGGTCACTGGAAGCGGAACTGCCCCAAGTATTTGGCGGATAAGAAGGATGGCAAAGTGAACAAAAGTATATTTGATATACATGTTATTGATGTGTGCTTTACTAGTGTTTATAGCAACCCCTCAGTATTTGATATTGGTTCAGTTGCTAAGAGTAGTAACTCGAAACAGGAGTTGCAGAATAAACAGAGACTAGTTAAGAGTGAAGTAACGATGTGTGTTGGAAGTAGTTTCAAGATTGATATGATCATCATCGCACACTCCCCTATACTTTCGGGATTAGTGTTGAACTTAAATAAGTGTTATTTGGTTTTGCGTTGAGGATGAATATGATTTGATCATGTTTATCGCAATATGGTTATTCATTAAAGTCAGAGAATAATTGTTGTTCTGTTTACATGAATAAAACCTTCGATGGTCATACACCCAATGAAACAAGTTCGTTGGATCTCGATCGTAGTGATACACATATTCATAATATTGAAACCAAAAGATGCAAAGTTAATTATGATAGTGCAACTTATTTGTGGCACTGCCGTTTAGGTCATATTGGTATAAAGCGCATGAAGAAACTCCATGCTAATGGGCTTTCGGAATCACTTGATTATGAATCACTTGATGCTTGCGAACCATGCCTTTTGGGCAAGATGACTAAAACGCCGTTCTCCGGAACAATGGAGCAAGCAACAGATTTGTTGGAAATCATACATACTGATGTATGTGGTCCGATGAATATTTAAGGCTTGCAGCGGGTATCATTATTTTCTGACCTTCACAGATGATTTGAGCAGATATAGGTATATCTACTTAATGAAATAGAAGTCTGATACATTTGAAAAGTTCATATAATTTCAGAGTGAAGTGGAAAATCATCGTAACAAGAAAATAAAGTTTCTACGATCTGATCGTGGAAAAGAGTATTTGAGTTACGAGTTTGGTCTTCAGTTAAAACAATGTGAAATAGTTTCACTACTCACGCCACCTGGAACACCACAACATAATGGTGTGTCCGAACGTCATAACCGTACTTTATCGGATATAGTGCAATCTATGATGTTTCTTACCGATTTACCACTATCGTTTTTGGGGTCATGCATTAGAGACAGCTGCATTCACGTTAAAAAAGGGGCACCATCTATATCCGTCGAGACGACGCCTTATGAACTATGGTTTGGCAAGAAACCAAAGTTGTCATTTCTTGAAGTTTGGGGTTGCAATGCTTATGAGAAAAAGTTTCATCCTGATAAGCTCAAACCCAAATCGGAGAAATATGTCTTCATAGGATACCCAAAGGAGACTGTTGGGTACACCTTCTATCACAGATCCTAAGGCAAGACATTCGTTGCTTATAATGGATCCTTTCTAGAGAAGGAGTTTCTCTTGAAAGAAGTAAGTGGGAGGAAAGTAGAAAACTTGATAAGGTAATTGTACCTTCTACCTTATTGGAAAGTAGTTCATCACAAAAAATCTGTTCTTGTGACTACTACACCAATTAGTGAGGAAGCTAATGATGATGATCATGTAACTTCAGATCAAGTTACTACCGAATTTTGTAGGTAAACCAGAGTGAGATCCGCACCAGAGTGGTACGGTAATCCTGTTCTAGAGGTCATGTTACTTGACCATGACGAACCTACGAACTATGAGGAAGCGATGATGAGCCCAGATTCCGCGAAATGGTTTGAGGCCATGAAATCTGAGATATGATCCATGTATGAGAACAAAGTTTGGACTTTGGTTGACTTGCCCGATGATCGGCAAGCAATTGAGAATAAATGGATCTTCGAGAGGAAGACGGACGCTGATAGTAGTGTTACTATCTACAAAGCTAGAATTGTCGCAAAAGGTTTTCGACAAGTTCAAGGTGTTGACTACGATGAGAGCTTCTCACTCGTATCTATGCTTGAGTCTGTCCGAATCATGTTAGCAATTGCCGCATTTTATGATTATGAAATTTGGCAGAAGGATGTCAAAACTGCATTCCTGAATGGATTTCTGGAAGAAGAGTTGTATATGATACAACTAGAAGGTTTTGTCGATCCAAAGGGAGCTAACAAAATATGCAAGCTCCAGCGATCCATCTATGGACTGGTGCAAGCATCTCAGAGTTGGAATACACGCTTTGATAAGTTGATCAAGGCATATAGTTTTATACAGACTTGCGGTGAAGCCTGTATTTACAAGAAAGTGAGTGGGAGCACTACAACATTTCTGATAAGTATATGTGAATGACATATTGTTGATCGGAAATAATGTAGAATAATTCTGTAAAGCATAAAGGAGTTTTTGAAAGGAGTTTTTCAAAGAAAGACTTCGGTGAAGCTGCTTACATATTGAGCATCAAGATCTATAGAGATAGATCAAGACGCTTGATAAGTTTTTTCAATAAATACATACCTTGACAAGATTTTAAAGTAGTTCAAAATGGAACAGTCAAAGAAAGAGTTTCTTGCCTATGTTACAAGGTGTGAAATTGAGTAAGACTCAAAGCCCGATCACGGCAGAAGATAGAAAAAGAATGAATGTCATTCCCTATGCCTTGGTCATAGGTTCTATAAAGTACGCCATGCTGTGTACCAGATCTATTGTATACCCTACCACTGAGTTTGGCAAGGGAGTACAATAGTGATCTAGGTGTAGATCACTGGACAGCGGTCAAAATTATCCTTAGTGGAATAAGGATATGTTTCTCGATTATGGAAGTGAAAAAAGGTTCGTCGTAAAGGGTTACGCCGATGCAAGTTTTGACACTAATCTAGATGACTCTAAGTCTCGGTCTAGATACATATTGAAAGTGGGAGCAATTAGCTAGAGTAGCTCCATGCAGAGCATTGTTGACATAGAAATTTGCAAAATACATGTGGATCTGAATGTGGCAGACCCGTTGACTAAGATTCTCTCACAAGCAAAACATGATCACACCTTAGTACTCATTGGGTGTTAATCACATAGCGATGTGAACTAGATTACTGAATCTAATAAACCCTTTGGGTGTTGGTCACATGGCGATGTGAACTATGGGTGTTAATCACATGATAATGCGAACTATCGATATTAATCACATGGTGATGTGATCTAGATTATTGACTCTAGTGCAAGTGGGAGACTGAAGGAAATATGCCCTAGAGGCAATAATAAAGTTATTATTTATTTCCTTATATCATGATAAATGTTTATTATTCATGCTAGAATTGTATTAACCGGAAACATAATACATGTGTGAATGTATAGACAAACAGAGTGTCACTAGTATGCCTCTACTTGACTAGCTCGTTAATCAAAGATGGTTATGTTTCCTAACCATGAACAAAGAGTTGTTATTTGATTAACGAGGTCACATCATTAGTTGAATGATCTGATTGACATGACCCATTCCATTAGCTTAGCACCTGATCGTTTAGTATGTTGCTATTGCTTTCTTCATGACTTATACATGTTCCTATGACTATGAGATTATGCAACTCCCGTTTGCCGGAGGAACACTTTGGGTGCTACCAAACGTCACAACGTAACTGGGTGATTATAAAGGAGTACTACAGGTGTTTCCAATGGTAGATGTTGGGTTGGCGTATTTCGAGAATAGGATTTGTCACTCCGATTGTCGGAGAGGTATCTTTGGGCCCTCTCGGTAATACACATCACATAAGCCTTGCAAGCATTATAACTAAGATGTTAGTTGTGAGATGATGTATTATGGAACGAGTAAAGAGACTTACCGGTAACGAGATTGAACTAGGTATTGGATACCGACGATCGAACCTCGGGCAAGTAACATACCGATGACAAAGGGAACAACATATGTTGTTATGCGGTCTGACCGATAAAGATCTTCGTAGAATATGTAGGAACCAATGTGGGCATCTAGGTCCCGCTATTGGTTATTGACCGGAGACGTGTCTCGGTCATTTCTACATTGTTCTCGAACCGTAGGGTCCGCACGCTTAAGGTTTCGATGACAGTTATATTATGAGTTTATGAGTTTTGATGTACCGAAGGAGTTCGGAGTCCCGGATGAGATCGGGGACATGACGAGGAGTCTTGAAATGGTCGAGACGTAAAGATCGATATATTGGACGACTATATTCGGACTTCGGAAAGGTTCCGAGTGATTCGGGTATTTTTCGGAGTACCGGAGAGTTACGTGAATTCGCCGGGGAGTATATGGGCCTTATTGGGCCATACGGGAATAGAGGAGAGAGGCCAAAAGGAAGGAGGCCTGCACCCCCCCTCTGGTCCGAATTGGACAAGGGGCGCAGCCCCCTTTTCCTTATTCCTCTCCCCCTCTTTCCCCTTCTCCTACTCCAACAAGGAAGGAGGGAGTCCTACTCCCGGTGGGAGTAGGACTCCCCTTGGCGCGCCTCCTCCTAGGCCGGCCGGCCCCTCCCCCTTGCTCCTTTATATACGGAGGCAGGGGGGCACCCCATGACACACAAGTTGATCTACGTGATCGTTCCTTAGCCGTGTGCGGTGCCCCCTGCCACCATATTCCACCTCGTTCATATTGTAGCGGTGCTTAGGCGAAGCCCTGCGACAGTAGAACATCAAGATCGTCACCAAGCCGTCGTGCTGGCGGAACTCCTCCCCGAAGCTTTGCTGGATCGGAGCCCGGGGATCGTCATCGAGCTGTACGTGTGCTAAGAACTCGGAGGTGCCGGAGTAACGGTGCTTGGATCGGTCGGATCGGGAAGAAGACGTACGACTACTTCCTCTATGTTGTGTCAACGCTTCCGTTGCGATCTACCAGGGTACGTAGATCAGACTCTCCCCCTCGTTGATATGCATCACCATGATCTTGCGTGTGCGTAGGAATTTTTTTGAAATTACTACGTTCGCCAACAATACAACTAATGAGTTAGTTGCGAGATGATGTATTACGGAACGAGTAAAGAGACTTGCCGATAACGAGATTGAACTAGGTGTTGAGATACCTGAAGGAAATATGCCCTAGAGGCAATAATAAAGTTACTATTTATTTCCTTATTTCATGATAAATGTTTATTATTCATGCTAGAATTGTATTAGCCGGAAACATAATACATGTGTGAATACATAGACAAACAGAGTGTCACTAGTATGCCTCTACTTGATTAGCTCATTAATCAAAGATGGTTATATTTCCTAACCATAGACAAAGAGTTGTTATTTGATTAATGGGATCACATCATTAGATGAATGATCTGATTGACTTGACCCATTCCGTTAGCTTAGCACTTGATCGTTTAGTTTGTTGCTATTGCTTTCTTCATGACTTATACATGTTCCTATGACTATGAGATTATGTAACTCCCGTGTGCCGGAGGAACACTTTGTGTGCTACCAAACATCACAACGTAACTGGGTGATTATAAAGGTGCTCTACAGGTGTCTCCAAAGGTACATGTTGGGTTGACGTATTTCGAGATTAGGATTTGTCACTTCGAATGTCGGAGAGGTATCTCTGGGCTCTCTCGGTAATGCACATCACTTAAGCCTTGCAAGCATTGCAACTAATGAGTTAGTTGCGAGATGATGTATTACGGAACGAGTAAAGAGACTTGCCGGTAACGAGATTGAACTAGGTATTGGATACCGACGATCGAATCTCGGGCAAGTAACATACCGATGACAAAGGGAACAAAGTATGTCGTTATGCGGTCTGACCGATAAAGATCTTCATAGAATATGTAGGAGCCAATATGGGCATCCAGGTCCCGCTATTGGTTATTGACCGGAGACGTGTCTCGGTCATGTCTACATTGTTCTCGAACCCGTAGGGTCCGCATGCTTAACGTTCATTGACGACATAGTACTATGTGAGTTATGTATGTTGGTGACCGAATGTTGTTCGGAGTCTGGGATGTGATCACGGACATGATGAGGAACTCCGGAATGGTCTGGAGATAAAGTTTGATATATGGGATAATAGTGTTTGGTCACCGGAAGGGTTCCGGAAATCACCGGAAGGGGTTCCGGATGTTTCCCAAAATGTTTGGGTACGAGAACACTTTATTTGGCCCAAAGGGGAAAGCCCACAAGGTTTTTGGAAAGCGCAAAAGGTTTCGATGACAGTTATATTATGAGTTTATACATTTTGATGTACCAAAGGTTGTTCGGAGTCCCGGATGTGATCACGGACATGACGAGGAGTCTCAAAATGGTCGAGACATAAAGATTGATATATTGGAAGCCTATGTTTGGGTATCGGAAGTGTTCCGGGTGAAATCGGGATTTTACCGGAGTACCGGGAGGTTATCGGAACCCCCCCCCCCCCCCGGGAGTTATATGGGCCTTAGTGTGCCTTAGTGGAAAAGAGAAGGGGCAGCCCAAGATGGGCCGCGCGCCCCTCCCCTCCCTTGGTCCGAATAGGACAAGGAGAGGGGGCCAGCCCCCCTCTCTCTTTTCCCCCCTCCGCGAATCCTATTCCAACTAGGATTGGGGGGAGGGGAATCCTACTCCCAGAGGGAGTAGGACTCCTCCTGGCGCGCCTCTCCTAGGCCGGCCGCACCCCCCCTTGATCCCTTATATACGGAGGCAGGGGAACCCTAGAGACACACAAGTTGATCCATGTGATCATATTCTTAGCCGTGTGCGGCGCCCCCTGCCACCATAGTCCTCGTTAATATTGTAGCGGTGCTTAGGCGAAGCCCTGCGACAGTAGTACATGAAGATCGTCACCACGCCGTCGTGCTGACGGAACTCTTCCCCGACACTTTGCTGGATCGGAGTCCGGGGATCGTCATCGAGCTGAACATGTGCTAGAACTCGGAGGTGCCATAGTTTCGGTGCTTGATCGGTCGGGTCGTGAAGACGTACGACTACATCAACCGCGTTGTCATAACGCTTCCGCTATCGGTCTACGAGGGTACGTAGACAACACTCTCCCCTCTCGTTGCTGTGCATCACCATGATCTTGCGTGTGCATAGGAATTTTTTTGAAATTACTACGTTCCCCAACAGTGGTATCAGAGCCAGGTTTTATGTGTTGATGTTATATGCACGAGTAGAACACAAGTGAGTTGTGGGCGATATAAGTCATACTGCTTACCAGCATGTCATACTTTGGTTCGGCGGTATTGTTGGACGAAGCTATTGGGGAACGTAGTAATTTCGAAAATTTTCCTACGCACACGCAAGATCATGGTGATGCATAGCAACGAGGGGGAGAGTATTGTCTACGTACCAACGCAGACCGACTGCGGAAGCGATCTCACAACGTAGAGGAAGTAGTCGTACGTCTTCTTCCCGATCCGACCGATCCAAGCACCGTTACTCCGGCACCTCCGAGTTCTTAGCACACGTTCAGCTCGATGACGATCCTCGGGCTCCGATCCAGCAAAGCGTCGAGGAAGAGTTCCGTCAGCACAACGGCGTGGTGATGATCTTGATGTACTACCGACGCAGGGCTTCGCCTAAGCTCTACAACGATATGACCGAGGTGGAATTTGGTGGCAGGGGGCACCACACACGGCTAAGGAACGATCAACAATGATCAACTTGTGTGTCTATGGGGTGCCCCCTGCCCCCGTATATAAAGGAGCAGGGGGAGGGGTTCGGCCGGCTTGGGAGAGAGGCACAGGGGGAGTCCCACTCCTACCGGGAGTAGGACTCCCCCCAATCCTATTCCTAATAGGACTCTTCAAAGAGAAGAGAGAAGAGAGGGGGGCCGGCCCCTTCTCCTAGTCCTAATAGGACTAGGGAAGGGGGGGAGGCGCGCAGCCCTTGTGGGCAGCCCCTTTTCACTTTTTCACTAAGGCGCAATAGGCCCATTTGCCTCCCGGGGGGTTCCGGTAACCCTCCCGGTATTCCGGTAAAATCCCGATTTCACCCGGAACACTTCCGGTGTCCAAACATAGGCTTCCAATATATCAATCTTTACGTCTTGACCATTTCGAGACTCCTCGTCATGTCCGTGATCACATCCGGGACTCCGAACAACCTTCGGTACATCAAAATGCATAAACTCATAATAACTGTCATCGTAACGTTAAGCGTGCGGACCCTACGGTTCGAGAACAATGTAGACATGACCGAGACACGTCTCCGGTGAATAACCAATAGCGGGACCTGGATGCCCATATTGGCTCCTACATATTCTACGAAGATCTTTATCGGTCAGACCGCATAACAACATACGTTGTTCCCTTTGTCATCGGTATGTTACTTGCCCGAGATTCGATCGTCGGTATCCAATACCTAGTTCAATCTCGTTACCGGCAAGTCTCTTTACTCGTTCCGTAATACATCATCTCACAACTAACATATTAGTTGCAGTGCTTGCAAGGCTTATGTGATGTGCATTACCGAGAGGGCCTAGAGATACCTCTCCGACACTCGGAGTGACAAACCCTAATCTCGAAATACGCCAACCCAACATCTACCATTGGAGACACCTGTAGTACTCCTTTATAATCACCCAGTTATGTTGTGACGTTTGGTAGTACCCAAAGTATTCCTCCGGTAAACGGGAGTTGCATAATCGCATAGTTATAGGAACATGTATAAGTCATGAAGAAAGCAATAGCAACATACTAAACGATCGGGTGCTAAGCTAATGGAATGGGTCATGTCAATCAGATCATTCAACTAATGATGTGACCTCGTTAATCAAATAACAACTCTTTGTTCATGGTTAGGAAACATAACCATCTTTGATTAACGAGCTAGTCAAGTAGAGGCATACTAGTGACACTCTGTTGGTCTATGTATTCACACATGTATTATGTTTCCGGTTAATACAATTCTAGCATGAATAATAAACATTTATCATGATATAAGGAAATAAATAATAACTTTATTATTGCCTCTAGGGCATATTTCCTTCAGTCTCCCACTTGCACTAGAGTCAATAATCTAGATTACACAGTAATGATTCTAACACCCATGGAGCCTTGGTGCTGATCATGTTTTGCTCGTGGAAGAGGCTTAGTCAACGGGTCTGCAACATTCAGATCCGTATGTATCTTGCAAATCTCTATGTCTCCCACCTGGACTAAATCCCGGATGGAGTTGAAGCGTCTCTTGATGTGTTTGGTCCTCTTGTGAAATCTGGATTCCTTTGCCAAAGCAATTGCACCAGTATTGTCACAAAAGATTTTCATTGGACCCGATGCACTAGGTATGACACCTAGATCGGATATGAACTCCTTCATCCAGACTCCTTCGTTAGCTGCTTCCGAAGCAGCTATGTACTCCGCTTCACATGTAGATCCCGCTACGACGCTTTGTTTAGAACTGCACCAACTGACAGCTCCACCGTCTAAAGTAAACACGTATCCAGTTTGCGATTTAGAATCGTCCGGATCAGTGTCAAAGCTTGCATCAACATAACCTCTTACGGTGAGCTCTTTGTCACCTCCATATACGAGAAACATATCCTTAGTCCTTTTCAGGTATTTCAGGATGTTCTTGACCGCTGTCCAGTGATCCACTCCTGGATTACTTTGGTACCTCCCTGCTAAACTTATAGCAAGGCACACATCAGGTCTGGTACACAGCATTGCATACATGATAGAGCCTATGGCTGAAGCATAGGGAACATCTTTCATTTTCTCTCTATCTTCTGCATTGGTCGGGCATTGAGTCTGACTCAACTTCACACCTTGTAACACAGGTAAGAACCCTTTCTTTGCTTGATCCATTTTGAACTTCTTCAAAATCTTGTCAAGGTATGTGCTTTGTGAAAGTCCAATTAAGCGTTTTGATCTATCTCTATAGATCTTTATGCCTAATATGTAAGCAGCTTCCCCGAGGTCTTTCATCAAAAAACTTTTATTCAAGTATCCCTTTATGCTATCCAGAAATTCTATATCATTTCCAAACAGCAATATGTCATCCACATTTAATATCAGAAATGCTACAGAGCTCCCACTCACTTTCTTGTAAATACAGGCTTCTCCGAAAGTCTGTATAAAGCCAAATGCTTTGATCACACTATCAAAGCGTTTATTCCAACTCCGAGATGCTTGCACCAGTCCATAAATGGATCACTGGAGTTTGCACACTTTGTTAGCTCCCTTTGGATCGACAAAACCTTCTGGTTGCATCATATACAACTCTTCTTCCAGAAATCCATTCAGGAATGCAGTTTTGACATCCATTTGCCATATTTCATAATCATAAAATGCGGCAATTGCTAACATGATTCTGACGGATTTAAGCATCACTACGGGTGAGAAGGTCTCATCGTAGTCAACCCCTTGAACTTGTCGAAAACCTTTTGCGACAAGTCGAGCTTTATAGACAGTAATATTACCGTCAGCGTCAGTCTTTTTCTTGAAGATCCATTTATTCTCAATTGCTTGCCGATCATCGGGCAAGTCAACCAAAGTCCATACTTTGTTCTCATACATGGATCCCATCTCAGATTTCATGGCCTCAAGCCACTTTGCGGAATCTGGGCTCACCATCGCTTCTTCATAGTTCGTAGGTTCATCATGATCTAGTAGCATGACTTCCAGAACAGGATTACCGTACCACTCTGGTGCGGATCTCACTCTGGTTGATCTACATGGTTCAGTAGTATCTTGCCATGAAGTTTCATGATCATCATCATTAGCTTCCTCACTAATTGGTATAGGTGTCGCAGAAACAGTTTTCTGTGATGTACTATTTTCCAATAAGGGAGCAGGTACAGTTACCTCATCAAGTTCTACTTTCCTCCCACTCACTTCTTTCGAGAGAAACTCCTTCTCTAGAAATGATCCATTCTTAGCAACGAATGTCTTGCCTTCGGATCTGTGATAGAAGGTATACCCAACAGTTTCCTTTGGGTATCCTATGAAGACACATTTCTCCGCTTTGGGTTCGAGCTTATCAGGTTGAAGCTTTTTCACATAAGCATCGCAGCCCCAAACTTTAAGAAACGACAACTTTGGTTTCTTGCCAAACCATAGTTCATAAGGCGTCGTCTCAACGGATTTTGATGGTGCCCTATTTAACGTGAATGCGGCCGTCTCTAAAGCATAACCCCAAAACGATAGCGGTAAATCAGTAAGAGACATCATAGATCGCACCATATCTAGTAAAGTACGATTACGACGTTCGGACACACCATTATGCTGTGGTGTTCCGGGTGGCGTGAGTTGCGAAACTATTACACAATTTTTCAAATGTATACCAAACTCGTAACTCAAATATTCTCCTCCACGATCAGATCGTAGAAACTTTATTTTCTTGTTACGATGATTTTCAACTTCACTCTGAAATTCCTTGAACTTTTCAAATGTTTCAGACTTATGTTTCATTAAGTAGATATACCCATATCTGCTTAAATCATCTGTGAAGGTGAGAAAATAACGATATCCGCCACGAGCCTCAATATTCATCGGACCACATACATCGGTATGTATGATTTCCAATAAATCTGTTGCTCTCTCCATAGTACCGGAGAACGGTGTTTTAGTCATCTTGCCCATGAGGCACGGTTCGCAAGTACCAAGTGATTCATAATCAAGTGGTTCCAAAAGCCTATCAGTATGGAGTTTCTTCATGCGCTTTACACCGATATGACCTAAACGGCAGTGCCACAAATAAGTTGCAATATCATTATCAACTCTGCATCTTTTGGCTTCTACATTATGAATATGTGTATCACTACTATCGAGATTCAATAAGAATAGACCACTCTTCAAGGGTGCATGACCATAAAAGATATTACTCATATAAATAGAACAACCATTATTCTCTGATTTAAATGAATAACCGTCTCGCATCAAACAAGATCCAGATATAATGTTCATGCTCAACGCTGGCACCAAATAACAATTATTTAGGTCTAATATTAATCCCGAAGGTAGATGTAGAGGTAGCGTGCCGACCGCGATCACATCGACTTTGGAACCGTTTCCCACGCGCATCGTCACCTCGTCCTTTGCTAGCGTCCGCTTATTCCGTAGTCCCTGTTTCGAGTTGCAAATATTAGCAACAGAACCAGTATCAAATACCCAGGTGCTACTGCGAGCTCTAGTAAGGTACACATCAATAACATGTATATCACATCTACCTTTGTTCACCTTGCCATCCTTCTTATCCGCCAAATACTTGGGGCAGTTCCGCTTCCAGTGACCAGTTTGCTTGCAGTAGAAGCACTCAGTTTCAGGCTTAGGTCCAGACTTGGGTTTCTTCTCCTGAGCAGCAACTTGCTTGCTGTTCTTCTTGAAGTTCCCCTTCTTCTTCCCTTTGTCCTTTTTCTTGAAACCAGTGGTTTTGTTAACCATCAACACTTGATGCTCCTTCTTGATTTCTACCTCCGCAGCTTTCAGCATTGCGAAGAGCTCAGGAATAGTCTTGTTCATCCCTTGCATATTATAGTTCATCACGAAGCTCTTGTAGCTTGGTGGCAGTGATTGGAGAATTCTGTCAATGACGCAATCATCTGGAAGATTAACTCCCATCTGAATCAAGTGATTATTATACCCAGACATTTTGAGTATATGCTCACTGACAGAACTGTTCTCCTCCATCTTGCAGCTATAGAACTTATTGGAGACTTCATATCTCTCAATTCGGGCATTTGCTTGAAATATTAACTTCAACTCCTGGAACATCTCATATGCTCCATGACGTTCAAAACGTCGTTGAAGTCCCGATTCTAAGCCGTAAAGCATGGCACACTGAACTATTGAGTAGTCATCAGCTTTGCTCTGCCAGACGTTCATAACATCTGGCGTTGCTCCAGCAGCAGGCCTGGCACCCAGCGGTGCTTCCAGGACGTAATTCTTCTGTGCAGCAATGAGGATAATCCTCAGGTTACGGACCCAGTCCGTGTAATTGCTACCATCATCTTTCAACTTTGCTTTCTCAAGGAACGCATTAAAATTCAACGGAACAACAGCACGAGCCATCTATCTACAATCAACATAAACAAGCAAGATACTATCAGGTACTAAGTTCATGATAAGTTTAAGTTTAGTTAATCAAATTACTTAGGAACTCCCACTTAGATAGACATCCCTCTAATCCTCTAAGTGATCACGTGATCCAAATCAACTAAACCATAACCGATCATCACGTGAGATGGAGTAGTTTTCAATGGTGAACATCTTCATGTTGATCATATCTACTATATGATTCACGCTCGACCTTTCGGTCTCTGTGTTCCGAGGCCATATCTGCATATGCTAGGCTCGTCAAGTTTAACCTGAGTATTCTGCGTGTGCAAAACTGGCTTGCACCCGTTGTAGATGGACGTAGAGCTTATCACACCCGATCATCACGTGGTGTCTGGGCACGACGAACTTTGGCAATGGTGCATACTCAGGGAGAACACTTCTTGATAATTTAGTGAGAGATCATCTTATAATGCTACCGTCAATCAAAGCAAGATAAGATGCATAAAAGGATAAACATCACATGCAATCAATATAAGTGATATGATATGGCCATCATCATCTTGTGCTTGTGATCTCCATCTCCGAAGCACCGTCATGATCACCATCGTCACCGGCGCGACACCTTGATCTCCATCGTAGCATCGTTGTCGTCTCGCCAATCTTATGCTTCCACGACTATCACTACCGCTTAGTAGTAAAGTAAAGCATTACATCGCGATTGCATTGCATACAATAAAGCGACAACCATATGGCTCCTGCCAGTTGCCGATAACTCGGTTACAAAACATGATCATCTCATACAATAAAATCAGCATCATGCCTTGACCATATCACATCACAACATGCCCTGCAAAAACAAGTTAGACGTCCTCTACTTTGTTGTTGCAAGTTTTACGTGGCTGCTATGGGCTTAAGTAAGAACTCATCTCACCTACGCATCAAAACCATAACGATAGTTCGTCAAATAGACTCCGTTTTAACCTTCTCAAGGACCGGGCGTAGCCACACTTGGTTCAACTAAAGTTGGAGAGACAGTCTTCCGCAAGCCATCTATGTGCAAAGCACATCGAGGGAACCGGTCTCGCGTAAGAGTACGCGTAAGGTTGGTCCGGATCGTCTCGTCCAACAATACCGCCGAACCAAAGTATGACATGCTGGTAGGCAGTATGACTTGTATCGTCCACAACTCACTTGTGTTCTACTCGTGCAAATAACATCAAACCATAAAACCTAGGCTCGGATGCCACTGTTGGGGAACGTAGTAATTTCGAAAATTTTCCTACGCACACGCAAGATCATGGTGATGCATAGCAACGAGGGGGAGAGTATTGTCTACGTACCAATGCAGACCGACTGCGGAAGCGATCTCACAACGTAGAGGAAGTAGTCGTACGTCTTCTTCCCGATCCGACCGATCCAAGCACCGTTACTCCGGCACCTCCGAGTTCTTAGCACACGTTCAGCTCGATGACGATCCTCGGGCTCCGATCCAGCAAAGCGTCGAGGAAGAGTTCCGTCAGCACAACGGCGTGGTGACGATCTTGATGTACTACCGACGCAGGGCTTCGCCTAAGCTCTACAACGATATGACTGAGGTGGAATTTGGTGGCAGGGGGCACTGCACACGGCTAAGGAACGATCAACAATGATCAACTTGTGTGTCTATGGGGTGCCCCCTGCCCCCGTATATAAAGGAGCAGGGGGAGGGGTTCGGCCGGCTTGGGAGAGAGGCGCAGGGGGAGTCCCACTCCTACCGGGAGTAGGACTCCCCCCCAATCCTATTCCTAATAGGACTCTTCAAAGAGAAGAGAGAAGAGAGGGGGGCCGTCCCCTTCTCCTAGTCCTAATAGGACTAGGGAAGGGGGGGAGGCGCGCAGCCCTTGTGGGCAGCCCCTTTTCACTTTTTCACTAAGGCCCAATAGGCCCATTTGCCTCCCGGGGGGTTCCGGTAACCCTCCTGGTATTCCGGTAAAATCCCGATTTCACCCAGAACACTTCCGGTGTCCAAACATAGGCTTCCAATATATCAATCTTTACGTCTCGACCATTTCGAGACTCCTCGTCATGTCCGTGATCACATCCGGGACTCCGAACAACCTTCGGTACATCAAAATGCATAAACTCATAATAAGTGTCATCGTAACGTTAAGCGTGCGGACCCTACAGTTCGAGAACAATGTAGACATGACCGAGACACGTCTCCGGTCAATAACCAATAGCGGGAGCTGGATGCCCATATTGGCTCCTACATATTCTACGAAGATCTTTATCGGTCAGACCGCATAACAACATACGTTGTTCCCTTTGTCATCGGTATGTTACTTGCCCGAGATTCGATCGTCGGTATCCAATACCTAGTTCAATCTCGTTACCGGCAAGTCTCTTTACTCGTTCCGTAATACATCATCTCACAACTAACATATTAGTTGCAGTGCTTGCAAGGCTTATGTGATGTGCATTACCGAGAGGGCCGAGAGATACCTCTCCGACACTCGGAGTGACAAACCCTAATCTCGAAATACGCCAACCCAACATCTACCATTGGAGACACCTGTAGTACTCCTTTATAATCACCCAATTACGTTGTGATGTTTGGTAGTACCCAAAGTATTCCTCCGGTAAACGGGAGTTCCATAATCTCATAGTTATAGGAACATGTATAAGTCATGAAGAAAGCAATAGCAACATACTAAACGATCGGGTGCTAAGCTAATGGAATGGGTCATGTCAATCAGATCATTCAACTAATGATGTGACCTCGTTAATCAAATAACAACTCTTTGTTCATGGTTAGGAAACATAACCATCTTTGATTAACGAGCTAGTCAAGTAGAGGCATACTAGTGACACTCTGTTGGTCTATGTATTCACACATGTATTATGTTTCTGGTTAATACAATTCTAGCATGAATAATAAACATTTATCATGATATAAGGAAATAAATAATAACTTTATTATTGCCTCTAGGGCATATTTCCTTCAGAAGCGGCCCAGACCGACATTACGCATACGCTTACGCGAGACCGGTTCTCCCGATGTGCTTTGCACAAAGGTGGCTAGCGGGTGGCAGTTTCTCCAACTTTAGTTAAACCGAGTGTGGCTACGCCCGGTCCTTGCGAAGGTTAAAACAGCACCAACTTGACAAACTATCATTGTGGTTTTGATGCGTAGGTAAGATTGGTTCTTGCTTAAGCCCGTAGCAGCCACGTAAAACTTGCAACAACAAAGTAGAGGACGTCTAACTTGTTTTTGCAGGGCATGTTGTGATGTGATATGGTCAAGACATGATGCTGAATTTTGCTGTATGAGATGATCATGTTTTGTAACCGAGTTATCGGCAACTGGCAGGAGCCATATGGTTGTCGCTTTATTGTATGCAATACAATCGTGCTGTAATGCTTTAGTTTATCACTAAGCGGTAGCGATAGTCGTGGAAGCATAAGATTGGCGAGACGATAACGATGCTACGATGGAGATCAAGGTGTCGCGTCGGTGACGATGGTGATCATGACGGTGCTTCGGAGATGGAGATCACAGGCACAAGATGATGATGGCCATATCATATCACTTATATTGATTGCATGTGATGTTTATTTTTATGCATCTTATCTTGCTTTGATTGACGGTAGCATTATAAGATGATCTCTCACTAAATTATCAAGAAGTGTTCTCCCTGAGTATGCACCGTTGCGAAAGTTCTTCGTGCTGAGACACCACGTGATGATCGGGTGTGATAGGCTCTACGTTTAAATACAACGGGTGCAAAACAGTTGCACACGCGGAATACTCAGGTTATACTTGACGAGCCAAGCATGTACAGATATGGCCTCGGAACACGGAGACCGAAAGGTCGAGCGTGAATCATATAGTAGATATGATCAACATAGTGATGTTCACCAATGAAACTGCTCCATCTCACGTGATGATCGGACATGGTTTAGTTGATTTGGATCACGTAATCACTTTGAGGATTAGAGGGATGTCTATCTAAGTGGGAGTTATTAAGTAATATGATTAATTGAACTTAAATTTATCATGAACTTAGTCCTGGTAGTATTTTTCATATTATGTTGTAGATCAATAGCTCACGTTGTTGCTTCCCTGTGTTTATTTTGATATGTTCCTAGAGAAAATTGTGTTGAAAGATGTTAGTAGCAATGATGCGGATTGGATCCGTGATCTGAGGTTTATCTTCATTGCTGCACAGAAAAATTATGTCCTTGATGCACCGCTAGGTGACAGACCTATTGTAGGAGCAGATGCAGACGTTATGAACGTTTGGCTAGCTCAATATGATGACTACTTGATAGTTTAGTGCACCATGCTTAACGGCTTAGAATCGGGACTTCAAAGACGTTTTGAACGTCATGGACCATATGAGATGTTCCAGGAGTTGAAGTTAATATTTCAAGCAAATACCCGAGTTGAGAGATATGAAGTCTCCAACAAGTTCTATAGCTAAAAGATGGAGGAGAATCGCTCAACTAGTGAGCATGTACTCAGATTGTCTGGGTACTACAATCGCTTGAATCAAGTGGGAGTTAATCTTCTAGATAAAATAGCGATTGACAGAATTCTCTAGTCACCATCACCAAGTTAGTAGAACTTCGTGATGAACTATAATATGCAAGGGATAACGGAAACGATTCCCAAGCTCTTCGTGATGCTAAAATCGACGAAGGTAGAAATCAAGAAAAACATCAAGTGTTGATGGTAGACAAGACCACTAGTTTCAAGAAAAGGGCAAAAGGAAGAAGGGGAACTTCAAGAAGAACGGCAAGCAAGTTGCTGCTCAAGTGAAGAAACCCAAGTCTAGTCCTAAGCCTGAGACTAAGTGCTTCTACTGCAAAGGGATTGGTCACCGAAAGCAGAACTACCCCAAGTATTTGGTGGATAAGAAAGGATGGCAAAGTAAACAAAGGTATATTTGATATACATGTTATTGATGTGTACTTTACTAGTGTTCATAGCAACCCCTCAGTATTTGGTACAAGTTCAGTTGCTAAGATTAGTAACTCGAAACGGGAGTTGTAGAATAAACAAAGACTAGTTAAGGGTGAAGTGACGATGTGTATTCGAAGTGGTTCCAAGATTGATATGATCATCATCGCACACTCCCTATACTTTCGGGATTAGTGTTGAAACTAAATAAGTGTTATTTGGTGTTTGCGTTGAGTATGAATATGATTTGATCATGTTTATTGTAATACGGTTATTCATTTAAGTAAGAGAATAAATTGTTGTTCTGTTTACATGAATAAAACCTTATATATTTACACACCCAATGAAAATAGTTCATTGGATCTCGATCGTGGTGATACCCGTAATCATAATATTGAAAGCAAAAGATGCAAAGTTAATAATGATAGTGCAGCTTATTTGTGGCACTGCCGTTTAGGCCATATCGGTGTAAAGCGCATGAAGAAACTCCATACTGATGGACTTTTGTAATCACTTGATTATGAATCACTTGATGCTTGCGAACCATGCCTTATGGGCAAGATGACTAAAACGCCGTTCTCCGAAACAATGAAGCAAGCAACAGATTTGTTGGAAATCATACATACTGATGTATGTGGTCCGATGAATATTAAGGCTTGCAGCAGGTATCATTATTTTCTGACCTTCACAGATGATTTGAGCAGATATGGGGATATCTACTTGATGAAACATAAGTCTGAAACATTTGAACAGTTCAAAGAATTTCAAAGTGAAGTGGAAAATCATCGTGACAAGAAAATAAGGTTTCTACGATCTGATCACGGAGACAAATATTTGAGTTACGAGTTTGGTCTTCAATTAAAACATTGTGGAATAGTTTCACAAACTCATGCCACCTAGAACACCACAGCATAATGGTGTGTCTGATCGTCATAACTGTACTTTATTGGATATAGTGCAATCTATGATGTTTCTTACCGATTTACCAATATCGTTTTGGGATCATGCATTAGAGACAGCTACATTCACATTAAAAAGGGGCACCATCTAAGTCCGTTGAGACGACACAATCTGAACTGTGGTTTGGCAAGAAACCAAAGTTGTCGTTTCTTAAAGTTTGGGGTTGTGATGCTTATATGAAAAAGTTTCATCCTGATAAGCTCAAACCCAAATCGGAGAAATATGTCTTCATAGGATACCCAAAGGAGACTGTTGGGTACACCTTCTATCACAGATCCGAAGGCAAGACATTCGTTGATGAGAATGGATACTTTCTAGAGAAGGTGTTTCTCTCGAAAGAAGTGAGTGGGAGGAAAAGTAGAAAACTTGATAAGGTAATTGTATCATCTCCCTTATTGGAAAGTAGTTCATCACATAAATTTGTTCTTGTGACTACTACACCAATTAGTGAGGAAGCAAATGATGATGATCTTGTAACTTCAGATCAAGTTACTACCGAATCTCGTAGGTAAAACAGAGTGAGATCCGCACCAGAGTGGTACGGTAATCCTGTTCTAGAAGTCATGTTACTAGACCATGACGAACTTGCGAACTATGAAGAAGCGATGATGAGCCCAAATTCCGCAAAATGGCTTGAGGCCATGAAATCTGAGATGGGATCCATGTATGAGAACAAAGTGTAGACTTTGGTTGACTTGCCCGATGATCAGCAAGTCATAGAAAATAAATGGATCTTCAAGAGGAAGACGGACACGGATAGTAGTGTTACTATCTACAAATCTAGAATTGTCGCAAAAGGTTTTCGACAAGTTCAAGGTGTTGACTACGATGAGAGTATCTCACTCGTATCTATGCTTAAGTCTGTCCGAATCATGTTAGCAATTGCCGCATTTTATGAAATCTGGCGAATGGATAAACAAAACTGCATTCCTTAATGGATTTATTAAAGAAGAGTTGTATGTGATGCAACAAGATGGTTTTTTCAATCCTAAAGGTGCTAACAAAATATGCAAGCTCCAGCGATCCATTTATGGACTGGTGCAAGCATCTCGGAGTTGGAATATATGCTTTGATAAGTTGATCAAAGCATATAGTTTTATACAGACTTGCGGTGAAGCCTGTATTTACAAGAAAGTGAGTGGGAGCACTACAACATTTCTGATAAGTATATGTGAATGACATATTGTTGATCGAAAATAATGTAGAATTATTCTGCAAAGCATAAAGGAGTGTTTGAAAGGAGTTTTTCAAAGAAAGACCTCGGTGAAGCTGCTTACATATTAAGCATCAAGATCTATAGAGATAGATCAAGACGCTTGATAAGACTTTTCAATAAGTACATACCTTGACAAGATTTTGAAGTAGTTCAAAATGGAACAGTCAAAGAAAGAGTTCTTGCTTGTGTTACAAGGTGTTAAGTTGAGTAAGACTCAAAACCCGACCACGGTAGAAGATAGAAAGAGAATGAAAGTCATTCCCTATGCCTTAGCCATAGGTTCTATAAAGTATGCCATGCTATGTACCAGATCTATTGTATACCCTACACTGATTTTGGCAAGGGAATACAATAGTGATCTAGGAGTAGATCACTGGACAGCGGTCAAAATTATCCTTAGTGGAATAAGGATATGTTTCTCGATTATGGAGGTGACAAAAGGTTTGTCGTAAAAGGTTACGTCGATGCAAGTTTTGACACTAATCTAGATGACTCTAAGTCTCAATCTAGATACATATTGAAAGTGGGAGTAATTAGCTAGAGTAGCTCCGTGTAGAGCATTGTAGACATAGAACTTGCAAAATACTTACGGATCTGAATGTGACAGACCCGTTGACTAAAATTATCTCACAAGCAAAACATGATCACACCTTAGTACTCTTTGGGTGTTAATCACATAGATATGTGAACTAGATTACTGACTCTAGTAAACCCTTTGAGTGTTGGTCACATGATGATGTGAACTATGGGTGTTAATCACATGGTGATGTGAACTATTGCTGTTAAATCACATGGCGATGTGAACTAGATTATTGACTCTAGTGCAAGTGGGAGACTGAAGGAAATATGCCCTAGAGGCAATAATAAAGTTATTATTTATTTCCTTATTTCACGATAAATGTTTATTATTCATGCTAGAATTGTATTAGCCGGAAACATAATGCATGTGTGAATACATAGACAAACAGAGTGTCACTAGTATGCCTCTACTTGACTAGCTCATTAATCAAAGATGGTTATGTTTCCTAACCATAGACAAAGAGTTGTTATTTGATTAATGGGATCACATCATTAGATGAATGATCTGATTGACTTGACCCATTCCGT
The DNA here is from genome assembly GCA_034509565.1 of Triticum monococcum. NCBI lineage: Eukaryota > Viridiplantae > Streptophyta > Magnoliopsida > Poales > Poaceae > Triticum > Triticum monococcum. Next base: position 529,469,110 of record CM067846.1, read on the forward strand.
TAGCTTAGCACTTGATCGTTTAGTTTGTTGCTATTGCTTTCTTCATGACTTATACATGTTCCTATGACTATGAGATTATGTAACTCCCGTGTGCCGGAGGAACACTTTGTGTGCTACCAAATGTCACAACGTAACTGGGTGATTATAAAGGTGCTCTACAGGTGTCTCCAAAGGTACATGTTGGGTTGACGTATTTCGAGATTAGGATTTGTCACTCCGAATGTCGGAGAGGTATCTCTGGGCCCTCTCGGTAATGCACATCACTTAAGCCTTGCAAGCATTGCAACTAATGAGTTAGTTGCGAGATGATGTATTACGGAACGAGTAAAGAGACTTGCCGGTAACGAGATTGAACTAGGTATTGGATACCGACGATCGAATCTCGGGCAAGTAACATACCGATGACAAAGGGAACAACGTATGTCGTTATGCGGTCTGACCGATAAAGATCTTCGTAGAATATGTAGGAGCCAATATGGGCATCCAAGTCCCGCTATTGGTTATTGACCGGAGACGTGTCTCGTTCATGTCTACATTGTTCTTGAACCCGTAGGGTCCGCACGCTTAAGGTTTCGATGATAGTTATATTATGAGTTTATATGTTCTGATGTACCAAAGGTTGTTCGGAGTCCTGGATGTGATCACGGACATGACGAGGAGTCTCGAAATGGTCGAGACATAAAGATTGATATATTGGAAGCCTATGTTTGGGTATCGGAAGTGTTCCGGGTGAAATCGGGATTTTATCGGAGTACCGGGAGGTTATCGGACCCCCCCCCCCCCCAGAGCTATATGGGCCTTAGTGTGCCTTAGTGGAAAAGAGAAGGGGCATCCCAAGATGGGCCGCGCGCCCCTCCCCTCCCTTGGTCCGAATAGGACAAGGAGAGGGGGCCGGCCCCCCTCTCTCTTTTCCCCCCTCCGCGAATCCTATTCCAACTAGGATTGGGGGGGGGATCCTACTCCCAGAGGGAGTAGGACTCCTCCTGTCGCGCCTCTCCTAGGCCGGCCGCACCCCCCCCCCTTGATCCTTTATATACGGAGGCAGGGGAACCCCAGAGACACACAAGTTGATCCACGTGATCATATTCTTAGCCGTGTGCGGCGCCCCCTGCCACCATAGTCCTCAATAATATTGTAGCGGTGCTTAGGCGAAGCCCTGCGACAGTAGTACATCAAGATCGTCACCATGCCGTCGTGCTGACGGAACTCTTCCCCGACACTTTGCTGGATCGGAGTCCGGGGATCGTCATCGAGCTGAACGTGTGCTAGAACTCGGAGGTACCGTAGTTTCGGTGCTTGATCGGTCGGGCCGTGAAGACGTACGACTACATCAACCGCGTTGTCATAACGCTTCCGCTATTGGTCTACGAGGGTACGTAGACAACACTCTCCCCTCTCGTTGCTATGCATCACCATGATCTTGCGTGTGCGTAGGAAATTTTTTGAAATTACTACGTTCCCCAACAATACCGACGATCGAATCTCGGGCAAGTAACATACCGATGACAAAGGGAACAATGCATGTTGTTATGCGGTCTGACCGATAAAAGATCTTCGTAGAATATGTAGGAGCCAATATGAGTATCCAGGTTCCGCTATTGGTTATTGACCGGAGACGTGTCTCGGTCATGTCTACATTGTTCTCGAACCCGTAGGGTCCGCACGCTTAACGTTACGATGACAGTTTCATTATGAGTTTATATATTTTGATGTACCGAAGGTTGTTCGGAGTCCCGGATATGATCACGGACATGACGAGGAGTCTTGAAATGGTCGATACATAAAGATCGATATATTGGATGGCTATATTCGGACACCGGAAGTGTTTCGGGTGATTTCGGAGAAAACCGGAGTGCCGGAAGGGTTACCGGAACCCCCGGGGGAACTATTGGGCCTTAGTGGGCCTGAGGGGAGAGAGAGGGCAGCAGCCCAGGAGGTGGCGCGCCCCCTCCCATGAGGAGTCCGAATTGGACTAGGGGAGGGGGCGCGGCCCCTCTTTCCCTCTCCCTCTCCCTCTCTTTCCTTCCCCCTTCTCTCTTCCTAGTTGGACTAGGAAAGGGGAGTCCTACTCCTACTAGGAGGAGGACTCCCCCCTCCTTGGCGCACCCCAAGGGCCGGCCGGCCTCCCCATTTCTCCTTTATATACGGCGGCAGGGGGCACCTCTAGACACACAAGTTGATCTTCGTGATCGTTCTCTTAGCCGTGTGCGGTGCCCCCCTCCACCATAATCCTCGATAATATTGTAGCGGTGCTTAGGCGAAGCCCTGCGACGATAGAACATCAAGATCGTCACCACGCCGTCGTGCTGACGGAACTCTTCCCCGACACTTTGCTGAATTGGAGTTCAGGGATCGTCATCGAGCTGAACGTGTGCTAGAACTCGGAGGTGCCGTAGTTTCGGTGCTTGATCGGTCGGGCCGTGAAGACGTACGACTACATCAACCGCGTTGTGCTAACGCTTCCGCTTCCGGTCTACGAGGGTACGTAGACAACACTCTCCCCTCTCGTTGCTATGCATCACCATGATCTTGCGTGTGCGTAGGAAATTTTTTGAAATTACTACGTTCCCCAACACTGTATCCATCCTTCAACACATAACCGAGAAAAACTTCGGAAATAATCTACCTCAACCTTCGAAAAGCATCCGTTATACAAGTTATGGCAATACTCCCGAACTCCCGCCCCAGTACTGGGTGGCGTCGAGGTTATCTCACCAACAACTGCATAAACGAGATTTTCGATGTCGGCGAAACTCAGGTATTCCAGAATCTCAACGATAAAATTGTGACGACAACACCTCGGAGCTCAACTCCCCGGGACACTGCCACAACCCCTAAATGACAGGAGGCACCAAGAACAATGTTCTCGTCACAAATCGATCGGAACGATTCCAAGATACCCGCGTGATCCTAAATTTTTTTTAGTGAAATTTGAGAAGAGAAGACTCAAAACTCTACGTCAGGATACCTCACCAGAGCGATGAAGGGACTGGGGAGTAAAAAGAATTCCTAAAATCTCCGATATATATAATCCTAAATGACTCCAAACATTTTTCTAGACTCAACAACGCCAACGATTCGATCAAGCAGGGGGCTCCTAAGGTCGGGGAAGGCTCTGATTACCAACTTGTAACGCCCTCGATGCGGCTATATCTCCTACGTGTCGAAGCACGACTTAGAGGCATAACCGCATTGAAAGCAATGTCGCAAGTAAGGTAATCTTCACAACAACCCATGTAAATAGATAACATGGAAAGGATACATAGTTGGCTTACACTCGCCACGTCACACAAATACATGAATAACATTACAATCATCCAATACACTCATGGTCCGACTACGGTACCAAAATAAAGATCAACCCCCACATGCGACACGGTCCCCGATCGCCTCAACTGGGCACCACTACTGATCATCTGGGAAAGACACATAGTAACGGCGAGAGTCTTCATCGAACTCCCACTTGAGCTCAAGCGCATCGTCTGGAACGGTATCATCGGTCCCTGCAACTGGTTTTGGAAGTAACCTGTGAGTCACGGGGACTCAGCAATCTCGCGCCCTCGCGATCAAGGCTATTTAAGCTTATAGGTAAAGGCAAGGTAATATGTGGAGCTGCAGCAAGCGACTAGCATATATGGTGGCTAACCTGTTCGCAAAAGAGAGCGAGAAGAGAAGGCAAAAGCACGGTCGAACAACTATGATCAAGAAGTGATCCTAGAACAACCTACGTCAAACATTACTCCAACACCGTGTTCACTTCCCGGACTCTGCCGAGAAGAGACCATCACGGTTACACACGCGGTTGATTCATTTTAATTAAGTTAAGTTTCATGTTATCTACAACCGGACATTAACAAATTCCCATCTGCCCATAACCGCGGGCACGGCTTTCGAAAGTTCAAATCCCTGCATGGGAGTCCCAACTTAGCCCATCACAAGCTCTCACGGTCAACGAAGGATATTCCTTCTCCCGAGATATTTCGATCAGGCTCGGCATCCCGGTTACAAGACATCCTCGACAATGGTAAAACAAGTCCAGCAACACCGCCCGAATGTGCCGACAAATCCCGATAGGAGCTGCACATATCTCGTTCTCAGGGCACACTCAGATGAGCCAGACGTCGGGTAGGCCAACCCAGAGTTGCCCCTAGTAGCCCCGGACATCGCTCAGTTGGACCAACACTTAGAGAAGCACTGGCCCGGGGGGGTTAAAAAAAGATGACCCTTGAGTTCGCGAAACCCAAGGGAAAAAGGCTAGGTGGCGGATGGTAAAACCAAAGTTGGGCATTGCTGGAAGAGTTTTATTCAAGGCGAACTGTCAAGGGGTTCCCATTATAACCCAACCGCGTAAGGAACGCAAAATCCGGGAACATAACACCGATATGACGGAAACTAGGGCGGCAAGAGTGGAACAAAACACTAGGCATAAGGCCGAGCCTTCCACCCTTTGCCAAGTATATAGGTGCATTAAGATAATAAGATAATATAGTGATATCCCAACAATAAACAATGTTCCAACAAGGAACGATCTCCAATCTTCACCTGCAACTAGCAACGCTATAAGAGGGGCTAAGTAAAGCGGTAACATAGCCAATCAACGGTTTGCTAGGACATGGTGGGTTAGAGGTTTGACATGGCAATTTGGAAGGCATGATAAGCAAGTGGTAGGCATCGTAGCATAGGCATAGCAAAAGTGCGAGCATCTAGCAAGCAAAGATAGAAGTGATTTCGAGGGTATGATCATCTTGCCTGCAAAGTTGTCAGAGTTGACTTGATCCTCATAAGCGAACTCAACGGGATCCTCGTTCACAAACTTGTCTCCCGGCTCTACTCAAACAAGAACAACAAGCAAACAAAACACAATCAACCACGTGCAAAGCTCAAACAACATGATGCAAACATGGTATGGTATGCGGGACGCGGTATGGGATGCATATAAAAGATTTGACAAGGAATGATTGAACCTAACCTCAACTTGGAAATCCAAGAGTGCCACTAGAAAGGTAAGGTGATTGTGGTTGAAATCGATATAAAGATCACCGGAATCGGATGCACGGTTTGGAAATGGCAAGCAAAACAAATATGGCACCGGACTGCGATAATCAGCAAGTGACCAACTAAATGCATCAACATAAATGTGCTACATCACTCAAACATGACAACAAAATACATGGCAGGGATCCACTCATGATGCTTGACAAAAGATGAACACTGAGCTACGGCTAATTCATCCATTAACAGGTTCAAACAAGCATGGCAAAAGTGCAAATGATAACAGGTTTCAGACTTTGTGAAATCAACACAAGTCTGGAATTTAACATCAGGAAGCACACTTTAGAGCATGAAAACTATATGCTACAGGAACTTAACATGGCAAAGCAAGGCATGGCATGAAGCTACTCAAAGTACTTAACAAAAGTCCCTTAGTGACCTTGAGCCAAAAGGGAACAGAAAATACAATTGCAAGCATGTGAACATGGCAAAAATATAAACAGATTTCAGACTTGGTGAAAAACTGGAGCATGCAAATCAGTTAACGAGTAGGCATGTTTACGAGCTCGATGCACTCAATACAGAGCATGGCATGACCAACTAAGCATACACCCATCAAGAAGACATGGCATAGAAGCTAGACATGGCAAGAACAACAACATAGCATGCACGGATCAATAGCAACATCCTCGGCAAAATCGCTAATCATGTCAACAATCTGCGAGGATCACTTTATAGCAAAAGTAGAGCTCGATTGACTCAAGTTAGGGTGATCCATAATTGCAAACAAAGACATGGATGGATAGAGCACCACAATGTTAACAAATCATCCTTACTGATCATCCTCAAAAGAGGCACGGATCACTAGGAAACAACATGAACATATGGCATAACGACAAAATCAAGACAAGGACTTAGTGAAATTCTAAGTCCCTGAAATCAGCATTACCGATTACGCTACTTTGCAAGCTCATGCTAGTCACCACAAATATCACAAAAATACATGGTAAGCACCTATGTAAAGATGACATGGCATATAATAAAACTCATGTAGAGCTCAGGAGCATATCATGCACACATTAAACATGGCAAAAATGACAAAATGCCAGTTGATGAAACAGATCTGCCAAATTTCTCACATAGCCCTCTTCCAACAGCATTTCGGGCATCAAGATGAACTCAAATGAAAATGATCCAATGAGATGAAATGGTTTACTCGTCATGACGAATATTTTGATATGCTACACGTGCAAATGGAGCTACGGATGCAGAGTTATGGCATGTCAAAGTATGCAAGAAAATTAGGGTTTCGGGACAAAAGTCAACCGCGGGATATTTCCAGATCTGAGATCCGGCCGGAGTTACTGTAGCAGGGGCGTGGAAAACAAGGTTCGCCGGGACCTGTTCGCCGAAATCATCACTGGACTTGACGGGGACGGAAGAGACGGCGGACGGACCTTCGGGGGACGCCGGAGGAGCTCGCGGGGCGCTCGCCGGCACTGGGCGGCGAGGTTGCCGCGGTGGGGCGGCGAGGTGCGGCCGGCCGGCGATGGTCGGCGGTGACCGGAGCGGAGCGAGCGGCAGCGGGGCGTCGGCGGGCGGCGGCGCGACGGAGGAAGGAGAGGCGAGGAGGCGCGCGGGGTCTCGGGCCCGGATGGCGGCGGGGAGGGCCGGCCTCGGGCCAGGCGGGCCGGCGCGGGCGAGGCGGCGAACTGGGGACCCGCCGGGATACGTGACGCACCCTAGTTCATCGCGGGCGGCGGCGGCGACTTTGTTCGGCCGGACCGGACGTGTCCGGCGCGGCGCGGTGGAAGAGGAGCTAGGTTAGGGGTAGAATGATCCGCGAATTTTCGGGGAAGGCCTTTATATAGGGGTAGAGGAGGCTAGGAAGCTCCAAATGGAGTGCGGTTTTCGGCCACGCGATTGTGATCGAACGCTCTAGACGATGGAAGGGTTTTTTGGTGGGTTTTAGGCCAAATTGGAAGGGTGTTGGGCTGCAACGCAAACGAGGCCTTCTCGGTCCCTCGGTTAACCGTTGGAGTATCAAACGAAGTCCAAATGGCACGAAACTTGACAGGCGGTCTACCGGTAGTAAACCAATGCCGCATGACAAGTCTTGGTCCAATCCGGAAAAGTTTAACCCCCACACACGAAAAGAGGTAGAAAGGGGCACCGGAGGAGATAGGAGCGTCTGAAAGCAAAACGGATAACGGGGAAAAATGCTCGGATGCATGAGACGAACACGTATGCGAATGCAATGCACATGATGACATGATATGAGATGCATGACAAAGACAACAACACACACGGAGACAAAAACCCGAAACCGAGGAAATAAAATAACTTAGGTCAGGCAAGAGTTGAAATACATATAAGGTAAATTACATCTGGGGTGTTACAGACCGCCGCCAGCCGCGGGCAGCAAAGGCAGGTGGTTCGGCGCTGCAGAAAGAATAGTAATAGCCGGAGGAAGAAGAAGGAATAGGAACTGTTGGAGTGCCATCTGAGATGCTGATAAATCAACTAACACAAGTTTTTTTTAGTCAACTTGCACTCTCAGTTAGGATCAGCAAACAACTAGTGCAACTCAGGCCCTCTTTGATTCGTAGGATTCTCAAACCACGGGAATAGGAAAAATAAAGGATTGGGGTGACATGCCCACTTGAATCCCATAGGATTAGTACATAGTGTTTGATGCCACAGGAAAAACAAAGAAAGTGAAAAAAAAAAGTTGGAGTGGATGCTAGATTTCCAATGAAATATAGTAACATGATTCCATAGAAAAAAATCCTATAGGATTCAATCCTATGAATCAAACGACCAATGACAATGTAGAAAAAAATTCTAAGGGTTCTCTAGACTTTGTAAATATAATGCATGTCCTTAAGACAAGTGCTAGTGAAAAAAAATGGCACATCAGAGTCACCGGTGCTCAGGAAAGGAGATACATGCTTGAGTTTGCTTCACTGCTTCCCCAGTGCCTGCATGCAAAAGTGACCGTCTCTTTCTTATACAGCGCTTCATGCGGTGTTATTCTGAGTGCTTCTTTTCCTTTTCATCCACGCATATGATCTGATCACTGTACACCATTGTGCATTGGACGCCACAGGTGCTTGAGCCGGTGCTAGCAAGACAGGGAACGCAAGACAGTTGCCCCATCTAAGCACCTGTGTAGACTTGCTAGCATTGGACAAAGCTAATGTTTTACAAGTGCTTAGTGACACCTCAATATTTCTCCTTAAGCACGTGTGTCTAAACACTCTGCACTGTACAAGGCTTTAACCTCCCTTTTTCTAGAAGAGAGCTAGGCCTCTCTTCCTGCCAACACTTGCCGAAACGGTTTTAAAGTCCATACATATGCAAATATGCAATCGTCTCCACAAACACTAAGGCAGCTGTCAAAAACCGTTTCCAGTAAGAACAAAACCTCTGGGTTACACGAACGCTGGACATCAAGCAGCAAAGCACAGATTGCCGCAGCATCACCCATGCCATCACAGTTCCAAAATTAACAGCTTCATACTCCCTCCACTCCAAATTACTCGTCGCGGGTATGAATGTATCTAAATTATTTGTCATAGGTATGAATGTATCTAGATGTATTTTAGTTCTAGATACATCCATTCCTGCGACGAGTAATTTGAAACAGAGGGAGTAGATGGCAGCGGTCTCCTCCGCGAGACCCTGCCGATCTTGTAAAACTTCCAGATGCAATCGCAAGGACCTCACGAACAAAACAGGAACCCTAGATGCAACATCACCATCCCGCCCACCACAAACGCTCAAGACCAGGAAGTGGCCCAACGACCACCCCTTGATAACTCAAGAACCACCAGCATCTAGGGAGAGTAAAGCAACATAGTAGAACATCTGCTTTCATTAAATTATTATTATTATCATTAGAAAGATATAAACGCAACAGTTCACCTTTGCCGTTTTACTCTCAATCTGCTAAGACTACGATAGTTACCAACCAAAACAGCCAGTAATAATATACCAATTCCCCATATGTAATAATGCGGTAGGAACCAAAGGACTAGCAAACAATTCCCGTACATTCCATCGACCATTACACATCGGAAATTGAAACTTGAAACAAGCGACTAGAAAACTGCCTGTAAACTTCAGTTAAGATTCTGTTCACAGCTCGCAGAGAATACAAATACGAGAGGCAACACATGGCCAGGTAGAATTCCAGGGGTGAGGCTTCTCCCTTCCGAGGAACACCAGTGATAAGGGCTCTAATGTTCTATATGGGTGCCATGCTCATCGGTTACCACCACCGCTGCGGACACCATATCCCCCTCTGCCTCGCCGCTGCTGCTGACCACGCCGCTGCTGGTTAAACTGATGGCCATTGGTAGGAGCTTTTGGTTGCTGCGGTGGCATGACCCTCATCCGTTGCTGCTTCATCTGTGCAAAGAGCGCATCCATTGTCCTTGGAGGCTCATTCTGCATCTCCTTACCCTAGTAACAGAAAGAAAACATTATTAGCAATGCTACAAAAAGGTATTAGGTGGACAACAAATGCAATACAAATATGAAATGTTTAGGCAGGGTTTCATGTCTCATCTCTCATGCAACTCAAGAAAAACCAGTGTGTTTCATGTTTGTCATCGAGGTGCAGAAAAACATTGCAATAGGAAAAACACATGAATAAGATATCATATACTATGGTTTCCTACACGATCTCGAAAATAGGAATTTTGAAGTAGTGTGTTTCGATGGTTCACAGGAAATACAACAACAAACAACAACAACAAAGCCTTTAGTCCCAAACAAGTTGGGGTAGGCTAGAGGTGAAACCCATAAGATCTCGCAACCAACTCATGGCTCTGGCACATGGATAGAAAACGTCGACCACAGTGGGAGAGTCCATAGAGATAGATAAAGTGTATTGGACTTCTGAGAGGAAAAGAAAAATGAGGTTTAGCACATATTAGATTTCCTATGGAATTGTAGGCATGGGATGCATCCCACTGGAATTTGACAAGCCAGAATCCTACATCCAAAACTCAAAGGGCTGGAACCAACATTTGTGCAAAATACAATACAAAAGGGCGCTTAAAATGCTAGATGTCACTCTGCAAAGAAGATGCTATTTTTCGATAGTGGAAATGCGTGCAAAACAAACACGCATCAAGATATGTTACTAGGAGTTGAGTATGAAGTCGTTTTTTAAGCAACTTTCCATGCATGCACAAGAATACCTTCCAACTCCTAACCGTCATAAATGGAAAATATTATCATATGCCAATCTAGTTTTAACTACTCCAATCAGAGAAAGATATGTGTAAATGTGTATTGATGTCTTCCAAGTAAAAAACCAAATCTCATAACTAGCTCCACTACCTACCATAAAAGGCATATAAACATCTATATTCTTCCCCTTAGATAGCCATCCCCGCAGTACTCTTTAGAATAGCACACTGGTGCGATCTCTTCTGTAACCACAGACCCATCAGTGATCGCTTTTAGCAGGCATATATATGACCACGGCATACACAGGGCGACAAACAACTTTGTGGGTTTCATATCTGGCAAGTACCTTCAACTAAACATGTGGAGTATTAAATACATCTACTACCAATCAATACTGGTAATACTGGATAACTGATCCAGATCAGCATGGCCTATTCTGAAACAAGCAACAGTATCCTTTTTTGGAAGTAACATTTTCTATTAGCACGATGTTTTTGAAGCAGCATAAAACAAGTGAAAAGGTTGGCACCAACAATCAGAATGCTAATTAGATAAAAAAAAATAGCTACTAGCTGTGCTACAATGGTGCTCCCATTCCTACAAGGTAGAGAACTTAAGCAAGTGGACAAATAGATCAACAAGGTTTACACATTAAATAACAACAAAATTGGAAGGCTTGTCCTCAAATATTATAAAGAACAATGATCATAGCTTATATTGCTAAGTCTACTTCCATTTCAAATCAGTTTGTACCTTGCTGTTCTGAAGAGCCTCGCTTACGGGCCTCCTCTGTGCTGAGGTAGACGGGCCACTGCATACAGAGCAAAACATTAGTGGCCCACATGAGGAGTTACCTACCAAGAATCGTGCGCAACAGAGAACCAAACAGGTAGTTTTAATGGTCTGTGCTTCATGGTGGTAAAGCACAATCACCATACTCTTCAAAATAAGAATTCTCTATGTTCTAAATCAGGTGCACATACCATGTTTTTGAACAAAACAAAGCAATAAATGATAACTATAACTGATTTCTGATCAAAGACTGCATATATAGATTCCACTTGATCCATAAGGCCTCACATCCTATACTGTTACATCCACCAAATGAATGCAGACAATCCAACAACTTTCCCAGTTGACACAATTTTACTGCTTGGTCAGACCGTTAAGCTCATGATAGCAAGTTAGACTGCTGAGACAATCAAGCCAAAGGAATGCTAGGAATCAGGGAAAGTGATCACATGAGTTGGTCCCAAAAGGCAGCCTCCATACAGCACGGCGTACTGGGATGATTCTTGACAAGAAAAAATCATGAGATACCATGATATACTATTACCCAGTTGAACTGCGGACACGTGGCTAGCTTCTTTGCTGAGAACCAGTGAACAATTGAAAACATAGAGCACTTGCTGATCGAAATCCAAGATAGGCACTGGCAATAATGCACGACACTATGATACAAACCAATCAGGCATATGAGAACAGCAGCAAAAATAAATTACTGAGACACAGCATACGACAATTTTGTTGGTGTGAACACACTAACCTACATTCACACTGTTTTCATGAACAAACAAAAGCTTATCGTCTGCACAATTTAGCTAGTGGTCAAAACCACTTTATCTCTGGTCATGCAAAGAATCTGTGGTGTCCAGTGGGCAGTGGTATCAGATGCTAGAAAGTATCATATCCAGCTCCTACCAAGCCAGCAAATGAGAACAAGGTTGACCGCCCAAATAAATAGTGTTGACCACCCAAAATAGCACCAGTCCAACTGCTAATACATCATAAATAGCCTTGTTGTATGTAAGGCAACACCAGATGTACATCCAAGGTGTTCCAGCAGCTTCACAAATTTGACCATCAGTCCATTACAGCCAGAATAAAAGTTTTTGATCACACAGCCATAATAAAAGTAATCCATAGCTTTGTGAGTTTAAGGCCCTTAGATAACCATGCAATCCAATATGATCTGCTCAGTTTACTGCAACTCTTATTCATCGTGTATTTCTCACACTTCAACCAAAAAGTAGGCCTTGTGCCACAATACTACGAAGTTGGTTGATGTTTATACTTCCATGTGAACCAATGGAATACAGATAGCAGCAAAATTAATATGGGTTCAACAGAAACACCAGCACCATAACTTCAGCCAATAGACCCAAAGGTGCAAGTCAAATTATTTAACGGGTCCTTGAATGCCACCTTATCGTAAGCAATAAAAGAACCATTGTTTACCTGTTCATAATTTGTTTGTTCAGATAAAGTGACTAGAGTAACTACACAAAGACAGATAGCATTGTAGTGATTTGTTGATACCTTGGTTTGTTCCATCTGTCAGCCCTACCGCGCACAGGCATAGTAGCAGCCTTGTTTGCAGCCTGCTTTGTGATTTGGAACTGATTTGCATCAAGATTTGACCTCCTTTGTGCCAGAACACCCTAATAAACCAAAGCAACATTAGAAAACCAAACATAAGGCAATCTATAAACAGTAACTTTGAGTAGCACATACTTGTCGTATAGATGATCTAGACTCATGAAATCGCTGAACCTTTGCCTTCCCTTGATTACTATTACCATTCTGAAAAGGACGCTTTTTTACCTGTGATTACAGAAAATATGGTAATTATCAGAACTTGGCAGTACATTATAACAATGTAAAGGAAGAGGGGCACAACAACAACAACAACAACAACAACAACAACAAAGCCTTTAGTCCCAAACAAGTTGGGGTAGGCTAGAGGTGAAACCCATAAGATCTCACAACCAACTCATGGTTCTGGCACATGGATAGCAAGCTTCCACGCACCCCTATCCATGGCGAAGAGGGGCGCACTCAAATGAATTATAAGGCCTACCTGCTGTCTAGGGGCTTTCTTGCCTGCAGGACCTTTTTTCTTTGACATCTTAATAATATCCTCTGTATAAACACACAAGAAAAAACATGAGCTAAGTTAATCTCCAAGATATGAATCAGTGTCACAGAACAAACAACAAATGAATAGCATACCCAGAGTCATGTCCATCTTTTTCTCAGTAAAAGCAATAGCTTCAGCAGTGAGTGGCACTGAATCCATATCTGAAAGCACTTAGGGAAAGAATCACTAAAATGCACCGATACGGACAGGTGTATCAGTATCGGGCCGATAAAGATACGTAATTTGCCATTTTGGAAAAGCGCCAATACAGGGATACGTTTTACTTTTTTTTTATTCAAAAAAAATGTGTACAGAAGCTAGGAACAGCAGATTACCTTGTTTGCTGCTCTCCTGAGGATGCTGAAGCAGCTCCAAGCCTCTCCAATTGACTATGTTGATGCCCTGTTCAAAAGGGATATGATTAGACTCTTAGTAAGTGTAGAATTAATATGGAACAAAATCAAATCATTAGGGAGTGATTGGTTCAGCTGAAAATTTTGGAAAAGCTGCTGTGAACTTTGGGAAAGCAGCTGTGAGAAAGCTGGCAGTTGCTTGGTTGGAACAACAGTGAAACTGTGGATTGAGTTTGAATAGTCCGTAATGCCCCCTAATGACCCTGAAGGAAAATTTCATTTTTGTAATGTGAGTTCTAAATTATAGCACTACACATGTTCTTTCAAAGTTGAAGAGGTTTCTGAATTTATGTAATTTTGTTCAAATTCACCAGCATATGCATTTCAATTTTTACACAATAATATTCATAGAAATTCTGCACATTGTTTCATTTCAATCAAATCCGTAGAGAATAGAGATATTTTCACCCCCAAAAAATCAAACTTGTGACTTGTTGGACAGAGATTTAAAACCAAAGCATATTCATTCTTCCAAGACGAATACAAAGAACTGATGGCACGAGTATACAACAGAAAGCGTTGATCAATACCAACCTTTGAGCCAATGTTAAAAAAAAACTGAAAGCGGAAAGCGTAAGCGAAGCGGAAGGCCACAGCTTAGAGCAGTTGGGCGCTTGAACGTTTTTTTGTGTGTTTTTTTTTGCTTTCAAAATTGGACAGAATATGGCTGCTTTTGAATAATATTCACAGGAAAATAGGAAACATAGCACATAAATAATTGAAATAGCATGTGAAATGCAGTGCACGCCATTGTAAATACACAACAGGTTCACACAGCAAGCAAAATAGCAGGTAAAAGTCTAAAATGGAGTTCATTTTCAAACAAACATAGCCTAATAATAAGATAAATGGCATGTTGCCATCAGTTGCCCAAGCAAGCAGAAGCATATTTCACCTGTTTAGAAGCATAAACAATAAAAGAGAACTTGAGGAAACAGACATTGCCCCTTAGTTTTGGATTTAACGACAGGTACTGCATGTTGTGTTTGCATAAATGGGTACATGGGGTAATTATGTGTTGCAGGAAATTTCAATGGTGTGAACCTATCAAAGAATAGTATCAAATGTTGCCATCCACTATCGCAACACCCTCTCCTTTCCCCTCCCTTCTAACCCCAGCCGAAAACCCAAGTTCAGCCCAGCCCTTATTACCCCCATTTTCCCCTCCCACCTAGTCGACTTCAGCTCCAGCCTGATAGATTTCCCAGTGCTTTCGCTCGCCAAACCACGTGCAGCGCACACTAAACCAGCGCCTAGCGCTAAATCGCCGCCGAAATCCCGCTAAATGTCGCCTAGTGTTAAACCATCGCCTAGGGCAGAAGCGAGGCGGTAAGCCATCACTCAGCGCCTAAGCACGACTAAGTGTCGCTTAAAAACGATTTCCCAAACATTGCTTTGAACTTATGGCACAAATACATAACAAAAAACTAAACGATTGACAACTGCAAACATAGCTCGCTGCATCCATCAAGTGTGCATGTCAGGTAACATCATCTCAAGGTTCATGAACCACGCAAAACCAACCCCTACATTGTAAAATTATCCCATCTAGGACTGCATGGTGCCATCCACATCTGCTTCCCCTTACACTTCACCGAACATGTACAACCAGTACAAGAAAAGCCAGACCAAATGGACACAATCAATTATCCATCATCAAATACAAGCACCCACTACATGGACACAATCTGAAACCTATAGCAATTATTCATCACCAATTTTGAATAAAACATTCTACTTTATCAAAAGGAGTTAAAAAAAAGTATGCAGTCTAGCAAAATGAAACTAATGCATACTATGGTCTAGGTAAAGTCCAAAGAAAAAGCATGGCATTCTGCCGATTTTTGCAAGAGCCAAACAAAACAAAAATCTCCTCTACTCCCCGTGTGTCGACAGAGTAAACATAAACGAAAATAATTCATCTCCTCTACTCGCACTAAACGCGGATCACTCTTCCAAACAGAGGGATTGCACCAGTACATGTACATGTTCAGTTTGGCGCATCTACAAAACAACTGAACCAGCCATCCCTCTTTAAATAAATAAACAATATAAACGATGTGCGATCTACAATCCAACTGAACCAGCCATCCATCAACAGCAATTCATACAAATACGTATACAAAGGAAAAGGAAATAAGAGCATGGCAGGGTATTCTAGAAAAAATAAGAGCATGGCAGGGGAGGGATGGAAGGAGTAGGAGGGAGGAGTAAGGAGAGGTGGTTACCTAGTGACGCGGCGCAGCCCCGGACGGCCGGCGCTAGACGAATACCCGACGGGGCGGATGGAGGTTCGCACGAGGGAGGGCGGAGCAGGGGGGGCGGGCGGCGGAGACTCCGGCCGGATGGCGTGTCAGGCTTCGGCGGCGACGCGCAACTACAACGCGGCAGCCGATTGAAGCCCGGAGCACGAGATTAGGTCAGGAGACGAGAAGGGGAGGAGGAGATATGGGATGCGTCCGGATCCCCGAGAATTTGCCAAACGGTGAATTTTGCAAAATTTTAAGAGGAACTACAACCGGACACCTCAAATCACCCTTGTGCGTTCAGACGGACTGTCCAGTCATTGTTGGTCATGAAATTGCCACTTAAGGGCATCCCCGGACCCGCAAATCTCCTGCATGCGTCTAGATCATGCTGTCCGGACCGTGAAAATCTTCCAACGTGGTCCTGCATCGGTCCACGGAACTGTCGAGGCGCGATTTTTCCCGCAAACCGGAGACAAACATGGGGGCTTTGTATTAATCCGAACACGCGAAACGTCGCTCTCCGCCGCCCCCCCCCCCCCCCCCCCGGTCCACCCAAAAGGAAGGCGGAGCCCACGCTTTGGTAGCATCCCGCACTGTTTTCGCGTCAAAATCCCCCACTCTCTTCTTCCATTCCCCGCCGCTCAGCCGGATGGCGTGTCAGGCTTCGGCGGCGACGCGCAACTACAACGCGGCAGTCGATTGAAGCCCGGAGCACGAGATTAGGTCAGGAGACAACACTTTTGGGGAACGTGGTAATTTCAAAATTTTCCTACGCACACGCAAGATCATGGTGATGCATAGCAACGAGAGAGGAAAGTGTTGTCTACGTACCCTCGTAGACCGGCAACGAAAGCGTTGACACAATGTAGAGGAAGTAGTCGTACGTCTTCCCGATCCGACCGATCCAAGTACCGAACGTACGGCACTTCCGAGTTCTGCACACGTTCAACTCGGTGACGTCCCTCGAGCTCCGATCCAGCAAAGTGTTGAGGGAGAGTTTCGTCAGCACGACGGTGTGATGATGGTGATGATGTTCTACCGACGCAGGGCTTCGCCTAAACACCGCTACGATATGACCGAGGTGGAATATGGTGGAAGGGGGCACCGCACACGGCTAAGGAACAATCACGAAGATCAACTTGTGTGTCATGGGGTGCCCCCCTTGCCCCCATATACAAAAGGAGGGAAAGGGGGAGGTGCGGCCGGCCCAAGGGGTGCGCCTGGAGGAGTCCTACTCCCATCGGGAGTAGGACTCCCCCTTCTTGCCTTGTTGGAAAAGGAAGGGGGAAGGGAGAAAGAGGAAAGGGGGGCGCCGCCCCCTTCCTTGTCCTATTCGGGCTAGGGGGGGAGGGGGCGTGTGGCCTGCCCTGGCCGGCCCTCCTCTTCTCCCTTAGGGCCCATGTAGGCCCAATAACCCCCCCCCCCCCCGGGGGGGGGGGGGGTCCGGTAAAATCCCGATTTCACCCGGAACGTTTCCGACATCCAAATATAGGCTTCGAATATATCAATCTTTATGTCTCGACCATTTCGAGACTCCTCGTCATGTCCACGATCACATCCGGGACACCGAACAACCTTCGATACATCAAAAAACACAAAAACCCTAATTACGATCGTCACTGAACTTTAAGCGTGCGGACCCTACGGGTTCGAGAACTATGTAGACATGACTGAGACACGTCTCCGGTCAATAACCAATAGCGGAACCTGGATGCTCATATTGGCTCCTACATATTCTACGAAGATCTTTATCGGTCAGACCGCGTAATAATATATGTTGTTCCCTTTGTCATCGGTATGTTACTTGCCCGAGATTCGATCGTCGGTATCTCAATACCAAGTTCAATCTCGTTACCGGCAAGTCTCTTTACTCGTTCCGTAATACACCATCCCTCAACTAACTTATTAGTTGCAATGCTTGCAAGGCTTGAGTGATGTGCATTATCGAGAGGGCCCAGAGATACCTCTCCGACAATCGGAGTGACAAATCCTAATCTCGAAATACGCCAACCCAACAAATACCTTAGGAGACACCTGTAGAGCACCTTTATAATCACCCAGTTACGTTGTGACGTTTGGTAGCACAGAAAGTGTTCCTCCGGTAAACGGGAGTTGCATAATCTCATAGTCATAGGAACATATATAAGTCATGAAGAAAGCAATAGCAACAGACTAAACGATCAAGTGCTAAGCTAATGGAATGGGTCCAGTCAATCACATCATTCTCCTAATGATGTGATCTTGTTAACCAAATAACAACTCATGTCTATGGTTAGGAAACATAACCATCTTTGATCAAAGAGCTAGTCAAGTAGAGGCATACTAGTGACACTCTGTTTGTCTATGTATTCACACATGTATTATGTTTCCGGTTAATACAATTCTAGCATGAATAATAAACATTTATCATGATACAAGGAAATAAATAATAACTTTATTATTGCCTCTAGGGCATATTTACTTTAGTAGTTGACATAGTATTTGTGGCAAAGCCACCGTTCATAATTCTTTCATACTTGTCACTCATGCATCATTGCATATCCCGGTACACCGCCGGAGGCATTCATATAGAGTCATATTTTTTTTCTAAGTATCGAGTTGTAATTGTTGAGTTGTAAGAAAAATAAAAGTGTGATGATCATCATTATTAGAGCATTGTCCCAGTGAGGAAAGGGTGATGGAGACTATGATTCCCCCACAAGTCGGGATGAGACTCCGGACGAAAAATAAATAAAAGAGGCCAAAGAAGCCCGAATGAAAAAATAGAGAAAGAAAAGAGGCCATAAAAAAGAGAAAAGGCCCAAATAAAAAAATTAAAAAATGAGATAAAAAGAGAGAAGGGACAATGTTACTATCCTTTTACCACACTTGTGCTTCAAATTAGCACCATGATATTCATAGAAGAGAGTCTCTCATGTTATCACTTTCATATACTTGTGGGAATTTTTCATTATAGAACTTGGCTTGTATATTCCAATGATGGGCTTCCTCAAATTGCCCTAGGTCTTCATGAGCAAGCAAGTTGGATGCACACCCACTTAGTTTCTTTTTGAGTTTTCATATACTTATAGTTCTAGTGCATCCGTTGCATGGAAATCCCTACTCACTCACATTGATATCTATTGATGGGCATCTCCATAGACCGTTGATACGCCTAGTTGATGTGAGACTATCTTCTCCTTTTTGTCTTCTCCACAACCACCACTCTATTCCACCTATAGTGCTATATCCATGGCTCACGCTCATGTATTGCGTGAAAATTGAAAAAGTTTGAGAATGTCAAAAGTATGAAACAATTGCTCGGCTTGTCATCGGGGTTGTGCATGATTTAAATATTTTGTGTGGTGAAGATAGAGCATAGCCAGACTATATGATTTTGTAGGGATAACTTTCTTTAGCCATGTTATTTTGAGAAGACATAATTGCTTTGTTACTATGCTTGAAGTATTATCATTTTTATGTCAATATGAACTTTTGTCTTGAATCTTTTGGATCTGAATATTCATACCACAATTAAGAAGAATTACATTAAAATTATGCCAAGTAGCACTCCACATCAAAAATTTGTTTTTATCATTTACCTACTCGAGGACGAGCAGGAATTAAGCTTGGGGATGCTTGATACGTCTCCAACGTATCTATAATTTTTGATTGCTCCATGCTATATTATCTACTGTTTTGGGGCTTTATTATCCACTTTTATATTATTTTTGGGACTAACCTATTAACCGGAGGCCCAGCCCAGAATTGCTGTTTTTTGCCTGTTTTAGGGTTTCAAAGAAAAGGAATATCAACCGGAGTCCAAACGGTATGAAACCTTCGGGGCCGTGATTTTCTCATCGAATACAACTCAGGAGACTTGGACCCTACGTCAAGACATGTAACAGGAGGCCACGAGGTAGGGGACATGCCTACCCCCCCTCCCAGGCACGCCCTCTACCCTCGTGCGCCCCCTGTTGCTCCTCCGACGTACTCCTTCCTCCTATATATACCTACGTACCCCCAATTGATCAGATACGGAGCCAAAACCCTAATTCCACTGCCGTAACTTTCTGTATCCACAAGATCCCATCTTGGGGCCTGTTCTGGAGCTCCGCCGGAGGGGGCATCGATCACGGAGGGCTTCTTCATCAACACCATAGCCCCTCCGATGAAGTGTGAGTAGTTTACCTCAGACCTACGGGTCCATAGTTAGTAGCTAGATGGCTTCTTCTCTCTTTTTGGATCTCAATACAATGTTCTCCCCCTCTCTTGTGGAGATCTATTCGGTGTAATCTTCTTTTTGCAGTGTGTTTGTTGAGACCGATGAATTGTGGGTTTATGATCAAGTCTATCTATGAATAATATTTGAATCTTCTCTGAATTCTTTTATGTATGATTGGTTATCTTTGCAAGTCTCTTCGAATTATCAGTTTGGTTTGGCCTACTAGATTGATCTTTCTTGCAATGGGAGAAGTGCTTAGCTTTGGGTTCAATCTTGCGGTGTCCTTTCCCGGTGACGGTAAGGGTAGCAAGGCACGTATTGTATTGTTGCCATCGAGGATAACAAGATGGGGTTTTCTTCATATTGCATGAGTCTATCCCTCTACATCATGTCATCTTGCTTAAGGCGTTACTCTGTTTTTAACTTAATACTCTAGATGAAGGAAATATGCCCTAGAGGCAATAATAAAGTTATTATTTATTTCCTTATATCATGATAAAGGTTTATTATTCATGCTAGAATTGTATTAACCGGAAACATAATACATGTGTGAATACATAGACAAACAGAGTGTCACTAGTATGCCTCTACTAGACTAGCTCGTTAATCAAAGATGGTTATGTTTCCTAACCATGAACAAAGAGTTGTTATTTGATTAACGAGGTCACATCATTAGTTGAATGATCTGATTGACATGACCCATTTCATTAGCATTAGCACCCGATCGTTTAGTATGTTGCTATTGCTTTCTTCATGACTTATACATGTTCCTATGACTATGAGATTATGCAACTCCCGTTTACCGAGGAACACTTTGGGTACTACCAAACGTCACAACATAACTGGGTGATTATAAAGGAGTACTACAGGTGTCTCCAAAGGTAGATGTTGGGTTGGCGTATTTCGAGATTAGGATTTGTCACTCCGATTGTCGGAGAGGTATCTCTGGGCCCTCTCGGTAATGCACATCACATAAGCCTTGCAAGCATTGCAACTAAGAAGTTAGTTGCGAGATGATGTATTACGGAACGAGTAAAGAGACTTGCCGGTAACGAGATTGAACTAGGTATTGGATACCGACGATCGAATCTCGGGCAAGTAACATACCGATGACAAAGGGAACAACGTATGTTGTTATGCGGTCTGAGCGATAAAGATCTTCGTAGAATATGTAGGAGCCAATATGGGCATCCAGGTCCCGCTATTGGTTATTGACCGGAGACGTGTCTCGGTCATGTCTACATTGTTCTCGAACCGTAGGGTCCGCACGCTTATGGTTTCGATGACAGTTGTATTATGAGTTTATGAGTTTTGATGTACCGAAGGAGTTCGGAGTCCTAGATGAGATCGGGGACATGACGAGGAGTCTCGAAATGGTCGAGGCGTAAAGATCGATATATTGGACGACTATATTCGGACATCAGAAAGGTTCCGAGTGATTCGGATATTTTTCGGAGTACCGGGTAGTTACGGGAGAGGTAATGGGCCTTGATGGGCTTTAGTGGGAAGAGGAAAAGGCTGCTGCGCCCCCCTCCCCTTTGGTCCGAATTGGACTAGGGAAAAGGGGGCCGGCCACCTTTCCTACTCCTCCTATTCCTTCTTCCTTCCTCCCCTCTTGGTGGACTCCTACTAGGACTTGGAGTCCTAGTAGGACTCCCTATCCTGGCCGCACCTTTGCCTTGGCCGGCCTCCTCCTCCTCCATCCTTTATATACAGGGGTAGGGGGCACCCCATAGACACACAAGTTGATCCTTGAGAACGTTCCTTAGCCGTGTGCGGTGCCCCCTGCCACCAAATTCCACCTCGATCATACCGTTGCAGTGCTTAGGCGAAGCCCTGCGTCGGTAGTACATCAAGATCGTCACTACGCCGTCGTGCTGACGGAACTCTTCCTCGACGCTTTGCTGGATCGGAGCCCGAGGATCGTCATCGAGCTGAACGTGTGCTAAGAACTCGGAGGTGCCGGAGTAACGGTGCTTGGATCGGTCGGATCAGGAAGAAGACGTACGACTACTTCCTCTACGTTGTGTGATCGCTTCCGCAGTCGGTCTGCGTTGGTACGTAGACAACACTCTCCCCTCTTGTTGCTATGCATCACCATGATCTTGCGTGTGCGTAGGAAATTTTTTGAAATTACTACGTTCCCCAACAGTGGCATCCGAGCCTAGGTTTTATGGTTTGATGTTATTTGCACGAGTAGAACACAAGTGAGTTGTGGGCAATACAAGTCATACTGCCTACCAGCATGTCATACTTTGGTTCGGCGGTATTGTTGGACGAGACGACCCGGACCAACCTTACGCGTACGCTTACGCGAGACCGGTTCCCTCGACGTGCTTTGCACATAGATGGCTTGCGGGCGATTGTCTCTCCAACTTTAGTTGAACCGAGTGTGGCTATGCCCGGTCCTTGAGAAGGTTAAAACAGAGTCTATTTGACAAACTATCGTTGTGGTTTTGATGCGTAGGTGAGATGAGTTCTTGCTTAAGCCCGTAGCAGCCACGTAAAACTTGCAACAACAAAGTAGAGGACGTCTAACTTGTTTTTGCAGGGCATGTTGTGATGTGATATGGTCAAGGCATGATGCTAAATTTTATTGTATGAGATGATCATGTTTTGTAACCGAGTTATCGGCAACTGGCAGGAGCCATATGGTTGTCGCTTTATTGTATGCAATGCAATCGCGATGTAATGCTTTACTTTATTACTAAGCGGTAATGATAGTCGTGGAAGCATAAGATTGGCGAGACGACAACGATGCTACGATGGAGATCAAGGTGTCACGCCGGTGACGATGGTGATCATGACGGTGCTTCGGAGATGGAGATCACAAGCACAAGATGATGATGGCCATATCATATCACTTATATTGATTGCATGTGATGTTTATCTTTTTATGCATCTTATCTTGCTTTGATTGACGGTAGCATTATAAGATGATCTCACTCTAAATTATCAAGAAGTGTTCTCCCTGAGTATGCACCGTTGCCAAAGTTCGTCGTGCCCAGACACCACGTGATGATCGGGTGTGATAAGCTCTACGTCCAAATACAACGGGTGCAAAACAGTTGCACACGCGGAATACTCAGGTTATACTTGACGAGCCAAGCATATACAGATATGGCCTCGGAACACGGAGACCGAAAGGTCGAGCGTGAATCATATAGTAGATATGATCAACATAACGATGTTCACCATTGAAAACTACTCCATCTCACGTGATGATCGGTTATGGTTTAGTTGATTTGGATCACGTGATCACTTAGAGGATTAGAGGGATGTCTATCTAAGTGGGAGTTCTTAAGTAATATGATTAATTGAACTTAAATTTATCATGAACTTAGTCCTGGTAGTATTTTGCAAATTATGTTGTAGATCAATAGCTCGCGTTGTTGCTTCCCTGTGTTTATTTTGATATGTTCCTAGAGAAAATTGTGTTGAAAGATGTCAGTAGCAATGATGCGGATTGGATCCGTGATCTGAGGTTTATCCTCATTGCTGCACAGAAAAATTATGTCCTAGATGCACCGCTAGGTGATAGACCTATTGCAGGAGCAGATGCAGACGTTATGAATGTTTGGCTAGCTCAATATGATGACTACTTGATAGTTTAAGTGCACCATGCTTAACGGCTTAGAATCGGGACTTCAAAGACGTTTTGAACGTCATGGAACATATGAGATGTTCCAGGAGTTGAAGTTAATATTTCAAGCAAATACCCGAGTTGAGAGATATGAAGTCTCCAACAAAGTTCTATAGATAAAAGATGGAGGAGAATCGCTCAACTAGTGAGCATGTGCCCAGATTGTCTGAGTACTACAATCGCTTGAATCAAGTGGGAGTTAATCTTCCAGATAAGATAGTGATTGACAGAATTCTCTAGTCACCATCACCAAGTTAGTAGAACTTCGTGATGAACTATAATATGCAAGGGATGACAAAAGTAATTCCCAAGCTCTTCGTGATGCTGAAATCAACGAAGGTAGAAATCAAGAAAAAACATCAAGTGTTGATGGTTGACAAGACCACTAGTTTCAAAAAGGGGGCAAAGGGAAGAAGGGGAACTTCAAGAAGAACGGCAAGCAAGTTGCTGATCAAATGAAGAAGCCCAAGTCTGATCCTAAGCCTGAGACTAAGTGCTTCTACTGCAAAGGGACTGGTCACTGGAAGCGGAACTACCCCAAGTGATTGGCGGATAAGAAGGATGGCAAAGTATATTTGATATACATGTTATTGATGTGTACTTTACTAGTGTTTATAGCAACCCCTTAGTATTTGATGCTAGTTCAGTTGCTAAGAGTAGTAACTCGAAACGGGAGTTGCAGAATGAACAGAGACTAGTTAAGGGTGAAGTGACGATGTGTGTTGGAAGTGGTTCCAAGATTGATATGATCATCATCGCACACTCCCTATAATTTCGGGATTAGTGTTGAACCTAAATAAGTGTTATTTGGTGTTTGCGTTGAGCATGAATATGATTTGATCATGTTTATTGTAATACGGTTATTCATTTAAGTAAAAGAATAAATTGTTGTTCTGTTTACATGAATAAAACCTTATATGGTTACACACCCAATGAAAATAGTTCATTGGATCTCGATCTTAATAATACACATATTCATAATATTGAAACCAAAAGATGCGAAGTTAATAATGATAGTGCAACCTATTTGTGGCACTGCCGTTTAGGTCATATTGGTGTAAAGCGCATGAAGAAACTCCATGCTGATGGGATTTTGGAATCACTTGATTATGAATCACTTGATGCTTGCGAACCATACCTTATGGGCAAGATGACTAAAACGCCGTTCTCCAGAACAATGAAGCAAGCAACAGATTTGTTGAAGATCATACATACTGATGTATGTGGTCCGATGAATATTAAGGCTTGCAGCAGGTATCATTATTTTCTGACCTTCACAGATGATTTGAGCAGATATGGGGATATCTACTTGATGAAACATAAGTCTGAAACATTTGAACAGTTCAAAGAATTTCAGAGTGAAATGGAAAATCATCGTAACAAGAAAATAAAGTTTCTACGATCTGATCGTAGAAAAGAGTATTTGAGTTACGAGTTTGGTCTTCAGTTAAAACAATGTGAAATAGTTTCACTACTCACGCCACCTGAAACACCACAGCATAATGGTGTGTCCGAACGTGATAACCATACTTTATTGGATATAGTGCAATCTATGATGTATCTTACCGACCTACCACTATCGTTTTGGGATTATGCATTAGAGACAGCTGCATTCACATTAAAATAGGGCACCATCTAAATCCGTTGAGACGACGCCTTATGAACTATGGTTTGGCAAGAAACCAAAGTTGTCGTTTCCTGAAGTTTGGGGTTGCGATGCTTATGTGAAAAAGCTACAACCTGATAAGCTCGAACCCAAATCGGAGAAATGTGTCTTCATAGGATATCCAAAGGAAACTATTGAATACACCTTCTATCACAGATCCGAAGGCAAGACTTTTGTTGCTAAGTTCGGAAACTTTCTAGAGAAGGAGTTTTCTCTCGAAAGAAGTGAGTGGGAGGAAAGTAGAACTTGACGAGGTAACTGTACTTGTTCCCTTATTGGAAAGTAGTACATCACAGAAAACTATTTCTGAGACACCTACACCAATAAGTGAGGAAGCTAATGATGATGATCATGAAACTTTAGATCAAGATACTACTGAACCTCATAGGTCAACCAGAGCGAGATCCGCACCAGAGTGGTACGGTGATCCTGTTCTGGAGGTCATGCTACTAGATCATGATGAACCTACGAACTATGAAGAAGCGATGGTGAGCCCAGATTCCGCAAAGTGGCTTGAAGCCATGAAATCTGAGATGGGATCCATGTATGAGAACAAAGTATGGACTTTGGTTGACTTGCCCGATGATCGGCAAGCAATTGAGAATAAATGGATCTTTAAGAAGAAGACTAACGCTGATGGTAATGTTACTGTCTACAAAGCTCGACTTGTCGCAAAAGGTTTTCGACAAGTTCAAGGGATTGACTACGATGAGACGTTCTCACCCGTAGCGATGCTTAAGTCTGTCCGAATCATGTTAGCAATTGCCACATTTTATGATTATGAAATTTGGCAGATGGATGTCAAAACTGCATTCCTGAATGGATTTCTGGAAGAAGAGTTGTATATGATGCAACCGGAAGGTTTTGTCGATCCAAAGGGAGCTAACAAAGTGTGCAAGCTCCAGCGATCCATTTATGGACTGGTGCAAGCCTCTCGGAGTTGGAATAAACGCTTTGATAGTGTGATCAAAGCATATAGTTTTATACAGACTTGCGGTGAAGCCTGTATTTACAAGAAAGTGAGTGGGAGCACTACAGCATTTCTGATAAGTATATGTGAATGACATATTGTTGATCGGAAATAATGTAGAATTATTCTGTAAAGCATAAAGGAGTGTTTGAAAGGAGTTGTTTCAAAGAAAGACTTCGGTGAAGCTGCTTACATATTGAGCTTCAAGATCTATAGAGATAGATCAAGATGCTTGATAAGTTTTTTTCCAATGAGTACATACCTTGACAAGATTTTGAAGTAGTTCAAAATGGAGCAGTCAAAGAAAGAGTTCTTGCCTGTATTACAAGGTGTGAAGTTGAGTAAGACTCAAAGCCCGACCACGGCAGAAGATAGAAAGAGAATAAAAGTCATTCCCTATGCCTTGGCCATAGGTTCTATAAAGTATGTCATGCTGTGTACCAGATCTATTGTATACCCTGTATTGATTTGGCAAGGGAGTACAATAGTGATCTAGGAGTAGATCACTGGACAGCGGTCAGAATTATCCTTAGTGAAATAAGGATATGTTTCTCGATTATGGACTTGACAAAAAGGTTCGTCGTAAAGGGTTACATCGATGCAAGTTTTTGACACTGATCCAGATGATTCTAAGTCTCAATCTAGATACATATTGAAAGTGGGAGCAATTAGCTAGAGTAGCTCCGTGTAGAGCATTGTAGACATAGAACTTGCAAAATACTTACGGATCTGAATGTGACAGATCCGTCGACTAAAATTATCTCACAAGCAAAACATGATCACACCTTAGTATTCTTTGGGTGTTAATCACATAGATATGTGAACTAGATTGCTGACTCTAGTAAACCCTTTGAGTGTTGGTCACATGATGATGTGAGCTATGGGTGTTAATCACATGGTGATGTGAACTATTGCTGTTAAATCACATGGCGATGTGAACTAGATTATTGACTCTAGTGCAAGTGGGAGACTGAAGGAAATATGCCCTAGAGGCAATAATAAAGTTATTATTTATTTCCTTATATCATGATAAAGGTTTATTATTCATGCTAGAATTGTATTAACCGGAAACATAATACATGTGTGAATACATAGACAAACAGAGTGTCACTAGTATGCCTCTACTAGACTAGCTCGTTAATCAAAGATGGTTATGTTTCCTAACCATGAACAAAGAGTTGTTATTTGATTAACGAGGTCACATCATTAGTTGAATGATCTGATTGACATGACCCATTTCATTAGCATTAGCACCCGATCGTTTAGTATGTTGCTATTGCTTTCTTCATGACTTATACATGTTCCTATGACTATGAGATTATGCAACTCCCGTTTACCGGAGGAACACTTTGGGTACTACCAAACGTCACAACGGAACTGGGTGATTATAAAGGAGTACTACAGGTGTCTCCAAAGGTAGATGTTGGGTTGGCGTATTTCGAGATTAGGATTTGTCACTCCGATTGTCGGAGAGGTATCTCTGGGCCCTCTCGGTAATGCACATCACATAAGCCTTGCAAGCATTGCAACTAAGAAGTTAGTTGCGAGATGATGTATTATGGAACGAGTAAAGAGACTTGCCGGTAACGAGATTGAACTAGGTATTGGATACCGACGATCGAATCTCGGGCAAGTAACATACCGATGACAAAGGGAACAACGTATGTTGTTATGCGGTCTGACCGATAAAGATCTTCGTAGAATATGTAGGAGCCAATATGGGCATCCAGGTCCCGCTATTGGTTATTGACCGGAGACGTGTCTCGGTCATGTCTACATTGTTCTCGAACCGTAGGGTCCGCACGCTTAAGGTTTCGATGACAGTTGTATTATGAGTTTATGAGTTTTGATGTACCGAAGGAGTTCGGAGTCCCGGATGAGATCGGGGGCATGATGAGGAGTCTCGAAATGGTCGAGACGTAAAGATTGATATATTGGACGACTATATTCGGACATCGGAAAGGTTCCGAGTGATTCGGGTATTTTTCGGAGTACCGGGTAGTTACGGGAGAGGTAATGGGCCTTGATGGGCTTTAGTGGGAAGAGGAAAAGGCTGCTGCGCCCCCCTCCCCTTTGGTCCGAGTTGGACTAGGGAAAAGGGGGCCGGCCACCTTTCCTACTCCTCCTATTCCTTCTCCCTTCCTTCCCTCTTGGTGGACTCCTACTAGGACTTGGAGTCCTAGTAGGACTCCCTATCCTGGCTGCACCTTTGCCTTGGCCGGCCTCCTCCTCCTCCATCCTTTATATACAGGGGTAGGGGGCACCCCATAGACACACAAGTTGATCCTTGAGATCGTTTCTTAGCCGTGTGCGGTGCCCCCTGCCACCAAATTCCACCTCGATCATACCGTTGCAGTGCTTAGGCGAAGCCCTGCGTCGGTAGTACATCAAGATCGTCACCACGCCGTCGTGCTGACGGAACTCTTCCTCGACGCTTTGCTGGATCGAAGCCCGAGGATCGTCATCGAGCTGAACGTGTGCTAAGAACTCGGAGGTGCCGGAGTAACGGTGCTTGGATCGGTCGGATCGGGAAGAAGACGTACGACTACTTCCTCTACGTTGTGTGATCGCTTCCGCAGTCGGTGTGCGTTGGTACGTAGACAACACTCTCCCCTCTCGTTGCTATGCATCACCATGATCTTGCGTGTGCGTAGGAATTTTTTTGAAATTACTACGTTCCCCAACACTAGATGCATGCTGGATAGCGGTCGATGAGTGGAATAATAGTAGTAGATGCAGGCAGGAGTCGGTCTACTTGTCTCGGACGTGATGCCTATATACATGATCATACCTAGATATTCTCATAACTATGCTCAATTCTGTCAATTGCTCAACAGTAATTTGTTCACCCACTGTAGAATACTTATGCTCTCGAGAGAAGCCACTAGTGAAACCTATGGCCCCCGGGTCTATCTTCATCATATCAATCTCCTACTACTTAGTTATTTACTTTGCTATTTACTTTGCCTTTATTTTACTTTGCATCTTTATCATAAAAATACCAAAAATATTATCTTATCATATCTATCAGATCTCACTCTCGTAAGTGGCCCTATAGGGATTGACAACCCCTATTTGCGTTGGTTGTGAGGATTTATTTGTTTTGTGCAGGTGCGAGGGACTCGCGCGTAGCCTCCTACTGGATTGATACCTTGGTTCTCAAAAACTGAGGGAAATACTTACGCTACTTTGCTGCATCATCCCTTCCTCTTCGGGGAAAACCAACGCAGTGCTAAAAGAGGTAGCAAGCGCCAGCTAATAGCCACTGCAAGGAGCCTGAAAAGAAACAACACTAGCTTCAAGCTGATCAAGATCTGCTCAACAATAGATGGACTGATGTCCTGGCAGCCGAGGAGCACGGCCTCAAGCAACCACTCAAAAGTTACCCAAAGCGCAAATTGCTACCTCAATTCGATGACGAGTGATATGTCTCCAACGTATCTATAATTTTTGATTGTTCCATGCTATATTATATTTTGTTTTGGACATTATTGGGTTTTATTATACACTTTTATATTATTTTTGGGACTAACCTATTAACCGGAGGCCCAACTCAGAATTGCTGTTTTTTTGCCTATTTTAGGGTTTCGCAGAAAAAGAATATCAAACGGAGTCCAAACGGAATGAAACCTTCAGGAACGTGATTTTCGGAACGAACATGATCCAGAGGACTTGGACCCTACATCAAGACATCAACCAGGAGGCCACGAGGTAGGGGGCGCGCCTACCCCCCAGGCGCGCCCTCCACCCTCGTGGGCCCTCTGTTGCTCCACCGACGTACTCCTTCCTCCTATATATATCTACGTACCCCCAAACTACCAGATACGGAGGCAAAACCCTAATTCCACCACCATAACTTTCTGTATTCACGTGATCCCATCTTGGGGCCTGTTCTGGAGCTCCGCCGGAGGGGTCATCGATCACAGAGGGCTTCTACATCAACACCATAGCCTCTCCGATGAAGTGTGAGTAGTTTAATTTAGACCTACGGGTCCATAGTTATTAGCTAGATGGCTTCTTCTCTCTTTTTGGATCTCAATACAAAGTTCTCCCCCTCTCTTGTGGAGATCTATTCGATGTAATCTTCTTTTGCGGTGTGTTTGTTGAGACCGATGAATTGTGGGTTTATGATCAAGTTTATCTATGAACAATATTTGAATCTTCTCTAAATTCTTTTATGTATGAGTGGTTATCTTTGCAAGTCTCTTCGAATTATCAGTTTGGTTTGGCCTACTAGATTGATCTTTCTTACAATGGGAGAAGTGCTTAGCTTTGGGTTCAATCTTGCGGTGTCCTTTCCAAGTGATAGTAGGGGCAGCAAGGCACGTATTGTATTGTTGCCATCGAGGATAACAAGATGGGGTTTATATCATATTGCATGAGTTTATCCCTCTACATCATGTCATCTTGCTTAAAAGTGTTACTCTGTTCTCTTGAACTTAATACTTTAGATGCATGCTGGATAGCGGTCGATGTGTGGAGTAATAGTAGTAGATGCAGGCAGGAGTCGGTCTACTTGTCTCGGACGTGATGCCTATATACATGATCATACCTAGATATTCTCATAACTATGCTCAATTCTGTCAATTGCTCAACAGTAATTTGTTTACCCATCGTGAATACTTATGCTCTTGAGAGAAGCCACTAGTGAAACCTATGGCCCCCGGGTCTATCTTCCATCATATTAATCTTTCAATACTTAATTATTTCCATTGCCTTTTATTTTACTTTGCATCTTTATCACAAAAATACCAAAAATATTATCTTATCATATCTATCAGATCTCACTCTCGTAAGTGACCGTGTAGGGATTGACAACCCCTTATTGCATTGGTTGCGAGGATTTGTTTGTTTGTGTAGGTGCGAGGGACTCGCGCGTGGCCTCCTACTGGATTGATACCTTGGTTCTCAAAAACTAAGGGAAATACTTACGCTACTTTGCTGCATCACCCTTTCCTCTTCAAGGTAAAACCAACGCAAGTGCTCAAGAGGTAGCAAGAAGGATTTCTGGCGCCGTTGCCGGGGAGTCTACGCAAAAGTCAACATACCAAGTACCCATCACAAACCCTTATCTCCCTCATTACTTTATTTGCCATTTGCCTCTCGTTTTCCTCTCCCCCCCACTTCACCCTTGCCGTTTTATTCACCCCCTCTCTCTCCGTCCTCCCTCTCTTTCTCTATTTGCCTATTTTTGCCTGTCTCTTGTTTCCTTGTGTGTCGGATTGCTTGCTTGTCACGATGGCTCAAGATAATACTAAATTGTGTGACTTTACCAATACCAACAACAATGATTTTATTAGCACTCCGATTGCTCCTCTTACCAATGCTGAATCTTGTGAAATTAATGCTGCTTTGCTAAATCTTGTCATGAAAGATCCGTTTTCCGGCCTTCCTAGTGAAGATGCCGCTACCCATCTAAATAGCTTCATTGATTTGTGTGATATGCAAAAGAAGAAAGATGTGGACAATGATAATGTTAAATTGAAGCTATTTCCTTTTTCGCTTAGAGATCATGCTAATGCTTGGTTTTCGTCTTTGCCTAAAAATAGTATTGATTCGTGGAATAAGTGCAAAGATGCTTTTATCTCTAAGTATTTTCCTCCCTCTAAGATCATCTCTCTTAGAAACGATATTATGAATTTTAAGCAACTTGATCATGAACATGTTGCACAAGCTTGGGAGAGGATGAAATTAATGATACGTAATTGCCCTACACATGGTTTGAATTTGTGGATGATTATACAAAAAATTTATGCCGGATTGAATTTTGCTTCTAGAAATCTTTTAGATTCGGCCACGGGAGGCACTTTTATGGAAATCACTTTAGAAGAAGCTACTAAACTCCTAGATAATATTATGGTTAATTATTCTCAATGGCACACTGAAAGATCTACTAATAAGAAAGTGCATGCAATAGAAGAAATTAATGTTTTGAGTGGAAAGATGGATGAACTTATGAAATTATTTTCTAATAAAAGTGTTTCTTCTGATCCTAATGATATGCCTTTGTCTACTTTTATTGAGAATAATAATGAATCTATGGATGTGAATTTTGTTGGTAGGAATAATTTTGGTAACAACGCGTATAGAGGAAACTTTAACCCTAGTCCGTATCCTAGTAATTCCTCTAATAACTATGGTAATTCCTACAACAATTCTGATGGAAATTATAATAAGATGCCTTCTGATTTTGAATCAAATGTTAAAGAATTTATTACCGCGCAAAAGAATTTCAATGCTTTGATTGAAGAAAAATTGCTTAAGATTGATGAGTTGGCTAGGAACGTTGATAGAATTTCTCTTGATGTGGATTCTTTGAAACTTAGATCTATTCCACCTAAGCATGATATCAATGAGTCTCTCAAAGCCATGAGAATTTCCATTGATGAGTGCAGAGAAAGAACCGCTAGGATGCGTGCTAAGAAAGATTGCTTTATAAAAGTGTGTTATTCTAGTTTCCATGATAATAAAGATGAAGATCTAAAAGTTATTGATGTGTCCCCTATTAAATCTTTGTTTTGCAATATTAATCTTGATAATGATGGGACTGAATATGACCCACCTTTACCTAGACGACGTTCCAAGAATTCAGAGTCTTTAGATCTTGATGCTAAAATTGTTAAAAGTGGGATTGAAGAAGTCAAAACTTTAAATATTAATGAACCCACTATTTTGGATTTCAAGGAATTTAATTATGATAATTGCTCTTTGATAGATTGTATTTCCTTGTTGCAATCCGTGCTAAGTTCTCCTCATGCTTATAGTCAAAATAAAGCTTTTACTAAACATATCGTTGATGCTTTGATGCAATCTTATGAAGAAAAACTTGAGTTGGAAGTTTCCATCCCTAGAAGACTTTATGATGAGTGGGAACCTACTATTAAAATTAAAATTAAAGACCATGAATGCTATGCTTTGTGTGATTTGTGTGCTAGTGTTTCCACGATTCCAAAGACTTTGTGTGATTTATTAGGTTTCCGTGATTTTGATGATTGCTCTTTAAACATGCACCTTGCGGATCCCACCATTAAGAAACCTATGGGAAGAATTAATTATGTTCTTATGGTTGCAAATAGGAACTATGTGCCCATATATTTTATTGTTCTTGATATCGATTGCAATCCTTCATGTCCTATTATTCTTGGTAGACCTTTCCTTAGAACGACCGGTGCAATTATTGATATGAAGGAAGGAAATATTAGATTCCAATTTCCATTAAGGAAAGTCACGGAACACTTTCCTAGAAAGAAAATTAAATTACCTTATGAATCTATTATGAGAGCCACTTATGGATTTCCTACCAAAGATGGCAATACCTAGATCTATCCTTGATTTTATGCCTAGCTAGGGGCGTTAAACGATAGCGCTTGTTGGGAGGCAACCCAATTTTATTTTTATTCCTTGCTTTTTGCTCCTGTTTATTAATAAATATTTTATCCAGCCTCTGTTTTGGTTGTGTTTTTTGTGTTTAATTTGTGTTTGTGCCAAGTAGAACCGTTGGGAAGACTTGGAAAGTGATATTTAGTTAATTCTTTTTGCAGATGATTAATAGATGAATTCCTCACGTCAAGAAATTTATTTTATAATTTTTGGGGTTCCAGATCTTTCCTTAGCTACATATTACTACAGACTGTTCTGTTTTTGACAGATTCTATTTTTCGTGTGTTGTTTGCTTATTTTGATGAATCTATGGCTAGTAAAATAATTTATAAACCATAGAGAAGTTGGAATACAGTAGTTTTAAGACCAGTATAAATAAATAATGAGTTCATTACAATACCTTGAAGTGGTGTTTTGTTTTCTTTCGCTAACGAAGCTCACGAGATTTTCTACTTTAAGTTTTGTGTTGTGAAGTTTTCAAGTTTTGGGTGAGAGATTTGATGGATTATCAAGGAGTGGCAAGATCCTAAGCTTGGGGATGCCCATGGCACCCCAAGATAATATAAGTACACCTAAAAGCCAAAACTTGGGGATGCCCCGGAAGGCATCCCCTCTTTCGTCTACTTCCATCGGTAACTTTACTTGGAGCTATATTTTTATTTACCACATGATATGTGTTTTGCTTGGAGCGTCTTGTATTATTTGAGTCTTTATTTGTTAGTTTTCCACCATCATCCTTGCTGAACACACCTTTTTAGAGAGACACACATGATTTGGTAATTGTTAGAATACACTATGTGCTTCACTTATATCTTTTGAGTTATATAGTTTTTGCTCTAGTGCTTCACTTATATCTTTTAGAGCACGTCGTTGGATTTGTTTTATAGAAACTATTGTTCTATCACGCTTCACTTAGATTATTTTGAGAGTCCTACAAAACATCATGGTAATTTGCTTTAATTATGTTAGGCATTCAAGATTAATAATAAAATCTTCTTATGAGTGTGTTGAATACTATGAGAAGTTTGATACTTGATAATTGTTTTGAGATATGGAGATGGTGATATTAGAGTCATGCTAGTTGAGTAGTTGTGAATTTGAGAAATACTTGTGTTAAAGTTTGTGATTCCCGTAGCATGCACGTATGGTGAACCGTTATGTGATGAAGTCGGAGCATGATTTATTTATTGATTGCCTTCCTTATGAGTGGCGGTCGGGGACGAGAGATGGTCTTTTCCTACCAATCTATCCCCCTAGGAGCATGCATGTAATACTTTGCTTTGATAACTTGTAGATTTTTGCAATAAGTATATGAGTTCTTTATGACTAAGGTTGAGTCCATGGATCATACACACTTTTCTTCCTTCCACCATTGCTAGCCTCTCTAATACCGCGCACCTTTCGCCGATATCATACACCCACCATATACCTTCCTCAAAACATCCACCATACATACCTATCATGGCATTTCCATAGCCATTCCAAGATATATTGCCATGCAACTTTCCACCATTCCGTTTACTATGACACGCTCCATCATTATCATATTGCTTTGCATGATCATGCAGTTGAAATTGTATTTGTAGAAAAACCACCGTTCATAATTCTTTCATACATGTCACTCTTGATTCATTGCATATCCCGGTACACCGCCGGAGGCATTCACATAGAGTCATATTTTGTTCTAAGTATTGAGTTGTAATTCTTGAGTTGTAAGTAAATAAAAGTGTGACGATCATCATTTTTAGAGCATTGTACCAAGTGAGGAAAGGATGATGGAGACTATGATTCCCCCACTAGTCGGGATGAGACTCCGGACGAAAAAAAGAGGCCAAAGAAGCCCATATAAAAAAAGAGGCCATAAAAAAGGCCCAAATAAAAAAAATGAAAGAAAAAGAGAGAAGGGACAATGCTACTATCCTTTTGCCACACTTGTGCTTCAAAGTAGCACCATGATCTTCATGATAGAGAGTCCCCTATGTTATC
The DNA here is from genome assembly GCA_034509565.1 of Triticum monococcum. Taxonomy (NCBI): domain Eukaryota; kingdom Viridiplantae; phylum Streptophyta; class Magnoliopsida; order Poales; family Poaceae; genus Triticum; species Triticum monococcum. Next base: position 529,504,735 of record CM067846.1, read on the forward strand.
ACTTTCATATACTAGTGGGAATTTTTCGTTATAGAACTTGGCTTGTATATTCCAATGATGGGCTTCCTCAAAATGCCCTAGGTCTTCGTGAGCAAGCAAGTTGGATGCACACCCACTTAGTTCCTTTTGTTGAGCTTTCATATACTTATAGCTCTAGTGCATCCGTTGCATGGCAATCCCTACTCACTCACATTGATATCTACTGATGGGCATCTCCATAGCCCGTTGATACGCCTAGTTGGTGTGAGACTATCTTCCCCCTTTTGTCTCCTCCACAACCACCATTCTATTCCACCTAAAGTGCTATGTCCATGGCTCACACTCATGTATTGCGTGAAGATTGAAAAAGTTTGATAACACCAAAAGTATGAAACAATTGCTTGGCTTGTCATCGGGGTTGTGCATGATTTAAATACTTTGTGTGGTGAAGATAGAGCATAGCCAGACTATATGATTTTGTAGGGATAACTTTCTTTGGCCATGTTATTTTGAAGAGACATAATTGCTTAGTTAGTATGCTTGAAGTATTATTATTTCTATGTCAATATTGAACTTTTGTCTTGAATCTTTCAGATCTGAATATTCATACCACAATTAAGAAGAATTACATTGAAATTATGCCAAGTAGCATTCCACATCAAAAATTCTATTTTTATCATTTACCTACTCGAGGACGAGCAGGAATTAAGCTTGGGGATGCTTGATACGTCTCCAACGTATCTATAATTTTTGATTGTTCCATGCTATATTATATTCTGTTTTGGACATTATTGGGCTTTATTATACACTTTTATATTATTTTTGGGACTAACCTATTAATCGGAGGCCCAGCCCAGAATTGCTGTTTTTTTGCCTATTTTAGGGTTTTGTAGAAAAAGAATATCAAACGGAGTCCAAACGGAATGAAGCCTTCGGGAACGTGATTTTCGGAACGAACATGATCCAGAGGACTTGCACCCTACGTCAAGACATCAACCAGGAGGCCACGAGGTAGGGGGGCGCTTCTACCCCCAAGTGTGCTCTCCACCCTCGTGGGCCCCCTCTTGCTCCACCGACGCACTCATTCCTCCTATATATACCTACGTACCCCCAAACTACCAGATACGGAGCCAAAACCCTAATTCCACCACCGTAACTTTCTGTATCCATGAGGTCCCATCTTGGGGCCTATTCCGGAGCTCCGCCGGAGGGGGCATCGATCACGGAGGGCTTCTACATCAACATCATAGCCTCTTCGATGAAGTGTGAGTAGTTTACTTCACACCTACGGGTCCATAGTTATTATCTAGATGGCTTCTTCTCTCTTTTTGGATCTCAATACAAAGTTCTCCCCCTCTCTTGTGGAGGTCTATTCGATGTAATCTTCTTTTGTGGTGTGTTTGTTGAGACCGATGAATTGTGGGTTTATGATCAAGTTTATCTATGAACAATATTTGAATCTTCTCTAAATTCTTTTATGTATGATTGGTTATCTTTGCAAGTCTCTTCGAATTATCAGTTTGGTTTAGCCTACTAGATTGATCTTTCCTGCAATGGGAGAAGTGCTTAGCTTTGGGTTCAATCTTGCGGTGTCCTTTCCCAGTTACAGTAGGGGCGGCAAGGCACATATTGTATTGTTGCCATCAAGGATAACAAGATGGGGTTTATATCATATTGCATGAGTTTATCCCTCTACATCATGTCATCTTGCTTAAAGTGTGACTCTGTTCTCTTGAACTTAATACTCTAGATGGATGCTGGATAGCGGTCGATGTGTGGAGTAATAGTAGTAGATGCAGGCAGGAGTCGGTCTACTTGTCTCGGACGTGATGCCTATATACATGATCATACCTAGATATTCTCATAACTATGCTCAATTCTATCAATTGCTCAACAGTAAGTTGTTTACCCACCGTGAATACTTATGCTCTTGAGAGAAGCCACTAGTGAAACCTATGGCCCCCAGGTCTATCTTCCATCATATTAATCTTCCAATACTTAGTTATTTCCTTTGCCTTTTATTTTACTTTGCATCTTTATCATAAAAATACCAAAAATATTATCTTATCATATCTATCAGATCTCACTCTCGTAAGTGACAGTGTAGGGATAGACAACCCCTTATTGCGTTGGTTGCGAGGATTTATTTGTTTGTGTAGGTGCGAGGGACTCATGCGTGGCCTCCTACTGGATTGATACCTTGGTTCTCAAAAACTAAGGGAAATACTTACGCTACTTTGCTGCATCACCCTTGCCTCTTCGAGGGACAACCAATGCAAGTGCTCAAGAGGTAGCAACGAGGCGTTGGAGCCCAGGCCGTCAGTACACAATGCGGCTGACCGACCACCACGTGGTCAGGACAAAGCGTCAACACAAGCCGAACACCAGCCCGCCTTACGTCGCCGTAAAGGCAGAGACAAAACTGCTTAGGGATACACGTATTATCTCTGGCAGGGCCTGAAGAATAAAACAGGCCCAGCCAGATCGATCTATGGATCACGGGGGTGTGCCTCGACGCGCGACGACGACTATCAAGCCGATCATGATAAGCCTAGTCATGTGCGGGCCGAAAACCACAGACGGACTCCATCGGAGCTACGCCATGATGTGGCCCGATATAGAGGCGCCGCACACCCTCTTTGCTTCACTGACGAAGTAATGGATCATGAATTCCCAGAAGGGTTTAAACCCGTGAATATTGAATCATACGATGGAACAACTGATCCCGCGGTGTGGATTGAGGATTTCCTTCTCCTTATCCATATGGCCCGTGGAGATGACCTCCACGCCATCAAATACCTCCCGTTAAAACTCAAAGGGCTAGCTCGGCACTTGTTAAACAGTCTGCCCAAAAACTCTATTGGCAGTTGGGAGGATTTGGAAGACGCCTTCCGCGACAACTTCCAAGGTACATATGTCCGGCCACCAGACGCCGATGACTTAAGCCATATAGTTCAACAGCCCGGAGAGTCAGCCAGGAAATTCTGGACTAGGTTCCTAACAAAAAAGAACCAGATCGTCGACTGTTCGGATGCCGAAGCCCTAGCGGCCTTTAAACACAACATCCGCAACGAATGGCTCGCCCACCACCTCGGCCAAGAAAATCCGAAGTCCATGGCAGCCCTCACGGCACTCATGACCCGCTTTTGTGCGGGTGAAGATAGTTGGCTGGCCCGTAACAAAAACAATGCAAGCAACGTTGGAACCTCTGAAGCCAGAAATAGCAATGACAAGTCCCGACGCAATAGACACAAGCGTGGAAACAACAATGACAACACCGATGATACGACAGTCAATGCCGGATTTAGTGGCTCTATGTCCGGTCAGCGGAAGAAGCTGTTCAAAAAGAACAATTCGGGCTCATCTAGCTTGGACCGCATACTCGATCATCCGTGCCAGATCCATGGCACCCCAGACAAACCACCAAATCATACCAATAGAGATTGTTGGGTTTTTAAACAGGTCGGCAAGTTAAATGCGAAAGCAAGGAGAAGGGATCGCAAAGCAAGGACGACGACGAGGAGCCCTGGCCACCGAACACAGGGGGACAGAAGAAGTTTCCCCCTCAGGTCAAAACAGTGAACATGATATACGCTACTCACATCCCCAAGAGGGAGCGCAAGCGCGTGCTCAGGGACGTCTACGCGATAGAGCTAGTCGCCCCAAAATTTAATCCATGGTCGTCATGCTCGATCACTTTCGATCGTTGGGATTATCCGACCAGTATCCGTCACGGCGGTTTAGCCGCACTGGTCCTGGACCCAATAATTGATGGGTTCCACCTAACGCGAGTCCTGATGGACGGTGGCAGCAGCCTCAACCTGCTCTATCAGGATACAGTGCGTAAAATGGGCATTAATCCATCACGGATCAAGCCCACAAAGACTACCTTAAAAGGAGTCATACCAGGTGTAGAGGCCCGCTGTACGGGCTGAATCACACTAGAGGTTGTCTTCGGATCTTCGGACAACTTCCGAAGCGAGGAGTTAATCTTCGATATCGTCCCCTTTTGCAGCGGCTATCACACACTGCTTGGACGAACCGCATTTGCTCGATTCAACGTGGTACCGCACTATGCTTATCTCAAGCTCAAGATGCCCAGACCACGCGGTGTCATAATAGTTAATGGAAACACGGAATGCTCCCTTCGCACCGAGGAGCACACCGCTGCCTTAGCAGCAGAAGTACAGAGCGGCCTTTTCAAGCAGAACCTTAATTCGGCGGACGAGCTCCCGGACACTGTCAAGAGAGTCCGGACTATTCTGCAGCAGGACAGCTCGGCTCGTCAAGAGCTCGACTAGCAATTCGGCCTTCGTCCCAGTCCCGACCAAGTGGCGGCAATTGTACCGCACGTACATAACTACGCACTCAAAATACCATGGGCATGGATGGAGGCATAACTAGCTTGTGATCCACAATACGGCTCGACCACCCCCGGACACACGCACTTTCACTTTTTCTTCTTTCTCCTTTTCAGGTTTCTTTTCCATAGGCCTTCTCTGATGGCCTGACCATCGGTCCTTTTCGAAGGATAAACACACTAAGACGGCAAGAAGCATGGACGTACGGGGGAATTTTTAGGTGGTTTCTTTAACGATCCCTCTACCTGTTTTTAGGACCCACACGCAGCTCTCCCTTGGTTAAGGCATATTAAATAGCCTTCTTCTTATTTCACTACTTGTATAAATGCGCTTTGACGCACTAATGAAATTATCATGGAAACAGTTTGCAGCCCAAATTCTACGGCTCTAGCTTACTACCCTTTCTTCTTTTTCTTTTTTGATAACTTTATCAAATAGCACACGTACACTTTGGTACGTTTCAATTTGCCAGGGGCTTCATAGCGCCCCACAACATGGCAACAAAGTCCAAACACTTTTTACAGTATAGTTCGGCACCCCGAATTTAGCACTATATGCATTGGCTCCGAATCATGTCTTTGGTCAATAGTTGGTTTTCCCGGCTCCTGTTCTTGCTACCTTACGTTTCGCTATATCGGCTAGGGTAGTAAAGGGATTGTGACCTCGTTTACCCGGATGAGCACCTCAGTAGAGAAAGCCGAAAACTGACTGTCATGATGCGGCGAGAGCCGGTCAGCTCTTCGGAGGTCTCAAATCTTTAGAGATTTTTTCCGCATTACGCGAGGGATCGTTACTAACCCGATCAGGTGTTTACAACATCCTAGTTCGGATACTAGGGGCTATGCCTATATCTTTATTGTCAAACTCCTATGGCTAAGTGAGGGTGCTAAAGCCGCATAGTCCGATTGCCTGGTTCGTCACGCTAAACACCTCCTTCAAGGACCAAACAATTGGATCAAGAGTGTTTAGATTACATCCCGAACACCCCCGTACTACCTACACGGGGGCAGAAGCCGACGACTAGCCAACTCTCAGATTTCACATGACACAGCTGCACAGGAGGTGAATTTTTTTAAATAACAAACTTTATATTACATAACGACTTTGTTTCATCATACAAGGCAGAGACAACATGAATGCATTCATTCGAAAATAATGTCTTGCGCACATTGCGTTGCCACAATACGAGACCCCTCCAGGACGTCTTCAAAGTACCGCTCGGGCATGCGGTGCTCCTTGCCCTCTGGCGGTCCCCCGGTGAAAGTGCAACTATCCCTAGGTGGTTTTGGTAATTCCTAACAACATATAGCCCATTGAGCTAATGCTATTTCAAGATAAATATTTCAGGAAAGCTCAGTGTTTGGCATGGCATGGATTGGAAAGTGGACCCCTCAAAATACTAAGAAGACATGTTGGCTCAAGCTCAAAGCTCAGGACTCTACATTTTCTATTTTAGTGATCCAATATCACATTGAGTCCATAGGAAAGCCAATACTATTAAAAGGGGATGAGGTGTTGCTTAATGGCTTGCTTGCTCAAAGTGCTTAGTGATATGCTTCAAAACCCTCAACTACTTTCTCATATCCACATATGTCCCAAACCAAAAGTCAAACTCGGCCCCACCGAAATTTCCTACCCGGCGCCACCGAGTTCACTTGACAAAGCCACTATCACAAACCCTAGTTGTTTCAGTCTCACCGATAGGGATCTCGGTCTCATCGAGATGGGATTGCAACCTCTATGTTTCCCTTCATAACGTTTCGGTCCAACCGAGATGAGCGATCGGTCCCACCGAGATTGCAATGCAAACTCTTTGTTTCCCCTTCGTAACGTTTCGGTCTAACCGAGATGAGCGAATCGGTCCCACTGAGTTTGCCTGACCAACTCTCTGTTTGACTATTACCTAAATCGGTCCCACCGAGTTTGTGTAATCGGTCTCACCGAGATTACGTTATGCCCTAACCCTAATGGAATCGGTCCCACCGAATTGACATGTCAGTCCCACCCAAAATCCTAATGTTCCACATTTTCAACTAAATCGGCCTGACCGAGTTTCATGATTCGGTCCCACCGAGTTTGGTGATTTCTGTGTAACGGTTAGATTTTGTGTGGAGGCTATATATACCCCTCCACCCACTCTTCATTCATGGAGAGAGCCATCAGAACATGCCTACACTTCCAACACATATGTTCTAAGAGAGAACCACCTACACTTGTGTTGAGGTCAAGATATTCCATTCCAACCACATATATCTTGATCTCTAGCCTTCTCCAAGTTGCTTTCCACTCAAACCCTCTTTCCACCAAATCCAATCCTATGAGAGAGAGCTGAGTGTTGGGGAGACTATCATTTGAAGCACAAGAGCAAGGAGTTCATCATCAACACACCGTCTATTATGTTTTGGAGAGTGATGTCTCCTAGATTGGTTAGGTGTCACTTGGGAGCCTCCGTCAAGATTGTGGAGTTGAACCAAGGAGTTTGTACGGGCAAGGAGATCGCCTACTTCGTGAAGATCTACCCTAGTGAGGCAAGTCCTTCATGGGCGATGGCCATGGTGGGATAGACAAGGTTGCTTCTTCGTGGACCCTTCGTGGGTGGAGCCCTCCGTGGACTCGCGCAACCGTTACCCTTCGTGGGTTGAAGTCTCCATCAACGTGGATGTACGATAGCACCACCTGTCGAAACCATGCCAAAAATCTCCATGCCTACATTGCGTTTGCTCCCTCCAAACTCCTCCCTTTACCTTCATATGCAATTGTTTTACATTCCGCTGCTATACTCATAGAATTGCACGTGTAGGTTGATTACTTGACTTGTGCTAAGTTGTTAAAGTTTGCCAAGAATTAAAATTGGTAAAAGGCTAGATTTTTATCTGGTCAAGTAGTCTAATCCCCCCTCTAGACATAGTTTCCATCCTATAAGTGGTATCAGAGCTTTGGTCTCCATTTGCTTTGATTTCCACAGCTTTTGGTGATCATAGCCTTGGTTTCACAACCTAGGAGAGTATGGCGTCTAGCGAGGGAAATTACCACCATAGAGGTCCTTACTTTGATTGTACAAAATTTTTCTAGTTGGAAGCATAAGATGAAAATGCATATTCTTGGACATAACCCCGCCGTTTGGGCTATTGTGTGTATTGACTTGCAAGGTGAATTCTTTGATGGGAGAGAACCGTACCGTGAAGCTACCGCAGAAGAGTTGAAGATGCTGCAATACAATGCTCAAGCTTGTGATATTCTCTTCAACGGATTGTGCCCCGAAGAATTCAACAAAATCAGCCGTCTTGAGAATGCAAAGGAAATTTGGGATACTTTGATTGATATGCACGAAGGTACCGACTCCGTCAAGGAATCCAAATTGGATGTGCTTCAAAGTCAACTTGACAAGTTCAAAATGAAGGATGGTGAAGTTGTCGCTGAAATGTACTCTAGGCTTGCTCTCATCACAAATGAGATTGCCGGCTTAGGAAGTGAAGAGATGACTGATAGATTCATCATCAAGAAGATCCTAAGAGCCCTGAATGGAAAATATGATACCGTGTGCACATTGATCCAAATGATGCCCAATTACAAAGATCTCAAGCCAACGAAAGTCATTGGAAGAACTGTTGCTCATGAGATGTCACTTAAGGATAAGGAAGAGCTCCACAACAAGTCAAGTGGTGCTTACAAAGCCTCATGTGATGCCCCCACATCATCAAGTGAGAAACAAGCCTTCAATGAAGAATTGAGCCTAATGGTGAAGAATTTCAACAAATTCTACAAGAGTAGAAGCAAGGAAAGAAGTTCCAAGTCAAGGTCCTACAATGACAAAAGATCTTCAAGTCGTGAACGTAATTGCTACAATTGTGGAAGACCCAGACACTACTCCAATGAGTGTACGCCCCCCTACAAAAGAAGAGAAGATTCTCCCAAAAGAAGAAGTAGGAGGGAAGAATCACCACCAAGAGAGAGAAGGAGTAGAGATGACCGTTATGAATGAAGAACATCACGAAGAAGCAAGGATTCAGAAAGGAAGGACAAATCATCAAGGAGCTACACAAAACAAAGACATCAAGCTCATGTTGGCGAATGGGTATCCGGATCCGACTCCGACAATCACCCCGAGAGAAGTTATCACTCCGACTCTGAATATACTCAAGATGAAGGTGTTTCCGGTCTATCACTTGTGTCAACCAACTCCTACGACATATTTGAGTCACCAAATGAAGGAATTGGAAGATGCTTCATGGCTAAAGGCCCAAAGGTATCACACCCCGAGTATGTTGATTTCAATAGTGATGAAGATGATTTGCTAGGTGATGATGATTTACTTGTTGACAACTCTAGTTATGAAAACTATGATGAACTTGCTATTAATCATGCTAATCGAGATAAAATGAATGACAGTGATAATAAGGAGATTGAGCATCTAACTAAAGAACTAAACACTCTTAAGTTAGCTCATGAAACTACCTTGGAAGATCATCGAGAACTTTTAAAAACTCATGGGAAGTTATGCTTTGAAAAGCTCAACCTTGAGCAAGAGCATGGGTTCTTAAAAGCGATCAATGATGATATTCGTAAGAAAGTTTCTTCTTACATTGCCAAGCGTTTACTCTTGTCTACTTACATGCCTCAAGTTAAATCTAGTAACAAGAACAATAAAGATTCTTCTTCTATTAGTAACAATAATCATGCTAAATCCAATGATGTTGCTTCTAGTAGTTCTCTTGATTCCACTAATGATTCTCTTAGGCAAGAAAATAGCTTATTGAAGGGAATTATAGAGAAAGGTGTTTACAAGAGTCTTGCCGGAAGTAAGCAATTTGAGGAAATTATACGCAAGCAAGGAAGACACCGAAAGAATCAAGGTGTTGGTTTTGAACGAAAGTTCAATGCCAATGGAGTTGAGTGGGAAGAAGATCAATACCCCAAGACAAAGTTTGTTCCTCAACAAGAGAAGTATGATCCTACTTATTTCCAAGGAACACAAGCTCAAGATGATCTTCCACCACAAGACCACAAGCTAAAGGGCAAGGACAAGCTTCAAGAGGAGATTGATGCATTTGAAGAAGCCCCTAAGGCATTGGTCAAGTGGGTTCCCAAGACTACATCAAGTTCTACTTCATAAGTATGACTACAACTCCAAGGATTCCCATCAAGATGGTGTGGATCCCGAAGAAGAAGAACTAGAGAGTTCTTGAGGGTGACTCCTGAAGGAAATATGCCCTAGAGGCAATAATAAAGTTATTATTTATTTCCTTATTTCATGATAAATGTTTATTATTCATGCTAGAATTGTATTAACTGGAAACATAATACATGTGTGAATACATAGACAAACAGAGTGTCACTAGTATGCCTCTACTTGACTAGCTCGTTAATCAAAGATGGTTATGTTTCCTAACCATATACAAAGAGTTGTTATTTGATTAACAGGATCACATCATTAGGATAATGATGTGATTGACTTGACCCATTCCGTTAGCTTAGCACTCGATAGTTTAGTATGTTGCTATTGCTTTCTGCATGACTTATACATGTTCCTATGACTATGAGATTATGCAACTCCCGTTTACCAGAGGAACACTTTGTGTGCTACCAAACGTCACAACGTAACTGGGTGATTATAAAGGAGCTCTACAGGTGTCTCCAAAGGTACATGTTGGGATGCCGTATTTCGAGATTAGGATTTGTCACTCCGATTGTGGGAGAGGTATCTCTGGGCCCTCTCGGTAATGCACATCACATAAGCCTTGCAAGCATTGCAACTAATGAGTTAGTTGCGAGATGATGTATTACGAAACGAGTAAAGAGACTTGCCGGTAACGAGATTGAACTAGGTATTGAGATACCAACGATCGAATCTCGGGCAAGTAACATACCGATGACAAAGGGAACAACGTATGTTGTTATGCGGTCTGACCGATAAAGATCTTCGTAGAATATGTAGGAGCCAATATGGGCATCCAGGTCCCGCTATTGGTTATTGACCAGAGAGGTGTCTCGGTCATGTCTACATAGTTCTCGAACACGTAGGGTCCGCACGCTTAACGTTCGTTGACGATATAGTACTATGTGAGTTATGTATGTTGGTGACCGAATGTTGTTCGGAGTCCGGAATGAGATCATGGACATGACGAGGAACTCCGGAATGGTCCGGAGATAAAGTTTGATATATGGGATAATAGTGTTTGGTCACCGGAAGGGTTCCTAAAATCACCGGAAGGGGTTCCGGATGTTTCTCGAAATGTTTGGGTACGAGAACACTTTATTTGGGCCAGAGGGGATAGCCCACAAGGTTTTTGGAAAGTGCAAAAGGAAGTTTTGCGGAGTCCAGGGGCCAGACGCCAGGGTCCCTGGTGTCTGGGTCCAGATGCCGGGAACCCTGGCGTCTGGCCCTGGAGTCCGAGAAGGACTCTTGCCTTTCGGGTGAAACCGACTTTGTGGAGGCTTTTAGTCCAAGTTTTGACCCCAGGGCTCAACATATAAATAGAGGGGCAGGGCTAGCACCAAAGACACATCAAGAAACACCAAGCCGTGTGCCGGAAACCCCGTCCCCTCTAGTTTATCCTCCGTCATAGTTTTCGTAGTGCTTAGGCGAAGCCCTGCGGAGATTGTTCTTCACCAACTCCGTCACCACGCCGTCATGTTGCCGGAACTCATCTACTACTTCGCCCCTCTTGCTGGATCGAGAAGGCGAGGACGTCACCGAGCCGAACGTGTGCAGAAATCGGAGGTGCCGTGGTTTCGGTAATTGGATCGGTCGGATGTGAAGACGTACGACTACATCAACCGCGTTGATATAACGCTTCCGCGAACGGTCTACGAGGGTATGTAGACAACACTCTCCCCTCTTGTTGCTATGCATCACCATGATCTTGCATGTGCGTAGGATTTTTTTTTTGAAATTACTACATTCTCCTACAGTGGCATCCGAGCCTAGGTTTTATGTGTTGATGTTATATGCACGAGTAGAACACAAGTGAGTTGTGGGCGATATAAGTCATACTGCTTACCAGCATGTCATACTTTGGTTCGACGGTATTGTTGGATGAAGCGGCCCGGACCGACATTATGCATACGCTTACGCGAGACTGGTTCTACCGACGTGCTTTGCACACAGGTGGCTGGCGGGTGTCAGTTTCTCCAACTTTAGTTGAACCAAGTGTGGCTACGCCCGGTCCTTGCGAAGGTTAAAACAGCACCAACTTGACAAACTATCGTTGTGGTTTTGATGCGTAGGTAAGTACGGTTCTTGCTAAGCCCGTAGCAGCCACGTAAAACTTGCAACAACAAAGTAGAGGACGTCTAACTTGTTTTTGCAGGGCATGTTGTGATGTGATATGGTCAAGACATGATGCTAAATTTTATTGTATGAGATGATCATGTTTTGTAACCAAGTTATCGGCAACTGGCAGGAGCCATATGGTTGTCGCTTTATTGTATGCAATGCAATTGCGCTGTAATGCTTTACTTTATCACTAAGCGGTAGCGATAGTCGTGGAAGCATAAGATTGGCGAGACGACAACGATGCTACGATGGTGATCAAGGTGTCGCGCCGGTGACGATGGTGATCACGATGGTGCTTCGAAGATGGAGATCACAAGCACAAGATGATGATGGCCATATCATATCACTTATATTGATTGCATGTGATGTTTATCTTTTATGCATCTTATTTTGCTTAGTTTGTCGGTAGCATTTTAAGATGATCTCTCACTAATTACCAAGAAGTGTTCTCCCTGAGTATGCACCGTTGCGAAAGTTCTTAGTGCTGAGACACCACGTGATGATCGGGTGTGATAGGCTCTACGTTCAAATACAACGGGTGCAAAACAGTTGCACATGCGGAATACTCAGGTTATACTTGTCGAGCCAAGCATATACAGATATGGCCTCGAAACACGGAGACCGAAAGGTCGAGCGTGAGTCATATAGTAGATATGATCAACATAGTCATGTTCACCAATGAAACTGCTCCATCTCACGTGATGATCGGACATGGTTTAGTTGATTTGGATCACGTGATCACTTACAGGATTAGAGGGATGTTTATCTAAGTGGGAGTTCTTAAGTAATATGATTAATTGAACTTAAATTTATCATGAACTTAGTCCTGGTAGTATTTTGCAAATTATGTTGTAGATCAATAGCTCGTGTTGTTGCTTCCCTGTGTTTATTTTGATATGTTCCTAGAGAAAATTGTGTTGAAAGATGTTAGTAGCAATGATGCGGATTGGATCCGTGATCTGAGGTTTATCCTCATTGCTGCACAGAAGAATTATGTCCTTGATGCACCGCTAGGTGATAGACCTATTGCAGGAGCAGATGTAGACGTTATGAATGTTTGGCTAGCTCAATATGATGACTACTTGATAGTTTAGTGCACCATGCTTAATGGCTTAGAATCGGGACTTCAAAGACGTTTTGAACGTCATGGACCATATGAGATGTTCCAGGAGTTGAAGTTAATATTTCAAGAAAATAACCAAGTTGAGAGATATGAAGTCTCTAACAAGTTCTATAGCTAAAAGATGGAGGAGTATCGCTCAACTAGTGAGCATGTGCTCAGATTGTCTGGGTACAACAATCGCTTGAATCAAGTGGGAGTTAATCTTCCAGCTATGATAGTGATTGACAGAATCTCTAAGTCACCATCGCCAAGTTAATAGAACTTCGTGATGAACTATAGTATGCAAGGGATGACGAAAATGACTCCCGAGCTTTTCATGATGATGAAATCAATGAAGGTAGAAATCAAGAAAGAGCATCAAGTGTTGATGGTTGACAAGATCACTAGTTTCAAGAAAAGGGCAAAGGATAAAAAAGGGGAACTTCAAGAAAAACAGCAAGCAAGTTGCTGCTCAAGTGAAGAAGCCCAAGTCTGGACCTAAGCCTGATACTAAGTGCTTCTACTGCAAAGGGACTGGTCACTAGAAGCGGAACTACCCCAAGTGATTGGCGGATAAGAAGGGTGGCAAAGTGAACATAAGTATATTTGATATACATGTTATTGACGTGTACTTTACTAGTGTTTGTAGCAACCCCTCAGTATTAGATACTAGTTCAGTTGCTAAGATTAGTAACTCGAAACGGGAGTTGCAGAATAAACAGAGACTAGTTAAGGGTGAAGTGACGATGTGTGTTGGAAGTGGTTCCAAGATTGATATGATCATCATCACACACTCCCTATACTTTCGGGATTAGTGTTGAACCTAAATAAGTGTTATTTGGTGTTTGCATTGAGCATGAAAATGATTTGATCATGTTTATTATAATACGGTTATTCATTTAAGTAAGAGAATAAATTGTTGTTCTGTTTACATGAATAAAACCTTATATGGTTACACACCCAATGAAAATGGTTCATTGGATCTCGATCGTAGTGATACACATATTCATAATATTAAAACCAAAAGAAGCAAAGTTAATAATGATAGTGCAACTTATTTGTGGCACTGCCGTTTAGGTCATATTGGTGTAAAGCGCATGAAAAAACTCCATGCTGATGGGATTTTGGAATCACTTGATGCTTGCGAACCATGCCTCATGGGCAAGATGACTAAGACTCCGTTCTCCGGAACAATGGAGCGAGCAACTGACTTATTGGAAATCATACATACTGATGTATGTGGTCCGATGAATATTAAAGCTCGCAACAAGTATCATTATTTTCCGACCTTCACAGATGATTTAAGCAGATATGAGTATATCTACCTGATTAAACATAAGTCTGAAACATTTGAAAAGTTCAAAGAATTTCGGAGTGAAGTGGAAAATCATCGTGACAAGAAAATAAAGTTTCTACGATCTAATCGCAGAGACGAATATTTGAGTTACGAGTTTGGTCTTCAATTAAAACAATGTGGAATAGTTTCACAAACTCATGCCACCTAGAACACCACAGCATAATGGTATGTCCGAACGTCATAACCGTACTTTATTGGATATAGTACAATCTATGATATTTCTTACCGATTTACCAATATCGTTTTGGGATCATGCATTAGAGACAGCTGCATTCACGTTAAAAAAGGGGCACCATCTAAGTCCGTTGAGACGACACAATCTGAACTGTGGTTTGGCAAGAAACCAAAGTTGTCGTTTCTTAAAGTTTTGGGTTATGATGCTTATGAGAAAAAGTTTCATCCTGATAAGCTCAAACCCAAATCGGAGAAATATGTCTTCATAGGATACCCAAAGGAGACTGTTGGGTACACCTTCTATCACAGATCCGAAGGCAAGACATTCGTTGCTAAGAATGGATCCTTTCTAGAGAAGGAGCTTCTCTCAAAAGAAGTGAGTGGGAGGAAAGTAGAACTTGATGAGGTAACTGTACCTACTCCCTTATTGGAAAGTAGTACATCACAGAAACCAGTTTCTATGACACCTACACCAATTAGTGAGGAAGCTAATGATGATGATCATGAAACTTCAGAACAAGATACTACTGAACTTCGTAGATCAACCCGAGTAAGATCCGCACCAGAGTGGTACGGTAATCCTGTTCTGGAAGTCATGCTACTAGATCATGATGAACCTACGAACAATGGAGAAGCGATGGTGAGCCCAAATTCCGCAAAATGGCTTGAAGCTATGAAATCTAAGATGGGATCCATGTATGAGAACAAAGTATGGACTTTGGTTGACTTGCCCAATGATCGGCAAGCAATTGAGAATAAATGGATCTTCAAGAAGAAGACTGACGCTGACAGTAATGTTACTATCTACAAAGCTCGACTTGTCGCAAAAGGTTTTCGACAAGTTCAAGGGATTGACTACAATGAGACCTTCTCACCCGTAGCGATGCTTAAGTCTGTCCGAATCATGTTAGCAATTGCCGCATTTTATGATTATGAAATTTGGCATATGGATGTCAAAACTGCATTCCTGAATGGATTTCTGGAAGAAGAGTTGTATATGATGCAGCTGGAAGGTTTTGTCGATCCAAAGGGAGCTAACAAAGTGCGCAAGCTCCAGCGATCCATCTATGGACTGGTGCAAGCATCTCGGAGTTGGAATATACACTTTGATAAGTTGATCAAAGCATATAGTTTTATACAGACTTGCGGTGAAGCCTGTATTTACAAGAAAGTGAGTGGGAGCACTACATCATTTCTGATAAGTATATGTGTATGACATATTGTTGATCGGAAATAATGTAAAATTATTCCGCAAAGCATAAAGGAGTGTTTGAAAGGATTTTTTCAAAGAAAACCTCGGTGAAGCTGCTTACATATTGAGCATCAAGATCTATAGAGATAGATCAAGACGCTTGATAATTTTTTTTCAATGAGTACATACCTTGACAAGATTTTGAAGTAGTTCAAAATGGAACAGTCAAAGAAAGAATTCTTGCCAGTGTTACAAGGTGTGAAATTGAGTAAGACTCAAAGCCCGACCACGGCAGAAAATAGAATGAGAATGAAAGTCATTCCGTATGCCTTGGCCATAGGTTCTATAAAGTATGCCATGCTGTGTACCAGACCTATTGTATACCCTACACTAATTTTGGCAAGGGAGTACAATAGTGATCTAGGAGTAGATCACTGGACAATGGTCAAAATTATCCTTAGTGCAATAAGGATATGTTTCTCGATTATGGAGGTGACAAAAGGTTCGTCGTAAAAGGGTTACGTCGATACAAGTTTTGGCACTGATCCGGATGACTCTTAGTCTTCATCTAGATACATATTGAAAGTGGGAGCAATTAGCTAGAGTAGCTCCGTGCAGAGCATTGTTGATATAGATATTTGCAAAATACTTACGGATCTGAATATGACAGACCCGTTGACTAAAATTATCTCACAAACAAAACATGATCACACCTTAGTACTCTTTGGGTGTTAATCACATAGAGATGTGAACTAGATTACTGACTCTAGTAAACCCTTTTGAGTGTTGGTCACATGATGATGTGAACTATGGGTGTTAATCACATGATGATGTGAACTATTGCTGTTAAATTACAGGGCGATGTGAACTAGATTATTGACTCTAGTGCAAGTGGGAGACTGAAGGAAATATGCCCTAGAGGCAATAATAAAGTTATTATTTATTTCCTTATTTCATGATAAATGTTTATTATTCATGCTATAATTGTATTAACCGGAAACATAATACATGTGTGAATACATAGACAAACAGAGTGTCACTAGTATGCCTCTACTTGACTAGCTCGTTAATCAAAGATGGTTATGTTTCCTAACCATATACAAAGAGTTGTTATTTGATTAACGGGATCACATCATTAGGAGAATGATGTGATTGACTTGACCCATTCCGTTAGCTTAGCACTCGATCGTTTAGTATGTTGCTATTGCTTTCTTCATGACTTATACATGTTCCTATGACTATGAGATTATGCAACTCCCGTTTACCGGAGGAACACTTTGTGTGCTACCAAACGTCACAACGTAACTGGGTGATTATAAAGGAGCTCTACAGGTGTCTCCAAAGGTACATGTTGGGTTGGCGTATTTCGAGATTAGGATTTGTCACTCCGATTGTCGGAGAGGTATCTCTGGGCCCCCTCAGTAATGCACATCACATAAGACTTGCAAGCATTGCAACTAATGAGTTAGTTGCGAGATGATGTATTACGGAATGAGTAAAGAGACTTGCCAGTAACAAGATTGAACTAGGTATTGAGATACCGATGATCGAATCTCGGGCAAGTAACATACCGATGACAAAGGGAACAACGTATGTTGTTATGCGGTCTGGCCGATAAAGATCTTCGTAGAATATGTAGGAGCCAATATGGGCATCCAGGTCCCGCTATTGGTTATTAACCAGAGAGGTGTCTCGGTCATGTCTACATAGTTCTCGAACCCGTAGGGTCCGCACGCTTAACGTTCGTTGACGATATAGTACTATGTGAGTTATGTATGTTGGTGACCGAATGTTGTTTGGAGTCCGGGATGAGATCACGGACATGACGAGGAACTCCGGAATGGTCCGAAGATAAAGTTTGATATATGGGATAATAGTGTTTAGTCACCGGAAGGGTTCCGGAAATCACCGGAAGGGGTTCCGGATGTTTCCCGAAATGTTTGGGTACGAGAACACTTTATTTGGGCCAGAGGGGAAAGCCCACAAGGTTTTTGGAAAGCGCAAAATGAAGTTTTGCGGAGTCCAGGGGCCAGACTCCCTGGCGTCTGGGTCCAGACGCCGGGAACCCTGGCGTCTGGCCCTAGAGTCCGAGAAGGACTCTTGCCTTTCGGGTGAAACCGACTTTATGGAGGCTTTTACTCCAAGTTTCGACCCCAGGGCTCAACATATAAATAGAGGGGCAGGGCTAGCACCAAAGACACATCAAGAAACACCAAGCCGTCTGCCGGCAACCCCGTCCCCTCTAGTTTATCCTCCGTCATAGTTTTCGTAGTGCTTAGGCGAAGCCCTGCGGAGATTGTTCTTCACCAACTCCGTCACCACGCCATCGTGCTGCCGGAACTCATCTACTACTTCGCCCCTCTTGCTGGATCAAGAAGGCGAGGACGTCACCGAGCCGAATGTGTGCAGAAATCGGAGGTGCCGTGCTGTCAGTAATTGGATCGGTCGGACGTGAAGACGTACGACTACATCAACCGCGTTGATATAACGCTTCCGCGAATGGTCTACGAGGGTACGTAGACAACACTCTCCCCTCTTGTTGCTATGCATCACCATGATCTTGCATGTGCGTAGGATTTTTTTTTTGAAATTACTACGTTCTCCTACAACTCTGCCAACATACTTCACTCATATCATTTTGGCAAGGACAAGTGCAAACAACTTCCATATCTTGCACTAGTTCAAGGAGTCACAAACCCTTTTGTTGGTAAGACAAGGGACAAGGTAACCTAATGCATTCATGGACATCATCTTATGTGAATATCACTCTATGTCTATGGATATCCTTGTTTGTTCCTTGTGGGCTAACGCATGTAGGTATCGAAAGTGCAACTCACTCCAAAGGATTGCTCCGAATGATCTACATCAACTTTAAGCACCTACATCTTCAACACCTACACGAAGTCATCATCGACAAAACCCAAGGTTAGTTCATCCCTCCTAGGGGGGATATCACATCTAGGGGGAGCTTTACTCTAATCAATTGAGCTAAAGCAACTCTAACGATGTGAACACAACAATGCATTATGTAAAAGTGGTAACCCCACTTGTGCTTAAACGATGAGTATGACCTACGATCAAATGTTCTCATTTGACTCCTCAGCCAATATACTCATATATAGATGACCCAGTCATCGCCAAATTGCTTGATAGATGCTAGAGTGATTGTGCATGCTTTGCCACATATTTCATTTGCCATCTTATTGTGTGAGCATGTTGGTTGCATGTTTTACTCATTCGAGGACATCCATTTGTTGCCTTGATTGTTTGGCTTTTTCTCTTTTGCCAAATGGATGGATAAGAATGCCTAAGGACTTCCTCTAGCTATCTATGCTTTTCTCGTCTCAAACTCTATTCATGCTACATCACAAAGTTTGATCAAGTCAGATTCGAACCACTCTGTGTGAGGAGCACTCAGAGTCCCCGATTCGTCATAGACTTAGACTTCCAAAACCTCTTTGTGCATTTCAGTATGACCGAGTCACCCATTTCGGTCACACCGAGATCACTAATTTGATCTAGGTTTTCAATCTAAGTGCAACCGATTTGAACTTTTCGGTCACACCGAGTTGCAGTAACCGCTTGCAGTTCTGCATCTTGGTGCCACCGAGTTGTTCCACTCGGTCACACCGACAGGGTCGGGATACATATACCCATGGGTGAGATTTTGGAAATTTCTTCAAACTCCTCAGCCCGCGCGTGTGTCCTTCTCTGCTTGCTCGGGCTCCGGATAGTCTCCTCGCCGCCAGCGACCTCCCGCCGCTAGTTTCTGTCGGTGTTCTGGGAACAGGGGTCCCCAGACTTGCCTGCCTGCGGCCTGCAGCGTGGCTCAAAGGAGGCCCAGCATAGCCCATCTTCATCAACACAAGACTCAAGACCCTCGCGAGGGGCCAAGCCTCGCGGGGCGGACGACACAACGCATCCCCAGGCGCAGCCTCCTCAGGCTGGCTCGCGAGGAGGCGGAGGAATCAAGGCGGGGTACCTCGCGAGGTGCCCATGACGCAAGCCATGACGATCGAGGGTGCCAGGCGGGCGCCAGCGCGCGCAGCGTCCTTCTTTCCTCTTTGGTGCAAAGGGGGCAAGCGCAGCCGCGGAGTACCGAGGCATCAGGCAAAGGTTGCCATTTAGGTGCAACGAGACCAGGACCAAGCGGACTACGAGACGGAGGTCACCATGGAGCCCAGCACGGCGTCACCGCAGGGTCTTTCGCAGGCGAAGACCAACTTTAGTCAGGATAAGAGTACTTGCTGTCCCCCTTCAAATTAGCCCGCCATTGTTGGCTCCCTTCCCGCTCGATATTTGGGAAGAGGACCAGGGCCCCTATAAATAGGGACGGCCACCCACGTAGCAAGGGGTTCGGCATGTGGATCCGACTAGCAAGCAGAGAGAGTATGTGTGTGAGAGAGAGAGAGAAGGTGACTGAACTCCTCCCAGTAGTTCGTCGCCCCAGCCAAGAGCAGACCCTCACGAGGCTGTTCTTCCTTGTATTGTTCATCACCATCAGCCACAAGAGGCAATCCACCCACCACACACTGGAGTAGGGTATTACACCACAACGGTGGCCCGAACCAGTATAAATCTTGTGTCTCTCACGCAGTTCCTTTAGTAGTTTAGATCTTTGCGAGACGGGGAGGTAGAAGGCGTGATTTCCGCGTGCACCCCTGTGTTCGAACCTTAAGGGTCTGCCGGAACCCGTGAATCCGACATTTGGCGCGCCAGGTAGGGGTGCGCCGGAATCTGTCTTCCACCACTCCGCTCCGCCTCCCGTCGCATCGTCATCACCATGTCCGGCGACCAGGCAGCCTTCCAAGGTCCATGGGCGGCATGGCCCACCTGCGCGGAGCCGCCCGCCTCGGGCGGCCCCGCGCCCCAGGCAGCTCGCGGCCCGCAGGGCGCTGCGGGCCGTGAGCGACGCGAACAGGCTTCCGCGACCCTCACACCGCGGCAAGCGCGGTCGGTGGCAAGGGCCTCCAATCACGCCGCAACCACGACGCCGTACACCCGCCGGGAGCAGGCGAATTCAAGGGCCGCGCTCACGGTGGCCCGGGAGCTGTTGCGGTGCAGACTGCTGGAGGGTGGCCACGACGTGCTGCTGGAGTGGGTGGCGGAGCTCCTGGGCTTCGCCGCCTCGGGGGCTCACCCCTTCTCCACCCAGCTCCCATCTCAAGCCCAGGGCAGCCCGCGCGGGGGCTCCGCGCGCGCCCGCGGACTCCAAGGCTACTCCGACGCCAGCGAAGCCGTCAGCACCGGACCGGCGGCGGCGCTGCCTCCGCCCCCGGCCCGCGAAGAAGAAGGACTCGACGTGACCCGCGGCCCCGGAGGGCTGCCGCGCTGCCACCCCGCAGTAGGCACGGCAGGTGGGAGCGCGTGGCATGCGGGGCATCACGGCGTGGCATTCGGGATGACGGCGACGGAGGAATACGTGCCCCTCATGCTGGACCAAGGACACCCTCGCGAGAGCAGGCAAGGCTCGCTCCTCGGCCCGAGCTGGGGGGACGAGGCAGTGGAAGCTGAGCCCTTCCAGGAGCCCATGGACGAACCCGCTGGCCATGCTGGAGGCAACGACTATCGGGCACCGCTAACTCTTCAGGGGCATGTATATGCTAACCATGGATCGCAAGAGGTGCAGGTCGCCGCGGCAAGCAGCTGCCCCGCTCCCACAGTCTCCTACCCCTCGGGAGGAGGGCGCAGGGGGCTGCGGGAGAGGGGTCGAGATCCTACATCACCACCGCGACGTTCGGAGCAAGGCGTTCTCAGGAGGTAGGCCCTCTGCTGGGGAGGTGCCTCAGGGCCTGCCCCTGGCAGAGGACCCGTGGTCGTCGGGGGAACCGCTGGCGACCGCTCTACCCCATCGGGCGGCGTCCTGGGTTTCGGTCGTTGCTGATGGCACTAGAGTGTGGCGCAAGGCGGGGCCCTCGTCTGGCGATATGAAGCAAGGCCAGTACCTATGAAGAAGGCCCAGTGCCTGTGAAGCTCGTCGCCCCGTGACACTCTCACGTAATAATGAGTGGGGCTGTACACGCCCCGGAGTCTCAGGGGTGCCGGCCTCAGGCCCTGGGGCTCCCTCCCACATCCAGTGGACAGCACTTAGCTCCGTGCTGGTGAGAAGACGTGCAAGACTAGATTAGGTGCCGGACGCGGCTTTTTGTCTGCTTTTCATCGCCTTTCCCTTTGGCTGTTGCTTTCCCCCGCTAGATTTAATTTGGATTCGAATTTGAGATTTGCGTGTGTTCGGGGAAGGGGTGCTTATTCTCGCTCGAGCCATTTCTCACGTTCTGGTTACCGCTGCGTCACAGCTGCCTCCCCTCGCGAGCCCCTCGCGAGTCGGATCAGGCCTGGCTCGTGCGCAACCCAGTCTGCCGCTGTTGCTCCCCCCTCAGGAGGATTTTTCGGGTGCCTGCGGAGGTTGTCCTGTTTAAAAAGGCCCAGAGCCTGTGAAGCAAGGCGAGTGCCTGTGAAGCTATCGCGCTAAGGAAAAGGCCCAGAGCCTGTGAAGCAAGGCGAGTGCCTGTGAAGCCCTCGCGTTCTAGAAAAGGCCCGGAGCCTGTGAAGCAAGGCTAGTGCCTGTGAAGCCCTCGCGCTAAGGAAAAGGCCCAGAGCCTGTGAAGCAAGGCGAGTGCCTCTGAAGCCCTCGCGCTAAGGAAAAGGCCCAGAGCCTGTGAAGCAAGGCGAGTGCCTGTGAAGCCCTCGCGCTAAGGAAAAGGCCCAGAGCCTGTGAAGCAAGGCGAGTGCCTGTGAAGCCCTCGCGCTAAGGAAAAGGCCCAGAGCCTGTGAAGCAAGGCGAGTGCCTGTGAAGCCCTCGCGCTAAGGAAAAGGCCCAGAGCCTGTGAAGCAAGGCGAGTGCCTGTGAAGCCCTCGCGCTAAGGAGAAGGCCCAGAGCCTATGAAGCAAGGCGAGTGCCTGTGAAGCCCTCGCGTTCTGGAAAAGGCCCAGAGCCTGTGAAGAAGGCGAATGCCTGTGAAGTCATTATGCTCAGGAGAAGGCCCAGAGCCTGTGAAGAAGGCCAACGCCTGTGAATTTTTTCATCAGCAACGATCTCACATCCTGAGGACCCAACTAGAGAGCACCCAAGGCGTCGCGCCCTCCTGCAGGCCGCCTCGGGGCCAGCGTGGGGCAAAGGTAAACCAGCCCACCATCAGGCACACGCGCAATTTGACTACTACTGATACGCTGGACACAAGTTTTTATATGAGGGGCTTCCCCTCCCAAAATGCTCTCACGACCGTCAGGTCAAACACCTGAGTTCTATTCATGCAGGGTAAAAGACAGGAGAAGTACATGGTCAGTCTGACAAATCCCCCAACGCATCCTCGGGGGCGCCTCCCGAGCTGTCGCTGGCATCACTGAATCCGCCCTCGTCGTCTGCGCCACCACCAGCGGCGTCGGGGCCATCCACCACACCGCCTTCGTCGGCAGCCACGACCACGTCGTCGTCATCTGAAGTGAAGGCTCAGACGAGAGCATCCACGTTGTTCTCCACCCAATCCGCCAGGTCACCTCGGACGGCCTGGGGAACTGGGGCGATGGCGGCGTCAAATTCAAAGTGGGGGTCCATGTTCTGGAGATGGCTGAAGACGCGGGAAAAGGCGCACCCGAGCAGGGCGCGGCTCCTCTCCTCCACCAACCTGTCGGCCCTGACCGACCGAGCCTCCAGCTGTGTTACCACGGCGGTGAAGAACTGCAGGTTGCCGGCATAGTTAATCGTGTGCGGCTCGCCGACAGCTGCCTCGCAGATGTTGCCCAAGGCTGCGTTAGCCCTCACCCTGAGCGTGGTGAGCATGGGGCCGTGCGCGTGCTCCAGGACCCGCCGCTGGCGTATTTCGTCGGCATTCTGATGCTCAACGGCCTCGACCTCTTCCATCCGCTGGCGAAGACGAAGCACCTCGGCCTGGGAGGCAGCCAGCTCCTTTTGCGCTGCCTCGAGGGCGGCCCGGGAGGCGTCGACCAGCCAGGTCGCCTCATCGCGTTGGGCCCTCAGGGCTGCGGTTCTGCCCTCGGCTTCGACCCGGATCATCCCCAGCTTCCCCTTGAACTCTCGCTCGAGGCCTTGGCGCGCCGTTGCCACCCGACGACAAACCTCCTCCAGGACACGCGCTTCCCGCGCAGCGACATCGTCTTCCGCCTGCGTCACTAGGCGCTCCCTCGTCTCCAGCCGCTCGTACTCGCGAGTGCGTTCATCGGCTTCCAGCGTCAATGCTTCTTCGCGCCTCTGGAGCTCAGCTGGGTCGCCGGAGGCCACCCGCATCGACGCAAGGGCCAGCTCACGCAGCTCCGCTTGCTCCTCCAGTGAGTGGCACCAGGCCAGGAGCTCGCAAGCCCGCTCCTCCGCTGCCGCTCGCCATTGGTCAGCTCTCCGGGCCTCCTCGGTGGCCTGAGATCGGGCCACTCGAGAGGCCTCCAGCGACGCCTTCGCCTCTTCGTCATCAAGATCCCGCTGACGGCGCGCGAGGGCGATGGCGGCCTCCAGCTCGCGCCTCCCTGCAGCCAGGCGCAGGCCCTCGGCCTCCAGGCGTGCGTCTTCGTCAGCGAGCTCCTCTCCAAGCAAGTTCACCGTGTCGGCCGCTCTTCGAAGGAACCCTTGGCGGCGGGCGCGGCGCTCCCGGGCACGCTCAAGCACATCTTCCACACCATCATCCGCCCCAAGCAAGCGTCGGGGGCCGTGAATCATTGTTCCTCCTCCGGGCAGGGGGCTGGGGGCTGGCGCCCTCGCGATGGCCGGGCGCGTCGCGCCGGAAGCCCGGCCTAGGGCCAGCCCGTCTCCAGATGAGGGGCGCAGGAGGCGCCTCAACCAGTCGCGGTCCCCGACCAGACGAGAAGCCCACGGCAGGCTGGCTATTCCCCGAGAGGGCCCATGAAGGAAAATCGCGGGAATGACGGGCCGCGGTGCACCTCGGGATGGTCCACCCCTTCAGACGCCCTCACCACCAGGGCAGAGCTGCTCAGAGCATTTGAAGAGAGTAGAGGGGACGAAGCTAAGGGAGGCGGCACCTCGGCGACTTCCGTGAGCTCAGTCGGGAGGGGCCTGCGGAACAAGGATCAGCGGAAGCAGCAAGGGGATCAGGAGCCAGAGAGAAGGAGGACTTACTCGTCAGTGGCGAAGTACTTCCTGTGCTTCAGTGCGCGACAAGGGAAGTCATCACCTAGGGCCTCCCTCTTCCTCCGAAGGGCCTCAAAGTCCACGCGGAAGCGGCCCAAGAGAAGAGCGCAAGGATCATCCTGCCGCGAGGACGGAGCATCAGAGCGGTCCGCGTCAGGGGCGCCTACCTGGTGCCTGCCTTCCATTGCCTCGCCAGAAGACGCGACTGGGGCCTCCAAGGCCTCAGCTCCGGGCGCCGGGAGCGGCTGCTTGCCACCTTCAGCCGCAGCGGCACGGGCCTCAGGAGCTGTCCCCTCGCGAGCGCCACCCGGCGCTGCCACCTCACCAGGGGCACCCTCGGCCTCAGGCGCCTCCTCCTCCCTGCTCCGCCACTTGAGGAGGAGCCACCTTGGCTGGTTGGAAGGGCAGTCACCACCATCGGGTTCTCGCGAGGTCCCTGGAGGCCTGCCGGGCGCAGTCCCCATTCATCGAAGACAGGCATCTGCTTCACGAAGTCGGCCCTGCTCTGGCAGAGATACAGCAAGGCCCCTCCCTGCCGGACGTTGCCGGGGTTGAGGTCACCGGTTAAGGTCAAGAGCGTCGACTTCAGCACCGCCGGAGCCAGGTCCTCCTCCTGGAGCCTCATGTTATCCTCGCGCCCACGGAAGGTCCACATCTGGCGAGAGTGGCGCTGCAGGGGAGCGACGCGGCACAACAGAAACTCCTTCACCACTTTGGGCGCTGTCACGCCAAGCTTCCTCAGGAGCGTGAAGCGGCTCCAGACAAAGACGAGCCGGGGGCTCTTGAGCGTCTCCTGGCCCCAACATGAATTGGGGACAGCAGGCGAGGTCGGCTCCGATAGTAGGGGGCTGGGTACCCCTGCGTCCACGTACAACCACCGCTCGCGGAACCCAACCGCGGGCTGGGGGAGTTTGAAGTCAATCCCAGAGGCCTCGGTCACAGGCTCGGCAGCAAAGCTCACGCATGCCCAGCGTTGGGAAGGGTCGACAAGACGCAGTGAGAAGAAGTGGCGCAGCAAGGCAACCGAAGGAGGGATGCCCACCATGGCTTCGCAAACAAAGGCGAAGACCGAAAGAAGGGTGATGGACTCAGGACTTAGATGCATCAAGTGGATCTGATAATGGGAGAGCACGGCATTGAAAAAACCGGAGAAGGGGGGAACCAGACCCGCCCACAAGGCGTCGGTGAAACATGGAACCTTGGTTGCTATCCTGTTGATGGAGAAGTGGGACGCGGGCCAAGCCGTCGTCCTCCCGCACTCGTTGAAGACGGAGGCCAGGGCCAAGCTGTCCCTGCCAAGGCACTCTTGGTTGAGTACGGTTGACTGGCCGACGGCGGGGGCCACCGATGGCGGCACACAAGACGGAGGCGTGGATTTCTCCCCTCTCTCCTTCCTTGTCGGAGTCATGGCGATGGGAAGGAGGGGGAAGATTTGAGATTGGATTGGAGGCGGGAGCCGGCGTGCGAAGGAAGGAAGAACAGGAGACGCTCGAGCAACTAGAAGGGGAGCGGCTGTGTGCAACCACAAGTCCGCTTGACAGGGCGCAGAATAAGGGGGCGTGGGGGAACAATGCCGCCCACGTCCCATCAACTGCCACGCGGCGCCCAAGGCCGCAGGCTGTTAGGGCCCGTGGCGCTTCGCCCTTGCCCTTTCACCTCTCAGCACGGCCAAGCCCATGCGCGCCTTGGGCCCGGGGGCTATTGTCGGCGTTCTGGGAACGGGGGTCCCCAGACTTGCCTGTGTGCGGCCTGCGGCGTGGCTCAAAGGGGGCCCAGCATGGCCCATCTTCATCAACACAAGACTCAAGATCCTCATGAGGGGCCAAGCCTCACGGGGCGAACGACACGGCGCATCCCCAGGCGCAGCCTCCTCAGGCTGGCTCGCGAGGAGGCGGAGGAATCAAGGCGGGGTACCTCGCGAGGTGCCCATGACGCAAGCCATGACGATCGAGGGTGCCAGGCGGGCGCCAGCGCGCGCAGCGTCCTTCTTTCCTCTTTGGTGCAAAGGGGGCAAGCGCAGCCGCGGAGTACCGAGGCATCAGGCAAAGGTTGCCATTTAGGTGCAACGAGACCAGGACCAAGCGGACTACGAGACGGAGGTCACCATGGAGCCCAGCACGGCGTCACCGTAGGGTCTTTCGCAGGCGAAGACCAACTTTAGTCAGGATAAGAGTACTTGCTGCCCCCCTTCAAATTAGCCTGCCATTGTTGGCTCCCTTCTCGCTCGATATTTGGGAAGAGGACCAGGGCCCCTATAAATAGGGACGGCCACCCACGTAGCAAGGGGTTCGGCATGTGGATCCGACTAGCAAGCAGAGAGAGTAAGTGAGAGAGAGAGAGAAGGTGACTGAACTCCTCCCAGTAGTTCGTCGCCCCAGCCAAGAGCAGACCCTCGCGAGGCTGTTCTTCCTTGTATTGTTCATCACCATCAGCCACAAGAGGCAATCCACCCACCACACACTGGGGTAGGGTATTACACCACAACGGTGGCCCGAACCAGTATAAATCTTGTGTCTCTCACGCAGTTCCTTTAGTAGTTTAGATCTTTGCGAGACGGGGAGGTAGAAGGCATGATTTCCGCGTGCACCCCAGTGTTCGAACCTTAAGGGTCTGCCGGAACCCGTGAATTCGACAGTTTCCATCGCCGCCAATGGAAATCTGCTCCGCCATTGTCGCCGTAGTGAACCCCTGCCGAACTAGGGTATGGGTTCGACCTTTGTGCTATTCTTTTACCTCTGATTCATAGCACATTGTTTTTTCCATGATCCTTACCACGTATGCAAACACTCTATCCACTGAAAACATCCTTTAGGTTAGATTTGATTTGAAAATTTAGGGTTAGGTCTCCGCCGAACTCATCTCGGACCGACCGAGTTGTAGAAATCGGTCTCGCCGATTTGGCTTAGGCCATAGCACTTGCAATTTTCGGTCTGACCGAAAACTGCAAATCGGTGTGACCGAGTTTGATTCTCTGTGAAACCCTAGCAGTCTTGGTGCCACCGAACTGTGACTCGGTCTGACCGAGTTCACCAGTTTAGGTTCCAAAAGCTGCTTCGGTATCACCGAGTTTACAAATCGGCAGCTCCGAAATGCTTTATGTGGAGAACTAAAACTATGTTTTTAAGTCATCTGTTTTGCAAAAACTCTGCACTTTGTGATGCTCATCCACTCTATCTCATCTACATCTATTCACAGGGTATGCTATCAGTGAGTTTGCAAATATGTATGATTAGAGTGATAGTCAAAATAAGTCTGAAGAACATGTGCAGCTAAGTGAGGGTTCAGATCCCTCGAGCACTTGTGATGATGGCAGCAGGAGCACTCCAAGCAACTTGCCAAAGGCAGGCACCAGATCTAGGAAGAAGAGAACCTCAGAATCTGAGGATGAGGATAATGTTGCCACTGAGGAGGAAGTAAGGTCCAAGAAGAAGGTGCTGAAAAAGGAGTATGGCGCAACTGCTATAGTTAAGCCAGGAATGAATAGGAAGGCTCCAGCAAAAAGAATTCCTATGTCTAAGGCCAGAGCCTCTACTCAAGAGACAATGGAGTTCACTCTTGAACCCAAAGAAGGTGGAGAAGGCAAGAAGAGGAATGAAAGGGTCAAGAAGACCATTGGCAGAGTCATTGGCAAGCCCTCCATGATGAAAGATCCCTCTGAAGATGATGAAGAAGAAGAGGATGCTCCAGCACCCAAAGCTCAAAAGCTTATGGGAGATGCTATAAAGTCAGGGGCTGCAACATCAAAGCCCAAAGCTGCCCCCAAAGCTCAAGCTCAGAAGCCTCCTAAGCCCAAGAGGAACACTAGAAGTATACCCGCTGAAGAAAAGAACAAGGCCCCAGTGCCTCAAGCTGAAGATGATGACGAGTCTCTTGTTTTGAGAATATTGAAGCCCAAGATTCCAGACCACAATGATGCTCATCCAGTCGTTGAGAACATGCACATCAGAAAAGATTCAGGACTGAGATTGTGGAGACAGTCCGATCCCTATGCTATGAGGAGAAGGACTGCAGTTGACTACATGTTTCACACAAAGGAACAACAAGACTTATATGAAACTATTTTGCTTGACAAGAATCCCATTGCGTGTGACATGAGATGGGTCGAGTGGGAATTCATCCAAGAGAATGAAGATCACTTCTGAGGAGTTTATGACAGCTTCAAAGCATGTGGAGTAGATGTCGGCGTTCTGGGAACGGGGGTCCCCAGACTTGCCTGCCTGCGGCCTGCGGCGTGGCTCAAAGGGGGGCCCAGCATGGCCCATCTTCACCAACACAAACCCAAGACCCTCGCGAGGGGCCAAGCCTCGCGGGGCGGACGACGCGAAGCTTCCTCAGGCATGGCCTCATCAGGCTGGCTCGCGAGGAGGCGGAGAGATCAAGGCGGGGTACATCACGAGGTGCCCGTGACGCAAGCCATGACGACCAAGGGCGCCAGGTGGGTGCCAGCCCACGCAGTGTCCTCCTTTCCCCTTTGGTGCAAAGGGGGCAAGCGCAGCCGCGGAGTACCGAGGCATAAGGCAAAGGTTGCCATTTCGGTGCAACAAGACCAAGACCAGGAGGACTGCAAGACGGAGGTCATCGTGGAGCCCAAGACGGCGTCACCACTAGAGCTTTGTGCAGGCGAAGACTACTTTTGTTAGGATAACTGGTACTAGCTGTCCCCCTTCAAATTAGCCCGCCATTGTTGGCTCCCTTCCTACTCAATATTTGGGAAGAGGACCAGGGCCTCTATAAATAGGACCAGCCACCTGCAGGATGGAGGCAGCTCGGTGAGAGGTGAGAGGTTGGAGATCAACAATCTGAGAGAGAGAAGGGTGACTGGACTCCTCCCACCAGTTCATCGCCCCAGCCAAGAACAGACCCTCGCGAGGCTGTTCTTCCTTGTATTGTTCATCATCATCAGCCCAAGAGGCAATCCACCACACCACACACTAGAGTAGGGTATCACACCACAACGGTGGCCCGAACTAGTATAAACCTTGTGTCTCTTGTGTTGTTCTTTTCATAGCTTAGATCTTAGCGAGGCGGAGGGGTGCAGGTTGGTAGGAGGCGAAAGCTCTGCGCGCACCCCAGTGTTCGAACCTCAAGGGTCTACCGGAACCCGAAATCCGACATTTGGCGTGCTAGGTAGGGGGGCGCCGGAATTCATCTTCCACCACCCCGTTCTCCTTCGACCATCGCGCCCATGTCTGACGCTCGTCGGGCCCGCGCCAAGCGCTGGGCCGCCCTCGCTTCCCGCGTCGCCCAGACGGCCCCTGTCGGCGGGCGTCCTCGCCGTTCCCCATCACCTGCCGTCAACGCCGCCACCGGCCCGACGGGGGACGAGCAGCAAGCATCGTCTCAGCATCAGTCCGTGCGGCAAGACGGCCGCACCGCAACTCCCTCGCTCACCCCAGCTGGTTCTTCGTCCCGCGTGCTCCGCGCGCCCATGGAGGCTTGAGCTGCGCTCATCATAGCAAATGAGCTCCTGCGCTACCGTCCCGTCGACGATGTCTATGAAGAATGGCTCGACCGCGTTGCCGAGCTTGTCCGCGCCGCAGGGGGCTCTCCCGCGCCGTCCGTTCCGCTGCACCGCACCTCGCCCCACGCGGGTGACGAAGCTCCGGCGGCGCCCTGGCCGCCTTCTCCTCAGGAAGGCGCCATGGCTCCAAGGCGCGTGGCCCCTGTGTGGAACCCGCTCCGTCGGGTGCCAGCACGGCAAGAGCAGAGCTGCCAAGAAGTCCCTCGCCCGCAAGAAGCTGCCCGGGCGCTCCCTGCTCCAGCACGTCACGACCATGCTCCTGCTCCCGCGCGTCAAGACCCCGCGCTGCTCCCAGCTGCAGCGCATGGGGACGTGCACGACCAAGCTCTCTGTCACCCAAAGCCTCCCATGGCCACAGTAGGCTGCCACGCCTTCACCAACGAGCTACGCAGCGTCGCGTGGCCCGGCAAGTTCAAGCCAGACCTGCCTCCTCGTTACGACGGCACGGCTGACCCTGCAGAGTTCCTCCAGCTCTACGAGCTGGGCATCGAAGCTGCCAACAGAGACGAGAAGGTCATGGCGAACTGGTTTCCCATGGCGCTCAAGGATGGGGCCCGCACCTGGCTCCTGAACCTGGCTCCAGGCACAATCTCCTCCTGGGACGAGATGCGCACCTGCTTCATCGCCAACTTCCAAGGTACTCGCGACCGGCCACCCGCCGTGAGTGACATGCCCCGCATCAAGCAACAACCCGAGGAGACCCTATAGAAGTACATCCAGTGCTTCAACAACGCATGCCTCAAGATTCCCAAGGTGACTAAGGAGGCCATCATCTCAGCCTTCTCCGACGGCGTACGTGACGTCAAGATGAAGGAGGAGCTGGCGATGCATGAAGACCTATGCACTTCCTTGGAGCTGTTCAACTTGGCAACCAAGTGCGCCAGGGCTGAGGAAGGGCGCCTCTCCCTCCTCGAGCTGCCTGGCGCAGACCCGGAAGAGAAGAAGCCCAAGACAAAGGATGTGAAGCGCAAGGGGGCTGCCGTGCTCGCGGCAGAACCAGACACCAAGCGGGGCAGAGATCAGCCCGAACCTTCCAAGGGCAGCCGGTACTGTGTGTACCACGACCTCCACACCCACAACACCAACGAATGTCAAGAGCTCCGAGCCGTGCGAGAAGGAAGGATTGGCCGTCGCCCCGACCGCGGTGATCGGGGCTACAATCGAGGAGGAGGAAGGAACGCAGGACGCTGGGAAGACCGCTGCCCGCACCAAGGGCGGCGCGATCGACCTCGCGAGGATCGATGGCAAGACCCACCTCGCGAGGGAGACTGGAGGGATCAGCCTCGCGAGGATCGCCCGCAAGGCAACGCAGGCCTCCCTCCGCTGCCGCCGCAGCCAAGGAGAAACGAGGACCGCCACCAGGACGAGGGGGCTGGAGGCTTCCAGGAGCCGCGCGCGATCGCCTGCATCCTAGGCGGGGCTCAAGCCCCTGCCTCCCAACGCATCTTCAAGCAGTTCGCCTGCGAAGTGAATGCAGTCCTCCCCAGGCTCGAAGCCACGCGCCCTCTCAGGTGGTCGGCATGCGCCATCACGTTCAGCTCAGCAGATCAACTCAAGTGTGCGACTACAGCCTGAGTCCTCCCGATGCTTTGTTCCCCAATCATCAGCAACATGGTGGTCACCAGGACCCTCATCGATGCCGGGGAAGGGCTCAACGTCTTGTCCGTGGAAACATTCAACAATCTCCAAGTGCCCTACAACCAGCTTCAGCCAACCAAGCCTTTCTCCGGAATCACCGATGGCTCCACGGTCCCGATTGGGCAGGTGTGCCTCCCTATCACCTTCGGGGCACGCGACAACTACTGCACCGAGCTCATCGACTTCGACGTCGCTCACATTCGCCTGCCGTACAACGCCATCCTTGGGTACCCAGCACTGGCCCAGTTCATGGTCGTAACTCACCACGGCTACACCGTCCTCAAGATGCCAGGAAGTGGCGGAGTCATCACGGTGCCCTGTGAAGAGAAGGACGCGGTGTGTTCCCTGGAACGAGCCTTTCAGGCCGCGTCACTGGAAGACCCGGATCACGGAAGCAGGAGGACTCCCGAGACCGCCCCCAAGAAGAAGAAGACATCGTCCGGCTCGACCCCTCAGGAGGCAGGCCCCTCTGGGCCTGTGCCTGCCCAGGGGGAACCTCCTTCCATTGCATAGGAAAGCGCGCCCGGCGCCCTCCTCAGGCAGGGCTCGAGGGCTCTCCCCTGGAGGGCCACCGACCTAGCTAGGGTCACGAGGGAGGCGCTTGGGCACCACATGGAGGCGTGTTTCGAAGCACGCTTCCCTCAAGAAGGAGCAAGGCAAGGAGAGCCAAACCCTCAGGGGTTCGTCAGCAAGGCCATTCAGGAGCTACAGGAGTCAAGAGTCATGAAAGGCGGCCGCCGCCTACCAGCAGTGGCTCCCCATCCCGACGAGGATGGTGGGCTGCGCGTCTGCGTCGACATACCGGGGCTCAACCGAGTCGCCTCTCTGGAGCGCCTCTGGCCCTCGCGAGTGGGGCGCCGCGGAGGTCCACCCCACAGCTACATTCGCATGCCTTACGGCTTGCCGAACGCGGCTGCCAAGTACTAGCGCCTCATGAGGGGCATCACGGAGGCACAAGAGGCCAGGCGTTCCGCAGCCCCGGCGGAGATGGAGATGGTCCGCGAGGAGCCGCCAGCGCCTCCGGAGCCTCCCGAGGCCCCTGGGCCTGGGGGCTCGTGAGGATCGGCTTCCGCAGCTCACCGAGTCTGCTACACCAACACCCCTTCGTCCTCAACGTCATCAGGTGACATCTTTCAAGTTTCACTTCCAGCTGGGAGCGCCCCCAGGGCTGCATTATTCCCAGGCCGCGTGGGTCCGTCTCTGCGGCGTGTATCCCTTTTTATTTCATGTTGTTAGCTTACCTTGTCGGGGGCGCCCCTCGGGCTGCATGATCCCCAAGTCGCTCGGGCCAGGCCCAGCGGCATGTATCCCATTTGCGTTTATTTCCGGTTATGCATTAGACCCACCATGCTTGATTATTTGATGCCGGTCCATGGCACCTCTTCTTCTCCATGCCGACCACTTGCACGTTAAGGGGGGGGGGTACCTGAGCATCGCGACTCAGGGCTCTTATTGGCTCTCCAGCCCTCACCCTCTGGCCTTGTCCACGGCATCGCGACCTGGCATACCAGCGACGGCTAAGACCAGCTCGAGGGCCGGGACCCGAGGACGTAGAGTGCCGACATCTAACCAAATTTGCAGGGACACATCACAAGATAAGGCCCAATGCCAGGTGCAACCCGCCTAGAGGTAGGGCCCCGTGAGTCCCGCGCTGGCTCACGGGTGCCCAGATACACCTCGCCAGGCCCTACCGTGCCAGCCACGTGTCAGGGCGGGGCTGTACACGCCCCGGGGGCTCCTCCCGGAGGGGGGCCCCCCTCCCACGTACTAGTGGAAGCACCATGCTCCGCGCTGGCTGACGACACTGCCGAGGAGCGGCTATGCCCGTACACATGCGGAAGCGCTATGCTCCACGCTGGTGATAAACAACTGAGGGTGGCCCCCGGGCCGCATCAACCTCAGGGAGCCCAGAGCTCAGTGTCTAGCCTCATCGTAACGCCTCCCCTCGGGAGTGCTGTGCGAGGGGGCTGGGCATGGGGGCTGCGCCTGGGTCACACCCAGACGCACGCCGCCCAGCCAGGTCCCCCCGGGCCTGGTTCGACGCGCGTCTCTCCCCGAGCGGAGCCATGGTACGAAGGCCGTTTGAGCGTCAAGGGGGACTCCTGAGCATCGCGACTCAGGAGCCTAACTGGTCACATAGCCCCTCACTCCTTAGTTCCGAAAGGCTAACGGCGGTTGAGGTATGCGCGCGGCCGGGCTCTGCAGACGTAGAACGGTAGATCCACCCACATCACACCTCCCTACTTGCTGTTCGTGCGCCAAGGGGGATTCCTGAGCACCGCGACTCAGGAGCCTAACTTGTCACGTAGCCCCTCACTCCTTGGCCCCGTCCTGGTTTCCGATCGGGACCAACGCTGGGTGAGGCATGCGCGGGGCCGGGCTCTGCCGGCGTAAAACATAAGCAAGTAGGAAGGAAAAGCGCAAATTTCAAAGAATTCAAAAGCGAATATTACAGTCCACACTGTTATCTCAATGCCAAACGCAAGTTTAAACGCCTCCCCGAGGCATGATACATGTGTAGGAATTAAAGGCAGGACAGGAGCCACAACGGAGTCACTTGTCGGCGGTGGAGCAGCACGGAGTGGGTCCGCCTCATGGAGCAGTGGGGTCGGCAGCGCCTTGCTCCGGCTTGGTGCTGAAGGCCCGGAACTTCCCCAGCAGAGCCTCCGCATGACCCTTCACGGCCTCGGCAGCGGCAGCGGCACGCTCGCCGCTTACTGGCTCCAGCAGGCTGTCGAGGTCGACGTCGGGATCGCGAAGGTAGATGTGGGTGAGGATCCGCGTCAGTGCTGCAGAAGACAGGACACGCGCCTCGGCCTCGGCCGTGGGGCCAAGGCCAAGGGCGACATCTTCAAGAGCGTGAACCAGGAAGGGAAGCAGCTTGGCGGGGCCGTCCTCGGCGCCAGCCAGCGGGCTCTCCAGGCCGCTGTCGTAAAGCATCCTCAGCGAGGAGCGAGCCTTCGCCTCCATGTCCGTGAAGGCCACGCGGTCCTCGGCAAGAACCAGGGCCTTGTCGTCCAGCTCGGCCTTCCTCGCCCCAACTCCTGCTCCAGCGCGCCTAGGCGGTCGCGGCGTTTCCTGAGCTTGACCTCCCTCTCCTTGACGGCCGCCTCGCGAGCCTTCACGCCCTCTTCCTGCTCTTGGGGAAGGCGGACCTCTTTCGCGAGCTGGTCCCGCAGGCCTTGCAGCTCGTCCTCCAGCGCCTTGCAGCGACCACGGACCCGGCAACACACCAGAGAGCGGCCCCTGATTCTCGAGATAAGTCACCACCCGGAAGCGCCAGCTACCGTGGCATCATCCCCGCACCTAATGCAATTCCGTGTTAGCGACGCCGCTCTCCTTTCTCACCGAACAACGGCTGCTTGAGCGCCAAAGGGGACCTCCTGAGCATCGCGACTCAGGGGCTCTTACCGGACTCCGGGTCGTTCACCTCCTGGCCTTGACCACGGCATCGCGACCTGGCATACCAGCGACGGCCGAAGCCACCTTGGGACTGGGACCTGTCGGCGCAGAGCACTAAGCCCTCGTGAGGATCGAAAGGGAGGACTGACTAAGACGGAATGAGCAACTCGCACAATTCTACGACAAGGGTCATATTAAGAAAACAAGATCATAGGCACCTTACAAGCCGCCACGGGATGCGTCTTTGATTCCTCGTAGGGAACAGATCCTAAAGGGACACTAACTACGCGCGCCCCTGCAAAAGACGCCATCATCAACAGTGGGCCGTCAAGCACCGGCGCCAACCCCATCCAGATCGGAGTCGGCGGCGGCCTGACGAGCCCGCCCTGCTCCAGGAGCGGCGCCGGCTCGGGGGCTCGTAACTATCGTCGCTCGTCTCCGGAGTCGCGAAGAGCTCGCCGGAGTCGCTGGAACCTCTGACGCCTCCACCGCCTGAGGAGCCGCCAAGGGAGCGGTCGGCGGGCCTAGTCCTCGCCGCAGCAGGGTCCCAGCCACCTCTCCCGGGGCAGCACTCCAGCCGGTGCCCGTTCGCATCAAAGACCTTGAAGAACATCACCGAAGCACCGTCGTACTCCAAGTGGATCGTGAAGGCGCCTCTTGTCCTGCAAACCCGGGCGATTTCGCTCCAGCCCTGAGTCATGAAGACCTCGCCCGGGGCAACGACCGCGACATCTGCCTCGGTCGCGAGGGTGCAGCAGCCGGCGTGCTGTAGGCAAAGCTCCAGGAGTTCTCCCTGCGGGGTGATGGAGGCGAAGAAGGGAGGAAGGTGAATCCAAGACTGAGGAGGCATGGCGACGTGGAGCACGAACTCTCGGGAGGAGCCCTCGGTGTGGACCCCAGGGGGGACGACCCACACCTTCGTGACTCATCAGCGTCGACGGCGGCGCGCCGTGGCGATCAGCGTCAGCTCCTCCGGGGCCCTCGATGGGGGCATACAAGGGAAGCGGGAACCCCGGCGGTGCCCGCTCACACCAAGGCCTTGACACCACCTGATGGGCCCCCTCGTCCGGGCCATGGAGGATGAGCCGTTTCTTCCGCGGGAGCGGGTCTGGTTCCTCTTGGGGAGGCTTCCCCTTCTCTGCCATCGAGAACCGGCGGATCGGAGCCATCGCAGCAAGATGGAGCAAGGACCGAGAAGAAAGAGAAGCAAGGAGGGATGGACTAGAAGGGCGCGCGCTGTTCCGTACTTATGGCCGGCGAAGGCCAACCGCCGGCCTCCATGATCGCAGGTAATCATGACCCACTTTGCATGCAGGTACTTGTCCAGTCCGTGCGGTTGCCGAGGCGCCATGGGGAAGTGGAGGCACCCACGTCCAATCAACCGCCACACGGCGCCCAAGGCCGCATGCTGTTAGGGCCCGCGGTGCTTCGCTCTTGCCCTTCCGCCTCCCTGCACGGCCAAGTCCGGGCGCGCCTTGGGCCCGGGGGCTACTGTCGGCGTTCTGGGAATGGGGGTCCCCAGACTTGCCGGCCTACGGCCTGCGGCGTGGCTCAAAGGGGGGCCCAGCACGGCCCATCTTCACCAACATAAACCCAAGACCCTCACGAGGGGCCAAGCCTCACGGGGCGGACGACGCGGAGCTTCCTCAGGCACGGCCTCATCAGGCTGGCTCGCGAGGAGGCGGAGAGATCAAGATGGGGTACCTCACGAGGTGCCCGTGACGCAAGCCATGACGACCAAGGGCGCCAGGCGGGTGCCAGCCCGCGTAGTGTCCTCCTTTCCCCTTTGATGCAAAGGGGCAAGCGCAGCCGCGGAGTACCGAGGCATCAGGAAAAGGTTGCCATTTCGGTGCAACAAGACCAAGACCAGGAGGACTGTAAGACGGAGGTCATCGTGGAGCCCAAGACAGCGTCACCACCAGAGCTTTGTGCAGGCGAAGACTACTTTTGTCAGGATAACTGGTACTAGCCGCCCCCTTCAAATTAGCCCGCCATTGTTGGCTCCCTTCCCACTCGATATTTGGGAAGAGGACCAGGGCCTTTATAAATAGGACCAGCCACCCGCAGGATGGAGGCAGCTCGGTGAGAGGTGAGAGGTTGGAGATCAACAATCTGAGAGAGAGAGAAGGGTGACTGGACTCCTCCCAGCAGTTCATCGCCCCAGCCAAGAACAGACCCTCGCAAGGCTGTTCTTCCTTGTATTGTTCATCATCATCAGCCCAAGAGGCAATCCACCGCACCACACACTGGAGTAGGGTATTACACCACAACGGTGGCCCGAACCAGTATAAACCCTGTGTCTCTTGTGTTGTTCTTTTCATAGCTTAGATCTTAGCGAGGCGGAGGGGTGCAGGTTGGTAGGAGGAGAAAGCTCCGCGCGCACCCCAGTGTTTGAACCTCAAGGGTCTGCCAGAACCCGAAATCCGACAGTAGATGAGTTTGTTGGACAGAAGCTCACAAAATGGAATGATGAGCTGATCATGCAGTTTTACTCCACTGCTCACTTTTACCCAGATGGGAAGATCATATGGATGTCAGAAGGTACTAGGTACCAATCCACAGTTGAAGAATGGGAAAAATTGATAAATGCCCTAGAAGAACATGAAGATGACTTGGATGTGTATGCCAAGAAGAAGAAGGACCACAACACTATGGCTAACATGTATAGGGAGATCCCAGATAAAGCTTTGGAGACTCACAAGCTTGGATCTGTACATTTCTTGTTGTCTGGTCTGCCTACTGTCAACTGGATCCTAAGGCACACTCTGCTACCCAAGTCAGGAGATCACAAGATGATCAGAGGGCACTCTATCAACCTGCTACATCTTTTTGATGTCCCTCAGAAGTTCAAGGTCATGAGTCTGATTGTAGAGACAATCAAGAGGACTGCTGCTGACCAGAAGAGAAGCTGTGGGTATGCTCCACACATTCAGGAGCTCACCAACTCCAAGATGGGCACAGGAACATATCTGTTGGATAAGGAGCATCTACCATTTTATCCTGATTTTGAAGATAATACTGTTGTGATGAATGAGGAGGAACCATCATCAGTTCAAGCACAGGAGAAGAGAGCCAAAGCAAAGGCTGAGAAAGCTGCCAAGATGCCAAGTGTTCAAGAGGCATCTTAGGTTTTCCTAAAGAGCAAGCAAGATCAACTTGCATATCTGATCCAGTCTACACTGAGGATTGAAAAGGGCTTGGCCACCCTAACTCAAAACTAGGAGAGCTTGGAGAGGATCGTAGAAACTAAATTTTATGATCTTGATCTGAAGGTAACTGAGATTCAAACAGCAGTTGAGCAGCTCCAGGAGGAAGCAGAAAACAAGAGAGGCAAGGCAACCACATATGCATTTCAGTGAGTGCCTAGAGGACAGAGGTCTGCTGCCGTGCCCGTGACAGATTCTAGAGCTACAACATCAGCACCAGCAGCCACAACCTCAGTACCACCTCCAGCAGCCACTCCACCAGCTCCAACTACATCATCGGAGGCCTTCGTCCTTCGAGCTCTCTCTACACCACCCCCAAAGACCAAGCCTGAGAGACGCATATCACTATGCATATTTGAACTTTTTGGTAACTTGTTGCCAAAGGGGGAGAAATATGTATAGATCATAGGCTTCGAGAGAGTGTTTTGCTTCTTTGCCTTTGGTCGACACTTTTTATTGTGTGAGATACTTTATGTCCTTGTGTGAGATACTTGTGTGATCATGTGATTGATCATTTGCTACCTTAATACTTGTTTAGATGATACTATATTTTATATCCATATATGATCATTCACTTACTTGGTGATGAGTGCATGCTTTTAACTTCTATCATTTTGAGCGCTCCACCAAGATGTATGTGACATGGAAGAGTAACCCATGATCCTAATCAATTGTGCATTTGCATTCAAAAGCAAATTTTAAATAATGCACAAATTTAGGGGGAGCTCTTGCTTATCACATACTTCTCAAAGCGGTGATGTTTTTCAATCTTATTATCATTTCTCAAAGCTTTGATCTATATGTTGTCATCAATTACCAAAAGGGGGGAGATTGAAAGTGCAACTATCCGTGGGTGGTTTTGGTAATTCCTAACAACATATAGCCCATCGAGCTAATGCTATTTCAAGATAAATATTTCAGGAAAGCTCAATGTTTGGCATGGCATGGATTAGAAAGTTGACCCCTCAAAATACTAAGAAGACATGTTGGCTCAAGCTCAAAGCTCAGGACTCTACATTTTCTATTTTAGTGATCCAAGATCACAATGAGTCCATAGGAAAGCCAATACTATTAAAAGGGGATGAGGTGTTGCTTAATGGCTTGCTTGCTCAAAGTGCTTAGTGATATGCTCCAAAACCCTCAAATACTTTCTCATATCCACATATGTCCAAAACCAAAAGTCAAACTCGGCCCCGCCAAAATTTCCTACCCGGCGCCACCGAGTTCACTTGACATAGCCACTGCCACAAACCCTAGTCGTTTTGGTCTCACCGATAGGGATCTTGGTCTCACCGAGATGGGATTGCAACCTCTTCGTTT
This sequence comes from Triticum monococcum, assembly GCA_034509565.1. NCBI lineage: Eukaryota > Viridiplantae > Streptophyta > Magnoliopsida > Poales > Poaceae > Triticum > Triticum monococcum. The sequence continues at coordinate 529,544,360 of CM067846.1, forward strand.
CCCTTCGTAACGTTTCGGTCCAACCAAGATGAGCGATCGGTTCCACCGAGATTGCAATGCAAACTATCTGTTTCCCCTTCATAACATTTTGGTCTAACCGAGATGAGCGAATCGGTCCCACCGAGTTTGCCTGACCAACTCTTTGTTTGCCTATTACCAAAATCGGTCCCACCGAGTTTGTGTAACCGGTCTCACCGAGATTACGTTATGCCCTAACCATAATGGAATCGGTGCCACCGAATTGACATGTCGGTCCCACCGAAAATCCTAACATTCACATTTTGAATTAAATCGGTCTGACCGAGTTTCATGATTCGGTCCCACTGTCGGAGTAAATAGCCATGGGTAGCCTAGCCGGCTTCCCCTGGCCCATCAGAAAAAATTACGAGCCCATCCGTCTCTCAAGAAGACTCAAGACCTGGGGCCGCCTCCCCCCTCTACCGGCTATCTTCTAGGCCGGCTTCGGGGGCGGCCCGTCCTTTACCCTCATGAAGAAAGCTGTGGAGGGCCGACTACGAGAAGCCGGCTACAACAAGGCCGACTACAAGAGGCCGGCTCCCATAAAGTAGTCAAAGCCGTACCCACGGTGTACGCGTCCACCCCGCGATGATGAAGCGGGGCGTGGCTACAGTGGAGCCTGCCACCCCCAAAACCCGGAGCACGCCTGGTATAGTGCGCCGTACAGGTGGCCACGACCCGTCCGGCGCGGCACTGTTGCCATGGCGGCCCTGACGCCGTCCATGACGGGCCACCAGCATGGCCCCCGAGGCGGTGGGCCCCTTAGGGCAGAGAGATACCGAAGGCGGCCGCACCTCCTCCCAAGTCGGCCTGATGGAGAGCCGGCCCCCCATAGCCAGCTCGCCATCCTCCTCGAGGTGGACGCCCATTAAGGAGACAAGATACGGCGGGGCTACAGTAATCGCCCGCCAGGGCGGCGGTACTGTAGCCACGCTTACCCCGACCAAGCCTGCGTCAACCGCACGGAGCAACAGTAACCAGCCACCGACCAGGCCCTGGATAGTGGGGCCTGCCTGTCGACCAGGGAGCCGGCAGCCGGCGGGACCCACCAGTCGGCGGGCCCCAGCAGCCGACGCAGAAGCCGGCGAGCACAGTCACAGACAGCTGGGCCCCGCGCCCAGCTGGATTACCATTGTACCCCTGGGGGGGTAGGCCTATATAAACCCCCCGGTGCGCCCATGCAAAGGGTTGGACTCTCAAGCTAGACTTAGACACCACACAAGGAGAAGAGGCAAGCTAGCTGTGCCCTTCTTCCTCCTTCCACCCAAACAGCTCAAGGAGCATTGTGTAGCTACTTGTTCATTTAGTAACCATGCGGAGACCCCGCAGAGCAGCAGTAGGGGTGTTATCTCCTCGGAGAGCCCTGAAGCTGGGTAAGATTCGCCGGCGTGCATGTCTTCGCCTTATCCCGTTTCCAGGCACCGGCGATGTTTTATTGGCTCCCACAATGATAAGCCACCCATTGGCATATGTCGCACCTACCACCTGACATTTGGCGCCCACCATGGGGCCAGGTGCACCGTCGTCCGGAGACCTGTTCTGGACGGGAACCCTTTTCCTCCCCCGCGAGCGTAGCCAGCCCGGCTCGCCCGATGGTGCTTGCCACGACGCGCTGCATGGCGTCACCAACATCTGCGCGGCGAGCAGCCTCGCCGACCTCTTCGACAAGGCCCGCATCTCTGACGAGCTTGCCTCCGATGCGGGCACCGACCACCTCGCCAACCTCCTCGGCTAGCTCCACGTCTCCAGCGAGCCCGCTGCGGATTTGGAGTCGGTTGGCTCCACCGACCCGATGCCTGTCGACTCCGACACGGCATCCTATGACACCTTCCGCACCAACGTCACGATCTACAACGACCCGCTCCCTCCGGCCGGCGATTGCGATACCGTCACCACTGAGGTGATGGTTATCGGCCATGACGGCCCGGCCGACGAGGACGCCCACGACGCCCCGCGCGCGGCGGCCCACGACTTGTCCGTCCCCCTCCCGGCTGATGCCGGCGACGAAGTACTGGAGGCGCGCCGCCTCGCCCTCCTCGCGGAGGGCCGGGGGCTGGCCTCCGTAAGACGCCTCACCGAGGCCTACCAGCGCGAAGCTGACCGCGCCGCCTTCGGCACGCCGGCTCCGGCTGGCCCAAGCCGGGCTGGTGCTGTCAGGCAACGCGGCGCCGTAATCGCCGACACGCTTGGAGTCGATCGCCCGGTCTACGCCACTCCGCTCGAGAACCTACGCGCCGCCCAGGCGGCCGTAGACGAGCTAGACGGCTTGGAAGCCGAAGACCTCCCCCACATGACGCGGCGTATACAGCAACTAATTGACGCGGCCGCTCGGTGGCACGAAGCCGACGCCTGCGCAGGGAGCCCTCCCCCGCGCCGCGATCATGACGCGACTTCCCGATCGCCGACTACGAGCAACACCCGCGTGCGGCGCGAGAAAGAGCCGGCTTCCAGCCGAAGCCGGACCCAAATCTCCATCGAGCGAGACGCGGACGGCCGCCCCCGAGCCATGGAATGGCGGGGCACCCCACCTCCGCCTCGAGCTCGTGGAGAGAGATACCCACCCCGCCTCCAGTGGCGCACCCGACACTCAAGCCGGCTTGGTCGCCGCGAAGGAGTCGGCGAAAACGACGCCCGCCACCGGATCGACCGCCTGGCCAGATCCCTGGCGCTAGAAGAAGAAGACGATGTCGGCCCGCCTTGCTTTGGCCCCCGCATCCGCGATGAGCCCTTCCCCAAAGGGTTCTCGCTCCCAAGAGACACGCCCAAGTACAACGGCTCGGTGAAGCCGGAGGACTGGCTGGCCGACTACTCCACAGCCGTCAGCATCGCCAATGGCAACCGGTGCATTGCCGTGAAGTACGTGCCCCTCATGCTGCAAGGCACGGCACGAACTTGCCTTAACAGCCTCAAGCCTCTCAGCATCAACAGCTGGGTAGATTTCACTGAAGCCTTCGTTCGCAACTTCACCAGCACCTACAAGCGGGCTCCCAAGCCCAGACAGCTCTCCGTGTGCGTACAGGGCCCAGCCGAGTCCACTCGCGACTACCTCACGCGTTGGGCCGAGCTCCGCAACTCTTGCGAAGGGGTGCACGAGGTGCAAGCCATCGAATACTTCACTGCCGGGTGCCGAGAGGGCACCCTCCTCAAGCACAAGCTCCTTTGCGACGAGCCGACTACCCTCGACGAGCTCCTGAACATCGCCGACAAGTACGACACCGCCGACTCCTCGATGAAGACCGAGCTCCGGGTGGACGCGTCCGGAAAATTGCTCAATCCGGTGCCCCAAGCACCGGCTGGAGATTCCGGCCGACGCCAACACCAGAATGATCAGAAGCGCAAAGGCCCTGCGCCGCCTCCCGCTAGCCGGCAGGTGGCCACGGTCGAAGATGCACCGCCTGAGGGGCGGCCCGCGCCCAAGAAGCCCAAGGGCGGCCGGCCGGCTTGGCAGCCGGCCTTCTCCTACGAAGAAACCCTTGACGCCCCGTGCAAGTTCCATAGCGGCGGAAGCCGTCCAACCATACGACCCGAAAGTGTAACTGGCTCGCCCGAATCTCCAAGGGCGAAGGGCTCACGCCGACTCCGCCTGCCGGCCCGCCGCCTCCGGCTCCGCCGCCCAAGGCCGCTCGGCCCGCGGTCGACGCCGTGCAGGACGAGTTCCCCGACGAGCAAGCATCTTACGTTGTCTTCACTAGCCAACCCGAAGACCGACGCAGCAAGCGCCGAGAGCAACAAGAAGTCAATATGTCCGCCGCCAACCCAGCCGGCCGCATGCATTGGTCGGAGAAATCCATCAGCTGGAGCCGGGCCGACCACCCAGAGGTGATGCCGTCCCCCGGCTCCTACGCTTTGGTCCTGGAGGCCACCCTCGCAACGGACACGCGCGCCGCCCGCTTCTCCCGTGTGCTGATCGACGGTGGAAGCAGCATCAACATCCTGTACCGCGACACCCTAGAGAAGTTGGGTGTCAGGGCAAAACAGCTTGTGCCGACTCGAACGGTGTTTCACGGCATCGTACCCGGTTTGTCCTGCACCCCCATCGGCAAGATCAAGATCGATGTACTCTTTGGGGGCAAGGATCATTTCCGCCGGGAAGCAATCTGGTTCGAGGTGGTGGACCTGGAGAGCCCCTACCACGCCTTGCTTGGCCGACCCGCCTTGGCCAAGTTCATGGCGGTCCCCCACTACGCATACCTCAAGATGAAGATACCTAGCTCCAAGGGCATCATCACCATCACCGGCGATTACAAGAAGTCCGCCGACTGCGCTGCGGCCAGCAGCCGGCTGGCGGAATCCCTCGTGGTTGCCGAGGAAAAGAAGACGCTGGACAGGGTCGTGGCCCTGGCCAGCAAGCAGCTAAACCAGCCCGCCGACTCCAAGGAGTATGATGCCCAAGGATCTTTCCAGCCGGCCAAGGAGACCAAGAAAATACAGCTCGACCCCGAGCACCCCGAGAGGTTTGCCGTCATTGGGGCGAGCCTAGACAGCAAATAGGAAGGCGAGCTTGTCGATTTCCTCCGTGAGAATCGGGATATCTTTGCATGGTCCCCCAAGGACATGCCGGGTGTTCCGAAGGATTTCGCCGAGCACAAATTACATGTGCGGGAGGACGCAAAACCAGTCAAGCAGCCTCTCCGCTGACTGTCAGAGGAGAAGAGAAGGATCGTAGGGGAGGAGATAGCCCGGCTTCTTGCAGCCGGCTTCATCATGGAAGTTTTCTTCCCCGAGTGGCTCGCGAACCCGGTTCTCGTGCTGAAAAAGAATAACAAGTGGCGCATGTGTATAGATTACACAAGCCTCAACAAAGCCTGCCCCAAAGATCCCTTCGCCCTGCCCAGAATCGACCAAGTGATAGACTCCACAGCCGGATGCGAGCTGTTGAGCTTTTTGGATGCTTATTCAGGATATCACCAGATAAAACTGAACCCGGATGACCGACTGAAGACCGCCTTCATCACGCCGTTTGGAGCCTTTTGCTACCTGACCATGACGTTCGGCTTGAGGAATGCTGGCGCCACTTTTCAGTGTTGCATGCAGAAGTGCCTCCTCACGCAGCTCGGCAAAAACGCCCACGTCTACATGGATGATATCATGGTGAAGACGGAGAAGCGCGACACTCTGCTGGAAGACCCGAAAGAGACATTCGAGAACCTGCGTCGGTTCCGAATCAAGCTCAACCCCGAGAAATGCGTGTTCGGAGTGCCAGCCAGCCAGCTCCTAGGCTTTCTGGTCTCCGAACGCGGCATCGAGTGCAACCCTGTGAAGATCAAGGCCATTGAGAGGATGGCGGTCCCAACCAAGCTTCGAGAGATCCAGAAGTTCACCGGGTGCCTGGCCTCTCTGAACCGCTTCATCAGCTGGCTTGGAGAGAAAGCTCTCCCTCTCTACCGCCTCATGAAGAAGAGCACTCACTTTGAGTGGAATGACCAGGCCGACCAAGCTTTCCACGAGCTGAAGAAAATGCTGGCCACGCCGCCTGTCTTGGCGGCGCCGATTGAGAAAGAGCCCATGCTCCTTTATATTGCCGCCACTAGCCGGGTGGTCAGCACCGTCATTGTAGTCCAACGCCCCGAAGAAGGCCGAGCCCAGCCGGTCCAGAGGCCGGTTTATTACCTGAGTGAGGTGCTGTCCGCCTCAAAACAGAACTACCCGCACTACCAGAAGATGTGCTACGGCGTGTACTTCACTGCCAAGAAGCTGAAGTCGTACTTTCAAGAACATTCCATCACGGTCGTATGCACTGCCCCGCTGGCCGATATCATAGGCAGCCGGGATGCATCTGGCCGGGTGGCTAAGTGGGCCATCGAGCTAGCCCCTTACATGATCTTCTACCAACCCCGCACCGCCATCAAGTCGCAAGCACTGGCCGACTTCCTCGTCGACTAGGCCGAGACCCAGCACTTACCGCCAGCTCCTGACTCCACCCATTGGCGCATGCACTTCGACGGATCCAAGATGCGCACCGGCTTGGGAGCCGGCGTCGTCCTTACCTCTCCCAAGGGCGACAAGCTCAGATACACGCTGCAGATCCACTTCGCCGCCTCCAACAATGTAGCCGAGTACGAAGCGCTCATACACGGGCTCCGGCTTGCCAAGGAACTCGGCATCCGCCGGATCCTGTGCTATGACGACTCGGATTTGGTGGTTCAGCAATCATCTGGCGACTGGGATGCCAAGGACGCAAACATGGCAAGCTACCGCTTCCTAGTGCAGCAAATCAGTGGGTACTTTGATGGATGCGAATTCCTCCATGTACCGCGAGCCGACAACGAGCCAGCAGATGCCCTGGCCCGAATAGGCTCCATGCGGCAAGCAATACCAACCGGCGTCGCCCTACAACGCCTCCTCAAGCCGTCCATCAAGCCGTCTCCGGAATCTGACTCCATCTTCGTGCTGCCTAACCCCGATGGGGCCGGGTCCGGCTCGAAGAATCAAGCAGTCGGCCCGGGGACTTCAATACTCGGCTCGGGGACTGCAGTAGCCGGCTCGGGGACTGCCGCACCTGGCTCGGGGACTGCGGTAGCCGGCCCGGGGACTATGGTAGCTGGCCCGGGGACTTCTTCAGCACAGCAAGCGGCGGCCGACTCCAGCACTTCATCACCCAGCCCGCCCACCCTGGTGGCTGTAGCCACATTGGCGGCGGGGGAAGTTGCAGCTCCATCATGGGCCCAAACCATCCTCAACTTTTTGGTGAACCAAGATCTGCCGGCTGATGAAACAGAAGCGAGACAAGTCCAACATCGAGCCGGAGCATACACAATCGTCAATAGAGAACTTGTCAAGTGCAGTGTCACCGGAGTCTTACAGCGATGCGTCGAGCAGGAGAAAGGCATTGCAATCCTCGGAGATATACACCAAGGAGAGTGCGGCCACCACGCTGCATCAAGATCACTTGTCGCCAAAGCCTTCCGCCACGGTTTCTTCCGGCCGACTGCTTTGGACGACGCCAAAGAGCTAGTCAAACACTGCAAAGGCTGCCAGCTTTTCAGCTCCAAGCAACACATGCCGGCTTCGGCACTCAAGACCATTCCCCTCAGCTGGCCCTTTGCCGTCTGGGGACTGGATATGGTGGGCCCATTCAAGATGGCGCGCAGCGGCATGACGCATTTGCTCGTTGCTGTGGACAAATTCACCAAGTGGATTGAGGCGAATCCAATCAAGAAGCTGAATGGGCCGACTGCGGTGACTTTCATTGCAGATATAACAACCCGGTACGGCGTACCGCACAGCATCATCACCGACAACGGCACGAATTTTGCCAAAGGTGCCTTGGCACGGTTCTGCGCTGCACAAGGTATCCGGCTGGACCTTGCGTCCGTCGCCCACCCGCAGTCAAACGTCCAGGTAGAGCGAGCAAATGGCCTCATCCTATCCTGCATCAAGCCCCGACTAGTCGTACCTCTGGAGCGCTCAGCCGGCTGTTGGCTCGACGAGCTGCCGGCTGTCCTATGCAGTCTGCGTACTACCCCAAACAGATCAACCGGCTTCACTCCTTTCTTCCTTGTATATGGTGCCGAGGCAGTCATCCCAACAGACATCGAGTTCGACTCGCCTCGGGTAACCATGTACACGGAGGCGGAGGCCAAAGAAGCACGAGAAGACAGCGTCGACCTGCTGGAAGAGGGCCGGCTGTTAGCCCTCAGCCGGTCTGCCATCTACCAGCAGGGTTTGCGCCGCTACCATAGCCGGAAGGTCAGACCAAGATCCTTCCAGGAGGGCGACCTTGTGCTCCGGCTGATCCAGCGAACAGCCGGACAGCACAAGCTCGCAGCCCCCTGGGAAGGCCCCTTCGTCGTCAGTAGAGCTCTAGGCAACGATTCCTACTACCTCATCGATGCACAGAAGCCGAAGGCACGCAAGAGAGACGACTCCAGCAAGGAGTCAGAACGACCATGGAATGCCAATCTTCTTCAGAAATTTTACAGTTAAAATGCAGTATGTATCACGTCCACTTTGGTATTAAGTACGAAACAATAGGCTCCCCGAGGAGGACTCGGGGACTGCCATCCTTTATTTTATGAATGAAAGTTATCATGCGTATGGTATCGCCTGTTCATTTATTTTGTCCGGCACCGGGTTCGACGAGTCGGCCCGGGGACTAGCCGACTGGAGTTATATTAGGAGTCCTACCCGCGGTCAGACAAGTAATGTGCTGACACCCAGGCTTGGCTCTTGCCAAAATCGCAGTTCGAAGAACCGACTGCCCGGCTGGCAAGAGTCATAAGCCGGAAAGGGTGCGCACACGAAAAACGGCTAGGGACTAACGGGCTTATATAACAAAAGCCAGCTTGCCGCCTCCCGCCGACCGACTACCAGAGTAGCCGGCCGGCCGGCTTGCATTCAGTCTGCTTCAAATCCAAGAAAGCTCGAGTACTTGCCTTCCCAAAGAGGGAAGGCGGCAAAGGAAAAAGTCTAAGGATAAAAAGTGCACTCGAATGGAAGCCAACACATGCATACAATAATATTTACACAAAGGACCTCCAGGGAGGTCAGCATCCAACATTGTTCGATACACCCCCAGTGGGTGGAATTGCGGAAACTTAAAAATTGTTCGAAAAGGCAAAAGTAGGAACAACAGGGACGGCAGATCAAGCCAACGGGGCCGCTGACGAGCCTGGCTGGGCGGTGGAGACGGTCGTGCCGGCTGAAGGAGCGGCCGGCTGGCCAACTTCGGCCTGATCACCGCCTCCGGCAGAGGGCGCGCTCCCGCGCGGCTCGTTGCTGGAGGCACGGTCGGCTTGAGGGCGGTCGGTCGTCTCACCAGCCGGCTCAGCGTCTCCGCCGTCTTCTTCCTCGTCATCCTCGCCCTCGTCGCTGGAGGCAATCTCCTCGGCCGAGTCCTCACCTTCCGCCGGGTTCAGCCCGAACCACTCCTCCGGCTGGGCGATGCCGTCGTCACTAAGTTCTGGCGTGAAGACGCTGGTGTCGGTGCACTCGGTGATCGTCGAGGCGCGCTGCGTGATCGCCGGCCGCACCTCCTCCAGCTCCGCGTCGGCCTCCAGCCGCCAAGTCCGTAGCTGGTCCAGGCTTAGCCCTGGGTACCATGCGCGGACGAACTCCAACGCACGCCCGGCTCCGAGACGGGCTGCTGACACCTTCCAAGCCTCGAAGCGGCCGACTGCGACTTCTAGCCAGTCGGCGGTCCGACTTGGGGTGTGGGGAATCATCTGGCCGGGCCAGAGCGCGGCCAGCACCTGCGCCCCGGCACGTTAGAGCCGGCGGAGCATCCGATGGGCTGGCTGCAGTCGCGCTTGGATGGCAATGAGCTGCTCCGACAGCGTTCGATTTGCATCCGGCGCAATGACGACTCCAGCCTGACGGCGCGCCTCGCGATGGGCCTCGATGGCTTGGGTGGCGAGGACGGAGTGGCCGGGAAAGTAATCTGCGCAAAGTAACAAGCACAAGTCAGAATAAAACCCCAAGCGGCCGACAGATGGAGGAAGGGCAAGAAAGGCGGCTTACCATCGATCAGATCTTCGATACGGCCGAAACCCTCCTCCAGCGCCTGGCGTGTCTCGGCCCAGCTCGCCACCTTGATCTCGAACTCCGCCTTCAGGGCAGCCTCGCCGTCCTGCACCTTCTGCAGGGCCGCCTTATGGCTCTCTTCCTGGTCGGCCAGTTTCTTGGCCAGGCGGTCGCGCTCCTGAGCCAAGTCGGCATACTCGGCGTCCCTGACACGAAGAGCAGTCTGCGCCTCGCCGAGCTCCCTCCGCAAGTCGGCATTGGCCCCTACATGAGCAAGAGACAAAGAGAAAAAGTCAATAAGGGAAAGATCATCAAGAAAGATCTGACCCGACTGCGCTGCAATCGGCCCGGATCTCGGGGACTACACCTAGTGGGTGCGCTGTCGCGCCCCCACGAGAGACAGATAAGAGCAATATACTTATGTCGGCTGCTGGCCAGGTCTTCGGTCTTCCGGCTCAGCTCCCGAGCCTGGGAGTTGAAGGCGGCAGCACGAGAGTTGTGATAATCCTAAAGATCAAATAGAAAACAGAGTTAAGATAGTCGTCGAGAAAGATCTGACCCGACTGCGCTGCAGTCGACCCGGATCTCGGGGACTACACCCAGTGGGTGCGCTAGCGCGCCCCACGGAAAAAATCAGAGGACCAGAGCGGTCGACAAGTAAAAAACTTACCCGGATTGCGGACCGCGTCGACAGAAACTCCTGAGTAAATTGCTGCAGGAGGGCGGCCTGAGCCTGCAGCCAGCTCCGAACCCCTTGGGCCGCCATGTTCAGCTCGCCACTTCCTCCGCTGGGAGTCCACCCGGACGTGGCGGAACTGGCCGCCTCCAAGGCTTCTGCCGTCTGGTTGGCACCCGCGGCTTGGCGCGTGTCCGGCGGGGCCGTGCTCCCTCCGGCGCGCTGGCTCGCCGCCAGCTGAATTTGAAGACCGGCTCCAGCCTCGGGTGCGGCCCGGGCCGGCTCCTCCGGCACCGCCGACGACTGGCCGCCTTCGCCCGCTCCGGCTGGCGCTGCCGGCGGCGTCCTCTCCGCGAAGACCTCGAAGAGCTCGTCCCTCTGTGCCGGCGGCTGATCGGGGGTGATCTCCTCCGCCGTGGGCAGCGGGATGTCCGGGTCCACGGTGCGGAGGGGGATGGCGAGCAGCGGAGGCCGGCTATGCATGCCATCCGCCTCCGTCTCCGCGGCCGCCCGCTCCAATGGAGGCTCGGCTGCCGCATCCGCTCGCTCCGTCGCCGCCCGGGCGGCCTCCCGATCCGCCGCCTCCCTCTCTTCTCGCGCCTCACGGGCGTTCCGCTCCGTGGCTTTCGCAAGATCGGCGCGGGGGTCCACGCGGCGGGGCCCTGAAGATCCAGCACCCGGCCCAACCACAGAGCCACCTGGGCCTCGCTCAAGGGAAAGCGGTGCCCTGCTCAGAAATCGGAGAAGGGTTAGAACAAAAGAAGACAACAAAAAACAAGCACGCAAGCGGCCAAAGGGCTTACGATGAAACTCCTGGAGGTTGCTTCACCGCCTTCCGGAAATGGGCCGCCTTCGCCGCCGCTTCGTCTCGCTTCATTGCCGCGGCGGAGGCCCTCGTTTTCTTCGGCCGGCTGCCGAAGAGAGGAAGCGCGGCCCGGCGCTTCGACGTTCCACCACCGGCAGCCGGCGCGGCGGACGAGCCCGCGCTGTGGCGATCGGTTGCCGGCTGGTGGCGCGGGATTTCTTCGGCGTCGGCGTCGTCCGACCAGTCGTCAAAACTGGCCGAGAGCCCCGTGCCTCCGGGCTCGGCGACGTCCCCCGTGGCAGCGTCCTCCATGGCGGCCGCCCCCAAATCCGGGTCGTCGATGTTGTCTACCGTACGGTCCGAGGCATACCGGCGTTCGACTCCTGTCGCCCCGGCTGGCGGCGGAAGAAGAGGGTTCTGATAAAAAAAGAGCCGCCTGGTCAGAAGCCGGCCGGCATAAGCCGGCTGATGATAGAAAGAAGGACTTACCACGGGCGGAGGATGGGCGCGGGAGTACGGCGCCTTGCCGTATCGCCAGTCGTCGGCGAGCTTGAGGTTGGCGATGTAGTTCACCATGAGCGCTACCTCGGCATGGGGCATGTCCCATGTGCTTAGCCGGCAAGGGTCGAAGCGGCCACTCATCTGGCATAGCATGTGGGGCCGGCTCTGAAGGGGAAGGATCCGGCGCTCGACGAAGACGGCCACCAAGTCGGCTCCGCGCAGGCCTTCCGACTAGATCATTACCCGAAGCCGGGCGACGGTGGCATTCCCAGCCGGAGATAAGGACTTGGACCGGAAGCCCCAAGACGGCTGCCTCCCAGCCGGCGGGCCGGCTACGTAAGCCGGCAGATTAACGTAGTCTCCTCGCGGGGCGACATTCTTGACGTAGAAGTATGATTTTTGCCAGAGTTTGATCGATTGGATTAAAGGGATGTGCGGGAAGGGGTTGTTCTCGCCTGACCTCTTCATCGCGATGAAGACCCCGCAGGGGGCGGGCACGCCGGCGGTGACGGTGCCGAGCTTGTTTTGGAAGAGCTCCGCCCAAAGCTCCAGCGTGGGCAGCACTCCCAAGAAGCCTTCGCAGAGAGAGACGAAGGCCGACAGCAGCATCACCGCGTTGGGCGTGAGGTGATGCGGCTGGAGACGGTAGAAGTCGAGGAAGGAACGCATGAATCCGCTTGCCGGGAAGCCGAAGCCACGCAGGAAATGCGTGCGGAAGACGACGCGCTCGCCTTCCTCCGGTGCCGGCGAGATTTCCGCTTTCGGTGCCAGACAAGCCTGCACGAGGTTGGCGGCGGGTAGGCGCCAGGTCCGGCGGAGAAACTCTATGTGATCTTCATGGACGTTGGAGCCGTCCCACGAGCTCGATAGTGCCATGGACATGGCGGCGTGGGCAGGCTGCGACGGAAGGTTGCGTCGGGCGCGGAGGAAGAAGAAAGGAAAGGAGAACGAGGAGGGACGGGGAGCGGGGGAGCGAGCAAGCCTTTGTCTCTCCCCCTCCCCCTCCTACTTGTAGGCTCGTGCGCCGGAGCCGAGGAGGCGCGACGTGGGGGATCGTGGGGATCGATCGTGCCCACCTCCCCCACGCCCCGCGTTTATTGCGCGCATTGAAGACACGAAGAAACGGCCGCGGGGAGGCGAGCAGTCCCCTCGGGCCACAGAAGATCTGCGCCCGGGCCGAGGCCGGGGAGTGGCGGGCCCGGCCTGCGGCGGCTTCCCGTCGCGCGCGTGCGACGGCAGGACTTCTCCGCCACGTGGCCCGTCGTGGGGCCCACGGGCCGCCCGCGGGTCAACCATGGTCATATTAATAAACGAATAAGTTCTCCAAAGTCGGCCTGCGACAACAAGGTCGGCTCCTCAGGGTATGAAGCTGGCCGAGCTTCTCGTCCCTTCGTCTGCCGCGAAGCTCGCCCAGCTTCGGGGACTACTGTCGGAGTAAATAGCCATGGGTAGCCTAGCCGGCTTCCCCTGGCCCATCAGAAAAAATTACGAGCCCGTCCAGCTCTCAAGAAGACTCAAGACCTGGGGCCGCCTCCCCCCTCTGCCGGCTATCTTCTAGGCCGGCTTCGGGGGCGGCCCGCCCTTTACCCTCATGAAGAAAGCTGTGGAGGGCCGACTACGAGAAGCCGGCTACAACAAGGCCGACTACAAGAGGCCGGCTCCCATAAAGTAGTCAAAGCCGTACCCACGGTGTACGCGTCCACCCCGCGATGATGAAGCGGGGCGTGGCTACAGTGGAGCCTGCCACCCCCAAAACCCGGAGCACGCCTGGTACAGTGCGCCGTACGGGTGGCCACGACCCGTCCGGCGCGGCACTGTTGCCACGGCGGCCCTGACGCCGTCCACGACGGGCCACCAGCGTGGCCCCCGAGGCGGTGGGCCCCTTCGGGCAGAGAGATACCGAAGGCGGCCGCACCTCCTCCCAAGTCGGCTTGATGGAGAGCCGGCCCCCCATAGCCGGCTCGCCATCCTCCTCGAGGGGAACGCCCATTAAGGAGACAAGATACGGCGGGGCTACAGTAATCGCCCGCCAGGGCGGCGGTACTGTAGCCACGCTTACCCCGACCAAGCCTGCGTCAACCGCACGGAGCAACAGTAACCAACCACCGACCAGGCCCTGGATAGTGGGGCCTGCCTGTCGACCAGGGAGCCGGCAGCCGGCAGGACCCACTAGTCGGCGGGCCCCAGCAGCCGGCGCAGATGCCGGCGAGCACAGTCACAGACAGCTGGGCCCCGCGCCCAGCTGGATTACCATTGTACCCCTGGGGGGGTAGGCCTATATAAACCCCCCGGTGCGCCCATGCAAAGGGTTGGACTCTCAAGCTAGACTTAGACACCACACAAGGAGAAGAGGCAAGCTAGCTGTGCCCTTCTTCCTCCTTCCACCCAAACAGCTCAAGGAGCATTGTGTGGCTACTTGTTCATTTAGTAACCATGCGGAGACCCCGCAGAGCAGCAGTAGGGGTGTTATCTCCTCGGAGAGCCCTGAAGCTGGGTAAGATTCGCCGGCGTGCATGTCTTCGCCTTATCCCGTTTCCAAGCACCGGCGATGTTTTATTGGCTCCCACAATGATAAGCCACCCGTTGGCATATGTCGCACCTACCACCCGACACCCACCGAGTTTGGTGATTTTGTGTAATGGTTAGATTTTGTGTGGAGGCTATATATACCCCTCCACCCACTCTTGATTCATGGAGAGAGCCATCAGAACATGCCTACACTTCCAACACATATTTTCTGAGAGAGAACCACCTACACTTGTGTTGAGGTCAAGATATTCCATTCCAACCACATAAATCTTGATCTCTAGGCTTCCCCAAGTTGCTTTCTACTCAAACCCTCTTTCCACCAAATCCAATCATATGAGAGAGAGCTGAGTGTTGGGGAGACTATCATTTGAAGCACAAGAGCAAGGAGTTCATCATCAACACACCGTCTATTACCTATCGGAACCACGCCAAAAATCCCCGTGCCTACATTGCATTTGCTCCCTCCAAACTCCTCCATTTACCTTCATATGCAATTGTTTTACATTTCGCTGCTATACTCTTAGAATTGCATGTGTAAGTTGATTGCTTGACTTGTGCTAAGTTGTTAAAATCTGCCAAGATTTAAAATTGGTAAAAGGCTAGATTTTTATTTGGTCAAGTAGTCTAATCCCCCCTCTAGACATACTTTCGATCCTACAGCCAGTCGTAAGCTTGACGGTGTACATCTTCGCCCACCACACCTTGACGCGGGCGAAGGCCATGCGCGCGCCCTCGATGCAGACCAACCGCTTGACGATGTCCAGCCGAGGGCAGGCATTCACCAACCATTTCATGAGCCCGAAGTAGCTGCTGGGCATAGCTTCGGCAGTGTAGCGACCAGACCTCAAACAGTCTGATCTCTGTGCTCCGGTGTCATCCCTGGATCAGTAATGCTGACACCACACAGTACTCAGAGGATTTATAGCAGAGTAGCAATCACACACTTATTACATCGAGTGTCTCAAAAGAGAACTTATTACAATAAATATGGCTTAAGGTCATCTAATAACGATAACAACAGAAGGCTTGGAAGATAAGTAAGTCCATCAACTCCAACGGCATCACTGAGTATAGAACCACGACCTAAAACTCCTTAATCATTGTCTGAAAAGTCTGCAACATTAACGTTGCAGCCCGAAACGGGTCAGCACATGGAATATGCTGGCAATGTAACACATAAAGAGTAATGGAATGAAACAACTATACTATATGCATATTTGGCCGGTGGAAAGCTCTATGGTTACAGTTTTGCGTAAAGCCAATTTTTCCCTACTTCAAAGGAATAAATTTATTTAACTATCATGGCAGTTGTTAAACATTGAGAATGGTTGACAGCATTCTCAATCCCAATTAAGCATCATCATTAAACATAACCCAACAAAATTAATTTAGAGTAACATGTTGAGATTCACATGATAATCCAAGTACTAGATACTCAAGATGTCCATAACCGGGGACACGGCTAACCATGATTAGTTTATTACACTCTGCAGAGGTTTGCGCACTTTTCCCCACAAGACTCGATCGCCTCCATTTGGTTTCTCGCACTACAGGGTGTTTGAGAAGACGGATGACCGAGACATAGTCTTTCAGAAGCGCTAGCACCTTACGATCAGGTAGACCGTGCCACCTACATCCCCTACATCTGCTAGTCTACCACTGTAAGAGTTCGCATAACTTAGTCAACTATGCTAGAGCCCATAATAGCTTGTGGCTGCACACGGAAGTTTCTAGTATGAATAGTCTCATGATCCCTTTGAGCCTGGGTGGCGGTCCGAAAGAAAACAGGAAAGTCGTGGAATACCCAGGTGCCTCAATCCACCCAGATGTGTGTTTAAGTTGCCACCTTAGATAAACCATTAATTAACAATCTCACATCTGTCATGGATATCACTCACCCAATCCACGTCTACTAGCATAGCATGGCAAAATAAGCAAACGTAGAAGTAACTCCCAAAGGTTTGACAATAATAGGTAATAGGTACTACCTCATCTACTTCCCATCCCACAATTGAATTAGATCCTAATCATGCAATGTGTGAGGATTGATCTAATGTAATAAAACTGGGTAGTAGAAAAGGTATGATCAAAGTGTTACTTGCCTTGCTGATGATCCGCGAAACCTAGCGATTCGAAGTAACAAGCGGCGCACTCCGGGTACTCTATCACAAACAAACAAACAAGCATACAATAAGTACTCATCTAATGCATAGGTAAAACTAAAATAAGAGATCTAACCAGAAGGTTCAACTTAAGAACTCCGGTTGCAAAAAGAATCAAATCGAACGAAGCAACGAAAGTCAAACAGTGAAAGAAAACAACTTCGTTCTAGTAATCTGGATCTAGGGCAAATTTGACAGTAGCAAAATCTTGTTTAAGTTGGTTAAACGGATAGAGGGTTTCGAGATGAATCTCTAGGCGCTTGAATCGCCTGATTCCGATAAACGAGCGAAAAGTTATACTAAAACGAAAATCGGATCAGGAATCGCGATCAGAAAAATCGCGGATTTAATCCGAGAAAAAGAAAAACGACGAACGCTCGCTAGAACGAATGAACAGACGAACGCTCACTATTTAAATAAACCGGAAAAACCGAAACTAAAAAAACCGACGAAAAATCGATTTTTTTAAAAACGTTGGCACGGAAGTCGAGGCGGCGGCGAACCTCGGCGGCGGCGGGCGGCGGCGGCGCGTGGTGGCCGAGGCGGCGGCTAGGGTTTCTCTCGGGGGGGGGGGGGGCTGGGCCGGCTTATATTGCCTAGTCGGGCCAGAGTCCTAGTCGGACACGGCCCGTTAGGTCGGTTCGTTTTTTAAAATTATTCCGCTTGGAAGAAAAATAAAAAGAAATACTAAACGGACTCCAAAAATTCTGAAATAAATTTTCACGGGCTTCTAAAATCAAGCCGCACAAGGTGAACATTTATTTGGGACCTAAATGCAATTTTGAAAAATGCACATTTTTCCTAAATTAAATAAAACACCGGAAAACTCTGAAATAAAATCTTATTTGATTTTATTATTAAATCCTCAATATTTCTTTATTTTGGGAAAGTCATTTTATTCCCTCTCTCATATTTTTGTAATATAAATAATTGATGATAAAATAAATAAAATCAAATGATCCTATTCTCAAAATTTGAGAGAACTCAAATATGAAAATAACGAAATCCCCAACTCTCTCCGTGGGTCCTTGAGTTGCGTAGAATTTCTAGGATCAACCAAAAGCAAAATAAAATATGATATGCAATGATGATCTAATGTATAACATTCCAAATTTTAAATTTGGGATGTTACAAACCTACCCCCCTTAAGATGAATCTCGCCCTCGAGATTCGGGTTGGCTAGAAAATAGGTGAGGGTGGTCTTTGAGCAAGTCTTCCTCTCGCTCCCAGGTGGCTTCATCCTTCGTGTGGTGGCTCCACTAAACTTTGCAAACTTGATAACCTTGCTGCGGGTGACTCGGCTGGCAAACTCGAGAATCTTAACTGGCTTCTCCTCGTAGGTCAAATCGTTATCCAACTGTATAGTTTCCAATGGCACTGTGTCTCTCAACGGTATGTTAGCCATCTCAGCGTGACACTTCTTTAACTGGGAAACGTGGAACACATCATGAACTCCTGACAATCCTTCGGGCAATTCCAATTTGTAGGCCACTTCTCCCATACGCTCCAAAACTTGATATGGTCCTACAAATCGTGGCGCTAACTTTCCTTTAACTCCAAAACGCTTTGTTCCCCGAAGTGGAGATACTCGAAGATAAGCTCTATCTCCGACTTCGTAAACTGTCTCCTTGCATTTAGAATCTACATAACTTTTCTGCCTGGACTGGGCTACCTTGAGCCTATCGCGAATCAACTTCACCTTCTGTTCAGACTCTTTAATCAAGTCAGGTCCAAACAACTGGCGGTCTCCAACTTCGTCCCACGACAACGGTGTCCTGCACCTCCTTCCATACAAAGCTTCGAAAGGGGCCATCTTTAAACTGGTTTGATAACTGTTGTTGTAAGAGAACTCTGCATATGGCAAATTATCATCCCAACTAGATCCATAATCTAGTGCACAAGCTCTCAACATATCCTCCAAAATCTGATTAACTCTCTCGGTCTGTCCATCTGTCTGTGGATGAAAAGCTGTACTGAACTCTAGTCTGGTTCCCAAAGTTTCGTGCAACTGCTTCCAGAACTTTGAGGTAAACTAGGTTCCTCTATCCGATACGATACTCCTTGGAACTCCATGCAAGCATATGATCCTGGTCATGTATATCTTTGCCAACTTAGCACTGGTGTAAGTGGTCTTTACTGGGATGAAATGAGCTACTTTCGTCAATCGATCTACTACAACCCAAATCGAGTCATAGCCTGAACGAGTCCTGGGCAATCCCGTGATAAAATCCATGCCTAGCTTATCCCACTTCCATTCGGGTATCGGCAATGGTTGTAACAATCCTGCTGGCTTCTGATGCTCTGCCTTTACTCTCTGACATACATCACAAACTGCTACATACTCCACAATATCCTTCTTCATTCCGGTCCACCAGAAAATATCCTTCAAATCCAAATACAGCTTGGTATTTCCTGGGTGAATCGAATATGGTGAATCGTGTGCCTCTTGCAAAATCAACTTCCTGATCTCCGGGTCATTGGGCACGTAAACGCGGTCTTCAAACCATAGGGTGTCATGCTCATCCTCACGAAATCCTTTAGCTTTTCCTTTGCTCAGTTTCTCCTTTATAGCGGCAATCTCTTTGTCAGCTTTCTGAGCTTCCCTGATTTTATCCATCAATGTAGACTGAATCTCCAATGCTGCTACATAGCCTCTCGGGACTATTTCTAAACATAACTCTCGAAGATTTGCGACTAACTCGCTTGGTAATTCTCCCGTCATTAGGGTGTTGACATGACTCTTATGGCTTAATGCGTCGGCTACTACATTAGCCTTTCCGGGGTGATCATGCAATTTCATATCATAATCCTTGATGATCTCCAACCATCTCCTTTGTCTAAGATTCAACTCCTTCTGTGTGAAAATGTACTTCAAACTCTTATGATCCGTGTACACCTCACAATGATTTCCAATGAGGAAATGTCTCCATGTCTTCAATGCATGCACTATGGCTGCTAACTCCAAATCATGCGTGGCATAATTCAACTCATGAGGCTTCAGTTGTCTTGAGGCATATGAAACAACTCTCCCTTCCTGCATAAGTACTGCTCCAAGTCCTCGACGTGAAGCGTCGCAATACACCTCATAATCTTTGGTCTGGTCTGGCAAAATCAACACTGGTGAGGTAACCAAATGTTTCTTCAACTCTTGGAAACTAGCCTCACATTCCTCCGTCCATATGAACTTGGTATCTTTCTTCAACAACTCAGTCATAGGCTTCGCAATCTTTGAGAAATTTTCAATAAATCTCCGGTAGTATCCTGCGAGTCCAAGAAAACTCCGGATCTCTCCAACTGTTGTTGGGGCTTCCCAGTTGGTCACGGTTTCCACTTTAGTGGGATCAACTGCTATACCTTCTCCGGATATAACGTGTCCGAGGAATCCTACTTCCTTCAACCAAAACTCACATTTGCTGAACTTGGCATATAATTGATGTTCTCTGAGCTTTCCAAGTACCAAACGCAAATGCTCCTTATGCTCCTCTTCATTTTTCGAATAAACCAGGATATCATCAATGAACACTACAACGAACTTATCCAAAAACTCCATAAACACTTTGTTCATCATGTTCATAAAATAGGCAGGTGCGTTAGTCAGACCAAATGACATAATGGTATACTCATACAACCCATACCTGGTGGTAAAAGCTGTCTTAGGTATATCCTGTTCTCGAATCTTCAATTGGTGGTATCCTGATCGCAGATCGATCTTGGAAAATACCTTAGCTCCTTGCAATCGATCAAACAGATCGTTGATCATTGGTAGTGGGTACTTGTTTTTGATCGTTACTTCATTCAATCCTTGATAGTCGACAACCATCCTTAATGATCCATCTTTCTTCTCCACTAGAAGTACTGGCGATCCCCAAGGCGAAGAACTTGGGCGAATATATCCCTTATCCAGTAACTCCTTAATATTCTTCTTAATTTCCACAAATCCTTTGCTGGCATCCTATAAGGTCTCTTTGATATTGGCCCAGTGCCTGGAAATAGCTCAATCAAAAACTCAGTATCTCTATCCGGTGGCATGCCTGGCAACTCTTCTGGAAATACATCGGGAAAATCCCTTACCAATGGTACTTCCTCCTGCACAACTCCTATTAGGCAATTTACTTGAGTCCTCTTTGGCACATGCCGGGATACATACTTGATCCTTCTCCCTTCTAGGGTGGTTAGCAAAATTTACTTGCTAGCACATTCAATATTCACTTCATACTTTGATAACCAATCCATGCCTAATATCACATCCAATCCTTGAGATTCCAATACTATTAGGTCTGAGGGAAAAACATAGTTACCAATCCTTAATGGTAACCGATCACACCATAGACTAGCCACATACTCTGCTCCAGGCGAGGTTACTAACATGGGTGACCTAAGGTCTTGGGTTGGTAGGTTATACTTATCCACAAATCCCCTTGAGATGTATGAATGCGATGCACCAGTATCAAAAAGAACGAGTGCAGTAAATGACTTAACCAAAAACTTACCTATTACTACATCGGGCTGAGCTTCAACCTCCTCCACGCCAACGTGGTTCACCTATCCCCTGTTGAAAGGGTTCGGCTTCTTCCCAGAACTTCCATTGCCATTTTGGCCTTCAGGACATTCATTGGCATAATGTCCGATCTTCTGACACTTAAAGCAAGTGACTTGGTTCAGGTCCTTGGCTGGGGTTGATGGGTTGGTGCGGTTCTGGCCGTTGCTTCCTCCATTGCCATTACCATTCTTGGTGCCATCGTGATTGTGCGAGCTACCTCCTCCATGGGTATGCTGAAAATGTCCTCCCGGTCTAGGGGTGAAACGTGGCTTCTGCTGAGCTCCTGAAGTGTACTTTCCTTGTCCATACTTCCTCTTGCGATTCTCAATTTGCTGCTGCTTCCCTTCAATCATAAGAGCACGATCTACCAACTCCTGGTAGTTGTTGAAGGTGGCTACCATCAACTGCATGCTCAACTCATCATTCAGTCCTTCTAGAAACTTCTCCTGCTTCGCTGCATCCGTAGCGACATCATCTGGTGCAAAACGTGCTAACTTACTAAATTCCTCCACATACTGGCCAACTGTCCTTCCTCCTTGGCGCAAGTTGCGAAACTCACGCTTCTTCATGGCCATAGCTCCTGCTGAAACATGTGCAGTACGAAAAGCCTGCTGAAACTGGTCCCATATGACAGTGTCGACTGGGAAAGTGGCTGTGAAATTCTCCCACCATGATGCTGCGGGTCCTTCTAGCTGATGTGCGGCAAACTTCACCTTCTCCATATCTGTGCATCCTGCTGTGGTCAACTCCCTAGCTGTCTTGCGAAGCCAATCATCTTCTACTATCGGCTCGGTGCTACTGGAAAACACCGGCGGATTCAGCCTAAGAAAACGGGCTAAGTGGTCAACAGGTGGTGGTGGTGGTGGGTTGTTGTTGTTGTTGTTGTTCCCTTGATTCTGATTCTGGACTAGCAACTGCATCAATGTGTTCTGCTGCTGGATCAACTGGGTGAGCTCCGGCGGAAAGGTAAATCTGGGGTCACGTCTCGGAGGCATCTGAGGGTTTAGAAAAGATGAGATGTAAGAATAGAGGGGGTCTAAAGAGAAAACACTACCCATATGCACATGAGGCAAAACAAACAATTCACTTCATTCAATTAAACAAGGGCATACAATCGATCTAACAATCGCAAAAGTGTTCGAACTTCTATATTTACATGGTGGACTACTACTACTACTGATGAGGTGGTTTACTAGAAATATTCTTCGGTTGTTGACTCCATGATGTCTGTTCCAGCTTCATCAACATAGTCATCATTGCTACTATCTGGTTCCGAGTCGGTGCCGTCGATGATGATGTAGTTTTTCGGGCTAATCTCCTGGGGTTCTTCGTCTTCATCTACTGGCATAGGGCCTCCCATAAATATTCCAATCTTCTTGATCAGGTCGTCATTCTTCTCCACCAATACTTCAATTTCTTCTTCATAATCTTCATGTGTAGCCTTGAGTTCTTCCTCCAGTTCCTTGATTCTAGTCTTAGCCTTCTTCAGATCTATCATGTCGGTGCACATCTGGTTCTCCTGTCATCGAATGTGCTGGTTTAACTCCTGGATAAAAGATGCGATTGATCTATCCTTCCTGGTGCTGATCATCTCCCAGTTTTCATATCGGCGCCCACAAATCTGGTAGATAGTATCCTTGAGATCCTTGCGGTAGACTTTTCCAATGCGTCCCATGGCTATGTGAGCTGCCATGCTCTTTCCTAGACTCCAAGTTGGTGCATCAAAAGAAAACTCTATGGGCTCAGTGACTGGTATGAATGTCCTTCTTGGAACTTGAACTTGAATCATCCAGCGCTCTTCTTTAGGTAAAGTGGCGTTGTAGGTTCCCATGAAGCTTGGTACTCCTATGTTCAGGTATCTAGTGACTTCCTTCAAGTGACGTCCAAAGGGTGTATCTTCATCCGGTTGCGTGAACTTGTTCCCTGCATCCGCCATCCTAAAGAGTAGAAAAGATGAGAGGTCGGAAGAGAAGAGAGTGAATAGTGATCTAGGTCTCTAACTTAGTGGCCGTGTCCTACAGTCAGCGTGTGCTCTGATACCATCTCTGTAGCGACCAGACCTCAAACAGTCTAATCTCTGTGCTCCGGTGTCATCCTTGGATCAGTAATGCTGACACCACACAGTACTCGGAGGATTTATAGCAGAGTAGCAATCACACACTTATTACATCGAGTGTCTCAAAAGAGAACTTATTACAATAAATATGGCGTAAGGCCATCTAATAACGATAATAGCGGAAGGCTTGGAAGATAAGTGAGTCCATCAACTCCAACGTCATCACTGAGTCTAGAACCATGACCTAAAACTCCTTAATCATTGTCTGAAAAGTCTGCAACATTAACGTTGCAGCCCGAAACGGGTCAGCACATGGAATATGCTGGCAATGTAACACATAGAGAGTAATGGAATGAAACAGCTATACTATATGCATATTTGGCTGGTGGAAAGCTATATGGTTATAGTTTTGCGTAAAGCCAATTTTTCCCTACTTCAAAGGAATAAATTTATTTAACTATCATGGTAGTTGTTAAATATTGAGAATGGTTGACAGCATTCTCAATCCCAATTAAGCATCATCATTAAACATAACCCAACAAAATTAATTTAGAGTAACATGTTGAGATTCACATGATAATCCAAGTACTAGATACTCAAGATGTCCATAACCGGGGACACGACTAACCATGATTAGTTTATTACACTCTGCAGAGGTTTGCGCACTTTTCCCCACAAGACTCGATCGCCTCCATTTGGTTTCTCGCACTACAGGGTGTTTGAGAAGACGGATGACCGAGACATAGTCTTTCAGAAGCGCTAGCACCTTACGATCGGGTAGACCGTACCACCTACATCCCCTACACCTACTAGTCTACCACTGTAAGAGTTCGCACAACTTAGTCAACTATGCTAGAGCCCATAATAGCTTGTGGCTGCACACAGAAGTTTCTAGTATGAATAGTCTCACGATCCCTTTGAGCCTGGGTGGCGGTCCGAAAGAAAACAGGCAAGTCCTGGAATACTCAGGTGCCTCAATCCACCCAGATGTGTGTTTAAGTTTCCACCTTAGATAAACCATTAATTAACAATCTCACATCTGTCATGGATATCACTCACCCAATCCACGTCTACTAGCATAGCATGGCAAAATAAGCAAATGTAGAAGTAACTCCCAAAGGTTTGACAATAACAGGTAATAGGTACTACCTCATCTACTTCCCATCCCACAATTTAATTAGATCCTAATCATGCACTGTGTGAGGATTGATCTAATGCAATAAAACTGGGTAGTAGAAAAGGTATGATCAAAGTGTTACTTGCCTTGCCGATGATCCGCAAAACCTAGCGATTCGAAGTAACAAGCGGCGCACTCTGGGTACTCTATCGCAAACAAACAAACAAGCATACAATAAGTACCCATCTAATGCACAGGTAAAACTCAAATAAGAGATCTAACTAGAAGGTTCAACTTAAGAACTCCGGTTGCAAAAAGAATCAAATCGAACGAAGCAACAAAAGTCAAACAACGAAAGAAAACAACTTCGTTCTAGTAATCTGGATCTAGGGCAAATTTTACAGTAGCAAAATCTTGTTTAAGTTGGTTAAACGGATAGAGGGTTTTGAGACGAATCTCTAGGCGCTTGAATCGCCTGATTCCGATAAACGAGCGAAAAGTTATACTAAAACGAAAATCGGATCAGGAATCGCGATCAGAAAAATCGCGGATTTAATCTGAGAAAAAGAAAAACGACGAACGCTCGCTAGAACGAATGAACGGACGAACGCTCACTATTTAAATAAACCGGAAAAACCGATCTATTTAAAAAATAGAAACTAAAAAAACCGACGAAAACCCGATTTAAAAAAAACGTTGGCACGGAAGTCGAGGTGGCAGCGAACCTCGGCGGCGGGCAGCGGCGGTGGCGCGGGGCTCGAGGGCGGGCGAGGCGGCGGCTAGGGTTTCTCCCGGGGGGGCTGGGCTGGCTTATATTGCCTAGTCGGGCCAGAGTCCTAGTCGGACACGGCGAGTTAGGTCGGTTCGTTTTTTTTAAATTATTCCGCTCGGAAGAAAAATAAAAAGAAATACTAAACGGACTCCAAAAATTCCGAAATAAATTTTCACGGGCTTCTAAAATCAAGCCGCACAAGGTGAAAAATGCAATTTTGAAAAACGCACATTTTTCCTAAATTCAAATAAAACACCAGAAAACTCCGAAATAAAATCTTATTTGATTTTATTATTAAATTCTCAATATTTCTTTATTTTGGGAAAGTCATTTTATTCCCTCTCTCATATTTTTGTAATAGAAATAATTGATGATAAAATAAATAAAATCAAATGATCCTATTCTCAAAATTTGAAAGAGCTCAAATATGAAAATAACGAAATCCCCAACTCTCTCAGTGGGTCCTTGAGTTGCGTAGAATTTCTAGGATCAAACAAAAGCAAAATAAAATATGATATGCAATGATGATCTAATGTATAGCATTCCAAATTGAAAATTTGGGATGTTACAGGCAGGCCACAGCCGGATTATCAAATCCTTCATGGCTAGTTCGGCCACCCTATGCAACTCGACCAGCTGTTTTAGCTGATCGCTAAAGGGCACTGGATGTTCTAGAGCAAGATATTGCGACCAGAACAGCTTCTCCGTTGAGCTCCCTTCTTCGGCTCGGAAGAACTCCGCAGCATCCGAAACACTGCACGGCAGATCTGCAAACGCCCCTGGAGAACTCCGAACCCGTGTTAGTAAGAGATACTTCTTCTTCAGATACTTGCTTTGCATACTAAACGCCTTACCCGCCGCAATTTTCCTAGCCTCCTGGATCTCCTGGAGGGCGCCCTGGGCCTCAACCCGGGCCTCTTTAGTGCTTTGGCGAGCCCTAGCGAGTTCGTTCTCTCGAGCCGAAATGTCGTGCTCCAAGGATTCACATTTCTTTACTGCATCCTGGAGCTCTTGCTGGACCTCATCAAGCCTGGCCTCGTGCTTCTCACGGGCGGCTTTCTCCTTGACATCTCTCTCCTCGGCCTCGGCTAGGGCCTGTTTAAGGACCTCGACCTCGGTCGCCGCTCCTACACATATCATAGCACTGCGGTCAATATGCATTGTTTATTCTTTTCAAATATACATCAATTCATTACATACCTTGCTTGCCTTCTAGCTGCTTCCTCGCTTGGCCGAGATCCTCCTTGGCCCGCCCCAGTCTCTGCTTTAGTGCAGAGACTTCGGTAGTGTGTAAGGTCACGGCCAGCAACGCCGCCTGCTTATTCAAATAAGACATATTTAGTTAGTTTCCTGCAAAAATAAATCGATCCTCTGTCCGGCTCTTCTTTCTGAACACCGGACATTGTCTCAGGGGCTACTATCTATATTAGGACTTTTTCTTTTGCATCGCTTACCTCAAAGCCTGTCAGCAGGCTGCTGTAGGCTTCGGTTAGTCCACTCTTGATGGACTGAACCCTCTCAATCACCATACCCATAAGGATACGGTGTTCATCCACAATGGAAGCGCCTCGTAGCGCTTCCAGCAGATTATCCGGTGCCTTCGGTTGGACAAAGATCACCGGCGGAATAGGCACACCCCCTTCTTTCGAAGGAGGTTCCTCGCCGGATTCCGGAGCCGTATAGGTCTCTGGACTTGTATTCGGCTGGGGGCCGAATTGAGCAAGGCCCCCATCCTAAGTCGCCATGGGGGTCTTCTTCCCCATCTGTCCGGCAGCCGATGTTCCGCCCTCAGGCGTCACCCTGGCGGCCTCCGGAACCTCTCCCTGGCCTGGGAAGGTCCTTTGGGACAACACCTCGTCGTCGCCCTTGGCCGTGGGAGAGTGAGCGGCCGGCGGTGACTCGCTGGCCATCACCTTCGAATCCAACGAACCTCTTGACGAGGATCGCTGGGAGCTATCGTGGGCTGGACTGCAATGGCATCATTAAAACATATTGATATCATGAAGCAAGAGAGGCCGGATGTATGGACATATGTGGGTTTTTAGTACTTACGACGCGGCTAGGGGCTTGTTTCGGGGGCGTCGCTCTGGGCTGCTATCGACGTCCCACGCGGTGTTATCCGGCTCGTACGCGGTGTTATCCGCCAGGAGGTGAGCCGCACTAGAGCTTCGGACTTGAATTTGGAAGCCGCGACCCAAGTGGCGTCGCGGGGCTTTGTGATATAGAACTATAGTTTCTGCCACTCCTTGACGGTCTCCACAAAAGTACCCTCGGGACATATGACATTGGGAAGCTTGCTCACCATGGCGCCTCCGCACTCCGCGTGCTAGCCGTCCACCACCTTCGGCTTCACGTTGAAAATCTTGAGCCATAGTCCAAAGTGGGGTTTGATACGTCTCCAACGTATCTATAATTTTTGATTGTTCCATGCTATTATATTATCTGTTTTGGATGTTTAATGGGCTTATTTATACACTTATATATTATTTTTGGGACTAACCTACTAACCCAAGGCCCAGTGCAAATTGCTGTTTTTTTTTGCCTATTTTAGTGTTTCACAGAAAAGGAATATCAAACGGAATCCAAACGGAATGAAACCTTCGGGAGAGTTATTTTTGGAACAAACGTGATCCAGGGGACTTGGAGTATACGTCAAGAAAGAAGCGAGGCGGCCACGAGGCAGGGAGGCGCGCCTGCCCCTGGGCGCGCCCCCACCCTCGTGGGCCCCTCACAGCTCCACCGACCTACTTCTTCCTCCTATATATATATATATATATCCATATACCCCAAAAACATCCAGGAGCACCACAAAACCCTATTTCCACCACCGCAACCTTCTGTACCCAAGAGATCCCATCTTGGGGCCTTTTCCGGAGCTCCGCCGGAGGGGAAATTGATCATGAGGGGCTTCTACATCAACACCATTGCCTCTCCGATGATGTGTGAGTAGTTTACCACAGACCTTCGGGTCCATAGTTATTAGCTAGATGGCTTCTTCTCTCTCTTTGGATCTCAATACAATGTTCTCCTCAATCTTCTTGGAGATCTATTTGATGTAACTCTTTTTGCGGTGTGTTTGCCGAGATCCGATGAATTATGGGTTTATGATCAAGTTTATCTATGAACAATATTTAATTCTTCTCTGAAATCTTTTATGTATGATTGGTTATCTTTGCAAGTCTCTTCGAATTATCATTTTGGTTTGGCCTACTAGATTGATCTTTCTTGCAATGGGAGAAGTGCTTAGCTTTGGGTTCAATCTTGCGGTGTCCTTTCCCAGTGACAGCAGGGGAAGCAAGGCACATACTGTATTGTTGCCATCGAGGATAAAAAGATGGGGTTTATACCATATTGCTTGAGTTTATCCCTCTACATCATGTCATCTTGCTTAATGCGTTACTCTGTTCTTATGAACTTAATACTCTAGATGCATGTTGGATAGCGGTCGACATGTGGAGTAATAGTAGTAGATGCAGAATCGTTTCGGTCTACTTGTCGCGGACGTGATGCCTATATACATGATCATGCCTAGATATTCTCATAATTATGCACTTTTTTATCAATTGCTCGACAGTAATTTGTTCATCCACCATAATACTTATGCTATCTTGAGAGTAGCCACTAGTGAAACCTATGGCCCCGAGGTATATTTTCCATCATATAAGTTTCCAATCTATTTTTACTTTGCAATCTTTACTTTCAATCTATATCATAAAAATACCAAAAATATTTATTATCTCTATCAGATCTCACTTTTGCAAGTGGCCGTCAAGGGATTGACAGCCCCTTTATCGCGTTGGTTGCAAGGTTCTTATTTGTTTGTGTAGGTACGAGGCGACTTGCGTGTAGTCTCCTACTGGATTGATACCTTGGTTCTCAAAAACTGAGGAAAATACTTACGCTACTTTACTGCATCACCCTTTCCTCTTCAAGGGAAAACTAACGCAGAGCTCAAGAGATAGCAAGAAGGATTTCTAGCGCCGTTGCTGGGGAGATCTACGCACAAGTCAAGACATACCAAGTACCTATCATAAACTTTTATCCCTCGCATTACATAATTTGCCATTTGCCTCTCATTTTCCTCTCCCCCACTTCATCCTTGCCGTTTTATTCGCCCTTCTTCTGTTCGTCTTTTCGTTTGCTTTGATGTCTTACTTGGCTCGTTTGCTCGTTTGGTTGGAATAGTTGCTTATTTATTGCTAAACAGAGAACCTAAGATCTATGGATCCTCATCCGCTTGCTAATCTTTTTAAGAGATCCAATTATGATGAACCAATTGCTAGTGAGTTTTGTGCACTAGATTATCTTTATGAAGTTTTGCTTAAAATTCATGAATCTGAAAATTGCGATGAAGTACTTTATGAAGTGATTCACGATAGATCTTTGAATAAAAAGCATGATTGAAATGATAATAGTATAAATTCTATTAATGTCAATTGTGCTTATAATATGAAAAACCCTAAGCTTGGGGATGCTAGTTTTTCTATGTCCACTACTTGTTGCAATGATCATGATTGGGGTGATTCTTCTTATGATCTTGAAAATTTATTTAAGCCCCATGATGAATATGAGATTGATAATAGTGTTTCCAATATTATTGAAAATGGTTTTGGAAGAGTGTCAACTTTAGATCCCACATATTTGGAGAATGTTCAATCTTATGAAATTTTTGATAAAAATGGGTTTGGAGAGGTCATGACTTTAGTTAATGTTAATCCCACTATTTTGGAAGAGTGTCAACATTGCATGCATGTGGACCATGTTGAAAATATTTTATGTGATAGCTATTTTGTTGAATTTGCTTATGATACCACATGTAATTATTATGAGAGAGGAAAATATGGTTGTAGAAATTTCCATGTTACTAAATCACCTCTTGTTATGTTGAAATTGCTATTGTTTCTTTCCGCTTCCTTGCATATGCTAGTTTTTGCTTGCCTTGATAATTTGTTTGCCTATAATATGCCTATGCATAGGAAGTATGTTAGACTTAGATGTGTTCGTCACGTGTTTTATCATGCTCTCTTTGTGCTTCAATTCTTGTCTTTCATGTGAGCATCGTTGAAATCTTATGCCTAGCTAAAAGGCTTTAAAGAAAAGCGCTTATTGGGAGACAACCCAATATTTTTCCTTGCTGTTATTAAATAAATAATTCATCTAGACTCTGTTTAGATGTGGTTTTATGTTTTTAATTAGTTTTTGTGCCAAGTAGAACCTTTGGGAAGACTTGGGGAAAGTCTTTGCGATCTTGCTGTAAGAAACAGAAACTTTAGCGCTCACGAGATTTGCTGCCATTTTTTACTGGAGAGTGCGATTAGGTGGATTATTTTTGGAGGTGATTAATAGATAAATTCCTCACGACCACCAATTTATTTCAGAATTTTTGGGGTTACAGAAGTATTCGAAACGTACATATTACTACAGACTGTTCTGTTTTTGACAGATTCTGTTTTTTGTGTGTTGTTTGCTTATTTGATGCATCTATGGATAGTATCGGAGGTTATGAACCATAGTGAAGTTGGAATATAGTAGGTTTAAAACCAATATAAATAAATAATGAGTTCATTACAGTACCTTAAGTGGTGGTTTGTTTTCTTATACTAACGGAAGTTATGAGATTTTTCGTTGAGTTTTGTGTTGTGAAGTTTTCCAATTTTGGGTAAAGATTTGATGGATTATGGTATAAGGAGTGGAAAGGGCCTAAGCTTGGGGATGCCCAAGGCACCCCAAGGTAAAATTCAAGGACAACCAAAAGGCTAAGCTTGGTGATGCCCCGGATGGCATCCCCTCTTTCGTCTTCGTTCATCGGTAACTTTACTTGAGGCTATATTTTTATTCACCACATGATATGTGTTTTGCTTGGAGCGTCTTGTATGATTTGAGTCTTTGCTTTTTAGTTTACCACAATCATCCTTGCTGTACACACCTTTTGGGAGAGACACACATGAATTGGAATTTATTAGAATACTCTATGTGTTTCACTTATATCTTTTGAGCTAGATAATTTTGATCTAGTGCTTCACTTATATCTTTTAGAGCACGGTGGTGGTTTTATTTTATAGAAATTATTGATCTCTAATGCTTCACTTATATTATTTTGAGAGCCCTTGATAACAGCATGGCAATTTTCTTTGGTTATGAAATTAGTCCTAATATGATAGGCATCCAAGATGGATATAATAAAAACTATCATAGAAAGTGCATTAAATACTATGAGAAGTTTGATACTTGATAATTGTTTTGAGATATAAAGGAGGTGATATTAGAGTGTGCTAGTTGAGTACTTGTTAATTTGAGAAATACTTGTGTTGAAGATTGCAAGTCCCGTAGCATGCACGTATGGTAACCGTTGTGTAACAAATTTGAAACATAAGGTGTTATTTGATTGTCTTCCTTATGAGTGGCGGTCAGGGACGAGCGATGGTCTTTTCCTACCAATCTATCCCCCTAGGAGCATGCGCGTAATTCTTGGTTTTTGATGACTTGTAGATTTTTGCAATAAGTATGTGAGTTCTTTATGACTAATGTTGAGTCCATGGATTATACACACTCTCCCCTTTCCATCATTGCTAGCCTCTTTGGTACCGTGCATTGCCCTTTCTCACCTTGAAAGTTGGTGCAAACTTCACCGGTGCATCCAAACCCCGCGATATGATACGCTCTATCACACATAAACCTCCTTATATCTTCCTCAAAACAGCCACCATACCTACCTATTATGGCATATCCATAGCCATTCCGAGATATATTGCCATGCAACTTTCCACTGTTTCATTTATGACACGCTTCATCATTGTCATATTGCCTTGCATGATCATGTAGTTGACAACGTATTTGTGGCAAAGCCACCATGCATAATTTATCGTACATGTCACTCTTGATTCATTGCCCTTCCTGGTACATCGTCGGAGGCATTCATATAGAGTCATATTTTGTTGTAGTATCGAGTTGTAATCATTGAGTTGTAAATAAATAGAAGTGTGATGATCATCATTAATAGATCATTGTCCCAAAAAATAGAGAAAGGCCAAAGAAAGGAAAGGCCCAAAAAATATGAAAAAAGGGACAATGCTACTATCCTCTTTTTCCACACTTGTGCTTCAAAGTAGCACCATGATCTTTATGATAGAGAGTCTCTTGTTTTGTCACTTTCATATACTAGTGGGAATTTTTCATTGTAGAACTTGGCTTGTATATTCCAACAACGGGCTTCCTCAAATGCCCTAGGTCTTCGTGAGCAAGCAAGTTTGATGCACACCCACTTAGTTTCTTTTTTTGAGCTTTCATACATTTATAGCTCTAGTGCATCCGTTGCATGGCAATCCCTACTCCTTGCATTGACATCAATTGATGGGTATCTCCCTAGCCCGTTGATTAGCCGCGTCAATGTGAGACTTTATTTTTTTGTCTCCTCCACATAACCCCCATCATTATATTATATTCCACCCATAGTGCTATATCCATGGCTCAGGCTCATGTATTGCATGAAAATTGAAAAAAGTTTGATATTACTAAAGTATGAAATAATTGCTTGGCTTGTCATCGGGGTTGTGCATGATGAGAGCATTCTTGTGTGACAAAAATGGAGCATGACTGTCGGTGTCAAAACCAGCTCGATATCAATAGTAAAATCACAAATTATGTGTAATTACTCTATGTATCCAAGTACTTTACGTCACTAATGCTCGGATCCACATTGTACAAAACTTTGTTGACCGACCATCAGCTTCCACCTCCTCGGCTAGTAGTCGAGGAGTGTTTGTCCTACTTTATAAAGCCTTTATGAGGGCAAAGATTTATGACAAACAAGGCAATCTGGCCATACGGTTTTATAAACAAAGGTACGCAGAGAGATATGTTATATTACTGTTTAACATAAGAAATATCTTCCAAAGAAAATAGTCCCGCTATCGGTCCCTTTCTTTGGGTTGTCATGCTAAGCATGATCATGAAACCTCAGCTCTAATGTAAGAGCAAAATATTGAGGATTTTAGTTTGGGAGGCTAGTTACTAGCCCCCGGTAGTGTTTGGCGATAGTCGAGGTCAAGCCGTAAACACTTCGGCCAATGTTATGAATGGCCGTCGTTTAACACAGTCATCAGATTGCTGACCAATTTACGCTTATTGTGATAGTCAGTTTTCGGCTTTCTCCACTGAGGTGCTTAACCATGTGAGTAGGAAACAATCGAAGTGGTTCTCCCTTTGCACACCTAGCCGAACAAGGCGGAACGTAGGAGGCAAGCGCAGGAGTCGGGCAACCCAACTATTGACCGAAGACATAATTCGAAACCAATGCATATATAGTGAGATCCGAGAATGTTTTTGCCGAATCTATAAAGGTGTCCGGCATTGCACTGTGAGACTTGTGCCGGAAACACAGAAATAGTTTAAAAGTGCCAAAAGCTTGAAAAACAAAAAAACGTCAGTAAAAACATGATGTCCGAACAAGATCAAGTGTTCGGTGCCAATCCGAAAATTGGAAGAGAAAGAAAAAAATGTGCTTCTGTCGTGTTTTGACAACGACCAAGAAGAAAACACATATACAGCTCATATATAAATTTTAAGAGCCCCCAAGTGACTTGGGTAAGAATTTTATGTATAATGATTGTGTGTACCGAAGTACTTATATCATATTTCTGTTCACCCGAACTTTAAACGCGTCTTAACCGACCGTCGGCTTCTCCCTCTTCGGCCAAGGGCCGAAAAGTATCATGTACTCCGCCTGTCGAGAGTATCGACGGTGTTTCCGATGACCAGGCAATCAGGCCATAAGGCTGTAACAGACAAAGCGCGCTCAGGGAACTTATGCTATAGTACTAAAAAAGTGTAAGAAGCATCTTCGAAGAAAATAGTACCCCCACCGATACCTTTCT
Organism: Triticum monococcum; assembly: GCA_034509565.1. Lineage (NCBI taxonomy): Eukaryota > Viridiplantae > Streptophyta > Magnoliopsida > Poales > Poaceae > Triticum > Triticum monococcum. The sequence goes on from CM067846.1 coordinate 529,577,871, forward strand.
TCGGTGCTCATTATTACTATGAGACTTGTGCAATAGATTTTTTGTACTCATGAGTTCCGTTGTGTGCTGACCTGTTGGGAAACGTAGTAATTTCGAAAATTTTCCTACGCACACGCAAGATCATGGTGATGCATAGCAACGAGGGGGAGAGTATTGTCTACGTACCAACGCAGACCGACTGCGGAAGCGATCACACAACATAGAGGAAGTAGTCGTACGTCTTCTTCCCGATCCGACCGATCCAAGCACCGTTACTCCGGCACCTCCGAGTTCTTAGCACACGTTCAGCTCGATGATGATCCTCGGGCTCCGATCTAGCAAAGCGTCGAGGAAGAGTTCCGTCAGCACGACGGCGTGGTGACGATCTTGATGTACTACCGACGCAGGGCTTCGCCTAAGCTCTACAACGATATGACCGAGGTGGAATTTGGTGGTAGGGGGCACCGCACACGGCTAAGGAATGATCTCAAGGATCAACTTGTGTGTCTTGGGGTATCCCCTGCCCCCGTATATAAAGGTTGGAGGGAGGGGGGCTGGCCGGCCAAAGAGAGGGAGGCGCAGGAGGAGTCCTACTCCTACCGGGAGTAGGACTCCCCCCTCCAATCCTAGTCCAACTAGGAATCCTTTAAAGGAGAGAGAGAGGTGGCCGGCCCCTCTCCTAGTCCTAATAGGACTAGGGAGAGGGGGGAGGCGCAGCCCTATGTGGGCTGCCCTCTCACCTTTCCACTAAGGCCCATGTTGGCCCATTTGGCTCCCGGGGGGTTCCGGTAACCCTCCCGGTAATCCGGTAAAATCCCGATTTCACCCGGAACACTTCCGATGTCCAAACATAGGCTTCCAATATATCAATCTTTATGTCTCGACCATTTCGAGACTCCTCGCCATGTCCGTGATCTCATCCGGGACTCCGAACAACCTTCGGTACATCAAAATGCATAAACTCATAATAACTGTCATCGTAACGTTAAGCGTGCGGACCCTACAGTTCGAGAACAATGTAGACATGACCGAGACACGTCTTCGGTCAATAACCAATAGCGGGACCTGGATGCCCATATTGGCTCCTACATATTCTACGAAGATCTTTATCGGTCAGACCGCATAACAACATACGTTGTTCCCTTTGTCATCGGTATGTTACTTGCCCGGGATTCGATCGTCGGTATCCAATACCTAGTTCAATCTCGTTACCGGCAAGTCTCTTTACTCGTTCCGTAATACATCATCTCACAACTAACATATTAGTTGTAGTGCTTGCAAGGCTTATGTGATGTGCATTACCGAGAGGGCCCAGAGATACCTCTCCGACAATCGGAGTGACAAACCCTAATCTCGAAATACGCCAACCCAACATCTACCATTGGAGACACCTGTAGTACTCCTTTATAATCACCCAGTTACGTTGTGACGTTTGGTAGTACCCAAAGTGTTCCTCCGGTAAACGGGAGTTGCATAATCTCATAGTTATAGGAACATGTATAAGTCATGAAGAAAGCAATAGCAACATACTAAACGATCGGGTGCTAAGCTAATGGAATGGGTCATGTCAATCAGATCATTCAACTAATGATGTGACCTCGTTAATAAAATAACAACTCTTTGTTCATGGTTAGGAAACATAACCATCTTTGATTAACGAGCTAGTCAAGTAGAGGCATACTAGTGACACTCTGTTTGTCTATGTATTCACACATGTATTATGTTTCCGGTTAATACAATTCTAGCATGAATAATAAACATTTATCATGATATAAGGAAATAAATAATAACTTTATTATTGCCTCTAGGGCATATTTCCTTCAGTCTCCCACTTGCACTAGAGTCAATAATCTAGTTCACATCGCCATGTGATTTAGCAGCAATAGTTCACATCACCATGTGATTAACACCCATAGTTCACATCGTCATGTGACCAACACTCAAAGGGTTTACTGGATTTAGTAATCTAGTTCACATCGCTATGTGATTAACCCCAAAGAGTACTAAGGTGTGATCATGTTTTGCTTGTGAGAGAATCTTAGTCAGCGGGTCTGCCACATTCAGATCCACATGTATTTTGCAAATTTTTATGTCAACAATGCTCTGCATGGAGCTACTCTAGCTAATTGCTCCCACTTTCAATATGTATCTAGACCGCGACTTAGAGTCATCTAGATTAGTGTCAAAACTTGCATCGGCTTAACCCTTTACGACGAACCTTTTGTCAAGTCCATAATCGAGAAACATATCCTTATTTCACTAAGGATAATTCTGACCGCTGTCCAGTGATCTACTCCTAGATCACTATTGTACTCCCTTGCCAAATCAGTGCAGGGTATACAATAGATCTGGCATACAGCATGACATACTTTATAGAACCTATGGCCAAGGCATAGGGAATGACTTTCATTCTCTTTCTATCTTCTGCCATGGTCGGGTTTTGAGTCTTACTCAACTTCACACCTTGTAATACAGGCAAGAACTCTTTCTTTGACTGCTCCAGTTTGAACTACTTCAAAATCTTGTCAAGGTATGTACTCATTGAAAAAAAAACTTATCAAGCGTCTTGATCTATCTCTATAGATCTTGAAGCTTAATATGTAAGCAGCTTCACCGAAGTCTTTCTTTGAAAAACTCCTTTCAAACACTCCTTTATGCTTTACAGAATAATTCTACATTATTTCCGATCAACAATATGTCATTCACATATACTTATCAGAAATGTTGTTGTGCTCCCACTCACTTTCTTGTAAATACAGGCTTCACCGCAAGTCTGTATAAAACTATATGCTTTGATCAACTTATCAAAGCGTATATTCCAACTCCGAGATGCTTGCACCAGTCCACAGATGGATCGCTGGAGCTTGCACATTTTGTTAGCACCTTTTTGACAAAACCTTCTAGTTGCATCACATACAACTCTTCTTTAATAAATCCATTAAGGAATGCAGTTTTGTTTATCCATTTGCCAGATTTCATAAAATGCGGCAATTGCTAACATGATTCGGACAGACTTAAGCATAGATACGAGTGAGAAAAACTCTTCGTAGTCAACACCTTGAACTTGTCGAAAACCTTTTTTCGACAATTCTAGCTTTGTAGATAGTAACACTACTATCAGCGTCCGTCTTCCTCTTGAAGATCCATTTATTCTCAATTGCTTGCCGATCATCGGGCAAGTCAACCAAAGTCCAAACTTTGTTCTCATACATGGATCATATCTCAGATTTCATGGCCTCAAACCATTTCGCGGAATCTGGGCTCATCATCGCTTCCTCATAGTTCGTAAGTTCGTCATGGTCTAGTAACATAACTTCCAGAACAGGATTACCGTACCACTCTGGTGCGGATCTCACTCTGGTTTACCTACGTGGTTCAGTAGTATCTTGTCCTGAAGCTTCATGATCATCATCATTGGTTTCCTCACTAATTGGTATAGGTGTCGCAGAAACAGTTTTCTGTGATGTACTATTTTCCAATAAGGGAGCAGGTACAGTTACCTCGTCAAGTTCTACTTTCCTCCCACTCACTTCTTTCGAGAGAAACTCCTTCTCTAGAAATGATCCATTCTTAGCAACGAATGTCTTGCCTTCGGATCTGTGATAGAAGGTATACCCAACTGTCTCCTTTGGGTATCCTATGAAGACATATTTCTCCGATTTGAGTTTTGAGCTTATCGAGATGAAACTTTTTCACATAAGCATCGCAACTCCAAACTTTAAGAAACGGCAGCTTAGGTTTCTGGCCAAACCATAGTTCATACGGTGTCGTCTCAACGGATTTAGATGGTGCCCTATTTAACGTGAATGCAGCTGTCTCTAATGCATGACCCCAAAAAACGATAGTGGTAAATCGGTAAGGAACATCATAGATTGCACTATATCCAATAAAGTACGGTTATGACGTTCGGACACACCATTATGCTGTGGTGTTCCAGGTGGCGTGAGTAGTGAAACTATTTCACATTGGTTTAACTGAAGACCAAACTCGTAACTCAAATACTCTTTTCCACGATCAGATCGTAGAAACTTTATTTTTCTTGTTACGATGATTTTCCACTTCACTCTGAAATTCTTTGAACTGTTCAAATGTTTCAGACTTATGTTTCATCAAGTAGATATCCCCATATCTGCTCAAATCATCTGTGAAGGTCAGAAAATAATGATACCTGCTGCAAGCCTTAATATTCATCGGACCACATACATCAGTATGTATGATTTCCAACAAATCTGTTGCTTGCTTCATTTGTTCCGGAGAACAGCGTTTTAGTCATCTTGCCCATAAGGCATGGTTCGCAAGCATCAAGTGATTCATAATCAAGTGATTCCAAAATCCCATCAGCATGGAGTTTCTTCATGCGCTTTACACCAATATGACCTAAACGGCAGTGCCACAAATAAGTTGCACTATCAATATTAACTTTGCATCTTTTGGTTTCAATATTATGAATATGTGTATCACTAAGATCGAGATCCAATGAACTATTTTCATTGGGTGTGTAACCATATAAGGTTTTATTCATGTAAACAGAACAAGAATTTATTCTTTTACTTAAATGAATAACCGTATTACAATAAACATGATCAAATCATATTCATGCTCAACGCAAACACCAAATAACACTTATTTAGGTTCAACACTAATCCCGAAAGTATAGGGAGTGTGCGATGATGATCATATCAATCTTGGAACCACTTCCAACACACATCGTCACTTCACCCTTAACTAGTCTCTGTTTATTCTGCAACTCCCATTTCGAGTTACTAATCTTAGCAACTGAACTAGTATCAAATACTGAGGGTTTGCTATAAACACTAGTAAAGTACACATCAATAACATGTATATCAAATATACTTATGTTCACTTTGCCATCCTTCTTATCCGCCAATCACTTGGGGTAGTTCCGCTTCCAGTGACTAGTCCCTTTGCAGTAGAAGCACTTAGTCTCAGGCTTAGGATCAGACTTGGGCTTCTTCACTTGAGCAGCAACTTGCTTGCCGTTCTTCTTGAAGTTCCCCTTCTTCCCTTTGCCCTTTTCTTGAAACTAGTGGTCTTGTCAACCATCAACACTTGATGTTTTTCTTGATTTCTACCTTCGTTGATTTCAGCATCACGAAGAGCTTGGGAGTTGTATCCGTTATCCCTTGCATATTATGGTTCATCACGAAGTTCTGCTAACTTGGTGGTGGTGACTAGAGAATTCTGTCAATCACTATCTTATCTGGAAGATAAACTCCCACTTGATTCAAGCGATTGTAGTACCCAGACAATCTGAGCACATGCTCACTAGTTGAGCGATTCTCCTCCATCTTTTAGCTATAGAACTTGTTGGAGACTTCATATCTCTCAACTCGGGTATTTTCTTGAAATATTAACTTCAACTCCTGGAACATCTCATATGGTCCATGACGTTCAAAACGTCTTTGAAGTCCCGATTCTAAGCCATTAAGCATGGTGCACTAAACTATCAAGTAGTCATCATATTGAGCTAGCCAAACGTTCATAACGTCCCATCTGCTCCTGCAATAGGTCTGTCACCTAGCGGTGCATCAAGGACATAATTCTTCTGTGCAGCAATGAGGATAAACCTCAGATCACGGATCCAATCCGCATCATTGCTACTAACATCTTTCAACACAATTTTTCTCTAGGAACATATCAAAATAAACACAGGGAAGCAACAACGCGAGCTATTAATCTACAACATGATTTGCAAAATACTACCAGGACTAAGTTCATGATAAATTTAAGTTCAATTTAGTCATATTACTTAAGAACTCCCACTTAGATAGACATCCCTCTAATCCTCTAAGTGATCACGTGATCCAAATCAACTAAACCATAACCGATCATCACGTGAGATGGAGTAGTTTTCAATGGTGAACATCGTCATGTTGATCATATCTACTATATGATTCACGCTCGACCTTTCGGTCTCTGTGTTCCGAGGCCATATCTGCATATGCTAGGCTCGTCAAGTTTAACCTGAGTATTCTGCGTGTGCAAAACTGGCTTGCACCCGTTGTAGATGGACGTAGAGCTTATCACACCCGATCATCACGTGGTGTCTGGGCACGACGAACTTTGGCAACGGTGCATACTCAGGGAGAACACTTCTTGATAATTTAGTGAGAGATCATCTTATAATGCTACCGTCAATCAAAGCAAGATAAGATGCATAAAAGGATAAACATCACATGCAATCAATATAAGTGATATGATATGGCCATCATCATCTTGTGCTTGTGATCTCCATCTCCGAAGCACCGTCATGATCACCATCGTCACCGGCGCGCCACCTTGATCTCCATCGTAGCATCGTTGTCGTCTCGCCAATCTTATGCTTCCACGACTATCACTACCGCTTAGTAATAAAGTAAAGCATTACATCGCGATTGCATTGCATACAATAAAGCGACAACCATATGGCTCCTGCCAGTTGCCGATAACTCGGTTACAAAACATGATCATCTCATACAATAAAATCAGCATCATGCCTTGACCATATCACATCACAACATGCCCTGCAAAAACAAGTTAGACGTCCTCTACTTTGTTGTTGCAAGTTTTACGTGGCTGCTACGGGCTTAAGTAAGAACTCATCTCACCTACGCATAAAAACCACAACGATAGTTCGTCAAATAGACTCCGTTTTAACCTTCTCAAGGACCGGGCGTAGTCACACTTGGTTCAACTAAAGTTGGAGAGACAGTCTTCCGCAAGCCATCTATGTGCAAAGCACGTCGAGGGAACCGGTCTCGCGTAAGAGTACGCATAAGGTTGGTCCGGATCGTCTCACCCAACAATACCGCCGAACCAAAGTATGACATGCTGGTAGGCAGTATGACTTGTATCGCCCACAACTCACTTGTGTTCTACTCGTGCAAATAACATCAAACCATAAAACCTAGGCTCGGATGCCACTGTTGGGAAATGTAGTAATTTCGAAAATTTTCCTACGCACATGCAAGATCATGGTGATGCATAGCAACAAGGGGGAGAGTATTGTCTACGTACCAACGCAGACCGACTGCGGAAGCGATCACACAACGTAGAGGAAGTAGTCGTACGTCTTCTTCCCGATCCGACCGATCCAAGCACCGTTACTCCGGCACCTCCGAGTTCTTAGCACACGTTCAGCTCGATGACGATCCTCGGGCTCCGATCTAGCAAAGCGTCGAGGAAGAGTTCCGTCAGCACGACGGCGTGGTGACGATCTTGATGTACTATCGACGCAGGGCTTCGCCTAAGCTCTACAACGATATGACCGAGGTGGAATTTGGTGGCAGGGGGCACCGCACACGGCTAAGGAACGATCTCAAGGATCAACTTGTGTGTCTTGGGGTGTCCCCTGCCCCCGTATATAAAGGTTGGAGGGAGGGGGGCTGGCCGGCCAAAGAGAGGGAGGCGCAGGAGGAGTCCTACTCCTACCGGGAGTAGGACTCCCCCCTCCAATCCTAGTCCAACTAGGAATCCTTTAAAGGAGAGAGAGAGAGAGGTGGCCGGCCCCTCTCCTAGTCCTAATAGGACTAGGGAGAGGGGGGGAGGCGCAGCCCTATGTGGGCTGCCCTCTCACCTTTCCACTAAGGCCCATGTTGGCCCATGTTGGCTCCCGGGGGGTTCCGGTAACCCTCCCGGTAATCCGGTAAAATCCCGATTTCACCCGGAACACTTCCGATGTCCAAACATAGGCTTCCAATATATCAATCTTTATGTCTCGACCATTTCGAGACTCCTCGTCATGTCCGTGATCTCATCCGGGACTCCGAACAACCTTCGGTACATCAAAATGCATAAACTCATAATAACTGTCATCGTAACGTTAAGCGTGCGGACCCTACGGTTCGAGAACAATGTAGACATGACCGAGACACGTCTCCGGTCAATAACCAATAGCGGGACCTGGATGCCCATATTGGCTCCTACATATTCTACGAAGATCTTTATCGGTCAGACCGCATAACAACATACGTTGTTCCCTTTGTCATCGGTATGTTACTTGCCCGAGATTCGATCGTCGGTATCCAATACCTAGTTCAATCTCGTTACCGGCAAGTCTCTTTACTCGTTCCGTAATACATCATCTCACAACTAACATATTAGTTGTAGTGCTTGCAAGGCTTATGTGATGTGCATTACCGAGAGGGCCCAGAGATACCTCTCCGACAATCGGAGTGACAAACCCTAATCTCGAAATACGCCAACCCAACATCTACCATTGGAGACACCTGTAGTACTCCTTTATAATCACCCAGTTACGTTGTGACGTTTGGTAGTACCCAAAGTGTTCCTCGGGTAAACGGGAGTTGCATAATCTCATAGTTATAGGAACATGTATAAGTCATGAAGAAAGCAATAGCAACATACTAAACGATCGGGTGCTAAGCTAATGGAATGGGTCATGTCAATCAGATCATTCAACTAATGATGTGACCTCGTTAATCAAATAACAACTCTTTGTTCATGGTTAGGAAACATAACCATCTTTGATTAACGAGCTAGTCAAGTAGAGGCATACTAGTGACACTCTGTTTGTCTATGTATTCACACATGTATTATGTTTCCAGTTAATACAATTCTAGCATGAATAATAAACATTTATCATGATATAAGGAAATAAATAATAACTTTATTATTGCCTCTAGGGCATATTTCCTTCACGACCATGATTGAAAACAATGAGAGTGCTAGCTTTCAGCTTCACCCAGTCTGAGATCAGAGCTTGGAGGACCCGGTCATGACAATCGCAGAGGTGCTCCCTTTACTCCCTATCCGAACAACCGGGAACGTAGGGGTAAGCACAGGAGCCAGGCAACCCAGCTTGCAAATCGCTTAAGTCAATATGGTGCATATTGTGGCGTAATACACGAACAAGGAGTGAAGCCGTACATGTATAATCATATGCAAGAGGAGAAAGCTTCATGAAGGAAGCCCCCAAGTAAACGGGGTATTTGAATTTGCATGTCACAAACAAAGTTTTAACAAGGAGATTTTTGACAAGCAACTTTTTCCAAAAAAGTATAATGCTTGGTCGAACCGGACACAAGTTAAAAATTAAAACTTTGAGCATGAAAGCGACTTAGCTGATTAATGTGTTCGGCATTGATGATGCGCTCCAAGCTTGATGCGGGACAAGGTTCCATCCCCCAAGCCGGTACCGAGGTGGCGAAGCGGAGAGCTCGACACGCTGAAGTGGTGACATAGCACGGTCAATGCAGGCCGGCAGAGTGATGCCAAAGTCCCCGGCATGGGGTAATGAAGTGTTGGCGAAGTCCCCCGTCTAGCCGAGGTGGCGTGGTATGTCAATACACCGAGTTGACGATACTGCCCAACCTGGATCATTTTCATGTGCACAAAAAGTGATGCAAACCGGAGATAATAGTATAAAAAATCGTTGCATAATAAATAATTTATGCAAAGTGAGTAATAAAAAAATATGGCCGGGCGCTGAAGTCAATGTCGATGCAGGGCGTCGGCGTGATGTGGTAAGGGCATGGCAAAGCCTGAATTCACAGGTCGGTCCGAGTTCCGGATGCGGCGTTCGCCGGACTATGTACGGAGACTGGCCGAACCACCACGCGACCGTCGTTAATGCAGCCATCATTTGATAGACCTGTGCACAGATGATGGACAAACCAGAGTAATAATTCCTTGGAAAAATAAACCCAAACAAGCAAAAAAATACTAGGATTAATAGCACCTGGTTTATTTGTTGTAGCAACCTGAAGAAAGGTGATTTCTAAAATTGGGACTCGGTCCGCACACCCATTGCCTGATGGGCGATAAAGCAGCGGCATGGCGATGCTGGCAAAGGTTGGCTCGCCGAGGCAAAGCCCTCGGTCCAGCTAACGTGATGGAGCTGGTCGGCTAGTGACGCCGGAGTCTCCGGAGTAGGTTGGTGAAGAGATGGCGAAGCCCCCGGTCCAGCCGAGATGTCGAAGCCTCAATGTCAGCCGATGAGTCGAAGTAGGTCGGCGTGATGGACACCAGCTTGAAGAAGCAATAGTGCGGTCCTGCCGATGCAGGTCATGACGTGGTTGATGCCGTCTTGATGAAGTGATCGTGCGGCGATGCCAGTGTGCCCTCTCCGTGTAATCCGTGGGGCGGCGATGTTGGTGATGATTTATGCTTCGCGATGCCGAACTCTTATTCGGCTTGCCGAGATGATGATCCGAAGAAGTTGAGCTCGGCTCAGCAAAGCGACGACGTGTCTAGCACAGGTCGGCGGCCTTGGATCAATATTTCCGGACTTAGAAGAAAATTCCTTTTAAAAAGGTTGCCAAATATCACATTCATAAAGAAACATGAATTCGGGTTGGATTCGTATTCGCGCAGGAAACAGATCTGAAAAGTGATGCACTAATCGGAAGGTTCCCAGAGTTTGGACGGTCGGATCGAGCTGAAATTTTGAGGGGTGGTAGATATGGGAATTCCGCAGCATATGAACGGTTGGATCTTCCAAAGGACTTCCAAGCTGAGCTCTAGAGACCATGCCCTAAACTCGTCCAAATTCCCGTCTGGATTTGACAGGGCTCCGGTATATCGTAGATTGTCAGAGATTACTCCATCGGAACTCGACGAAATTTTCCAGGGTTGTTGTAGACTCGATTCCTCACAATTCCACCAAAGCGATCGTTAAAACGACACTCGAGGAGGCGGTGGCGGTGGATACGCGTTCGCTGTCCGGAAAAACAACACAGTCGCTGGAGGGCAATGTTGACGTTGAGCCCCCGAGCTCCGTGGACGATTCCTCCATGATCTTGATAGAGATCGGAGTTGGTGTTGATGAAGGTCCTCATCCGAACATGACGATCGGAGGCAGGGGATAGTCCTTGGTCAAGCCAAGGTGACCAGTCGAGTCGGTGATGAAGATGTCAACGTCGCAGTTAATCTGTGGACGAGCCATCGATCCTTTTGGTGATCACACAGCGGAACTCTCAATGAAAGCACCAATGTCGGTGTCAAAACCGGTGGATCTCGGGTAGGGGGTCCCGAACTGTGCGTCTAAGACGGATGGTAACAGGAGGCAGGGGACACAATGGAGGTAAAACCCTACGTCCTGCTTGATTAATATTGATGATATGGGTAATACAAGAGTAGATGTACCATGAGATCGGAGAGGCTAAACGCTAGAAGCTAGCCTATGGTATGATTGTATGTATCTCTATCGACTAGCCTGGCCTCGGTTTATATAATGCACCAGAGGCCTAGGATAACAAGAGTCCTAGCCGAATACGTCGGTGGGGAGAAGTCCTTGTCTTGATCACCAAGTCTTGTGGAATCTTCCTTGTATGCGGCAACTGTCCGAACTGGCCCATGAGTATATGACCATGGGGGTCCTCGGCCCAATCTAATAGACCGGGAGATGACATGGTGAGTACCCCCCTGGTCCAGGACACCGTCAATGACCAAACTATATGATTTTGTAGGGTTGAACTTTCTTTTGCCATGTTATTTTGAGAAGACATAATTGCTTAGTTGGTATGGTTGAAGTATTATTATTTTATGTCAATATTAAAATTTTGCATTGAATCTCTCGGATCTGAATATTCATGCCACAATAAAGAAAATTACATTGAGAATTATGCTAGATAGCATTCCACATCAAAAAATCTATTTTTCTCATTTACCTACTCGAGGACGAGCAGGAATTAAGCTTGGGGATGCTTGATACGTCTCCAACGTATCTATAATTTTTGATTGTTCCATGCTATTATATTATCTGTTTTGGATGTTTAATGGGCTTATTTATACACTTTTATATTATTTTTCGGACTAACCTACTAACCCAAGGCCAGTGCAAATTGTTGTTTTTTTTGCCTATTTCAATGTTTCGCAGAAAAGGAATATCAAACGGAATCCAAACAGAATGAAACCTTTGGGAGAGTAATTTTTCGAACAAACGTGATCCAGGGGACTTGGAGTAGACGTCAAGAAAGAAGTGACGCGACCATGAGGCAGGGAGGCGCGCCTGCCCCCCTGGGCGGGCCCCCCACCCTCGTGGGCCCGTCGTAGCTCCACCAACCTACTTCTTCCTCCTATATATATATATCCATATACCCCGAAAACATCCAGGAGCACCATGAAACCCTATTTCCACCGCTGCAACCTTCTGTACCTGAGAGATCCCATCTTGGGGCCCTTTTCGGAGCTCCGCCGGAGGGGGAATCGATCATGGAGGGCTTCTACATCAACACCATAGCCTATCCGATGATGTGTGAGTAGTTTACCACAGACCTTCGGGTCCATAGTTATTAGCTAGATGGCTTCTTCTCTCTCTTTGGATCTTAATACAATGTTCTCCTCGATCTTCTTGGAGATATATTCGATGTACCTCTTTTTGCGGTGTGTTTGTCGAGATCCGATGAATTGTGGGTTTAGGATCAAGTTTATCTATGAACAATATTTGATTCTTCTCTGAAATCTTTTATGTATGATTGGTTATCTTTGCAAGTTTCTTTGAATTATCAGTTTGGTTTGGCCTACTAGATTGATCTTTCTTGCAATGGGAGAAGTGCTTAGCTTTGGGTTCAAACTTGCGGTGTCCTTTCCCAGTGACAGCAGGGGCAACAAGACACGTATTGTATTGTTGCCATCGAGGATAAAAAGATGGGGTTTGTATCATATTGCTTGAGTTTATCCCTCTACATCATGTCATCTTGCTTAATGCGTTACTCTGTTCTTATGAACTTAATACTCTAGATGCATGCCGGATAGCAGTCAATGTGTGAAGTAATAGTAGTAGATGCAGAATCGTTTCGATCTACTTGTCGCAGATGTGATGCCTATATACATGATCATGCCTAGATATTCTCATAATTATGCACTTTTCTATCAATTGCTCGCCAGTAATTTGTTCACCCACCGTAATACTTACGCTATCTTGAGATAAGCCACTAGTGAAACCTATGGCCTCGGGTCTATTTTCCATCATGTAAGTTTCCAATCTATTTTTACTTTGCAATCTTTACTTTTAGTCTATATCATAAAAATACCAAAAAAAATATTATCTCTATTAGATCTCACTTTTGCAAGTGGCCGTGAAGGGATTGACAACCCCTTTATCGCGTTGGTTGCAAGGTTCTTATTTGTTTGTGTAGGTACGAGGTGACTTGCGTGTAGTCTCCTACTGGATTGATACCTTGGTTCTCAAAAACTGAGGGAAATACTTACGTTACTTTACCGCATCACCCTTTCCTCTTCAAGGGAAAACCAACGTAGTGCTCAAGAGGTAGCAGGGTTGGATGCAGAGGAAGGCCTCACACACGACAATGAATGCCGGGATGTTGAGGAAAGAGTTCGGGGCTAGATCATGGAAATCTAGCCCGTAATAGAACATAAGCCCGTGGACGAAATGGTGGAGAGGAAACCCTAGCCCGCGGACGAAATGGGGGATGAAGACCACCCTCTCGTTGGGCTTCGGGGTGGAGACGATTTGCCCCTTCGCTGGAAGCTGGTGGGCGATTCCTTTTGCTAGATACCCGGCCTCCCGAAGCTTGGTGATGTCCTTCTCCCTAACGGAGGAGGCCATCCACTTGCCTTGCCCTCCAGATCCGAACATGGTTGAGTGCTTCCTTGGGGCAGAAAGAATGAGGACTTGGGCGCTGGAGCTCAAGAATGGAAGGGCAGAGGGAGAGAGAAGGCATGGGTGAAGAAAAGGGAATCCTTATCTCCTTATAAAGGTAGTGAATATCAAAGCGCCTCCCCACTCGCCTTAAAACTCGCCTATTCCCAAGGGCTATGTAAACGTCACGGTTAGATTACCCACGCCCGTATTGATGATAATCCCGCAATAAGGGGACACGATCTCTGCTTCGACAAGACGTGCCAATGAAAACCGCGTCTCGAAACGTGGAACGACAGACGGAAAATGGTTTGAAATGATGACCAAGTAGACGTGATGTCACATTACAAAAAGTTGTCAGCGGATTGGACTCGTGCAATATTATACTCTCTGCGGTTGTGTGTGGTACTTGTGTTGCAGATCCAGACACATTCGTCATGAGCGAAGACTATCTTGGAGTATTCGGAAAGGGGAACCCGCTTTGCAATGCCGAAGATAATCTGCGTGCCGGATACCTCGTCATTGAAGCCTGGTTCAGGGGCTACTTAGGGAGTCCTGGACTAAGGGGTCCTCGGGCGTCTGACCTATTGGAGATGGGCCGGACTGATGGGCTGCAAAGATACAAAGACCGAATACTCTACCCATGTCCGAATGGGACTCTCCTTGGCATGGAAGGCAAGCTTGGCATCCAAATATGAAGATTCCTTTCTCTATAACCGACCTTATGCAACCCTAGATCCCTCCGGTGTCTATATAAATCGGAGGGTTAGGTCCGTAGACATATATCCTCATAATCATAGTCAGGCAGGCTAGACTTTTAGGGTTTAGCCTTTACGATCTCGTGGTAGATCAACTCTTGTAATACTCGTATTCATCAAGATCAATCAAGCAGGAAGTAGGGTATTACCTCCATAGAGAGGGCCCGAACCTGGGTAAACATTGTGTCCCCTGTCTCCTATTACCATCGACCTTAGACACACAGTTCGGGACCCCCTACCCGAGATCCATCGGTTGTGACACCGACAATGGTGCCTCCTTGTTTGGGGAGCAGCTTGCTGGGATTGTCGGTTCGACATGGCAAAAATGCATGGACTGATGGACTGATGCTCTTTTGGATTCGGGCATGTAAAACCTAAGCATATTTGCCTCTTCTTGGTTGTGATCGAGGATGCAATCTGGCGCGGCTGTGATCCGGTGTGTTGTGTGGATCAACGTACACTTGAATTTGAATTTACTTGCGTACATATACATGATATGGTTGGATGGCAGCCTCCAGCATCCATGTCCACGAACTAGTTCCCCCCGTCAATGGATGAGTGCAGAAGGAAATTTGCCGGTCGCCATTAGAGATGCCCTAACCGAGCCCCTGAAACTGGTCTTATACCTTTGTCTATCACCCAAACTCAACCCATATTTAGGACATATATGATATGGAACGTTCGGTCATGCTAACGGGAGGGATCCATCCCAAGTCTCTTAAAACTATTTCCGACCTACCCTACTCCTCTCGTATTTTCTGCCTCGCCTGCACGGTCGCCATTGTGGCTTCGCTGCCACCCTAGCTATGTCATCGTCCCCAACCAACACCGCCGCTACCGAAGGCCCCAACCCATAACACCGTCGTTTGTGCCACCATCAAACAAGGTCGCTACTTACTCCCACTATTGTTGTTGGGATTCTCTCAAGTGTAAGGGTGAAGAAGAACTGTAGCAAGTATTTCCTTTAGTTAGAGAATCAAGGTTATCAATCCAGTAGGAGCCTCCCAAGCTAACAAGGCCAACATCACATACACACCGAATAGACACACTAGCCCCAAGCATGGTAAGAGGATTGTCAATCTCCTTGTCTTGCTTGTTACAAGATTAAACTGTCACTACAAAACGGTGGCTATTTTGCGACGTTTCACTTGAGTAACATAAAACCGTTTTTTGTCACCAAAAATAATCTCGTGACGTTTTCCGACCGTCACCCCCACCGTCACTGAAGTGTCATCACAGAAAAAAATCTTGATGATACCACTTTTTCCATCATGTAAGACCGCGTCTTCGGTGATGAAGTAGAATTCATCACTGAAAACTATATTCTGTGACGATAAAAAATGTCACAAGGACTATCGTCGTATATCACATCCCCGTCTCTCATCGTATTTTGCGGTGACAATACATCTGTCACTAACAACCGACCCACCATGTTTGACCAGTCAACATTTCTGACATAGGTGGCAGAAGATGCTGACGTGGCAACTTACAGCTAGGCCCGGTCAAGGTTTTATCACCGACGGTGCCCGTTAGTAACAACCAGATTTGATCGGTCAAAGATCCTGACACGTGGGTGAAGGAAATATGCCCTAGAGGAAATAATAAAGTTGTTATTTTATATTTCCTTATTCATGATAAAGATTATTCATGCTAGAATTGTATTGACCGGAAACCTTAATACTGAAGGAAATATGCCCTAGAGGCAATAATAAAGTTATTATTTATTTCCTTATATCATGATAAATGTTTATTATTCATGCTAGAATTGTATTAACCGGAAACATAATACATGTGTGAATACATAGACAAACAGAGTGTCACTAGTATGCCTCTACTTGACTAGCTCGTTAATCAAAGATGGTTATGTTTCCTAACCATGGACAAAGAGTTGTCATTTGATTAACGGGATCACATCATTAGTTGAATGATCTGATTGACATGACCCATTCCATTAGCTTAGCACCCGATCGTTTAGTATGTTGCTATTGCTTTCTTCATGACTTATACATGTTCCTATGACTATGAGATTATGTAACTCCCGTGTGCCGGAGGAACACTTTGTGTGCTACCAAACGTCACAACGTAACTGGGTGATTATAAAGGTGCTCTACAGGTGTCTCCAAAGGTACATGTTGGGTTGACGTATTTCGAGATTAGGATTTGTCACTCCGATCGTCGGAGAGGTATCTCTGGGCCCTCTCGGTAATGCACATCACTTAAGCCTTGCAAGCATTGCAACTAATGAGTTAGTTGCGGGATGATGTATTACGGAACGAGTAAAGAGACTTGCCGGTAATGAGATTGAACTAGGTATTGGATACCGACGATCGAATCTCGGGCAAGTAACATACCGATGACAAAGGGAACAACGTATGTTGTTATGCGGTCTGACCGATAAAGATCTTCGTAGAATATGTAGGAGCCAATATGGGCATCCAGGTCCCGCTATTGGTTATTGACCGGAGACGTGTCTCGGTCATGTCTACATTGTTCTCGAACCCGTAGGGTCCGCACGCTTACGGTTTCGATGACAGTTATATTATGAGTTTTGATGTACCGAAAGAGTTCGGAGTCCTGGATGAGATCGGGGATATGACGAGGAGTCTCGAAATGGTCGAGACGTAAAGATCGATATATTGGATGACTATATTCGGACACCGGAAAGGTTCCGAGTGATTCGGGTATTTTTGGGAGTACCGGAGAGTTACGGGAATTCGCCGGGAGAAGTATTGGGCGTTATTGGGCCATACGGGAAAGAGAGAGGGGCTGCCTAGGGCAGGCCGCGCGCCCCCCAAGGCCTAGTCCGAATTGGACTAGGGGGAGGGGCTGCGCCCTTTCCTTGTTTCCTACTCGTACTACATGGAAGGACTCCTAGTTGGACTAGGAAAGGGGGAATCCTACTCCCGGTGGGAGTAGGACTCCCCTAGGGCGCGGCATAGAGAGGGCCGGCCCTCCCCTCCTCCACTCCTTTATATATGGGGGCAGGGGGCACCCCATAGACACACAAGTTGATCCACGTGATCATATTCTTAGCCGTGTGCGGCGCCCCCTGCCACCATAGTTCTTGATAATATTGTAGCGGTGCTTAGGCGAAGCCCTGCGACAGTAGTGCATCAAGATCTTCACCACGCAGTCGTGCTGACGGAACTCTTCCCCGACACTTTGCTAGATCGGAGTCCGAGGATCTTCATCGAGCTGAACGTGTGCTAGAACTCGGAGGTGCCGTAGTTTCGGTGCTTGATCGGTCGGGCCGTGGAGACGTACGACTACATCAACTAAACGCGTCCGTTGTCGATCTACAAGGGTACGTAGATCACACTCTCCCCTCTTGTTGCTATGCATCACCATGATCTTGCGTGTGCGTAGGAATTTTTTTTGAAATTACTACGTTCCCCAATAAATACATGTGTGAATACATAAACAAACACCATGCCCCTAGTGAGCCTCTACTAGACTAGCTTGTTGATCAAAGATGGTTAAGGTTTCCGAACCATGGACATGAGTTGTCATTTGATGACGGGATCACATCATTAGGAGAATGATGTGATGGACAAGCCCCATCTGTTAGCTTAGCATAATGATCATTCAATTTTATTGCTATTGCTTTCTTCATGTCAAATACATATTCCTTCTACTATGAGATTATGCAACTCCCGGATACATGAAGAATGCCTTGTGTGCTACCAAATGTCACAACATAACTGGGTGATTATAAAGATGCTCTACAGGTATCTCCGAAGGTGTTTGTTGAGTTGACATAGATCGAGATTAGGATTTCTCACTCCGAGTTTTGGAGAGGTATCTCTGGGCCCTCTCGGTAATACACATCATAAGCTTGCAAGCAAATGACTAAGGAGTTAGTCACGAGGTGATGTATTATGGAACGAGTAAAGAGCCTTGCAGGTAATGAGATTGAACTAGGTATGAAGATACTGACGAGCAAATCTCGGGCAAGTAACATACCGATGGACAAAGGGAATTACATATGTTGTCATAATGGTTCGACCGATAAAGATCTCCATAGAATATGTAGGAGCCAATATGGGCATCCAGGTTCCGCTATTGGTTATTGACCGGAGAGGTGTCTCGGTCATGTCTACATAGTTCTCGAACCCGTAGGGTCCGCACGCTTAATGTTCGATGACGATATAGTATTATATGAGTTATGTGATTTGGTGACCGAATGTTGTTCCGAGTCCCGGATGAGATCACAAATATGACAAGGAGTCTCCAAATGGTCAAGAGGTAAAGATTGATATATAGGACGATAGTATTCGTACACCGGAAGTTTTTCGGGGGGTACCGGGTACTTATCGGGTACTTAGGATTGCATGTGATGTTTATCTTTTATGCATCTTATCTTGCTTTGATTGACGGTAGCATTATAAGATGATCTCTCACTAAATTATCAAGAAGTGTTCTCCCTGAGTATGCACCATTGCCAAAGTTCGTCGTGCCCAGACACCACGTGATGATCGGGTGTGATAAGCTCTACGTCCATCTACAACGGGTGCAAGCCAGTTTTGCACACGCAGAATACTCAGGTTAAACTTGGCGAGCCTAGCATATGCAGATATGGCCTCGGAACACTGAGATTGAAAGATCGAGCGTGAATCATATAGTAGATATGATCAACATAGCGATGTTCACCATTGAAAACTACTCCATTTCACGTGATGATCGGTTATGGTTTAGTTGATTTGGATCACGTGATCACTTAGAGGATTAGAGGGATGTCTATCTAAGTGGGAGTTCTTAAGTAATATGATTAATTGAACTTAAATTTATCATGAACTTAGTCTTGGTAGTATTTTGCAAATCATGTTGTAGATCAATAGCTCGCGTTGTTGCTTCCCTGTGTTTATTTTGATATGTTCCTAGAGAAAATTGTGTTGAAAGATGTTAGTAGCAATGATGCGGATTGGATCCATGATCTGAGGTTTATCCTCATTGCTTCACAGAAGAATTATGTCCTTGATGCACCGCTAGGTGACAGACCTATTGCAGGAGCAGATGCAGACGTTATGAACGTTTGGCTAGCTCAATATGATGACTACTTGATAGCTTAGTGCACCATGCTTAATGGCTTAGAATCGGGATTTCAAAGACGTTTTGAACGTCATGGAGCATATGAGATGATCCAGGAGTTGAAGTTAATATTTCAAGCAAAAACCCGAGTTGAGAGATATGAAGTCTCCAACAAGTTCTATAGCTAAAAGATGGAGGAGAATCGCTCAACTAGTGAGCATGTGCTCAGATTGTCTGGGTACTACAATCACTTGAATCAAGTGGGAGTTAATCTTCCAGATAAAATAGTGATTGACATAATTCTCTAGTCACCATCACCAAGTTAGTAGAACTTCGTGATGAACTATAATATGCAAGGGATAATGGAAACAATTCCCAAGCTCTTTGTGATGATGAAATTGACGAAGGTAGAAATCAAGAAAAACATCAAGTGTTGATGGTTAACAAGACCACTAGTTTCAAGAAAAGGGCAAAGGGAAGAAGGGGAACTTCAAGAAGAACAGCAAGCAAGTTGCTGCTCAAGTGAAGAAGCCCAAGTCTGGTCCTAAGCCTGAGACTAAGTGCTTCTACTGCAAAGGGACTGGTCACTGGAAGCAGAACTGCCCCAAGTATTTGGCGGATAAGAAGGATGGCAAAGTGAACAAAAGTATATTTGATATACATGTTATTGATGTGTACTTTACTAGTGTTTATAGCAACCCCTCAGTATTTGATACTGGATCAGTTGCTAAGAGTAGTAACTCAAAACGGAGTTGCAGAATAAATAGAGATTAGTTAAGGGTGAAGTGACGATGTGTGTTGGAAGTAGTTCCAAGATTGATATGATCATCATCGCACACTCCCCTATACTTTCAGGATTAGTGTTGAACCTAAATAAGTGTTATTTGGTTTTTGCGTTGAGCATGAATATGATTTGATCATGTTTATTGCAATACGGTTATTCATTAAAGTCAGAGAATAATTGTTGTTCTGTTTACATGAATAAAACCTTCGATGGTCATACACCCAATGAAACAAGTTCGTTGGATCTCGATCATAGTGATACACATATTCATAATATTGAAACCAAAAGATGCAAAGTTAATAATGATAGTGCAACTTATTTGTGGCACTGCCGTTTAAGTCATATTGGTGTAAAGCGCATGAAGAAACTCCATGCTGATGGGCTTTTGGAATCACTTGATGCTTGCGAACCATGCCTTATGGGCAAGATGACTAAAATGCCGTTCTCCGGAACAATGAAGCAAGCAACAGATTTGTTGGAAATCATACATACTGATGTATGTGGTCCGATGAATATTAAGGCTTGCAGCAGGTATCATTATTTTCTGACCTTCACGGATGATTTGAGCAGATATGGGGATATCTACTTGATGAAACATAAGTCTGAAACATTTGAACAGTTCAAAGAATTTCAGAGTGAAGTGGAAAATCATCGTGACAAGAAAATAAAAGTTTCTATGATATGATCGCAGAGGTAAAATATTTGAGTTACGAGTTTGGCCTTCAATTAAAACAATGTGAAATAGTTTCACTACTCACGCCACCTGGAACACCATAGTGTAATGGTGTGTCCGAACGTCATAACCATACTTTATTAGATATAGTGCGATCTATGATGTCTCTTACCGATCTACCACTATCATTTTGGGGTTATGCATTAGAGACAGCTGCATTCACGTTAAATAGGGCACCATCTAAATCCGTTGAGACGACACCGTCTGAACTATGGTTTGGCAAGAAACCTAAGCTGTCGTTTCTTAAAGTTTGGAGTTGCAATGCTTATGTGAAAAAAGTTTCATCTCGATAAGCTCAAACTCAAATCGGAGAAATATGTCTTCATAGGATACCCAAAGGAGACAGTTGGGTACACCTTCTATCACAGATCCAAAGGCAAGACATTCGTTGCTGAGAATGGATACTTTCTAGAGAAGGAGTTTCTCTCGAAAGAAGTGAGTGGGAGGAAAGTAGAACTTGACGAGGTAACTGTACCTGCTCCCTTGTTGAAGAGTAATACATCATAGAAACCTGTTTCTGTGACACATACACCAATAAGTGAGGAAGCTAATGATAATGATCATGAAACTTCAGAACAAGATACTACTGAACCTCGTAGATCAACCAAAGTGAGATCCGCACCAGAGTGGTACGGCAATCCTGTTCTGGAAGTCATGCTACTAGATCATGATGAACCTACGAACTATGAAGAAGCGATGGTGAGCCCAGATTTCGCAAAATGGCTTGAGGCCATGAAATCTAAGATGAGATCCATGTGTGAGAACAAAGTATGGACTTTGATTAACTTTCCCAATGATCGGCGAGCCATTGAGATTAAATGGATCTTCAAGAGGAAGATGGACGCTGATAGTAGTGTTACTATCTACAAAGCTAGAATTGTCGCAAAAGGTTTTCGACAAGTTCAAGGTGTTGACTACGATGGGAGGTTCTCACTCATATCTATGCTTAAGTCTGTCCGAATCATGTTAGCAATTGCCGCATTTTATGAAATCTGGCAAATGGATAAACAAAACTGCATTCCTTAATGGATTTATTAAAGAAGAGTTGTATGTGATGCAACAAGATGGTTTTGTCAACCCTAAAAGTGCTAACAAAATATGCAAGCTCCAGCGATCCATTTATGGACTGGTGCAAGCATCTCGGAGTTGGAATATACGCTTTGATAAGATGATCAAAGCATATAGTTTTATACAGACTTGCGGTGAAGCCTGTATTTACGAGAAAGTGAGTGGGAGCACTACAACATTTCTGATAAGTATATGTGTATGACATATTGTTGATCGGAAATAATGTAGGATTATTCTACAAAGCATAAAGGAGTATTTGAAAGGAGTTTTTCAAAGAAAGACCTTGGTAAAGCTGCTTACATGTTGAGTATCAAGATCTATAGAGATAGATCAAGACGCTTGATAAGTTTTTCAATGAGTACATACCTTGACAAGATTTTGAAGTAGTTCAAAATGGAACAGTCAAAGAAAGAGTTCTTGCCTGTGTTACAAGGTGTGAAATTGAGTAAGACTCAAAGCCCGACCACGACAGAAGATAGAAATAGAATGAAAGTCATTCCCTATGCCTCAGCCATAGGTTCTATAAAGTATGCCATGCTATGTACCAGATCTATTGTATACCCTACACTGATTTTGGCAAGGGAGTACAATAGTGATCTAGGAGTAGATCACTTGACATTGGTCAAAATTATCCTTAGTGGAATAAGGATATGTTTCTCGATTATGGAGGTGACAAAAAGGTTCGTTGTAAAGGGTTACGTCGATGCAAGTTTTGACACTAATCTAGATGACTCTAAGTCTCGATCTAGATACATATTGAAAGTGGGAGCAATTAGCTAGAGTAGCTCCGTGCAGAGCATTGTTGATATAGATATTTGCAAAATACTTACGGATCTGAATATGACAGACCCGTTGACTAAAATTATCTCACAAACAAAACATGATCACACCTTAGTACTCTTTGGGTGTTAATCACATAGAGATGTGAACTAGATTACTGACTGTAGTAAACCCTTTTGAGTGTTGGTCACATGATGATGTGAACTATGGGTGTTAATCACATGATGATGTGAACTACTGCTGTTAAATCACATGGCGATGTGAACTAGATTATTGACTCTAGTGCAAGTGGGAGACTGAAGGAAATATGCCCTAGAGGCAATAATAAAGTTATTATTTATTTCCTTATATCATGATAAATGTTTATTATTCATGCTAGAATTGTATTAACCGGAAACATAATACATGTGTGAATACATAGACAAACATAGTGTCACTAGTATGCCTCTACTTGACTAGCTCGTTAATCAAAGATGGTTATGTTTCCTAACCATGGACAAAGAGTTGTCATTTGATTAACGGGATCACATCATTAGTTGAATGATCTGATTGACATGACCCATTCCATTAGCTTAGCACCTGATCGTTTAGTATGTTGCTATTGCTTTCTTCATGACTTATACATGTTCCTATGACTATGAGATTATGTAACTCCCGTGTGCCGGAGGAGCACTTTGTGTGCTACCAAACGTCACAACGTAACTGGGTGATTATAAAGGTGCTCTACAGGTGTCTCCAAAGGTACATGTTGGGTTGACGTATTTCGAGATTAGGATTTGTCACTCCGATCGTCGGAGAGGTATCTCTGGGCCCTCTCAGTAATGCACATCACTTAAGCCTTGCAAGCATTGCAACTAATGAGTTAGTTGCGGGATGATGTATTACGGAACGAGTAAAGAGACTTGCCGGTAACGAGATTGAACTAGGTATTGGATACCGACGATCGAATCTCGGGCAAGTAACATACCGATGACAAAGGGAACAACGTATGTTGTTATGCGGTCTGACCGATAAAGATCTTCGTACAATATGTAGGAGCCAATATGGGCATCCAGGTCCCGCTATTGGTTATTGACCGGAGACGTGTCTCGGTCATGTCTATATTGTTCTCGAACCTGTAGGGTCCACACGCTTAAGGTTTCGATGACAGTTATATTATGAGTTTATGAGTTTTGATGTACCGAAGGAGTTCGGAGTCCCGGATGAGATCGGGGACATGACGAGGAGTCTCGAAATGGTCGAGACGTAAAGATCGATATATTGGACGACTATATTCGGACATCGGAAAGGTTTCGAGTGATTCGGGTATTTTTCGGAGTACCGGAGAGTTACGGGAATTCGCCGGGAGAAGTATTGGGCCTTATTGGGCCATACGGGAAAGAGAGAGGGGCTGCCTAGGGCAGGCCGCGCGCCCCCCATGGCCTAGTCCGAATTGGACTAGGGGGAGGGGCTGCGCCCTTTCCTTGTTTCCTACTCCTACTACATGGAAGGACTCCTAGTTGGACTAGGAAAGGGGGAATCCTACTCTCGGTGGGAGTAGGACTCCCCTAGGGCGCGCCATAGAGAGGGCCGACCCTCCCCTCCTCCACTCCTTTATATACAGGGGCAGGGGCACCCCATAGACACACAAGTTGATCCACGTGATCATATTCTTAGCCGTGTGCGACGCCCCCTGCCACCATAGTCCTCGATAATATTGTAGCGGTGCTTAGGCGAAGCCCTGCGACAGTAGTGCATCAAGATCGTCACCACGCCGTCGTGCTGACGGAACTCTTCCCCGACACTTTGCTGGATCGGAGTCTGGGGATCGTCATCTAGCTGAACGTGTGCTAGAACTTGGAGGTGCCGTAGTTTCGGTGCTTGATCGGTCGGGCCGTGGTGACGTACGACTACATCAACCAAACGCTTCCGTTGTCGATCTACAAGGGTACGTAGATCACACTCTCCCCTCTCGTTGCTATGCATCACCTTGATCTTGCGTGTGCGTAGGTTTTTTTTTGAAATTACTACGTTCCCCAACAAATACATGTGTGAATACATAAACAAACACCATGCCCCTAGTGAGCCTCTACTAGACTAGCTCGTTGATCAAAGATGGTTAAGGTTTCCGAACCATGGACATGAGTTGTCATTTGATGACGGGATCACATCATTAGGAGAATGATGTGATGGACAAGCCCCATCCGTTAGCTTAGCATAATGATCATTCAGTTTTATTGCTATTGCTTTCTTCATGTCAAATCATATTCCTTCTACTATGAGATTATGCAACTCCCGGATACAGGAAGAATGTCTTGTGTGCTACCAAATGTCACAACATAACTGGGTGATTATAAAGATGCTCTACAGGTATCTCCGAAGGTGTTTGTTGAGTTGACATAGATCGAGATTAGTATTTGTCACTCCGAGTTTTGGGGAGGTATCTCTGGGCCCTCTCGGTAATACACATCATAAGCTTGCAAGCAAATGACTAAGGAGTTAGTCACGAGGTGATGTATTATGGAACGAGTAAAGAGACTTGCAGGTAATGATATTGAACTAGGTATGAAGATACCGACGAGCAAATCTCGGGCAAGTAACATACCGATGGACAAAGGGAATTACATATGTTGTCATAATGGTTCGACCGATAAAGATCTCCATAGAATATGTAGGAGCCAATATGGGCATCCAGGTTCCGCTATTGGTTATTGACCGGAGAGGTGTCTCGGTCATGTCTACATAGTTCTCGAACCCATAGGGTCCGCACGCTTAATGTTCGATGACGATATAGTATTATATGAGTTATGTGATTTGGTGACCGAATGTTGTTCCGAGTCCCGGATGAGATCACAAATATGATGAGGAGTCTCGAAATGGTCAAGAGGTAAAGATTGATATATAGGATGATAGTATTCGTACACCGGAAGTTTTTCGGGGGGTACCGGGTACTTATCGGGTCACCGGAAGGGGTTCCGGGCTCCCCCGGGAAAAGATGTAGGCCTTATGGGCCAAGAGGGGAAACGCACCACCCACAAGGGGCTGGTGCGCCCCCCATATGGGTCGGCCTAGGAGGAGAAGGAAAGAGGGGAAGGGAAAGGAAAGAGTGGAATAGGATTCCCCCTTCCTTCCCTCTCCCCCTTCTTTCCTTCCCCCTCCGACAAACATGGCAGGGGGGCGCGACCAAGGGCACGAGCCCAAGTAGTATTCAGACCTACTTGGGCTGCCCCTTGGCCTCTCCCCTCTCCCTCCCACCTATATATATATATATATATATATATATATATATATATATATATATACGGCGCCTCCCTCCACCGTTTACACCCCCAGTCATATTTTCGTAGTGCTTAGGCGAAGCCCTGCGGAGATCACTTCACCATCATCGTCACCACGCCGTCGTGCTAACGAAACTCATCTACTACCCCGACATCTTGCTAGATCAAGAAGATGAGGGACGTCACCGAGATGAACGTGTGCAGAATGCGGAGGTGCCGTGCGTTTGGTACTTGATCGGTTGAAGCGCGAATAAGTTCGACTACATCAACCGTGTTGTGAAACGCTTCCTCTTACGGTCTACGAGGGTACGTAGTCACACTCTCCCCTCGTTGCTATGCATCTCCATGGATAGATCATTGCGTGTGCATAGAATTTTTTTTGTTTTCCATGCAACGATGCCAAAAGTGGCATCATGAGACAGGTCTATGCGTAGATGATATGCACGAGTAGAACACAAAGAGTTGTGGGCGGTGTTAGTCATACTACTTACCACCAACGTCTTATTTTGATTCGGCAGTATTGTGGGATGAAGCGGCCCGGACCAACCTTACATGTCCACGCACATGAGACCGTTTCCACCGACTGACATACAACTAGTTTTGCATAAATTAAAGGTGGCTGGCGGGTGTCTATTTCTCCTACTTTATTTGAATCGAATTTGACTACGGCCGGTCCTTGAAGAAGGTTAACACATCAAACTTGACGAATCACCGTTGTGGTTTTTGCCGTAGGTAAGAACGGTTCTTGCTAGAAGCCCATAGCAGCCACGTAAAACTTGCAACAACAAATTCGAGGACGTCTAACTTGTTTTTGCAGGGTATGTTGTGATGTGATATGGTCAAGACATGATGTGATATATGTTATTTTATGAGATGATCATGTTTTGTAAGTTATCGGCAACCGGCAAGAGCCTTATGGTTGTCTCTTTATTGTGTGAAATGCAAACGCCACGTAATTGCTTTACTTTGTCACTATGCGTTAGCGATAGTTGTAGAAGCAAAAGTTGGCGAGACGACCACGATGCAACGATGGAGATCAAGGTGTCGAGTCGGTGATGATGGAGATCATGACGATGCTTTGGAGATGGAGATCAAAAGCATGAGATGATGATGACCATATCATGTCACATATTTTGATTGCATGTGATGTTTATCTTTTATGCATATTATTTTGCTTAGTACGACGGTAGCATTATAAGATGATCCCTTCACTAAATTTCAAGGTAAAAGTGTTCTCCCTAAGTATACACCATTGCTATAGTTCGTCGTGTTGAGACACCGCATGAGGATCGGGTGTGATAGACTCTACGTTCACATACAACAGGTGCAAGACAGTTTTGCACATGTGGAATACTTGGGTTAAACTTGACAAGCCTAGCATGTACAGACATGGCCTTGGAACACTGGAGACGAAAGGTCGAACATGAATCGTATAGTAGATATGATCAACATTGAGATGTGCACCATTGATGACTACCCCAGCTCACGTGATGATCAGACATGGGTTAGTTGATTTGGATCACGTATCACTTAGATGACTTGAGGGATGTCTATTTAAGTGGGAGTTCTTTAGAAATATGATTATTTGAACTTAACTTATCATGAACTTAGTCCTGATAGTATTTGCAAATCTATGTTGTAGA
The DNA here is from genome assembly GCA_034509565.1 of Triticum monococcum. NCBI lineage: Eukaryota > Viridiplantae > Streptophyta > Magnoliopsida > Poales > Poaceae > Triticum > Triticum monococcum. The sequence continues at coordinate 529,605,465 of CM067846.1, forward strand.
TCAATAGCTCGCAATATAGCTCCCTTATTTTTTGTTATGTTCCTAGATAAAAATAAGTTGAAAGATGATAGTAGCAATGATGCAGACTTGGTCCATGATCTGAGGATTATCCTCATTGCTGCATAGAAGAATTATGTCCTTGATGCACCGCTAGGTGACAGACCTATTGCAGGACCAGATGCAGACGTTATGAACGTTTGGCAAGCTCGATATGATGACTACTTAATAGTTTAGTGCGCCATGCTTTACGGCTTAGAATCGAGACTTCAAAAACGTTTTGAACGCCACGGAGCATATGATATGTTCTAAGAGCTGAAATTGGTATTTCAGACTCATGACCGTGTTGAGAGGTATGAGACCCCTGACAAGTACTTTTCCTACAAGATGGAGGAGAATAGCTAAAGCAGTGAGCATGTGCTCAGAATGTCTGGTACTACAATCGCTTGAATCAAGTGGGAGTTAATCTACCAGACAAGATATTGACTGACAAAGTTCTCTAGTCACTATCACCAAGCTATTAGAACTTCGTGATGAACTATGTGTTGGGAAACGTAGCATGAATTTCCTACGCTCACGCAAGATCTATCTAGGATATGCATAGCAATAAGAGGGGGAGAGTGTGTCCACATACCCTCGTAGATCGAAAGCAGAAGCATTTGACAACGCGACTGATGTAGTCGAACTTCTTCTCGTTCCGACCGATCAAGCACCGAACGTCCGGCACCTCCGAGTTCTGTACACGTTCAGCTCGATGATGTCCCTTGAATTCTTGATCCAGCAAAGCGTTGAGGGAGAGTTCCGCCAGCACGACGGCGTGGCGATGGTGATGGTGAAGTGATCCGCGGAGGGCTTCGCCTAAGCACTACGTGAATATGACCGGAGGCGTAAACTGTGGAGGGGGCGCCAAACATGGCTAACAGATGTTTGTGTGTGTTCTAGCGGTGCCCCCCTCATATATATAGGTTGGAGGGGAGGAGAGGCAGCCAAGGGGGCGCCCCAAGTTGGAGGAATCCTACTTGGGCGCCTCCCAGTTCAGCCTCCCCCTTCCATATTCATCTGAAGGGGGAATGCAGGAGTAGGGAGGAGGGAAGGAAGGGGGAGGATGAATCCCTCCCCTTCCTTTCTCTCTTTCCCTCTTTCCTTCCCCTCCTAATTAGGCCTACATGGGGCGCACCAGCCCCTTAGGGGCTGGTCTGTCCCCTTCTTGGCCCATTAGGCCCATGTAGTTGCCGGGGGGGTGTCCGGAACCCCTTCCGGTGACCCGATATGTACCTTTATCGTCCGATGTCCGAATATCATCGGCCTATATATATATATATATATATATATATATATATGAACATTTACCTCTTGACCATTTCGAGACTCCTCGTCATGTCTGTGATCTCATACGAAACTCCGAACAACATTTGGTCACCAAATCACATAACTCATAATAATACAAAATCGACATCGAACATTAAGTGTGAGGACCCTACGGGTTCGAGAACTATGTAGACATGACCGAGACACCTCTCCGGTCAATAACCAATAGCGGTACCTGGATGCTCATATTGGTTCCCACATATTCTCCAAAGATCTTTATCGGTCGTACTGTAATGACAACATACATTATTCCCTTTGTCATCGGTATGTTACTTGTCCGACATTCAATCGTCGGTATCTTCATACCTAGTTCAATGTTGTTACAGGCAAGACTCTTTACTCGTTTCGTAATACATCATCCCGCAGCTAACTCATTAGTCACATTGCTTGCAAGGCTTATTATGATGTGCATTACCGAGAGGGCCCAGAGATACCTCTCTGATATTCGGAGTGACAAATCCTAATCTTGATCTATGCCAACCCAATAAACACCTTCGGAGATACCTGAAAATCATCTTTATAATCACCCAGTTACGTTGTGATGTTTGATAGCACGCAAGTTATTCCTTCGGTATATGGGAGTTGCATAATATCATAGTCAAGGGAATATGTATATGACATGAAGAAAGCAATAGCAATAAAACTTAACGATTATTATGCTAAGCTAACGGATGGGTCTTGTCCATTACATCATTCTCCTAATGATGTGATCCCGTTCATCAAATGACAACACATGTCCATGGCTAGGAAACTTAACCATCTTTGATTAACGAGCTAGTCTAGTAGAGGCTTATTAGGGACACTGTGTTTTGTCTATGTATCCACACATGTATGTAGTTTCCGATTAATACAATTCTAGCATGAATAATAAACATTTATCATGATATAAGGAAATATAAAATAACAACTTTATTATTGCCTCTAGGGCATATTTCCTTCAGTCTCCCACTTGCACTAGAGTCAATAATCTAGTTCACATCACCATGTGATTTAACACCAATAGTTCACATCTTTATGTGATTAACACCCATAGTTCACATCGCCATGTGACCAACACCCAAAGGGTTTACTAGAGTCAATAATCTAGTTCACATCTCTATGTGATTAACACCCAAAGAGTACTAAGGTGTGATCATGTTTTGCTTGTGAGAGAAGTTTAGTCAACGGGCCTGCCACATTCAGATCCGTATGTATTTTGCAAATTCTTATGTCTACAATGCTCTGCATGGAGCTACTCTAGCTAATTGCTCCCACTTTCAATATGTATCCAGATTAAGACCCAGAGTCATCTGGATCAGTGTTAAAGCTTGCATCGACGTAACCCTTTACGATGAACTCTTTGTCACCTCCATCACCAAGAAACATTTCCTTAGTCCTCTTTAGGTACCTAATGATAATTTTGACCGTTGTCGAGTGATCTACTCCTAGATCACTATTGTACCCCCTTTCCAAACTCATGCTAAGGTACACAATAGGTCTGGTATACATCATGGCATACTTTATAGAACCTATGGCTGAGGCATAGGGAATGACTTTCATTCTCTCTCTATCTTCTGCCATGGTCGGGTTTTGAGTCCTACTCTACTTCATACCTTACAACTCAGGCAAGAACTCCTTCTTTGACTGATACATTTTGAACTCCTTCAAAATCTTATCAAGGTGCGCACTCATCGAAAGTCTTATCAAACGTCTTGATCTATCTCTATAGATCTTGATGCCCAATATGTAAGCAGCTTCACCGAGGTCTTTCTTTGAAAAACTCCTTTCAAACACTCCTTTATGCTTTCCAGAAAATTCTACATCATTTCTGATCAACAATATGTCATTCACATATACTTATCAGAAAGGCTGTAGTGCTCCCACTCACTTTCTTGTAAATACAGGCTTCACCACAAGTCTGTACAAAACTATATGCTTTGATCAACTCATCAAAGGTATATTCCAACTCTGAGATGCTTGCACCAGTCCATAAATGGACCGCTGGAGCTTGCACATTTTGTTAGTACCTCTAGGATTGACAAAACCTTCTGGTTGTATCATATACAACTCTTCTTTAAGAAATCCATTACGGAATGCGGGTTTGACATCCATTTACTAGATTTCATAAAACGCAGCAATTTTTAACATGATTCGGACAGACTTAAGCATCACTACGAGTGAGAAAATCTCATCGTAGTCAACACCTTTGAACTTGTCGAAAACCTTTTGTGACAAGTAGAACTTTGTAGATAGTAACACTATCATCCGTGTCTGTCTTCCTCTTGAAGATCCATTTATTCTCAATGGCTTGCTTATCATTGGGAAGTCCACCAAAGTCCACACTTTGTTCTCATACATGTATCCTATCTCAGATTTCATGGCCTCAAGCCATCTGTCGGAATCTAGGCTCATCATAGTTTCTTCATATTTCGTAGGTTTGCCATGGTCTAATAACATGACTTCCAGGACAGGATTACCATACCACTGGTGCAGAATGTGCTCTGTTCAACCTACGAGGTCCAGTAGTAACTTGATCCGATGTTTCATGATCATCATCATTAGCTTCCTCTCTAGTTGCTGTAGGCATCACAAGAACGGATTTCACTGATGTGCTTCTTTCCAATTCGAGAGAAGGTACAATTACCTCATCAAGTTCTACTTTCCTCCTAATGTCTACTACGCAACTTTATTCTTGTAGACACGTGTTGGGCCTCCAAGCGCAGAGTTTTGTAGGATAGTAGCAATTTTGCCTCAAGTGGATGACCTAAGGTTTATCAAGCCGTGAGAGGTGTAGGATGAAGATGGTCTCTCTCAAACTACCCTGCAACCAAATACAAGAAATCTCTTGTGTCCCCAACACACCCAATACAATGGCAAATTGTATAGGTGCACTAGTTCAGCAAAGACATGGTGATAAAAGTGTAATATGGATGGTAGAAATATATTTTTATAATCTGAATAAATAGAAACAACAAGGTAGCAAATAGTAACGAGCACGAAAACGGTTTTTCAATGCTTAAAAACAAGGCCTAGGGTCCGTACTTTCACTAGTGCAATCTATTAACAGTGCTAACATAGTTGGATCATATGATTATCCCTCAAAGTGTAACGAAGAATCACTCCCCAGTTCCTATTAGCGGAGAACAAAAGATAGGAATTGTTTGTAGGGTATTAAACCATCTCAAAGCTATTCTTTCTGTTTGATCTATTCAAGAGTCCGTACTAAAATAACATAAAGTTATTGTTTCCGTTCGATCTATCCTAGAGTTCGTACTAGAATAACACCAAAGCAAATTCATATTCATAATACTCATCCACACAAAGAACTATAAAGAGACCCCAAAGTTTCCATCGGAGAAAAGATATTAAAAATGTGCAGCAACCCCTATGCATAGATTACCCCAATATCACCGCGGGAATCCGCGAGTTGAATGCCATAACATATATCAAGTGAATCAATAAGATACCCCAATTGTCACCTCAAGTATTCATACCGCAAGACATATATCATGTGTTCTCATCTCTGAACATTCAATCCGACATGACAAAACTTCAAAGGGTAAAGATTCAATTCATCACAACAAGAGTATAGAGGGGAGAAACATCATATGATCTGACTATATTAACAAAGCCCATGATATAGATCACGAGAGAGAGAGAGAGAGATTTATCACATAGCTACTGGTACAAACCCTCAACCCGGAGGGTGGACTACTCCCTCCTCATTGTGGTGGTCGCCGGGATGATGAAGATGGCCACCGGAGATGATTCCCCCCTCCGGCAGGGTGCCGGAACGGGTCTAGATTGGTTTTCGGTGGCTATGGAGCCCTGCGGCGGTGAAACTTCTGATCTAGGTTAACCCTGAAGGGTTTCAGAATATTTGGGAATTTATAGTCCAAAGAGGGGGTACGGGAGGCCACCGAGGTGGGCACAACCCACCTGGGTGCGCGAGGGGCCCCTGGCGTGCCCTGGTGGGTTGTGCCCCCCTCGGGGTACCCCCCAAGTGCAGCTCTGGCCCATTGGCTTCCTTCTGGTCCAAAAATAATCTCCGTAAAGTTTCACGGTTGTCGTGGAATTGTCACGACAGATGTTGTAGTGAAAGGACTTAGTTGTGGAACCATGGTGACGAGGTTAGCTTAAAGGGGGTTAAACAGGACAAAGGACACGAGGAGTTTATACTGGTTCGACCCCTTGCGGCGAAGGCAAAGGCCTAATCCAGTTTGAGGCGGTATTGCTAGGGTTTTGATTACCAGGGAGCGAATACGCTTTGCCTAGCTTTCGATCTGTTGTTTCTTGCCCTAAGTCGCCGCAGGGTCGTTCCTTTATATACATAGGTCAATGCCCGGCGGTTTACGGAGTCCCGGCTGGCTCATAAACAACGTGTTCAGCTCGGTAACTAATTGCACATGCCTTATACTACAAGTTACATACATATGTCAGTTTACAATTGTTTGGGCCTTAAGACGCCTTCGGGCTCCGGGCCTTGTCATATGTATAATAGACTACCGCCTTAAGCGTCCTCATGGGCTTTGTTTTGATAAATTGCCAGGGACTTAACCCGGCCCCTCCTGAGCGGGTTAACCCAAGAGTTATATCCCGAACATTAGGCCTGAGGTTGATTTGAACTTGTTCATAACAATCTTCAACACTTAGAAAAATTCCTTCCTCATTATTTTTGCAAAATCTTAATACTCTCCATGACGCCATCTTCTAGGTTCTTGATAACCCGCCATGACGTCATCTGTCATTAATATTTGTACAAGGCCCAACTCTTAATAAATCTTCTCTTTAATGAATCTTCGAAAAATGCGCCACCTGCGCTTGTCATATCCATTTTTTGGCCTCCTCGATCCCCGCACATGTCATTTATCCGTTTGCCTTATAAATAGGGCCGGGGTCCCTTTCTCTTCTTCCCCTGTGCCTCTTCGTCTTTGTCTTGCACCTCGCGACGCCCTAGCATTCAGGCTCCGCCGCCGCCGTCGACCTTCGCTTCTGCTCCAACATTGGCCGCTGCATCAACCTATTCAGATCAGATTTCTTCCGCAAATCCCCACTGTTCAACTGCCCTAGTTAGTTCTCCTTCTTTCTTTTTTCGTATATCTGCTAGGGTTTGAACGGAGTTCATCAAAGCTCGTCCTTGTTCTTGGTTGTAGCATTCATTTTTGACCCAAACTCGGTACTCCTCCTATACTGCGGTAGTCGTAGCAATCCCTTTTACTATTTAGAATATTTCCTCCGTATTAGAAACGAATCTGGACCATGAACTACCCAAGCACTGATATTTTAGGTCTGAATATTTTTGTATTAACTGAAACACGGTAGATCCAAAATCATAGCATGAATCTATGAAAACTGTTTTCTCAGCACTTAGCAATTTTTCCATCTCCAGATCCGCCCTTTCAATATTTGTATGGCCGGCTTAACTCAAAAATAGTAACCCGCCAGGTATCATTAGTCCCCTTGTAAGCCGCCAACGGTTCCTCGTAACTTTGCGATGCCAATCTCTGGCTTAGTGCCTATGCATGCTTCTTTTATCGTTTCCCTGTTAACCATAGGCCGGCTTAACCATGTAATATTGAACCGGCATAACCTTTCTTTCAGATCCTTGATAAGATGGCCAAGACATACACGTCTTGCAACTGGGTCAAATCCTGGGTTACCGAAGAAGATTTGAATGATTTTGTCGCCACTGGCGCTTTAGCCAAGAAGGAGATCATCCAATGGAGACCTCCTACTGGGGAAGTTCCTCCTCAACCAAAAGATGGAGAGATAATCGTTTTTGCTGACCACTTGAGCCGAGGATTCAGTCCACCCGGCTCAAAGTTTTTCCGTGATGTACTGCACTTCCTCCAACTTCACCCCAAGTCATCGGACCCAACTCTGTATCCAATATCTGCAACTTCCAAGTATTTTGCGAAGCTTATCTTCAAGAGGAGCCCACCGTTGACTTATTCAGAGAATTTTTTATTACCTGAACAGCTAGACAGAATTTGTTGATGGGCCGTGTCAAGAACTTGGCGGAGTCTCTATTCAGAAGAGGAAGGATGTCAGCTTTCCCCATGCTAAACTGCATAGCCACCCCAAAGACTGGAATCAAACTTGATTTTACCGTCAAGATACATCCCCAGATGGTGAGAATCCTCTCCCGGGTTAACGTGAACACCGACTTAGCAACACACATCCGCTCCCCCAGCGGCCCAGCTCGAGGGAAAGAGCCAAATACTCACCAGCCTTTTCAAAGCTCAGAGCCTTTATGGAAAATGGCTTAATGGCCGTCGACTTTTCCCGGTGCTAGATATCTTGGAGTATCTTGCCGTTAAGTCGCCGCTCCGCTTAATGTGTGAATATACTAGTGACGTAAATCATCTTCAACGCCATTGTAACATTCAGCTGTCTGATGCGTGATTCATCTCCAATGTATCTATAATTTTTGATTGTTCCATGCTATTATATTCTCTGTTTTGGATGTTACTGGGCTTTATTTTACACTTCTATATTATTTTTGGAACTAACCTACTAACCCAAGGCCCAGTGCAAATTGCTGTTTTTTGCCTATTTTAGTGTTTCACAGAAAAGGAATATCAAACGGAATCCAAACAAAATGAAACCTTCGGGAGAGTTATTTTTGGAACAAACGTGATCCATAGGACTTGGAGTAGACGTCAAGCAACCAATGAGGTGGCCACGAGGCAGGGGGTGCGCCCTCCCCCCTCGTGGCTCCACCGACCTACTTCTTCCTCCTATATATTTTCATATACCCCGAAAACATCCAGGAGCACCACGAAACCTTATTTCCACCGCCGCAACCTTCTGTACCCAAGAGATCCCATCTTGGGGCCTTTTACGAAGCTCCGCCAGAGGGGGCATCGATCACGAAGGGCCTCTACATCAACTCCATGGCCCCTCTGATGATGTGTGAGTAGTTTACTGTAACACCCACGATGCGGCTATATCTCCCACGTGTCGGAGCACGACTTAGAGGCATAACCACATAGTAGGCATGTCACAAGAGGGGTAATATTTACACATCCCATGTACTGAATAAGAAAGGGATAAAGAGTTGGCTTACAATCGGCACTTCACACAATACATAAATATAGCATTACATCATCCAGAATACAATCAAGGTCCGACTACGGAACCAAAATAAAGAAAGACCACCCCTAATGCAAAAGATCCCCGATCGCCACAACTGGGCTCCACTACTGATTGAAAGGAAAAGAAACAACACAACAAACACAACCTTCAATGAGCTCCCTCTTGAGCTCAGCTGCGTCATCTGCACTGGTATCAACGGCACCTGCAAGCTGGTTTTGGAAGTAATATGTGAGTCACGGGGACTCATCAATCTCACACCCGCGAGATCAAGACTATTTAAGCTTATGGGTAGGAAAGGGTAGTGAGGTGGAGCTGCAGCAAGCACTAAGCATATATGGTGGCTAACATACACAAATAAGAGCGAGAAGAGAAGCAACGCAATTGTCGTGAACTAGAAGTGATCAAGAAGTGATCCCGAAACTACTTACATTCAAGCATAACACAAGAACTGTGTTCACTTCCTGGACTCCACCGAGAAGAGACCATCACGGCTACACACGCGGTTGATTCATTTTAATTAAGTTAAGTGTCAAGTTCTCTACAACCAGACAATAACAAATTCCCATCTGCCCATAACTGCGGGCATGACTTTCGAAAGTTCAAAACCCTGCAGGGGTGTCCCAACTTAGCCGATCACAAGCTCTCACGGTCAACGAAGGATATTCCTTCTCCTAGGAAGAACGATCAGACTCGGAATCCCGGTTACAAGACATTTCGACAATGGTAAAACAAGACCAGCAAAGCCACCCGATGTGCTGACAATCCCGATAGGAGTCGCACGTATCTCGTTCTCAGGGCAACACCGGATGATACTAGCTACGAGTAAAACCAAACCTCAAGTTTCCCCGAGGTGGCCCCGCAGGCAGCTCGGTTCGGACCAACACTTAGGGAAGCACTGGCCCGCGGGGGGGGGGGGGGGGGGGGTTAAAATAAAGATGACCCTTGGGTTGGCCGACCCAAGGGAAGGGTAATAGGTTTTTAGGCAAATGTAAAACCAAGGTTGGGCCTTGCTGGAGGAGTTTTATTCAAAGTGAACCGTCAAGGGGTTCCCATAACACCCAACCGAATAAGGAATGCAAAATCAAGGAACATAACATCGGTATGACGAAAACTAGGGCGACAAGAGTGGAACAAAACACTAGGCATAAGGCCGAGCCTTCCACCCTTTACCAAGTATATAGATGCATTAATTAAATAATAGATATTGTGATATCCCCACATAACCATGTTCCAAACATGGAACAAAGTACATCTTCACCTAGAACTAACAACGCTATAAGAGGGGATGAGCAAAGAGGTAACATAGCCAAACAACGGTTTGCTAGGAAAGGAGGGTTAGAGGCTTGACATGGCAATATGGGAGGCATGATATAGCAAGTGGTAGGTAGCGCGGCATAGCAATAGAGCGAAAAACTAGCAAGCAAAGATAGAAGTGATTTTGAGGGTATGGTCATCTTGCCTGAGATCCCGCAAGGAAGAAGAACGAGTCCATGAAGAAGACAGACGGACGTAGTCGAACGGATCCTCACAAATGCGACGTTATCGGAACCAACCCGAAGAAGCAACACCGGAAAGAAGCACACAACATAGTAAACAACCATCGCAAAAGCATGGCATGATGCACAACCAAGTTTGATGCATGTCCGATTTAATGAGGCATGGCATGGCAAAGTGCACAAACAATACTACAAGTTAAGTGGAGCTCAATATGCAACGAGTTGCATATTGCTGGACACCACATTTGATTATTTAGTTCAATCTCGTTTATGTACCCAACAATATTAAATGTTCTTAAACATGGCAAGGGTTGGAGCAAAGTAGAACTACCAATCTAGGCAAGTTTAAATGAGGCCGGAACAACAAGCAATAAGTCCGGAAAATCCTCATGTGCATATTAATGGATTTGGTACTTGAGGGAGTCCTGGATTAGGGGGTGTCCAGATGGCCGGACTCCTGGACTATGAAGATACAAGATTGAAGACTTCGTCCCGTGTCCGGAAGGGACTTTCCTTGGCGTGGAAGGCAAGCTTGGCGACACGGATATGCAGATCTCCTACCATTGTAACCGACTTTGTGTAACCCTAACCCTCTCCGGTGTCTATATAAACCGGAGGGTTTTAGTCCGTAGGACAACCTACAGAACAACAATCATACCATAGGCTAGCTTCTAGGGTTTAGCCTCTCCGATCTCGTGGTAGATTTACTCTTGTACTACCCATATCATCAATATTAATCAAGCAGGACGTAGGGTTTAACCTCCATCAAGAGGGCCCGAACCTGGGTAAAACTTTGTGTCCCTTGCCTCCTGTTACCATCCGGCCTAGACACACAGTTTCGGACCCCCTACCCGAGATCCGCCGGTTTTGACACCGACATTGTTGCTTTCATTGAGAGTTCCTCTGTGTCGTCGCCGTTAGGCTTGATGGCTCCTACGATCATCAATAGCGATGCAGTCCAGGGTGAGACCTTCCTCCCCGGACAGATCTTCGTCTTTGGCGGCTTCGCACTGCAGGCCAATTCACTTGGCCATCTGGAGCAGAACGAAAGCTATGCCCCTGGCCGTCAAGTCATATTTGGAAGTTTAAACTACACGACTGACATCTGTGGGGACTTGATCTTCGACGGATTCAAGCCACTGCCGAGCGCGCCACACTATCACGATGAGCATGATCTAGCTCTACCGCCGAACAGTGCCCTGGGGGCTGCACCCGCATCGGCTTCGACCCTTAATTCGGAGCCAACTATGCCGATCGAGGATGGGTGGTTGGACGCCGCCTCGGGGGCTGTGATCCCAACGGTGATCGAGCCAAACACCAGCCCCAGACTCCATGAGACTCGTGACTCCAAGGAGCCGGACTCCGAACCCTCCGCGCCCCTGCCGATCGAATCCGATTGGGCGCCGATCATGGAGTTTACCGCCGCGGACGTCTTTCAGCACTCGCCTTTCGGCGATATTCTGAAGACACTAAAGTCTCTCTCTTTATCAGGAGAGCCCTGGATTACGGTCAGCAAGGTTGGGATACGGACGATGAAGAAATTCCAAACCCACCCACCACCCACTTTGTAGCCACTGTCGATGATTTAACCGACATGCTCGACTTCGACTCTGAAAACATCGGCGGTATGGACGACGATGCGGGAGGCGAAGAAGAACCACCGCCCACCTCACCATATGACGTATACATGGTGGACGCACCAAAAGATGACGACGAGGAGCGGAAGGACGCACCGAAGGCTTGTTCCCTCGAGAAGCAGTCAAAGCGGCGATGCAAGCGCCGCCCCAAATCCCGCCTCGACAGAAATAACGATCACACAGACCCAGCGCTGGAGCAGGGCGAACTGCTGCCGGACAATGGCAATCCGGATAATCAAACCGAACAAACAAATTCTATCAAGGATAATAGTCCAGACGACATAACGCCGGACAGGCACTCGGAGCAGTAGAATGCCCGTAAAAGGCTTGTTGCCAATGCGAGAAGTCTTAAAAAGCAGAAGCAAAGGCTCAAGGCTACGCAAGACACACTCCAAATCAGATGGAGTAAAATACTCAACACAGCAATGAGGTACGGCGACAATCGCCCCTCCAAGAGCTACCCAAAGTGGAAGTTGCTACCTGATTGGATGAGGAGGCCTCAGACCCCCCACATATGTAACACCCTCGATGCGACTATATCTCCCACGTGTCAAGGCACGACTTAGAGGCATAATCGCATTGAAGGCATATGTCGCAAGTGAGGTAATCTTCACACAACCCACGTAATATAATAAGGAAAAGGACACATAGTTGGCTTACAATCGCCACTTCACACAATTACATGAATAAAGCATTACATCAATCAAATACACTCATGGTCCGACTACGGAACCAAAATAAAAGAAGAACCCCAAATGCGACAAAGGTCCCCGATCGACCCCAACTGGGCTCCACTACTGATCAACTAGAACAAAACAACATAAAGGACAAGATCTTCATCGAGCTCCTCATGAGCTTGGTTGCGTCATCTGCACGGACTCATCGGCACCTGCAAACTGGTTTTGGAAGTATCTGTGAGCCACAGGGACTCAGCAATCTCACACCCTCGCGATCAAGACTATTTAAGCTTATGGGTAAGGTAAAGGTATGAGGTGGAGCTGCAGCAAGCGACTAGCATATATGGTGGCTAACATACGCAAAAGAGAGCGAGAAGAGAAGGCAAAGCACGGTCGATAAAAGTATGAACAAGAAGTGATCCTGGACTACCTACGTCAAGCATAACTCCAACAACCGTGTTCACTTCCCGGACTCCGCCGGAAAGAGACCATCACGGTTACACACGCAGTTGATTCATTTTAATTAAGATTAACTTCAGGTTTTCTACAACCGGACATTATCAAATCCCCATCTGCCCATAACCCCGGGCATGGCTTTCGAAAGTTCAAATCCCTGCAGGGGTGTCCCAACTTAGCCCATGACAAGCTCTCACGGTCAACGAAGGAATAGACCTCCACCCGAGACATTCCGATCAGACTCGGTATCCCAGTGCAACAAGACATTTCGACAGGGTAAAACTAAACCAGCAACACCACCCGAATGTGCCGACAAATCCCGATAGGAGCTACACATATCTCTTTCTTAGGGCACACCGGATTGTCCAAACTTCCGGTAGGCCAGCCCAGAGTTGCCCCTGGTGGCCACCGGCGGCTGACAAGTTGGACCAACACTCAGAGGAGCACTGGCCCGGGGGGGGGGGGGTAAAATAATGATGACCCTCAGGAGCGCGACACCCAAGGGAAAAGAAAAGGCTAGGTGGCAAATGGTAAAACCAATGTTGGGCATTGCTGGAAAAGCTTTACTTAAGGCGAACTGTCAAGGGGTTCCCATTATAGCCCAACCGCGTAAGGGACGCAAAATCCAGGAACATAACACCGATATGACGGAAACTAGGGCGGCAAGAGTGGAACAAAACACCAGGCATAAGGCCGAGCCTTCCACCCTTTACCAAGTATATAGATGCATTAATTAAATAAGACATATAGTGATATCCCAAGAAGTAAATAAATGTCCCAACAATGAACGACCTCCAATCTTCACCTGCAACTAGCAACGCTATAAGAGGGGCTGAGCAAGCGGTAACATAGCCAATCAACGGTTTGCTAGGACAATGGTGGGTTAGAGGCTGAACATGGCAATTTGGGAGGCTGACAAGCAAGTGGTAGGCATCGTAGCAAAAGCATAGCAAAAGAGCGAGCAAACTAGCAAAGCAAAGATAGTAGTGATTTCGAGGGTATGATCATCTTGCCTGAGATCCCGCAAGGAAGAAGAACGAGTCCATGAAGGAGATAAACGGACGAAGACGAACGGATCCTCACAACGCGACGTTACTGGAATCAACCCGAGGAAGCAATCACCGAAAAAGAAGCACACAACATAGTAAACAACCAACACATCAACATGCCATGATGCACAATCAAGTATGATGCATGACCGGTTTAAAGAGGCATGGCATGGCAAAATGCACAAACAATCCTACAAATTAAGTGGAGCTCAATATGCAACGAGTTGCATATTAATGGAGCACCACATCAATTATTTAGTTCGATCTCGTTTATGTACCCAACAATATTAAATGTTGTTAAACATGGCAAGAGGGTGAAGCATAATTAAACTATCTAATCTAGGCAAGTTTAAATGAGGCCGGAAGCAACGAACAACAAATCCGGAAAATCCTCATGGCATATTTTAGATTTGGTACTGTTCTGCCCTAAACATAATTTTAGAGTTGTTAGACGTGCAAAGTAAGGTCACCATGATAAGCTAGGCAACATTCTACCCCATTTACATATAAAGTTTATTTAAATCGGAGCTACGGTTATTTAGTTATGAATTAAACCGTTTTAGCATGGCATAGGGGCAAACTAATGCAAACAACAAGTTTAATCATTTTATACATGGGTGAAAGTTGCATATTATTAATCTACACAAAATTCTGAGCATGTTTCATATATAAATTATTTTAATCCGATGCACGGTTAGAGAGTTACTATATGCATGAACAGCAGGGACTTTTCTGTAAAACGACAATCCTGCGGATAATAGATAAAATCGCAGCAGAGGAAAAAAACACGCATCGGGCCGAATCTGGTGGAACTAGGCTGCTCACCACGGGCTGAGGCCCAGATTGGAGAGGAAGCAGACCAGGCCGAGGCGGGGGCGCGCTGGACCGCGGGGAGCTGGGCCGGCGATGCTGGCCGCGGATCTGGGCCGAAGGCGGGGGCGCAGCGCGCTGGGCCTGGGAGGCTATGGCCCATGCGGGGAGGAGGCGGAGGCGCTGGGCAGGCCGACTGCTGGGCTCAGCTCGCTGGATCTGGACCAAAACAATGAGGGGTGGCCTCGTTCGCGAAGCAGGGCGACGGCTGGGCCCTGGCGCTCGCCCACGCTGGCGGGGTTGGACGAGGAGGTGGAGGGGGGGCGTAGTCAACGCGCTCGGGAGTGCTGAGCCTATCGATGCAGGCACGCGGCTGGAGACGAACGGGGCCGCCTACAGGGAAGCAGGGCTCGAAGAAGGTCGGCTTGGCATCCATGGCAGCAGGGGGACTCGGGAACGGCGAGCATCGAGCACGGAGGAGGCCAGAAGGCGCGGGGACGGCGATTCCATGTAGCGAAGCGGTAACCCGGCGAGATCCAAGGCGAGGCAGGGGGTCGGTGGCCATGGAGCGGAACTTGGCGAGGCGACGTGCTCGTCCCAGGCTCGACAGAAGCAGAACTTGGCGAAGGGCAGCGGCCTGTCTCCTGCTGGGATCGAAGAAGCAGGGGGGTCAGCGACGAGTGTCGAGGAAGGAGCTCCCTTCATGCTGTGCTGCGGCTCCTGCGCGAAGAAACAGAGAGAGAGGGATCCGGGTGAGAGATAGAGCAACGAGGGAGAGAAAGGGAAGAAGAAGGACAGGGGCGACGAGGGCGTCCCACTGGTGCTCGTCTGCGTCGGCTCGCCAGCCGGCGCGGCGGTGCTCGGGCAGATGGGGGGGGGCAAGCAGCGGAGGCGGGGTCGGCTTCAAGGAGAGGCGCACTCCGGCAGATCGGCGTGGGGACGAGGCTAGATGCCTCGGGCGAGTTTTGGTTGGTGGGAGGAGGAATGGAACGATCCCGATGGGGATATGGTAGGTGGCGGCGGCGATGGGACAAGCCCCCTAGAGTTTAGGGTTGCTGCCTGGGTCTATATATAGCAATAGGATTTTTTTTGGATAGGGGCTATTAGGACCCTCCGATTAAAATCAAACGGTCGAGATAAAATAGTTAGGGACCCCAAATAAGAAAACGATGACGTTTTGTAGACGTTTGGGGATGATCCGGATCCAACGGTGACGACAGCCCGGGTCGGGTCCGGGACAGTTTTCAGACGCGCACTCGAGGGGGTTTGATGCACTGAGCAGAGAGGGTTTCGGACATTGCGATCGCGTCGGCAACTCCGGAAGCGAAGAGGGGAAGGAGGATGGACTAGGTGGGCTGTGCAGACGGTCTCGAGCTGAGAGGAGAGAAGAGGGGGAGGCCCGGCGACTGTTTCCGGAGACCGAAAACGTCCGACGTTAGACCGGCTACTATTGCCGCTATATTTAATCGTTGGGGCGCCAAACAGACTCCGAATGCGACGAAACTTGGCAGGCGGCCTACTAACAACAAAACAACGCCGCACGCCAACTTTCATCCCATTCCGAGAACATTTTTCGACCACTTATAAAATAATATTTCGGACATGCCGCGGGCGCGTGCAAGTGTGTCTGGGCTCAGAACGGACAACGGACGGAACGAGGAGACCGGGACGGATGCAAGTTTTGGAAACATGATGATGCAATGCACATGATCACATGATAAGATGCAACACGCAAGCAAATGACATTGCAACGACAGCGAATAACTGGAGGACACCTAGCAGATCGGTCTCGGGGCGTTACAACACTCCACCACTATGAGAGGATCTCGTCCCGAGATCTAGAATGGCACCGGAGGGAAAGAAACGCAAGAG
Organism: Triticum monococcum; assembly: GCA_034509565.1. Lineage (NCBI taxonomy): Eukaryota > Viridiplantae > Streptophyta > Magnoliopsida > Poales > Poaceae > Triticum > Triticum monococcum. The sequence continues at coordinate 529,621,904 of CM067846.1, forward strand.
AAAGAGAAGAGGTAAAACAAATTGCTTCATTGACAAACGAGTGAAACCAAAGAACCTTGAAAAGGTTGAACAAATTCGAGAAAAGAATAGAACGAAGGAGAACAAAGTCGAAAACACTCCGTTAGAAAAGAGGGACAAAGAAGAACAAATTCAGGCAGCACTCCGGTTGGAAAGAAAAAGAATTGAATAAGGTCTTGATAAGATGAGAAGATACTTGATGAAATCACAACACACTGCCACCGGAACTATTGAATGAATTGAAACAAGGGGTAAGAAAGCTCTCGGACAGCACCCCGGTTTAAAAGAGATGAAACACTTGAATTAAAAGGCTTGAATGAGAGAACATCCTCGAAGGAACTTGAACAAAAGTAGAGTGGAAACACGAATCTTCGAGATATCTTGAGCACTCCGGAATAAATGAATAGCGAGAAATTAATTATTAAGAGGTGCACCGGTATAAGAAAAGCATTGGACAAAAGAAAAGACAATGCTCAATACCGAAGTTTGAATTGAATCCACCGGAGAAGAAAAGAATGAAGAATGACGAACTTGAAGCTTCGTTAGAATCTTCATGAGAAACACCGGATACGAACATTGAAGGAAATAGAACGGAGGGACTTCCATCAATAAAATGGATAGTGATTAAGAAATCTGAATCCTTGAAGAAAAACAAAGGGAGGGAGGGTGGGAAAAACAAAGACAATTTGGAATGGATGGAACGAACACCGTAGAGAAGAACTGATAATTGATCTTGTAAAAGTTGAAGTGAACGGATCCACTTGAGGAGAGACACACCGGTTGAAAAGAATTAACAAAAACAATCTTGATGATCAAGAAGGATTGGTATTCACATCGGAGTATGAGAACACCATTTAGGAAAAGGTATGGAATCAACATTTGACTTTGAAGTAACTCGAATACCACAACTCAAAACAAAACAAAGGATTGGCTTGCGGAATAAGCCGGAACAAACATATGATAGAGATTTCGTCCGAAGTTTTCGTGGTGGGACCTACACGGGCTTGATCGTACAACACCATCATGTACAAGGCAGTGCACATGACATACGAAGCGTCCCCGAGTCAGCATAGCCAAGGACTCTTTAAGACACAACGAGACCACTGTAAAATCGACCGTGAATAGGCGAACCACTAGACGTCGAGCCCCAATTTCATATCATACCTCTGTCGGAAAAGATATCCTAAGAGCTACTTGAATTCCCACCTATGAAACTCTCGAAACTTTCCGGTTATGCAATCAGGTGTTGGGGATACAGGGGAAGCATAATATCTCACCCAAACTAGCAATACCTACATCCAGCTGTATCCATCCTTCAACACATAACCAAGAAACCTTCGGCAACCATCTACCTCAACCTTCGAAAAGCATCCGTTATACAAGTTATGGCGATACTCCCGAACTCCCGCCCCAGTACTGGGTGGCGTCGAGGTTATCTCACCAACGAACTGCATAAAGGAGATTTTCGATGTCGCGAACATATCTCAAGTATACCAGAATTGCAACGATAAAATTATGTTGACAACACCTCAGAGCTCAACTCCCCAGGACACTTCCACTAAACCCCTGACAGGAGGCACCAAGACAGTATTCTCATCATAAGCCATCGGAACAATTCCAAGATACTCGCGTGACCCTAAATTTTTTTAGTGAAATTTGAGAAGAGAAGAGTCAAAACTCTATGTCAGGATGCCTTACCAGAGCGATGATTAGACTGGGAAGTAAAAAGAATTCCTAAAATCTCCGATATATAATTCCTAAATGACTCAAAACATTTTTTAGACACAACTCGGCCTCTAAAAACGATCAAGCAATGGGGCTCCTAAGGTTGGGGAAGGCTCTGATACCAACTTGTAACACCCTCGATGCGACTATATCTCCCACGTGTCGAGGCACGACTTAGAGGCATAATCGCATTGAAGGCATATGTCGCAAGTGAGGTAATCTTCACACAACCCACGTAATATAATAAGGAAAAGGACACATAGTTGGCTTACAATCGCAACTTCACACAATTACATGAATAAAGCATTACATCAATCAAATACACTCATGGTCCGACTACGGAACCAAAATAAAAGAAGAACCCCAAATGCGAAAAAGGTCCCCGATCGACCCCAACTGGGCTCCACTACTGATCAACTAGAACGAAACAACATAAAGGACAAGATCTTTATCGAGCTCCTCATGAGCTTGGTTGCGTCATCTGCACGGACTCATCGGCACCTGCAAACTAGTTTTGGAAGTATCCGTGAGCCACAGGGACTCAGCAATCTCACACCCTCGCGATCAAGACTATTTAAGCTTATGGGTAAGGTAAAGGTATGAGGTGGAGCTGCAGCAAGCGACTAGCATATATGGTGGCTAACATACGCAAAAGAGAGCGAGAAGAGAAGGCAAAGCACGGTCGATAAAAGTATGATAAAGAAGTGATCCTGGACTACCTACGTCAAGCATAACTCCAACAACTGTGTTCACTTCCCGGACTCCGCCGGAAAGAGACCATCACGGTTACACACGCAGTTGATTCATTTTAATTAAGATTAACTTTAGGTTTTCTACAACTAGACATTATCAAATCTCCATCTGCCCATAACCGCGGGCACGGCTTTCGAAAGTTCAAATCCCTGCAGGGGTGTCCCAACTTAGCCCATGACAAGCTCTCACGGTCAACGAAGGAATAGACCTCCACCCGAGACATTCCGATCAGACTCGGTGTCCCAGTACAACAAGACATTTCGACAGGGTAAAACTAAACCAGCAACACCGCCCGAATGTGCCGACAAATCCCGATAGGAGCTGCACATATCTCTTTCTCAGGGCACACCGGATCGTCCAAACTTCCGGTAGGCCAGCCCAGAGTTGCCCCTGGTGGCCACCGGCGGCTGACAAGTTGGACCAACACTCAGAGGAGCACTAGCCCGGGGGGGGGGGGTAAAATAATGATGACCCTCAGGAGCGCGACTCCCAAGGGAAAAGAAAAGGCTAGGTGGCAAATGGTAAAACCAATGTTGGGCATTGCTGGAAAAGCTTTACTTAAGGCGAACTGTCAAGGGGTTCCCATTATAGCCCAACCGCGTAAGGGACGCAAAATCCGGGAACATAACACCGATATGACGGAAACTAGGGCGGCAAGAGTGGAACAAAACACCAGGCATAAGGCCGAGCCTTCCACCCTTTACCAAGTATATAGATGCATTAATTAAATAAGACATATAGTGATATCCCAACAAGTAAATAAATGTCCCAACAAGGAACGACCTCCAATCTTCACCTGCAACTAGCAACGCTATAAGAGGGGCTGAGCAAGCGGTAACATAGCCAATCAACGGTTTGCTAGGACAATGGTGGGTTAGAGGCTGAACATGGCAATTTGGGAGGCTGACAAGCAAGTGGTAGGCATCATAGCAATGGCATAGCAAAAGAGCGAGCAAACTAGCAAAGCAAAGATAGTAGTGATTTCGAGGGTATGATCATCTTGCCTGAGATCCCGCAAGGAAGAAGAACGAGTCCACAAAGGAGATAAACGGACGAAGACGAACGGATCCTCACAACATGACGTTACTGGAATCAACCCGAGGAAGCAATCACCGGAAAAGAAGCACACAACATAGTAAGCAACCAACACATCAACATGGCATGATGCATAATCAAGTATGATGCATGACCGGTTTAAAGAGGCATGGCATGGCAAAATGCACAAACAATCCTACAAATTAAGTGGAGCTCAATATGCAACGAGTTGCATATTAACGGAGCACCACATCAATTATTTAGTTCAATCTTGTTTATGTACCCAACAATATTAAATGTTGTTAAACATGGCAAGAGGGTGAAGCATGATTAAACTATCTAATCTAGGCAAGTTTAAATGAGGCCGGAAGCAACGAACAACAAATCCAGAAAATCCTCATGGCATTTTTTAGATTTGGTACTGTTCTGCCCTAAACATAATTTTAGAGTTGTTAGACGTGCAAAGTAAGGTCACCATGATAAGCTAGGCAACATTCTACCCCATTTACATATAAAGTTTATTTAAATCGGAGCTACGGTTATTTAGTTATGAATTAAACCGTTTTAGCATGGCATAGGGGCAAACTAATGCAAACAACAAGTTTAATCATTTTATACATGGGTGAAAGTTGCATATTATTAATCTACACAAAATTCTGAGCATGTTTCATATATAAATTATTTTAATCCGATGCATGGTTAGAGAGTTACTATATGCATGAACAGCAGGGACTTTTCTGTAAAACGACACTCCTGCGGATAATAGATAAAATCGCAGCAGAGGAAAAAAACACGCATCGGGCCGAATCTGGTGGAACTGGGCTGCTCACCACGGGCTGAGGCCCAGATTGGAGAGGAAGCAGACCAGGCCGAGGCGGGGGCGCGCTGGACCACGGGGAGCTGGGCCGGCGATGCTGGCCGCGGATCTGGGCCGAAGGCGGGGGCGCAGCGCGCTGGGCCTGGGAGGCCACGGCCCTTGCGGGGAGGAGGCGGAGGCGCTGGGAGGCCGGCTGCTGGGCTCGGCTCGCTGGATCTGGACCAAAACAACGAGGGGTGGCCTCGTTCGTGAAGCAGGGCGACGGCTGGGCCCTGGCGCTCGCCCACACTGGCGGGGTTGGACGAGGAGGTGGAGGGGGGCGTAGTTAACGCGCTCGGGAGCGCTGAGCCCATCGATGCAGGCGCGCGGCTGGAGACGAACGGGGCCGCCTACAGGGAAGCAGGGCTCGAAGAAGGTCGGCTTGGCGTCCATGGCAGCAGGGGGACTCGGGAACGGCGAGCATCGAGCACGGAGGAGGCCAGAAGGCGCGGGGACGGCGAATCCATGCAGCGAAGCGGTAACCCGGCGAGATCCAAGGCGAGGTAGGGGTCGGTTGCCATGGAGCGGAACTTGGCGGGGCGACGTGCTCGTCCCAGGCTCGACAGAAGCAGAACTTGGCGAAGGGCAGCGGCCTGTCTCCTGCTGGGATCGAAGAAGCAGGGGGGCTCGGCGACGAGTGTCGAGGAAGGAGCTCCGTTCATGCTGTGCTGCGGCTCCTGCGCGAAGAAACAGAGAGAGAGGGATCCGGGTGAGAGACAGAGCAACGAGGGAGAGAAAGGGAAGAAGAAGGACAGGGGCGACGAGGGCGTCCCGCTGGTGCTTGTCTGCGTCAGCTCGCCAGCCGGCGCGGCGGTGCTCGGGCGGATGGGGGGGGCAAGCAGCGGAGGCGGGGTCGGCTTCAAGGAGAGGCGCACTCCGGCAGATCGGCGCGGGGACGAGGCTGGATGCCTCGGGCGATTTTTGGTTGGTGGGAGGAGGAATGGAAGGATCCCGATGGGGATATGGTAGGTGGCGGCGGCGATGGGACAAGCCCCCTAGAGTTTAGGGTTGCTGCCTGGGTCTATATATAGCAATAGGATTTTTTTGGATAGGGGCTATTAGGACCCTCCGATTAAAATCAAACGGTCGAGATAAAATAGTTAGGGACCCCAAATAAGAAAATGATGACGTTTTGTAGACGTTTGGGGATGATCCGGATCCAACGGTGACGACAGCCCGGGTCGGGTCCGGGACAGTTTTCAGACGCGCACTCGAGGGGGTTTGATGCACTGAGCAGAGAGGGTTTCGGACATTGCGATCGCATCGGCAACTCCGGAAGCAAAGAGGGGAAGGAGGATGGACTAGGTGGGCTGTGCAGACGGTCTCGAGCTGAGAGGAGAGAAGAGAGGGAGGCCCGGCGACTGTTTCCGGAGACCGAAAACGTCCGACGTTAGACCGGCTACTATTGCCGCTATATTTAATCGTTGGGGTGCCAAACAGACTCCGAATGCGACGAAACTTGGCAGGCGGCCTACTAACAACAAAACAACGCCGCACGCCAACTTTCATCCCATTCCGAGAACATTTTTCGACCACTTATAAAATAATATTTCGGACATGCCGCGGGCGCGTGCAAGTGTGTCTGGGCTCAGAACGGACAACGTACGGAACGAGGAGACCGGGACGGATGCAAGTTTTGGAAACATGATGATGCAATGCACATGATGACATGATAAGATGCAACACGCAAGCAAATGACATTGCAACGACAGCGAATAACTGGAGGACACCTGGCACATCGGTCTCGGGGCGTTACAACATATCTCTTGTTGGACTAATACCTTTACCTAGTATATTTCAGATAAGTTCAACAATGGATTGGCATGGACTAAAGGTTGTGGGAACCTCTTCAAGATGCTAAGGACAAAGGATTGGCTAAAGCTTCAAGCTCAAGACTCTTCTCTTTATATTCTAGTGATCCAAGATCACATTGAGTCTTTAGGAAAAGCCAATACTATCAAGAAGGGATGAGGTGTTGCTTAATGAGCCTCTTGCTTTATGTGCTTAATGATATGCTTCAAAATCCTCAGCTACTTTCCCACTTCCACAAATGACCTAAACCCTAAGCCAAACTCGGTCATACCTATTCTTTCAATCCGGCGCCACCGAGTTTCACTTGTCATTTGCCACTGCCAAACCCTAGCAATTCGGTCCTACCGATAAGGATCTCGGTCTCACCGAGATGGGCTTGCAAACTCTCTGTTTCCCTTTCGTAACTTTTAGGTCTCACCGAAAGAGCGAATCGGTCCCACCGAGAATGCAAGGTAAACTCTATGTTTCCTTCTTGTAACTTTTCAGTTTCACCAAAAGAGCAAGTCGGTCCCACCGAGTTTGCCTGACCAACTCTCTGGTTAGCTAATTGCCAAACTCGGTCTCACCGAGTTTGTGCGATCGGTCTCACCAAGATTACGTTATGCCCAAACCCTAACCGAATCGGTCCTACCGAGTTGCATCTCAGTCCCACCGAAATTTCTAACGGTCACTAGGTTTACCATTTCGGTCCGACTGAGTTTGATAATTCGGTCCCACCGAGATTGGAAAACTGTGTGTAATGGTTGGATTTTGTGTGGAGGCTATATATACCCCTCCACCACCTCTTCATTCGAAGAGAGAGCCATCAGAACACATACATCATTCCTACTCATATGTTCTGAGAAAGAACCACCTACTCATGTGTTGAGACCAAGATATTCCATTCCTACCAGATGAATATTGATCTCTAGCCTTCCCCAAGTTGATTTCCACTCAAATCTTCTTTCCACCAGATCCAAATCCTATGAGAGAGAGTTGAGTGTTGGGGAGACTATCATTTGAAGCACAAGAGCAAGGAGTTCGTCATCAACACACCATTTGTTACTTCTTGGAGAGTGGTGTCTCCTAGATTGGCTAGGTGTCACTTGGGAGCCTCCGACAAGATTGTGGAGTTGAACCAAGGAGTTTGTAAGGGCAAGGAGATCGCCTACTTCTTGAAGATCTACCGCTAGTGAGGCAAGTCCTTTGTGGGCGATGGCCATGGTGGGATAGACAAGGTTGCTTCTTCGTGGACCCTTCGTGGGTGGAGCCCTCCATGGACTCGCGCAACCGTTACCCTTCGTGGGTTGAAGTCTCCATCAACGTGGATGTAGGATAGCACCACCTATCCGAACCACGGGAAAAACATCCGTGTCTCCGATTGCGTTTGAATTCTCCAAACCCTTCCCTTTACATTCTTGCAAGTTGCATGCTTTAGTTTCCGCTGCCTATATACTCTTTGCATGCTTGCTTGATATGTATTGTGTATGTTAAAATTGTGCCCAAACTCCACTTAAACTGAAAAAGCTTAAAAAGTGCAACTTTAGCATTAAGTGTCTATTCACCCCCCTCTAGACACTCCTTCTTCTAGATCCTACAAGTGGTATCAGAGCTTTGGTCTCCATTGCCTTGGTTTAATCACCATTGGAGGAAGATGGATGTGTCTACTTTAGGGAGTCTTAGACATAGAGTGCCTATTCTTGATGGAGAGTACTTTCATGAGTGGAAAAATGAGATGCTTGTAATCTTCAATGAATATCATTTAAACAAGTATATTGCTAACCCTTGTGCACCTCATATTGATCCTTTGCATCCTACCCTAGATGAAGATATTGACATGATTCGCAATCTTAGAACCATTGAGCTCATCATTAGAGGATTGCCCAAAAATTTGATTGCTAGTTTGCCTACTCTTAATTGTGCCTATACTATATGGAAATTTCTTGAGGAATGATTTCCCGACCATTCCTTGAAAAATTTGGATAAAATTCTCCATAAATCTATTGCCTTGAGTAAGATGAACTCTAGTGATACTAAGTTTGGTGATTGTCTATTTGAGCTTACTAATCTCGAGCATGCTAAAGGAGATGTTGGAATCATTGTTGATATTATATTTGAAGCTATAAGAATTCATAAAAGCGACCACTTTGATGACCATTTATCTAATGAATTACCCTCTCTAGGAAATGATGAGTCACAAGATCATGATGAACATGGATACTATGATGATGATGATAGTGACTTGGACCTTGGTGATACAATGAGACATTTTGGTCTTACGGCAAATCTTCGGGGATATGCGTCAGGTGGAAAGGAATGGGTTCTTGATAGTGGATGTACTGATCACATGACCGGAGATGAAGAGATGTTCCATGAGCTTGCTGAAAATGACGGCCCTCGAAAATATGTCAGCTTTGGTGATAATTCAAAAGGTAAAGTAGTTGGCCTTGGTAAGGTGGCCATCTCACATGATAGTTCCATTCAAAATGTCATGCTCGTTGAATCTCTCGGCTACAATTTACTTTCAGTATCTAGACTTGCTCATTTTGGCCTAAATGTTCTATTTACTGAGGTAGATTGCCAAGTGTTTCGTCGAGACAATCATAAAATGGTCTTTACCGGTATGCGTAGAGGTGATCTTTACATTGTCGATTTCTCTAAAAAGGCACAACCTAAAACTTGCTTCATTGCTAAATCCTCAAAAGGTTGGTTGTGGCATAGACGACTAGGTCACGTTGGCATGAGAAATCTTGACAAGCTTATTAAAGGAAATCATATCCTTGGAGTTAACGATGTCATATTTGATAAGGATAGACTTTGCAGTGCTTGTCAAGCAGGTAAACATGTTGGAGGAAGGCATCCTGTGAAGAACATCATGACCACAAGGAGGCCACTCGAGCTACTTCATATGGATCTTTTTGGTCCCAACGCCTACAAAAGTCTCGGTGGAAATTCTTTTGGTCTTGTTATAGTTGATGATTTTTCAAGATTTACGTGGGTGTTCTTTCTTAATGACAAGTCACAAGTCCAGAAGACCTTCAAAAACTTCGCTAGGAAAGCCCAAAATCAGTTTGAAGTGAAGATCAAGAAGGTTCGGAGTGATAATGGAACGGAGTTCAAGAACGGAAATGTGGACACCTTTCTTGACGAAGAAGGGATTTCACACAAGTTCTCGGCTACGTACACACCTCAACAAAATGGAGTTGTTGAGAGGAAGAACCGAACGCTCATCGAAATGGCAAGAACGATGCTTGATGAATACAAGACGCCAAAGCACTTTTGGGCAGAAGCGGTTGAGACAGCTTGTCACGCAACAAATCGCTTGTATCTTCACAAGCTACTTGGCAAGACAGCATACGAGCTCCTCACCGGTAACAAACCCCAAGTTGGATACTTTCGAGTATTCGGCTCAAAGTGCTACATTCTTGATAAGCATCGTCATTCAAAGTTTGCTCCTAAATCTCATGAAGGCTTCCTACTCGGTTATGGCTCAAACTCTCACAGTTACCGTGTCTACAAAAATTTCACCTGAAAGGTTGAAGAGACGGTAGATGTGAAGTTTGATGAATCTAATGGCTCGCAAGTAGAGCAATTTCCAATTGATGTCGGAGACAAAGACCCTTCAGAAGCAATCCAAGACTTGTCCATTGGCAAAGTTCGTCCAATGGAGGTGAAGGAGAGTACGTCATCCGTCCAAGTGGAAGCTTCTACTTCACGACAAGGTGAACCAAGAATCGACTCGGAAGCATCAACAAGTGGGACACACCAAGATGAAGAAGACGAGGAAGTACATCAAGACGAACATCAACAACCTCCTTCCCACCACGACAAGAGAATGACACCGTCAACAGTGAAGAAGGCCAAGAAGAAGAACAAGATGAAGAAGACGCTCAACGAAGACCCAAGCAAAAGCTCTCATGAGTTCGAGCAAGAATTGCCAAAGATCATCCCGTCGAGCAAATCCTCAATGTTATACAAACCGGGAGAATCACTCGCTCAAAAACTCGTTTAGCTAACTTTTGTGAAAACTATTCATTCATCTCTAGCATTGAACCTATGAAGGTTGAAGAAGCATTGGAAGATCCGGATTGGATAAACGCTATGCATGAAGAGCTACACAATTTTGAGAGAAACCAAGTTTGGACATTAGTTGAGAAGCCCGAAGACAACCACAACATCATTGGTACCAAATGGGTGTTTCGCAACAAGCAAGATGAAGATGGACAAGTGGTCCGCAACAAAGCACGTCTCGTTGCCCAAGGGTACACACAAGTCGAAGGTATGGACTATGGTGAGACATATGCTCCCGTTGCTAGACTTGAGTCCATTCGCATCTTACTTGCCTATGCTAATCACCATAATATCACCTTGTACCAAATGGACATTAAGAGTGCTTTTCTAAATGGTGAAATAGAGGAGGAAGTTTATGTCAAACAACCTCCCGGCTTTGTCAATCCTAAGAAACCTAATCATGTTTACAAACTTCACAAAGCTCTTTATGGTCTTAAACAAGCTCCTAGAGCATGGTATAAATGCTTGACCAAGTTCCTTATTGCAAGTGGTTTTGAAACTGGTAAAATTGATTCCACTCTCTTCACTAAAAGGGTTAATGGAGAACTATTTGTATGCAAATTTATGTTGATGATATCATATTTGGTTCAACTAACCCTCTCTTTAGTGAAAAGTTTGGAAAGCTAATGTCAGAGAAGTTTGAGATGTCTATGATGACTGAACTCAAATTCTTTCTCAGTTTGCAAATCAAGCAAACTAAGGAAGGTACATTTGTCTCTCAAACGAAGTACACCAAGGACTTATTCAAGAAGTTCAATATGCAAGAGTGCAAAGGTATGTCTACACCCATGCCCACTAGTGGACAAAATGATTTGACCAAAGGTGGTGAACCGGTTGATCAAAAGGTTTATCATTCTATGATTGGTTCATTACTATACCTATGTGCTTCACGTCCCGATATTATGCTAAGTGTATGCATGTGTGCACGATATTAAGCTGCTCCTAAAGAATGTCATCTTAAGGCTGTGAAAAGGATAGTTAGATACTTAATTCATACACCAAATTTTGGCATTCGGTATCCTAAGAGGTCTTCTTTTGATCTTGTTGGCTATTCTGACTCGGATTATGCCGGAGACAAGGTTGATAGGAAGTCCACTTCGGGTACCTGTCAATTTCTTGGCAGATCTCTTTTGTCTTGGTCCTCCAAGAAACAAAACTCGGTATCCTTATCCACCGCCGAAGCGGAATACATTGCCGCTGGTTCATGTTGTGCTCAATTACTTTGGATGACCCAAACTCTTAAAGATTATGGAATTTATGTGAAACATGTTCCACTGCTTTGTGACAATGAAAGTGCTATCAAAATTGGTCATAATCCCATACAACATTCTCGAACTAAGCACATTGAAGTTCGTCATCATTTCATTCGAGATCATGTTGCTAAGGGTGACATTAATCTTAAGCATGTTCACACTGACAAGCAATTAGCGGATATATTCACTAAACCACTTGATGAGAAAGTGTTTTGCAGGCTAAGAGGAGAATTGAACATCATTGATGCTTCAAACGTGGAGTAGGGACTCCATTGGACACATGCAAGACATGAGCTTATGACTAATCCATGATATATCTCTTATGATGACTATCTTATGTCTTGGATATATTTGTACCTTGCATGTTGTCTAACCCATGTAGGTACTTGGTTGAAACTAATTCCATGGGATTGCGACTCACTCACATCTTGAGCAATCTTTACATCACCAAGTCTCTACACAATGGTGGATGAATACAAGGAAGCACAAAACCATTCAAACATATCCTTTGACAAATTCTATGTTGAGCTTCATGATTGTCATTTTTGGATACACAAGTGCTCTTCCTTGCAGAACTAACCCATGTAGGTAGATGAACTCAAACTCCAAGTGGTGCTCCAAATTCTTGATGGACTACATCAACCTTGAGCACCCACACAAGTTCAACTACATCAGCAAGAACCACTCCACCACCCAAGGTATGTTGTCCCATATTAGAGAAGCTTTACTCCAAGACATGAGTCAAAGCAACTCAACAAGATGTGAATACATCAAGATGCTTAAACGAAAAATGGCAACCCCATTTTGAGCTTAAACGATGAGTATGACCTATGATCAAGTGTTCTCACTTGACTCCTAAGTCAATATACTCTAACATAGGTGACTATGTCACCGCCCAACTCTAGATGAAGTTCTCTTGTGTTTCCTTCTGTGTTACTGCATTTGTCTCATGCTTGTTTATTTGTTTCCTTCTACTTCATCTAGATCCTTCAGTTTCTTTTCTCTTTATTCTGCATTTTCCGCATTCAATTCATTGCAAATCTTTGTGAGATCCTGCATGTCTAGTGAGCTGAGGTGACAAGTGTTTTTCTCTGTGTGAACTTGGTCTTACCGAATTGTAATTTTCGGTCCAACCGAATTCCTTCGGTACCACCGAATCATACCACTCGGTGCCACCAACTTCGCAACAGGAAAAACAGTTTGTCACATAACCTATAATTCTTCTGATCCAGCTCCACTCAATGAATCTTGTCCTCTACAAGCATCCCAATTTTATTCTTTGCTTTATGCTGAGTCTCAAGGACCAAACCTTTTGGACGGATTCCAGAAGAACCTTCTTGGAAATTGATGTCAAAGAGGGAGAGAGATCACATCAAAGCTTATCTTCGGGGATAAAGAGATCACATCAAAGCACTAAAGGGGGAGAGAACATCTCAAGGATCCCAGATGTCCCAGATAATGTATTAAGGGGGAGAAAGAGATCTCTAGGGGGAGAGACAATACTCAAGGATCCCAGATGCTTGATAATCAAGAGGAGAGATGTCACATGTCTTTTTAGGGGGAAAGACATGTTCATTTGTTTTGTGTCTTTTAGCTCTGATTTTCTATTCCCTATCTTCTCCCAATATCCCATATAAGATTCAGGGGGAGCAAGACACCTATGGGAAAGAAAACAGTCAAATTCATTGCATATCTTTACTCTTGGGGACATGTTGAGTTCAATGCAGTACCTAGTACTTACTCCCTACATGTCATCCCAGTCTTGGTATTCTTGTGGTTTCTTTAGTTTACTCTGGCTAGTGGATGTACCTGTGTTATCTAACCTTGTTTGTGCAGGTTCATTTCGTCCTAAGTCAACCGAAGACTACAAGGTAAGTGTATGCATCAAAATCATGAGTATGAGAAGTTCTTGCTTATGTACATACTGTTTGCAAGAAGGACTCATGAGCATGAAGGTATTTTCCTTAACAATCTTTTACTCTGATGCATATGGCCAAGATACATGTAACACATTGCCCACTCTGTCATCGTTATGTCCTCACATGCCTCTATATTTCATATTCACATGAGTGCGTACATGTAGGGGGAGCCTATGCTTGTTACATGTCCTTCCAAAGCTTTACTTGCTGTTCTTTATATCTTTATCTAAAGCTTTGATGTATGTTGCCATCAATTACCAAAAAGGGGGAGATTGAAAGCACAAGTGCTCCCTAGGTGGTTTTGGTGATTGATGACAACATATCTCTTGTTGGACTAATACCTTTACCTAGTATATTTCAGATAAGTTCAACAATGGAGTGGGATGGACTAAAGGTTGTGGGAACCTCTTCAAGATGCTAAGGACAAAGGATTGGCTAAAGCTTCAAGCTCAAGACTCTTCTCTTTATATTTTAGTGATCCAAGATCACATTGAGTCTTTAGGAAAAGCCAATACTATCAAGAAGGGATGAGGTGTTGCTTAATGAGCCTCTTGCTTTATGTGCTTAATGATATGCTTCAAAATCCTCAGCTACTTTCCCACTTCCACAAATGACCTAAACCCTAAGCCAAACTCGGTCATACCGATTCTGTCAATCCGGCGCCACCGAGTTTCACTTGTCATTTGCCACTGCCAAACCCTAGCAATTCGGTCCTACCGATAAGGATCTCGGTCTCACCGAGATGGGCTTGCAAACTCTCTGTTTCCCTTTCGTAACTTTTCGGTCTCACCGAAAGAGCGAATCAGTCCCACCGAGAATGCAAGGTAAACTCTATGTTTCCTTCTCGTAACTTTTCGGTCTCACCGAAAGAGCAAGTCGGTCCCACCGAGTTTGCCTGACCAACTCTCTGGTTAGCTAATTGCCGAACTCGGTCTCACCAAGTTTGTGCGATCGGTCTCACCGAGATTACGTTATGCCCAAACCCTAACCGAATCGGTCCTACCGAGTTGCATCTCAGTCCCACCAAAATTTCTAACGGTCACTAGGTTTACCATTTCGGTCCGACCGAGTTTGATAATCCGGTCCCATCGAGATTGGAAAACTGTGTGTAATGGTTGGATTTTGTGTGGAGGCTATATATACCCCTCCACCACCTCTTCATTTGAAGAGAGAGCCATCAGAACACATACATCATTCCTACTCATATGTTCTGAGAAAGAACCACCTACTCATGTGTTGAGACCAAGATATTCCATTCCTAACATATGAATCTTGATCTCTAGCCTTCCCCAAGTTGCTTTCCACTCAAATCTTCTTTCCACCAGATCCAAATCCTATGAGAGAGAGTTGAGTGTTGGGGAGACTATCATTTGAAGCACAAGAGCAAGGAGTTCATCATCAACACAACATTTGTTACTTCTTGGAGAGTGGTGTCTCCTAGATTGGCTAGGTCTCACTTGGGAGCCTCCGATAAGATTGTGGAGTTGAACCAAGGAGGTTGTAAGGGCAAGGAGATCGCCTACTTCATGAAGATCTACCACTAGTGAGGCAAGTCCTTCGTGGGCGATGGCCATGGTGGGATAGACAAGGTTGCTTCTTCGTGGACCCTTCGTGGGTGGAGCCCTCCGTGGACTCGCGCAACCGTTACCCTTCGTGGGTTGAAGTCTCCATCAACGTGGATGTAGGATAGCACCACCTATCCGAACCACGGGAAAAACATCCGTGTCTCCGATTGCGTTTGAATTCTCCAAACCCTTCCCTTTACATTCTTGCAAGTTGCATGTTTTACTTTCCGCTGCCTATATACTCTTTGCATGCTTGCTTGATATGTATTGTGTATGTTAAAATTGTGCCCAAACTCCACTTAAACCGAAAAAGCTTAAAAAGTGCAACTTTAGCATTAAGTGTCTATTCACCCCCCTCTAGACACTCCTTCTTCTAGATCCTACAGAAACGGGAAATCACGGCGCAATAGCAATAACAAATGTCGGAATAAAGAAGACAACACGAAGGGCATGGCAGTAAACGCCGGATTCAAAAGCTCTCGGCCAGGTCAGCAAAAGCCGCCCCCTAAAGGCACCAGGGATGAACTGTCTAGCCTCAACGAAATTCTAGACCAAGTATGTCTGATCCATAGTACCCGTGGTAAACCTGCTAATCATACCCACAGAGAATGTTGGGTCTTCAAGCAGTCCGGCAAGCTCAACGCCGTACACAAGGGGGAGGATACACCAAGTGAAGACGAGGACGAGCCTCCCAAGCAAGACACTGGGGAACAAAAGAAATTTCCACCAGAAGTCAAAACAATAAACGTGTTACACATGATCAAGGGAAAAAACAACGTGGCACTCCCAGGAAAATATATCCAAGTGCCTGTCACCGCGAAGTCCTGCCACTGGTCATCTCAACCGATCACTTTCGACCATCGCGATTACTCAGCAAGTATCCGACACACAGGATGGGCCGCCCTGGTATTAGACCCAATAATTGGCGAACATCACACGAGTCTTGATGGACGGTGGCAGCAGTCTAAACCTAATATATCAGGATACAATCCACGGGATGGGGTTAGACCCAACAAAAATTCGCCATAGCAATACTACCTTTAAAGGAGTAACACCAGGCCCAGGGGCTCATTGTATGGGCTCCCTCCTACTACAAGTTATATTCGGCTCCCCCGATAACTTCCGTCGCGAGAATTTAACCTTCCACATCGCTCCGTTCCAAAGTGGCTATCAAGCACTGCTCGGACGCGAAGCTTTCGCTCGCTTCAACGCAATACCACACTACGCCACCTTCACACTCAAGATGCCCGGTCCATGTGGCATCATTTCAGTAAAAGGAAATATCAAGCGATCTCTGCGCGCCGAAGAGAGTGCGGCTGCCTTGGCAGCCGCACAGTAAAGGCGCCCGGACCAGCAAAAGCATCCAATAGGTCGTCAAGACCTCAGACACAACTAATCGAGTCCGGCACCGCTATCTATACCGAATAAATGGTCACACCCCTATTTGTCAATACAAGGGGCTCAACGCGCGCAGACAAGTGGCAATTTCTTCTCATCTTGAATTATACATGGTTTCTTTAAAAACTATCTTTTCGCACGACAACTTTTTCACCTAAATTCCTCTCTTTTACACACGATCATCGTGCTACACCCGTCCAGGATACGGCACAACAGAGACACATGCGCAGACGTGCAGCAGGGACCCGCTCCAAGGATTCTTTTTAGATTAAGACCCTGCGTAAACCTTTTTTCTGTCTCTTGTTGATACATATCCACCATTGAGAAGGATGCTGACGTCTTGGCATGTGGCCACGCCAGAACAATGCACGTACCTGGACACAAGGGGCTTCTTACAAAGGCCATTTTTAGGCCCGATTTATACCACAAAGACCGAATACCTTAGGGAGTGTTCGGCGTCGCGAGTTTGGCCTTATATGCATCAGCTCCGAATCATTGTCTTTGGTCAAATGTTGGGTTTGCCCGGCTCCTGTGTTTTGGTGCCTTACATTCCGCTTTACCGGCTAAGGTAGCACCAGGAGAACTACTGCGATTGTGCCCTGGTTCATCCGAACGAGCACCTCAGTAGAGAAAGCCGAAAACTGACTGTCATGATATAGCGTGAGACTGGTCAACCACTCGATGACATGTTGGAATGTTAGAATTCCTCCGCCTTAACGAAGGGCCGTTTTCCGGTCAGGCATGTACGCACCCCGGGATCGGGAGAGTGCGGAGCCACCAGGGGCTATCTAGTAGCCCCACTGTCAAACTCCTATGGCTAAGTGAAAGTGCTAAAGCATTATAGTCCGATTGCCTCGCTTGCTCTGCTATCACCTCCTTATTAGGACCAAGACGTTGGGTTAAGTGTGAACACATGTTTTTTGCGAGCACCTCCGCATTATATGCGTGGGGGTTGAAGCCGACGGCTGCAATCTTTCAAGTTATACACATGTATACATAAACGGCCGCCCAGGAGGCATCATATTACTTTCAGGCAAAAGTATAAAAATAGCCTCATAAAAATTTATAAAAGCATTTCGCTTATAATGAGATTACATATCACTCAAACATAATATTTTTTGAGCACTGGGTCTCTATCAAACGAGCACCCTCAAGAACTTCTTCAAAGTAGTGCTCAGCAGCCATTCGGCCTATGGCCGAATCCCGCGCTGCAACAGTGGTAGCATCCATCTCCGCCCAGTATGCTTTAACATGCGCAAAGGCCATCCATGAGCCCTCTATGCACGCCGACCTCTTCATCGCATTAATGTGTGACACCACGTCAAGGAGCTGCTGCACCAAGCTGAAATAGCTGTTCTGTTTTGGCCTTTCCGGCCATAGCTGATCCACAACAGACCTCATGGCGAGTCCGGACAACCTATTCAGTTCGGCCCATTCAGCTAATTGGTCAGTCAATGAAAGGGGACGGTCGGAAGAATGGAATTGTGTCCAAAACAGCTGGTCCACTTCACGGTCCCGTCGGACCCTGGAAGTACTTGGCCGCATCGGCAGCGCTCGCCACCAAATCCATATACACATCCTCCGAACTCCATAGCCGATCCAAAGAGGCATACCGTGGATCTCCGAACTTCCTCCGCAACATAAGGGATTTCCCAGCTACAATATCCCCGGCTTCCCGTAGCTCCTCCTTCTTCACCCTCATAGCAGAGCAGATGTCTTTTCTCGTCGCAGCAGCTTTCTCAAGGTCCGATGCCTTCGCTAGGTTTTCCTTTTCAAGAACCCGGCAATGGTCGGCGGCGGCTTTTAATTGTATGGCCATTTTAGCCATCTTATCTCGGCTCTCGCCATGCGCGGCCTTCTTAGTTTTCAACTCTTCGGCCACCTTCAAAGCAGCCGCATTACTAAACCTCGCTTGTTCCTTGGCTCGGGCAAGTTCTGCCCGCAAGGCTTCAACAGTGGCAGCTCCATCTGCAGTCACAACATATTAAAGATACTGGCATCATGCTGCTCTTACTATGTGGCATTTACTAGATAATGACACTTACCCTGTGCCTCGTCAAGCCTTTTGTTAACAAGCTCGATCTCGGCCTCTGCCGCATCCAACTGCCGTTTTACATGGGCAAACTTGCTAGTCCGGCTAGCCACCGGAGCTTCCATCACCTGCACATAGATGCAGTATGGTTATTACCTGGGAATATGATCCTCTGTTCGTCGTTGTTTCCGACGACAACCAGAGTCTCAGGGGCTACTATCTACATAGGGCACACCTAGCATGTGCAGGACTATCATACATTATTTTACGTACCTCAAAGCCTGTCAGTAGACTCATAAAAGCTTCATGCAATCCGCTTTCGGCGGACAAAATTCTCTCCATCACCGTATTCATCAGCACACGGTGTTCATCTGAGATGGCCGCTCGCCCCACCAACTCCCTCAGAACATCCGATCGCACACCAGACGGTGCCGGACTCTTTTTTCCGCTCTCTTCGGGAGCCGGGCACTTGGAGCTTCGGGGGTTAATGGGATTATCTTCTGGCCTCACCGGACCCGAAGAGGCCCTCCCCGATGACACTTCGGGGTCGCCCGCTTCCGGAGCAGAGGAGTCCAGTGGGGGCGTTTCGCTCTCTATCATCTCTGGAAGAAGATCCCCCGAAGACGAGCTCATTTGAGAGGGGCTAAGGCCCGAACTGCAAAGATATATGCGGTGGTTATTTTCTTAGAAGTAAAAGATGGCATACCTGTACTATTAAAGTATTTCGGGTCACTTACGACTCGCTGGAGAATCGATCCCCCCACGGACTTTGTGCGGCAAAAGTACCCCCAAGGTAGGACCCTCTATGGGAGACTTTTCTCCCATTTGGAAGCTTCGGCATCCGAATCCCCGGTCGCAGTCCTTTTCCTCCGCCAGTCGTCTTCCTTCATGGAGACGCTCGCTCCCTCGGTTAGAATGGGCAGCGTTGGGGGCCCGCGTCCGCCTGTATTATCCTTCCCAGTATCTTCCTTCAAGGGCTCCGGGCAAGGTGCGACCTGGAGCATCTTTTCCAATACCGGATTGTCCAAACCCTCAGGGACGGGGGCCGAACACCGAATCAACTTTGCCTTTGTTATCCAGTCCTGGTCAAAAAGCGAACTCTCAGAAATAACTTTGTAACAAATGAGAGATAGTATGTTCGGCCGGAAGATTCCTTACCTGTTCGGCGGCGCGGTTACTGCTCAGGCCCACGTCCTCGGTGATTTCCGGACACTCTACCTGAGGTCCGAAGAATGACTTGTACATCGCCTCGTGCGTCAGGCCGAGGAAATTTTGAATGACACGCGGTCCCTCGGGATTGAACTCCCACAAGCGAAGGGGCCGGCGTTTGCAAGGCTGGACTTGGCGAACCAGCATAACTTGTATTACCGCAACCAAACTAAAATCTCCATTGAAGAGATCTCGAATGCGGCTTTGCAGTATAGGCACGTCCTTGGCTGGACCCCAGCTCAGACCTCTGCTGATCCATGACATCAGTTGTGGTGGAGGGTCCGAGCGGAAAACAGGGGCGGCCGCCCACTTGGCACTTCTAGGAGCCATGATGTAGAACCACTCCTGTTGCCACAATTCAGACACCTCTAGACTGGAACCTTTGGGCCATGGAGCTCCCGTCATCTTGCGTATTGAGGCACCTCCACACGCTACATGTTGCCCCTCGATCATCTTCGGCTTTACTTCAAAGGTCTTGAGCCACAGGCCAAAGTGAGGGGTAACCCGGAGGAAGGCCTCACACATGACAATAAATGTCGTGATGTGAAGAAAGGACTCCGGAGCTAGATCATGGAAATGTAGCCCATAATAAAACATCAAACCCTTGACGAAAGGATCCAGAGAAAGGCCTAGACCTCGGAGGAAGTTGGAGACGAACACGACGCTCTCGTTGGGTTTGGGGGAGGGGACGGCCTGCCCTCGGGCAGGCAGCCGATGCACAACCTCAGCGGTCAGATATCTGGCCTCCCTCAAATTTTTGATGTCTTCTTCCGTGACGGAGGAAGGCACCCATCGGCCTTGAAGGCTAGATCCGGACATGATTAAAGGTTTGGAGCACCTGACCTGAACTTTCGGTGTTTGAGCTTAAGTAGGGGAAGGATTCGATTGAGCACAGGAGGGAAAAAAGTAAAAGCCTTGTCCCTTTATAAAGAGGGTGAATATCAAGCGTCCTCTCCGTGGCCGTTTGGACTTGCCTATAGTCTAGGAGTCCTAGAAGCGGTTGGGTTACCCACGCCCATATTGATGAGAATCCCGGAATAAGGGGACACGATCTCTGCTTTAACAAGACATGCCAAGGAAACCGCCTCGCATGACACGCTGAGGTGGGACAATAAAACGATTCGAATAAAGGCCTGGCCGTGGTGCGTCACACTACGGAATATGTCAACATATTAGATTTGTGTAAATATTATTCTCTCTATGGCAATATGTGGAAACTTATTTTGTAGAGTCGGACACTATCTTTGTGTTCAAAATCTTCTATGAAGTACTTGGAGGAGGAACCCGCCTTGCAATGCCGAAGACAAACTGCGCGCCGGACTCATCGTCATTGAAGCCTGGTTCAGGGGCTACTGAGGGAGTCCTGGACCAGGGGGTGTCCGGATGGCTGGACTATATCTTCAGCCAGACTCCTGGACTATGAAGATACAAGATTGAAGACTTCGTCCCGTGTCCGGAAGGGACTTTCCTTGGCGTGGAAGGCAAGCTTGGCGACACGGATATGCAGATCTCCTACCATTGTAACCGACTTTGTGTAACCCTAACCCTCTCCGGTGTCTATATAAACCGGAGGGTTTTAGTCCATAGGACAACCTACAGAACAACAATCATACCATAGGCTAGCTTCTAGGGTTTAGCCTCTCCGATCTCGTGGTAGATCTACTCTTATACTACTCATATCATCAATATTAATCAAGCAGGACGTAGGGTTTTACCTCCATCAAGAGGGCCCGAACCTGGGTAAAACTTCATGTCCTTTGCCTCCTGTTACCATCCGGCCTAGACGCACAGTTCGGGACCCCCTACCCGAGATCCGCCGGTTTTGACACCGACAGTACTGTTCTGCCCTAAACACAATTTTAGGGTTGTTAAACATGCAAAGTGATGCCACCATGTTAAACTAGACATTTTTCTACCCATTTACATATAAAGATTATTAAATTTGGAGCTACGGTTATTTAGTTATGAATTAAAGCATTTTAGCATGGCAATTAAGCAAATACATGCAAACAACAATCTAAACATTTTAGACATAGATGAAAGTGGCATATTATGAAACTACACAAAATTCTAAGCAATTCATATACAAATTATTTTAATATGATGCACGGTTGGTGAGTTATAATATGCGTGATGTTGGAGGGATTTTCTGCAAAACTGGTTTACACTGGATAATTAACAAATTCGTTCGGCAGAAAAAAAGACTGGGCCGAAATAGGGCTGCAGGGCTGCGAGCTACGGTCCCGACGAGCACAGGGAGGCGCGGAGGTCAAAGAGGGGGATCCGGCACAGATGGAGCTCCGGTGCGAAATCCATGGAGGCCGACGCGCCTTGTTCTCCCTGTGAGAGAAAACAGAGGGAGGTGGAGAGAGTTACAGGAAGGAGAGAGGAAGGAGGGAATAGAAGGGGAAGGAGGAGACAGGAGGCTGGCCTGGCGATGTAGTAGGTGGCCGACGGCTGAAGTCCGGTTGCCTGCTCCGGCGAGGAGCTGCAGGCACGAAGAGGAGTTCGAGCAGGGGGGATCGCGTGCTGGTGATTGGATGGGGAAAACGAGGGAGGCAGGCGCTGTGGTAGGTGGATCGAGAGGAGTGGCTGGTTGGTTCGGTGCCAAAATTGAGGAGGGGAAAGTGGTGGCTACTGATTTGGATCGAGGGAGATCCTGGGGAAGAGGGGAGTAGGTCGGGTGGCGGCGGAAGGGAAGGATGGATGTGACAAGCCTAAAAAACTAGGGTATGACTGATATATATAGCATATAGATTTTTGGGTAGGGGCTACCTCGTCCCTCTGATCGTAATCGGACGGTCGAGAAAATATATGTTAGGAAGTCCAATTAACAAAACGGAGATGTTTTGTAGATGTTTGGGGATGATCCGAACCCAACGGTGACGACTATCAGGGTCGGGTTCGGGACAGTTTCGGACGCGCGCGCGGGGAGGGCCGCGGGCTGACGAGAGAGGTCAGGTTGGGCTTGGCGGTAGGCAGTGGACTGTGTAGACGGTCTCGAGCTGAGAGAAGAGAAGAGAGAGAGGTCGACGACTGTTTTCGGAGGCCGAAAACGTCCGACATTAAACCGGCTATACTGCCGCTATAGTTATCCGTTGGGGCATAAACAGACTCCGAATGCGATGAAACTTGGCAGGCGTCCTACCTACAACAAAACAAAACCGCGTGCCAACTTTCAACCCATTCCGAGAACATTTTCCGGCCACTTATAAAATGATATTTCGGACGTGCCGCAGGCGCGTGCAAGTGTGTCTGGTCTCAGACCGGACAACAGAGGGAACTGGGGGAACCCGGATGGATGCACGTTTTGAAAACATGATGACATGGAAATATGCAACACACAAGTAAATGACATGGCAAAGACAGCGAATAACTGGAAGACACCTGGCGCGTCAGTCTCGGGGCGTCACAACACTCCACCACTATAAGAGGATCTCGTCCCGAGATCTAGGATGGCACCGGAGGGTAAACGGAAGAGGAAAGAAGAGGTAAAACAAAGTTGCTTCTTTGACAAACGAGTGAAACCACGAACCTTGAGAGGTTGAACAAATTGAAAGAAAGAAAGAAAGAACACAACAGAGTTGAACGAATTTGAGAGCACTCTGGTAGAAAAGAGAAACAAGGAACATTACTAGAACCTTGTAGGTTGAAAGACATAAGAAAAGGGATTGCAATGGACAAGAAGTACAAGCAAGCACTCCGGTTGAAACGAGATGTACAAGGAACGATAAAGATCAATTACGACAACACTCCGGTTGGAAATGGAAGGTAAGAATATGAACTTGTCAAAATGAAAGCACTTGGATGAGACTCCGGTTAGAAGAGGAATGATAGACACAACACTTGGGTTAAAACAAGATAGGGAAGGAATAAGAATGATGAAATTTGGGCAGCACTCCAACTGTAAATGGAAAGAATTCAACATGAACTAGACAAAACAAGATGATGGGTCGAAGAGAGCAACATCACAATGCCTCCGGAACAAATGTAAGAATGGAATCAAAAGAATGGAGGAGAAAACAACATCTTCTACCTCAAATGAGCTTGAAAAAGCATCTTTATGAGAAGGGTCGAACAGAGTTGTTGGAAAAACCAACAACGAAAAGAGTAAGCTTGTAGTGGGCTTATGGTAAGCATCTCAAAACTGAGGTGAAATTCTGCCACCGAAAGCAATGATTGATCGGGAACAAAGAAGAGATGAAAACTTCTTCCACCAAGATGATAGAGAGATAACTTGAATCCTTGATAATCACCACAATAACAACATTCCTTAGGGAAGGCTTTAGGTGAAATATGACACAAGATAACTCCAACGAAGAGATTGGTGGATTAAAAACATCTCAATCTTGACAACATGGGAAATCTTGAAACACGAACTCAAATTGTCAAGAGTGACATAACACCACCTCAAAAGATAAGATAGGAAGAACTGCACATAGAAATGCAAGATGAAGAATGTTTGAACTCCTCTGAAAAGAATCTTGATGAGCACTACAAGAAGGAATTAAATCCTTTGTGAACCAACATGTAGAACCTCCATGAAGAACTCCGGTAACAAAAGGATGATAAAAAAAGAGAAGTTGAAAACACAAGGTGAAGCCTTGTAATGATATAAATGGATCTTCATGGTGATGAGAGCTTGGAACTCCGGGAAAAGAAAAAGATGAGACAATTGAAATCAAGAATTTTGATGAACCTCCGAAATAAGGAATTGAATTTACTCGATGAAACAAGAATAAGAATTACATTATGCTTATCCTTCACCAATTTAAATTGATGACAAGCAATGGATTTGGCATACTACTTATTCTCGTAGAAAGGATTAAGATAGATATAGCGCAAACTTGAATAAGGTCTTGATGGAACCACCGGTGAGGTTTGGAAACAACGAATGAATTGATATGATACTGAAGGGAGAGAAATCTCGAACCGAACCACCGTAAGAATTGAAAATGGAAGAAGAAAAGTTAAAGCAACACCGGGAAGAATTAGAGAACGAATGAAGATACTTGAGGGGATTTAGCTACAAGAGAACGAATAGATCACGAGATGATTATAGAATATTTGAATGATGCACCGTTAAGATTTGGAGAACGAGAGCTGAAAGCTGAGAATGAATAAACCCGAAATGATGGCCTCTGGAGAACCAGACTAAAAAGACTCCTAAACTGCTCCAGATGGGTGAAAAGAATTCTCACAATTGAAAACAATGATGAGAGGATGGCTGTAACGCCCCGGACACACCCGCCGGTGGTCGTTACTCCTGGCGGGATCTAGACTGGCCCCACAGATCAATGCTAGTCTTTTTTGCGCACTTTGTCCTCACTCGTGCGCACCCGGAAGCAACTTCCCGGTCGCTCACCCATCCTGACACTACTCCAAGCTGAGCACGCTTAACTTTGGAGTTCTGTCCGAATGGGCTCCCAGAAAAGAAGGAATTCCTTATTGATATGAGTAGTCTATCATCCCTATTAAGCCAGGCTATCACATACACCCCCACTCAGAGGAACCGACGTCCTCGTCGGGCCACAGGAACGTTCCCTCTTGGCACAACCGTCTGTGCATCCAGTCCGGTACATGTGCCATGTCGGGTGCCACGACGGGTCACAAACGTCATGAACAACATGACCGCGCACCTGTCCGCAACCATCCGTGTAACCACGAGGGTCGGCTCTGATACCAACTTGTAACGCCCCGGACACACCCGCCGGTGGTTGTTACTCCTGGCGGGATCTAGACTGGCCCCACAGATCAATTCTAGTCTTTTCTGCGCACTTTGTCCTCACTCGTGCGCACCCGGAAGCAACTTCCCGGTCGGCCACCCATCCTGACACTACTCCAAGCTGAGCACGCTTAACTTTGGAGTTCTGTCCGAATGGGCTCCCAGAAAAGAAGGAATTCCTTATTGATATGAGTAGTCTATCATCCCTATTAAGCCAGGCTATCACAATGGCATAAAGCTAGCACCATGAACCTTTGGAAGAACGGGTAAGGATTTAAGAGGAACTCCTCTTCGGTCTTCGAATCCGAGAATGACGACGGAAAACACCACCATTATAATTCATGAGACACCCCGGGAAAAATGAAAGCGAAGAGGTTGAGCCAACAATGAAAAGAGTTTGAAAGATCTTGGGGAAAGGCATTTGACTGATGATGATTCATTCTCACGTCAAACTTCGAAAAGAATTTAGGATAGCTCCGGGAAAATTAGAAGAGTCAGGTAAGATCCTGGGAAAAGACCTGTGGGTTAGGGCCCATTCAAGAGAAACACCATTGAAATGATTTGAAGAGAGATTGCACTGGTTGAATTAAATGGCCAGAATGAGATAACAACCTCGAAAAGAACTTGAACGAAAGCAGAGTGGAAACACGAATCTGCGAGATATCTTCAGCACTCCGGAACAATTGAATAGCAAGAGGTGAAAGATTAAGAGGTGCAACAGCATGGGAAGGCATTTGAAACAATGAAAGGAATAAGATCAACACCAAAAACTTGAATTGAATCCACCGGAGAAGAAAAATAATTAAGAATGATGAACTTGAAGCTTTTGAGCATCTCCGCGAGAATCACCGGATAAGAACATTGACGGAAAAGAATGGAGAGGCTTCCCATCAATAAGATGGATACTTGATTAAGAAATCCGAGTCCTTGAAGAAAAAGGGTGGGAGGGCGGGAAAACAAAGCCAACTTCAGACGGATGAAACAAATAATGTTGGGAAAACCGAGAGGTGATCTTGCAGATGTTGAAAACGATCGGATCCACTTGTAGAGAAACACGCCGGTTGAAAAGGATTAACATGACAATCTCGATTAACATGAAGGATTTGTATTCACATAGGAGTATGAGAACACCTGCTTAGGAAAGGTATGGAATCAACACTTGACTTCGAAGCAACTCGAATACCACAACTCAACACAAAACAAAGGATTGGCTTGCAGAATAAGCCGGAAACAAACATAAGAAAGACCCCATGTCGTATCATGTGTCTATTAGAAAGATATCCTACGATATACTTGAATTCCCACTTATAAACTCCCGAAACTTTCCGGTTATGCAATAAGGTGTTGGGGATACAGGGGAAGCATAATATCTCACCCAAACTAACAATACCTACATCCAGCTGTATCCATCCTTCAACACATAACCAAGAAACCTTCAGAAATCATTTACCTCAACCTTCGAAAAGCATCCATTATACGAGTTATGGCAATACTACCGAACTCCCGCCCTAGTATTGGGTGGCATCGAGGTTATCTCACCAACAACTGCATAAAAGAGATTTTCGATGTCGGCGAACTCAGGTATTCCAGAACTGCAATGATAAAATTGTGATGACAACACCTCGGAGCTCAACTCCATGGGACACTGCCACAACCCCTAAATGTCAAGAGGCACCAAGAACAATGGTCTCATCACAAAACCATCGGAACAATTCCAAGATACCCGCGTGATCCTAATTTTTTTCGTGAAATTTGAGAAGAGAAGAGTCAAAACTCTACGTCAGGAGGCCTCACCAGAGTGATGAAGGGACTGAGGAGTAAAAAGAATCCTACTCTCCGATACACACACACACACACACACACACATACATAATCCTATAAGACTCAAAACATTTCTCTAGACTCAACAACACCAATGATTCGATCAAGCAGGGGGCTCCTAAGTCGGGGAAGGCTCTGATTACCAACTTGTAACACCCACGATGCGGCTATATCTCCCACGTGTCGGAGCATGACTTAGAGGCATAACCGCATGGTAGGCATGTCGCAAGAGGGGCAATCTTTACACATCCCATGTACTGAATAAAAAAGGGATAAAGAGTTGGCTTACAATCGCCACTTCACACAATACATAAATATAGCATTACATCATCCAGAATACAATCAAGGTCCGACTACGGAACCAAAATAAAGAAAGACCACCCCTAATGCAAAAGATCCCTGATCGCCCCAATTGGGCTCCACTACTGATCGAAAGTAAACGAAACAACACAACAAACACGATCTTCAATGAGCTCCCTCTTGAGCTCAGCTGTGTTATCTGCACTGGTAGCAACGACACCTGCAAGCTGGTTTTGGAAGTAATCTGTGAGTTGTGGGGACTCAGCAATCTTACACCCGCGAGATCAAGACTATTTAAGCTTATGGGTAGGAAAGGGTAGTGAGGTGGAGCTGCAGCAAGCACTAAGCATATATGGTGGCTAACATACGCAAATAAGAGCGAGAAGAGAAGCAACGCAACGGTCGTGAACTAGAAGTGATCAAGAAGTGATCCTGAAACAACTTACGTTCAAGCATAACACAAGAACCGTGTTCACTTCTCGGACTCCGCCGAGAAGAGACCATCACGGCTACACACGCGGTTGATTCATTTTAATTAAGTTAAGTGTCAAGTTCTCTACAACCGGACATTAACAAATTCCCATCTGCCCATAACCGCGTGCATGGCTTTCGAAAGTTCAAAACCCTGTAGGGGTGTCCCAACTTAGCCCATCACAAGCTCTCACGGTCAATGAAGGATATTCCTTCTCCTAGGAAGACCCGATCAGACTCGGAATCCCGGTTACAAGACATTTCGACAATGGTAAAACAAGACCAGCAAAGACACCCGATGTGCCAACAATCCCGATAGGAGTCGCACGTATCTCGTTCTCAGGGCAACACCGGATGAGACTACCTACGAGTAAAACCAAACCTCAAGTTTCCTCGAGGTGGCCCCGTAGGCAGCTCGGTTCGGACCAACACTTAGAGAAGCACTGGCCCGGGAGGGGGGGGGGGTTAAAATAAAGATGACCCTTGGGTTGGCTGATGTAGCGACCTGACTCGAATGGATCAAGTCTACTGTGCTCCGGTGTCATCCCTGGATCAGTAATGCTGACACCACACAGTACTTCGAAGGATTTATAGCAGAGTGGCAATCACACACTTATTATATCGGTGTCTCAAAGAGAACTTATTACAATAATATGGCTTAAGGCCATCTAATATCGATAACAGCGGAAGACTTGGAAGGTAAATGGGTCCATCAACTCCAACGGCATCACTGAGTATAGAACCACGACCTAAAAGCACCTTAATTGTCGTCTGAAAAGTCTGCAACATTAACGTTGCAGCCCGAAATGGGTCAGCACATGGAATATGCTGGCAAGGTAACACATAGAGAATGATTGAATGAAACAGCTATACTACATGCATATTTGGCTGGTGGAAAGCTCTATGGTTACTGTTTTGCGTAAAGCTAGTTTTTCCCTACTGCAAAGGAATAAATTTATTTAACTATCATGGTGGTTGTTAAACATTGAGAATGGTTGACAGCATTCTCAATCCCAATTAAAAGTAGTCATCAATAACCCAACAATATTAATTTAGAAGTAACATGATGAGATTCACATGATATTCAAGTACTAGATACTCAAGATGTCCATAACCGGGGACACGGCTAATCATGATTAGTTTGTTACACTCTGCAGAGGTTTGCGCACTTTTCCCCACAAGACTCGATCGCCTCCGTTGGATTTCTCGCACTACCGGTGTTTGAGAAACGGATGACCGAGACACAGTCTTTCAGAAGCGCTAGCACCTTACGATGGATAGACCGGTACACCTACTTTCCCCTACATCTGCTAGTCTACCCTGTAAGAGTTCGCACGACTTAGTCAACTATGCCAGAGCCCATATTGGCTTGTGGCTGCACACGTAAGTATTTAGCATGAAAGATCTTATGATCCCTTTGAGCCTGGGTGGCGGTCCAAAATAAAACAGGCAAGTCCTGATAGACATCAGGTGCCTCAATCCACCCAGATGTGTGTTTAAGTTGCCACCTTAGATAAACCATTAAAATTATCAATCTCACATCTGTCATGGATATCACTCACCCAATCCACGTCTACTAGCATAGCATGGCATAATAAGCAAACGTAGAAGTAACTCCCAAAGGTTTCATAATAAACAGGTAATAGGTACTACCTCATCTACTTCCCAACCCACAATTTAATTAGATCCTAATCATGCAATGTGTGAGGATGGATCTAATGCAATAAAACTGGGTTGTAGAAAAGGTATGATCAAAGTGTTACTTGCCTTGCTGATGATCCGCGAGTCCTAGAGATTCAAAGTAACAGGCGGCGCAATCCGGGTAATCTATCGCAGACAAACAACAAGCATACAATAAGTACTCATCTAATGCATAGGTAAAACTCGAACAAGAGATCGAACCAGATAGTTCAACTTAAGAACTCCGGTTGCAAAGAAAGAACGAACTGAACAAAGCAACGGAAAACAAACGGCGGAAGAAAACAGCTCGGTTCTAGCAAGTTGAAACTAGGTCAAGTTTTACAGTAGCAAAAACTTAGTTAAAGTTGATTAGTCGGAATGACGGTTTTGAAACGAAACTCCAGGCGCTTGAATCACCTGATTCCAATAAACGAGAGAGAAGATAAACTAGAACGAAGATCGGATCTGAGATCGCGATCGCGGAATAAATCCGATGAAAAGAAAAAGAAGAACGGTTAAACGAACGGACGTTCGTTAACCGGGAATAATCCGGTGATCACGTTCGTTAAGACGAACGGTCTGGTGAACGGTCTCTAGACAACTAAACCGGAAATAAAACGAATCCGATCTAGGGTTTCGAGAAAAGAAAACCGAACGAAAAACCGATCTAGAAAACCGGAACGGTTTAGAGAAGAACCGGAAAGAAAACGAATCGGAAGAGAAGAAAAGAATCGGAACGGTTTAGAAGAAAAACCGAATCGTGGAAAGAAGAAGAGACGCGGCGCGGCTACCTCGGCGAGGCTCCGGCGAGGTGCTCCGGCGCCGGTGATGTAAGGTGGCGGCGGCGTGGGCAAGGGGCGGCGGCGGCGCTAGGGCAAGGGCGGCACTGCACTAGGGCGGCGGCGGCTTGGGCGCGGCGCGGGTGAGGGGCGCGGTGCTTGGTTTGATGTGGGTTTAGAGGGGGGGTGCTTGGGTATTTATATAGGTGAGGGGAGAGATTGCTTGGGGGAGGGGACAAGAAATAAGAGAAGGAGAGGGAGAGGAGATTGGAGTCCTAGTGGGACTCCACTTGGGGGCGGCGGCGGCCTCCTGCGCGCTGGCACGTGGCGCGGCGATGGCCTGGCCTGGCCGGCCGGCCTGCTGGCTGGGCCTTGGCCCAAGGCGCTGCGATTTTTTTTAAATCGGTTTCGCTCGCAGAAAAACACAGAAAAAGAAATCTAAACGAACTCCAAAACTCCCAAAGTAAATTTTCCCCAACTCCTAAAATTGAGTCGAACAGAATGAACTTTTCTCGGGACCTAGATGCAAATTTTGAAAAAGCGCATTTTTCCCTATCCAAATAAAAGGCAAATAAAACTCCAACAAAATCCAATGATCCTCTCTTTCAAAATTTGAGAAAACTCAAATATGAAAATGACGAAATCTCCAACTCTCTCCGAGGGTCCTTGAGTTGCGTGAAATTTCTAGGATCAACCAAAATGCAAGAAAATATGATATGCATGATGATCTAATGTATAACGTTCCAAATTGAAAATTTGGGATGTTACAAACCTACCCCCCTTAAGATGAATCTCGCCCTCGAGATTCGGGTTGGCTAGAAAATAGGTGAGGGTGGTCCTTGAGCAAATCTTCTTCTCTCTCCCAGGTGGCTTCATCCTTTGAGTGGTGGTTCCGCTGAACTTTGCAAAACTTGATAACCTTGCTGCGGGTAACTCTGCTGGCAAACTCGAGAATCTTGACTAGTTTCTCCTCATACGTCAAGTTGTCCTTCAACTGAATCGCTTCTACCGGTACTGTATCTCTTAGCGGTATCTCTGCCATCTCGGCGTGACATTTCTTCAGCTGAGAAACATGGAATACGTCATGAACTCCTGACAGTCCCTCTAGTAATTCCAACTTATAAGCGACTTCTCCCATACGTTGTAAGATCTTATATGGTCCAACGAAACGTGGTGCTAATTTTCCCTTAACTCCAAAGCGCTTAACTCCTCGAAGTGGGGATACTCGGAGATACACCCTGTCTCCGGTTTCGTAAACTGTCTCCTTGCGTTTAGAATCTGCGTAGCTCTTCTGCCTGGACTGGGCTACCTTGAGCCTATCGCGAATCAACTTAACTTTCTGTTCAGACTCCTTAATCAAATCTGGTCCAAAGAACTGACGGTCTCCAACTTCGCCCCATGACAACGGTGTCCTGCACCTCCTTCCGTATAAAGCTTCG
Source organism: Triticum monococcum (assembly GCA_034509565.1). NCBI lineage: Eukaryota > Viridiplantae > Streptophyta > Magnoliopsida > Poales > Poaceae > Triticum > Triticum monococcum. The sequence continues at coordinate 529,653,744 of CM067846.1, forward strand.
AAAGGTGCCATCTTCAAACTGGTTTGGTAACTGTTGTTATAAGAAAACTCCGCATACGGCAAATTATCGTCCCAACTAGATCCTTAATCTCGTGCACAAGCTCTCAGCATATCCTCCAAAATCTGATTGACTCTCTCGGTCTATCCATCTGTCGGCGGATGAAAAGCGGTACTAAACTCTAGCCTGGTTCCCAAAGTTTCATGCAACTGATTCCAAAACTTTGAGGTAAATTGGGTTCCTCTGTCTGATACAATACTCCTTGGAACTCCATGCAAACAAATGATCCTAGTCATGTATATCTTTGCCAACTTAGCACTGGTGTAAGTGGTCTTAACTGGAATGAAATGTGCTACCTTCGTCAAACGATCAACTACTACCCATATCGAGTCATATCCTGCTTTCGTCCTGGGTAGTCCTGTGATAAAATCCATGCCTATCTTATCCCACTTCCATTCGGGTATCGGCAGTGGTTGCAACAATCCGGCTGGCTTCTGATGTTCTGCCTTCACCCTATGACATACGTCACAAACTGCTACATATGCTGCAATATCCTTCTTCATTCCGGTCCACCAGAATGTTTCCTTCAAATCCAAATACATCTTGGTATTTCCTGGGTGAATCGAATAGGGTGAATCATGTGCCTCTTGCAGAATCAACTTCCTGATCTCTAGGTCATTTGGCACATAAACACGGTCCTCAAACCATAGGGTATCGTGCTCATCCTCACGAAATCCCTTCGCTTTCCCTTTGCTTAGTTTCTCCTTTATAGAAGCAATCTCCTTGTCAGATTTCCGAGCCTCTCTGATTTTATCCATCAATGTTGACTGAATCTCCAATGCTGCTACATAGCCTTTCGGAACTATCTCTAAACTTAGTTCACGAAGGTTTTCTGCTAACTCCTTGGGTATTTCTCCCGTCATCAACGTATTGACATGGCTCTTGCAGCTCAATGCGTCAGCTACTACATTAGCTTTACCGGGATGGTAATGCAATCTCATATCATAATCCTTGATGAGCTCCAACCATCTCCTTTGTCTGAGATTCAACTCCTTCTGCGTGAAAATGTACTTCAAACTCTTGTGATCCGTGTACACCTCGCAATGATTTCCAATGAGGAAATGTCTCCATGTCTTCAATGCATGCACTACGGCTACTAGCTCCAAATCATGTGTAGCATAATTCAATTCATGAGGCTTCAGTTGTCGTGAAGCATACGAAACAACTTTCCCTTCCTGCATAAGCACTGCTCCAAGTCCTCGACGTGAAGCGTCGCAATATACCTCATAATCCTTGGTTTGATCTGGCAAAATCAACACTGGTGAGGTAACCAATCGTTTCTTCAACTCCTGGAAACTAGCCTCACACTCCTCAGTCCAATTTAATTTGGTATCCTTCTTCAACAACTCCATCATAGGCTTCGCAATCTTTGAAAAATTCTCAATGAATCTCCAGTAGTATCCTACGAGTCCAAGAAAACTTCGGATCTCTCCAACTGTCGTTGGTGCTTCCCATTCGGTTACGGTCTCAACCTTTGTGGGGTCAACTGCTATCCCTTCTCCGGATATAACATGTCCGAGGAATCCTACTTCCTTCAACCAAAACTCACATTTGCTAAATTTGGCATATAACTGATGTTCCCTTAGTTTCTCCAAAACCAAACGCAAATGTTCCTTATGCTCTTCTTCATTCTTCGAATAAACCAGGATATCATCAATGAACACTACGACGTACTTATCCAAAAACTCCATAAACACTTTGTTCTTCAGGTTCATAAAATAGGCAGGTGCGTTAGTCAATCCAAATGACATAACGGTATACTCATACAGTCCATATCTTGTGGTGAATGCTGTCTTAGGAATATCCTGTTCTCGGATCTTCAACTAGTGGTACCCTGATCGCAAGTCGATTTTGGAAAACACTTTAGCTCCTTGCAAATGATCAAACAGATCATTTATCATTGGCAGTGGGTACTTGTTCTTGATTGTTGCTTCATTTAATCCACGGTAATCAACAACCATCCGTAATGATCCATCCTTCTTCTCCACTAGAAGTACGGGTGATCCCCAAGGCGAAGAACTTGGGCGTATGTTAGTTTTCTCCAATAACTCCTTAATCTGATTCTTAATTTCTACCAAATCCCTTGCAGGCATCCGGTATGGTCTCTTTGATATTGGGCCTGTACCTGGCAACAACTCAATCAAAAACTCAATGTCTCTATCCGGTGGCATGCCTGACAACTCTTCCGGAAATACATCAGGGTAATCCTTCACCATTGGTAGTTCCTCCTGCACAACTCCTGTTATGCAATTTACTTGTGTCCTATTTGGCACATGCCGGGATAGATGCTTGATCCTTCTTCCTTCTGGCGTTGTAAGCAAAATTGACTTACTAGCACAATCGATGTTTCCTCCATACATCGACAGCCAATCCATACCGAGAATTACATCCAAACCTTGGGATTCCAGAATAATTAAATCTGTTGGAAAAACATGCCTTCCTATGCTTAATGGCACTTGAAAGCATCCTTGACTGGCCATGTATTCTGCTCCTGGCGAACTTACTAGCTGTAACGCCCCATATGTAACCTTCCCCAAATGTACTCCGACTCTTGCCATTTCCGGCATTAAGTTATATTTAATTCTCGGGTTCGGGTCTTTGCCTCCATGTGTTGTTTCGTTTTTCGTGCATCTCATATCATGTCGTCACGTGCATTGCATTCGCATACATGTTCATCTCATGCATTCGAGCATTTTTCCCGTTGTCCGTTTTGCATTCCGGCGCTTCGTTCTCCTCCGGTGGCCATTTCTAGCTTTCTTTCGTGTGTGGGGATTAAACATTTCCGGATTGGGCCGAGACTTGCCATGCGGCCTTGGTTTACTACCGGTAGACCGCCTGTCAAGTTTCGGGTCATTTGGACTTCGTTTGATACTCCAACGGTTAACCGAGGGACCGAAAAGGCCTCGTGTGTGTGCAGCCCAACACCCCTCCATTTTGGCCCAAAACCCACCAAACTCAGCTCCTTCGTCTCGGTCGTTCGATCACGATCGTGTGGGCGAAAACCACACCTCATTTGGACTCTCCTAGCTCCCTCTATGCCTATTTATACCCCCTCCATTTCGGATCTCGTCTTCCTCCTCCGAAACCCTAATTTCCTAGATCCGCTGCTCCTCCCGCCGACGGACACGTCCGATTCGGGCCGGACGTGTCCGCCCCGCCGCCGCCAGCCACCCACCGCGCGCCACGTGGCAGGCCAGCCGCTGCCGCCGCCGCGGCCCGCCAGGCCCAAGGCCGGCCCCCGCCTCCGCCTCGCCTGGGCCGCGCCCCGCGCCCGTCCTCCTCCCGAGCGCCGCCCTTGCCCCGCCGTCCGGCGCCGCCCCACCACGCCGCTCCGTCGCCCGCCATTCCGCCGCCCGCCGCCGCACCGCGCTCCGGCGACCGAGCCGCCGCGGCCACCGCCCTCGTCCTCCGGCGATCCCCGCCGCTCCGGCGTCCCACGCCGGCTGGAGCCGCTCGGGCAGCGGCCTCCCCGCCGTCCTCCGGCGCCGATCTGGCCGTCGAGCCCCAGCCCGAGCTCCGGCAAGCCCTGTTCCGGCGAGATCCGGCCGCCTCGGTTCGCGCGCCGGACGAACCCTAGATCTGGGTTGACCTTTTTTCCTTCCCCCTCATATTTTTTATGCTCATGTTTGACCTGCCATAACTTTGCATCCGTAGCTCCGATTTGGGCGTATGATATGTCAAATTCTTCATCTCGACGAGTACATCATTTCATTCCATTGCATCATTTGCATTTGAGGTCATCTGGTTGCCCAAAATGGTGTTGGAAGGAGGCATGTTGAGTTAAATTGCAGATCCGTTAATCCAACATGCACTTTTGTCATTTTTGCCATATTTAATCCGTGCATGATATGCCTGTGCCCCTTTGGGATGAATTGTTAAGCATGTTGTCTTCTTTCCAGAGGTGCCTTCCATGTATTTTTAGGATGTGTGTGTTGTCTTGTGCAAGCTTGCGAAGAGGGCTACCTGAGATTTCAGATTTCAGGGACTTAGTGATTTTCACTAAGTCTGAGCCGTTTCAGTTCACGATGCTATATGCCCGGCTTGTTTCCTAGTGATCCATGCCTCTTTTGAGGATGATCAGTAAGAGTGATTTGTTATGCTTGTTGTGCTTAATCCATCCATGTCTTTACTTGTTACGTTGGAGCACTCTAGGTTGACTCAATCGAGCTCAACTTTTGGATAGTTGCTGTTTTGGGCAGATCGTTAACTCTTTTGCGATTTTGCCGGAGTGATTGCTAGTGATCTATGCATGCTATGCCATTGTTCTTGCCATGTCTAGCTAGAATTTTGTGCCTTCTTAATGGATATATGCTTGCCTTGTCATGACTTGCACCGTAGTGAGAGCACCGAGCTCATTTATATGCCTCCGTGAGTTATTATTTCAGCATGTCCCAGTTTTCACTAAGTCTGAAAACTGTTTGTGTTTCATCGATGTTCGTGTGCTCGGTAGAGTATTTTGTGAACCCTTTTGGCCCCAGGTCATGTTGGGTGTTTTGTTAAGCTTATTGAGTAGCTCCATGCCATGCTCTTACTTGCCATGTTCAGGTTTTCCTTCATGTTGTTTTGCTGCTCCGAAGAGAGCATCGTGGTCTGAAATTTCAGACTAGCGTTAATTTCGCTAAGTCTAAAATCTGTTTTGCTTGTTCAGTTTTGCCATGCTTGTTTGAAGCCCTTAGTGGATGAATTTGCCTATGCCTCAGTCATGATGATTTGATAAGCTTGATGAGTAACTCACTGCCATGTAATTTGTTTTCATGTTGGGTGGCTGTAGCATGTTCATTTTGTTGCATTTAGGAGGCATGTTGCTGTAAATCGCAGATCGGTTCATTTAGTAAAACGCTTGCCATTTCTTAACCGTAGCTCCGATTGCCATGATCTTTATATCGTTTTCAGGGGATTTCTTCCCCTCTATCCAGTGGCACACTTGGATTTCCAAGTTGAGGCCAGGTTCATGCATTTCCTGTTACATGTTGCATTCTTGCATCCCGCATCGCATCCCGCATAGCATATCATCTTTGCATCTTATTGGTTGCCTTTGCACGTGGTTGATTGTATCCTTGTTGCTTGTTTGTGTTGTTGGGTAGAGCCGGGAGACAAGTTCGCTAATGAGGAGCCCATTGAGTTTGCTTTTGAGGATCCAGTCAATTCCGACAACTGTGCAGGCAAGATGATCACACCCTTGAAATCACTACTATCTCTGCTATGCTAGTTTGCTCGCTCTTTTGTTTTGCCAATGCTACGATGCCTACCACTTGCTTGTCAGCCTCCCAATTGCCATGATTGAGCCTCTAACCCACCTTTGTCCTAGCAAACCATTGATTGGCTATGTTACCGCTTTGCTCAGCCCTTCTTATAGCGTTGTTAGCTGCAGGTGAAGATTGGAGCCGTTCCTTGTTGGAATATTTATTTACTTGTCGGGATATCATTATATTGCTATGTTATCTTTACTTACCTATATACTTGGTAAAGGGTGGAAGGCTCGGCCTCTCGCCTAGTGTTTTGTTCCACTCTTGCCGCCCTAGTTTCCGTCATATCGGTGTTATGTTCCCGGTTTGTTGCGTCCCTTACGCGGTTGGGCTATAATGGGAACCCCTTGATAGTTCGCCTTGATTAAAGCTTTTCCAGCAATGCCCAACATTGGTTTTACCATTTGCCACCTACCCTTTTCTTTCCCTTGGGTTTCCGGAGCCCGAGGGTCATCTTTATTTTAGCCCCCCCACGGGCCAGTGCTCCTCTGAGTGTTGGTCCGGAACTGTCAGCTGCCGGTGGCCACCAGGGGCAACTCTGGGCTGGCCTACCCGTACCTAAGACAATCTGAGTGTGCCCTGAGAAAGAGATATGTGCAGCTCCTATCGGGATTTGTCGGCGCATTCGGGCGGTGTTGCTGGACTAGTTTTGACCTGACGAATCATCTTGTTGTACCGGGATACCGAGTCTGATCGGTGGGTCCTGGGTGGAGGTCTATTCCTTCGTTGACCGTGAGAGCTTGTTATGGGCTAAGTTGGGACCCCCCTGCAGGGATTGATCTTTTGAAAGCCGTGCCCGCGGTTATGGGCAGATGGGAATTTGTTAATGTCCGGTTGTAGATAACTTGAACTTAATTAATTAAAATGAATCAACGGCGTGTGTTGCCGTGATGGCCTCTTCTCGGCGGAGTCCGGGAAGTGGACACGGCGTTGGAGTTATGCTTGCGTAGTCTGCTCTACTTAGTTACCGCTCGTGCTTTGCCTTCTCTTCTCGCTCTCTTTTGCGAATAAGTTAGCCACCATACATGCTAGTCGCTTGCTGCAGCTCCACTCGCATTACCCCTTCCTTACCTATTAAGCTTAAATAGTCTTGATCGCGAGGGTGCGAGATTGCTGAGTCCTTGTGGCTCACAGAGTACTATTATACCAGATGCAGGGACCGATGATACTCCTCCGGATGGCGCGTTCGAGCTGAAGTGGGAGTACGACGAGGACTCTCAGCGATACTATGTTTCTTTTCCTGATGATCAGTAGTGGTGCCTGCTCGGGGTTCGATTCAGGGTTTAGTCGCATGTTGGGGGGCCTTTTCTATTTTGGCGCCGTAGTCGGGCCATGAGTGTTTGTATGATGGATGCTATTTATGTACCTTGATGTGACGTGGCGAGTGTAAGCCAACTATTATATTTATTCCCCCTTATATTTATAAGTACATGGGTTGTGTGAAGATTGCCTCACTTGCGACTTATGCCTTCAATGCGATTATGCCTCTAAGTCGTGCCTCGACACGTGGGAGATATAGTCGCATCGAGGGTGTTACCAGTTGGTAATCAGAGCCTTCCCCGACCTTAGGAGCCCCATTGCTTGATCGTTTTTAGCAGCCGAGTTGTGTCTAGAAAATGTTTTGAGTCCCTAGGAATTATATATCGGAGAGCTTAGGAATTCTTTTTACTTCCCAGTCTCCTCATCGCTCTGGTAAGGCATCCTGACGTAGAGTTTTGACTCTTCTCTTCTCAAATTTCATTAAAATTTTTTTTAGGATCACGCGAGTATCTTAGTTTTGTTCCGATGGCTTATGATGAGAATACTGTCTTGGTGCCTCCTGTCAGGGGTTTAGTGGAAGTGTCCCGGGGAGTTGAGCTCTGAGGTGTTGTCATCATAATTCTATCGTTGCAATTCTGGCATACTTGAGATATGTGCGCAACATCGAAAATCTCCTTTATGCAGTTCGTTGGTGAGATAACCTCGACGCCACCCAGTACTGGGGCGGGAGTTCGGGAGTATCGCCATAACTGGTATAACGGATGTTTTTCGAAGGTTGAGATAGATGGTTTCCGAAGGTTTCTTGGTTATGTGTTGAAGGATGGATGCAGCTGGATGTAGGATTTGCTAGCTTGGGTGAGATATTATGCTTCCCCTGTATCCTCAACACCTGATTGCATAACCGGAAAGTTTTGGGAATTTCATAGGTGGGAATTCAAGTAGCCTTAGGATATCTTTCCAACAGATGTGTGATATGAAATTGGGGTTCGACGTCTAGTGGTTCACCTATTCACGGTCGATTTTACAGTGGCCTCGTTGTGTCTTAAAGAGTCCTTGGCTATGCTGACTCGGGGACGCTTCGTATGTCATGTGCACTGCCTTGTACATGATGGTGCTGTACGGTCGAGCCCGTGTAGGTCCTACCACGAACACTTCGGACGAAATTTCTATCATGTGTTTGTTCCGGCTTATTTCCGCAAGCCAACCCTTGGTTTTATTTCGAGTTGTGGTATTCGTTCTTCTCCGACGTCATATGTTGATTCCATCCCTCGTTGATGTACCTCTTCTACATGATTCTTCGTGGCTTCGCAATTTAGGAATATGTGACCACTTCAAGAGAAGTGCATTCGTTCATTTTGTTCGGGTGTGAAGACTTATGTTGCAATTTTTCATTCCGTTGGTTTCACCTTCTATATTTCTCTATTTGTGTGCTAATGGTGGTCAACCTCTTCAGGATGGCTCCTCCAACGCGCACCACTCCGAACCCAGATCCTCCGCCACCTCCGCCTCCTCCGGAAGCATGGCAGGCTGTGATGGCTGCTACTAATGCAAATACTCAGCTGATCATGCAAATCATCCAAGAGCGGAATCAAAGCAGTCAAGCGAACCAAGGCAGCAACCAGAACCAGTTTGCAACTCTGCATCAGTTCCTCGCAAATGGTCCAAAGACGTTCAGTAACTGCGTTGCGGCTACCGATGCTGATGATTGGTTAGTCGATCTGGGCAAGCATTTTGAATGTAGCAACGTCAGACCTGAAGATTTCGTCAAGTTCGCGTCTTTCCAGCTCAAGGATCAGGCCGCAGAGTGGTTTTAGCAGTACCGGGATTCCAGAGGTGGACGTTTGATCACTTGGGATGATTTCCGTCGTGATTTCCGCGCTCATCACATTCCTCAAAGTGTGACTGAAAGCAAACGTGAAGAATTCCGCAATCTGAAGCAAGGCTCTTTGTCTGTCTATGACTACAACAAGTTGTTCCAGAAGCTCGCCCGTTTTGCCAAGCAGGATGTTCCTGATGAGAAGAGCATGATCTACCAGTTCAGGGGTGGTCTTCATGAAGAAATTCAGCTCGCTCTTGTCCTCTTCGAGCCGCTGAGATACGATGAGTTCTACAACATGGCACTGAAGCAAGAGGCTGCTCAGCTCAGGTGTGATGCTTCCAGGAAGCGAGTCAGAGACACTTCGTCTTCGTCCTCTACTCAAGTGACCAAGCAGCAGAAGTATTGGCTTCCTCCTCCTCCGTTCCGTCAGCCGTATCAGCAGAAGAGCAAAGGTGGAAGTGGTTCTTCCCACCCACCCAACCCAGGCTTTCAGAACAAGAATTCGTCTCAAGCTCCAAGATCGAGTGCTCCGTACCACCGTCCGCTCTCAGAGGTCACGTGCAACAAGTGCCAACAGAAGGGTCACTACGCTAACAAGTGTTTCAACCAGAGGCGTCTTCCTCCTCCTCCTCCTGTCAGATCGGCAAGTACAGCTGTGGTCAAGCACAATCCCAAGCACGCCAAGGTCAATATGGTGAATGCAGCTCAAGCAGAGGATTCGTCAGATGTGATCATGGGTAACCTTCCTGTTAACGATGTTCCTGCAAAAGTACTTTTTGATATAGGTGCATCACATTGTTTCATCTCGAAGCCTTTTGCATCTAAGCACGGGTGGTTTTCTCAAGTTATGCATCAGCCATTAGCAGTCGTCTCTCCGAGCAAATGCTTGCTTGCTAACTATGAAGTTCCGGATATTTCTATCTCGCTGGGTGACTTTAAGTTCTTGGCTTCTCCAACGGTTCTTGGCAATTCCGATATCGACCTCATTCTTGGGATGGACTGGCTCTCTAAACATAAAGCTCAGCTGGATTGCGCAGCCAAGCAGATTCAACTGACTCATTCGTCGGAGGAAGTGATTGTCTTTGCTGCTCGGGATAATACCATCCGGTTATTCTCTCTCAATGAAAAGGGTGAATTGGATGCTATTTCGCAGATTCCGGTTGTTTGTGAGTATCAAGATGTCTTCCCTGAAGAACTCCCAGGCATGCCTCCAAACCGGCCTGTTGAATTCGTTATTGAACTTGAGCCCGGTACGGAACCGGTGTGCAAACGTCCTTACAAGCTCGGCCCCGAAGAGTTGAAGGAGTTGAAGAAATAGCTCGATGTTCAAGAAAGAATGGGTCTCATTCGGCCTAGTACTTCTCCGTGGGGTTGTGGTGTTCTTTTTGTGAAGAAGAAGGATGGAACGGACCGACTTTGTGTTGATTATCGTCCATTGAACAAGAAGACCATCAAGAACAAATATCCACTTCCCAACATTAATGAGCTATTCGAACAACTCAAGGGTGCCCAAGTATTCTTCAAGCTTGATCTCCGTATGGGTTATCATCAAATTCGCATTTCGTGAACAAGATATTCTGAAGACGGCGTTCAGAACAAGCTACGGGTCATATGAATACACTGTTATGTCTTTTGGCCTCGCCAATGCTCCTCCGACGTTCTCTCGCATGATGAACTTCATCTTCAACCCCTACACCAACGACTTCGTTTTGGTCTATCTCGATGATATCCTGGTTTTCTCGAAGAACAAGGAAGATCATGCCAAACACTTGCGTTTGGTTCTTGACAAGCTAAGGGAACATCAATTCTATGCCAAGTTCTCCAAGTGTGAGTTTTGGCTCGATGAGGTTCTTTATCTTGGTCATATTATCTCTGCCAAGGGCATTTCCGTGGATCCTGAGAAGGTGTCTGCAATTGTTAATTGGGAACCTCCTCAGAATGTGAAGCAACTCCGTAGCTTCCTCGGTCTTGCAAGTTATTGTCGAAGATTCGTTGAAAACTTCTCCAAGATCGCGAGGCCTCTCTCAAATCTTCTTCAGAAGCACGTCAAATACGTTTGGTCTTCGGAGTGTGATGTTGCTTTCAACGCTTTGAAAGAGAAATTGATCACTGCTCCAGTTCTAACTCCGCCTGATGAAACCAAGCCGTACGAGGTCTTTTGTGATGCCTCTCTCCAAGGTCTCGGTGCAGTACTGATGCAAGAGAAGAAAGTTGTTGCTTATACCTCTCGCCAGTTGAAGCCAAATGAGAAGAACTACCCCACTCATGATCTTGAGTTGGCGGCAGTTGTGCACGCATTGTTGACTTGGAGACATCTTCTCTTGGGAAGGAAAGTGGACATTTTCACCGATCACAAAAGTCTCAAGTACATCTTCACTCAGCCTAATCTCAACCTCAGGCAGACTCGATGGGTCGAAATGATTCAAGAGTACAATCCGAGTATCGAGTATACCCCAGGCAAGGCTAATGTGATTGCTGACGCTTTGAGCAGAAAAGCATATTGCAACAGTCTGATTCTCAAGCCTTATCAACCCGAGCTTTGTGAAGCCTTCCGCAAACTTAATCTGCAAGTTGTTCCTCAAGGTTTCCTTGCCAACCTTCAAGTTTCTCCTACCTTGGAAGACCAGATTCGCCAAGCCCAGCTTCTTGATGCTATGGTGAAAAAGGTGAAGATTGGTATTGCAAAGAGTCAGTCCAAGTACAAGTGCTATCGACTTGATGACAAGGACACTCTCTTCTTCGAGGATCGAATTGTTGTGCCCAAAGGAGAACTTCGTAAAGTGATCATGAATGAGGCTCACAACTCTCTCCTCTCCATCCACCCTGGGAGCACGAAGATGTATCAAGACCTGAAGCAAACTTATTGGTGGACTCGAATGAAGCGCGAGATCGCTCAATTCGTGAATGAATGTGATGTCTGCAGAAGAGTGAAAGCAGAACACCAAAGGCCAGCAGGTCTCCTCCAACCTCTCACCATTCCAGAATGGAAGTTTGACCACATTGAAATGGAATTCGTGACTGGGTTTCCTAAGTCCAAGCGTGGCAATGATGCTATATTCGTTGTCATCGACAAGCTGACCAAAGTGGCTCATTTCCTGCCTATCAAAGAGTCAATCACTGCAGCTCAATTGGCGGAGCTCTACACCTCTCGCATTGTCTCTCTGCACGGTATTCCTCAAGTGGTATCTTTAGACCGTGGCAGCATCTTTACCTCCAAGTTTTGGGATTCTTTTCAGAAGGCCATGGGCACCAGCATTCGCTTCAGCACTGCTTTCCACCCTCAAACAAGCGGTCAAGTCGAGCGTGTCAACCAGATTCTTGAAGATATGCTCAGGGCTTGTGTTATCTCCTTCGGCATGAAGTGGGAGGATTGCCTTCCTTATGCTGAATTCTCATACAACAACAGTTTCCAAGCAAGTTCCGGCAAGGCCCCGTTTGAAATTCTGTATGGTAGGAAGTGCCGTACACCTCTCAACTGGTCTGAAACCGGTGAACGTCAGCTGCTGGGTAATGACCTGATCACAGAAGCAGAAGAAATGTGCAAGGTTATTCGTGATAACCTCAAAGCAGCCCAGTCTCGTCAGAAGAGCTATTACGACAGCAAGCACCGTGATTTGGCTTTCGAGATCGGAGACCATGTCTACCTCCGCGTCTCTCCAATGAAAGGGACTCGTTGCTTCGGTATCAAAGGGAAGCTTGCCCCAAGATACGTCGGGCCTTTCAAGATCGTCAGCAAGAGAGGCGACCTCGCCTATCAACTCGAGCTTCCTGCAACCTTTGCCAATGTTCATGATGTGTTTCACGTCTCGCAACTCCGTAAGTGCTTCAAGACGCCTGAGCGCACTGTCAACTTCGAGGACATTGAGCTCCAAGAAGATCTCTCCTACCGTGAGCACCCAGTTGCAATCCTTGAAGATACTGAACGCAAAACTCGCAACAAGTCAATCAAGTTTCTCAAAGTCAAGTGGTCACACCATTCCGACCGTGAAGCTACCTGGGAACGCGAGGATCACCTCCGTTCTGAGTACCAGGAGTTCTTTCAGTCCTAGATCTCGGGACGAGATCTTTTCGTAGTGGTGGAGTGTTGTAACGCCCCATATGTAACCTTCCCCAAATGTACTCCGACTCTTGCCGTTTCCGGCATTAAGTTATATTTAATTCTCGGGTTCGGGTCTTTGCCTCCGTGTGTTGTTTCGTTTTTCGTGCAACTCATATCATGTCGTCACGTGCATTGCATTCGCATACATGTTCATCTCATGCATTCGAGCATTTTTCCCGTTGTCCGTTTTGCATTCCGGCGCTTCGTTCTCCTCCGGTGGCCATTTCTAGCTTTCTTTCGTGTGTGGGGATTAAACATTTCCGGATTGGGCCGAGACTTGCCATGCGGCCTTGGTTTACTACCGGTAGACCGCCTGTCAAGTTTCGGGTCATTTGGACTTCGTTTGATACTCCAACGGTTAACCGAGGGACCGAAAAGGCCTCGCGTGTGTGCAGCCCAACACCCCTCCATTTTGGCCCAAAACCCACCAAACTCAGCTCCTTCGTCTCGGTCGTTCGATCACGATCGTGTGGGCGAAAACCACACCTCATTTGGACTCTCCTAGCTCCCTCTATGCCTATTTATACCCCCTCCATTTCGGATCTCGTCTTCCTCCTCCGAAACCCTAATTTCCCAGATCCGCTGCTCCTCCCGCCGACGGACACGTCCGATTTGGGCCGGACGTGTCCGCCCCGCCGCCGCCAGCCACCCACCGCACGCCACGTGGCAGGCCAGCCGCCGCCGCGGCCGCCGCGGCCCGCCAGGCCCAAGGCCGGCCCCCGCCTCCGCCTCGCCCGGGCCGCGCCCCGCACCCGTCCTCCTCCCGAGCGCCGCCCTTGCCCCGCCGTCCGGCGCCGCCCCACCGCACCGCTCCGCCGCCCGCCGTTCCGCCGCCGCACCGCGCTCCGGCGACCGAGCCGCCGCGGCCACCGCCCTCGTCCTCCGGCGATCCCCGCCACTCCGGCGTCCCACGCCGGCCGGAGCCGCTCGGGCAGCGGCCTCCCCGCCGTCCTCCGGCGCCGATCTGGCCGTCGAGCCCCAGCCCGAGCTCCGGCAAGCCCTGTTCCGGCGAGATCCGGCCGCCTCGGTTCGCGCGCCGGACGAACCCTAGATCTGGGTTGAACTTTTTTCCTTCCCCCTCATATTTTTATGCTCATGTTTGACCTGCCATAACTTTGCATCCGTAGCTCCGATTTGGGCGTATGATATGTCAAATTCTTCGTCTCGACGAGTACATCATTTCATTCCATTGCATCATTTGCATTTGAGGTCATCTGGTTGCCCAAAATGGTGTTGGAAGGAGGCATGTTGAGTTAAATTGCAGATCCGTTAATCCAACATGCACTTTTGTCATTTTTGCCATATTTAATCCGTGCATGATATGCCTGTGCCCCTTTGGGATGAATTGTTAAGCATGTTGTCTTCTTTCCAGAGGTGCCTTCCATGTGTTTTTAGGATGTGTGTGTTGTCTTGTGCAAGCTTGCGAAGAGGGCTATCTGAGATTTCAGATTTCAGGGACTTAGTGATTTTCACTAAGTGTGAGCCGTTTCAGTTCACGATGCTATATGCCCGGCTTGTTTCCTAGTGATCCGTGCCTCTTTTGAGGATGATCAGTAAGAGTGATTTGTTATGCTTGTTGTGCTTAATCCATCCATGTCTTTACTTGTTACGTTGGAGCACTCTAGGTTGACTCAATCGAGCTCAACTTTTGGATCGTTGCTGTTTTGGGCAGATCGTTAACTCTTTTGCGATTTTGCCGGAGTGATTGCTAGTGATCCATGCATGCTATGCCATTGTTCTTGCCATGTCTAGCTAGAATTTTGTGCCTTCTTAATGGATATATGCTTTCCTTGTCATGACTTGCACCGTAGTGAGAGCACCGAGCTCGTTTATATGCCTCCGTGAGTTATTATTTCAGCATGTCCCAGTTTTCACTAAGTCTGAAAACTGTTTGTGTTTCATCGATGTTCGTGTGCTCGGTAGAGTATTTTGTGAACCCTTTTGGCCCCAGGTCATGTTGGGTGTTTTGTTAAGCTTATTGAGTAGCTCCATGCCATGCTCTTACTTGCCATGTTCAGGTTTTCCTTCATGTTGTTTTGCTGCTCCGAAGAGAGCATCGTGGTCTGAAATTTCAGACTAGCGTTAATTTCGCTAAGTCTAAAATCTGTTTTGCTTGTTCAGTTTTGCCATGCTTGTTTGAAGCCCTTAGTGGATGAATTTGCCTATGCCTCAGTCATGATGATTTGATAAGCTTGATGAGTACCTCACTGCCATGTAATTTGTTTTCATGTTGGGTGGCTGTAGCATGTTCATTTTGTTGCATTTATGAGGCATGTTGCTGTAAATCGCAGATCGGTTCGTTTAGTAAAACGCTTGCCATTTCTTAACCGTAGCTCCGATTGCCATGATCTTTATATCATTTTCAGGGGATTTCTTCCCCTCTATCCAGTGGCACACTTGGATTTCCAAGTTGAGGCCAGGTTCATGCATTTCCTGTTACATGTTGCATTCTTGCATCCCGCATCGCATCCCGCATAGCATATCATCTTTGCATCTTATTGGTTGCCTTTGCACGTGGTTGATTGTATCCTTGTTGCTTGTTTGTGTTGTTGGGTAGAGCCGGGAGACGAGTTCGCTAACGAGGAGCCCGTTGAGTTTGCTTTTGAGGATCCAGTCAATTTCGACAACTGTGCAGGCAAGATGATCACACCCTTGAAATCACTACTATCTCTGCTATGCTAGTTTGCTCGCTCTTTTGTTTTGCCAATGCTACGATGCCTACCACTTGCTTGTCAGCCTCCCAATTGCCATGATTGAGCCTCTAACCCACCTTTGTCCTAGCAAACCATTGATTGGCTATGTTACCGCTTTGCTCAGCCCTTCTTATAGCGTTGTTAGCTGCAGGTGAAGATTGGAGCCGTTCCTTGTTGGAATATTTATTTACTTGTCGGGATATCATTATATTGCTATGTTATCTTTACTTACCTATATACTTGGTAAAGGGTGGAAGGCTCGGCCTCTCGCCTAGTGTTTTGTTCCACTCTTGCCGCCCTAGTTTCCGTCATATCGGTGTTATGTTCCCGGTTTGTTGCGTCCCTTACGCGGTTGGGCTATAATGGGAACCCCTTGATAGTTCGCCTTGATTAAAGCTTTTCCAGCAATGCCCAACATTGGTTTTACCATTTGCCACCTACCCTTTTCTTTCCCTTGGGTTTCCGGAGCCCGAGGGTCATCTTTATTTTAGCCCCCCCACGGGCCAGTGCTCCTCTGAGTGTTGGTCCGGAACTGTCAGCTGCCGGTGGCCACCAGGGGCAACTCTGGGCTGGCCTACCCGTACCTAAGACAATCTGAGTGTGCCCTGAGAAAGAGATATGTGCAGCTCCTATCGGGATTTGTCGGCGCATTCGGGCGGTGTTGCTGGACTAGTTTTGACCTGACGAATCATCTTGTTGTACCGGGATACCGAGTCTGATCGGTGGGTCCTGGGTGGAGGTCTATTCCTTCGTTGACCGTGAGAGCTTGTTATGGGCTAAGTTGGGACCCCCCTGCAGGGATTGATCTTTCGAAAGCCGTGCCCGCGGTTATGGGCAGATGGGAATTTGTTAATGTCCGGTTGTAGATAACTTGAACTTAATTAATTAAAATGAATCAACGGCGTGTGTTGCCGTGATGGCCTCTTCTCGGCGGAGTCCGGGAAGTGGACACGGCGTTGGAGTTATGCTTGCGTAGTCTGCTCTACTTAGTTACCGCTCGTGCTTTGCCTTCTCTTCTCGCTCTCTTTTGCGAATAAGTTAGCCACCATACATGCTAGTCGCTTGCTGCAGCTCCACTCGCATTACCCCTTCCTTACCTATTAAGCTTAAATAGTCTTGATTGCGAGGGTGCGAGATTGCTGAGTCCTTGTGGCTCACAGATTACTATTATACCAGATGCAGGGACCGATGATACTCCTCCGGATGGCGCGTTCGAGCTGAAGTGGGAGTACGACGAGGACTCTCAGCGATACTATGTTTCTTTTCCTGATGATCAGTAGTGGTGCCTGCTCGGGGTTCGATTCAGGGTTTAGTCGCATGTTGGGGGGCCTTTTCTATTTTGGCGCCGTAGTCGGGCCATGAGTGTTTGTATGATGGATGCTATTTATGTACCTTGATGTGACGTGGCGAGTGTAAGCCAATTATTATATTTATTCCCCCTTATATTTATAAGTACATGGGTTGTGTGAAGATTGCCTCACTTGCGACTTATGCCTTCAATGCGATTATGCCTCTAAGTTGTGCCTCGACACATGGGAGATATAGTCGCATCGAGGGTGTTACACTAGCATAGGTGTTTTAAGAATCCTAGTTGGCAGGCTATATTTTTCCACAAATCCCCTTGATATGTATGAATGTGATGCACCAGTATCGAAAAGAACAAGTGCGGTAAATGACTTAACCAAAAACTTACCGATTACTGCATCAGGCTGATCTTCAACCTCCTCCACGTTAACGTGGTTCACCTGTCCCCTATTGAAAGGGTTCGGCTTCTTCCCTGAGCTTCCATTGCCATTTCCATTCTGGCCTTCAGGACATTCATTTGCATAATGTCCGGTCTTGGAACACTTGTAACAAGTGACTTGACTCAGATCTCTCTTGGCTGGGGTTGTTGGGGTGGTCCGGTTCTGGCCGTTGCTTCCTCCATTCCCATTACCATTCTTGTGGCCATTGTGGTTGTGCGAACTACCTCCTCCATGGGTATGCTGAAACTGAAATCCCGATTTAGGGGTAAAACGGGGCTTCTGCTGGGCTCCAGAGTTATACTTCCCCTGTCCATACTTCCTCTTGCGGTGCTCAATCTGCTGTTGCTTCCTTCAATCATGATGGCACGATCTACCAACTCCTGGTAGTTGTTGAAACTTGCTACCATCAACTGCATGCTTAACTCATCATTCAATCCCTCCAGGAACTTCTCCTGCTTAGTTGCATCCGTAGCAACGTCATCTGGGGCATAACGTGCTAACTTGCTGAAGTCGTCAACGTACTGGTCAACTGTCCTTCCTCCTTGGCGTAAGTTGCGAAACTCACGCTTCTTCATGGCCATAGCTCCTGCTGAAACATGTGCAGTCCGGAAAGCTTGCTGGAACTGATCCCATGTGACGGTGTCAACTGGGAAGGTGGCTGTGAAATTCTCCCACCATGCTGCCGCGGGTCCTTCTAACTGATGTGCGGCAAACTTCACTTTCTCACCATTCGTGCATCCTGCAGTGGTCAACTCCCTTCCTATCTTGCGGAGCCAATCATCTGCTACTATCGGCTCGGTGCTACTAGAAAACACTGGTGGATTCAGCCTAAGGAAACGGGCTAAGTGGTCAACAGGTGGTGGTGGTGGTGGTGGGTTGTTGTTGTTGTTGTTGTTGTTGTTGTTGTTCTGCTGATTCTGGACTAATAATTGCGTCAATTGACTCTGCTGCTGGATCAACTGAGTGAGCTCCGGTGGAAATCCATTGTCACGTCTCGGAGGCATCTGAGGGTTTAGAAAAGAAGAGATATAAGAATAGAATGAGGTCTAAAGAGAAAACACTACCCCAATGCACATGAGCAAATTCGCACAAAATCACTTCATTTAATCAAACAAGGGCTTACAATCGATCTAGCTATCGCAAAAGTGCTCGAACTATAGTGTTTACATGGGGGGAAATACTACTAATATTTGGTGGTCATCTAAAAATTTGAACCGGTGGAAGACTCCATGATGTCCGCTCCAGCTTCGTCTTCAAAGTCGGGTACACTTGGATCCGAATCGGTGTCGTCGATGATGATGTAGTTATCTGGGCATGCGACGTGCATGTCTTCCTTCCTGGATGCTAACTCCATCTTGAGTTCTTCAATCTCTTGCTTAAGATCGCAGTTGTGTCTTGCTAGAGCTACGATCTCGTCCATGTAGTCCTTGCGTGTAGCCTTCAGTTCTCCTTCTAGCTCGATGATCCTTGCCTTCGCATTCTTCAACTCTATCATATCATTGCACATCTGGTTCTCGTGGCGTCGAATGTGCTGGTTTAACTCCTGGATAAAAGTTGCAATGGATCTATCCTTCTTGGTGCTGACTAGCTCCCATTGTTCATCTCGGCGTCCGCAAATCTGGTAGATAGTATACTTGAGGTCTTCTTGATAAACTTCTCCAATGCGTCCTATGGTGATATGGGCTGCCATGCTCTTTCCTAGGCTCCAACTTGGTGCATTGAAAACACTATCTATGGGCTTCGTGATTGGCGCGAATGTCCTTCCCGGAACGTGAGCTTGAATCTTCCAGCGCTCCTCTTCAGGCAGAGTGGCGTTGAAGGTTCCCGTGAAACTTGGTAATCCAATGTTTAAGTACTTGGTGACTTCCTTCAAGTGAAATCCAAAAGGTGTGCCTTCATCCGGTTGAGCGTACTTAATCTTCGCGTCCTTCATCCTAAAGAATAGAAAAGATGAGGAGTTAGAAAATGAGGAGAGAATAGTGATCTATGGCTTTAACTTAGTGGTCGTGTCCTACAGTCAGCGTGTGCTCTGATACCATCTCTATAGCGACCCGACCCGAATGGATCAAGTCTACTGTGCTCTGGTGTCATCCATGGATCAGTAATGCTGACACCACACAGTACTTCGAAGGATTTATAGCAGAGTGGCAATCACACACTTATTACATCGGTGTCTCAAAGAGAACTTATTACAATAATATGGCTTAAGGCCATCTAATATCGATAACAGCGGAAGACTTGGAAGGTAAATGGGTCCATCAACTCCAACGACATCACTGAGTATAGAACCACGACCTAAAAGCACCTTAATCGTCGTCTGAAAAGTATGCAACATTAACGTTGCAGCCCGAAACGGGTCAGCACATGGAATATGCTGGCAAGGTAACACATAGAGAATGATGGAATGAAACACCTATACTACATGCATATTTGGCTGGTGTAAAGCTCTATGGTTACTGTTTTGCGTAAAGCCAGTTTTTCCCTACTACAAAGGAATAAATTTATTTAACTATCATGGTGGTTGTTAAACATTGAGAATGGTTGACAGCATTCTCAATCCCAATTAAAAGTAGTCATCAATAACCCAACAATATTAATTTAGAAGTAACATGATGAGATTCACATGATATTCAAGTACTAGATACTCAAGATGTCCATAACCGGGGACACGGCTAATCATGATTACTTTGTTACACTCTGCAGAGGTTTGCGCACTTTTCCCCACAAGACTCGATCGCCTCCGTTGGATTTCTCGCACTACTGGTGTTTGAGAAACGGATGACCGAGACACAGTCTTTCAGAAGCGCTAGCACCTTACGATGGATAGACCGGTACACCTACTTTCCCCTACATCTGCTAGTCTACCCTGTAAGAGTTCGCACGACTTAGTCAACTATGCCAGAGCCCATATTGGCTTGTGGCTGCACACGTAAGTATTTAGCATGAAAGATCTTATGATCCCTTTGAGCCTGGGTGGCGGTCCAAAATAAAACAGGCAAGTCCTGATAGACATCAGGTGCCTCAATCCACCCAGATGTGTGTTTAAGTTGCCACCTTAGATAAACCATTAAAATTATCAATCTCACATCTGTCATGGATATCACTCACCCAATCCACGTCTACTAGCATAGCATGGCATAATAAGCAAACGTAGAAGTAACTCCCAAAGGTTTCATAATAAACAGGTAATAGGTACTACCTCATCTACTTCCCAACGCACAATTTAATTAGATCCTAATCATGCAATGTGTGAGGATGGATCTAATGCAATAAAACTGGGTTGTAGAAAAGGTATGATCGAAGTGTTACTTGCCTTGCTGATGATTCGCGAGTCCTAGAGATTTGAAGTAACAGGCGGCGCAATCCGGGTAATCTATCGCAGACAAACAACAAGCATACAATAAGTACTCATCTAATGCACAGGTAAAACTCGAACAAGATATCGAACCAGATAGTTCAACTTAAGAACTCCGGTTGCAAAGAAAGAACGAACTGAACAAAGCAACGGAAAACAAACGGCGGAAGAAAATAGCTCGGTTCTAGCAAGTTGAAACTAGGTCAAGTTCTACAGTAGCAAAAACATAGTTAAAGTTGATTAGTCGGAACGACGGTTTCGAAACGAAACTCCAGGCGCTTGAATCACCTGATTCCGATAAACGAGCGAGAAGATAAACTAGAACGAAGATCGGATCTGAGATCGCGATCGCGGAATAAATCCGACGAAAAGAAAAAGAAGAATGGTTAAACAAACGGACGTTCGTTAACCGGGAATAATCCAGTGACCACGTTCGTTAAGACGAACGGTCCGGCGAACAGTCTCTAGACAACTAAACCGGAAAGAAAACGAATCCGATCTAGGGTTTCGAGAAAAGAAAACCGAACGAAAAACCGATCTAGAAAACCGGAACAGTTTAGAGAAGAACCGAAAAGAAAACGAATCGGAAGAGAAGAAAAGAATCGGAACGGTTTAGAAGAAAAACCGAACCGAGGAAAGAAGAAGAGACGTGGCATGGCTACCTCGGCGAGGCTCCGGCGAGGTGCTCCGGCGGCGGCGATGTAAGGCGGCGGCGGCGTGGGCAAGGGGCGGTGGCGGCGCTAGGGCAAGGGCGGCACGGCACTAGGGCGGCGGCGGCTTGGGCGCGTCGCGGGTGAGGGGCGCGGTGCTTGGTTTGATGTGGGTTTAGAGGGGGGTGCTTGGGTATTTATATAGGTGAGGGGAGAGATTGCTTGGGGGAGGGGACAAGAAATAAGAGAAGGAGAGGGAGAGGAGATTGGAGTCCTAGTGGGACTCCACTTGGGGGCAGCGGCGGCCTCCTGCGCGCTGGCGCGCGGCGCGGCGATGGCCTGGCCTGGCTGGCCGGCCTGCTGGCTGGGCCTTGGTCCAAGGCGCTGTGATTTTTTTAAATCAGTTTCGCGCGCAGAAAAACACAGAAAAAGAAATCTAAACGAACTCCAAAACTCCCAAAGTAAATTTTCGCCGACTCCTAAAATTGAGTCGAACAAAATGAACTTTTCTCGAGACCTAGATGCAAATTTTGAAAAAGCGCATTTTTCCCTATCCAAATAAAAGGCAAATAAAACTCCGACAAAATCCAATGATCCCCTCTTTCAAAATTTGAGAAAACTCAAATATGAAAATGATGAAATCTCCAACTCTCTCCGAGGGTCCTTGAGTTGCGTGAAATTTCTAGGATCAACCAAAATGCAAGAAAATATTATATGCATGATGATCTAATGTATAACATTCCAAATTGAAAATTTGGGATGTTACAGCCGACCCAAGGGAAGGGTAATAGGTTGTTAGGCAAATGTAAAACCAAGGTTGGGCCTTGCTGGAGGAGTTTTATTCAAAGCGAACTATCAAGGGGTTCCCAAAACACCCAACCGCGTAAGGTAACACAAAATCAAGGAACATAACACCGGTATGACGGAAACTAGGGCGGCAAGAGTGGAACAAAACACCAGGCATAAGGCCGAGCCTTCCATCCTTTACCAAGTATATAGATGCATTAATTAAATAAGAGATATTGTGAAATCCTCACATAACCATGTTCCAAACATGGAACAAACTACATCTTCGCCTGCAACTAACAACGCTATAAGAGGGGCTGAGCAAAGCGATAACATAGCCAAACAACGGTTTGCTAGGAAAGGAGGGTTAGAGGCTTGACATGGCAATATGGGAGGCATGATATAGCAAGTGGTAGGTAGCGCGGCACAGCAATAGAGCGAACAACTAGCAAGCAAAGATAGAAGTGATTTCGAGGGTATGGTCATCTTGCCTGAGGTCCCGCAAGGAAGAAGAACGAGTCCATGAAGAAGACAAACGGACGTAGTCGAACGGATCCTCACAAACGCGACGTTATCGGAACCAACCCGAAGAAGAAACACCGAAAAGAAGCACACAACATAGTAAAAAACCATCACATAAGCATGGTATGATGCACAACCAAGTATGATGCATGTCCGGTTTAATGAGGCATGGCATGGGAAAGTGCACAAACAATACTACAAGTTAAAGTGGAGCTCAATATGCAACGAGTTGCATATTGCCGACACCACATTTGATTATTTAGTTCAATCTCGTTTATGTACCCAACAATATTAAATGTGCTTAAACATGGCAAGGGTTGGAGCAAAGTAAAACTACCTATCTAGGCAAGTTCAAATGAGGCCGGAATAACAAGCAATAAGTCCGGAAAATCCTCATGTGCATATTAATGGATTTGGTATTGTTCTGCCCTAAACACAAATTTTAGGGTTGTTAAACATGCAAATTGATGCCACCATGTTAAACTAGAGATTTTTCTACCCCATTTGCATATAAATATTATTAAATTTGGAGCTACGGTTATTTAGTTATGAATTAAAGCATTTTAGCATGGCAATTAAGCAAATAGATGCAAACAACAGTCTAAACATTTTAGACATCGATGAAAGTGGCATATTATGAAACTACACAAAATTCTAAGCATTTTTCATATATAAATTATTTTAATATGATGCACGGTTGGTGAGTTATAATATGCATGATGTTGGAGGGTGTCGGTGTCAAAACCGGCGGATCTCGGGTAGGGGGTCCCAAACTGTGCGTCTAGGCCGGATGGTAACAGGAGGCGGGGGACACGAAGTTTTACCCAGGTTCGGGCCCTCTTGATGGAGGTAAAACCCTACGTCATGCTTGATTAATATTGATAATATGGGTAGTACAAGAGTAGATCTACCACGAGATCAGAGAGGCTAAACCCTAGAAGCTAGCCTATGGTATGATTGTATGTTGTGATTGTTGTCCTACGGACTAAAACCCTTCGGTTTATATAGACACCGGAGAGGGTTAGGGTTACAGAAGGTCGGTTACAAAGGAGGAGATATCCATATATGCATTGCCTAGCTTGCCTTCCACGCCAAGTAGAGTCTCATCCGGACACGAGATGAAGTCTTCAATCTTGTATCTTCATAGTCTAACAGCCCGACCATTGGAGATAGTCCAGCTGTCCGGAGACCCCCTAATCTAGGACTCCCTCAGTAGCCCCCGAACCAGGCTTCAATGACGATGAGTCCGGCGCGCAGTATTATCTTCGGCATTGCAAGGCGGGTTCCTCTCCAAATTCTGTGTACCTATCGAAATAATGTCCGGTTTCTTGTGAATGTTTGTACTCCTCGGCTTCCATGCCCAATAATGGCCACTTTCCACGTGTCGAGCGAATGTGAAGAGCCAGGGTGTTTTCATATTTACCCCCCTAGCTGTGTGAATGAGCCGCCTATTTAAAAAGACGAGGATTCAGATCCAAATCACACCATCCCCCCTTGGCGAGCCTTCATCGGAGCGCACCCGATAGAGATCCATTCCATCATGGCCGGTCGACGCAGCTCCTCCTCTCGCACCCCTAGCTCCAAGCAGGGACATTGGGAGAGATGTTCCATCCCGCACAGCAAATTGGTGATGCTTCAGTCCAAGGGATTCCTTCCCCCAGCATACCTGGTCCTGGTTCGAGCTGGGATTGCCACCTACAATGGCGGAGAGCAAGTGGAGAGCCGTCCCAATCCCTCCAAGGGAGAGCGGGTATGCCTCGTCACTTATTTGGTAAGAGGGCTCTGATTCCTGATTCATCCGTTTCTCCGGGGGCTTCTGGAGTGCTACGGCCTCCAGTTGCACAACCTTACGCCTGCCTCCCTGCTGCATATCGCGGGATTCATAGCCCTTTGCGAGTTGTTTTTGGGCTGTGAGGCTCATTTTGCTCTGTGGAAGAAGCTGTTCTGCCTTGTGCCCTGTTCTAAGAAGGGATCAACATATCAAGTGGGCGGAGCCAAAGTGTGGCGTATTGCCGGGACCGGATACCTGTCCGGGACCCCAAAGAAGACGTCCGAAGACTGGCCTCGAGAATGGTTTTATATAGAAGACATTCCCCTTCCGGATCCTATTCAGATCAGCCTTCCTGAGTTCAACAATGCCCCTTTGAAGAAGCACCAGAGCTGGCGTCCACGGAGCTCCCTGGAGGAAGATGACAGGAGCATTCTTTACCTAATGAGCCAGATAAGTTTTCTCGCTCGATCCAGATTGACCATGATCAAGGTCATGGCCACATGCATCATGCGGGGGGTGCAGCCGCTTCAGTATAGAGGCCACCCCATGTGGGATTTCAACGGGGAGGATGACGCCACCCGCCACGGTCGTAAAGGGCCGGATCAGCTACCGATCTAATAAAGATCTTATCCACTTTGTACAAGGGAGAAGAGGAGGAATTCCTTCGTGTCAACCCGCAGGGCGGATTTTCTATGTGCAATCCTTCGGGCTGGGTAAGCGGAGACTTTTTATTGCCCATCCATTTCGTATTCCCGTAGTTAAGTATTTATTCTAGCGATTTTATCGCAGGAGCTGCGCCAGGCAGTAAAGGAGATAAACAACCCTCCTCCACAACCCGAAGACCCCGGACGGTCCCTTGACCCGACCTCCGAGGAGGATCCGGACATATCTGTGGAGCTGATCGACGGGGTATTTTACCAATGGAGTAATGACAACGTCTTGGTGGCCATTACAGCCGATTACCCTGGGCTAGTTCCAGCCTCACAGGTGACTGAGACCGAAGTCCCAACACTTAAAAAGGGATCCTTCCTTGCGCTTTTTGATTGCCATATAACAGCCGTGTTTTGCAAGGGAGGTCCTCAGGGCAGAAGGTCGAGCCTGTGGCAACTAGCCAACAAGGGGCCGCAAGGCCAGGAAGGCTGAAAAGATCCTTAGTCCGGATTGAGGCACCGGCGCAACGGTACGGCGCGCCGTATTTATTGCAAGACATTATTTGCGGAGGCATATTAACGCCCATGCCTTCTTTTCAGGAAAAAGAGAGCTCGCCAGACCATACCCGAAGAGGCTACCAATCACGCCTCTACAAGCCAGTCTCCAAGGCCGGATTTAGAGGCGGGAACAAATACAAGGTGTGCGTCGGGTGCTCCTCCGTAGAGGATGCGGATAAACTGTCCGCCACCCATTCCGAGGTGGAAAGTGCCATGAACCACAAGCGTCGCCGGAGTGTTCTTCGTGACGCTTGTTTCTCCCAAGAGGCATTGGATGCCTTCAACTCGAGAGACGCGCACCTCCGTGCCGCTCAAAATGGTCTAGCTAGAGCCACGGAGCAGTATGTAAAAGACATACGAGTGAGAAAATTTAATGATTATATATATCAGTAGCCCCTGAGACTTGAAACAGTTAGGATAACTGATTTAAGTATCATTTGGTATGCAGGTTATTACAAAAAAGAATACTCAACTGTCCCAGGAGCTGGAAGAGTGCAAAGCCCAACTGCAGGCCGCACTAGCCGCAGCAGGGGAGCCCAAAGAGACCCCCTCTGGTAACATATCCTTCGAATGATAAGTATTGTATTAGAATGTGGCGTATATGTAGATCTGACGATAAAATTGTAGATGACGCTGGAGTAAATCCGGATAAGCAATAGCTCATACACCAGCTGAAGGCCGATGAGAGCATGCTGACGAGGGTGAGGCAGGAGAAGAATGATCTCCAAGATGCCAACACCAAGCTGGGCGTGGAACTAAAAGATGTTCGTGCCCAACTATCGGATTCTGTTAAGGAGAATCGGCGGCTTCGACGCGGCATATTTAGTAATTGCTTGAACGAACTTTGAAAAAAGAGTTCGGCGAGGAAGCTGGCTGACAGAGTTATGTTCGTAGGTGTAACGCCCCACATGTAACCTTCCCCAATTGTACTCCGACTCTTGCCGTTTCCGGCATTAAGTTATATTTAATTCTCGGGTTCGGGTCTTTGCCTCTGTGTGTTGTTTTGTTTTTCGTGCATCTCATATCATGTCATCACGTGCATTGCATTCGCATACATGTTCATCTCATGCATTCGAGCATTTTCCCCGTTGTCCGTTTTGCATTCCGGCGCTTCGTTCTCCTCCGGTGGCTATTTCTAGCTTTCTTTCGTGTGTGGGGATTAAACATTTCCGGATTGGGCCGAGACTTGCCATGCGGCCTTGGTTTACTACCGGTAGACCGCCTGTCAAGTTTCGGGTCATTTGGACTTCGTTTGATACTCCAACGGTTAACCGAGGGACCGAAAAGGCCTCATGTGTGTGCAGCCCTACACCCTTCCATTTTGGCCCAAAAACCCACCAAACTCAGCTCCATCGTCTCGGTCGTTCGATCACGATCGTGTGGGCGAAAACCGCACCTCATTTGGACTCTCCTAGCTCCACTTATGTCTATAAATACCCCTCCTTCTCGGATCTCTTCTTCTCCCCCTCGAAACCCTAATCCAAAAAAAAGATCTCGGAGCCCCGCGCCCGGCCGGACGTGTCCGCCCGCGCCGGACACGCCGCGCCGCCGCACCGCAGCCTGTGGCAGGCCGCCATGTGTCGCCTCCGCCGCCGCGGCCCGGGAGGCCCAAGCCGGGCCCCCGCGAGCCCGTAGCCGCGCCGCCCGTCCCCCCGTCGCCTCTCCACACTCCAGTGGCCGGAGCTCCACCGCGCTGCCGCGGAGCGCCTCGCCGGAGCCCGCACCTCGCCGGAGCCCGTGCCGGCCGGCCACCGCCGCCACACCACGCCGGCCACCGCCGCCTCGACCACGCCGCCCCGGCGACCGCCGGATCCGGCCGGCCCCGCCGTCCTCCTCCTGCCACCTCGGCGCCGACGAGCTCCCTCGCCGGAGCGCCCGCCGTCCTCGCCGGCCCCGGCCACCTCCACTCGCCGGTGAACAGTGCTCGCGCCGTGCCTCGGTTTCCGTGCGAAACCCTAGATCTGGGAGGTTGTTTTTTTGCTAAGTCCCAGGATTTTTTACTCCATATGCTCATGTTTGACCTGCCATAACTTTGCATCCATAGCTCCGATTTGGGCGTATGATATGTCAAATTCTTCGTCTCGACGAGTACATCATTTCATTCCATTGCATCATTTGCATTTGAGGTCATCTGGTTGCCCAAAATACTGTTGGAAAGAGGCATGTTGAGTTAAATTGCAGATCCGTTAATCCAACATGCACTTTTGTCATTTTTGCCATATTTAATCCGTGCATGATATGCCTGTGCCCCTTTGGGATGAATTGTTAAGCACGTTGTCTTCTTTCCAGAGGTGCCTTCCATGTATTTTTAGGAGGTGTGTGTTGTCTTGTGCAAGCTTGCGAAGAAGGCTACCTGAGATTTCAGATTTCAGGGACTTAGTGATTTTCACTAAGTCTGAGCCGTTTTAGTTCACGATGCTATATGTCCGGCTTGTTTCCTAGCGATCCGTGCCTATTTTGAGGATGATCAGTAAGAGTGTTTTGTTATGCTTGTTGTGCTTAATCCATCCATGTCTTTACTTGTTATGTTGGAGCACTCTTGGTTGACTCAATCGAGCTCAACTTTTGGATAGTTGCTGTTTTGGGCAGATCGTTAACTCTTTTGCGATTTTGTCGGAGTGATTGCTAGCGATCCATGCATGCTATGCCATTGTTCTTGCCATGTCTAGCTAGAATTTTGTGCCTTCTTAATGGATATATGCTTGCCTTGCCATGAATTGCACCGTAGTGAGAGCATCGAGCTCGTTTATATGCCTCCGTGAGTTATTATTTCAGCATGTCCCAGTTTTCACTAAGTCTGAAAACTGATTGTGTTTCATCGATGTTCGTGTGCTCGGTAGAGTATTTTGTGAACCCTTTTGGCCCCAGGTCATGTTGGGTGTTTTGTTAAGCTTGTTGAGTAGTTCCATGCCATGCTCTTACTTGCCATGTTCAGGTTTTCCTTCATGTTGTTTTGCTGCTCCGAAGAGAGCATCGTGGTCTGAAATTACAGACTAGCGTTAATTTCGCTGAGTCTGAAATCTGTTTTGCTTATTCAGTTTTGCCATGCTTGTTTGAAGCCCTTAATGGATGAATTTGCACATGCCTCAGTCATTATGATTTGATAAGCTTGATGAGTACATCACTGCCATGTAATTTGTTTTCATGTTGGGTGGCTGTAGCATGTTCATTTTGTTGCATTTAGGAGGCATGTTGCTGTAAATCGCAGATCGGTTCGTTTAGTAAAACGCTTGCCATTTCTTAACCGTAGCTCCGATTGCCATGATCTTTATATCGTTTTCAGGGGATTTCTTCCCCTCTATCCAGTGGCACACTTGGATTTCCAAGTTGAGGCCAGGTTCATGCATTTCCTGTTACTTGTTGCATTCTTGCATCCCGCATCGCATCCCGCATAGCATATCATCTTTGCATCGTATTGGTTGCCCTTGCACGTGGTTGATTGTATCCTTGTTGCTTGTTTGTGTTGTTGGGTAGAGCCGGGAGACGAGTTCGCTAACGAGGAGCCCGTTGAGTTTGCTTTTGAGGATCCAGTCAATTCTGACAACTGTGCAGGCAAGATGATCACACCCTTGAAATCACTACTATCTTTGCTATGCTAGTTTGCTCGCTCTTTTGCTTTGCCAATGCTACGATGCCTACCACTTGCTTGTCAGCCTCCCTATTGCCATGATTGAGCCTCTAACCCACCTTTGTCCTAGCAAACCATTGATTGGCTATGTTACCGCTTTGCTCAGCCCTTCTTATAGCGTTGTTAGTTGCAGGAGAAGATTGGAGCCGTTCCTTGTTGGAACATTTATTTACTTGTTGGGATATCACTATATTGCTATGTTATCTTTACTCATCTATATACTTGGTAAAGGGTGGAAGGCTCGGCCTCTCGCCTAGTGTTTTGTTCCACTCTTGTCGCCCTAGTTTCCGTCATATCGGTGTTATGTTCCCGGTTTGTTGCGTCCCTTACGCGGTTGGGCTATAATGGGAACCCCTTGATAGTTCGCCTTGATTAAAGCTTTTCCAGCAATGCCCAACATTGGTTTTACCATTTGCCACCTACCCTTTTTCTTTCCCTTGGGTTTCCGGAGCCCGAGGGTCATCTTTCTTTTAGCCCCCACGGGCCAGTGCTCCTCTGAGTGTTGGTCCGGAACGTCAGCCGCCGGTGGCCACCAGGGGCAACTCTGGGCTGGCCTACCGGAAGTTTGGACAATCTGAGTGTGCCCTGAGAAAGAGATATGTGCAGCTCCTATCGGGATTTGTCGGCGCATTCGGGCGGTGTTGCTGGACTAGTTTTGACCTGTCGAATCATCTTGTTGTACCGGGATACCGAGTCTGATCGGTGGGTCCTGGGTGGAGGTCTATTCCTTCGTTGACCGTGAGAGCTTGTTATGGGCCAAGTTGGGACCCCCTGCAGGGATTGACCTTTCGAAAGCCGTGCCCACGGTTATGGGCAGATGGGAATTTGTTAATGTCCGGTTGTAGATAACTTGAACTTAATTAATTAAAATGAATCAACTGCGTGTGTTGCCGTGATGGCCTCTTGTCGGCGGAGTCCGGGAAGTGGACACGGCATTGGAGTTATGCTTGCGTAGTCTGCTCTACTTAATTACCGCCCGTGCTTTGCCTTCTCTTCTCGCTCTCTTTTGCGAATAAGTTAGCCACCATACATGCTAGTCGCTTGCTGCAGCTCCACTCACATTACCCCTTCCTTGCCTATTAAGCTTAAATAGTCTTGGTCGCGAGGGTGCGAGATTGCTGAGTCCTTGTGGCTCACAGATTACTATATTACCAGATGCAGGGACCGATGATACTCCTTCGGATGGCGCGTTCGAGCTGAAGTGGGAGTACGACGAGGATTCTCAGCGATATTATGTTTCTTTTCCTGATGATCAGTAGTGGTGCCTGCTCGGGGTTCGATTCTGGGTTTAGTCGCATGTTGGGGGGTCTTTTCTATTTTGGCGCCGTAGTCGGGCCATGAGTGTTTGTATGATGTATGCTATTTATGTACCTTGATGTGACATGGCGAGTGTAAGCCAACTATTATATTTATTCCCCCTTCATATTTATATATACATGGGTTGTGTGAAGATTGCCTCACTTGCGACCTATGCCTTCAATGCGATTATGCCTCTAAGTCGTGCCTCGACACGTGGGAGATATAGTCGCATCGAGGGTGTTACAGTAGGTATGCTAACAGGTCGTCCTGCCAAGGAGATGCCTGGTTCGACAGGTGATCTTCTTCCCAAGCTCTCGCAGTTGCACGAACGAGTTCGACAGGTGATGCAAGGCATCGCCCAGGCCTTGTGGCCGTCCGTCTCCATACCCGAAGGCCTTGGAGAGCTTGCAGAAAAGCTGAAGGGAGCACGGAGGCGCTTCCAATTATGGAAGATATCGGCCTGCCGTCAGGGCACCAGGGAAGCCTGGGCAATGGTGAAGACACGGTACACGAAGGCTGACCCGAACTACATGGCCGAAGTCGGACCTGTGGGGCCTGATGGCAAGGAGATCCCTGTGAGTTTAGTGTACGACCAAGTAGAATTGGCCGCAAAGTATTCCCAACAGGACTGTAGACTAGACAGCCTATTGTATGGCATTGAAGAGGAATTCAACCAGTCAAATTGACTATGTAATTTTAAAGTCACATGTATAATGCCTTCTAGCCGGATTGTAGATCGTTTGTCGTGGCGGACCTTTTTGCTTCAACCTCGGGACCCGACAGTCCGGAGTGTATCCGAATACCCTCTTGGTTATGTAAGAACCGGGGCATGCGTGGAGACTAGGCGTAGGTGTCATTAGTGCTTTATCAGATAAGTGCCCAACTAGTTATGTTATATTACATGGGTAGTAAGAAACATCTTCCAGAGAGAATAGTTCCGTTAAGGGTTCCATTCCCTGGGTAGGCATGCCCTAAAGTGCATGTCCGGACTGCGACAAGAAGCGCAAAAAAACATTTGGGGGCAGATATGGATAATAAATAAAAGTCATCTTTTGTTCACCGACCGAATATTCTCTTAAGAACGCTAGCTTTCGGCTTCACCCAGTCTGAGGTACACGTCCGGCTGACCCGGCGGTAACAATCACAGAGGTGCTCCCCTTATGCCCTAGCCGAATTAACGGGAACATAGGGCATAAATACAAGAGCCAGGTAACCCAGATTGGCCAAAACTTAAGTCATATCGATGCATATAATGGTGAAAAAAGGTACATGCGGAAGTATAACGCATGTGTTGGGCGTGATGCCCAGGTAAATAATTTAAGCTTCTGTGAAAGAAGCCCCCAGGTGTAGAGAGTTCGGCTAGCACATCTGTAATGTACAAGTGAGGCACAAGGTGACCCTTGAAGGCCTAGAGAAATAAAAGAAAGAAAGGGAAACAAGATAGAGGACGCATATGCAGAAAATGGACAAAGGGAGGGGACTAACATAAAGTCCAGTGCTAGGCGTAGAATCTTTGGAGCCTGGCTTCGTTCCATGGGTTCGACTCGAGTCGACTAGTCGATGCATCCCGCATTCGGTACGCTCCGCTGGTCAGAACTTGGTCGATGATGAAGGGACCTTCTCATTTGGGCTCTAGTTTGTTCTTTTTCTTATCCGGCAGCCGGAGAACTAGTTCGCCAACGTTATAAGTTTTGGCCCGTACTTCTTTGCTTTGGTATCTTCGAGCCTGTTGCTGGTAAAATGCGGAACAGGCTTTGGCTACGTCGCGCTCTTCCTCCAAGGTGTCCAGACTGTCCTGCCGATCGAGCTCGGCTTCTCTTTCTTCGTACATGCGCACTCGAGGTGAGTCATGAATTATGTCACAAGGCAGGACTGCCTCTACGCCGTACACCATAAAAACGGTGTGTATCCGGTACTAGGATTCGGCATGGTCTGCAGCCCCCAGAGTACGGAGTCGAGCTCCTCTACCCAGTGCGTGTCAGACTCCGTTAAGGAGTGCACTAATCTGGGTTTAATGCCGCTCATTATAAGACCATTTGCTCGTTCGACTTGACCGTTGGTTTGTGGGTGATAGACTGAAGCATAATCGAGCTTGATGCCCATTTTTCCGCACCAGAGTTTTACCTCGTCGGCCATGAATTTCGTGCCATTATAAGTGATGATGCTGTGGGGGGCGCCGTAACGGTGTACAACCCCGGATATGAAATCTATCACCGGTCCGGATTCGGCTGTTTTAACCGGTTTGGCCTCTATCCATTTGGTGAATTTATCCACCATGAGCAATAAGTATTTTTTCTTGTGGGTTCCCCCTTTAAGGGGTCCAACCATGTCAAGCCCCCAGGCCACGAAGGGCCATGTAATGGGGATTGTTCGGAGGGCGGTGGGTGGCATGTGGCTTTGATTTGCAAAGAGCTGGCAACCGGCGCAACGTTGGACCAAGTCCTATGTGTCTGCCCGGGCCGTTGGCCAATAGAATCCTGTACAGAAGGCCTTGCTTACAAGAGCCCGGGCTGCGGCGTGATGACTGCCGAGTCCGGCATGAATTTCTGCCAAAAGGTTCCGTCCTTCCTCTTCAGAGATGCACCATTGAAGGACTCCAGTAGCACTTTTTTTGTACAATTCTCCCTCGTGGACCCTGTAGGCCTTGGATCGCGGGATTCATAGCCCTTTGCGAGTTGTTTTTGGGATGTGAGGCTCATTTTGCTCTGTGGAAGAAGCTGTTCTGCCTTGTGCCCGGTTCTAAGAAGGGATCAATATATCAAGTGGGCAGAGCCAAAGTGTGGCGTATTGCCGGGACCGGATACCTGTCCGGGACCCCAAAGAAGACGTCCGAAGACTGGCCTCGAGAATGGTTTTATATAGAAGACGTTCCCCTTCCGGATCCTATTCAGATTAGCCTTCCTGAGTTCAACAACGCCCCTTTGAAGAAGCACCAGAGCTGGCGTCCACGGAGCTCCCTGGAGGAAGATGACAGGAGCATTCTTTACCTAATGAGCCGGATAAGTTTTCTCGCTCGATCCGGATTGACCATGATCGAGGTCATGGCCACATGCATCATGCGGGGGGTGCAGCCGCTTCAGTATAGAGGCCACCCCATGTGGGATTTCAACGGGGAGGATGACGCCACCCGCCACGGCCGTAAAGGGCCGGATCAGCTACCGATCTAATAAAGATCTTATCCACTTTGTACAAGGGAGAAGAGGAGGAATTCCTTCGTGTCAACCCGCAGGGCGGATTTTCTATGTACAATCCTTCGGGCTGGGTAAGCGGAGACTTTTTATTGCCCATCCATTTCGTATTCCCGTAGTTAAGTATTTATTCTAGCGATTTTATCGCAGGAGCTGCGCCAGGCAGTAAAGGAGATAAACAACCCTCCTCCACAACCCGAAGACCCCGGACGGTCCCTTGACCCGACCTTCGAGGAGGATCCGGACATATCTGTGGAGCTGATCGACGGGGTATTTTACCAATGGAGTAATGACAACGTCTTGGTGGCCATTACAGCCGATTACCCTGGGCTAGTTCCAGCCTCACAGGTGACTAAGACCGAAGTCCCAACACTTAAAAAGGGATCCGTCCTTGCGCTTTTTGATTGCCGTATAACAGCTGTGTTTTGCAAGGGAGGTCCTCGGGGCAGAAGGTCGAGCCTGTGGCAACTAGCCAACAAGGGGCCGCAAGGCCAGGCAGGCTGAAAAGATCCTTAGTCCGGATTGAGGCACCGGCGCAGCGGTACGGCGTGCCGTCTTTATTGCAAGACATTATTTGCGGAGGCATATTAACGCCCATGCCTTCTTTTCAGGAAAAAGAGAGCTCGCCAGACCATACCCGTAGAGGCTACCAATCACGCCTCCACAAGCCAGTCTCCAAGGCCGGATTTAGAGGCGGGAACAAATACAAGGTGTGCGTCGGGTGCTCCTCCGTAGAGGATGCGGATAAACTGTCTGCCACCCATTCCGAGGTGGAAAGTGCCATGAACCACAAGCGTCGTCGGAGTGTTCTTCGTGACGCTTGTTTCTCCCAAGAGGCATTGGATGCCTTCAACTCGAGAGACGCGCACCTCCGTGCCGCTCAAAATGGTCTAGCCAGAGCCACGGAGCAGTATGTAAAAGACATACGGGTGAGAAAATTTAATGATTATATATATCAGTAGCCCCTGAGACTTGAAACAGTTAGGATAACTGATTTAAGTATCATTTGTTATGCAGGTTATTACAGAAAAGAATACTCAACTGTCCCAGGAGCTGGAAGAGTGCAAAGCCCAACTGCAGGCCGCACTAGCCGCAGCAGGGGAGCCCAAAGAGACCCCCTCTGGTAACATATCCTTCGAATGATAAGTATTGTATTAGAATGTGGCGTATATGTAGATCTGACGATAAAATTGTAGATGACGCTGGAGTAAATCCGGATAAGCAATAGCTCATACACCAGCTGAAGGCCGATGAGAGCATGCTGACGAGGGTGAGGCAGGAGAAGAATGATCTGCAAGATGCCAACACCAAGCTGGGCGTGGAACTAAAAGATGTTCGTGCCCAACTATCGGATTCTGTTAAGGAGAATCGGCGGCTTCGACGCGGCATATTTAGTAATTGCTTGAACGAACTTTGAAAAAAGAGTTCGGCGAGGAAGCTGGCTGACAGAGTTATGTTCGTAGGTATGCTAACAGGTCGTCCTGCCAAGGAGATGCCTGGTTCGACAGGTGATCTTCTTCCCAAGCTCTCGCAGTTGCATGAACGAGTTCGACAGGTGATGCAAGGCATCGCCCAGGCCTTGTGGCCGTCCGTCTCCATACCCGAAGGCCTTGGAGAGCTTGCAGAAAAGCTGAAGGGAGCACGGAGGCGCTTCCAATTATGGCAGATATCGGCCTGCCGTCAGGGCACCAGGGAAGCCTGGGCAATGGTGAAGACACGGTACACGAAGGCTGACCCGAACTACATGGCCGAAGTCGGACTTGTGGGGCCTGATGGCAAGGAGATCCCTGTGAGTTTAGTGTACGACCAAGTAGAATTGGCCGCAAAGTATTCCCAACAGGACTGTAGAATAGACAGCCTATTGTATGGCATTGAAGAGGAATTCAACCAGTCAAATTGACTATGTAATTTTAAAGTGACATGTACAATGCCTTCTAGCCGGATTGTAGATCGTTTGTCGTGGCGGACCTTTTCGCTTCAACCTCGGGACCCGACAGTCCGGAGTGTATCCGAATACCCTCTTGGTTATGTAAGAACCGGGGCATGCATGGAGACTAGGCGTAGGGGTCATTAGTGCTTTATCAGATAAGTGCCCAACTAGTTATGTTATATTACATGGGTAGTAAGAAACATCTTCCAGAGAGAATAGTTCCGTTAAGGGTTCCATTCCCTGGGTAGGCATGCCCTAAAGTGCATGTCCGGACTGCGACAAGAAGCGCAAAAAAACATTTGGGGGCAGATATGGATAATAAATAAAAGTCATCTTTTGTTCACCGACCGAATATTCTCTTAAGAACGCTAGCTTTCGGCTTCACCCAGTCTGAGGTACACGTCCGGCTGACCCGGCGGTAACAATCACAGAGGTGCTCCCCTTATGCCCTAGCCGAATTAACGGGAACATAGGGCATAAATACAAGAGCCAGGTAACCCAGATTGGCCAAAACTTAAGTCATATCGATGCATATAATGGTGAAAAAAGGTACATGCGGAAGTATAACGCATGTGTTGGGCGTGATGCCCAGGTAAATAATTTAAGCTTCTGTGAAAGAAGCCCCCAGGTGTAGAGAGTTCGGCTAGCACATCTGTAATGTACAAGTGAGGCACAAGGTGACCCTTGAAGGCCTAGAGAAATAAAAGAAAGAAAGGGAAACAAGACAGAGGACGCATATGCAGAAAATGGACAAAGGGAGGGGACTAACATAAAGTCCAGTGCTAGGCGTAGAATCTTCGAAGCCTGGCTGCGTTCCATGGGTTCGACTCGAGTCGACTAGTCGATGCATCCCGCATTCGGTACGCTCCGCTGGTCAGAACTTGGTCGATGATGAAGGGACCTTCTCATTTGGGCTCTAGTTTGTTCTTTTTCTTATCCGGCAGCCGGAGAACTAGTTCGCCAACGTTATAAGTTTTGGCCCGTACTTCTTTGCTTTGGTATCTTCGAGCCTGTTGCTGGTAAAATGCGGAACAGGCTTTGGCTACATCGCGCTCTTCCTCCAAGGTGTCCAGACTGTCCTGCCAATCGAGCTCGGCTTCTCTTTCTTCGTACATGCGCACTCGAGGTGAGTCATGAATTATGTCACAAGGCAGGACTGCCTCTGCGCCGTACACCATAAAAACGGTGTGTATCCAGTACTAGGATTCGGCATGGTCCGCAGCCCCCAGAGTACGGAGTCGAGCCCTCTACCCAGTGCGTGTCAGACTCCGTTAAGGAGTGCACTAATCTGGGTTTAATGCCGCTCATTATAAGATCATTTGCTCGTTCGACTTGACCGTTGGTTTGTGGGTGATAGACTGAAGCATAATCGAGCTTGATGCCCATTTTTCCGCACCAGAGTTTTACCTCGTCGGCCATGAATTTCGTGCCATTATAAGTGATGATGCTGTGGGGGGCGCCGTAATGGTGTACAACCCCGGATATGAAATCTATCACCGGTCCGGATTCGGCTGTTTTAACCGGTTTGGCCTCTATCCATTTGGTGAATTTATCCACCATGAGCAATAAGTATTTTTTCTTGTGGGTTCCCCCTTTAAGGGGTCCAACCATGTCAAGCCCCCAGGCCGCGAAGGGCCATGTAATGGGGATTGTTCGGAGGGCGGTGGGTGGCATGTGGCTTTGATTTGCAAAGAGCTGGCAACCGGCGCAACGTTGGACCAAGTCCTATGCGTCTGCCCGGGCCGTTGGCCAATAGAATCCTGTACAGAAGGCCTTGCTTACAAGAGCCCGGGCTGCGGCGTGATGACTGCCGAGTCCGGCATGAATTTCTGCCAAAAGGTTCCGTCCTTCCTCTTCAGAGATGCACCATTGAAGGACTCCAGTAGCACTTTTTTTGTACAATTCTCCCTCGTGGACCCTGTAGGCCTTGGATCGCGGGATTCATAGCCCTTTGCGAGTTGTTTTTGGGATGTGAGGCTCATTTTGCTCTGTGGAAGAAGCTGTTCTGCCTTGTGCCCTGTTCTAAGAAGGGATCAATATATCAAGTGGGCAGAGCCAAAGTGTGGCGTATTGCCGGGACCGGATACCTGTCCAGGACCCCAAAGAAGACGTCCAAAGACTGGCCTCGAGAATGGTTTTATATAGAAGACGTTCCCCTTCCGGATCCTATTCAGATCAGCCTTCCTGAGTTCAACAACGCCACTTTGAAGAAGCACCAGAGCTGGCGTCCACGGAGCTCCCTGGAGGAAGATGACAGGAGCATTCTTTACCTAATGAGCCGGATAAGTTTTCTCGCTCGATCCGGATTGACCATGATCGAGGTCATGGCCACATGCATCATGCGGGGGGTGCAGCCGCTTCAGTATAGAGGCCACCCCATGTGGGATTTCAACGGGGAGGATGACGCCACCCGCCACGGCTGTAAAGGGCCGGATCAGCTACCGATCTAATAAAGATCTTATCCACTTTGTACAAGGGAGAAGAGGAGGAATTCCTTCGTGTCAACCCGCAGGGCGGATTTTCTATGTACAATCTTTCGGGCTAGGTAAGCGGAGACTTTTTATTGCCCATCCATTTCGTATTCCCGTAGTTAAGTATTTATTCTAGCGATTTTATCGCAGGAGCTGCGCCAGGCAGTAAAGGAGATAAACAACCCTCCTCCACAACCCGAAGACCCCGGACGGTCCCTTGACCCGACCTCCGAGGAGGATCCGGACATATCTGTGGAGCCGATCGACGGGGTATTTTACCAATGGAGTAATGACAACGTCTTGGTGGCCATTACAGCCGATTACCCTGGGCTAGTTCCAGCCTCACAGGTGACTGAGACCGAAGTCCCAACACTTAAAAAGGGATCCGTCCTTGCGCTTTTTGATTGCCGTATAACAGCCGTGTTTTGCAAGGGAGGTCCTCGGGGCAGAATGTCGAGCCTGTGGCAACTAGCCAACAAGGGGCCGCAAGGCCAGGCAGGCTGAAAAGATCCTTAGTCCGGATTGAGGCACCGGCGCAGCGGTACGACGCGCTGTCTTTATTGCAAGACATTATTTGCGGAGGCATATTAACGCCCATGCCTTCTTTTCAGGAAAAAGAGAGCTCGCCAGACCATACCCGAAGAGGCTACCAATCATGCCTCCACAAGCCAGTCTCCAAGGCCGGATTTAGAGGCGGGAACAAATACAAGGTGTGCGTCGGGTGCTCCTCCGTAGAGGATGCGGATAAACTGTCCGCCACCCATTCCGAGGTGGAAAGTGCCATGAACCACAAGCATCGCCGGAGTGTTCTTCGTGACGCTTGTTTCTCCCAAGAGGCATTGGATGCCTTCAACTCGAGAGACGCGCACCTCCGTGCCGCTCAAAATGGTCTAGCCAGAGCCACGGAGCAATATGTAAAAGACATACGGGTGAGAAAATTTAATGATTATATATATCAGTAGCCCCTGAGACTTGAAACAGTTAGGATAACTGATTTAAGTATCATTTGTTATGCAGGTTATTACAGAAAAGAATACTCAACTGTCCCAGGAGCTGGAAGAGTGCAAAGCCCAACTGCAGGCTGCACTAGCCGCAGCAGGGGAGCCCAAAGAGACCCCCTCTGGTAACATATCCTTCGAATGATAAGTATTGTATTAGAATGTGGTGTATATGTAGATCTGACAATAGAATTGTAGATGACGCTGGAGTAAATCCGGATAAGCAATAGCTCATACACCGGCTGAAGGCCGATGAGAGCATGCTGACGAGGGTGAGGCAGGAGAAGAATGATCTCCAAGATGCCAACACCAAGCTGGGCGTGGAACTAAAAGATGTTCGTGCCCAACTGTCGGATTCTGTTAAGGAGAATCGGCGGCTTCGACGCGGCATATTTAGTAATTGCTTGAACGAACTTTGAAAAAAGAGTTCGGCGAGGAAGCTGGCTGATAGAGTTATGTTCGTAGGTATGCTAACAGGTCGTCCTGCCAAGGAGATGCCTGGTTCGACAGGTGATCTTCTTCCCAAGCTCTCGCAGTTGCACGAACGAGTTCGACAGGTGATGCAAGGCATCGCCTAGGCCTTGTGGCCGTCCGTCTCCATACTCGAAGGCCTTGGAGAGCTTGCAGAAAAGCTGAAGGGAGCACGGAGGCGCTTCCGATTATGGAAGATATCGGCCTGCCGTCAGGGCACCAGGGAAGCCTGGGCAATGGTGAAGACACGGTACACGAAGGCTGACCCGAACTACATGGCCGAAGTCGGACCTGTGGGGCCTGATGGCAAGGAGATCCCTGTGAGTTTAGTGTACGACCAAGTAGAATTGGCCACAAAGTATTCCCAACAGGACTGTAGACTAGACAGCCTATTGTATGGCATTGAAGAGGAATTGAACCAGTCAAATTGACTATGTAATTTTAAAGTGACATGTATAATGCCTTCTAGCCGGATTGTAGATCGTTTGTCGTGGCGGACCTTTTCGCTTCAACCTCAGGACCCGACAGTCCGGAGTGTATCCGAATACCCTCTTGGTTATGTAAGAACCGGGGCATGCGTGGAGACTAGGAGTAGGGGTCATTAGTGCTTTATCAGATAAGTGCCCAACTAGTTATGTTATATTACATGGGTAGTAAGAAACATCTTCCAGAGAGAATAGTTCCGTTAAGGGTTCCATTCCCTGGGTAGGCATGCCCTAAAGTGCATGTACGGACTGCGATAAGAAGCGCAAAAAAACATTTGGGGGCAGATATGGATAATATATAAAAGTCATCTTTTGTTCACCGACCGAATATTCTCTTAAGAACGCTAGCTTTCGGCTTCACCCAGTCTGAGGTACACGTCCGGCTGACCCGGCGGTAACAATCGCAGAGGTGCTCCCCTTATGCCCTAGCTGAATTAACGGGAACATAGGGCATAAATACAAGAGCCAGGTAACCCAGATTGGCCAAAACTTAAGTCATATCGATGCATATAATGGTGAAAAAAGGTACATGCAGAAGTATAACGCATGTGTTGGGCGTGATGCCCAGGTAAATAATTTAAGCTTCTGTGAAAGAAGCCCCCAGGTGTAGAGAGTTCGGCTAGCACATCTGTAATGTACAAGTGAGGCACAAGGTGACCCTTGAAGGCCTAGAGAAATAAAAGAAAGAAAGGGAAACAAGACAGAGGATGCATATGTAGAAAATGGACAAAGGGAGGGGACTAACATAAAGTCCAGTGCTAGGCGTAGAATCTTCGGAGCCTGGCTGCGTTCCATGGGTTCGACTCGAGTCGACTAGTCGATGCATCCCGCATTCGGTACGCTCCGCTGGTCAGAACTTGGTCGATGATGAAGGGACCTTCTCATTTGGGCTCTAGTTTGTTCTTTTTCTTATCCGGCAGCCGGAGAACTAGTTCACCAACGTTATAAGTTTTGGCCCGTACTTCTTTGCTTTGGTATCTTCGAGCCTGTTGCTGGTAAAATGCGGAACAGGCTTTGGCTATGTCGCGCTCTTCCTCCAAGGTGTCTAGACTGTCCTGCCGATCGAGCTCGGCTTCTCTTTCTTCGTACATGCACACTCGAGGTGAGTCATGAATTATGTCACAAGGCAGGACTGCCTCTGCGCCGTACACCATAAAAATGGTGTGTATCCGGTACTAGGATTCGGCATGGTCCGCAGCCCCCAGAGTACGGAGTCGAGCTCCTCTACCCAGTGCATGTCAGACTCCGTTAAGGAGTGCACTAATCTGGGTTTAATGCCGCTCATTATAAGACCATTTGCTCGTTCGACTTGACCGTTGGTTTGTGGGTGATAGACTGAAGCATAATCGAGCTTGATGCCCATTTTTCCGCACCAGAGTTTTACCTCGTCGGCCATGAATTTCATGCCATTATAAGTGATGATGCTGTGGGGGGCGCCGTAACGGTGTACAACCCCGGATATGAAATCTATCACCGGTCCGGATTCGGCTGTTTTAACCGGTTTGGCCTCTATCCATTTGGTGAATTTATCCACCATGAGCAATAAGTATTTTTTCTTGTGGTTTCCCCCTTTAAGGGGTCCAACCTTGTCAAGCCCCTAGGCCGCGAAGGGCCATGTAATGGGGATTGTTCGGAGGGCGGTGGGTGGCATGTGGCTTTGATTTGCAAAGAGCTGGCAACCGGCGCAACATTGGACCAAGTCCTATGCGTCTGCCCGGGCCGTTGGCCAATAGAATCCTATACAGAAGGCCTTGCTTACAAGAGCCTGGGCTGCGGCGTGATGACTGCCAAGTCCGGCATGAATTTCTGCCAAAAGGTTCCGTCCTTCCTCTTCAGAGATGCACCATTGAAGGACTCCAGTAGCACTTTTTTTGTACAATTCTCCCTCGTGGACCCTGTAGGCCTTGGATCACCGCACTATGCAGCGTGCCTCATTTTGGTCCTCCGGAAGTTCCTGTCTAGTTAAGTAGGCCAGGAATGGTTCTGTCCACGGGGCAATCATGGCCATTATTCCGTGGGCTGATTGTGTTATTTCGGTGGCGGAGCCTCTGATTGTGTCAGAGAGTTCGGTTTCGGGTATTTTGGCCGGGTTCGGACTGTTGTTACTGGTGTCCCCTTCCCATGCTACGGATGGCTTGAAGAGCCATTCCAGAAATATGTTGGGAGGTACCGCGTCGCGTTTTGCGCTGATGCGGGCGAGGATATCCGCCGCCTGATTGTTTTCCCGAGCCACATGGTGAAATTCGAGCCCCTCAAACCGAGCTGACATTTTTAGGACGGCATTGCGATAAGCTGCCATTTTCGGATCCTTGCCATCGAAGTCTCCATTTATTTGGGATATCGCAAGGTTCGAATCCCCATGCACCTCTAGGCGTTGAATGCCCATGGATACTGCCATCCGGAGAACATGTAGAAGGGCCTCATATTCGGCTGCTTTGTTGGAGTCTGTATACATTATCTGTAATACGTATTGAATGGTATCTCCTGTTGGGGACGTCAAAATGACGCCAGCCCCCAGACCAGCCAACATTTTGGAGCCGTCGAAGTGCATGATCCAGTTCTAATATGTGCCGTACTCTTTAGGGAGTTCGGCTTCCGTCCATTCAGCGACGAAGTCAGCCAAAACTTGCGACTTAATAGCTCGTCGTGGCTTGTAAGTTATGTCGAACGGGAGGAGCTCAATGGCCCATTTGGCAATCCAGCCCATCGCGTCGCGGTTGTTTATAATATCGTTAAGTGGTACTTCCGAGGCTACCGTTATCGAACACTCTTGAAAGTAGTGTTGCAGCTTCTGGGATGCCATAAATACCGCGTACGCTATCTTTTGACAATGCGGGTACCGTGATTTGCACGGAGTAAGGACAGTGGACACATAGTAAACTGGCTTTTGAAGGGGGAATTTGTGTCCGTCCGCTTCTCACTCGACGACGAGCACTGCACTTACTACTTGATGAGTTGCCGCAATGTATAATAGCATTGGTTCGCCAATGTTTGGCGCGGCCAGGACTGGGTTTGTTGCCAATATGGCTTTTATTTCTTGAGTCCGGCCGAGGCGGCATCCGTCCACTCGAAGTGTTCGGTGCGCCGGAGGAGGCGATAAAGGGGTAATGCCTTTTCTCCCAAGCGGGAGATAAAGCGGCTTAGAGCCGCCACGCATCCAGTCAATTTTTGTATTTGTTTGAGGTCTGTTGGGGTAGCCAACTGTGACAATGCTCAGAGTTTGGCCGGGTTAGCTTAAATACCTCTACTGGAGATAATGAATCCCAGGAGCTTTCTGGCTAGTATGCCGAAAACGCATTTTTCTGGATTGAGCTTGATGTCATATGTTCGGAGGTTATCGAATGTGAGCCTCAAGTCGTCTACTAGAGTTTCGACATGCTTGGTTTTAACGACCACGTCGTCCATGTATGCCTCCACTGTTTTGCCGATCTGGTTTGCCAGACATGCCTGAATCATGCGCCGATATGTTGCACTGGCGTTTTTGAGCCCGAAGGGCATTGTGTTGAAGCAAAATGGGCTGTATGGTGTGATGAATGC
Organism: Triticum monococcum; assembly: GCA_034509565.1. Taxonomy (NCBI): domain Eukaryota; kingdom Viridiplantae; phylum Streptophyta; class Magnoliopsida; order Poales; family Poaceae; genus Triticum; species Triticum monococcum. The sequence goes on from CM067846.1 coordinate 529,696,962, forward strand.
CGTTGCGTCTTGGTCTGGCTCCGCCATTTTAATTTGATGCTAGCCGGAGTATGCGTCGAGGAAACACAATGAATCGTGTGCTGCGGTAGCATCGATGATTTGATCGATGCGGGGGAGGGGGAAGGGATCCTCTGGGCATACCTTGTTAAGGTCCTTAAAATTGACGCACAAGCGCCAGGATTTGTCCTTCTTTGGTACCATCACTAGGTTTGCTAGCCAGTCCGGATGTTTTATGTCTCTGATGAATCCGGCCTCCAATAGCTTGGCTAGTTCCTCTCCCACGGCTTGTCTCTTAGGCTTGGAGAAACGTCGAAGAGCCTGCTTGACTGGCTTGAATCCTTTTAGGATATTTAGGCTGTGCTCAGCCAGCCTGCGTGGGATTCCTGGCATGTCTGAAGGGTGCCAGGAGAAAATGTCCTAGTTCTCGCGTAGGAACTCTCGCACTGCAGCATCGACATCAGGGTTTAATTGTGCCCCGATGGAAGCTGTTTTTGTAGGGTCCGTCGGATGGACTTGGAATTTGACTATTTCGTCCGCTGGTTTAAAGGAGGTGGACTTGGATCTTTTATCGAGTATCACATCGTTCCTGTTCACCATGGAGCGCGGCGCATTTAGTTCCTCGGCTGCTAGGGCTTCGGATAGTGCCTCGAGGGCCAGTGCGGCTGTCTTATTTTTGGCGCGGAGTGCTATGTCCGGATCACTAGCAAGAGTGATGATTCCATTGGGCCCGGGCATTTTGAGCTTCATGTACCCGTAATGGGGTATGGCTTGGAAGGTTGTAAACGCCTCCCGCCCTAGTAGAGCGTGGTATCCGCTGCTGAACGGGGCCACTTGGAATGTAATTTCTTCGGACCTGTAATTATCCGGCGTGCCGAATACCACATCTAGTGTGATTTTCCCGGCACAGCGTGCTTCCCGACTAGGGATGATTCCTCGAAAGGTTGTGCTACTGTGCTCAATGCGGCTACAGTCTATTTCCATCTTTTGAAGAGTTTCCTCGTAGATGAGGTTTAATCCGCTGCCGCTGTCCATGAGTACCTTGGTGAGTCGAAAGCCGTCCACAATTGGACTGAGGACCAGTGCGGCTGGTGCTTGGGCTGTTCGGAATTTGGGTTCGTCACTAGCATTGAAGGTAATAGTCGTGTCACTCCAAGGATTTATTTCTGCTACGTGGCAGATTTTGGCCATGCTGCGGAGTGCTCGCTTGCGTCTATTATTTGATGCGAAGGTCTCAAAGACCGTTAACACCGTATTGTTGTCCGTGGGATGGTGCTCTATGGTTTTTGGGAGGAGTAGATCCTCACCACATTTGGCCACCTGACGGAGTATCCAACATGCTCTAAGGCTGTGCGTTGGTATTGCATCCGCTGTACTATGAATTTTGCAGGGTCCGTTGAGCCATCCCTCCAGTACGGTTCCTTGCCCCGTTGAGGGCTTTTGCTTTTTGGTAGTTAACCCAGGTGTATTGTGATAATGCACCCTTTTATTTTGGACTGGGTTTGTATTCAGGGCCGGATTATCCCAAAATTTTATTTCGGTTTTCCAGGCGCTTTCCATCGCACAATACTTTCATACTATGGACACCAATTCGGCAAATCGTGTAATTTCGCGGCAACTTATGGCATTGAGGATTCCCTTGTCCATGCAATTATTGCAAATGAATGAAATTGCGTCTTTCTCGCGGCAGTCCTTTATCCTGTTCATGACTAGGAGGAATTTGGCCCAGTAATGGTGTATTGTTTCTTCGGGCTCTTGCCTAATTTGGGATAGATCGCGTATGTTTGGGTGGGTGGGTGGAATTGAATCCGAATCCTCACCCGATCTGAGACTCAGGGGCCAAGGAGTTTCCGAACTCGAAAGTTTGGATTCTTGGATGTTTTCTGATAAATCTAGCCCGCTGCCTGATTCTAGGTTTAGGCCTTGAGTGACATCCTCCCCTCTGCGGTTATCCGGCTTGGAGGGATCGGGAATCCGGACATAGCTAGTCCTTAAGATAGATGAAGGGTTGCCGCATTGTTCCTCCACCATTGCAACGTGATGGGTGACCTGAAGAGAGTTAATCTCTCTCAGATCAGGTTTAGGCCCAATCTGATCGTAGTCTGTAGTGACTCCCAAGGCGGCGATGCGATCCAAGAGCTCATTCAGGGAAGAGAGCTCCATTGGATCTAACTGCTCGGTGAGTTCTGAGTTGACGTGAAGATTGCTTTCGATGACCTGAGAAACCATCGTCGGCGCAGCGGTCGAACAGGCGGTCGTAAGAAAACCACCTAGCCAGAGAGTTTGGCCGATAGACAAAGCTCCCTCAGTGATAGTGTCATCTTTAAAGACAAGATGAGACATCCTTCCTCGTGGAGACAGCACAGCGGAACTCTCAATGAAAGCACCAATGTCGGTGTCAAAACCGGCGGATCTCGGGTAGGGGGTCCCGAACTGTGCGTCTAGGCCGGATGGTAACAGGAGGCGGGCGACACGAAGTTTTACCCAGGTTTGGGCCCTCTTGATGGAGGTAAACCCTACGTCCTACTTGATTAATATTGATGATATGTGTAGTACAAGAGTAGATCTACCACGAGATCAGAGAGGCTAAACCCTAGAAGCTAGCCTATGGTATGATTGTATGTTGTGATTGTTGTCCTACGGACTAAAACCCTTCGATTTATATAGACACCGGTGAGGGTTAGGGTTACACAACGTCGGTTACAAAGGAGGAGATATCAATATACGTATTGCCTAGCTTGCCTTCCACGCCAAGTAGAGTCCCATCTGGACACGAGATGAAGTCTTCAATCTTGTATCTTCATAGTCTAAAAGTCCGGCCAATGGAGATAGTCCAGCTGTCCGAAGACCCCCTAATCCAGGACTCCCTCAAAGGGCTTTTCTGCAAAACTGGTTTACACTGGATAATTAACAAATTTGTTCGGCAGAATAAAGACTAGGCTAAAACACACTAGCCCAACAGTGGAAGGGGGGCGCAGCGGAGGCTTACCATGGGCTGAGGCCCAGTTGGTGGAGGCACCGAGCGAGGCCGCTGGACCAGGGCGCGGTCAACGCGAGCGCTGCTCGTGCGCTTGTTGTCCCGTTCGCTGCAGCGAGCTGCGGGCGGCGCCTAAATCAGAGCTCTGACGAGAGGGCGAAGGGGCAGTGAGGCGAGGGACTTGGCGTGGAGCGGCGATAGGACTTGCGGCGGCGGGCGTGCAGGGACGGTCGGCGAGGAGCAGTTCCCAGTGGAGCTGCGAGGGGCCTGGGCGCGACGCGAGGCATAGACCGGTTGGTGCGGGAAGCGATGATGAGCGCCGATGCAGGGCTGCAGGGCTGCGAGCTGCGGTCCCGACGAGGACAGGGAGGCGCGGAGGTCGAAGAGGGGGATCCGGTGCAGATGGAGCTCCGGTGCGAAAACCATGGAGGCCGACGCGCCTTGTTCTCCCTGTGAGAGAAAACGGAGGGAGGTGGAGAGAGTTACAGGAAGGAGAGAGGAAGGAGGGAACAGAAGGGGAAGGAGGAGACAGGAGGCTGGCCTGGCGATGCAGTAGGAGGCCGACGGATGCAGTCCGGTTGCCTGATCGGGCGAGAAGCTGCAGGCGCGAAGAGGAGTTCGGGCAGGGGGGATCAGGTGCTGGTGATTGGATGGGGAAAACAAGGGAGGCAGGCGCTGTGGTAGGTGGATCGAGAGGAGTGGCTGGTTGGTTCGGTGCCAAAATCGAGGAGGGGAAAGTGGTGGCTACTGACTTGGATCGAGGGATATCCCGAGGAAGAGGGGAGTAGGTCGGGTGGCGGCGGAAGGGAAGGATGGATGTGACAAGCCTCAAAAACTAGGGTTTGACTGATATATATTGCATATGGATTTTTGGGTAGGGGCTACCTCGTCCCTCCAATCGTAATCGGATGATTGAGAAAATATATGTTAGGAAGTCCAATTAACAAAACGGAGATGTCTTGTAGATGTTTGGGGATGATCCGAACCCAACGGTGACGACTATCCGGGTCGGGTTCGGGACAGTTTCGAACGCGCGCGCGGGGAGGGCCGCGGGCTGGTGAGAGAGGTTAGGTTGGGCTTGGCGGTAGGCAGTGGACTGTGTAGACGGTCTCGAGCTGAGAGAAGAGAAGAGAGAGAGGCCCGGCGACTGTTTTCGGAGACCTAAAACGTCTGACGTTAAACCGGCTATACTGCCGCTATAGTTATCCGTTGGAGCATCAAATGGACTCCGAATGCGATGAAACTTGGCAGGCGGCCTACCTACAACAAAACAAAACCGCATGCCAACTTTCAACCCATTATGAGAACATTTTCCGGCCACTTATAAAAAGATATTTCGGACGTGCCGTGGGCGCGTGCAAGTGTGTCTGGGCTCAGACCGGACAACGGACGGAACTAGGGGAACCCGGATGGATGCAAGTTTTGAAAACATGATGATGCAATGCACATGATGACATGGCAATATGAAACACGCAAGCAAATGACATGGCAAAGACAACGAATAACTGGAAGACACCTGGCGCGTCAGTCTTGGGGCGTCACATTTACTTCAGACCTTCGGGTCCGTAGCTATTACCTAGATGGCTTCTTCTCTCTGTTTGAATCTCAATACAAAGTTCTACTCTATCTTCATGGAGATCTATTCGATGTAACTCTTTTTGCGGTGTGTTTGTCGAGATTCGATGAATGGTGGGTTTATGATCAAGTCTATCTATGAACAATATTTGATTCTTCTCTGAAATCTTTTATGTATGATTGATTATCTTTCCAAGTCTCTTCGAATTATCAATTTGGTTTGGCCTACTAGATTGATCTTTCTTGCAATGGGAGAAGTGCTTTGCTTTGGTTCAATCTTGCAGTGCTCGATCCCAGTGACAGAAAGGGAAATGACACTTATTGTATTGTTACCATTGAGGATAAAAAGATGGGGTTTATATCATATTGCTCGAGTTTATCCCTCTACATCATGTCATCTTACCTAATGCGTTACTCTGTTCTTATGAACTTAATACTCTAGATGCATGCTGGATAGCGGTCTATGTGTGGAGTAATAGTAGTAGATGCAGGCATGAGTCGATCTACTTGTCACGGACGTGATGCCTATAAACATGATCATGCCTAGATATTCTCATAATTATTCGCTTTTCTATGAATTGCTCGATAGAAATTTGTTCACCCACCGTAATACTTATGCTATCTTGAGTGTAGCCACTAGTGAAACCTATGGCCCCCAGGTCTATCCTACATTATATTAATCTCCCGTCAACAAGTTATTTCTGGCACCGTTTATTTTGCAATCTTTACTTTCAATCTATATCATAAAAATACCAAAAATATTTATCTTATCATTATAATCTCTATCAGATCTCACTCTCGTAAGTGACTGTGAAGGGATTGACAACCCCTTTATCGCGTTGGTTGTGAGGTTCTTATTTGTTTGTGTAGGTACGAGGGACTTGCGTGTAGTCTCATACTGGATTGATACCTTGGTTCTCAAAAACTGAGGGAAATACTTTCCTCTTCAAGGGGAAACCAACGCAGTGCTCAAGAGGTAGCAAGAAGGATTTTTGGCGCCGTTGCCGGGGAGATCTACACACAAGTCGAGATAATACTAAATTGTGTGATTTTTCCAATACCAATAATAATGATTTTATTAGCACTTGTGAAATTAATGCTCCTCTTACCGATGCCGAATCTTGTGAAACTAATGCTGCTTTGTTGAATCTTGTCATGAAAGATCCGTTTCCCGGCCTTCCTAGTGAAGATGCCGCTACCCATCTAAACAACTTTGTTGATTTGTGTGATATGCAAAAGAAGAAATATGTGGATAATGATATTGTTAAACTGAAGTTATTCCCGTTTTCGCTTAGAGATCGTGCTAAAACTTGGTTTTTGTCTTTGCCTAAAAATAGTATTGATTCATGGAATAAGTGCAAAGATGCTTTTATCTCTAAGTATTTTCCTCCCGCTAAGATCATAACTCTTAGAAACGATATTATGAATTTTAAGCAACTTGATCATGAACATATTGCACAAGCTTGGGAGAGGATGAAATTAATGATACGTAATTGCCCTACACATGGTTTGAATCTATGGATGATTATACAAAAATTTTATGCCGGATTGAATTTTTCTTCTAGAAATCTTTTAGATTCGGCCGCGGGAGGCACCTTTATGAAAATCACTTTAGGAGAAGCTACTAAACTCCTAGATAATATTATGTTTAATTATTCTTAATGGCATACTGAAAGATCTACTAGTAAAAAGGTGCATGCTATAGAAGAAATCAATGTTTTGAGTGGAAAGATGGATGAACTTATGAAGTTGTTTGGTAATAAGAGTGTTTCGTCTGATCCTAATGACATGCCTTTGTCTACTTTGATTGAGAATAATAATGAATCTATGGATGTGAATTTTGTTGGTAGGAACAATTTTGGTAATAACGCATATAGAGGTAATTTTAATCCTAGGCCGTTTCTAGTAATTCCTCTAATAATTATGGCAATTCCTACAACAATTCTAATGGAAATTATAATAAGATGCCCACTGATTTTGAATCTAATATTTAATAATTTATTAGTTCGCAAAAGAGTTTCAATGCTTTGATTGAAGAAAAATTGTCTAAGATTGATGAGTTGGCTAGGAACATGGATATAATTTCTCCTGATGTTGATTCTTTGAAACTTAGATCTATTCCACCTAAGCATGATATCAATGAGTCTCTCAAACCTATGATAATTTCCATTGATGAGTGCAAAGAAAGAACCGCTAGGATGCGTGCTAAAAAAGATTGCTTTGTGAAAGCATGTTCTTCTAGTTTCCATGATAATAATGATGAACTTCTAAAAGTTATTGATGTGTCTCCTATTAAATCTTTGTTTTGCAATATGAATATTGATAATGATGGGACTGGAGAGGAGTCAACTTTAGTTAAAAGGCGTCCCAATGATTCGGAGTTTTTAGATCTTGATGCAAAAATTGATAAAAGTGGGATGGGAGAGGTCAAAACTTTACATAGCATTGAACCCACATTCTTGGATTTCACGGAATTTAATTATGATAATTGTTCTTTAATAGATTGTATTTCCTTGTTGCAATCCGTGCTAAATTTTGTGCATGCTTATAGTCAAAATAAAGCTTTTACTAAACATATCGTTGATGTTTTAATGCAATCTCATGAAGAAAAGCTTGAATTGGAAGTTTCTATCCCTAGAAAACTTTCTGATGAGTGGGAACCTACTACTAAATTTAAAATTAAAGATCATGAATGCTATGTGTTGTGTGATTTGGGTGCTAGTATTTCCACGATTCCTAAAACTTTGTGTGATATGTTAGGATTCCGTGAAGGGATTGACAACCCCTTTATCGTGTTGGTTGCGAGGTTCTTGTTTGTTTGTGTAGGTACATGGGACTTGCGTGTAGTCTCCTACTGGATTGATACCTTGGTTCTCAAAAAATGAGGGAAATACTTATGCTACTCTGCTGCATCACCCTTTCCTCTTCAAGGGAAAACCAACGCAGTGCTCAAGAGGTAGCAATGCGGAAATCACTGAAGCCACTAAGAAGCTGCTGAATGAACCTGTGAAAGAGTGCAGCAAAACTGGACTTAGTCTGTTCTGTTCTTTCAACCGGCCGCCAGCTATAAGAACTTCCCCTCTAATGCTTAATCCATATTTTGATAACTACTTATGATCTTCTCAATCTTCACAGGCTGATGATCCATTTTGTTATAATAGAACATAGGATAAGTCGGCAAAACCGGCTCGCGTGAAAACCAAGGCTCACAAGAGGCCCACCAAGAAAAAGACCACCGAGTCTTCCAATTAAAATATTGATGATGATGATGATGATGATGATGATGACGATCATGAGTCAGAGGTAGAACTTGATTCTCTTGGCTCCTTTTTATACATCTCATTGACAATGATTGTTACCAGGATGATGCAGAAGCTAGCCGTGCCGATGATGTAGAGGTAATTATTCTTTCTTCCTGCTCAGAACATCTGCCAACACCAAAAACCTGACAAGCAAGCTTTTCTCACCCTCTAGCTCACTTGGATCCAAAATTTATTTTGAAGAAACAAAAACATGAAGCTCGCCGCATGACCCGGCATAGCGGCAATGTGATAACTTCTGCCGGCTTACCAAACACTCCGCTTCGCAAATGTTGTCCAGAGGTCTTATATATTTCTGACATACTTTACACCAAGGAGGGTTATTTTCGACAACCTCTTAACTCGTCTGATTCAAACTACCAGGGGACTTCTCATTCCTACTCTGGTGAGTCAATAGGCACACAAATTCCATCTTTCAAGACTGTACTTGGGTAAGATCACTTTCAATTATTCCAACTTTTATACTTGATCATCACCTTGACTTCCTTTTACTTTTTTTTCAGGGCCAAGCTAAGCCCAACAAAAAGGCCAGGCTAGCTAAGCCAGCGGACGATCTTAATCTGTCTGAACCAGAGAAGCAGCCAGAGTCTTCTTACCCTCAACAAACCGCAGAGGCCACTATTGATAACCCACCTCCGGAAGATCGTGAAGCTTCCATGGACCATGTGGATGTTGAACCGACTACCTCCAAGCCGCCAAGCCCAATCAAACTTCCGAGTATAAGATTGATGACATTGTTGTCACCGGCTTTGGCTTCACAGCTCCGGGTCAGCCTAATGTTTTATCCAAGCACAGTGCTAAGGAAGAAATTACTGTTGAAGGCAAAGGCCAGTGGAAAACAGACTTGGAGAGCTATAGTCATTTCAGCGCCCAAGATCTCCATTCTGGCTTCTTAAATCGCTTGTACACAAGCCGTGATTTTGAAGCCGGCTTAATGTATCTGATGAAGGATCGATATGAGGTAAACACTGTAATCTCTTATACATAAATATCCGCCCCCTTAGCCGCCAAGTTTATTGAACATGATAGAATGACATGTGATGTAAACTTCAATAATCGCATAGATCACCTCCTTGTAGCCCCAAGGGCCAGCTTAATAAATATGTTGAGCTGGGACTTCTCAACCTAGCAATAAATAAAATTGCATCCGTAGGCCCCAAGGGTCGTCTTAACAAAATATGTTAAGTCAAGACTAAGCACTCTCTAGAGATCCATAATTCCAGTCATAGCCTTCGTAAGCCGTTTCATCCCCATTTAGCCAGGTCAGCAAATAAATCCATATTCTTAAAGAGCAATATGCATCAGCCCCCAAGTGCCAAGTGTAATACTTGTATTGTACTTCGGACTTCCCAATGTTTGAAGAAGCAATAGACATTAGCCCCCAAGTGCCAAATATAAAACTTGTATTGTACTTGGGACTTCAAATAACTCCTTTACCATCTTATGCATTGTTTACCTTTTGCAGACTGAACTTAGCAGCAAAGAATCTCAAGTCACCGACCTCCAAGAAAATATTAAGTCACAACAAGCAGAAACCTCCAACTCCAAGGATGAGCTGACTAGTGCCTTGGCTACGATGGAAAAAATGAAGGAAAACTTCACGGCGGATGCTACCTCTTGAGCACTGCGTTGGTTTTCCCTTGAAGAGGAAAGGGTGATGCAGCAAAGTAGCGTAAGTATTTCCCTCGGTTTTTGAGAACTAAGGTATCAATCCAGTAGGAGACCATGCACGATTCACCTCGTACCTAAACAAACAAATAAGAACCTCGCAACCAACGCGATAAAGGGGTTGTCAATCCCTCCACGACCACTTGCAAGAGTGAGATCTAAATGAGATGATAATACTAAGATAACTATTTTTGGTATTTTTATGATACATATTGAAAGTAAAGATTGCAAAATAAAATATATTGGAAACTTGTATGATGGAAAATAGACCCCGGGGCCATATGTTTCACTAGTGGCTTCTCTCAAGATAGCATAAGTATTACGGTGGGTGAAAAAGTTACTGTCGAGCAATTGATAGAAAAGAGAATAATTATGGGAATATCTAGGCATGATCATGATATAGGCATCAAGTCAGTGACAAGTAGACCGAAACGATTCTGCATCTACTACTATTACTCCACACATCGACCGCTATCCAGCATGCATCTAGAGTATTAAGTTCATAAGAACAGAGTAACACCTTAAGCAAGATGACATGATGACATAGAGGGATAAACTTATGCAATATGATGTAAACCCCATCTTTTTATCCTCGATGGCAGCAATACAATATGTGTCGGTTCCCTTTCTATCACTGGGATCGAGCACCGCAAGATTGAACCCAAAGCTAAGCACTTCTCCCATTGTAGGAAAGAACAATCTAGTAGGCCAAACAAAACTGATAATTCGAAGAGACTTGCAAAGATAAACCAATCACACATAAAAGAATTCAGAGAAGATTCAAATATTGTTCATAGATAAACTTAATCATAAACCCACAATTCATCGGATCTCGACAAACACACTGCAAAAGAAGATTACATTGGATAGATCTCCAAGAGAATCGAGGAGAACTTTGTATTGAGATCCAAAGAGAGAGAAGAAGCCATCTAGCTACTAGCTATGGACCTGAAGGTCTGAAGTAAACTACTCACACATCATCGGAGGGGCCATGGAGTTGATGTAGAGGCCCTCCATGATCAATGCCCCCTCTGGCGGAGCTCTGGAAAAGGCCCCAAGATGGAATCTCTTGGGTACAGAAGGTTGCGGCGGTGGAAATAGGGTTTCATGGTGCTCCTGGATGTTTGTGGGGTATATGGATATATATAGGAGGAAGAAATACCTCGGTGGAGCAACGAGGGGACCACGAGGGTGGAGGGCATGCCTAGGGGGGGTGGGCGCGCCCCCTACCTCATGGCCTCCTCAATTGATTCTTGACGTCCACTCCAAGTCTGCTGGATCACGTTTGTTCAAAAAATAACGCTCCTGAAGGTTTCATTCCGTTTGGACTCCGTTTGATATTCCTTTTCGGGGAAACTTGAAAATTGGCAAAAAAATAACAATTTGGGCTAGGCCTCCGGTTAATAGGTTAGTCCCAAAAATAATATAAAAGTGTAAAAATAAGCCCATTAACATCCAAAATACATAATATAATAGCATAGAGCAATCAAAAATTATAGATACGTTGGAGACGTATCAAGCATCCCCAAGCTTAATTCCTGCTTGTCCTCGAGTAGGTAAATGATACAAACAGAATTTTTGATGTGGAATGCTTCCTAACATATTTCTCAATGTAATTTTTCTTTATTGTGGCATGAATGTTCAGATCCGAAAGATTCAAGATAAAGGTTTAATATTGACATAGAAATAATAATACTTCAAGCATCCTAACTAAGCAATCATGTCTTCTCAAAATAACATGGCCAAAGAAAGTTATCCCTACAAAATCATATAGTCTGGCTATGCTCTATCTTCATCACACAAAATATTAAATCATGCACAACCCCGATGACAAGCCAAGCAATTGTTTCATACTTTTGATGTTCTCAAACTTTTTCAATCTTCACGCAATATATGAGCGTGAGCCATGGATATAGCACTATGGTGGAATAGAATGGTGGTTGTGGAGAAGACAAAAAGGAGAAGATAGTGTCACATCAAATAGGCGTATCAACGGGCTATGGAGATGCCCATCAATAGATATCAATGTGAGTGAGTAGGGATTGCCATGCAACGGATGCACTAGAGCTATAAGTGTATGAATCTCAAAAAGAAACTAAGTGGGTGTGCATCCAACTTGCTTGCTCACGAAGACCTAGGGCAATTTGAGGAAGCCCATCATTGGAATATACAAGCCAAGTTCTATAATGTAAAATTCCCACTAGGTTATGAAGGTGACAACATAGGAGACTCTCTATCATGAAGATCATGGTGCTACTTTGAAGCACAAGTGTGGAAAAAGGATAGTAACATTTTCCCTTCTCTCTTTTTCTCTCATTTTTTTATTTGGGCCTTCTTTCTTTTTCTTTTCTTTTTGGCATTTTTTCTCTTTTTTTCCTTTTTACGTCCGGAGTCTCATCCTGACTTGTGGGGGAATCATAGTCTCTATCACCCTTTCCTCACTGGGACAATGCTCTAATAATGATGATCATCACAATTCTTTTTTACTTACAACTCAAGAATTACAACTCAATACTTAGAACAAAATATGACTCTATGTGAATGCCTCTGGCGGTGTACCGGGATATGCAATGAATCAAGAGTGACATGTATGAAAAAATTATGAACGGTGGCTTTGCCACGAATACGATGTCGACTACATGATCATGCATGTCAATATGACAATGATGAAGCATGTCATAACAAACGGAACAGTGGAAATTTGCATGGCAATATATCTCGGAATGGTTATGGAAATGCCATAATAGGTAGGTATGGTGGCTGTTTTGAGGAAGGTATATGGTGGGTTTATGGTACCGGCGAAAGTTGCGTGGTACTAGAGAGGCTAGCAAATGTGGAAGGGTGAGGGTGCGTATAATCCATGGACTCAACATTAGTCATAAAGAACTCACATACTTATTGCAAAAATCTATTAGTTATCGAAACAAAGTACTACACGCATGCTCCTAGGGGGGATAGATTGGTATGAAAAGTCCATCGCTCGTCCCCGACCGCCACTCATAAGGAAGGCAATCTATAAATAAATCATGCTCCGACTTCATCACATAACGGTTCACCATACGTGCATGCTACGGGAATCACAAACTTCAACACAAGTATTTCTCAAATTCACAACTACTCAACTAGCATGACTCTAATATCACCATCTCGATATCTCAAAACAATCATCAAGTATCAAACTTCTCTTAGTATTCAATGCACTTATATGAAAGTTATTATTATGCCTAAAAGCAAATTTCCATGTTGTTCTAAAGGACTCTCAAAATAATATAATAAGAATGAGAAATGAATTATTTCTATAAAATAAAACCACCATCGTGCTCTAAAAGATATAGTGAAGCACTAGAGCAAAAACTATATAGCTCAAAAGATATAAGTGAAGCACATAGAGTATTCTAATAAATTCCAATTCATGTGTGTCTCTCTCAAAAGGTGTGTACAGCAAGGATGATTGTGGTAAACTAAAAAGCAAAGACTCATATCATACAAGACGCTCCAAGCAAAACACATATCATGTGGCGAATAAAAATATAGCTCCAAGTAAAGTTACCGATGAACGAAGACAAAAGAGGGGATGCCTTCCGGGGCATCCCCAAGCTTAGGATTTTTGGTGTCCTTGTATTTTACCTTGGGGTGCCTTGGGAATCCCCAAGCTTGTATTTTACCTTGGGGTGCCTTGAGGTGCCTTGGGAATCCCACTTTTAACAATTTTTGCATCAAGATCTAAAAACTCCGAATCATTAGGACGCCTTCTAACTAAACGTGACTCATCTCTAGTCCCATCATTATCAAGATTCATATTGTAAAACAAAGATTTAATAGGGGACACATCAATCACTTTTAGATCTTCATCCTTATTATCATGAAAACTATAAGAACACACTTTCACAAAGCAATCTCTTTTTGCATGTATCCTAGCGGTTCTTTCTTTGCACTCATCAATGGAAATTCTCATGGCTTTGAGAGACTCATTGATATCATGCTTAGGTGGAATAGATCCAAGTTTCAAATAATCAACATCAAGATAAATTCTATCCATGTTCCTAGCCAACTCATGAATCTTAAGCAATTTTTCTTCAATCAAAGCATTGAAACTCTTTTGCAAAGTAATAAATTCTTCAATACTAGATTCAAAATCAGAGGGCATCTTATTATAATTTCCATAAGAATTATTGTAGGAATTACCATAATTATTAGAGGAATTACTAGGAAATGTCCTAGAATTAAAATTACCTCTATATACGCGTTGTTACCAAAATTGTTCCTACCAACAAAATTCACATCCATAGATTCATTATTATTCTCTATCAAAGTAGACAAGGCATATCCTGATCAGTAGGAGCACTCTTATTAACAAACAATTTCATAAGTTCATCCATCTTTCCACTCAAAACATTAATCTCTTCAATTGCATGCACTTTTTTACTAGAAGATCTTTCCGTGTGCCATTGAGAATAATTAACCATAATATTATCTAGGAGTTTGGTAGCTTCTCCTAAAGTGATTTCCGTAAAAGTGCCTCCCGCGGCCGAATCTAAAAGATTTCTAGAAGCAAAATTCAATCCAGCATATTTTTTTGTATAATCATCAGAAATTCAAACCATGTGTAGGGAAATTATGTATCATTAATTTCATCCTCTCCCAAGCTTGTGCAACATGTTCATGATCAAGTTGGTTAAAATTCATAATATCATTTCTAAGAGAGGTGATCTTAGCGGGAGGAAAATATTAGAGATAAAAGCATCTTTGCACTTATTCCATGAATCAATACTATTTTTAGGAAAAGACGAAAACCAAGCTTTAGCACGATCTCTAAGTGAAAACGGAAATAGCTTAAGTTTAACAATATCATTATCCACATCTTTCTTCTTTTTCATATCACACAAATCAACAAAGTTGTTTAGATGGGTAGCGGCATCTTCACTAGGAAGGCCAGAAAACAGATCTTTCATGACAAGATTTAGCAAAGCAATATTAATTTCACAAGATTCAGCGTCGGTAAAAGGAGCAATCGGAGTGCTAATAAAATCATTATTGTTGGTATTAGCAAAGTCACAGAATTTAGTATTATCTTGAGCCATCGTGACAAGCAAGCAATCCAACACACAAGCAAACAAGAAACATGCAAAAAGAGGCAAACAGGACAGGAGAAGGGGAACGGAAAAAGAGGGCGAATAAAACGGCAAGGGTGAAGTGGGAGAGAGGAAAATGAGAGGCAAATGGTAAATAATGTAATGCGAAGGGCAAGAGTTGTGATGGGTACTTGGTATGTCTTGACTTGGCGTAGATCTCCCCGGCAACGGTGCCAGAAATCCTTCTTGCTACCTCTTGAGCACTGCGTTGGTTTTCCCTTGAAGAGGAAAGGGTGATGCAACAAAGTAGCGTAAGTATTTCCATCAGTTTTTGAGAACCAAGGTATCAATCCAGTAGGAGACCATACGCGAGTCACCTTGTACCTACACAAATAAATAAGAACCTCGCAACCAACGCGATAAAGGGGTTGTCAATACCTTCACGACCACTTGCAAGAGTGAGATCTGATAGAGATGATAATAATAAGATATATATTTTTGGTATTTTTATGATATAGATTGAAAGTAAAGATTGCAAAATAAAATAGATTGGAAACTTGTATGATAGAAAATAGACCCGGGGGCCATAGGTTTCACTAGTGGCTTCTCTCAAGATAGCATAAATATTACGATGGGTGAACAAATTACTGTCGAGCAATTGATAGAAAAGCGAATAATTATGAGAATATCTATGCATGATCATGTATATAGGCATCACGTCCGTGACAAGTAGACCGAAATGATTCTGCATCTACTACTATTACTCCACACATCGACCGCTATCCAGCATGCATCTAGAGTATTTAGTTCATAAGAACAGAGTAACGCCTTAAGCAAGATGACATGATGTAGAGGGATAAACTCATGCAATATGATGTAAGCCCCATCTTTTTATCCTCGATGGCAACAATACAGTACGTGTCGGTTCCCTTTCTGTCACTGGGATCGAGCACCGCAATATTGAACCCAAAGCTAAGCACTTATCCCATTGCAGGAAAGATCAATCTAGTAGGTCAAACCAAACTGATAATTCAAAGAGACTTGCAAAGATAAACCAATCATACATAAAAGAATTCAGATAAGATTCAATTATTGTTCATACATAAACTTAATCATAAACCCACAATTCACTGGATCTCGACACACACACCGCAAAAGAAGATTACATCGAATAGATCTCCAAGAGAATCAAGGAGAACTTTGTATTGAGATCCAAATAGAGAGAAGAAGCCATCTAGCTACTAGCTATGGACCCAAAGGTCTGAAGTAAACTACTCACACATCATCGAAGGGGCCATGGAGTTTATGTAGAGGCCCTCCTTGATCAATGCCCCCTCTGGCGGAGCTCCGGAAAAGGCCCCAAGATGGGATATCTTGGGTACAGAAGGTTGTGGTGATGGAAATAGGGTTTCATGGTGCTCCTGGATGTTTGCGGGGTATATGGATATATATAGGAGGAAGAAGTACGTCGGTGGAGCAACGAGGGGCCCATGAGGGTGGAGGCGCACCCAGGGGGTAGGCACGCCCCCCTGCCTCGTGGCCTCCTTGATTTATTCTTGACGTCCACTCCAAGTCTCTTGGATCATGTTTGTTCCAAAAATAACGCTCCCTAAGGTTTCATTCCGTTTGGACTCCGTTTGATATTCCTTTTCTGTGAAACTCTAAAATAGGCAAAAAGACAACAATTTGGGCTGGGCCTCTGGTTAATTTGTTTTGAGCAACTGCACCCTTTATTAAACGTTCAGAAACATAGGGATACAGATGATGTCGGGCAAACTAGTAAGCCACACATGGCGCCCTGGGCGAAGCGAGGCAGCAGCCTTTGCTAAGGCGTGCGCCTCCCCATTATGTTTTCTACTTTCATAAATAAAATTTACATCATGGAAAAGCCTCCTCTGGTACTTAATTTCTTGCAAGATAGAAAAATATCAGCATGGGACTTCATCCTCTATGTTGGTCACCACTTTGAGGCAGTCTAATGCGACACAGATGGATTGAGCATGCAGGTCCATAGAGAGCGAGAGTGCCTCGCTGCAAGCTTGTGCTTCAAGAACTGCGGGGTCAAGGAAGCCGTCATGTATGATGGCGGATGCACCGAGAAACATGCCTCTCTTGTCTCTGCAAATCACCCCTGACGCAGCCCGGTCGCCGATCTTCGAGAAGCCACCATCAACATTCATCTTGACCTCAGGATTGACGTGCGGAAGCCACAAGCTAGATTGCGTCCGGTTGTTTGAACTCCCTGAATTTACATGCAAGTCCCCATAATTTACATGCAGGTCCTTGAGATTTGCTTGCCGGCCCTTAGGCTTTGCCTTCTTCTCAGGAATCTCCAGCTCAGCCAAGAAATTGCTAATGAAAACATGAGTGCTTAGCGGGCTTTGGAACTGATTGTCGTGGATGGCGCGACGCCTTGCCCACCAAATGGCTCACATCGTCAGGAGCACCCGTGCTAATTCCGCCGAGGGTAAAGTATCAACCAGCCATAACATCCATAGCTTCGCATCCTCCGATCTGTTTGATATGATATATATAGGAGGAAGAAGTACGTCGGTGGAGCAACGAGGGGACCACGAGGGTGGAGGGCACGCCCCCCTGCCTCGTGGCCTCCTTGATTGATTCCTGACGTCCACTCCAAGTCTCTTGGATCACGTTTGTTCCAAAAATAATGCTGCTGAAGGTTTCATTCCGTTTGGACTCCGTTTGACATTCCTTTTCGGCGAAACTCTAAAATAGGCAAAAAAACGACAATTTGGGCTGGGCCTCCGGTTCATAGGTTAGTCCCAAAAATAATATAAAAGTGTAAAAATAAGCCCATTAACATCCAAAATAGATAATATAATAGCATGGAACAATAAAAAATTATAGATACGTTGGAGACGTATCAGTGGAAGAAACAAGTTGGGAAACAAAGAAGGCAGCTCTGCTGAAAAGGGCTGAAGATGCTGAAGCGGCCCTCGAGCTGGTATCTTCAGAGCTTGCCGGCTTAAAACAACAAATTAATGCCATGACTGCTGCCGTCTTTGGTAAAATAGTTTCTTTTTACTCTTTGAACATTTGTTTATCCATCATGCTCCCGGCTTATAAACATCCCTAATACAACAGGATTCCTAGTTATCCATCTGGGCTCAGATATGCGGATGAAGCTGAAGGTTGCTTATACACTCATAGAGCAACTCTATACGGGCGTACGTCGAGCCTCACAACAAACCGGCTCCAACCCTTACTAGGGATACGTTGGGCAAATTATCTATGCTGCCCACACGGATTGGGGAATTGAAAAAAATCAACCGCCAGAGCCAATGCCCTTACCGCACTAACCTGGGCCAAAGCGTGGCTAGCCGATCTTGAGCTGGCAGACTTAGCCAATGGCTTCCCAAGCATTAAAGAAGATGGATCACCCTTTATTGTAGACGACTTCACTGCTCTTACTAGAGAAATGCACACTTTGGCTAGCAAATTGGCTGAAGAAACTGATCAGGCCCATTATCAGCCAGTTTATGATGCCAATATTAAGAAGGTGAAGGCGCCGACTCATGACGCTCCAGACCTAACTCCTCCGATCCGTAAGAACGCTTATGCCCCTGATGTTGATCCATCCACACATATAAGTGATGAAGTTGTCTTCAGAGCATTAATGGGGATCGACTGGTCGACTACTAACTTCCAGTCGGCGGAGGAGGATGAAGAACCGACAAAGGATGATCCAGAGCCCTCAAAGTCAGCAAGGCCAAGAAGAATGAACCGCCAGGTGGTTTAGCTACTTGATCCTTTTAAAACACTTGATGTTGTTCGGCTCACGGAGCCATGTAATAGGGTAGTGAAACTTTAATATGCCATGCCATCGTGCATGTTTCTGTTTTTGCACAATACTGCTGATCCACCAGTTTGAGAAAGTATCACTTTATGCTTATGATAGTCTTGATTTATGTAGATCAAATTGATCATTGCCCTGCACACAAACAGATCACAAGTACCCTGGCAGTTTACCACCGGGCGGGTCATAGTACCCAATTGAAGCCACTGGGGACGGATAGTCCATAACCAGGGCCGGTCTAACCATAGTACTGACATAACAAAATACCATACCTGTGGTGTATGCTTACACTGCCATCTTAGCCGCTTTATGCAATTAACATTTGTAGAGCTATAACTTAGAGTCTGCCATCCTGGCGGGTTATAGAGACCCAAAAGATGCTTCAAATATGAGCCATAAGTAGGGAAGCTTGGCCCGATTGTAAAAACTGTACGGCAAAAAAGAGATCATATAAAGAAATGAAATAAGAAACCAAAAAATTCAAGGCTTTTGCAGGCCGCCAAGCCGAAGTTTCTTATTCAATGAAACTAGCATGAGCCACTGGAAGGTACGTGCTTTCCGTGAGCCGGCACTCGTAGTACCCAATCGACATTTGAACCCAGATAAATTCAGGTCTTATTTAAAGATAGACTTATCAGGAGTACGCGAGGTCAGAGTAGCAGCAGGCATCACGGGCTGATTTATCCAAGTTTCAAGGAAGGCGGCTTATGAAGCCTGGATCTATCCTGACTATCTGTAAACCGTGCTCTCACGTGACAAACCACCATTTGAACCTTAACAAGCTCATGATCTTTGGTGAATACATCGCAAAAGATTGATTGTTAAGAGTTCAATGGGTCAATCGGGATTACCCGATGGAGTTGAAGCAGCTGGTTATAGGTAGGATGACCCGGAAAGGTTATGTTCTCTTTGGTCGAATATGCCTATGTTTGAACAAGATAACCTGGTCAAGAGGGTAGTCACACTACGTTCTCTTCGGTCGAATACGCCTATGTTCGAACAAGATAACCTGGTCAAGAGGGTAGTCACGCTATGTTCTCTTTGGTCGAATACGCCTATGTTTGAACAGGAAGCCGCCAAGTGACATATTGACAGGTTGTGCTCGCCAGGGACCTATGTTTGAGTTGTGCTTTGCATCCAACTCTCTTTGATCCCTGTAATTTGGGCGTCAAGCCTCTTAAATAAGCATGTGAGACGATGATAAAGACTCAGCTTTGAGGAAGTGAAACGACAGAGGCCCTGAATTATCAGGGATGCCGGCTTTATTATACTGTTTATAATATATACATCATTAGACTATGTACATTATGAGAGCCGGTGGCTCAAGTATAGTAGGGCCAAAGATGAGCAATATTCCACGACCAACAGGTCTCCTCCTCCGACTTGTGTGAGTCCTTGTGGTTTTGAATGTCTATAAGATAATATGACCCATTATGCAGATTCTTGCTGACCACAAAAGGTCCTTCCCAAGGCGGTGAAACTTATGCATATCCGTCTGATCTTGGATGAGCCGGAGCACTAAGTCGCCTTCTTGAAAGGTTCTGGTTTTGACCCGGCGGCTGTGATAACGACGTAAATCTTGTTGATAAATCACCGAACGAGCCGCCGCGAGGTCACGCTCCTCATCTAACAGGTCAAGTGCATCTTGACGTGCCTTTTCATTATCAGCTTCAACGTAAGCCGCCACCCGGGGTGAATCGTGACGGATGTCACTAGGGAGAACCGCCTCTACTCCGTAAACCATGAAGAAAGGTGTCTAACCCGTAGATCTATTGGGGGTTGTATTGATACTCCATAACAATGAGGGTAACTCCTCCACCCAACAACCCGGTGTTCTTTGCAAAGGAACCATAAGCTGGGCTTGATGCCTCGCAGAATCTCTTGATTAGCTCATTCCGCTCGACCATTGGACGGAGGGTGAGCCACGGAGGAAACATCAAGTCGAATATGCTCCCATTGACAAAATTCTTCCATAGCACCTTTAGACATATTAGTGCCATTATCCGTTATAATGTTGTGGAGAAAGCCAAAACGGAAGATCACCTTCTTGATGAATTGAACCGCCGTTGCCGCATCACACTTACTGACCGACTCTGCTTCAACCCACTTACTAAACTTATCAACCGCCACCAAAAGGTGGGTCTTCTTATCCTTGGACCTCTTGAAAGGTGCTACCTCTTGAGCACTGCGTTGGTTTCCCCTTGAAGAGGAAAGGGTGATGCAGCAAAGTACCGTAAGTATTTCGCTCATTTTTTGAGAACCAAGGTATCAATCCAGTAGGAGGCTACGCGCGAGTCCCTCGCACCTGCACAAAACAAATAAATCCTCGCAACCAACGCGATAAGGGTTTGTCAATCCCTACACGGTCACTTACAAGAGTGAGATCTGATAGATATGATAAGATAATTTTTTTGGTATTTTTATGAAAAAGATGCAAACTAAAATAAAAGGCAATGAAAATAACTAAGTATTGGAAGATTTAATATGATGAAGATAGACCCGGGGGCCATAGGTTTCACTAGTGGCTTCTCTCAAGAGCATAGGTATTTCACGGTGGGTGAACAAATTACTGTTGACCAATTGACAGAATTGAGCATAGTTATGAGAATATCTAGGTATGATCATGTATATAGGCATCACGTACAAGACAAGTAGACCGACTCTTGCCTGCATCTACTACTATTACTCCACACATCGACCGCTATCCAGCATGCATCTAGAGTATTAAGTTCATAAGAACAGAGTAACGCCTTAAGCAAGATGACATGATGTAGAGGGATAAACTCATGCAATATGATGAAAACCCCATCTTGTTATCCTCGATGGCAACAATACAATACATGCCTTGCTGCCCTACTGTCATTGGGAAAGGACACCGCAAGATTGAACCCAAAGCTAAGCACTTCTCCCATTGCAAGAAAGATCAATCCAGTAGGCCAAACCAAACTCATAATTCGAAGAGACTTGCAAAGATAACCAATCATACATAAAAGAATTCAGAGAAGATTCAAATATTGTTCATAGATAAACTTGATCGTAAACCCACAATTCATCGGTCTCAACAAACACACCGCAAAAGAAGATTACATCGAATAGATCTCCACAAGAGAGGGGAGAACTTTGTATTGAGATCCAAAAAGAGAGAAGAAGCCATCTAGCTAATAACTATGGACCCGTAGGTCTGAGGTAAACTACTCACACTTCATCGGAGAGGCTATGGTGTTGATGTAGAAGCCCTCCGTGATCGATGCCCCCTCTGGAGGAGCTATGGAACAGGCCCCAAGATGGGATCTCGTGGATACAGAAAGTTACGGCGGTTGAATTAGGGTTTTGGCTCCGTATCTGATCGTTTGGGGGTACATAGGTATATATAGGAGGAAGAAGTACATCGGTGGAGCAACAGGGGGCCCACGAGGGTGGAGGGCGCGCCTAGGAGGGGGGGGGGGTAGGCGCGCCCCCCAACCTCGTGGCCTCCCTGTTGGTTTCTTGACGTAGGGTCCAAGTCTCCTGGATCATGTTCGGTGAGAAAATCACGTTCCCAAAGGTTTCATTCCGTTTGGACTCCGTTTGATATTCTTTTCTTGCAAAACCTATTAACCGGAATACCAAATGGAATGAAACCTTCGGGAATGTGATTTTCTCAACGAACAAGACCCAGGAGGCTTGGACCCTACGTCAAGACACAAAAGAGGAGGCCACGAGGTAGGGGGTGTGCCTACCACCCAGGTGCGCCCTCCACCCTCGTGGGCCCCCTGTTGCTCCACCGACGTACTCCTTCCTCCTATATATACCTACGTACCCCCAAACGATCAGACACGAAGCCGAAACCCTAATTCCACTAATGTAACTTTCCGTATCCACGAGATCCCATCTTGGGGCCTGTTCTGGAGCTTCGCCGGAGGGGGCATCGATCACAGAGGGCTTCTACATCAACACCATAGCTCCTCCGATGAAGTGTGAGTAGTTCACCTCAGACCTACGGGTTCATAGTTAGTAGCTAGATGGCTTCTTCTCTCTTTTTGGATCTCAACACAATGTTCTCCCCCTCTCTTGTGGAGAACTATTCGCTGTAATCTTCTTTTTGTGGTGTGTTTGTTGAGACCGATCAATTGTGGGTTTATGATGAAGTCTATCTATGAACAATATTTGAATCTTCTCTGAATTCTTTTATGTATGATTTATTATCTTTGCAAGTCTCTTCGACTTATGAGTTTGGTTTGGCCTACTAGATTGATCTTTCTTGCAATGGGAGAAGTGCTTAGCTTTGGGTTCAATCTTGTGGTGTCCTTTCCCAATGACAGTAGGGGCAGCAAGGCACGTATTGTATTGTTGCCATCGAGGATAACAAGATGGGGTTTTCATCATATTGCATGAGTTTATCCCTCTACATCATGTCATCTTGCTTAAGGCGTTACTCTGTTTTTAACTTAATACTCTAGATGCATGCTGGATAGTGGTCGATGAGTGGAGTAATAGTAGTAGATGCAGGAAGGAGTCGGTCTACTTGTCTCGGACGTGATGCCTATATACATGATCATACCTAGATATGCTCATAACTATGCTCAATTTTGTCAATTGCTCAATAGTAATTTGTTCACCCACCGTAGAATACTTATGCTCTCGAGAGAAGCCACTAGTGAAACCTATGGCCCCCGGGTCTATCTTCATCATATTAATCTCCTACTACTTAGTTATTTCCTTTGCTTTTTTCCTTTGCCTTTATTTTACTTTGCATCTTTATCACAAAAATACCAAAAATATTATCTTATCATATCTATTAGATCTCACAATCGTAAGTGGCCGTGTAGGGATTGACAACCCCTATTCGCGTTGGTTGCGAGGATTTATTTGTTTTGTGCAGGTACGAGGGACTCGCGCGTAGCCTCATGCTGGATTGATACCTTGGTTCTCCAAAACTGAGGGAAATACTTACGCTACTTTGCTGCATCATCCCTTCCTCTTCGGGGAAAACCAACGCAGTGCTCAAGAGGTAGCAACTCACATACTTATTGCAAAAACCTATTAGTTATCAAAGCAAAGTACTATGCGCATGCTCCTAGGGGGATAGATTGGTAGGAAAAAACCATTGCTCGTCCCCGACCGCCACTCATAAGGAGGACAATCAATAAATACCTCATGCTCCGACTTCTTAACATAACGGTTCACCATACGTG
Organism: Triticum monococcum; assembly: GCA_034509565.1. Taxonomy (NCBI): domain Eukaryota; kingdom Viridiplantae; phylum Streptophyta; class Magnoliopsida; order Poales; family Poaceae; genus Triticum; species Triticum monococcum. Next base: position 529,720,562 of record CM067846.1, read on the forward strand.
CATGCTACGGGAATCACAAACTTCAACACAAGCATTTCTCAAATTCACAACTACTCAATTAGCACAACTCTAATATCACCATCTCCATATCTCAAAACAATTATCAAGTTTCAAACTTCTCATAGTATTCAACACACTCATAAGAAAATGTTATTATTAATCTTGAATGCCTAAAACAATTAAAGCAAATTACCATGCTGTTTTTTAGGACTCTCAAAATAATCTAAGTGAAGCATGAGAGAACAATAGTTTCTATAAAACAAATCCACCGACGTGCTCTAAAAGATATAAGTGAAGCACTAGAGCAAAAACTATATAACTCAAAAGATATAAGTGAAGCACATAGAGTATTCCAATAATTTCCGAATCATGTGTGTCTCTCTCAAAAGGTGTGTACAGCAAAGATGATTGTGGTAAACTAAAAAGCAAAGACTCAAATCATACAAGACGCTCCAAGCAAAACACATATCATGTGGTGAATAAAAATATAGCTCCAAGTAAAGTTACCGATAGAAGTAGACGAAAGAGGGGATGCCTTCCGGGGCATCCCCAAGCTTTGGCTTTCAGGTGTCCTTAGATTATCTTGGGGGTGACATGTGTATCCCCAAGCTTAGGCTCATGCCACTCCTTGTTCCATAATCCATCAAATCTTTACACAAAACTTGAAAACTTCACAACACAAAACTTAAAGTAGAAAATCTCGTGAGCTCCGTTAGCGAAAGAAAATAAAATACCACTTCAAGGTACTGTAATCAACTCATTCTTTATTTATATTGGTGTTAAACCCACTGTATTCCAACTTCTCTATGGTTTATCAACTATTTTACTAGCCATAGATTAATCAAAATAAGCAAACAAGACACGAAAAACAGAATCTGTCAAAAACAGAACAGTCTATAGTAATCTGTATCTAGCGCACGATATGGAATCACAAAAATTCTAAAATAAATTTCTGGACGTGAGGAATTTATCTATTAATCATCTGCAAAAAGAATTAACTAAATATCACTTTCCAAATAAAAATGGCAGCAGTTCTCGTGAGCGTTAAAGTTTCTGTTTTTTACAGCAAGATTAACAAGACTTTCCCCAAGTCTTCCCAACGGTTCTACTTGGCACAAACACTAATTAAACACAAAAAACACAACCAAAACAGAGGCTAGATAAATTATTTATTACTAAACAGGAGCAAAAAGCAAGGAATAAAAATAAAATTGGGTTGCCTCCCGACAAGCGCTATCGTTTAACGCCCCTAGCTAGGCATAAAAAGCAATGATAGATCTAGGTGTTGCCATAATAATAAGATATATCATTAAAAATCATTTCATATTCTCTACGTTCGGCAGCAATTTTTCTTTTAGGCAAGCAAAAGTAATCAAAAGGGCTAAATTTAATGGTACAAAAGTCCCCAAGATCAACCTTGGTAGGTATAGGTTCCTCCTTTGGCCCTTCGTATTGTACAACCAATTCATCATTATAGGCATTCTTTTGATAGAACTTTGTAAGCCTATACTCAAGAGAATATCCTAGTTCATTATTTCGAATGGCCAAATCATCATTAAGTTCAGAAATTCTATCAACTAAAACATTGGTAGGCACCCTTTTTCTAAGATTTTCATTGAAAGCAACATAGTTTAGAGATTGAAAGCGCATTATTTCTTCTTGATCAAAAAGGATAGCCTCTATGGGAGGATGGCACGCGTCCACCCTATAATGCACAAAGATTTCTTTGGCCTCTTTTATTATGAATCTGAACTCATGAGCCAAAAAGATAGTAGTGGCATGCTTAACAGAAGAATGCTCAATATTAGAAAATTCTAGGAAAATCCTTTGTATGCAAGGGTGCATGTGCATGAATTGTCTTTCAAGTTCAACTACAAGCATGACAATAGCGTCCGAAAGACTACTAGTTCTATGAAGGATAGAACTACCCATAGAAGGCAAAGCACCGGCACAAGTAAAGAAATCTTTGATAACTCCTTTTCCAATTATATTACCACTACCAATACGGAATTTTTTGTATGTAAGATAGGGGGTTCTTTAGCAGGAGCATCTGAATTTTTTATGATATTATTATTGTCCATATCGACAATAATTTCCCCAATTTCAGACATAATGGCAGAAAGTGCAAAAGGCAAAAAGAGGCAAATAGAGAAAGAGAGGGAAGATAGAGAGAGAGGGCGAATAAAACAGCAAGGGTGAAGTGGGGGAGAGGAAAATGAGAGGCAAATGGCAAATAATGTAATGCGGGAGATAAGGGTTTGTGATGGGTACTTGGTATGTTTGACTTTTGCGTAGACCTCCCCGGCAACGGCGCCAGAAATCCTCCTTGCTACCTCTTGAGCACTGCGTTGGTTTTCCCTTGAAGAGGAAAGAGTGATCCAGCAAAGTAGCGTAAGTATTTCCCTTAGTTTTTGAGAACCAAGGTATCAATCCAGTAGGAGGCTACGCGCGAGTCCCTCGCACCTGCAACAAAACAAATAGATCCTCGCAACCAACACGATAAGGGGTTCTCAATCCCTACACGGTCACTTACGAGAGTGAGATCTGATAGATATGATAAGACAATATTTTTGGTATTTTTATGATAAAGATGCAAAGTAAAATAAAAGGCAATGAAAATAACTAAGTATTGGAAGATTTAATATGATGAAGATAGACCCGGGGGGCATAGGTTTCACTAGTGGCTTCTCTCAAGAGCATAGGTATTTCACAGTGGGTGAACAAATTACTGTTGAGCAATTGACAAAATTGAGCATACTTATGAGAATATCTAGGTATGATCATGTATATAGGCATCACGTCCAAGACAAGTAGACCGACTCCTGCCTGCATCTACTACTATTACTCCACACATCAACCGCTATCCAGCATGCATCTAGAGTATTAAGTTAAAAACAAAGTAATGCCTTAAGCAAGATGACATGATGTAGAGGGATAAACTCATGCAATATGATGAAAACCCCATCTTGTTATCCTCGATGGCAACAATACAATACGTGCCTTGCTGCCCCTACTGTCACTGGAAAAGGACACCGCAATATTGAACCCAAAGCTAAGCACTTCTCCCATTGCTAGAAAGATCAATCTAGTAGGCCAAACCAAACTGATAATTCACAAAGACTTTCAAAGATAACCAATCATACATAAAAGAATTAAGAGAAGATTTGTAACATCCCAAATTTTCAATTTGGAATGTTATACATTAGATCATCATTGCATATCATGTTTTATTGCTTTTCCGTTCCGTAATCCTCGAAATCCTAAGCAACTCAAGGACCCTCAGAGAGAGTTGGAGATTTCCTGATTTTCATATTTGATTCTTTTATCAAATTTTGAAACGAGGATTTTGGTTTTAATTATTTTTTGTCCTAAAATATTTCATATTAAAATACAAGAGAGGAGATAATATGACTTCTCCAAAATAAATGAAATATTGGAGGAAAAAATAATAAAATCAAATATTTGTTCCATTTGGATTTTATTGCAATTTTGTTTGCATTAGAAAAATTGCAAGTTTTCAAAATTGCATTTCAGGGCCAAAATATGTTCATCTCGTTCTAAATATTTTATTTAGATGGTCAAAATTTATTTTGGTATTTTTAGTTTTTTTTATTTATTTTTCTAGGATTTTATTTCGGTCGGTGAATTTTTTTTTAAAGTTCCCGCGTCCGACTGGGCCTAAGGCCCAGCCGAGCCAGGCCACCAACGCCGCCGCCGACTCGGACAAGGAGTCCGAGTTGGACTCCACTCCACCACCGCCGCCTTGACCCCTCCTCCAAGCCACCCCGCCCCGCCCCTTTATATACGCCGCCACCCCGCCCCAAACGCCACCGCCACCGCCGCCGCAACCACCGCCGCGCCGCGCCTAGCCCCGCCGCCCGCGCCGCGCCTAGCCGCCGCCGCCCCCGCGAGCCGCCACTCCGCCGCCGCACCTCGCCTCACCGGACCCCTCATCGAAGGTAGTCGCCGGACTCCGCCGCTTGTTTTTTTATAAAACCATTCGGTTTTTTACACCCAAGATCCGTTTTTTTCGGATTCACCGGTTTTTCTCGGTTCTTCTAATTAGCAGACGTTCGTCCGAACGTTCGTTTTAACGAACGGTTCTTCGCCCATTAGATACAGCTAACGAACGCATGTTCGTTAGTCTGTTCGTTAGTTTTCTTTTATCGGATTTATTCCGTGATTTTTTCTGATCGCGATTTCTGATCTGATCTTAGTTTCTGTTTATCTTTTCGCTCGTTAGTCGGAATCAGGCGATACAAGCGCCTAGAGTTTCATCTCGAAACCCTCTTTCCGTTTAACCAACTCAAACAAGTTTTCTCTACTGTAAAATTTGACCTAGTTTCAGATTAGTAAACAAAGGTTCTTTCTTTCGCCGTTTGAGTTTCGTTGCTCCGTTTGATTTGATTCTTCTTGCGAACCAGAGTTCTTACTTTGAAGTTTCTGGTCAACCTCTTTTATTTGAGTTTTGCTTGTGTATCGTTTCTTGTTACTTATGTATGCTATTGTTTGCTTGCGATAGAACACCCGGAGTGTGAAGCGTGCTACTACGAGTCCCTAGGTTTTGCAGATCGTCAGCAAGGCAAGTAACACTTTGATCATACCCCTTTATCACCCAGTTTTTATGCATTAGTTCCAATCCTCAAACATTGCATGATTAGGATTTCATTAACTTGTGGGTTGGGAAGTACTTGATGAGGTAGAACCTATTGCCCTGTTACATTCAAACCCTTGGGAGTTACTCTACGTGTTGCTTATATCACTATGTTATGCTATGCTCGCAAACGTGGTTTGGGTTTGAGTGAAATCCATGACAGATGTGAGATTGTGAAATTAATGGTTCAACTTAAGGTGGCAACTTAATCAAACAACTGGGTGGATTGAGGCACCTGGAGTACCCAGTGTTGCCTGTATTTTTTGGAAATCCTGGAGTACCCGTGTGATTTTCCTATGGACCGCCACCCAGGCTCAAAGGGAACTGAGATGATTCATGCTAGAAACTTTCGTGTGCAGCCACAAGCTATTATGGGCTCTAGCATAGTTGAGTAAGTTATGTGAAGCTCTTGAAGAGGCAGATCAGCAGGTAGTGGGATGTAGGTTTGGTATGGTCTATCCGGAGTAGAGAGTTAATGTTTCTGAAAGACTGTGTCTCGGTCATCCGTTTCTCAAACACCATGTAGTGCGAGAAATCCAACGGAGGAGATCGAGTCTTGTGGGGAAAAGTGTGCAAACCTCTGTAGAGTGTACAATCTAATCATGGTTAGCTGTGTCCCCAGTTATGGACAATTCTTGAGTATCTAGTACTTGGGTTATCACATGTATCTCATCATGTTTACTTAATATTGTTGGGTTGTTAATCACTTTAATTGGGATTGAGTTGGAGGGACCTTCTCAATGATGTTTCAACTACCATGATAGTAAAATTGAAAATCTATTCCTTTGTTGTAGGGAAAAATTGGCTTTTCGCAAAACTGTAACCATAGAGCTTTCCACCAGCCATATATGCATATAGTGATAGCATTATTTTGTTCTTGCTCTACTGTGTTACTTTGCCAGCATATTCCATGTGTTGACCCGTTTCGGGCTGCAACGTATTATGTTGCAGACTTTTCAGATGAGGAGTAAGGTACGTTAGGTCGTTGCCGTGCAGCTCAACTATGTCGTTGGAGTTGATGGACTCACCTTATCTTCCAAGCCTTCCGCTGTTATCGTATTAGATGGTCTTAAGCCATATTATTGTAATAAGTTCTCTCTTGAGACATTCGATGTAATAAGTGTGTGATTGCTACTCTGTTATAAATCCTAGGTCACACCTCTCTTCTCATTTCTGACTCCTCTCCATTTTCTACTCTTTAGGATGACGGAGATGAAGAACAAGTTTGCACAACCAGATGAAGACACAACTTTTGGACATCACTTGAAGGAAGTCACTAGGTACTTGAACATTGGAATACCAAGCTTCACTGGGATGTAGAACGCCACTTTACCTGAAGAGGAGCGCTGGATGATTCAAGTACAAGTTCCAGGAAGGGCGTTCTCGCCAACTTCTAAACCCATACAGTTTTCTTTCGAAGCACCCACCTGGAGTCTAGGAAAGAGCATGGCAGCCCACATTACCATTGGACGCATTGGAGAAGTTTACAACAGGGAGCTTAAGGACACTATTTACCAAATATGTGGGCGCTGGGACGAGCAATGGGAAGTAATCAGCACCAGGAAGGATAGATCCATTGCAGCCTTCATTCAGGAGTTAAACCAGCACATTCGACGCCAGGAGAACCAGATGTGCGCGGACATGATGGACTTAAAGAAGGCGAAGACTAGGATCATCGAGCTGGAGGAAGAACTCAAGTTTACACGCGATGGGTATGAGGAGGAAATCAAGACACTACTGGAGAAGAATGACGATCTAGTCAAGAAGATCGGAGTAATCATGGGAGGACCAGCACCGGGAGACGAAGACGAAGATCCCACTTGCCCGGACAACTACATCATCATCGACGACACCGATTCCGATCCTAGTGATGATGACTATGAAGACGAAGCTGGAGCAGACATCATGGAGTCTTCCACCGATCAAAATTTCTAGATGACTGCCATATATCACTAGTATTCCCCCATGTATTTAGTAGTAGTTGAACACTTGTGCGATAGTTCTAGATCGTTTGTATGACCTTTCTTGATTGATTGAGTGAAATGATTGTGTTTGTCTCATGTGCATATGGGTAGTGTTTTCTCATTAGACCTCTTTTCTATTCTAAATCTCTTCCATCTAAACCCCTCAGATGCCTCCGAGACGTGACACCGGTTTTGCCTTCCCACCGGAGCTCACCCAGTTGATCCAATAGAAGAATACATTGATGCAATTGCTAGTTCAGAATCAGGGCAACAACAACAACAACACCAACAACCCGCCGCCCGTGGACAACCTAGCCCGTTTTCTAAGGTTACAGCCGCCGGTGTTTTCCAGTAGCACCGAGCCCATAGTTGCGGACGATTGGCTACGCCGTATTGGAAGGGAGTTGACCACCGCAGGTTGCACAGATGCTGAGAGAGTGCGCTTTGCCGCACATCAATTGGATGGACCAGCAGCCTCATGGTGGGAGAATTACACATCCACTTTTCCTATAGCCAATGTCACTTGGGACCAGTTTCAGCAAGCTTTCCGCACAGCCCATGTCTCCACTGGAGCTATGCAAATGAAGAAGCGGGAGTTCGGCAACCTATGCCAGGGGAACCGTACCGTGGCTCAGTACGTGGATGAGTTTAGCAAGTTATCTCACTACGCCCCTGATGATGTGGCCACAGACGCCGCGAAGCAGGAGAAGTTTATGGAAGGGCTAAATGATGAGATGAGTATGCAATTGATGGTAGCAACCTTCAACAACTACCAGGAGTTGGTAGATAAGGCTCTTATGATTGAAGGGAAGCAACAGCAGATTGAGAGCCGCAAGAGGAAGTATGGACAAGGGAAGTATAACTCAGGAGCTCAGCAGAAACCTCGCCTAACCCCGAACTTGGGATGACTTGTTCATAACCATGGAGGTCACAACCACACTGGAGGAGGATCACATAACCACAATGGTTCTAAGAATGGGAATGGGAACGAAACCAACAATAATCATAACCGCCCCAACCCAGCCACACCCGCCAAAAGGGACTTAAGTCATGTTACTTGTTTCAAGTGCGGGAAGACTGGACACTACGCCACGGGATGCCCTGAAGGAAAGAATGGAAATGGAAATGGGAGCACTGGGAAGAAGCCAAATTCATTCAACAAAGGACAAGTGAACCACATTAACGTGGAGGAGGTTGAAGAGCATCCGGACGCGGTAATAGGTAAGTTTTTGGTTAAGTCATTTACCGCTCTTGTTCTTTTTGATACTGGTGCATCACATTCATACATATCAAGGGGATTCATGGATAAGTTTAAACTACCAACCCAAACCCTTAGGACCCCTCTTTTAGTAAGTTCACCCGGAGCAGAGTATATGGCCAGCCGATGGTGTGACCAGATACCCTTAACCATTGGTACACATATTTTTCCGTCCGACCTAATTATCATGGAGTCACAAGGATTGGATGTGATATTGGGTATGGACTGGATGTCAACGTTTGGAGGAAGCATTGACTATGCTAGTAAGTCGATTTATCTCACCAACCCGAAAGGAAAAAGGATTAAGTATGTATCTAGGCATGTGCCTAGGAGGAGTCAAGTGAATGCCCTTACGGGAGTTGTTCAGGAGGAAGTGCCTGTAGTGAAGGATTACCCGAATGTTTTTCCAGAGGAGTTACCAGCCATGCCACCGGATAGAGACATTGAGTTTTTGATAGAGCTGTTGCCAGGTACAGGACCAATATCCAAGAGACCCTATCGGATGCCCGCAAATGATCTGGAAGAAATTAAGAAACAGATCAAGGAATTATTGGAGAAAGGATACATCCGAAGAAGTCCATCACCTTGGGGAGCCCTAATACTTTTGGTTGAGAAGAAGGATAAATCCCTGAGGATGGTTGTTGATTATCGAGCATTAAATGAAGTGACGATTAAGAACAAGTACCCATTGCCGATGATCAACGATCTGTTTGATCAGTTGCAAGGAGCTAAAGTGTTTTCGAAGATCGATTTGCGATCGGGGTATCATCAGTTGAAGATACGAGAGAAGGACATACTGAAGACAACATTCACAACACGATATGGATTATACGAGTACACGGTCATGTCATTTGGACTGACTAACGCCCCTGCCTATTTCATGAGCATGATGAACAAGGTGTTCATGGAGTATTTGGACAAGTTTGTTGTGGTGTTTATTGATGATATTATGGTATACTCAAAGAACGAGGAGGAGCACAAGGAGCATTTGCACTTAGTTCTCGAGAAACTCACGGAACACCAGTTGTATGCTAAGTTGAGCAAATGCGAATTTTGGTTGAAGGAAGTCGGGTTCCTTGGACATGTTATATCGGGAGAAGGTATAGCAGTAGACCCCAGCAAAATTCAGTCAGTCACTGAATGGTTGGCACCCACTTCAGTTAGCAAGATCCGCAGTTTTCTTGGACTCGCAGGATACTACCGGAGATTCATCGAGATTTTTTCCAAGATTGCAAAGCCAATGACTGAACTATTGAAGAAGGATACTAAGTTTAAATGGACAGAAGATTGCGAGGCAAGTTTCCAGGAATTGAAGAAACGTTTGACTACAACACTAGTGCTAACACTACCAGATATATATAAGGAGTTCTAAGTGTACTGCGATGCCTCACGCTTAGGACTTGGATGTGTGCTTATGTAGGACGGGAGAGTTGTTTCGTATGCCTCACGACAACTAAAACCTCATGAGTTGAACTATGCCACACATGATTTGGAGTTAGCAGCCGTAGAACATGCATTGAAGACCTGGAGACATTACCTTATTGGAAACTGTTGTGATGTGTGCATGGACCATAAGAGTTTGAAGTACATTTTCACCCAGAAGGAACTGAACCTTAGACAGAGGAGATGGTTGGAACTTATAAAGGATTATGACATGAAACTACACTATCATCCAGGAAAGGCCAGTGTCGTAGCAGGCGCTTTGAGTTGGAAGAGTTATGCTAATATCCTTGAAAGTAAGGGACTGCTGAAGGAATTAGCAGAGGACATCATGGAACTTCGATTGGAGATTGTTCCTAGAGGATTTATTGCAACAATGGAGGTCCAGTCGACATTGCTGGACAAGATTCAGGAAGCTCAGAAAGAGGACAAGGAGATTGCTGAGATAAAGGAGAAGATGAGCAAAGGAAAGGCCAAAGGTTTTCGTGAAGATGAGCACGATACCCTATGGTTTGAGGACCGAGTTTATCTGCCCAATAACCAGGAGATCAGGAAGTTAATACTTCAAGAGGCCCATGACTCACCATACTCAATACACCCCGGGAACACCAAGATGTATTTGGATTTGAAGGAACGTTTCTGGTGGACCGGTATGAAGAAGGATATTGCCGAGTATGTAGCTATATGTGATGTATGTCAACGCGTGAAGGCAGAGCATCAGAAGCCAGCAGGACTGTTACGGCCTATGCCGATACCCGAATGGAAGTGGGATAAACTGGGCATGGAATTTATCACCGGATTGCCCAGGACCAAAGCAGGATATGATTCCATATGGGTAGTAGTTGATCGCTTGACCAAAGTAGCTCATTTCATCCCAATGAAAACCACATATACGAGTGTAAAGCTGGCCAAGATATATATGTCCAGGATAGTATGTCTGCATGGAGTTCCCGGGACCATCGTATCAGATCGAGGAAGACAGTTTACCTCAAAGTTTTGGCACCAGTTGCACCAGACCCTGGGAACGAGATTGGAGTTTAGTATAGCATTTCACCCGCAGACGGATGGACAAACAGAGAGAGTCAACCAAATTTTGGAGGACATGTTGAGAGCCTGTGCGCTAGATTATGGATCTAGTTGGGATGACAATTTGCCATACGCAGAGTTTTCCTACAACAATAGCTATCAAGCCAGTTTGAAGATGGCACCGTTTGAAGCCCTGTATGGACGAAGGTGCAGAACACCGTTGATGTGGGACGAGGTAGGAGACTGATAGTTGTTTGGACCAGACTTGATCAAGGAGTCTAAGGATAAGGTTAAATTGATTCGAGACAGACTGAAGATTGCTCAGTCTAGGCAGAAGAGTTATGCTGACTCAAAACGCAAGGTGGTAACCTATGAAATTGGAGACCGAGCATATCTGCAAGTATCACCCTTGCGAGGAGTGAAACATTTTGGAGTTAAGGGAAAGTTAGCCTCGAGATTTGTAGGACCGTATCATATTTTGGAACGGATGGGAGAAGTTTCCTACAAGTTGGAGTTACCCGAGGGACTGTCAGGAGTTCATGACGTGTTTCACGTTTCACAGCTGAAGAAGTGTCATGCTGAGATGGCAGATATACCGCTAAGAGATACAGTACCCCTGGAGGCGATTCAGTTGGACAGCGATTTGACTTATGAGGAGAAACCAGTTAAGATTCTTGAATTTGCCAGCAGAATCACCCGAAGTAAGGTTATCAAGTTTTGTAAAGTTCAGTGGAGCCACCATACCGAGGACGAAGCCACCTGGGAACGAGAGGATGATCTCCGCGAAGACCACCCGCACCTATTTTCTAGCCAGCCCGAATCTCGAGGGCAAGATTCATCTTAAGGGGGGTAGGTTTGTAACATCCCAAATTTTCAATTTGGAATGTTATACATTAGATCATCATTGCATATCATTTTTTATTGCTTTTCCGTTCCGTAATCCTCGAAATCCTAAGCAACTCAAGGACACTCAGAGAGAGTTGGGGATTTCCCGGTTTTCATATTTGATTCTTTTATCAAATTTTGAAACAAGGATTTTGGTTTTAATTATTTTTCTCTTCGAAAATATTTCATATTAAAATACAAGAGAGGAGATAATACGACTTCTCCAAAATAAATGAAATATTGGAGGAAAAATACTAAAATCAAATATTTCTTCCATTTGGATTTTATTGCAATTTTGTTTGCATTAGAAAAACTGCACGTTTTCAAAATTGCATTTTAGGGCCAAGAAAATGTTCATCTCGTTCTAAATATTTTATTTAGACGGTGAAAAATTATTTTGGCATTTTTAGTTTTTTTATTTATTTTTCTAGGATTTTATATCGGTCGGCAATTTTTTTTAAAAAAAAAGTTCTCGCGCCCGACTGGGCCTAAGGCCCAGCCGAGCCAGGCCGCCAACGCCTCCGCCCCCGCGCGCGCGCCGCCGCCGACTCGGACAAGGAGTCCGAGCCGAACTCCACTCCACCGCCGTCGCCTTGACCCCTCCTCCAAGCCGCCCCGCCCCGCCCATTTATATACGCCGCCACCCCGCCCCAAACGCCACCGCCACCGCCGCCGCAGCCACCGCCGCGCCGCCTAGCCCCGCCGCCCGCGCCGCGCCTAGCCGCCACCGCCGCAGCCGAGCGCCGCCGCCGCCGCCGAACGCCGCCGCCGCCCCCGCGAGCCGCCGCTCCGCCGCTGCACCTCACCTCGCCGGACCCCTCACCGGAGGTAGTCGCCAGACTCCGCCGCCGGTTTTTTATAAAACCATTCGGTTTTTTGAAACCCTAGATCCGTTGTTTTTCGGATTCGCCGGTTTTTCTCGGTTCTTCTAATTAGCGGGCGTTCGTCCGAACGTTTGTTTTAACGAACGGTTCTTCGCCCGTTAGATACAGCTAACGAACGCTCGTTCGTTAGGCTGTTCGTCAGTTTTCTTTTATCAGATTAGTTCCGTGATTTTCTCTGATCGCGATTTCTGATCCGATCTTAGTTTCTGTTTATCTTTTCGCTCGTTAGTTGGAATCAGGCGATTCAAGCGCCTAGAGTTTCATCTCGAAACCCTCTTTCCGTTTAACCAACTCAAACAAGTTTTCTCTACTGTAAAATTTGACCTAGTTTCAAATTAGTAAACGAAGCTTCTTTCTTTCGCCGTTTGAGTTTCGTTGCTCCGTTTGATTTGATTCTTTTTGCAAACCAGAGTTCTTACTTTGAACTTTCTGGTCAACCTCTTTTATTTGAGTTTTGCTTGTGCATCGTTGCTTGTTACTTATGTATGCTATTGTTTGCTTGAGAAAGAACACCTGGAGTGCGAAGCGTGCTACTACGAGTCCCTAGTTTTCGCAGATCGTCAGCAAGGCAAGTAACACTTTGATCATACCCCTTTATCACCCAGTTTTTGTGCATTAATTCCAATCCTCAAACATTGCATGATTAGGATGTCATTAACTTGAGGGTTGGGAAGTACTTGATGAGGTAGAACCTATTGCCCTGTTACATTCAAACCCTTGGGAGTTACTCTACGTGTTGCTTATATCACTATGCTATGCTATGCTCGTAGACGTGGTTTGGGTTTGAGTGAAATCCATGACAGATGTGAGATTGTGAAATTAATGGTTCAACTTAAGGTGGCAACTTAATCAAACAACTGGGTGGATTGAGGCACCTGGAGTACCCAGTGTTGCCTGTATTTTTTGGAAATCCCGGAGTACCCGTGTGATCTTCCTATGGACCACCACCCAGGCTCAAAGGGAACTGCGATGATTCATGCTAGAAACTTCTGTGTGCAACCACAAGCTATTATGGGCTCTAGCATAGTTGAGTAAGTTACGTGAAGCTCTTGAAGAGGCAGATCAGCAGGTAGTGGGATGTAGGTTTGGTATGGTCTGTCTGCAGTAGAGAGTTAATGTTTTTGAAAGACTGTGTCTCGGTCATCCGTTTCTCAAACACCATGTAGTGCGAGAAATCAAACGGAGGAGATCGAGTCTTGTGGGGAAAAGTGCGCAAACCTCTGCAGAGTGTACAATCTAATCATGGTTAGCCGTGTCCCCGGTTATGGACAATTCTTGAGTATCTAGCACTTGGGTTATCACATGTATCTCATCATGTTTAATTAATATTGTTGGGTTGTTAATCACTTTAATTGGGATTGAGTTGGAGGGACCTTCTCAATGATGTTTCAACTACCATGATAGTAAAATTTAAAATCTATTCCTTTGTTGTAGGGAAAAATTGGCTTTTCGCAAAACTATAACCATAGAGCTTTCCACCAGCCATATATGCATATAGTGATAGCATTATTTTGTTCTTGCTCTACTGTGTTACTTTGCCAGCATATTCCATGTGCTGACCCGTTTCGGGCTGCAACGTATTATGTTGCAGACTTTTCAGACGAGGAGTAAGGTACGTTAGGTCGTTGCCGTGCAGCTCAGCTATGCCGTTGGAGTTGATGGACTCACCTTATCTTCCAAGCCTTCCGCTGTTATCGTATTAGATGGCCTTAATCCATATTGTTGCAATAAGTTCTCTCTTGAGACATTCGATGTAATAAGTGTGTGATTTCTACTCTGTTATAAATCCTTCGAGTACTGTGTGTGTCAGCATTACCGATCCAGGGATGACACTGAAGCACAGAGACTTGACCAACTGAGGTCAGGTCGCTACAAGATTCAAATATTGTTCATAGATAAACTTGATCATAAACCCACAATTCATCGGTCTCAACAAACACACTACAAAAGAAGATTACATCGAATAGATCTCCACAAGAGAGGGGGAGAACTTTGTATTGAGATCCAAAAAGAGAGAAGAAGCCATCTAGCTAATAACTATGGACCCATAGGTCTGAGGTAAACTACTCACACTTCACAGGAGAGGCTATGGTGTTGATGTAGAAGCCCTCCGTGATCGATGCCCCCTCTCGCAGAGCTCCGGAACATGCCCAAGATGGGATCTCATGGATACATAAAGTGACGGCGGTGGAATTAGGGTTTTGGCTCCGTATCTAATCATTTGGGGGTACGTACGTATATATAGGAGGAAGAAGTACGTCGGTGGAGCAACAGGGGGCCCATGAGGGTTGAGGGCGCGCCTGGGGGGTAGGCGCGTCCCCCTACCTCGTGGCCTCCCTGTTGGTTGCTTGATGTAGGGTCCAAGTCTCCTGGATCATGTTCGGTGAGAAAATCACGTTCCCGAAGGTTTCATTCCGTTTGGACTCCGTTTGATATTCTTTTCTTGCGAAACCCTAAAACAGGTAAAAAACAGCAATTCTAGGCTGGGCCTCCGGTTAATAGGTTAGTCCCAAAAATAATATAAAAGTGTATAATAAAGCCCAATAATGTCCAAAATAGTAGATAAATATAGCATGGAGCAATAAAAAATTGTAGATACGTTGGAGACGTATCAAAAGGTCCAACCATATCAAGCCCCAAGTCGCAAACGGCCATGTAATTGGGATCATCCTCAACTCTTGAGCCGGAACATGAGCTCGTCGTGAAAACTTCTGACAACCGTCACATTTGCTGACCAAATCCTCAGCGTCAGCATGAGCCATCAACCAACAAAAACCGTGACGAAAAGCCTTGGCTACAAGAGATTTAGAGCCGGCATGATGACCACAATCTCCTTCATGAATCTCTCGCGGAATCTCATAGCCTTCTTCAGGAGAAACACAACATTGAAACGTACCTGTGACACTGCGATGGTGCAACTCCCCATTAACTATCATCATTGACTTAGATCGCCAGGTTATCTGCCTGGCCATGATCTCATCTTCAGGTAACTCGCCCCGGGTCATGTATGCCAAATATGGCACTGTTCAATCAGGAATAGCATGAAGATCCGCCACCAATTGTGCTTCCGGGTCAGGAACAACAAGATCCTCCTCTGTAGGCAACTTGACAAAAGGGTTAAGCAAAATATCCAGGAAGATGTTAGGTGGTACCGGCTTACGCTGAGACCCTAACCGACTTAAAGTATCGGCCACCTCATTCTTCCTGCGATCAATATGTTCAACTTGATAACTCTTGAAGTGACCCGCAATAGCATCAACCTCTCGATGATAAGCCGCCATAAGTGGATCCTTAGAATCCCAAGTGCCAGAAACTTGTTGAGCTACCAGATCTAAATCGCTGAAGCACCTCACCCGGCTTAAGTTCATCTCTTTAGCCATCCGAAGACCATAGAGCAAGGCTTCATACTCAGTTGCATTGTTAGTACAGGGGAACATTAACCGGAGAACATAAGAAAATTTATCACCTTGTGGGGAAGTCAAGACAACTCCAGCCCCCGAGCCTTCCAACTGCCTAGATCCATCAAAGTGAATTGTCCAATATGTGTTGTCCTGCTTTTCCTCAGGCGTTTGCAACTCCGTCCAATCATTGATAAAATCCACGAGTGCTTGGGACTTGATGGCTATACGAGGCACATACTTCAAACCATGGGGTCCAAGCTCAATTGCCCACTTGGTGACCCGGCCTGTGGCTTCTCTGTTCTGGATGATGTCTCCTAAGGAGCAAAGCTAACCACAGTAATGGGGTGGCCCAGAAAATATTGATTAATCTTCTAGCTTGCCATGAAGACCCCATACACCAGCTTATGCCAGTGTGGATACCTCTGCTTGGACTCAATAAGTACCTCACTGATGTAGTAAACCGACCATTGAACTAGGTACTCCTTGCCTGCCTCTTTCCTTTCCACCACAATGGCTACACTGACAGCCCGGCTATTAGCTGCCACGTATAACAACAAAGGCTCTTTATCAATTGGAACCACAAGAACGGGCGGCTCAGCCAACTGTTTCTTTAGATCCTCAAACTCTTGATTAGCAGCATCACTCCGAACAAAGTGATCTGTCTTCTTCATCATCTGGTAAAGAGGGATAGCCTTCTCCCCTAACCGGCTTATGAACTGGCTTAAGGCCGTAATACGAGCCGCCAAACACTAAACATCATTGACGCATGCCGGTTTAGCTAAGGAAGTAATAGCCTTGATTTTCTCTAGGTTAGCTTCAATGCCTCTATTAGGAACCAGAAAACCCAAAAGCTTACCCGCTGGTACACCAAAAACACATTTGGCCGGGTTAAGCATCATTTTATAAACCCGTAGATTGTCCAATGTCTCCTTCAAATCATTAATCAAGGTCTCCTTCTTCCTGGATTTTACCACAATGTCATCTACGTAAGCATGAACATTACGCCCGATCTGATTGTGAAGACAATTCTGCACACACCGCTGGTAAGTCGCCTGGGCACTCTTGAGCCCAAAAGGCATAGGCACATAGTAGAAGGTTCCAAATGGAGTAATGAAAGCTGTCTTCTCCTGGTCCTTAATTGCCATCTTGATCTGATGATAACCAGAATAAGCATCCAAAAAACTCAAACGCTCACAACCCGTCGTAGCATCAATGATCTGATCAGTACGAGGGAGAGCAAACGGATCAGTCGGATAAAGCCTTGTTTAAGTCCATGTAGTCCACACGCATTCGCCAAGTGCCATTCTTCTTAAGCACCAACACCAGGTTAGCCAACCACTCAGGATGAAAAACTTCAATGATAAACCCGGCCGCTAAGAGCCGGGCCACTTCTTCACCAATGGCCTTCCGCCTCTCCTCGTTAAAAATACGGAGGAATTGCTTGATCGGCTTAAATTTAGGATCAATATTAAGAGTGTGCTCAGCGAGTTCCCTCGGTACACCCGGCATGTCTGAAGGCTTCCATGCAAAGATATCCCGGTTCTCACGGATGAACTCTATGAGTGCGCTTTCCTATTTCGGATCTAGATTAGCACTGATGCTGAACTGCTTGGATGTGTCTCCAGGAACGAAATCAACCAATTTAGTGTCATCTGCTCACTTAAACTTTAATGAAGGATCATGCTCTGTGGTTGGCTTTTTCAAGGACGTCATGTTTGCCGGGTCAACATTATCTTTGTAAAATTTCAGCTCCTCCGTTGCACAAACTGATTCAGCATAAGCAGCGTCACCTTCTTCACACTCCAAGGCCACCTTCCGACTCCCATGCACTGTGATGGTGCCCTTGTAACTCGGCATCTTAAGCTGCAAGTAAACATAACAAGGCCTCGCCATGAACTTAGCATAAGTCAGCCGCCCAAACAGAGCATGATAAGGGCTCTTGATCTTGACCACTTCGAAGGTGAGAGTCTCCAATCTGGAATCATGCTCATCTCTAAAGGAAACCTCCAAGGATATCTTACCCACACGATAGGCCGACTTACCCAGCACGACACACTGAAAAATGGTGTTTAACGGCTTAAGATTTTTATCTATCAGTCCCATACAACGGAAGGTCTCATAATAAAGTATATTAATGCTTCTGCCTCCATCCATGAGTTCCTTAGTAAATTTATAGCCTCCAACCTGAGGCGCCACCACTAGAGCCAGGTGACCCGGATTGTCAACCCGGGGTGGGTGATCCTCACGACTCCATATAATAGGCTGCTCCGACCACCGTAAGTAACGTGTCACCGCCGGCTCAACAACATTTACTGCCCTCTTATGAAGCTTCAGATCCCGCTTACACAAGCCAATGGTGAAAACATGGTACTGTCCACTATTCAATTGCTTTGGGTTGCTTTGATAACCAGACTGTTGCTGCTGCTGATTTCCTTGATTATTCTGCTGGTTGTAACCACCTTGGTTGCCGTGGCCTTGAAACCCAGAATTTTAACCGCCGCCTCCATGACCCGGACCATGAGAGCCGGACCCTGAACCGCCGTTCGGGCCATGGTTGTGCTGGATGGACTCCCTAAAGTGTCTCATTACGCTGCAATCTTTCCACAGATGGGTACCTGGCTTCTGATCCGTTCCGTGTTTTGGACATGGCTGGTTCAACATTGCCTCAAGGTCAATTTTTGTCCCTTGAGCTGGTCTCCCCTTAAGACGCTGGTTATAATTCCGTGCACCGGTGTCAGCCACAAAATCGTCAGCCTTGCATTTACCACTGCCGCCCTGACTGGTTGGGTTGTACTGTTGTCCTGTCATACCGCCACTCTTCTTTCCCTTTCCCGACCTTTCATCATCAGAGTCAGGGTCCTTGGTACTATCAGAGTCGGCATACTTGATGAGAGCCGCCATGAGCTCCCCCATGTCGCTGCAATGACGCTTAAGCCGCCCAAGTTTCTGCTTGAGTGGAAGGAAATGGCAATTTTTCTCCAACATTAAAACTGCCGAGCCGACGTCAATATTATCTGAAGAATGTATGATAGTCATGACCCGACGCACCCAGCTAGTCGTTGAGTCGCCCTCAGCTTGAACACAAGAAACCAAGTCCATGATCGACATAGGCTGCTTGCACGCATCTTTGAAATTGTGGATAAACCGGGCCTTCAGCTATGCCCATGATCCGATGGAGTCATTCGGTAACCCCTTCAACCAGGTACGAGCCGTCCCTTCCAACACCATGGTGAAGTACTTAGCGTATGCAGCCTCGCTAACATCCATCATCTCCATAGCCATCTCATTACTCTCCACCCAAGCCTTAGGGGGCTGATCTACTGTGTAATTAGGCACCTTACGAGGGCCTTTAAAGTCTTTGGGAAGACGTTCATTTCGCAGATCCGCCGTTAAGCACGGCACACCCAAAGCTCTAGAAGTTACACCCGCCTCAACTAAAGCCGTCGAGTAAACTGACGCATGCTGATGAGCCGCTAGTTCGGCCTCTCGACGCGCTCTACCTTGGTCCACCAAATCCTGTGCATTCGCACCACTTGCGCGCAGGGTCATGTCCATGTGGTTGGTTACGACGCTTCTCAGTACTCGAGACTGCTGGTGAGCCAATGTGCCTACTGTAGCTCCGGCTTGGACGAGGGGTTGAATGAATCTAGTCATGACTATAAGAATAAGCCTGCTGCTGTACCAAAGCCGTTTGAAGAAGCTCCCTAGCCCTTCGGGTTTCAACCACCATCGGAGTCTCGCCCTCGACTGGCAGAGTGGCCAATCGCGTAGCTGCAGCAATCATGTTGTCTAAAGGGGTGGAGTAATGACCCGGTGGCACCACCACATGTTGAGGTGGAGTGTTATTCATATGCAGAGAACTTGTCACGCGTGGCTGACCCAGCGTTCCACCCCCTCGCACCTCGGCCGTCTGGTTTATCACCGGTGGGTTACTGGCCCCTGCTCCAGGTGTGTTGAAGAGATTCCTTGACTCATAAGCCAAGGGCAGATGACTCCGATATTTTCTCCTCAAGACTTCATTTGATGCGTTCTGATCCACTATGAGCCGGTATGAATCTGCTCGAATCCGCTGCGCCTGGGCATTTAAGATGGCCCACTCCATAGTCATCCTAGCATTTTCCATTGCCAGCTCTACCTTGGCTTGCGCTATCTCATCATGTAGTTTAGCCACTTCTGCCTTGTCCTCCTCCTGGTTGTCTGGGGCTACATCAACCTCCACCAGAGTCGCCAGAGCTTCCAACAGATCTGTTAAAACTTGAGCCAGCGGGCGTGCTGACCCGCCGGCGCTTGCTGTCGGTGTCAAAACCGGCGGATCTCGGGTAGGGGTCCCGAACTGTGCGTGTAGGATCGAAAGTATGTCTAGAGAGGGGGTGATTAGACTACTTGACCCAATAAAAATTTAACACTTTCCCAATTTTAGTTCTTGGCAGATTTTAACTATCTTAGGACAAGTCAAGCAATCATCACACAATTCAAGCAAGCATGCAAAGAGTACATTGGCAGCGGAAAGTAAAGCATGCAACTTGCAAGAATATAAAGGGAAGGGTTTTGAGGATTCAAACGCAATTGGAGACACGGATGTTTTTCCCGTGGTTCGGATAGGTGGTGCTATCCTACATCCACGTTGATGGAGACTTCAACCCACGAAGGCTAACGGTTGCGCGAGTCCACGGAGGGCTCCACCCACGAAGGGTCCACGAAGAAGCAACCTTGTCTATCCCACCATGGCCATCGCCCACGAAGGACTTGCCTCACTAGCGGTAGATCTTCACGAAGTAGGCGATCTCCTTGCCCTTACAAACTCCTTGGTTCAACTCCACAATCTTGTCGGAGGCTCCCAAGTGACACCTAGCCAATCTAGGAGACACCACTCTCCAAGAAGTAACAAATGGTGTGTTGATGATGAACTCCTTGCTCTTGTGCTTCAAATGATAGTCTCCCCAACACTCAACTCTCTCTCATAGGATTTGGATCTGGTGGAAAGAAGATTTGAGTGGAAAGCGACTTGGGGAAGGCTAGAGATCAAGATTCATATGGTTGGAATGGAATATCTTGGTCTCAACACATGAGTAGGTGGTTCTCTCTCAGAACATATGAGTTGGAATGGTGTATGTGTTCTGATGGCTCTCTCCACGAGTGAAGAGGAGGTGGAGGGGTATATATATAGCCTCCACACAAAATCCAACCGTTCCACACAATTTACCAATCACGGTGGGACCGAATAAACAAACTCGGTCGGACCGAAATAGTAAACCTAGTGACCGTTAGAGATTTCGGTGGGAATGACATGCAACTCGGTAGGACCGATTCGGTTAGGGTTTGGGCATAACGTAATCTCGGTGAGATCGATTGCACAAACTTGGTGAGACCGAGTTTGGCAATAAGCTAACCAGAGAGTTGGTCAGGCAAACTCAGTGGGACCGACTCGCTCTTTCGGTGAGAGCGAAAAGTTACAAGAAGGAAACAGAGAGTTTACATTGCAATCTCGGTGGGACCAATTCACTCTTTCGGTGAGACCGAAAAGTTATGAAAGGGAAACAGAGAGTTTGCAATCCCATCTCGGTGAGACCAAGATCCTTATCGGTAGGACCGAATTGCTAGGGTTTGGCAGTGGCAAATGACAAGTGAAACTCGGTGGCGCCGGATTGAAAGAATCGGTATGACCGAGTTTGGCTTAGTGTTTAGGTCATTTGTGGCTATGGAAAAGTGGTTGAGGATTTTGGAGCATATCACCAAGCACATAAAGCAAGAGGCTCATTAAGCAACACCTCATCCCTCCTTGATAGTATTGGCTTTTCCTAAAGACTCAATGTGATCTTGGATCACTAAAATATAAAATGAAGAGTCTTGAACTTTGAGCTTGAGCCAATTCTTTGTCCTTAGCATTTTGAGGGTTCCACTTTCACATCCATGCCATGCCAATCATTGAGCTTTCCTGAAATAATCATCTTGAGATAGCATTAGCTCAATGAGCTATATGTTGTTATGAATTACCAAAACCACCTAGGGATAGTTGCACTTTCAATCTCCCCCTTTTTGGTAATTGATGACAACATATAGATCAAAGCTTCGACAAATTATAATAATCATGAAATACATCGTCGCTTTGAGAAGTATGTGACAAGTAAGAGCTCCCCCTTAATTTGTGCATATTTAGAATTTGCTTTGGACTGCAAATGCACAAGGAATTAGAGTCATGGGTTACTCTTCCGTGTCACATACATCTTGATGGAGCGCTCAAAAATGATAAGAAAGAAGTACATGCACTCATCACCAAGAATAGTGAGTGATCACATAAGATAGATAGAATGATAATATTAAGCAAACATTAAGTGTAGCTTATGATCAAACACATGATCATCGATGTCTCATAGGCATAAGGACGTACTATCTCACACACAAGCAAATAAAGTTCAGAAAACCACCAAATAAAACAAGAGAGAATAAAAGCAACACTCTCTCTCTCTCGAAGCCTATGATCTATACATTTTCTCCCCCTTTGGCAACAAGTTACCAAAAAGTTCCTAGAAAATGTATAGTGCTAAGTCGACGCTCAGGCTTGATCTTCGGGTGGTGGTGGAGTCCGGAGCACTCCAAGGATGAAGCCTTCGGTAGACGTGGTCGGAGTTGAGGCTGAAGTGGACGCTGGAGCTGGTGGAACTGAGGCTGTGGCTGGCGCAGACGTGGTAGCTCTGGTGTCAGCAACTGGCATTGCAGACGACCTCGGACCCCATGGCACCCTAGCAAAAGCATTAGTCGTAGTCCTGCCTCTCCTCTCATTCATGTCATCCTGGAGCTGCTCCATGGCAGGCTGTATCTCTGTCACCTTGATGTCCAAATCATAGAACCTCTGTTCCATGATCCTCTCCAAGCTTGCCTGGTTCTGAGTTAGGGTGGCTAGTCCTTGCTCAATCCGCAGGGTGGACGCAATCAGGTAACCAAGCTGCTCTTGCTTGGTTTTCAGAAAATATTCAGATGCCTCCTCTTGAGTAGGCATCCTGGCAGCTTTCTCCTTCTTCGCCTTCTCCTTCTTGGCTTGTGCTTGGGCAGATGATGGCTCATTCTCCGTCATGATCACTTGATTATCTTCGAAGTCTGGACGGATGGGTAGGTGTTCCTTATCCAAAAAGTATGTGCCCGTGCCCATCTTTGAGTTGATGAGCTCCTCAATCTGTGGGGCATACCCACAACTCCTCTTCTGGTCGGGAGGTGTCCTCTTGACTGTTTCCACTATGAGGTTCATGACTTTGAATTTCTGAGGTACATCAAAGATATGTAGCAAGTTAATGGCATGACCTCTGATCATCCTGTGATCTCCAGACTTGGGCAAAAGAGTGTGCCTAAGGATCCAGTTGATTGTAGGCAATCCTGATAGCAAGTGTTTCACAGACCCAAACTGGTGAGTGTCAAGATCATCTGCTGGAATCTCCTTGTACATATTTGCCATAGAGTTGTGATCCATCTTCTTCTTGGAGTAGACATCTAAGTCATCTTCATTTTCCTCGGGGGCATTGATAAGCTATGCCCATTCAGCAACTGTGGACTGGTACCTCATACCTTCTGACATCCAAGTGATCCTCCCATCTGGGTAGAAGTGTGCTGTGGAGTAGAATTGCATGATTAGCTCCTCGTTCCACTTTGTGAGCTTCTGCCCAACAAAGTCTGCAACTCCACACGCACTAAAGCTATCATACACTCCAGGATAGTGTTCCTCATTTTCCTTCATGTAGGTCCAGTCGACCCATCCTGTGGCTTCCTGTCAAGCAAAACTGTCTCATAGAAATCCTGCTGCTCCTTGGTGTGAAACCTGTAGTCCACTGCAGTCCTCCTTCTGGTAGCATAGGGATCTGTCTCTCTCCACTTCCTCAGCCCTGAGTCTTTCCTGAGCTTCATATTCTCAGCCACAGGATGAGCATCATTGTGGTCTGGGATCTTGGGCTTGAGCTTCCTAAGGACATGCTCTTCCTCTTCCTCTGCAGCTTCAGGCACTGGGGCCTTGTTCTTTTCAGTGGCTGGAATGCTTCTTGTGTTTCACTTTGGTGCACTCTTTGGCTTAGATGCAGCCTTGGGTGCTTCCTTGGGCTTGGATGCAGTTGCCCCTGACCTTATGGCATCTCCCATAAGTTTGGGTGCCTTGGGTGCTGGTGCAGCAACCTCTTCTTCTTCCTCCTCATCTTCCATGATGGAGGCCTTGCCAAGCACTCTGGCTACAGTCTTCTTGACCCTTTCCTTCCTCTTTTTGCCCTTAGCAGCAACTGGCTCTGTGGGTGCAGGCTTCTCAGTTGAAGCTCTAACCTTAGACATGGGCTGCCTGCCTGCTGGCCTTTTAATTTTCAGCCCTGGCTTTGTGCCTTGAGCTGGCTCAACTCTCCTTGATGTGGCCTCTTCCTCTACCACATAATCTTCATCTTCAGAATCAGAAGTTCTCTTCTTCCTTTGTCTAGTGGCAGCTTTAGGCAGATTGCTGGGGGTGCTCCTGCTGCCATCATCTGAAGAGCTGGAGGGACTAGTGCCCTCACTCATCACCACTTGCTGCTCTAAGAGGTTCTGGCTGTCACTTTGGTCTGACATGATGCAAACTCTTACTGCTGACCCTATGAATAGACTATAGATGAGATAGAGTGGATGAGCATCACAAAGTGCAGAGATTTTGCAAAAGAGTAATTCAAAAACTTAGTTTTAGTGTCCCACTGAAATCATCTCGGATCTACCGATTTTCAAACTCGGTGACACCGAAGCAGTTTTGGCACCAGAACTAGTGAACTCGGTCAGACCGAGTCACATTTCGGTGGCACCGAGACTGCTAGGGTTTCATAGAGTTCCAAAATCGGTGACACCGATAAGTAATTCTCGGTTAGACCGAGTTTTACTTGTGCAATGGCATAAGCCAAATCGGTGGGACCGAGTTTTTCAACTCGGTGGGTCCGAGATGGTTTCGGCGGAAACCTAACCCTAAAATTTTCGAATTAAACCTAATCTACGAGTTCATTGACTGGATATGAGTTTATCAAACGTGGCAAGAATCATGATGATCACAATGTGCTAGGAATCGGATTGGAGAATAGCACAAAGATTGAGTCCATACCCTAGTTTGGCGAAGACTCGCTACGGCGGCAACGACGGGGCAGAATTCCCGTTGACGGCGACTGGAGGCGGCTGGCGGCGAGGAGGACGATCCGGAGACCCAGGAGGCAGAGAGAGCTATGCGCGGGCGAAGAGGTTTCGGAGAAATTTCCAAAATTTTGTCCGTAACTATATATAGCCCGACCCTGTCGGTGTGACCGAGTGGAACAACTCGGTGGCACCGAGGTGCAAAACTGTATACAGTTATTGCAACTCGGTGTGACCGAGTGGTTCAAATCGGTTGCACCGAGATCGAAAACCTAGATCAACTTAATGATCTCGGTAGGAGCGAAAGTATGGTATCGGTCAGACCGAGAATCACAAAGAGGTTTTGGAAGTTTAAGTCTATGACGAATCGGGGACTCCGAGTGCTCCTCACACAGAGTGGTTCGAATCTGACTTGATCAAATTTTGTGATGTAGCATGAATAGAGTTTGAGACGAGAAAAGCACAGATGGCTAGAGGAGGTTCTTAGGCATTCTTGTCCATCCACTTGGCAAAAGGAAATAAAACCAAACAATCAAAACAACAAGTGGATGTCCTCGAATGAGTAAAATATGCAACCAACATGCTCACACAATAAGATGGCAATTGAAATATGTGACAAAGCATGCACAACCAATTCTAGCATCTATCAAGCAATTTGCGATGACTAGGTCATCTATATATGAGTATATTGACTTGGGAGTCAAGTGAGAACACTTGATCATAGGTCATACTCATTGTTTAAGCTCAAGTGGGGTTACCACTTTTACATAAAGCATTGTTGTGTTCACATCTTTAGAGTTGCTTTAGCTCAAGTCTTAGAGTAAAGCTCCCCCTAGATGTGATATCCCCCCTAAGAGGGATGAACTAACCTTGGGTTTTGTCGATGATGACTTCATGTAGATGTTGAAGATGTGGATGCTCAATGTTGATGTACATCACTTGGAGCTATCCATTTGAGTGAATTGCACTTTCAATACCTACATGGGTTAGTCCCACAAGGAACAAACAAGGATATCCATAGACATAGAGTGATGCATACACAAGATGATGTCCATGAAAACTTTAGGTTACCTTGTCCCTTGTCTTACCAACAAGAGGGTTTGTGACTCCTTGAACTAGTGCATGATGTGGAAGTTGATTGCACTTGTTCTTGCCAAAATTATGAGAGTGAAATATGTTGGCGGAGTCACCCTCAAGAACTCTCTAGTTCTTCTTCTTTTGGATCCACACCATCTTGATGGGAATCCATGGAGTTGTAGTCGTACTTGATGAAGTGGAACTTGACGTGGTCCTGGGAATCCACTTGACTAAGGTCTAGGAGCTTCTTCAAATGCATCAATCTCCTCTTGAAGCTTGTCCTTGCCTTTTTGCTTGTAGTCTTGTGGTGGAAGATCATCTTGAGCTTGTGTCCCCTTGAAAGAAGTATCAGACTTCTCCTGTTGAGGAACAAACTTTGTCTTGGGGTATTGATCTTCTTCCCACTCAACTCCATTGGCATTGAACTTTCGTTCAAAACCAACACCTTGATTCTTCCTGTGCATTCCTTGCTTGCGCACAATTTCCTCGAATTGCTTACTCCCGGCAAGGCTTTTGTACACTCCTTTCTCTACAATCCCCTTCAATAAGCTATTTTCCTGCTCAAGTGTAACTTGGCTAAGAGAATCATTAGTGGAATCAAGAGAACTACTAGAAGCAACAATATTGAATTTAGCATGATCATTGTTACTACTAGAGGAAGAATCTTTCTTGTTCTTGTTACTAGACTTGACTTGAGGCATGTAAGTGGATAATAGTAAACGCTTGGCAATGTAAGAAGAACTTTTCTTGCGGAGATCATCATTGATTGCTTTTAAGAACTCATGCTCTTGCTCAAGATTGAGCTTTTCAAAGCGTAATTTCTCATGAGCTCTTAAAAGTTCTCGATGATCTTCGAAGATAGTTTCATGAGCTAACTTAAGAGTGCTTAGTTCTTTAGTTAGAGCCTCAATCTTCTCCTTATCATTGTCATTCATTTTATGTTGATTAGCATGATTAATTGATGTTTCATCATAGTACTCATCACTAGAGTTGTCAACAAGCAAGTCGTCATCACCTAACAAGTCATCTTCATCACTATTAAAATCAACATACTCGGGGTGTGTTACCTTAGAACCTTTGGCCATGAAGCATCTTCCAATTCCTTCATTTGGTGAGTCAAATATGTCGTAGGAGTTGGTTGACACAAGTGCTAGACCGGCAACACCTTCATCTTGAGTATCTTTGGAGTCGGAGTGATAACTTCTCTCGGAGTTGCTGTCGGAGTCGGAGCCGGATACCCATTCACCAACATGAGCTTGATGTCTTCGTTTTGTGTAGCTCCTTGATGATTTTTCCTTCCTTTCTGAATCCTTGCTTCTCCGTGAGTATCTCCGTTCATAACGATCATCTCTACTCCTTCTCTCTCTTGGTGGTGATTCTTTTCTTCTTCCATTTGGAGAATCTTCTCTTCTCTTGTAGGGAGCCGTACACTCATTGGAATAGTGTCCGGGTCTTCCACAATTATAGCAGTTTCGCTCTCGACTAGAAGATCTTTTGTCATTGTAGGACCTTGACTTGAAGCTTCTATCTTTGCTTCTACTCTTGTAGAACTTGTTGAAGTTCTTCACCATTAAGCTCAATTCTTCATTGAAGTTTTGTTTCTCACTTGATGATGTAGGGACTTCACATGAGGCTCTGTAGGCACCATTTGATTTGTTGTGAAGTTCCTCTTTATCCTTGAGTGACATCTCATGAGCAACAATCCTTCCAATCACTTCCGTTGGTTTGAGATCTTTGTAATTGGGCATCATTTGAATCAATGTGCACACGGTATCATATTTCCCATCCAAGGCTCTTAGGATCATCTTGATGATGAATCTATCGGTCATCTCTTCACTTCCTAAGCCGGCAATCTCATTTGTGATGAGAGCAAGCCTAGAGTACATTTCGGCGACACCTTCACCATCCTTCATCTTGAACTTGTCAAGTTGACTTTGGAGCACATCCAACTTGGATTCCTTGACAGAGTCGGTACCTTCGTGCATATCAATCAAAGTGTCCCAAATTTCCTTTGCATTCTCAAGACGGCTGATTTTGTTGAATTCTTCGGGGCACAATCCGTTGAAGAGAATATCACAAGCTTGAGCATTGTATTGCAACATCTTCAACTCATCCGCGGTAGCTTCAGGTTTGGTTCTCTCCCATCAAAGAACTCACCTTGCAAACCAACACAAACAA
Source organism: Triticum monococcum (assembly GCA_034509565.1). NCBI lineage: Eukaryota > Viridiplantae > Streptophyta > Magnoliopsida > Poales > Poaceae > Triticum > Triticum monococcum. The sequence continues at coordinate 529,748,440 of CM067846.1, forward strand.
TAGCCCATACGGCGGGGTTATGTCCAAGAATATGCATTTTCATGTTATGCTTCCAACTAGCAAAATTAGTGCCATCAAAGTAAGGACCTCTACGGTGATAATTTCCATCGCTAGATGCCATACTCTCCTAGGTTGTGAAACCAAGGCTATGGCCACCAAAAGCTATGGAGATCAAGGCAAATGGAAACCAAAGCTCTGATACCACTTGTAGGATCGAAAGTATGTCTAGAGGGGGGGGGGTGATTAGACTACTTGACCAAATAAAAACTTAACCTTTTCCCAATTTTAGTTCTTGGCAGATTTTAACTATCTTAGGACAAGTCAAGCAATCATCACACAATTCAAGCAAGCATGCAAAGAGTATATTGGCAGCAGAAAGTAAAGCATGCAACTTGCAAGAATATAAAGGGAAGGGTTTTGAGGATTCAAACGCAATTGGAGACACGGATGTTTTCCCGTGGTTCGGATAGGTGGTGCTATCCTACATCCACGTTGATGGAGACTTCAACCCACGAAGGGTAACGGTTGCACGAGTCCATGGAGGGCTCCACCCATGAAGGGTCCACAAAGAAGCAACCTTGTCTATCCCGCCATGGCCATCGCCCACGAAGGACTTGCCTCACTAGCGGTAGATCTTCACGAAGTAGGCGATCTCCTTGCCCTTACAAACTCCTTGGTTCAACTCCACAATCTTGTCGGAGGCTCCCAAGTGACACCTAGCCAATCTAGGAGACACCACTCTCCAAGAAGTAACAAATGGTGTGTTGATGATGAACTCCTTGCTCTTGTGCTTCAAATGATAGTCTCCCCAACACTCAACTCTCTCTCATAGGATTTGGATCTGGTGGAAAGAAGATTTGAGTGGAAAGCGACTTGGGGAAGGCTAGAGATCAAGATTCATATGGTTGGAATGGAATATCTTGGTCTCAACACATGAGTAGGTGGTTCTCTCTCAGAACATATGAGTTGGAATGGTGTATGTGTTCTGATGGCTCTCTCCACGAGTGAAGAGGAGGTGGAGGGGTATATATAGCCTCCACACAAAATCCAACCATTACACACAATTTACCAATCTCGGTGGGACCGAATAAACAAACTCGGTCGGACCGAAATAGTAAACCTAGTGACCGTTAGAGATTTCGGTGGGACTGACATGCAACTCGGTAGGACCGATTCAGTTAGGGTTTGGGCATAACTAATCTCGGTGAGACCGATTGCAATAACTCGGTGCGACCGAGTTTGGCAATAAGCTAACCAAAGAGTTGGTCAGGCAAACTCGGTGGGACCGATTTACTCTTTCGGTGAGACCGAAAAGTTACAAAAAGGAAACACTGAATTTACATTGCAATCTCCGTGGGACCGATCTGCTCTTTCGGTGAGACCGAAAAGTTACGAAAGGGAAACAGAGAGTTTGCAATCCCATCTCGGTGAGACCGAGATCCTTATCTGTAGGACCAAATTGCTAGGGTTTGGCAGTGGCAAATGACAAGTGAAACTCGGTGGCGCCGGATTGAAAGAATCGGTATGACCGAGTTTGGCTTAGTGTTTAGGTCATTTGTGGCTATGGAAAAGTGGTTGAGGATTTTGGAGCATATCACCAAGCACATAAAGCAAGAGGCTCATTAAGCAACACCTCATCCCTCCTTGGTAGTATTGGCTTTTCCTAAAGACTCAATGTGATCTTGGATCACTAAAATATAAAATGAAGAGTCTTGAACTTTTGAGCTTGAGCCAATTCTTTGTCCTTAGCATTTTGAGGGTTCCACTTTCACATCCATGCCATGCCAATCATTGAGCTTTCCTGAAATAATCATCTTGAAATAGCATTAGCTCAATGAGCTATATGTTGTTATGAATTACCAAAACCACCTAGGGATAGTTGCACTTTCAGTGCGTCTAAGGTCGATGGTAACAGGGGACACAATGTTTTACCCAGGTTCGGGCCCTCTCTATGGAGGTAATACCATACGTCCTGCTTGATTGATCTTGATGAATATGAGTATTACAAGAGTTGATCTACCACGAGATCATAATGGCTAAACCCTAGAGGTCTAGGTTGTATGGCTATGATGATGTGTCTCCCCTCCGGACTAAGTCCTCCGGTTTATATAGACACCGGGAGGATCTAGGGTTACACATGGTCGGTTACAAAGAAAGGAATCTACATATTTGGTTGCCAAGCTTGCCTTCCATGCCAAGGAGAGTCCCATACGTACATGGGAGTAGTCTTCGGTCTTCGTATCTTCACAGCCCATCAGTCCGGCCCATGGCTAACAGGCCGAACGCCTGAGGACCCCTTAGTCCCGAACTCCCTCAGTAGTCCCTGAACCTGGCTTCAATGACAACATATCCGGCGCGTAGATCTATCTTCGGCATTGCAAGGAGGGTTCCTTCCTCCAAACTCCAAGACAGTCTTCAGACGTATTTGAACGTGTCCGGACCTGTAACACAACAGCACACACAACCGCGGAGAGAATATAATATTCCACGAGTCGAATCTGATGACAACTTTGATAACGTGACGTCACGCTCGCCCGGTTTTTCGAACCATCTCCTCTCCCGTCGTTCCATGTTTCGAGGCGCGGTAGCTATTGGCATGCTCTGTCCAAACAGAGATCGTGTCCCCTTATTACAGGATTCTCATTAACACGAGCGTGGGTGACCCAACCGTTTTGTAGGAAAGATCCCTTAGGAATAGGCAGGCTTTCAGGCTTAAGATGAGGCGTTTAATTCCTGCTGCCTTTATAAAGGAACCAAGGGCTATCCTTTTTGACGCCAAACTTCTCCTCAGCCTCTCCAGCTTTGAGTTCTAGCACCCAAGGCTTCGACTTCGTTGCTCCGAGCTTCCCCATTATGTCCGGACCCAGCCCACAAGGCCGATGGGTGGCTTCCTCTATTACAGAGGAGGACATTGCGAAGCTTCGAGCGGCTAGATACCTGACCGCGGAGATCCACCACAGGCTTCCTGCTCAAGGGCAGGTTATCCCGACCCCCAGATCTGGCGAGAGGGTCGTTGATACGTCCATTTTGCATCATGCTTTTATATCGATATTTATTGCATTATGGGCTGTTATTACACATTATGTCACAATACTTATGCCTATTCTCTCTCATTTTACAAGGTTAACATAAAGAGGGAGAATGCCGGCAGCTGGGATTCTGGGCTGGAAAAGCAGCAAATATCAGAGACCTATTCTGCACAGCTCGAAAAGTCCTAAAAATTTACGGAAGTCATTTTTAGAATATATAAAAAATAATGAGCGCAAGAAGTTCTAGAGGGGGGCCACACCCTGCCCACGAGGGTGGGGGGTGCGCCCTACCCCCTGGCTGTGCCCCCTGCCTCGTGGGTCCCCTGGTGGCCCTCCGATGCCCATCTTCTGCTATATGGAGTCTTTCGATGAGGAAAAAAATCATAAGCCATCTTTCCAGACGAGACTCCGCCGCCACGAGGCGGAACCAATCTAGGGCTCCGGCGGAGCTGTTTTGTCGGGGAAACTTCCCTCCGGGAGGGGGAAATTATTGCCATCGTCATCATCAACGATCCTCTCATTGGGAGGGTGTCAATCTCCATCAACATCTTCACTAGCACCATCTCAACTCAAACCCTAGTTCATCTCTTGTATCCAATTCTTGTCTCTAAGTGCGGGATTGGTACCTGTGGGTTGCTAGTAGTGTTAATTACTCCTTGTAGTTGATGCTAGTTGGTTTATTTGGTGGAAGTTCATATGTTCAGATCCTTTATGCATATTAATACCCCTCTGATTATGAACATGAATATGCTTTGTGAGTTGTTACGTTTTTTCCTGAGGACATGGAAGAAGTCTTGCTATTAGTAGTCATGTGAATTTGGTATTCGTTCGATATTTTGATGAGATGTATGTTGTCTCTCCTCTAGTGGTGTTATGTGAACATCGACTACATGACACTTCACCATTATTTGGGCCTAGAGGAAGGCATTGGGAAGTAATAAGTAGATGATGGGTTGCTAGAGTGACAGAAGCTTAAACCCTAGTTTATGCGTTGCTTCGTAAGGGGCTGATTTGGATCCACATGTTTCATGCTATGGTTAGGTTTACCTTAATACTTTTGTTGTAGTTGCGGATGCTTGCAATAGAGCTTAATCATAAGTGGGATGCTTGTTCAAGTAAGGATAGCACCCAAGCACCGGTCCACCCACATACCAAATTATCAAAGTACCAAACGCGGATCATATGAACATGATGAAAACTAGCTTGATGATATTCCCATGTGTCCTCGGTAGCGCTTTACATCATAAGAGTTTGTCCAGGCTTGTCCTTTGCTACAAAAAGGATTGGGCCACTTTGCTGCACTTTATTTACTTTTGTTACTTGTTGCTCATTACCAATTATCTTATCACAAAACTATCTGTTACCTATAATTTCAGTGCTTGCAGAGAATACCTTGCTGAAAACCACTTATCATTTCCTTCTGCTCCTCGTTGGGTTCGACACTCTTACTTATTGAAAGGACTACGATAGATCCCCTATACTTGTGGGTCATCAAGACTCTTTTTTGGCGCTGTTGCCGGGGAGTGAAGCGCCTTTGGTAGGTGGAATTTGGTAAGGAAAAATTTATATAGTGTGCTGAAATTTAGTGTCACTTGTTACTATGGAAAGTAATCCTCTGAGGGGCTTGTTCGAGGTATCTTCACCCCGACCAGTAGAGCAAAGAGTTGCTCCTCAACCTACTAAACCTACTGAAAATGAAAATGTCTGCTTTGAAATTCCTTCGGGTATGTTAAAAAAACTGCTAGCTAATCCTTTTGCAGGAGATGGAACAAAGCATCCTAATGAGCACCTAATATATGTGGATGAAGTTTGTGGATTATTTAAGCTTGCAGGTGTGCCCGGAGATGTTATTAAGAAGAAGGTCTTCCCTTTATCTTTGAAGGGAGATGCATCGACATGGTATAGGCTATGTGATAACACGGGGTCATGGAACTACAAACGATTGAAATTGGAATTTCATCAGAAGTTTTATCCTATGCATCTTGTTCATCGTGATCGTAATTGTATATATAAATTCTGGCCTAGCGAAGGAGAAAGCATCGCTCAAGCTTGGGGGCGGTTTAAATCAATGTTATATTCATGCCCCAATCATGAGCTCTCAAGAGAAATGATTATTCAAAATTTGTATGCTCGGCTTTCTAATAACAATCGCACGATGCTCGATACTTCTTGTGCTGACTCTTTTATGATGAAGACTATCGAATTCAAATGGGATTTATTGGAAAGAATTAAATGCAACTCTGAAGATTGGGACCTCGATGAAGGTAAGGAGTCAGGTATGACACCTAAGTTTGATTGTGTTAAATCTTTTATGGATACCGATGTTTTCCATAAATTTAGCACTAAATATGGACTTGACTCCGAGATAGTAGCCTCTTTCTGTGAATCTTTTGCTGCTTATATCGATCTCCCTAGGGAGAAGTGGTTTAAATATCATCCTCCCATAGAAGTAAAAGTAGCTGCACCTATTAAAGTTGAAGAAAAGACTATCACTTATAATGATCCTATTGTTCCTACTTCTTATGTTGAGAAACCACCTTTCCATGTTAGGATAAAGGATCATGCCAAAGATTCAACTGTGGTTCGTAAAAAGCAATATTAGAACTTATACACCTCCTGAGCAAATTAAAGTTGAACATAATATTGCTATTGTTAAAGATCTCTTGTCTGATAATATTGATGGGCATGTTATTCATTTCCGTGATGAGACTGCTAGAATTGCTAAACCATGTGCTAAAGATAAACCTAGACCTTTGGTAGGTATGCCTGTTATTTCTGTTAAAATAGGAGATCATTGTTATCATGGCTTATGTGATATGGGTGCTAGTGCTAGTGCAATACCTTTTGACTTATACAAAGAAATTATGCATGACATTGCACCCGCTGAGTTAGAAGATATTGATATCACAATTAAACTTGCCAATAGAGATACAATTTCACCAATGGGAATTGTTAGAGATGTTGAAGTCTTGTGTGGGAAAACTAAATATCCTGCTGATTTTCTTGTTCTTGGTTCCCCACAAGATAGCTTTTGTCCCATTATATTTGGTAGACCCTTCTTGAACACTGTTAATGCTAAGATAGATTGCAAAAAGGATGTTGTTACTATTGGTTTGGGTGATATGTCTCATGAATTTAATTTCTCTAAATTTCGTAGACAACACCGTGAAGAGGAATTGCCGAGTAAAGATGAAATTATTGGTCTTGCTTCTATTGCCGTACCTCCTAGTGATCCTTTAGAACAATATTTGCTAGACCATGAAAATGATATGTTTATGAATGAAAGAAGGGAAATAGATGAAGTATTCTTTAAACAGGAACCCATCCCAAAACACAATTTGCCTGTTGAAATCCTAGGGGATCCTCCTCCACCCAAGGGTGATCCCATGTTTGAGCTCAAATCGTTACCTGATACTCTTAAATATGCTTATCTTGATGAGAAAAGATATATCCTGTTATTATTAGTGCTAACCTTTCAGAGCATGAAGAAGAGAGATTATTGAAAACTCTGAAGAAGCACCGTGCTGCTATTGGATATACTCTTGATGATCTTACGGGCATTAGTCCCACTCTGTGTCAACACAAAATAAATTTGGAGGAAGATGTCAAACCAGTTTGTGATCATCAACGACAGTTGAATCCTAAGATGTAGAAAGTGGTAAGAAAGGAAATACTAAAGCTTCTTGAGGCAGGTATAATTTATCCCATTGCTGATAGTCAGTGGGTAAGTCCTGTCCATTGTGTCCCTAATAAGAGAGGTATTACTGTCGTTCCTAATGATAAAGATGAGTTGATCCCGCAAAGAATTATTACAGGTTATAGGATGGTAATTGATTTCCACAAATTCAATAAAGCTACTAAAAAGAACATTACCCCTTACCTTTTATCGATCAAATGCTAGAAAGATTATCCAAACATACACATTTTTGCTTTCTAGATGGTTATTCTGGTTTCTCTCAAATACGTGTGTCAGCCAATGATCAATCAAAGACTACTTTTACTTGCCCTTTTGGTACTTTTGCTTATAGACATATGCCTTTTGGTTTATGTAATGCACCTGCTACCTTTCAAAGATGCATGATGGCTATATTCTCTGACTTTTGTGAAAATATTTGTGAGGTTTTCATGGACGATTTTTCCTTCTATGGATCCTCTTTTGATGATTGCTTAAGCAACCTTGACCGAGTTTTGCAGAGATGTGAAGAAACTAATCTTGTCTTGAATTGGGAAAAGTGCCACTTTATGGTTAATGAAGGTATTTTCTTGGGGCATAAAGTTTCTGAAAGAGGTATTGAAGTTGATAAAGCCAAGGTTGATGCTATTGAAAAGATGCCATGTCCCAAGGACATCAAAGGTATAAGAAGTTTTGTTGGTCACGCCGGTTTTTATAGGAGGTTCATTAAGGACTTCTCAAAAATCTCTTGGCCTCTGACTAATTTATTACAAAAAGATATACCATTTGTTTTTATGATGATTGCGTAGAAGCATTTGAAATACTTAACAAAACATTGATCTCTGCACCTATTGTTCAGCCACCGGATTGGAATTTACCCTTTGAAATTATGGTGATGCTAGTGATTATGCTGTAGGTGTTGTTCTAGGGCAAAGAGTTGATAAGAAATTAAATGTTATTCAATATGCTAGTAAAACTCTAGACAATGCTCAGAGAAATTATGCTACTACTGAAAAAGAATTCTTAGCAGTTGTATTTTCTTATGATAAGTTTAGACCATATATCATTGATTCTAAAGTAACTATTCACACAAATCATGCTGCTATTAAATACCTTATGGAAAAGAAAGATGCTAAACTTAGACTTATTAGATGGGTTCTCCTACTACAAGAATTTTATTTGCATATTGTTGATAGAAAGGGACCTGAGAACCCCGTTGCAGACAACTTGTCTAGGTTAGAAAATGTGCTTGATGACTCACTACCTATTGATGATAGCTTTCCTGATGAACAATTAAATGTCATAAATGCTTCTCGTATTGCTCCATGGTATGCTGATTATGCTAATTACATCGTTGCTAAATTTAGACCACCTAGTTTCACATACCAACAAAAGAAAAAGTTCTTCTATGATTTGAGACATTACTTTTGGGATGACCCACATCTTCATAAAGAAGGAGTAGATGGTGTTATTAGATGTTGTGTATCTGAGCATGAATAGGAACAGATCCTACGCAAGTGTCACTCTGAAGCTTATGGAGGACACCACGCTGGAGATAGAATTGCACATAAGGTATTGCAATCCAGTTTTTATTGGCCTACTCTCTTCGAGGATGCCCGTAAGTTTGTTGTATCTTATGATGAATGTCAAAGAATTGGTAATATTAGTAGACGTCAAGAAGTGCCTATGAATTATTCACTTGTTATTGAACCATTTGATGTTTGGGGCTTTGATTATATGGGACCTTTTCCTACCTCTAATGGGTATACACATATTTTAGTTGCTGTTGATTAAGTTACTTAGTGGGTAGAAGCTATTCCAACCAGTAGTGCTGATCATAACACATCTATTAAGATGCTTAAAGAAGTTATTTTTCCAAGGTTTGGAGTCCCTAGATATTTAATGACTGATAGTGGTTCACATTTTATTCATGGTGTTTTCCGTAAAATGCTTGCTAAGTATGATGTTAATCATAGAATTGCATCTCCTTATCACCCAGTCTAGTGGTCATGTAAAATTGAGCAATAGAGAACTCAAATTAATTTTGCAATAGACTGTTAATAGATCTAGAAAGAATTGGTCCAAGAAACTTGATGATGCATTATGGGCCTATAGAACTGCATATAAAAATCCTATGGGTATGTCTCCGTATAAAATGGTTTATGGAAAAGCATGTCACTTACCTCTCAAACTAGAACATAAGGCTTATTGGGCAATTAAAGAGCTCAATTATGATTTCAAACTTGCCAATGAAAAGAGGTTATCTGACATTAGCTCACTTGATGAATGGAGAACCCAAGCCTACGAAAATGCCAAGTTGTTTAGAGAAAAATTCAAAAGATGGCATGACAAAAGAATACAAAAGCGTGAGTTTAATGTAGGTGATTATGTATTGCTATACAACTCTCGTTTAAGATTTTTGTAGGAAAACTTCTCTCTAAATGGGAAGGTCCTTACGTTATCGAGGAGGTCTATCATTCTGGTGCCATAAAAATCAACAACTTCGAAGGCACAAATCCGAAGGTGGTGAACGGTCAAAGAATTAAACATCATATCTCAAGTAATCCTATAAATTTTGAAACCAATGTTATCGAAACCGTAACGCTGGAGGAATACATAAGGGACACTTTCCGGAACGTTTCAGACTCCGAAAAGGAATAGGTATGTGGTACGGTAAGTAAACCAACTCCAAAATAGTTCTAATGGCAATTTTCTTCCGTTTTGGAATATTTAGAAAAACAGAAAAATAAGAAGCAGTCCGGGAAGGACACGAGGGCTCCACGAGGGTGGAGGGCGCGCCCTACCCCCTGGGCGCACCCCCTACCTCATGGGAACCTCGTGTGCTCTCCGGATTATGTTTTCTTACATGTTATGTATTTTGGTCGGTAAAAATTCATTATATAATCTCCCGGAGGTTTTGACTCCCGTATCACGCAATTATCCTCTGTTTGTGTTTCGATCTATTGCTGCTGCAGATTAGAGCAAGATGTCTTCGCAAGAGTCAGTCGGGGAGAGCCGGGTGTCTCATCCGGCACCGAGATCAATGACAAACAACAATGTTGACCACTTTGGGCCAGCAACGAAGGAAGAAATGGAGGCTGATTTGAAAAGGATAGATGCCATGGAGGAGGATCAAGAAGTCACTTCTCGCTTCTGAGCTGGATTCACAATGGGGGAACTGCAGAGCTCGGTTATCCCAAACTCGGTTATCCCTTCCAATGTTAGATTTATTTCTTATGAGAATATGAAAAAGAGTGTCACCGGTTCTCCCGCAGCTATGCAGCACCCTTGGGTGTTGGGAGCTTTGGCTGTTATAGGAAAACTTTGAAAGGAAATAATGGACCTCAAGCAGCAAGTCAATAAGCTCGAGGAGGAGAATCGTATCTGAGGGGCATCATCGCCAAGAATATCACATGACCATCCCTGAAAAAGGAGACATAACCACATGGGTATGGGCACTCCCCTTGGCAACTGCCAAGCTTGGGGGAGTGCCCCGGTATCGTATTGTAACGCCCCGAGACCGATGTGCCAGGTGTCCTCCAGTTATTCGCTGTTGTTGCCTTATCATTGCTTGCATGTCATGCTTTGCATATCATATCATCATGTGCATTTCATTTGCATACGTGTTCGTCTCATGCATCCGAGCATTTTCCCCGTTGTCCGTTTTGCATTCCGGCGCTCCGTTCTCCTCCGGTGGTCATTTCTACCTTTCTCTCGTGTGTGGGGATTAAACATTTCCGGATTGGACCGAGACTTGCCAAGCGGCCTTGGTTTACTACCGGTAGACCGCCTGTCAAGTTTCGTACCATTTGGACTTCGTTTGATACTCCAACGGTTAACCGAGGGACCGAAAAGGCCTCGTGTGTGTTGCAGCCCAACACCCCTCCAAAGTGGCCCAAAACCCACCTAAACCTCCTCCATCATCTCGGTCGTTCGATCACGATCGCGTGGCTGAAAACTGCACCTCATTTGGACTCTCCTAGCTCCCTCTACCTATAAAAGAGCACCCCTCCCCGAAATTTCGGATCATTTCTCGGATGAGCCCTAGCCTTTCCCTTCCCTCACGCCGCTGGACATGTCCGTCCGCGCCGGACGCGTCCGCCGGCCACCTCACTCCGGCGAATCAGGAGATGCCACGTCGCCCCACCGCCGCTCTCCTCCAACAGCGCGCCGCCACGTCAGCCCACCTCCTCCCTCTCTCTCCTCTGCGCCCGCCGCCGGCCCGTGGGGCCCGCAGCCGGCCCGCGCGGCCCGCACGTCACCCGCGGCTGCCCAAGCCGCCCACGCGCCCGGCCGCCTCCGAGCGCCGCCGCCCCGCTGCGGTTTTCCGCCGGTCACCGCTGCCATCCTTGCTCGCCGGAGCCCCAGCTCCTCCCACCGGCCGGCGACCCTCCGCCGCCTATACCCCGCTCCGGCCGCCGCCTTGTCACCGGCAAGCCTGCCCGCACCGCCCTCATCGAGATCTGGCCGGATCCGGATAGATCCGGCCCGGATCCATCAATTCCGGTCATCGCCGTCTTCGCCGGACCTCCTCGTCCTCGCCAGAGTTTCGTGCCTCGCCGGAGAAGAAGGTGGATCAGATCCACCCATCCCTTCAACCAAACGGCTCCTTCCACATGTCCCGGATATCTCCGTCCCGCATTGACTTTTCGCGGAGGTATAATTTCACTAAGTCCCTGAAATTCCCAAATTCATGTGCCCATGTTCATCGCATCGTAACTTTGCATCCGTAGCTCCGATTCATGCGTATAGCATATCAAATTGTTCGTCTCAGAGAGCACATCATTTCATTCCATTGCATCATTTTCTTTTGAGTTCATCTTGATGCCCGAAATGCTGTTAGAAGAGGGCTACTTGAGATAATTGCCAGATCTGCTGCTCCATTTAGACATTTGTCATTTTTTCCATGACTATTGTGTGCATGATATGCCCTGATGCTCTATATATGTTTTGTTAAGGGTTTTGTCATCTTTCCGGAGGTGCAACCCATGTATTTTTGTGATGTGTGTGGTGACTAGCACGAGCTTGCCAAGTGAGGCTCTTGGTAACTCTATTTTCAGGGACTTAGCATTTCCACTAAGTCCTTGACCTGTTTATCTCATGTTGTCATATGTTCATGTTGTTTCCGAGTGAAAGTGCAACTATCCCTAGGTGGTTTTGGTAATTCATAACAACATATAGCTCATTGAGCTAATGCTATTCCAAGATGATTATTTCAGGAAAGCTCAATGATTGGCATGGCATGGATGGTGAAAGTGGAACCCTGAAAATGCTAAGGACAAAGGATTGGCTCAAGCTCAAAAGCTCAAGACTCTTCATTTTATATTTTAGTGATCCAAGATCACATTGAGTCTTTAGGAAAAGCCAATACTATCAAGGAGGGATGAGGTGTTGCTTAATGAGCCTCTTGCTTCATGTGCTTAGTGATATGCTCCAAAACCCTGAACTACTTTCCCATATCCACATTTGACCTAAGCCCTAAGCCAAATTCGACCCTACCGATTCTTTCAACCCGGCGTCACCGAGTTTCACTTGTCATAGCCATTGCCAAACCCTAGAAAATTGGTTCTACCGATAGGGATCTCGGTCTCACCGAGATGGGATTGCAAACTCTCTGTTTCCCTTTCGTAACTTTTCGGTCTCACCGAAAGAGCGGATCGGTCCCACTGTGATTGCAATGTAAATTCAGTGTTTCCTTTTTGTAACTTTTCGGTCTCACCGAAAGAGCAAATTGGTCCCACCGAGTTTGCCTGACCAACTCTCTAGTTAGCTAATTACAAAAATCGGTCTCACCGAGTTTGTGTAATCAGTCTCACCGAGATTATGTTATGCCCTAACCCTAACAAAATCGGTCCTGCCGAGTTGCATGTCAGTCCCACCGAAAATCTCTAACGGTCACTAGGTTTACTATTTCGGTCTGACCGAGTTTGTTGATTCGGTCCCACCGAGATTGGTAAATTGTGTGTAACGGTTGGATTTTGTGTGGAGGCTATATATACCCCTCCAGCTCCTCTTCACTCGTAGAGAGAGCCATCAGAACACATCTACACATCCAACTCATATGTTCTGAGAGAGAACCACCTACTCATGTGTTGAGACCAAGATATTCCATTCCTACCATATGACTCTTGATCTCTAGCCTTCCCCATGTTGCTTTCCACTCAAATCTTCTTTCCACCAGATCCAAATCCTATGAGAGAGAGTTGAGTGTTGGGGAGACTATCATTTGAAGCACAAGAGCAAGGAGTTCATCATCAACACACCATTTGTTACTTCTTGGAGAGTGGTGTCTCCTAGATTGGCTAGGTGTCACTTGGGAGCCTCCGACAAGATTGTGGAGTTGAACCAAGGAGTTTGTAAGGGCAAGGAGATCGCCTACTTCGTGAAGATCTACCGCTAGTGAGGCAAGTCCTTCGTGGGCGATGGCCATGGTGGGATAGACAAGGTTGCTTCTTTGTGGACCCTTCGTGGGTGGAGCCCTTCGTGGACTTGCGCAACCATTACCCTTCGTGGGTTGAAGTCTCCATCAACATGGATGTAGGATAGCACCACCTATCCGAACCACGGGAAAAACATCCGTGTCTCCAATTGCGTTTGAATTCTCCAAACCCTTCCCCTTTACATTCTTGCAAGTTGCATGCTTTACTTTCCGCTACCAATATACTCTTTGCATGCTTGCTTGAATTGTGTGATGATAGCTTGACTTGTCCTAAAATAGCTAAAATCTGCCAAGAACTAAAATTGGGAAAAGGTTAAGTTTTTATTTGGTCAAGTAGTCTAATCACCCCCCTCTAGACATACTTTCGATCCTACAAGTGGTATCAGAGCTTTGGTCTCCATTTTCTTTGATTTCCATAGCTTTTGGTGGTCATAGCCTTGGTTTCACAACCTAGGAGAGTATGGCGTCTAGCGAGGGAAATTATCACCGTAGAGGTCCTTACTTTGATGGTACTAATTTTGCTAGTTGGAAGCATAAAATGAAAATTCATACTCTTGGACATAACCCTGCCGTTTGGGCTATTGTGTGTGTTGGTTTGCAAGGTGACTCCTTTGATGGGAGAGAACCAAACCGTGAAGGTACCACGGATGAGTTGAAGATGTTGCAACACAATGCTCAAGCTTGTGATATTCTCTTGAACGGATTGTGCCCTGAAGAATTCAACAAAATCAGCCATCTTGAGAATGCAAAGGAAATTTGGAACACTTTGATTGATATGCACGAAGGTACCGACTCCGTCAAGGAATCCAAATTGGATGTGCTTCAAAGTCAACTTGACAAGTTCAAAATGAAGGATGGTGAAGGTGTCGCTGAAATGTACTCTAGGCTTGCTCTCATCACAAATGAGATTGCCGGCTTAGGAAGTGAAGAGACGACCGATAGATTCATCATCAAGAAGATTCTAAGAGCCTTGGATGGAAAATATGATACCGTGTGCACATTGATCCAAATGATGCCCAATTACAAAGATCTCAAGCCAACGGAGGTAATTGGAAGAATTGTTGCTCATGAGTTGTCACTTAAGGATAAAGAGGAACTTCACAACAAATCAAGTGGTGCCTACAAAGTCTCATGTGAAGCCCCTACATCATCTAGTGAGAAACAAAACTTCAATGAAGAATTGAGCTTAATGGTGAAGAACTTCAACAAGTTCTACAAGAGTAGAAGCAAAGATAGAAGCTCCAAGTCAAGGTCCTACAATGACAAAAGATCTTCTAGTCGAGAGCGAAACTGCTACAATTGTGGAAGACCCGGACACTATTCCAATGAGTGTATGGCTCCCTACAAGAGAAGAGAAGACTCCCCAAAAAGAAGAAGCAAAAGAGAAGAATCACCACCAAGAGAGAGAAGGAGTAGAGATGATCGTTATGAACGAAGATACTCAAGGAGAAGCAAGGATTCAGAAAGGAAGGAAAAATCATCAAGGAGCTACACAAAACGAAGACATCAAGCTCATGTTGGTGAATGGGTATCCGGCTCCAACTCCGACAACCACTCCGAGAGAAGTTATCACTCCGATTCCGAATATACTCAAGATGAAGGTGTTGCCGGTCTAGCACTTGTGTCAACCAACTCCTATGACATATTTGACTCACCAAATGAAGGAATTGGAAGATGCTTCATGGCCAAAGGTCCTAAGGTAACACACCCCGAGTATGTTGATTTTAATAGTGACGAAGATGACTTGTTAGGTGATGATGATTTACTTGTTGACAACTCTAGTGGTGAATACTATGATGAAATGTCAATTAATCATGCTAATCAAGATAAAACGAATGACAATGATAAGGAGAAGATTGAGGCTCTAACTAAAGAACTAAACACTCTTAAGTTAGCTCATTTGACTATCTTCGAAGATCATCGAGAACTTTTAAGAGCTCATGAGAAGTTACGCTTTGAAAAGCTCTATCTTGAGCAAGAGCATGAGTTTTTAAAGACAATCAATGATGATCTCTGCAAGAAAAGTTCTTCTTACATTGCCAAGCGTTTACTCTTATCCACTTACATGCCTCAAGTCAAGTCTAGTAACAAGAACAAGAAAGATTCTTCCTCTAGTAGTAACAATGATCATGCTAAATCCAATATTGTTGCTTCTAGTAGTTCTCTTGATTCCACTAATGATTCTCTTAGCCAAGTTACACTTGAGCAAGAAAATAGCTTATTGAAGGGAATTATAGAGAAAGGAGTGTACAAAAGCCTTGCTGGGAGTAAGCAATTCGAGGAAATTGTGCGCAAGCAAGGAAGGCACCGGAAGAATCAAGGTGTTGGTTTTGAACGAAAGTTCAATACCAATGGAGTTGAGTGGGAAGAAGATCAATACCCCAAGACAAAGTTTGTTCCTCAACAAGAGAAGTATGATACTTCCTTCAAGGGGACACAAGCTCAAGATGATCTTCCACCACAAGACTACAAGCAAAAAGGCAAGGACAAGCTTCAAGAGGAAATTGATGCATTTGAAGAAGCTCCTAAGACCTTAGTCAAGTGGATTCCCAAGACCACTTCAAGTTCCGCTTCATCAAGTACGACTAGAACTCCAAGGATTCCCATCAAGATGGTGTGGATCCAAAAGAATAAGAACTAGAGAGTTCTTGAGGGTGACTCCGCCAACATACTTCACTCTTATCATTTTGGGAAGAACAAGTGCAATCAACTTCCACATCTTGCACTAGTTCAAGGAGTCACAAACCCTCTTGTTGGTAAGACAAGGGACAAGGTAACCTAAAAGTTTTCATGGACATCATCTTGTGTGTGCATCACTCTATGTCTATGGATATCCTTGTTTGTTCCTTGTGGGACTAACCCATGTAGGTATTGAAAGTGCAATTCACTCAAATGGATAGCTCCAAGTGATGTACATCAACATTGAGCATCCACATCTTCAACATCTACATGAAGTCATCATCGACAAAACCCAAGGTTAGTTCATCCCTCTTAGGGGGCATATCACATCTAGGGGGAGCTTTACTCTAAGACTTGAGCTAAAGCAACTCTAAAGATGTGAACACAACAATGCTTTATGTAAAAGTGGTAACCCCACTTGAGCTTAAACAATGAGTATGACCTATGATCAAGTGTTCTCACTTGACTCCCAAGTCAATATACTCATATATAGATGACCTAGTCATCGCAAATTGCTTGATAGATGCTAGAATTGGTTGTGCATGCTTTGTCACATATTTCAATTGCCATCTTATTGTGTGAGCATGTTGGTTGCATATTTTACTCATTCGAGGACATCCACTTGTTGTTTTGATTGTTTGGTTTTATTTCCTTTTGCCAAGTGGATGGACAAGAATGCCTAAGAACCTCCTCTAGCTATCTATGCTTTTCTCGTCTCAAACTCTATTCATGCTACATCACAAAATTTGATCAAGTCAGATTCGAACCACTCTGTGTGAGGAGCACTCGGAGTCCCCGATTCGTCATAGACTTAAACTTCCAAAACCTCTTTGTGATTCTCGGTCTGACCGATATCCTACTTTCGGTCCTACCGAGATCATTAAGTTGATCTGAATTTTCGATCTCGGTGCAACCGATTTGAATCATTCAGTCACACCGAGTTGCAACAACTGTATACAGTTTTGCATCTCGGTGCCACCGAGTTGTTCCACTCGGTCACACCGACAGGGTCGGGCTATATATAGTCACGGGCAAAAATTTGGAAATTTCTCCGAACCCCTTCGCCCGCGCGATAGCTCGCTCTGCCAACGTGGTCTCTGGATCGTCTCCTCGCCGCCAGCCGCCTCCAGTCGCAGGTCTCCATCGCCGTCAACGGAATTCAACCCCGCCGTTGCCGCCGTAGCGAGTCTCCGCCAAACTAGGGTATGGACTCGATCTTTGTGCCATTCCCAATCTGATTCCTAGCACATTGTGTTCTTAATGATTCTTGCCACGATTGAAACACTCTTATCCAGTCAATGCGTTCGTAGAATAGGATTGATTCGAAAATTTTAGGGTTAGGTTTCCGCCGAAACCATCTCGGACCCACCGAGTTGAAAAACTCGGTCCCACTGATTTGGCTCATGCCATTGCACAAGTGAGACTCGGTCTGACCGAGAATTACTTATCGGTGTGACCGATTTTGGAACTTTGTGAAACCCTAGCAGTCTCGGTGCCACCGAACTGTGACTCGGTCTGACCGAGTTCACTAGTTTAGGTTCCAAAACTGCTTCGGTATCACTGAGTTTAAAAATCGGTAGATCCGAGATGATTTCAGTGGGAAACTAAAACTAAGTTTTTGAATCATTCTTTTGCAAAAATCTCTGCATTTTGTGATGCTCATCCACTCTACCTCATCTATAAACTCTTCACAGGTTTAGCAGTCAGCTTTTACATCATGTCTGATCAGAGTGAAAGCCAGAACAGATCAGAAGAGCAGGTGCTCATGAGTGAGGGCACTAGTCCCTCCAGCTCTTCAGATGATGGCAGCAGAAGTACCAGAAGCAATTTGCCAAAAGCTGCCACCAGACAGAGGAAGAAGAGAACTTCAGATTCTGAGGATGAAGATTATGTGGCAGAGGAAGAGGAAGCCACATCAAAGAGAGTTGCGCTCAAGAAGGAATATGGCTCAGCTCAAGGCACAAAGCCAGGCTTAAAAATCAAAAGGCCAGCAGGTAGGCAGCCTATGCCAAAGGCCAGAGCTTCAACTCAGATTTTTGAAAAGCCTGCAACCATAGAGCCAGTTGCTGCTGAAGGAAAGAAAAGGAAGGAAAGGGTCAAGAAGACCGTAGCCAAAGTGCTTGGAAAGGCTTCCATCATGGAAGAAGAGGAAGAAGAAGAGGTTGCTGCACCAGCACCTAAGGCACCTAAGCTTATGGGTGATGCTATCAGGACAGGGGCTGCTGCATCCAAGCCCAAAGAAGCAACCAAAGCTGCCTCCAAGCCCAAGTCTTCCCCAAAGAGAAATACGAGGAGCATACTTGCAACTAAGAAGAACAAGGCCCCAGTGCCTGAAGCTGCTGAAGAAGATGATGAAGAGCATGTTCTGAGAATGCTCAAGCCCAAGATCCCAGACCACAAAGATGCTCATCCTGTGGCTAAGGACATGAAGCTCAGAAGAGACTCAGGGCTGAGGAAGTGGAGAGAAGCAGATCCGTATGCTTCAAGGAGAAGAACTGCTGTTGATTATAGGTTCCACACTAAGGAACAGCAGGACTTCTATGAGAAAGTTTTGTTGGACAAGAAGCCCATAGTTTGTGACATGAGATGGGTCAATTGGGAGTACATCAAGAAAAATGAAGAACACTACCCTGGAGTGTATGACAGCTTCAATGCTTGTGGCGTAGCAGACTTTGTTGGACCGAAGCTCACAAAGTGGAACGAGGAACTCATTATGCAATTCTACTCCACAGCACATTTCTACCTAGATGGAAAGATCACATGGATGTCTGAAGGTACGAGGTACCAATCTACTATTGCTGAGTGGGCACAGCTCATCAATGCCCCAGAGGAGCATGAGGATGACTTGGATATCTATGCCAAGAAGAAGATGGACCACAACTCTATGTCCAATATGTACAAGGAAATTCCAAACGAGGCACTTGATACTTTCAAGTTTGGGTCTGTGCATTATCTTCTGTCAGGGCTGCCAACCATTAACTGGATCCTTAGGCACACTCTGTTGCCCAAGTCAGGTGATCACAAGATGATCAGAGGCCATGCAATCAATTTTCTTCATGTATTTGATGTGCCTCAGAAATTCAAGGTCATGAGCCTCATAGTAGAAACTATCAAGAGGACTGCAGCAGATCATAAGAGGATTTGTGGTTATGCCCCTCAGATTTAGGAGTTAATCAACTCGAAGATGGGCACAGGCATATACTTGTTGGACAAGGAACACTTACCTATTCATCCAGACTTTGAGGACAATCAAGTTGTGATGAATGAGAATGAACCATCATCAGTTCAAGCACAAGCAAAGGAGGAGCAGGCAAGGAAGGAGAAAGCTGCCAAGATGCCAACACAAGAGGAGGCATCTGAGTATTTCTTGAAAACCAAACAAGAGCAGCTTGGTTACTTGATTGCAACCACACTGAGGATTGAGCAAGGACTGGCCACCCTCACTCAGAATCAGCAGAGCTTAGAGAGGATCATGGAACAAAAGTTCTATGACTTGGATGTCAAAGTAACAGAGATTCAGTCTGCAGTGGAACAACTTCAGGATGACATGCAGGAGAGGAGAGGCAAGACTACAACTGATGCATTTGCCAGAGTGCTAAGAGCTCAGAGATCACATGCAGTGCTAGTTGCTGACACCAGAGCCACCACTTCTGCACCAGCTACAGCTTCAGTTCCACCAGCTCCAGCATCTACTTCAGCCTCAACTCCAACCACGTCTAAAGAAGGCTTCGTCCTTGGAGTGCTCCGGACTCCACCACCACCAGAAGAGCAAGCCTGAGAGTCGATCTAGCACTATGCATTTTCTAGGAACTTTTTGGTAACTTGTTGCCAAAGGGGGAGAAAAATGTATAGATCATAGGCTTCGAGAGAGAGTGTTGTTTTTTCTCTCTTGCTTTATTTGGTGGTTTTTCGAAGGTTTTTTCGAACTTTGTTTGCTTTTGAGTGGTTGAGATACTATGCCGTTATCTGTGAGACATTGATGATCAGGTGTTTGATCATAAGCTACACTTAATGCTTGGTGAATGCTATTATCTTATCTATCTTATGTGATCATTCACTTATCTTGGTGATGAGTGCATGTATTTCATTCTTATCATTTTAAGCGCTCCACCAAGATGTATGTGACATGGAAGAGTAACCCATGACTCTAACTCTTTGTGCATTTGTAGTCCAAAGCAAGTCTTAAATATGCACAAATTTAGGGGGACCTCTTACTTATCACATACTTCTCAAAGCGATGATATATTTCATGCTTATTATCATTTGTCGAAGCTTTGATCTATATGTTGTCATCAATTACCAAAAAGGGGGAGATTGAAAGTGCAACTATCCCTAGGTGGTTTTGGTAATTCATAACAACATATAGCTCATTGAGCTAATGCTATTCCAAGATGATTATTTTAGGAAAGCTCAATGACTGGCATGGCATGGATGGTGAAAGTGGAACCCTCAAAATGCTAAGGACAAAGGATTGGCTCAAGCTCAAAAGCTCAAGACTCTTCATTTTTATATTTTAGTGATCCAAGATCACATTGAGTCTTTAGGAAAAGCCAATACTATCAAGGAGGGATGAGGTGTTGCTTAATGAGCCTCTTGCTTCATGTGCTTAGTGATATGCTCCAAAATCCTCAACTACTTTCCCATATCCACATTTGACCTAAACCCTAAGACAAACTCGGCCCTACCGATTCTTTCAACCCGGCGTCACCGAGTTTCACTTGTCATAGCCATTTCCAAACCCTAGCAAATCGGTTCTACCGATAGGGATCTTGGTCTCACCGAGATGGGATTGCAAACTCTCTGTTTCCCTTTCGTAACTTTTTGGTCTCACCGAAAGAGCGGATCGGTCCCACCGAGATTGCAATGTAAATTCAGTGTTTCCTTTTTGTAACTTTTCGGTCTCACCAAAAGAGCAAATCGGTCCCACCGAGTTTGCGTGACCAACTCTCTTTTTAGCTAATTACCAAAATCGGTCTCACCGAGTTTGTGTAATCGGTCTCACCGAGATTACGTTATGCCCTAAACCTAACAAAATCGGTCCTACCGAGTTGCATGTCAGTCCCACCGAAAATCTCTAACCGTCACTAGGTTTACTATTTCGGTCTGACCGAGTTTGTTGATTCGGTCCCACCGAGATTGGTAAATTGTGTGTAACGGTTGGATTTTGTGTGGAGGCTATATATACCCCTCCACCTCCTCTTCACTCGTGGAGAGAGCCATTAGAACACATCTACACATCCAACTCATATGTTCTGAGAGAGAACCACCTACTCATGTGTTGAGACCAAGATATTCCATTCCTACCATATGAATCTTGATCTCTAGCCTTCGCCAAGTTGCTTTCCACTCAAATCTTCTTTCCACCAGATCCAAATCCTATGAGAGAGAGTTGAGTGTTGGGGAGACTATCATTTGAAGCACAAGAGCAAGGAGTTCATCATCAACACACCATTTGTTACTTCTTGGAGAGTGGTGTCTCCTAGATTGGCTAGGTGTCACTTGGGAGCCTCCGACAAGATTGTGGAGTTGAACCAAGGAGTTTGTAAGGGCAAGGAGATCGCCTACTTCGTGAAGATCTACCGCTAGTGAGGCAAGTCCTTCGTGGGCGATGGCCATGGTGGGATAGACAAGGTTGCTTCTTTGTGGACCCTTCGTGGGTGGAGCCCTCCGTGGACTCGCGCAACCGTTACCCTTCGTGTGTTGAAGTCTCCATCAACGTGGATGTAGGATAGCACCACCTATCCGAACCACGGGAAAAACATCCGTGTCTCCAATTGCGTTTGAATTCTCCAAACCCTTCCCTTTACATTCTTGCAAGTTGCATGCTTTACTTTCCACATCCAATATACTCTTTGCATGCTTGCTTGAATTGTGTGATGATTGCTTGACTTGTCCTAAAATAGCTAAAATCTGCCAAGAACTAAAATTAGGAAAAGGTAAAGTTTTTATCTGGTCAAGTAGTCTAATCACCCCCCTCAAGACATACTTTCGATCCTACACCGAGTGATCCGTGCCTCTTTTGTGGATGATCAGTAAGGATGTTTTATTAATCTTGTAGTGCTCTATCCATCCATGTCTTTGTTTGCAATTATGGAGCACCCTAGCTTGACTCAATCGAGCTCTATTTTTGCTACTTCGTGAATCTGGGCAGATTGTCAACTTGTTTGCAATTTTGCCGATGATGTTGTAGTTGATCCGTGCATGCTATGCTATTGTTCTTGCCATGTCTAGCTTGCATTTTGTGTATTCTTGATGGGTGTATGCTTAGCTTATCATGACTTGCTCCGTAGTGAGTGTGTCGAGCTCGTAAACATGCCTACTTGATATCTGTTTTCAGCATGCTCTAGTTTTCACTAAGTCTGGAAACTGATTATGTTTTGCCATGTTCACATGCTTGCAAATGTGTTTTCTGATCCCTTTTGGCTCAAGGTCACTAAGGGACTTTTGTTAAGCCTTTTGAGTAGCTCCATGCCATGTTTTACTTTGCCATGTTCAGGTCCTATAGCTTGTAGTTTTGTTGCTCCAAAGAGTGCTATCTGATCTGAAATTCCAGACAAGTGTTAATTTCACTAAGTCTGAGATCTGTTTACCATATGCATTTTTGCCATGCTTGTTTGAACCTGTTAATGGATGAATTGGCCATAGCTCAGTGCTAGTCTTTTGTTAATCATCATGAATGGATCCCTGCCATCTATTTTGTTGTCATGTTTGGGTGATGTAGCATGTTCATCTTGTTGCATTTAGATGGCTACTTGTTGTAAATCGCAGACCGGTGCCATATTTGAATCGCTTGACATTTCCAAACCGTAACTCCGATTCTGGCGTTCTTTTTATCGTTTTCAAGAGATTTCATCTCATCTTTCCAGTGGCACACTTGGATTTCCAAGTTGAGGCCAGGTTCTTTCATTCCCTTGCAAATCGTGCATATGCATCGCATACCGCATCCCGCATATCATACCATGTTCATGTGTTGGTTGTTTACTTTGTTGTGTGCTTCTTTTCCGGTGTCCGTTTGTGAGGACCCATTCAACTATGTCCGTTTGTCTTCTTCATGGCCTCGTTCTTCTTCCTTACGGGATTTCAGGCAAGATGATCATACCCTCGAAATCACTACTATCTTTGCTTTGCTAGATGCTCGCTCTTTTGCTATGCCTATGTTGTGATACCTACCACTTGCTTATCATGTCTCCCAAATTGCCATGTCAAACCTCTAACCCACCTTGTCCTAGCAAACCATTGATTGGCTATGTTACCGCTTTGCTCAGCCCCTCTTATAGCGTTGTTAGTTGCAGGTGAAGATTGAAGTTTGTTCCTTGTTGGAACATGGAGATGTTGTTCCTTTTTGGAACATGTTTACTTGTTGGGATATCAAAATATATCTTATTTAATTAATGCATCTATATACTTGGTAAAGGGTGGAAGGCTCGGCCTTATGCCTGGTGTTTTGTTCCACTCTTGCCGCCCTAGTTTCCGTCATATCGGTGTTATGTTCCCGGATTTTGCGTTCCTTACACGGTTGGGTTATAATGGGAACCCCTTGACAGTTCGCTTTGAATAAAACTCCTCCAGCAAGGCCCACCCTTGGTTTTACCATTCGCCGCCTAGCCTCTTTTTCCCTTGGGTTAGGCCAGCCCAAGGGTCATCTTTATTTTAACCCCTCCGGGCCAGTGCTTGTCTAAGTGTTGGTCCGAACTGAGTAGACTGCGGGGCCACCTCGGGGAAACTTGAGGGCTGGTTTTACTCATAGGATGTCTCATCCGGTGTTGCCCTGAGAACGAGATATGTGCAGCTTCCATCAGGATGTCGGCGCATCGGGCGGCTTTGCTGGACTTGTTTTAACATTGTCGAGGATGTCTTGTAGAACCGGGATACCGAGTCTGATCAGAATGTCTCGGGAGGAGGTCTATTCCTTCGTTGACCGTGAGAGCTTGTCATGGGCTAAGTTGGGACACCCCTGCAGGGATTTGAACTTTCGAAAGTCATGCCCGCGGTTATGGGCAGAAGGGAATTTGTTAATGTCCAGTTGTAGAAAACCTGAAGTTTAACCTTAATTAAAATGCATCAACCGCGTGTGTAACCGTGATGGTCTCTTTCCGGCGGAGTCCGGGAAGTGAACACGGTGTTGGAGTTATGCTTGATGTAGGTTGTTTTAGGATCACTTCTTGATCATACTTTTATCGACCGTGCTTTGCTTTCTCTTCTCGCTCTCATTTGCGTATGTTAGCCACCATATATGTTAGTCACTTGCGGTAGCTCCACCTCATACCTTTA
This sequence comes from Triticum monococcum, assembly GCA_034509565.1. Taxonomy (NCBI): domain Eukaryota; kingdom Viridiplantae; phylum Streptophyta; class Magnoliopsida; order Poales; family Poaceae; genus Triticum; species Triticum monococcum. The sequence continues at coordinate 529,772,531 of CM067846.1, forward strand.
CCTTACCCATACGCTTAAATAGTCTTGATCGCGAGGGTGCGAGATTGCTGAGTCCCTGTGGCTCACAGATACTTCCAAAACTAGCTTGCAGGTGCCGATGAGTCCGTGCAGATGATGCAACCAAGCTCAAGGAGGAGCTCGATGAAGATCTTGTCCTTTGTGTTGTTCCGTTCTAGTCGATCAGTAGTGGAGCCCAGTTGGGGTCGATTGGGGACCTTTGTCGCATTTGGGGTTCTTCTTTTATTTTGGTTCCGTAGTCAGACCTTGATTGTATTTGGATGATGTAATGCTTTATTCATGTATTTGTGTGAAGTGGCGATTGTAAGCCAACTATGTATCTTTTTCCCTGATGTATTACATGGGTTGTGTGAAGACTACCTCACTTGCGACATTGCTTTCAATGCGGTTATGCCTTTAAGTCGTGCTTCGACACATGGGAGATATAGCCGCATCGAGGGCGTTACAAGTTGGTATCAGAGCCTTCCCCGACCTTAGGAGCCCCATTGCTTGATCGTTTTTAGTGGCCGAGTTGTGTCTAGAAAAATGTTTTGAGTCATTTAGGAATTATGTATCGAAGAGTTTAGGAATTCTTTTTACTTCCCAGTCTCCTTATCGCTCTGGTAAGGCATCCTGACGTAGAGTTTTGACTCTTCTCTTCTCAAATTTCACTAAAAAAATTTAGGATCACGCAGGTATCTTGGAATCGTTCCGATGGTTTTGTGACGAGAACATTGTCTTGGTGCCTCCTGTCAGGGGTTTTGTGGAAGTGTCCCGGAGAGTTGAGCTCCGAGGTGTTCTCGTCACAATTTTATCGTTGCAGTTCTGGAATACCTGAATTTAGTACGCCGACATCGAAAATCTCTTTTATGCAGTTCGTTGGTGAGATAACCTCGATGCTACCCAGTACTAGGGCGGGAGTTCGGGAGTATCACCATAACTTGTATAACGGATGCTTTTCGAAGGTTGAGGTAGATGATTTCCGAAGGTTTCTTGGTTATGTGTTGAAGGATGGATACAACTGGATGTAGGATTTGCTAGTTTTGGGTGAGATATTATGCTTCCCCTGTATCCCCAACACCTGATTGCATAACCGGAAAATTTCGGGAGTTTATAAGTGGGAATTCAAGTAGCTCTTAGGATATCTTTCCGACAGATGTATGATTTGAAATTGGGGTTCGACGTCTAGTGGTCCGCCTATTCACGGTCGGTTTTACAGTGGTCTCATTGTGTCTTAAAGAGTCCTTGGCTATGACGACTCGGGGACGCTTCGTATGTCATGTGCACTGCCTTGTACATGATGGTGCTGTACGATCGAGCCCGTGTAGGCCCCACCACGAAAACTTCGGACAAAATCTCTATCATATGTTTGTTCCGGCTTATTTTGCAAGCCAATCCTTTGTTTTTGTTTTGAGTTGTGGTATTCGAGTTGCTTCGAAGTCAAATGTTGATTCCATACCTTTCCTAAGTGGTGTTCTCATATTCCTATGTGAATACTAATCCTTCATGATAATCGAGATTGGCATGTCAATCCTTTTCAACCGGTGTGTCTCTCTTCAAGTGGATCCGATCATTTCAACATTCGCAAGATCAACGCAAGTCTTCTCAACGGTGTTTGTTTCATCCGTCTCCAAGTTGCCTTTGTTTTTCCCGCCCACCCACCCTTTTTCTTCAACGATTCAGATTTCTTATTCAAGTATCCTTTTATTGATGGGAAGCCTCTCCATTCCTTTTCAATCAATTCTCTTATCTGGCGATTCTTAGGAAGATTATAATGGAGCTTCAAGTTCGTCATTCTTCTTTTTTTTCATCTCCGGTCGTTTCAAGTCAAGCTTTGTTGATCATATCTTTTCCTCGTTTCAATGTTTTCTCATGCCGGTGCAATTCTTAATCATTCACCTCTCGCTATTCAATTGTTCCGGAGTGCTCAATATATCTCAAAGATTCGTGTTTCCACTCTGCAGTTGTTCAAGATCTTTCGAGGATGTTATTTCATTCAAGCCATTTAATTCTATCGGTGCAATCTCTCTTTCAAATCATTCAATGGTGTTTTCTTTTGAGTGGGCCCTAACCCACAGGTCTTCTCCCAGGATCTTACCTGACTCTTCTTATTTTCCCGGAGCTATCCTAAATTCATTTCAAATTTGATGTAAGAATGATTCATCATCTATCATATGTTTTTTCTCCAAGTTCTTTCAAATTCTTTTCACCGTTGGCTCAACCTTTCTATTCGTCATCCCGGAGTATCTCAACAAGTCTTGGTGGTGTTTCTCGTCGTCATTCTCGGATTTTGAGGACTGAAGAAGATTTTCCTCTCAATCTTGCTCCATTCTCTTCAAGATCCGTGATTCTAGCTTGTTGCCATTCTCTCATAATTGTTCGATTGTGAGAATTCTTTTTATCCATCCGGAGCAATTCAGGAGCCTTTTCAGTTTGTTCATCTGGAGTCCATCAATTCAGGTTTATTCATTCTCGGCTTTCATCTATCATTCTCCAAATTTTACCGGTGCTTCATGCAAGTGATCTTTAATCGGCTCGTGATCTCTTCGTTCACTTGTATCTAAATTTCCCCAAGTATCCTCATTCGTTTTCCAATTCTTCACGGTGTTTTTCTTTATCTTTTCTCCAATCATTTTTTTGAATTCTTATGTTGGTTCGTGCAAGATTCCTCTTCTTTCGTTATCATATCAAATTCATTCGTTGTTTCAATTCCACCGGTGTTTCGTGGAAGGCATTCTCAAGTTGGCGCTATATCTATCTTAATCCTTTCTACGAGAATAAGTAGTATGCCAATTCCATTGCTTGTCATCAATTTTAATTGGTGAAGGATACGCATAATATAATTTGTATTCTTGTTTCATCGAGTTTATTCAATTCCTGTTTTTTCCGGAGTGGCTCATCATACTCATTCTTGGTTTCAAGTGCTCATCTTTCTTTCCCGGAGTTCCAAGCTCTCATCATCACGAAGTTCCATCTTAAATCATTACAAGGTTTCACCGTGTGTTTTTTTAAACGTCTTTTTCTTGTCGTTACCCTTTGTTACCGGAGTTCTTCATGAAGTTTCTACATGATGGGTCATCAAGGATTTATTTCCTTCTCAAAGTGTTCATCAACATTCTTTTCTAAGGAGCTCAAGTATTCTTCTTCGTGCAATCCGGAGTGCAATTCTTTCTACCATATTATTGGAGATGGTATTATGTCATTCTTGATAATTCGGGTTCATGTTTCATGATTCACATGTTGTTAGGAATGAGGTATTTTAAATCCATCAATCCCTCCTTTGGAGTTATATTGGGTTATATTTCACCTAAAGCTTTCCCTAAGGATTGTTGCTATTATGGTGCTTATAATTGACCCAAGTTCTTCATTTATCCTCCCGGTGAAATAAGTTTCTCGTCTCCTCGTTGTTATCAACCCAATCAAATTTTTTTCCGTGAGTGGCAAGTTGTCACCTCATAATGTTGAGATGCCTTCTATAAGTCCACTTCAAGTTTGTCCTTCCGTTGTTGGTGTTCCAACAACTCCGTTCGACCCTTCTCCTAAAGATGCCTTTTCAAGCTCTTTTGTGGTAGAAGTTGGCTTTTCTTCTCCATTCTTTTATTTCAATGATCTATATTCTATTTCTCTCTTCCGGAGGCATTGCGACGTTGTTCTTTTCACCCATCATCTCGTTTCGTCAAAGATCATGTTCTTTTCATGCCTATCCATTTAACAGGAGTGTTGTGCCCTTTTGCTCAAGTTCTTTTGCCTTATCAAGTCTTCATCTCTTTTAACCGGAGTGCCATACGAATTTGTTCTTCCTTGTTCCTCTTCCCTACCGGAATGCCTTCTACTTTGTTCTTCCCTGTTTTTTTCTTTCTGTCTTTTTCTCAACCTCGCAAGGTTCGGGGTTTCACTTGTTTGCCAAAGAAGCAACTTAGTTTTACCTCTCCTCTTTTCTCTTCCATTTTCCCTCTGGTGCCATTGTAGATCTCGGGACGAGATCCTCTCGTAGTGGTGGAGTGTTGTAACGCCCCGAGACCGATGTGCCAGGTGTCCTCCAGTTATTCGCTGTTGTTGCCTTATCATTGCTTGCGTGTCATGCTTTGCATATCATGTCATCATGTGCATTTCATTTGCATACGTGTTCGTCTCATGCATCCGAGCATTTTCCCCGTCGTCCGTTTTGCATTTCGGCGCTCCGTTCTCCTCCGGTGGTCATTTCTACCTTTCTCTCGTGTGTGGGGATTAAACATTTCCGGATTGGACCGAGACTTGCCAAGCGGCCTTGGTTTACTACCGGTAGACCGCCTGTCAAGTTTCGTACCATTTGGACTTTGTTTGATACTCCAACGGTTAACCGAGGGACCGAAAAGGCCTCGTGTGTGTTGCAGCCCAACACCCCTCCAAAGTGGCCCAAAACCCACCTAAACCTCCTCCATCATCTCAGTCGTTCGATCACGATCGCGTGGCCGAAAACCGCACCTAAGTTGGACTCTCCTAGCTCCCTCTACCTATAAAAGAGCACCCCTCCCCGAAATTTCGGATCATTTCGCGGATGAACCCTAGCCTTTCCCTTCCCTCGCGCCGCCGGACATGTCCGTCCGCGCCGGACGTGTCCGCCGGCCACCTCACTCCGGCGAATTAGGAGATGCCACGTCGCCCCACCGCCGCTCTCCTCCAACAGCGCGCCGCCACGTCAGCCCACCTCCTCCCTCTCTCCCCTCTGCGCCCGCCGCCGGCCCGCGGGGCCCGCAGCCGGCCCGCGCGTCACCCGCGGCTGCCCGAGCCGCCCGCGCCCCCGGCTGCCTCCGAGCCCCGCCGCCACGCCACGGTTTTCCGCCGGTCGCCGCCGCCATCCTTGCTCGCCGGAGCCCCAGCTCCTCCCACCGGCCGGCGACCCTCCGCTGCCTATACCCCGCTCCGGCTGCCGCCTTGTCGCCGGCAAGCCTGCCCGCGCCGCCCTCGTCGAGATCCGGCCGGATCCGGATAGATCCGGCCCGGATCCATCAATTCCGGTCATCACCGTCTTCGCCGGACCTCCTCGTCCTCGCCGGAGTTTCGTGCCTCGCCGCAGAAGTAGGTGGATCAGATCCACCCATCCCTTCAACCAAACGGCTCCTTCCACATGTCCCGGATATCTCCGTCCCGCGTTGACTTTTTGCGGAGGTATAATTTCACTAAGTCCCCGAAATTCCCAGATTCATGTGCCCATGTTCATTGCATCGTAACTTTGCATCCGTAGCTCCGATTCATGCATATAGCATATCAAATTGTTCGTCTCAGAGAGCACATCATTTCATTCCATTGCATCATTTTCTTTTGAGTTCATCTTGATGCCCGAAGTGCTGTTAGAAGAGGGCTACTTGAGATAATTGTCAGATCTGCTGCTCCATTTAGACATTTTTCATTTTTTCCATGATTATTGTGTGCATGATATGCCCTGATGCTCTACATATGTTTTGTTAATGGTTTTGTCATCTTTCCATAGGTGCAACCCATGTATTTTTGTGATGTGTGTGGTGACTAGCACGAGCTTGCCAAGTGAGGCTCTTGGTAACTTTGTTTTCAGGGACTTAGCATTTCCACTAAGTCCTTGACCTGTTTATCTCATGTTGTCATATGTTCATGTTGTTTCCGAGTGATCCGTGCCTCTTTTGAGGATGATCAGTAAGGATGTTTTATTAATCTTGTAGTGCTCTATCCATCCCGGTCTTTGTTTGCAATTATGGAGCACCCTAGCTTGAGTCTGGGCAGATTGTCAACTTGTTTGCAATTTTGCCGATGATGGTGTAGTTGATCCGTGCATGCTATGCGATTGTTCTTTCCATGTCTAGCTTGCATTTTGTGTATTCTTGATGGGTGTATGCTTAGCTTATCATGACTTGCTCCGTAGTGAGTGCATCGAGCTCGTAAACATGCCTACTTGATATCTGTTTTCAGCATGCTCCAGTTTTCACTAAGTCTGGAAACTGATTACGTTTTGCCATGTTCACATGCTTGCAAATGTGTTTTCTGATCCCTTTTGGCTCAAGGTCACTACGGGACTTTTGTTAAGCCTTTTGAGTAGCTCCATGCCATGTTTTACTTTGCCATGTTCAGGTCCTGTAGCTTGTAGTTTTGTTGCTCCAAAGAGTGCTATCTGATCTGAAATTCCAGACAAGTGTTAATTTCACTAAGTCTGAGATCTGTTTACCATATGCATTTTTGCCATGCTTGTTTGAACCTGTTAATGGATGAATTGGCCATAGCTCAGTGCTAGTCTTTTGTTAATCATCATGAATGGATCCCTACCATGTATTTTTTTGTCATGTTTGGGTGCTGTAGCATGTTCATCTTGTTGCATTTAGATGGCTACTTGCTGTAAATCGCAGACCGGTGCCATATTTGAATCGCTTGCCATTTCCAAACTGTAACTCCGATTCCGGCGTTCTTTATATCGTTTTCAAGCGATTTCATCTCATCTTTCCAGTGGCACACTTGGATTTCCATGTTGAGGCCAGGTTCTTTCATTCCCTTGCAAATCGTGCATATGCATCACATACCGCATCCCGCATATCATACCATGTTCATGTGTTGGTTGTCTACTTTGCTGTGTGCTTCTTTTCCGGTGTTTGCCTCTTCGGGTTGGTTCCGATAACGTCACGTTTGTGTGGACCCGTTTGAATATGTCCGTTTATCTTCTTCAAGGCCTCGTTTTTCTTCCTTGCGGGATTTCAGGCAAGATGATCATACCCTCGAAATCACTACTATCTTTGCTTTGCTAGATGCTCGCTCTTTTGCTATGCCTATGCTGCGATACCTACCACTTGCTTATCATTCCTCCCAAATTGCCATGTCAAACCTCTAACCCACCTTGTCCTAGCAAACCGTTGATTGTCTATGTTACTGCTTTGCTCAGCCCCTCTTATAGCGTTGTTAGTTGCAGGTGAAGATTGAAGTTTGTTCCTTGTTGGAACATGTTTACTTATTGGGATATCATAATATATCTTATTTAATTAATGCATCTATATACTTGGTAAAGGGTGGAAGGCTCGGCCTTATGCCTGGTGTTTTGTTCCACTCTTGCCGCCCTAGTTTCCGTCATATCGGTGTTATGTTCCTGGATTTTGTGTTCCTTACGCGGTTGGGTTATAATGGGAACCCCTTGACAGTTCGCTTTGAATAAAACTCCTCCAGCAAGGCCTAACCTTGGTTTTATCATTCGCCGCCTAGCCTCTTTTTCCCTTGGGTTAGGCCAACCCAAGGGTCATCTTTATTTTAACCCCCCCGGGCCAGTGCTTGTCTAAGTGTTGGTCCGAATTGAGTAGACTGCGGGGCCACCTCGGGGAAACTTGAGGGCTTGTTTTACTCGTAGGATGTCTCATCCTGTGTTGCCCTGAGAACGAGATATGTGCAGCTCCCATCAGGATGTCGGCGCATCGGGCGGCTTTGCTGGACTTGTTTTACCATTGTCGAGGATGTCTTGTAGAACCAGGATACCGAGTCTGATCGGAATGTCTCGGGAGGAGGTCTATTCCTTCGTTGACCGTGAGAGCTTGTCATGGGCTAAGTTGGGACACCCCTGCAGGGATTTGAACTTTTGAAAGCCGTGCCCGCGGTTATGGGCAGATGGGAATTTGTTAACGTCTGGTTGTAGAAAACCTGAAGTTTGACCTTAATTAAAATGCATCAACTGCGTGTGTAACCGTGATGGTCTCTTTCCAGCGGAGTCCGGGAAGTGAACATGGTGTTGCATTTATGCTTGACGTAGGTTGTTTTAGGATCACTTCTTGATCATACTTTTATCGACCGTGCTTTGCTTTCTCTTCTCGCTCTCATTTGCGTATGTTAGCCACCATATATGTTAGTCGCTTGCGGCAGCTCCACCTCATACCTTTACCTTACCCATAAGCTTAAATAGTCTTGATCGCGAGGGTGCGAGATTGCTGAGTCCCCATGGCTCACAGATACTTCCAAAACCAGCTTGCAGGTGCCGATGAGTCCGTGCAGATGACGCAACCAAGCTAAAGGAGGAGCTCGATGAAGATCTTGTCCTTTGTGTTGTTCCGTTCTAGTCGATCAGTAGTGGAGCCCAGTTGGGGTCGATCGGGGACCTTTGTCGCATTTGGGGTTCTTCTTTTATTTTGGTTTCATAGTCGGACCTTGATTGTATTTGGATGATGTAATGCTTTATTCATGTATTTGTGTGAAGTGGCGATTGTAAGCCAACTATGTATCTTTTTCCCTTGTGTATTACATGGGTTGTGTGAAGACTGCCTCACTTGCGACATTGCTTTCAATGCGGTTATGCCTCTAAGTCGTGCTTCGACACGTGGGAGATATAGCCGCATCGAGGGCGTTACACGTATCACCATCACTTTTATCTTTACTGTTTTTCTTAGTTCGATCCTTTTGGTAATATCTTAATCTAGTAGCATAAAGTTTTAGTATGATCTAGTTGTGAGTTTTGCTTTATGATCCTTCTATGTAATTGAGTCCGTGAGCTATATATAATAAAGATTAGTGTTGAGTCAAGGGCTTGATTATTTTGCCATGATCTTGAGTGAATAAAATAAAAGAGAAAGAATGAAAAGGAAACAAAAGAGATCATATAGATCTTATGGAGAGTAATGAGCTCACATATAAAAAGTATGATGAATAAAAGTTGCTGAGAGTTAACAAACATAGTTTTGGTCATCGTTGCAATTAATAAGAGGTAATAAAGAAAGAGAGGTCTTCACATATAAATACACTATGTTGGACGTCTTTTATGATTGTGAGCACTCATAAAAATATGACATGCTAAAGAGTTGACGTTGGACAAGGAAGACAACGTAATGGGTTATGTTTTCTTACATCTGAGATAAATTATATTGTCATGGATCATCCAACATGATTGAGCTTGCCTTTCTCCCTCATGCTAGCCAATTCTTCGCACCAAGTAGAGATACAACTTGTGCTTCCAAACACTCTTAAACCAGTTTTGCCATGGGAGTCCACCATACTTACCTATGGATTGAGTAAGATCCTCCAAGTAAGTTGTCATCGGTGCAAGCAATAAAAAATGCTCTCTAAATATGTATGACTTATTAGTGTGGGAGAAAATAAGCTTTATACGATCGTGTGATATGGAAGAAATAAAAGCGACGGACTGCATAATAAAGGTCCATATCACAAGTGGCAATATAAAGTGACGTTCTTTCGTATTAAGATTTTGTGCATCCAACCATAAAAGCGCATGACAACCTCTGCTTCCCTCTGCGAAGGTCCTATCTTTTACTTTTATCTCCTACCTTACATAAGAGTCATGGTGATCTTCACCCTTCCTTTTTAAATTTTATCTTTTGGCAAGCACAACATGTTGGAAAGATCCTGGTATATATGGCTAATTGGATGTGAGTTTTCATGAACTATTATTGTTGACATTACCCTTGAGGTAAAACGTTTGGAGGTAAAACTATAAGCCCCTACCTTTCTCTGTGTCCGATTAAAACTCCATACCCATAAGTATTGCGCGAGTGTTAGCAATTGTGAAAGACTATATGATAGTTGAGTATCTGGACTTGCTAAAAAGCTCTTATATTGACTCTTTCCTATGTTATGATAAATTGCAATTGCTCCAATGACTGAGATTATAGTTTGTTAGTTTTCAATGAAGTTTATGATTCATACTTGAAATTGTGATTGATTTGTTACTCTAGCATAAGAGATCATATGACAAGAATTATATAAGTTACTGTTCTAAGAATGATCATGATCCCCTCATGTCCGTATTTTATTTTTATCGACACCTCTATCTCTAAACATGTGGACATATTTTTCGATTTCGGCTTTCGCTTGAGGAAAAGCGAGGTCTAAGCTTGGGGGAGTTGATACGTCCATTTTGCATCATGCTTTTATATCGATATTTATTGCATTATGGGCTGTTATTACACATTATGTCACAATACTTATGTCTATTCTCTCTTATTTTACAAGGTTTACATGAAGAGGGAGAATGCCGGCAGCTGGGATTCTAGGCTAGAAAAGGTGCAAATATTATAGACCTATTCTGCACAGCTCCAAAAGTCCTGAAACTTTACGGAAGTCATTTTCAGAATATATAAAAAATAATGAGCGCAAGAAGTTCCAGAGGGGGGCCACACCCTTCCCACGAGGGTGGGGGCGCGCCCTACCCCCCTGGGCGCGCCCCTGCCTCGTGGGTCCCCTGGTGGCCCTCCGATGCCCATCTTCTGCTATATGGAGTCTTTCGATGAGGAAAAAAATCATAAGCCATCTTTCCAGATGAGACTCCGCCGCCACGAGGCGGAACCTTGGTAGAACCAATCTAGGGCTCCGGCGGAGCTGTTCTGCCGGGGAAACTTCCCTCCGGGAGGGGGAAATCATCACCATCGTCATCACCAACGATCCTCTTATTGGGAGGGGATCAATCTCCATCAACATCTTCACCAGCACCATCTCATCTCATACCCTAGTTCATCTCTTGTATCCAATTATTGTCTCTAAGTCCGGGATTGGTACCTGTGGGTTGCTAGTAGTGTTAATTACTCCGTGTAGTTGATGCTAGTTGGTTTATTTGGTGGAAGAACGTATGTTCAGATCCTTTATGCATATTAATACCCCTCTGATTATGAACATGAATATGCTTTGTGAGTAGTTACGTTTGTTCTTGAGGACATGGGAGAAGTCTTGCTATTAGTAGTCATGTGAATCTGGTATTCGTTCGATATTTTGATGAGATGTATGTTGTCTCTCCTCTAGTGGTGTTATGTGAACGTCGACTACATGACACTTCACCATTATTTGGGCCTAGAGGAAGGCATTTGGAAGTAATAAGTAGATTATGGGTTGCTAGAGTGACAGAAGCTTAAACCCTAGTTTATGCGTTGCTTCATAAGGGGCTTATTTGGATCCACATGTTTCATGCTATGGTTAGGTTTACCTTAATACTTCCGTTGTAGTTGCGGATGCTTGCAATAGAAGTTAATCATAAGTGGGATGCTTGTTCAAGTAAGGAAAACACCCAAGCACCGGTCCACCCACATACCAAATTATCAAAGTACCGAATGCGAATCATATGAACGTGATGAAAACTGGCTTGACGATATTCCCATGTGTCCTCGGGAGCGCTTTACATCATATAAGAGTTTGTCCAGGCTTGTCCTTTGCTACAAAAAGGATTGGGCCACCTTGCTGCACTTTATTTACTTTTGTTACTTGTTGCTTGTTGCTTGTTACCAATTATCTTATCACAAAACTATCTGTTACCTATAATTTCAGTGCTTGTAGAGAATACCTTGCTGAAAACCACTTATCGTTTCCTTCTGCTCCTCGTTGGGTTGGACACTCTTACTTATCGAGAGGACTATGATAGATCCCCTATACTTTTGGGTCATCAGTCGTATTCATCTCACACTTCCTTCAAGGGCTAGGGCTCGCTCTTGATCCCTTCATCCGGGGGCTAATGTTCTATTATGGACTAGATTTTCACGATCTAGCCACAGAGTCTTTCCTCCATGTCTCGGTGTTCATCATTACGTGCGAGGCCTTCCTTCGAATCCCCCACACTTCGGCTTATGTCTCAAGACCTTCAGTGTGAAACCAAAGGTAGTCAACGGGGAACAGGTGGAGTGCGGCGGTGCTGTAGCCAGCCAGCTCACTAACACTCCTTGGCCAAAAGGCTCTTTTATCGAAGCTTCCAATCAATGGCAGTGAGAGTGGTTTTATGTTACGGAGCCCCGCAACACCAAGTGGGTAGCTGCACCCACGTTTCGCCCTAGCCCACCGTTACAGCTTGCATCATGGGCCGACAAGGGGCTAGATTGGGGATCAGTTGATGAAGTGTGGACTCTACAAAGCCGCATCCGAACCCTGCTCGAGAGGAACATCGATCTTATCAACGCGATTCAAGTAATGCTGATTCGCCGAATCATACCATGCCAACATAGGCCTCTCTGTATGTGCGATTTCAATCCAGAAGGACCACGAACCCTACAACACTTCTTCGGCATTACGCACAAAGGGATGTGGAAGTTGTTTTTCGAAAAACGAAAACACTGGCCGGACACTACTGAGGACACAGGCCTCGACTGTAACCGTCCGGATACCCCGGTAAGCACTTGACTTCCGAACAACCCCTTTTTTAAGTATGCCGCAATACATTACTGAGCAAACTATCTCCTTCTAGGGCTGGATAAAGAAAGCGGAGATGATTAGGTGTCCGACCCCCCTCCCCGAAGGTTCAGCGGATCTTGTATTAACAAGGATGCTAGCCCCGGCACCGTACTAGATGCCTGTGAAGGAGGGCAAGGCAGAGAGGACCGAAGATGGCCCCCATCCCGAAGGTGTGCTAGACATTGTGTCCGGAGGAATCAAGATTCCATCATCCGAAGACAAAAATGATGGGGAAGTCAACGTCTGTTCCCCCCATGGGAAGAAAAGGGCCACCTCCGAAAATTGGGAGGAAAAGGCTCCTAAGCGAGGCAAAATGCCTTCGTCGGGTGGCTCGGGCTTGGAGGACAACGTCATCGCGTAGTGCCATGACGAGGACAAGCCTCAGGCCAAATCGTAAGTGAACAAGGGTGTTTTAAACACATCCCGTCCCTTTCTTGTAACGTCTAGAATATATGTTTTTTGCAGTTCGGCACACAGTCTTCTTCAACAATCCTATTCCTCGGGGGATCTTCTTCCGGAGATGATGGAGAGCGAGACGCCTCCACCAATCTCCTCGCCCAACAGGGCAGACGACTTCGAGGTGTCGTCGTGGAGGGTCTCTCCTGATCAACAAGTGGTGCGAGGGATGATGAAGACACAACCCAAAGGTGATACTTCAGTGGCCCAGGGTCCGGGGACCAACAATAAAGGCCCCGAACATTCCGGTCTACAGCCGGATACGGATAAACGATCCCTTCAAAGGGAGGCCATACTCCTACAACAGCCTCCGGGAACCCAGAGGCGCCGGATATATTGACGAACATGCTGCGACAGGCGTCCGTCTCAGAGGAACATCGTACCTTGATGGGCACGGTGGTCGAAAAGGTCCTGTCCGCGAAAAGCAGATTGAATGAGGCCTTTGTGGGCCTACTAAGAGGCTTTGAGGTTTGTGCCATAATATGTTCGATTGTGTTTTATTCAAGAATATACCTGTGTATAGATAGTAGCCCCTGAGACTCTAATTGGCTTCCCGAGGGAGGCGATCAGAGGATCAAAAGATATGCCCAGGAAGTAATATGATTAATTGGAACACAGGCTATGACCTCCCCGGAAACTGTCCGGACTATAGAGATTGCGGATTTGCAACACAAGATTGATGAGGCAGATACTGATATCGCGCTTATCAACATGCGTCTTGACGAGTCGCAAGGTACGTATTCAGAGCAATCCTTACATATATGTGTTTGTAATATAAGCGTGACGCTGAAAGTTGCATACTGGAATATGCATGGCTGCAGATGGTGCCGCCGCTGTTGAGATTCATCGCGCAGAGCTGGCCCGAGCCAAGGAGCAGGACCGGTTTAGCGATGCAGCTGCCGAAAAGGCATCGACCGAGTTAAAGGCCGAACAAGCTGCTCGGCACCAAGACGAGGAGAAAATATCCTCGATGGCGCTCGAACTGAAAAATGCTACTAGCCGTTGTGAATTCCTGGAGAAGGAGAATAAAGCCAAAGCGACTGAGCTTGACAAGGCCTTGCAAGAAGCGAAAGAAGCACTGTCCGAATCTAGAGTGGCTCGTGAGGAGATCCGGCAAGCTGGGGAGATTGCGGCTGGTAAGCCCCTTTTATTGCAGACTAAGTTCAGTGATCCGAATTATGCTCAGCTTAACCATGTGTGGAGTTCTCCAGACGTGTTTTTGGACCTACCAAAGAGTTACTCCGATGCGGCGCAGTTTTACCAAGCGCAAGAGGGATATGCACTGGAGAAGCTTTTCTGGTCACAGTTCGGCATATCAAAACGCCCTGTGTTGCTGAATGAATAGATGTCCCAATGGGCCGAGCTGCACAGGATGTCCGGCGCTGCCATGAAGAACGTCATACTTCAGCTGTGCCAACTGAGCCGATTCCGAATTGCTATTCCGGCTTGGTGCGGCAGCTTGCAGATGCGGTGCCACGTATCGACGTTGTGAAGCGGTTGGCGTGCATTGAAGGTGCACGGATGGCCTTTGCCTGAGTCAAGACATACTGGGGGAAGATGAAAGTCGTCGATGTTGCAGCGCAGGGTCCGCCCAAGGGCAAGGACCATCATGCACCAGAGCGTTACTTTGACGACATCTTAGAGGCTGCCCGCTTGATAGAGGGTCAATGTTCGAAAGGCATAATATTCGAGTGAATTCTTTACAAATTGTAAAAGACAATTGTTATAATCAATCTGTATTTTGATTTTTCCTAAAGGCTAATGTTCCTCCTGTGCGGCCGTTTGTATATGATCTGAAAGTTTTCCAGTCGTCGGCTTCGGCCCCCTCGTAGGAAGTCCGGGGGTGTTCGAAAAAGCATCTGATCACTCTTGACCCAACGTCTTGGTCCGTGAAGGAGGTGTTAATGCGACGAACCAGACAACCAGACTATAGGGTGTTAACACTTTCACTTAGCCATAGGAGTTTTATGGTGGGTCTACGACATAGCCCATGGTATGTATGCGGCTTATTCATACGATGCGTTTACATATTTGACCGGAAAGAGGTCCTTCGTCTAACACAGAGGGAATCACTAAAGATTCCGATAAGTCGTCGAGTGGTTGACCAGCTCTCGCTGCATCATTACAGTCAGTTTTCGGCTTTCTCTACTGAGGTGCTTAACCAGATGAACCGGAAGCACAATCACAGTAGTTCTCACTTTACTACCCTAGCCGATAGAGCGGAACGTAGGATAGCAAGAACATGAGCCGGGCATCCCAACTATTGACCCAAGACATGATTCGGAGCTGATGCATATAAGGCCAAACTCGCGACGCCGAAGTACGCTATAGAGCTGTTCGGACTTGTCGGCAGCTCGTTTGTTCCCATACCAAGCCCCTGGCAAGTTATGCCGAGGTGTATGTTTGAAACAACCGTAGGGGAAAAACTCGGTTCTCTAGAAAAAAGGGATTATTTTTACTGGGATCTGAGTGATTTGCCAATCGTGTATATAGATAACAAAGCCGCAACCCGGTTATTTGATATGCCAGGGGTCGAAGGTGGAGGAAAAAGGCACTTTACAGGCTTGAAAATAGAGAGTGCGGTCTACAAAAAGTTATTTTGGACCTCATGTCGCACGTCTGCGTCGCCTGTCCACGACGAAGGGACTCCTTGATGGAAATACTCCTTGGGTGAGTGTACGAACCCGAACTCCGATAGCGTCCAAGGCCAGCCATTGAGCCACCTGTGGAGGGAAACAAGAAAAAGGAAGAAGAAAAAATAGTTAGAAAAAAGGTTACGGGAGTAGTTTCAGGTCCGTCCATATTGTGCTTCCGCCGGTGCCCAGGGTACTTTAAGTGCGTAGTTATGCATGCACGGTACAAATTTTCCAGGTAAATGCGGCGGACGGCGGAAGCCGAACTGCTAGTACAGTATGGGATTTGAACGGTCATGTTGAATGGAGACCGGTGGCTTAATGGCCGACGAGGTATGCGGTGTAACGCCCCCGCTGTGTAGTTCGGCTGATATAGCCGTAGTGTGATCCTCTGCACAGAGAGAGCGCTCCATGCGTTCCCCTATAGGGGATTGTGCCATATTTACCATGTTCACTGTCTTTACTTCGGGGGGGGTCTACTTTTGATCCCTGGTGTTTGGTAGGCGAGTTTTGTTGTCATCGTCGTCGTCGGGCGGCTTCTTCCCCTTGTGTTCGGCGTTTAACTTGCCGTCCTGTTTGAATACCCAACAGTTTCTGTTGGTGTGGTTAGCTGGTTTATTGGGGTGGCCATGAATCTGGCAGGGCCTATCCAATATCTTATCCAAGTTGGATAGTCCATCTTTGTTTGACTTGAATGGCTTCTTCCACTGACCGGGTTTGGGGCTGCTGAATCTGGCATTGACCACTGTGTCGTGTGCTCCCTCATTACTATTGCCACGTCTGTGCTTATTGCGTGGTGGTTTCACGTTGCCGTCTCGAACTTCGGAAGTGCCCGGGTCGCTGCCATGTTGCTTCTACGAGCGAGCTAGCTGTCTTCTCCCGCGCAAAAGCGGGTCATCAGAGCGGTAAGGGATGACATAGATTTTGGTTTTTCTTGACCGAGGTGGCGGGCGAGCCACTCGTCCCGGACACTGTGTTTAAAGGCCGCTAGGGCTTCCATGTCCGGACAGTCTACGATTTGGTTCTTTTAAACTAAGAACCTAGTCCAGAGCTTTTTGGATGACTCTTCGGGCTGTTGGACGATGTGACTTAAGTCATCGGCGTCTGGTGGCCGGACATATGTACCTTGGAAGTTGTCGCGGAAGGCGTCTTCCAGATCTTCCCAGCTGCCGATAGAGTTTTCAGGCAGACTGTTTAACCAGTACCTTGCTGGTCCTTTGAGTTTTAGTGGGAGGTAATTGATGTCATGAAGGTCGTCTCCTCGATCCATATGAATATGGAGAAGAAAATCCTCGATCCATACCATGGGATGAGTTGTTCCATCATATGATTTGATATTCACAGGTTTAAACCCTGCTGGGAATTCATGCTCCATTACTTTGTCAGTGAAGCAAAGTGGGTGTGCGGCGCCTCTATATTGGGCCACGTCGCGACATAGATTAGATGGAGTCCGTCTGCGGTTCTCGGCCCGGGCATGACTAGACTTGTCCCGTCCGAATAGGTAGCCGACGTTGCATGTCGAGGCACGTCCTCGCGATCCGTAGATCGATCTCGTATGTCCCGCTCTACTATACAGGTCCTGCCGAGGGTCGTATGTATGACCCCAAGCTATTTTATCTCTATTTTTTCTTTAGGGTGGGGCCGGCTGCTGTTCGGCTTGAGCTAACGCTTTATCTCGACTGCATGGTGGTCGGTTAGCCGCATTGTCCCGACCACGTGGTACAGGCTCCGGCGCTTCCTTATCGAACTAAGGTAGCAATCTGCGCTGCGGGTAACCCTTGGCTGTGCGCCTGGGGCCGTATTCTTCGTCCACTAGGATATCTGTCCATCTATCATTGAGTCGGTCTTGGTCAGCTTGAAGCTGCTGCTATTTCTTTTCAGGCTCCTTGTAGTGGCTAATAGTCGGTGTTTAAAGCGCTCCTGCTCAAGAGGTTCCTCAGGCATGATGAAATCCTCGTCGCCAAGGCTCTCCTCATCCTCGGAGAGCAGAAGATAATTACTGTCCTCTGAGTCTTCATGTATGGCCTATTCATGCGGGCTATCGTGCCTGTCTTCCAGTTCATCCTGTTCGGATGTTGCCCCAGTAGGGGCTTCATTGTCTTCGGCATTGTCTAGGGTGTTGTTTTCTCCGATGCCGGTATTACTGTCTTTTGCACGACGTGACTTAGAGTGGCGCCACTAACGCCGGCGTCTGGGTTGTGTCTCAGGAGGTCCATCCTCAACTAGATCTTCTTTGTCATCGTCGTTAGTTTCTTTAGGTGTATCCGCCGTGTATACGTCGTATGAAGAAGTGATCGTCCCGCGTCCAGTGAGTGGCGGGTTTCGGCCCTGCTCTTCTTCGGCATCGTCATCTATACCATTGAAGTCTTCGACGACGTAATCGAGCATGTCGGTTAAGTCGACAGTGGATATGGAGTGGGTGGCGGGTGGGAAGCAAGATTCTCCATCATCAGCCCCTAGTTCGAACCGAACATAGTTCGACTGTGAGTCCCCCGCCAAGGACAGGTTTTTTCAATAATTTTAGCATGTCGCCCAAAGGCAAGTGCTGGAAGGTGTTTGCGGCGCTGAATTCGAAGATCGATAAACAATCAAGTTCGGCGTCCGCGGGCTCACGTGGTTTGGAACTTACGGCCGGAGACGAGTCTGGAGTTCTGGTGGCACATGTATTGTGTGAGATCAAGTCTATGCGCGGCTCCAAAGCCGGGGAATCTATGGCCTCCGTGGCGGGGTTGAGCCTCCCATCCTTAGATGGCGCAGTCCGCTCCAGATCTAAGGCCAGAGCGGTTACGGGAGCTGTCTCCTAGATGCCATCCGATGACAGATTTAGGTCATGTCTCTCGGGGTGGCCAGGAGCGGTAGCCACGGTCTCAAATTCGGCGAAGATCAAGTCTCCAAGGATGTCCGCAACGTAGTTCAAGCTCCCAAATCTGACCTGATGGCCGGGGGCGTAGCTTTCGATCTGCTCCAGATGGCCAAATGAATTGGCCCGCAGTGCGAAGCCGCCGAACACAAAGATTTCTCCGGGGAGGAAAGTTTCTCCTTGGACAGCATCATTATTGATGATTGAAGGGGCCACCAAACCTTTTGGCGACAACACAGTGGAACTCTCAATGAAAGCACCAATGTCGGTGTCAAAACCGGCGGATCTCGGGTAGGGGGTCCCGAACTGTGCGTCTAAGGTCGATGGTAACAGGAGATAGGGGACACAATGTTTTACCCAGGTTCGGGCCCTCTCTATGGAGGTAATACCCTACGCCCTGCTTGATTGATCTTGATGAATATGAGTATTACAAGAGTTGATCTACCACGAGATCATAATGGCTAAACCCTAGAGGTCTAGCTTGTATGGCTATGATGATGTGTCTCCCCTCCGGACTAAGTTCTCTGGTTTATATAGACACTGGGAGGATCTAGGGTTACACAAGGTTGGTTACAAAGAAAGGAATCTACATATTTTGTCGCCAAGCTTGCCTTCCATACCAAGGAGAGTCCCATCCGGACACGGGTGCAGTCTTCGTATCTTCACAGCCCATCAGTCCGGCCCATGGCTAATAGGTCGGATGCCCGAGGACCCCTTAGTCCCGGACTCCCTCACCTGCTGCCATTACCGCCGCTGCACTAGAAGTCATTGCCGCGGCGGCTGTCGAGCTGAGAACCGGCTGGGTGCCAGCCATGAAGATCGCCACCCTGTTCGGCGGCTCATGGGGGTCCGGAATATTGTCGCCATCGGAACAGCCCCCTAGCCGTCATCTTGAAGTTGACACATTGAGTTGGTCTTGCCCGTGGACGATTAACCATTGGAGTAGATGGCCGTCTCACTGCCAGACTCAGAGCCTTCCAATTCAGCCCCATGGATGAACCCAACAAAGGCACGCTTCACAGCGGGTTGAACCCGGGAGGGTCATGCACGCTGAGCCGTCTCGATAATGTCGGTGCAGATGTCCGGCTCAGGGCCCGGTTCTGCAATATTGCCTATGAAGACGTGGATTCCGCCGAAGGGGACCCGGTACCTGTACTCAATTGAGCCAGCGTCGGGGCCCCAGCCTGCATCGTCGATGTAGAGCTTGCCACAACGACTCTTGGTCATCCGACCCAAAGCGTATCCCTTGATCCCTTCGAAGCCGCCCTTCAAGAACTCAAAACCACCGTGTGCCTGCCCCACAGTGGGCGCCAACTATCGTGGAATTGTCACGGTAGATGTAATAGTGAAAGGACTTAGTTGTGGAACCATGGCGACGAGGTTATCTTAAAGGGGTTAAATGGGACAAAGGACATGAGGAGTTTATACTCGTTCGGTCCCTTATGGTGAAGGTAAAGGCCTAATCCAATTTGAGGTGGTATTGCTAGGGTTTCGATTACTAGGGAGCGAATATGCGTTGCCTAGCTTTCAATCCGTTGTTTCTTGCACTAAGTCTCTGCCGGGTCGTTCCTTTATATACACAGGTCGATGCCCGGCATTTTACAGAGTCCCGACCGGCTCATAAACAATGTGTCTGGCTCGGTAACTAATTGCACATGCCTTATACTACAAGTTACATACATATGACGGTTTACAATTGTTTGGGACTTAAGCCGCCTTCGGGCTCCGGGCCTTGTCATCTGTATAATAGACTACCGCCTTAAGCGTCCTCATGGGTTTTGTTTTGATAAACTGCCAGGGACTTAACCCGGCCCCTCCTGGGCAGGTTAATCCAATAGTTATATCCCCAACGGCGGTGTTTGGACTCGTTTGATATTGATTTCCTGTGATGTAAAAACCAAGCAAAAAACAGCAACCGACACTGGGCACTGGGTCAATAGGTTAGTCCCAAAAAATGATATGAAGTTGCTATAAAATGATTGTAAAATACCAAGAATGATAAAATAACAGCATGAATACTTCATAAATTATAGATACGTTGGAGACGTATCAGCATCCCCAAGCTTAATTCCTACTCATCCTCGAGTAGGTAAATGATAAAAGAAATAATTTATGAAGTGTGAATGCTAGCAAAGTGCATAAGTTTGATCAATGATAATTTCAATCACTTTTCCTATCATCATAACAACAATTCTTTCTTATGAAACTTCTCATGTTATAGTAGCAGCCAATGCACATGTTAAGGCTCAAACAATGAATTCTCTTGTAACTCAACAACCTATCTTTATATTTACTAATCGGAGGCACTATACGAGCCTTCCTGTTAATCCATAGAAACTAAGCAAATTGTCCGTTAAATCTCTAGATTAGCCATCTACAACCGTAGGATAATGACCCTCAAAGAGTCCTGACCGGATATCTCATGTGCAAGCCTCCGATCACGTCCGTCAAAGAGTCTTGGCCTGAATTAATTCCCACGTACAAGCCTCTAACCAAGAACGTAACATTCTTAAATCAAGAAAAACATGCCAAACCTCCGCTAGATCGTCCCCTTGCTTCCTATCTCAACCCTAACCATGGTCCATGTCACCCTTAGCTTCAATCTTGAAAAAGATGTACGATCTGATCCTTCATCCCTTGGTCTCCTAATTCCTTCATATCCGATCTAACATCTAATTTCATTCTGTAGATGAAACCATCAGAAGTCAAGATGGAAAAGCCATCAGCTGCACCATCCATGAGTGCAAATGACGGATTAATTAGTAGGTGTGTGTGGCCGAGAGTTCGTCTGTCAGTGCCGCCTGACATACAACTTGCAAATATTAGCACCAGATTACGACTAGGAGGGAACTAAATGGATACTAGCAGCATGATGTCTACTACACAACCTTCTTCTTGTAGACGTTGTTGGGCCTCCAAGTGCAGAGGTTTGTAGGACAGTAGCAAATTTCCCTCAAGTGGATGACCTAAGGTTTATCAATCCGTGGGAGGCGTAGGATGAAGATGGTCTCTGTCAAACAACCCTGCACCCAAATAACAAAGAGTCTCTTGTGTCCCCAACACACCCAATACAATGGTAAATTGTATAGGTGCACTAGTTCGGTGAAGAGATGGTGATACAAGTGCAATATGGATGGAAGATATAGGTTTCTGTAATCTGAAAAATATAAAAACAGCAAGGTAACTAATGATAAACGTGAGCACAAACGGTATTGCAATGCATTGAGACAAAGCCTAGGGTTCATACTTTCACTAGTGCAAGTTCTCTCAACAATAATAACATAATTGGATCATATAACTATCCCTCAACATGCAACAAAGAGTCACTCTAAAGTCACTAATAGTGGAGAACAAACGAAGAGATTATTGTAGGGTACGAAACCACCTCAAAGTTATTCTTTCTGATCGATCTATTCAAGAGTCCGTAGTAAAATAACACGAAGCTATTCTTCTCCTTCAATCTATCCTAGAATTCGTACTAGAATAACACCTTAAGACACAAATCAACCAAAACACTAATGTCACCTAGATACTCCAATGTCACCTCAAGTATTGTGGGTATGATTATACGATATGCATCACACAATCTCAGATTCATCTGTTCAACCAACACAAAGAACTTCAAAGAGTGCCCCAAAGTTTCTACCAGAGAGTCAAGACGAAAACGTGTGCCAACCCCTATGCATAAGTTCACGAGGACACAGAACTCACAAGTTGATCACCAAAACATACATCAAGTGGATCATGTGAATATCCCATTGTCACCACAGATAAGCACATGCAAGACATACATCATGTGTTCTCAAATCCTTAAAGACTCAATCCGATAAGATAACTTCAAAGGGAAAACTCAACTCATGACATGGAGATAGAGGGGATGAAACATCATAAGATCCAACTATAATAGCAAAGCTCGCGATACATCAAGATCGTGCGGAATCAAGAACACGAGAGAGAGAGAGAGAGATAGAGAGAGAGAGAGATCAAACACATAGCTACTGGTACATACCCTCAGCCCTGAGGGTGAACTACTCCCTCCTCGTCATGGAGAGCGGCCGGGATGATGAAGATGGCCACCGGAGAGGGTTTCCCCCCTCCGGCAGGGTGCCGGAACGGGTCTAGATTGGTTTTCGGTGGCTACGGACGCTTCTGGCGGTGGAACTCCCGATCTAGGTTTCTTTCTGGAAGTTTCAGTATATATAAGAGGTTTTGGTGTCGAGAACAAGTCGGGGGAGGGGGGGGGGTCTCCGGGCTTTCCACAAGGTAGGGAGGCGCGCCCCCACCCTCCTGGGTAGCCCGGGACTCTTCTGGACAACCTCTTTTACTCCATGGCCTTCTTCTGGTCCAATAATAAGTTCCATGAAGTTTCAGGTCAATTGGACTCCGTTTGATTTTCTTTTTCTGTAGAACTCAAAAATAAGGAAAAAACAGAAACTGGCACTGGGCTCTAGGTTAATCAGTTAGTCCAAAAAATCATATAAAATAGCATATAAATGCATATAAAACATCCAAGGTTGATAATATAATATCATGGAACAATAAAGAATTATAAATACGTTGGATATGTATCAAGCATCCCCAAGCTTAATTCCTGCTCGTCCTCCAGTAGGTAAATGATAAAAACAGAATTTTTGATGTGGAATGCTACCTAACATATTTATCCATGTAATCTTCTTTATTGTGGCAAACATATTCAGATCCATAAGATTCAAGACAAAACTTTAATATTGACATAAAAATAATAATACTTCAAGCATACTAGCTAAGCAATTATGTCTTCTTAAAATAACATGGCCAAAGAAAGTTCATCCCTACAAAATCATATAGTTTGGCTATGCTTCATATTCGTCACACAAAAATGCTCTCATCATGCACAACCCCGATGGCAAGCCAAGCAATTGTTTCATACTCTAGTAGTCTCAAACTTTTTTCAACTTTCACGCAATACATGAGTGTGAGCCATGGACATAGCACTATAAGTGGAATAATAATATTATGATGGGGGTCGTGTGGAGAAGACAAAAAAGAGAAAGTCTCACATTGACGCAGCTAATCAACGGGCTATGGAGATGCCCATCAATTTATGTTAATGCAAGTAGTAGGGATTGCCATGCAGCGGATGCACTAGAGCTATAAATGTATGAAAGCTCAACAAAAGAAACTAAGTGGGTGTGCATCCAACTTGCTTGCTCACAAAGACCTAGGGCTTTTCAGGAAGCCCATTGTTGGAATATACAAGCCAAGTTCTATAATGAAAAATTCCCACTAGTATATGAAAGTGACAAAACAAGAGACTCTCTATCATGAAGATCATGGTGCTACTTTGAAGCACAAGTGTGGAAAAAGGATAGTAGCATTGTCCCTTCTTATTTTATTTTTTTTCTTTTTTATTTGGCCTTTCTTTTATTATTTTTTATTTGGCCTTTCCTTTTTTTTATTTTGCCTTTTTTTCGGGACAATGCTCTATTAATGATGATCATCACACTTATATTTATTTACAACTCAAAGATTACAACTCGATACTAGAACAAAATATGACTCTATATGCATGCCTCCGGTGGTGTACCGGGATGGGCAATGAATCAAGAGTGGCATGTATGATAAATTATGCATGGTGGCTTTGCCACAAGTACAATGTCAACTACATGATCATGCAAGGCAATATGACAATGATGATGCGTGTCATAATAAACAGAACGGTGGAAAGTTGCATGGCAATATATCTCGGAATGGCTACGGAAATGCCATAATAGGTAGGTATGGTGGCTGTTTTGAGGAAGATATAAGGAGGTTTATGTGTGATAGAGCGTACCATATCACGGGGTTTGGATGCACAGCCGAAGTTTGCACCAACTCTCGAGGTGAGAAAGGGCAATGCACGGTACCGAAGATGCTAGCAATGATGGAAGGGTGAGAGTGCGTATAATCCATGGACTCAACATTAGTCATAAAGAACTCACATACTTATTGAAAAAAGCTACAAGTCATCAAAAACCAAGCACTACGCGCATGCTAATAGGGGGATAGATTGGTAGTAAAAGACCATCGGTCGTCCCCGACCGCCACTCATAAGGCAGGCAATCAAAAAAACACCTCATGCTTCAAATTTTTCACACAACGGTTACCATACGTGCATGCTACATGACTTGCAAACCTCAACACAGGTATTTCTCAAATTCACAATTACTCAACTATCACGACTCTAATATTACCATCTTCATATCTCAAAACAATTATCAAGTATCAAACTTCTCATAGTATTCAATGCACTTATATGAAAGTTTTTATTATACCCATCTTGGATGCCCATCATATTAGGACTAGTTTCATAGCCAAAGCAAACTACCATGCTGTTCTAAAGACTCTCAAAATAAGATAAGTGAAGCACGAGATTTCACCTATTTCTTCAAAATAAAACCACGGCCATGCTCTAAAAGGATAAAAGTGAAGCACTAAAGCAAATGACAAACTACTCCGAAAGATATAAGAGAAGCACAATGAGTAGTTGAATAATTATGTAACTATGTGAAGACTCTATAACATTTAATAATTTCAGATCTTGGTATTTTATTCAAACAGCAAGCAAAGCAAAAGAAAATAAAATGACGCTCCAAGCAAAACACATATCATGTGGTGAATAAAAATATAGCTCCAAGTAAGGTTACCGATGAACGAAGACGAAAGAGGGGATGCCATCCGGGGCATCCCCAAGCTTAGGCCCTTGGTTGTCCTTGAATATTACCTTGGGGTGCCTTGGGAATCCCCAAGCTTAGGCTCTTGCCACTCTTTATTCCATAGTCCATCGAATCTTTACCCAAAACTTGAAAACTTCACAACACAAAACTCAACAGAAAACTCGTAAGCTCCATTAGTATAAGAAAGCAAATCACCACTTTTGGTACTGTTGTGAACTCATTATAAGTTCATATTGGTGTAATATCTACTGTATTACAACTTCTCTATGGTTCGTACCCTCCGATACTACTCATAGATTCATCAAAATAAGCAAACAACACACGGAAAACAGAATCTGTCAAAAACAGAACAGTCTGTAGTAGTCTGTAGGTTTCGAATACTTCTGTAAATCCCAAAAATTCTGAAATAAGTTGGTGGACCTGAGGAATTTTTCTATTAATCATCTACAAAAATAATCAACCTAATCTCACTCTCCCATAAAACATGGCAGCTAATCTCGTGAGTGCTAAAGTTTCTGTTTTTTACAGCAAGATCGCAAAGACTTCACCCAAGTCTTCCCAAAGGTTCTACTTGGCACAAACACTAATTAAAACATAAAACCACATATAAACAGAGGCTGTATGAATTATTTATTACCAAACAGGAGCAAAAATCAAGGAACAAAAATAAAATTGGGTTGCCTCCCAACAAGCGCTATCGTTTAACGCCCCTAGCTAGGCATGATGATTTCAATGATGCTCACATAAAAGATAAGAATTGAAACATAAAGAGAGCATCATGAAGAATATAACTAGCACATTTAAGCCTAACCCACTTCCTATGCATAGGGATTTTGTGAGCAAACAATTTATGGGAACAAGAATCAACTTGCATAGGAAGGTAAAGCAAGCAAAATTTCAAAACTTTAATCACATAGAGAGCAAACTTGATATTATTGCAATTCCTACAAGCATATATTCCTCCCTCATAATAATTTTCAGTAGCATCATGAATGAATTCAATAATATAACCATCACATAAAGCATTCTTTTCATGATCTACAAGCATAGAAAATTTACTACTATCCACATAAGCAAGATTCTTCTCAATCAGAATAGTGGGAGTATCATAAGAAACTCGAATACTATAAATTGTTTCCACATTAAAAGAGTAATATTCAGAAAGAGGGTAATCATAATCATCACAAGTTTTATAAATATAATCATCATTACCTTCTATATCATAAGTGTCATCACAATAATCATCATAAGTAGAAACTTTGTTCTCATCATAATCAATTGAAACCTCTTCCAAAATAATGGAATCATTACTAAATAAAGTCATGACCTCTCCAAATCCACTTTCATAATTGTCACAATAAGATTCAACATCCTACAAAATAGTGGAATCATTACTTCCTGAAGTTGACACTCTTACAAACCCACTTTCATCAATATAACCATCATAAATAGGAGGCATGCTATCATCATAATAAATTTGCATATCAAAACTTGGGAGGTTAAGTATATCATCTTCATGAAACATAGCATCCCCAAGCTTCGAAAAAAGATTAATTGCAGCAAATAAATTCTCAAACATGTCATTCTCATCAAACATAGCATCCCCAAGCTTGGGTCTTTTCATATCATAAGCATAATCAATATCATCATTAATAGTATGGATAGCACCAATAGTATAACAATTATCATCATCACAATGAATAATAGGAGCAACATCATTTGGGGGAGATACCTTTTTACCTTTGCTTCTCCATCTTTTCTTTCTCTTCTTCACATCATGTGTGGGTTCAATCCTCCTTTTAGGGTTCCTTATTAATGAGATTGGTTGAATAGAAGGCTCCTCCTCGTTACGTGATTCATCATAAGAAATAATAGGAGGATATTAGGAAGTCTCTTCCCTTTCATTAGTATTCTCTTTATCTTCTATTTGTTTTCTTGTCTTTATGTAATTGGCAATATAAGGATTTTCAATGCAATTCACCGCACAATACATATAAATTTCCTCTAGATCAAAATCATGAACTTTATCAAGCGCAAATTCTGGAATATCCTTAGTTACACGTTTCATTTCTTCATAACCCAGAAGCAAACTAAGTTCATTTTGATGTGCAAGGGAAATCTAGTCATCACATTATTTGGACATGATTCAACTCTGAAACAATTTGCATTGGATATTTAAATGATCACGTTCATTGCAAAGTTCACAAGGATGGCAAAGAAATTTTAAATCTTCGGCACAAGCATCTAGCCTCTCTTGCAACCATATAGTTTCTAAATACTTATGCCTCTTGCAAAATCTATCTTCCCTATTTGGTGTGTACTTGCAAACTCTATGCACTCCACAAAAATTGACATGCTTATAAGAGACATTTTCATCATGACTAGTGCAATCATCATTAGTACTATGGATATTCAAAGAACTCATACTAACAACATTGCAATCATGCTCATCATCCAAAGATTTAGTGCCAAACATTTTGATACATTCTTCTTCTAACACTTTGGCACAATTATCGGAATCCTTATTTTCATGAAAGACATTAAAAAGATGAAGCATATGAGGTACCCTTAATTCCATTTTTTGTAATCTTCTATTATAGACTAAACTAGTGATAAAACAAGAAACAAAAAGATTTGATTGCCAGATCTAAAGATATACCTTCAAGCGCTAACCTCCCCGGCAACGGCGCCAGAAAAGAGCTTGACGTCTAGTACACAACCTTCTTCTTGTAGACGTTGTTGGGCTTCCAAGTGCAGAGGTATGTAGGATAGTAGCAAACTTCCCTCAAGTGGATGACCTAAGTTTTATCAATCCGTGGGAGGCGTAGGATGAAGATGGTCTCTCTCAAACAACCCTGCAACCAAATAACAAAGAGTCTATTGTGTCCCCAACACACCCAATACAATGGTAAATTGTATAGGTGCACTAGTTCGGCGAAGAGATGGTGATACAAGTGCAATATGGATGGAAGATATAGGTTTTTGTAATCTGAAAATATAAAAACAGCAAGGTAACTAATGATAAAAGTGAGCACAAATGGTATTACAATGCGTTGAAACAAAGCCTAGGGTTCATACTTTCACTGGTGCAGGTTCTCTCAACAATAATAACATAATTGGATCATATAAGTATCCCTCAACATACAACAAAGAGTCACTCCAAAGTCACTAATAGCGGAGAACAAACAAAGAGATTATTGTAGGGTACGAAACCACCTCAAAGTTATTCTTTTTGATCGATCTATTCAAGAGTCCGTAGTAAAATAACACGAAGCTATTCTTCTCATTCAATCTATCCTAGAGTTCATACTAGAATAACACCTTAAGACACAAATCAACCAAAACACTAATGTCACCTAGATACTCCAATGTCACCTCAAGTATTGTGGGTATGATTATACGATATGCATCACACAATCTCAAATTCATCTATTCAACCAACACAAAGAACTTCAAAGAGTGCCCCAAAGTTTCTATCAGAGAGTCAAGACGAAAACATGTGCCAACCCCTATGCATAAGTTCACGAGGACATGGAACTCGCAAGTTGATCACCAAAACATACATCAAGTGGATCATGTGAATATCCCATTGTCACCACAAATAAGCACATGCAAGACATACATCAAGTGTTCTCAAATCCTTAAAGACTCAATCCGATAAGATAACTTCAAAGGGAAAACTCAATTCATGACAAGGAGATAGAGGGGATGAAACATTATAAGATCCAACTATAGTAGCAAAGCTCGCGATACATCAAGATCGTGCCAAATCAAGAACACGAGAGAGTGAGAGAGAGAGAGATCAAACACATAGCTACTGGTACATACCCTCATCCCCGAGGGTGAACTACTCCCTCCTCATCATGGAGAGCGTCGGGATGATGAAGATGGCCACCGGAGAGGGATTCCCCCCTCCGGCAGGGTGCCGGAACGGGTCTAGATTGGTTTTCGATGGCTACGGAGGCTTCTGGCGGCGGAACTCCCGATCTAGGTTTCTTTCTGGAAGTTTCAGTATATATAAGAGGTTTTGGCGTCGAGAACAAGTCAGGGGGGTCTCCGGGCTGTCCACGAGGTAGGGAGGCATGCCCAGGGGGTGGGCGCGCCCCCACCCTCATGGGCAGCCCGGGACTCTTCTGGCCGAACTCTTTTACTACATGGCCTTCTTCTGGTCCAAAAAATAAGTTCCATGAAGTTTCAGTTCAATTGGACTCCGTTTGATTTTCCTTTTCTGTAAAACTCAAGAACAAGGAAAAAACAGAAAGTGGCACTAGGCTCTAGGTTAATAGGTTAGTCCCAAAAATCATATAAAATAGCATATAAATGCATATAAAACATCCAAGGTTGATAATATAATAGCATGGAACTATCAAAAATTATAGATATGTTGGAGACGTATCACATCACATGGTAGCGCGGTGAGGGGCAGGGGTGTGATGCAACCAGGGAAGGAACAACAGCATGTTGTGGCGACGGACAACCACGGGTTTTGGGTAACAATGTCAGGTTGGTGCATATTCAAGCAACATACATCTAGGTAATTTGCTTTCCCTTTTTCTCATAGTGTTTGTTTGTATGCAAAATAGTACATGAAAAAAAGATGGGTTTCAGCAGCACGGAAATCAATCTATAAGGGATTTGGTAGCCATTCTTGCGATGCCTACGTTGTTTGATCCATTGCTGATCCTCTTTCCGAATTTGTCTATCACAACACTGACATGGTCCTTTCTGAAGTTCACGGTTTTTTGAACATATATATATATATATCACTTTGTCCTTGTTTGTCACGGTACAGTACATTCTCTTTTTCTTCGAATGTGGTTAATATATCAAGTGGAATCAAGGCCAATAATTTTTGTTTGTAGATTAGTATTTCTACAGCTAAAGTTTAGAGAACAACAATATTCGCACCAGCACTTCTTATGATTAAAACAACTTTATATTTTGGATCCAGTTTTCTATATCATTTACTAATAACTAGTATGTCTCCTGCGTTTCACAATTAAATATCACACAAAATCTTTTCTATGGTTCGGATTTAACAAGTAATTGTGGTTAATGTCCTTGAGGATTACAATCTCATCTGTAGTGCAACATACTTTAAATAACTATTGCTTGACCACACCTTATGGTTAGCCGCCGCCTCCCATGATGCTTGGCTCACATCTGCCAACACTCTAAATCAATCTTCCTCGGCCTGTCCGCCAACCAATAAGCAGTATCTTTTTGCGATGATACGTCACCTACAAGAAAATAGAGTATCTATCGTGTAGTGGTGCATGCACAAGAACGACAAGGAAGAGCACGCACACAGTGAGTTAACAAATTTAGATTCTTTTTCCCCCTCAGTTCTCTGTATGTTCCCATACTTGCAGTTGAATCTTTAGTTATCAATATTGTTGCAATTTGCAAGCAACCCATGATGCAGAACATAGATGGCTAGATTTTTATGCGGGGAGATAGATGGCTAGACTGACGTGTGAAGAAAAGGCTAATGACTTGCGTTTCAGTTTGGGATATGCAAGGATGCATGTGCTTATCTACATCCACTCATCCGTTCACTTAGCATATATAGGGGTGTATGCGTCATTGGTCAACTTCTGGAGATATAATTCCAGAAACAAAAAGTTTCAGCCATATGTACTCGCATTAGCATGAACTAGCTAACACAGAGATGAATGCTTGGATGTCTACTTAATAGATTTCTAAAAAATCAAAAGCTTTAATGGCTTATATGCAATCCTTATGTTTCACTCTTGGTAGCCGTCTAACTAATCATGCCATGTTGCTTCTGACTTTTGCTTTGTTGTGACTTTTTTTAGTTCTCAGAACAGATGTGATAAAGTTCGTGTTCCGTATAAAATCTCTAAATTAGGTTGGTTATCTCCGGATCTTGAGGGTGGCGAAAGAGATACGGTGTGAACTTTTTTCTTTGTCTTGAAGATTTCTTTTAATTTATTTTTACTTTTCTGCTCCAGTCTTATTAATATTTGGCCTATTAAATAACAGATGTGCCCAAATTAAGTGTCAATGGAAACAACTAACCTGAATTAAAGGTAGCAACATCGCTTCTTTGTGCTATCTATAGTATGCATTTTATGCCAATCGTGAGTGCGGGTGAAAAGCATGGTTTAAAACCAGTTTTTATATGCATTATTTTTTGTAAATTAGTTTACTTTGTGTGACCTACTAATTCAGGTATTGTTGTTCTACTCTACTTTCTATTGTTTTTCATTTTATAAATAATAGTCTATTGATGTGAGCCTGGAAGTGTCATTTTAGTTATCTTGAGCGTTGAGGGAGTCCTATATTAGGGGGTCTCCGGACAGCCGGACTATCTCTATTGGCCAAACTGTTAGACTATGAAGATATAAGATTGAAGACTTCGTCTCGTGTCTGGATGGGACTCTACTTGGCGTGGAAGGCAAGCTAGGCAATACGTATATGGATATCTCCTCCTTTGTAACCGACCTTGTGTAAGCCTAACCCTCTCCGGTGTCTATATAAACCGAAGGGTTTTAGTCCATAGGACAACAATCACAACATACAATCATACCATAGGCTAGCTTCTAGGGTTTGGCCTCTCTGATCTCGTGGTAGATCTACTCTTGTACTACCCATATCATCAATATTAATCAAGCAGGACGTAGGGTTTTGCCTCCATCAAGAGGGCCCGAACCTGGGTAAAACTTCGTGTCCCCTGCCTCGTGTTACCATCCAGCCTAGACGCACAGTTCGGGACCCCCTACCCGAGATCCGCCAGTTTTGACACCGACATTGGTGCTTTCATTGAGAGTTCCTCTGTGTCATCGCCGTTAGGCTTGATGGCTCCTACTATCATCGATAGCGGTGCGGTCTAGGGTGAGACTTTTCTCCCCGGAAAGATCTTCGTATTCGGTAGCTTTGCACTACGGGCTAATTCGCTTGGCCATCTAGAGCATATTGAAAGCTACGCCCCTGGCCATCAGGTCAGATTTGGAAGTTTGAACTACACGGCTGACATCCGCGGAGACTTGATCTTCGACGGATTCGAGCCACAGCCGGGCGCGCCGCACTGTCATGATGGGTATGACCTAGCTCTGCCGTCGAACAGTACCCCAGAGGCCGCGCCCGCACCAGCTCTGTTCCTTAGCTCGGAGCCAGCTGTGCCGATCGAGGACAGGTGGTTAGACACTGCCTCAGGGGCTGCAGTCTCAACGGTGATCAAGCCAAACACCGGCATAATCCACTGCGCAGCCCGTGACTCCAAGGTGCCGGACTCTTTTTCTGACTCCGAACCGCCCGCGCCCCTGCCCATCGAATCCGATTTGGCGCCGATCATGGAATTCACCGCCGCAGATATCTTTCAGCACTCGCCCTTTAGCGACATTCTGAATTCACTAAGGTCTCTCTCTTTGTCCGGAGAGCCCTGGCCGGATTATGGCCAACTAGATTGGGATGCAGACGACGAAGAAATTCGATGCCCACCCACCACCCACTTCGTAGCCACTATCGATGATTTAACCGACATGCTCGACTTCGACTCCGAAGACATCGACGGTATGGACAATGATCTGGGAGACGAACATGAACCAGCACCTATAGGGCACTGGAAAGCCACCTCGTCACATGACATATACATGGTGGATACACCCAATGAAGGCAAGGGCGAGATAGCGGAGGATGACCCCTCCAAGAAGCAACCCAAGCGCCGACGTCAGCGGCGCCGCTCTAAGTCCCGCCAAAGCAAAAGTGGTGACACCGACACAGGAGATAATAATACTCCGGACAGTGCCGAAGACAACAAGAATCCCCTCCAGGAAGACTTAGAGCAGGAGGATGAAGGAGCCAGCTCTCCTGA
Source organism: Triticum monococcum (assembly GCA_034509565.1). Lineage (NCBI taxonomy): Eukaryota > Viridiplantae > Streptophyta > Magnoliopsida > Poales > Poaceae > Triticum > Triticum monococcum. The sequence continues at coordinate 529,805,144 of CM067846.1, forward strand.
GAGAGCGGTAGATGGAGAGGAGGAGGATGACAATTACATCCCCCCTCCGAAGACGAGGCAAGCCTCCGCGACGATGAATTCGCCGTCCCAGAGGACCCCATCGAACAAGAGCGCTTCAAGCGCCGGCTTATGGCCACGGCAAATAGCATGAAGAAAAAGCAGCAGCAGCTTCAAGCTGATCAAGATCTGCTAGCTGAGAAATGGACTGAAGTCCTCGCAGCCGAGGAATATAAACTCGAGCACCCCTCCAAGAGTTACCCAAGGCGCAGGTTACTATCCCGACTGGAGGAAGAAGCGTATGATATGGCTGATCAGCCACCTCGTGGCCGCGATAGAGAGGCATTCCGGCCAAAAGCTCAGCCCCCACCCCAACGCCATTCAAATAAAAAGGCATGGGGAGATACGCCAGACCTGCGAGACATATTGGAGGACAAAGAAAAGCATTCAAGATCAATCTACGGATCACGAGGGATACAGTAAAAGCAAATCCGGCCGGGCCGAACACAGCGGGCAAGACCCATTCGAGTTGCGTCGAGATATAGCCCAATACAGAGGCGCTGCACACCCCTTATGCTTCACAGACGAAGTAATGGAACATCAATTCCCAGAAGGTTTCAAACCTGTAAACATTGAATCATACGACGACACGACAGATCCCACAGTATGGATTGAGGACTTCCTCCTCCACATCCACATGGCCCGCGGTGATGACTTACATGCCATCAAATACCTCCCACTAAAGCTCAAAGGACCAGCGCGACATTGGCTTAATAGCTTGCCAGCGGATTCCATTAGCTGTTGGGAAGATCTGGAAGCCGCATTCCTCGACAACTTTCAGGGCACTTATGTGTGACCACCAGACGCTGATGATCTAAGACACATAATTCAGCAGCCAGAAGAGTCGGCCAGGTAATTCTGGACTCGGTTCCTTACAAAGAAAAATCAAATCGTCGACTGTTTGGATGCGGAGGCCTTAGCGGCTTTCAAGCACAACATCCGAGACGAGTGGCTAGCCTGGCACCTTGGTCAGGAAAAGCCGAAATCTATGGCAGCTCTCACGACGCTCATGACACACTTTTGTGCGGGAGAAGACAGCTGGATGGCTCGCAGTAATAACATATCAAAGATCCATGGTACCTCAGATACCAAGGACAGCAATAGCAGGTCACGTCGCAAAAAGCATAAGCGCCGCATTAACAGCGAAAATACTGAGGTTACGGCAGTCAATGCCGGATTCAAAAGCTCTAAACCCGGTCAGCGGAAAAAGCCATTCAAACAAAGTACGCCGGGTCCGTCCAGCTTGGACCGTATACTCGATCGCTCGTGTCCAATACATGGCACCCAGATAAGCTAACCAATCACACCAACAGGGATTGTTGGGTGTTCAAGCAGGTCGGCAAGTTAATTGCCGAAAACAAGGACAAGGGGCCGCATAGCGATGACGAGGAGGAGCCCCGGCAGCCACACACTGGAGGACAGAAGAGGTTTCCCCCGGAAGTGCGGACGGTGAACATGTTATACGCAACCCACATACCCAAGAGGGAGCGGAAGCGTGCGCTCAGGGACGTATATGCGTTGGAGCCAGTCGCCCCAAAGTTCAACCCTTGGTCCTCCTCTCCGATGACATTCGATTGTAGGGACCACCCCACTAGTATCTGTCATGGCAGATTCGCCGCACTGGTTCTAGATCCAATCATCGACAGATTTCACCTCACTCGAGTCTTTATGGACGGCAGCAGCAGCCTGAACCTGCTTTATCAGGACACAATGTGCAAAATGGGTATAGACCCCTCAAGGATCAAACCCACAAAAACGACCTTTAAGGGCGTCATTCCAGGCATAGAGGCCCATTGCACAGGCTCCATTACACTGGAAGTGGTCTTCGGATCCCCGGATAACTTCTGAAGCGAAGAATTAATCTTCGATATAGTCCCGTGCCGCAGTGGTTATCACGCGCTGCTCGGACGAACCGCATTTGCTAGATTCAATGCGGTACCGCATTATGCATACCTCAAGCTCAAAATTCCAGGACCTCACGGAGTTATTACAGTGAATGGAAACACAGAGCGCTCTCTCCGAACAGAGGAGCACACCGCGGCCCTCGCAGCAGAAGCGCAAAGCAGCCTCTCAAGGCAATCTACCAGTTCGGCGTTTCAAAGCCCGGACACCTTCAAGCGTGCTCGAGGCAATCGGCAAATAGACTTCCTGGCGCGATCTGAGCTCGCGTAGCAATATGGCGGCCACCCCAATCCCAGCCCAACGGTGATATTCGTGCTGCGCGTACATAATTACGCATTAAAAATGCCATCACACAGGTGGGGATGGGGGGCACAACGGCGGCACACCCCAAAATGCGGCCTAAACCGCACCAGGGGCTTCCCGTTTGGTTATTTTTCTTTTTCTTTCAGGACCTTAATCTCTGGAAACACTGTCCGGCAGCTATATTGCCGAACACATGATACATCAACCAAGGAGGCAGACAGCTACGTTATACAACGGAATTCCCAAGTTGATTCAGATTTCATATCATTCCTCAGCTCGCCCTTGGAAGGGACATAATCCTACTCTTTTGCTTATCGCACTATCGGTATCACTCTTCTTTAATGCAATTTTTCAATAAACAATGCATGACATTACGACTATTATTGCATTCTTGTTATATATATATATATATATATATATATATCTGTGTGTGTGTGTGTGTTCATTAATGACGCCTTGAAACCGTACACTCTGGTACGGCCAATACACCAGGGGCTTACGTACCCCACAATGCGATGTGAAAAGTCCGAACACTTTCACAAGTGCGGCACCCCGAACTTATAGCATTATATGCATCAGCTCCGAATCATATCTTTGGTCAAATGTTGGGTTTGCCCGGCTCCTATGTTTTGGTACCTTACGTTCCGCTCTATCAGCTAAGGTAGCGCTAGGAGAACTACTGCGATTGTGCCCCGGTTCTGCCGGGTTGAGCACCTCAGTAGAGAAAGCTAAAACTGACTGTCTTGATAAGGCGAGAGACTGGTCACTGTTCGGCGAGGTTTTTCGAGTCCCTAACGACTTATGCCGCTTAGGGCGAAGGGCCGGCTCTGTCCGGCTTACATGCGTGTATCGCGCCCCGAATTCGGCCTTCCAAATACCCGGGGCTTCGCCGAAATTTAAAATTATAGAATTCTATGGCTAAGTGAGAGTGATAAAGCATTATTAGTCCGGTTGCCTTGTTCGTTGTGCTGAGCACCTCCCTCGAAAGACCCAAACATGGGAACAAGAGTGCTCAGGTTTATCCCGAACACCCCAAAGCATGGGGGCAGAAGCCAAGGACTAGCCATCTCTTAGATTGGATAAACAGCCAAACAGAAGGTAATATTTTAAATTCTAACAAGCGTTGCATAGCGAATATGAAACAAGTTTTCATAAATACAGGATAAAACGAGGAAGTTTACTCAAATATTACATCTTTCGAACACTCATCCGCGATAAGACGGGCACCCGGCAGAACACCCTCGTAATCTCGGGGTGGCGGTGCTCCTTGCCCTCTGGCGGCCCCTCCTTGATCAGCTTCACGGCGTCTAGCTTGACCCACTGCATTTTTACACGGGCGAAAGCCTGGCGTGCACATTCAATGCAGACAGATCACTTGACGACCTCCAGCCGTGGGCAGGCATCCACAAGCCACCTCACCAGGCCGAAGAAGTTGTTCGGAAGGGCGTCGCCAGGCCACAACCGGACTATGAAGCCCTTCATGGCCTGATCGGCCGCCTTATGTAGCTCAACCATCTGCTTCAGCTGGTCGCTTATTGGCACCCGATGTTCGAGCTCAGCATACTAAGACCAGAACAGCTTCTCCGTCCAGCTTCCGTCCTCAGCCTGGTAAAATTGGGCGGCATCGGACAGACTGCAGGGCAAATCTGCGAATGCTCCTGAAGAGCTCCGGATTCGGGTAAGTAATCGGTAATTCACTTTTACATGCTTGCTTTGCATATAGAAAGCCTTACCCGCCGCTATCTTCTTCATCACGTCGATCTCCTGAAGGGCCTTCGAGGCCTCGGCCTCGGCCTTGGCACTCTTCACGCTCTCATGGGCCGTGGCAAGCTCAGACTGTCGTGTCTTCAAGTCAAGCTCCAACGCCTCGTGCTTCGTCACGAGAGCCTGGAGCTCTTGCTGCACCTCGCCCACACGAGCCTCGTGCCTCTCTCGCTCGGTGCGCTCCTTGGCTGCTGTATCTTTGGCCTTGGTCAGCGCTTGCTTCAGGGTCGCCACCTCGGTCGTGGCCCCTGGCAAAACATACAATGATCCTGTCATTTTGCAATCGCGTCCTTTATATATATACATATCTATAGACGGGGTATTACTTACCCTCATTCTCCTCGAGCTGCCTCTTGGCAAGGCCGAGCTCTTTCTTGGACCCATCGAGGTCCTGCTTCAGTACGGCGACCTCCGCAGTTAGTGCGGCGGACGCCAACAGAGAAGCCTACATATGCATATTGCATACTTATATTAGACTCCTGCGATATTATTTGATCCTCTGTTCGGCTTTTCTTTGTGAACACCGAACAAAGCATCAGGGACTACTGTCTATGCGGTAATACTTCTACTACATTTTAACACACTTACCTCGAAGCCTGTTAGAAGGCTGGCACAGGCTTCAGTCAATCTCCTCTTGGCGGACTGAACCTTCTGGATCACCGCACTCATGATGGTGCGGTACTGCTCGTCGATGGAAGTGCTGTGAAGCGCTTCCAACAGGTTGTCCGGTGCCTCTGGATGGGCAGAGGTCACCGGCACAGGCGTTTTGCCCCTCTTAGAAGGGGACCGCCTGCCCGAGCTCGGAACCGTTGGAGGGTCCGGCGTGGTGTTCGGCTGAGGGCCGAACTCGGAGCTCTCAGGGACCCCGTCCCCTCGGCTGCCGGAGTCCGGAAGGTCGCTTGAGGCGCCTCCGGGACTGTCCCCCTTGATCCGGTGCCTCTTGAGACAACACCTCAGCGTCGTCGGCTGGATGAGGGGAGGTGGCGATCGGGACTGGATCGCTATCCATGTCCGACGAGCCCAGGGAGCCGTCCGATGATACCTCGATATTGGCTCGGGGCGGCCTGCACAATTGAGTTCGGCATTAGGAAAAGTAGTGCGACAAAGGAATCCTATGGGTAACTTTTGAAGAAATATGCCCTAGAGGCAATAATAAAGTTATTATTTATTTCCTTATATCATGATAAATGTTTATTATTCATGCTAGAATTGTATTAACCGGAAACATAATACATGTGTGAATACATAGACCAACAGAGTGTCACTAGTATGCCTCTACTAGACTAGCTCGTTAATCAAAGATGGTTATGTTTCCTAACCATGAACAAAGAGTTGTTATTTGATTAACGAGGTCACATCATTAGTTGAATGATCTGATTGACATGACCCATTCCATTAGCTTAGCACCCGATCGTTTAGTATGTTGCTATTGCTTTCTTCATGACTTATACATGTTCCTATAACTATGAGATTATGCAACTCCCGTTTACCGGAGGAACACTTTGGGTACTACCAAACGTCACAACGTAACTGGGTGATTATAAAGGAGTACTACAGGTGTCTCCAATGGTAGATGTTGGGTTGGCGTATTTCGAGATTAGGATTTGTCACTCTGATTGTCGCAGAGGTATCTCTGGGCCCTCTCGGTAATACACATCACATAAGCCTTGCAAGCATAATAACTAAGATGTTAGTTATGAGAGGATGTATTATGGAACGAGTAAAGAGACTTGCCAGTAACGAGATTGAACTAGGTATTGGATATCGACGATCGAATCTCGGGCAAGTAACATACCGATGACAAAGGGAACAACGTATGTTGTTATGCGGTCTGACCGATAAAGATCTTCGTAGAATATGTAGGAGCCAATATGGGCATCCAGGTCCCGCTATTGGTTATTGACCGGAGACGTGTCTCGGTCATGTCTACATTGTTCTCGAACCGTAGGGTCCGCCCGCTTAACGTTACGATGACAGTTATTATGAGTTTATGCATTTTGATGTACCGAAGGTTATTCGGAGTCCCGGATGAGACCACGGACATGACGAGGAGTCTCGAAAAGGTCGAGACATAAAGATTGATATATTGGAAGCCTATGTTTGGGCACCGGAAGCGTTCCGGGTGAAATCGGGATTTTACCGGATTACCGGGAGGGTTACCGGAACCCCCCGGGAGGTAAATGGGCCTATTGGGCCTTAGTGGAAAAGAGGGAAGAGGCAGCCCACACCTGGCCGGCGCCCCCCCCCTTTCCCAAGTCCTAATAGGACTAGGAAAGGTGGGCCGGCCCCCTCTTTCTCCTTCCCCCCCAAGAATCCTAGTTGGAATAGGATTGGAGGGGAGGAGTCCTACTCCCGGTGGGAGTAGGACTCCTCCCTGCGCCTCCCTCCTAGCCGGCCGAACCCCCTGCCCCTGGCCTTTATATACGGGGGCAGGGGGCACCCCTAGACACACAAGTTAATCGTTCCTTAGCCGTGTGCGGTGCCCCCTGCCACCAAATTCCACCTCGATCATACCGTTACAGTGCTTAGGCGAAGCCCTGCGTCGGTAGTACATCAAGATCGTCACCACGCCGTCGTGCTGACGGAACTCTTCCTCGACGCTTTGCTGGATCGGAGCCCGAGGAACGTCATCGAGCTGAACGTGTGCTAAGAACTCGGAGGTGCCGGAGTAACGGTGCTTGGATCGGTCGGATCGGGAAGAAGACGTACGACTACTTCCTCTATGTTGTGTGATCGCTTCCGCAGTCGGTCTGTGTTGGTACGTAGACAACACTCTCCCCTCTCGTTGCTGTGCATCACCATGATCTTGCGTGTGCGTAGGAAATTTTTTGAAATTACTGCATTCCCCAACAGTGGCATCCGAGCCTAGGTTTTTATGGTTTGATGTTATTTGCACGAGTAGAACACAAGTGAGTTGTGGGCGATACAAGTCATACTGCCTACCAGCATGTCATACTTTGGTTCGGCGGTATTGTTGGACGAGACGATCCGGACCAACCTTATGCGTACTCTTACGCGAGACCGGTTCCCTCGACGTGCTATGCACACAGATGGCTTGCGGAAGACTGTCTCTCCAACTTTAGTTGAACGAAGTGTGACTACGCCCGGTCCTTGAGAAGGTTAAAACGGAGTCTATTTGACGAACTATCGTTGTGGTTTTGATGCGTAGGTGAGATGAGTTCTTACTTAAGCCCGTAGCAGCCACGTAAAACTTGCAACAACAAAGTAGAGGACGTCTAACTTGTTTTTGCAGGGCATGTTGTGATGTGATATGGTCAAGGCATGATGCTGATTTTATTGTATGAGATGATCATGTTTTGTAACCGAGTTATCGGCAACTGGCAGGAGCCATATGGTTGTCGCTTTATTGTATGCAATGCAATCGCGATGTAATGCTTTATTTTATTACTAAGCGGTAGTGATAGTCGTGGAAGCATAAGATTGGCGAGACGACAACAATGCTATGATGGAGATCAAGGTGTCGCGCCGGTGACGATGGTGATCATGACGATGCTTCGGAGATGGAGATCACAAAGCACAAGATGATGATGGCCATATCATATCACTTATATTGATTGCATGTGATGTTTATCCTTTTATGCATCTTATCTTGCTTTGTTTGACGGTAGCATTATAAGATGATCTCTCACTAAATTATCAAGAAGTGTTCTCCCTGAGTATGCACCGTTGCAAAAGTTCTTCGTGCTGAGACACCACGTGATGATCGGGTGTGATAGGCTCTACGTTCAAATACAACGGATGCAAAACAGTTGCACACGCGGAATACTCAGGTTATACTTGACGAGCCAAGCATATACAGATATGGCCTCGGAACACGGAGACCGAAAGGTCGAGCGTGAATCATATAGTAGATATGATCAACATATTGATGTTCACCATTGAAAACTACTCCATCTCACGTGATGATCGGTTATGGTTTAGTTGATTTGGATCACGTAATCACTTAGAGGATTAGAGGGATGTCTATCTAAGTGGGAGTTCTTAAGTAAATTAACTGAACTTAAAAATTATCATGAACTTAGTACCTGATAGTATCTTGCTTGTTTATGTTGATTGTAGATAGATGGCTCGTGCTATTGTTCCGTTGAATTTTAATGCGTTCCTTGAGAAAGCTAAGTTGAAAGATGATGGTAGCAATTACACGGACTGGGTCCGTAACCTGAGGATTATCCTCATTGCTGCACAGAAGAATTACGTCCTGGAAGCACCGCTGAGTGCCAGGCCTGCTGCAAGAGCAACACCAGAAGTTATGAACGTCTGGCAGAGCAAAGCTGATGACTACTCAATAGTTCAGTGTACCATGCTTTACGGCTTAGAACCGGGACTTCAACGACGTTTTGAACGTCATGGAGCATATGAGATGTTCCAGGAGTTGAAGTTAATATTTCAAGCAAATGCCCGGATTGAGAGATATGAAGTCTCCAATAAGTTCTATAGCTGCAAGATGGAGGAGAACAGTTCTGTCAGTGAGCATATACTCAAAATGTCTGGGTATAATAATCACTTGATTCAATTGGGAGTTACACTTCCGGATGATTGCGTCATTGACAGAATTCTCCAATCACTGCCACCAAGCTACAAGAGCTTTGTGATGAACTATAATATGCAAGGGATGAACAAGACTATTCCCGAGCTCTTCGCTATGCTGAAAGCTGCGGAGGTAGAAATCAAGAAGGAGCATCAAGTGTTGATGGTTAACAAAACCACTAGTTTCAAGAAAAAGGGCAAAGGGAAGAAGAAAGGGAACTTCAAGAAGAACGGCAAGCAAGTTGCTGCTCAAGAGAAGAAACCCAAGTCTGGACCTAAGCCTGAAACTGAGTGCTTCTACTGCAAGCAGACTGGTCACTGGAAGCGGAACTGCCCCAAGTATTTGGCGGACAAGAAGGATGGCAAGGTGAACAAAGGTATATGTGATATACATGTTATTGATGTGTACCTTACTAATGCTCGCAGTAGCACCTGGGTATTTGATACTGGTTCTGTTGCTAATATTTGCAACTCGAAACAGGGACTACAGAATAAGCGGACACTAGCAAAGGACGAGGTGACGATGCGCGTGGGAAACGGTTCCAAAGTCGATGTGATCGCGGTCGGCACGCTACCTCTACATCTACCTTCGGGATTAATATTAGACCTAAATAATTGTTATTTGGTGCCAGCGTTGAGCATGAACATTATATCTGGATCTTGTTTGATGCGAGACGGTTATTCATTTAAATCAGAGAATAATGGTTGTTCTATTTATATGAGTAATATCTTTTATGGTCATGCACCCTTGAAAAGTGGTCTATTCTTATTGAATCTCGATAGTAGTAATACACATATTCATAATGTTGAAGCCAAAAGATGCAGAGTTGATAATGATAGTGCAACTTATTTGTGGCACTGTCGTTTAGGTCATATCGGTGTAAAGCGCATGAAGAAACTCCATGCTGATGGGCTTTTGGAACCACTTGATTATGAATCACTTGGTACTTGCGAACCGTGCCTCATGGGCAAGATGACTAAAACACCGTTCTCCGGTACTATGGAGAGAGCAACAGATTTATTGGAAATCATACATACCGATGTATGTGGTCCGATGAATATTGAGGCTCGTGGCGGATATCGTTATTTTCTCACCTTCACAGATGATTTAAGCAGATATGGGTATATCTACTTAATGAAACATAAGTCTGAAACATTTGAAAAGTTCAAGGAATTTCAGAGTGAAGTTGAAAATCATCGTAACAAGAAAATAAAGTTTCTACGATCTGACCGTGGAGGAGAATATTTGAGTTACGAGTTTGGTGTACATTTGAAAAATTGTGGAATAGTTTCGCAACTCACGCCACCCGGAACACCACAACGTAATGGTGTGTCCGAACGTCGTAATCGTACTTTACTAGATATGGTGTGATCTATGATGTCTCTTACTGATTTACCGCTATCATTTTGGGGTTATGCTTTAGAGACGGCCGCATTCACGTTAAATAGGGCACCATCTAAATCCGTTGAGACGACGCCTTATGAACTATGGTTTGGCAAGAAACCAAAGTTGTCGTTTCTTAAAATTTGGGGCTGCGATGCTTATGTGAAAAAGCTTCAACCTGATAAGCTCGAACCCAAATCGGAGAAGTGTGTCTTCATAGGATATCCAAATGAAACTATTGGATACACCTTCTATCACAGATCCGAAGGCAAGACTTTTGTTGCTAAATTTGGAAACTTTCTTGAGAAGGAGTTTCTCTCGAAAGAAGTGAGTGGGAGGAAAGTAGAACTTGACGAGGTAACTGTACCTACTCCGTTATTGGGAAATAGTACATCACAGAAAACTGTTTCTGTGAGACCTACACCAATAAGAGAGGAAGTTAATGATGATGATCATGAAACTTTAGATCAAGATACTACTGTACCTCGTAGATCAACCAGAGTAAGATCCGCACCAGAGTGGTACGGTAATCCTGTTTTGGAAGTCATGCTACTAGATCATGATGAACCTACGAACTATGAAGAAGCGATGGTGAGCCCAGATTCCGCAAAGTGGCTTGAAGCCATGAAATCTGAGATGGGATCCATGTATGAGAACAAAGTATGGACTTTGGTTGACTTGCCCGATGATCGGCAAGCAATTGAGAATAAATGGATCTTTAAGAAAAAGACTGACGCTGATGGTAATGTTACTGTCTACAAAGCTCGACTTGTCGCAAAAGGTTTTCGACAAGTTCAAGGAGTTGACTACGATGAGACTTTCTCACCCGTAGCGATGCTTAAGTCTGTCAGAATCATGTTAGCAATTGCCGCATTTTATGATTATGAAATTTGGCAAATGGATGTAAAAACCGCATTCCTGAATGGATTTCTGGAAGAAGAGTTGTATATGATGCAACCAGAAGGTTTTGTCGATCCAAAGGGAGCTAACAAAGTGTGCAAACTCCAGCGATCCATCTATGGACTGGTGCAAGCATCTCGGAGTTGGAATAAACGCTTTGATAGTGTGATCAAAGCATTTGGGTTTATACAGACTTTTGGAGAAGCCTGTATTTACAAGAAAGTGAGTGGGAGCTCTGTAGCATTTCTGATATTATATGTGGATGACATATTACTCATTGGAAATGATATAGAATTTCTGGATAGCATAAAGGGATACTTGAATAAAAGTTTTTCGATGAAAGACCTCGGGGAAGCTGCTTACATATTAGGCATAAAGATCTATAGAGATAGATCAAAACGCTTAATTGGACTTTCACAAAGCACATACCTTGACAAGATTTTGAAGAAGTTCAAAATGGATCAAGCAAAGAAAGGGTTCTTGCCTGTATTGCAAGGTGTGAAGTTGAGTCAGACTCAATGCCCGACCACTGCAGAAGATAGAGAGAAAATGAAAGATGTTCCCTATGCTTCAGCCATAGGCTCTATCATGTATGCAATGCTGTGTACCAGACCTGATGTGTGCCTTGCTATAAGTTTAGCAGGGAGGTACCAAAGTAATCCAGGGGTGGATCACTGGACAGCGGTCAAGAACATCCTGAAATACCTGAAAAGGACTAAGGATATGTTTCTCGTATATGGAGGTGACAAAGAGCTCACCGTAAGAGGTTACGTTGATGCAAGCTTTGACACTGATCCGGACGATTCTAAATCGCAAACCGGATACGTGTTTACTTTAAACGGTGGAGCTGTCAGTTGGTGCAGTTCTAAACAAAGCGTCGTAGCGGGATCTACATGTGAAGCGGAGTACATAGCTGCTTTGGAAGCAGCGAACGAAGGAGTCTGGATGAAGGAGTTCATATCCGATCTAGGTGTCATACCTAGTGCATCGGGTCCAATGAAAATCTTCTGTGACAATACTGGTGCAATTGCCTTGGCAAAGGAATCCAGATTTCACAAAAGAACCAAACACATCAAGAGACGCTTCAACTCCATCCGGGATTTAGTCCAGGTGGGAGACATAGAGATTTGCAAGATACATACGGATCTGAATGTTGCAGACCCGTTGACTAAGCCTCTTCCACGAGCAAAACATGATCAGCACCAAGACTCCATGGGTGTAAGAATCATTACTGTGTAATCTAGATTATTGACTCTAGTGCAAGTGGGAGACTGAAGGAAATATTCCCTAGAGGCAATAATAAAGTTATTATTTATTTCCTTATATCATGATAAATGTTTATTATTCATGCTAGAATTGTATTAACCGGAAACATAATACATGTGTGAATACATAGACCAACAGAGTGTCACTAGTATGCCTCTACTAGACTAGCTCGTTAATCAAAGATGGTTATGTTTCCTAACCATGAACAAAGAGTTGTTATTTGATTAACGAGGTCACATCATTAGTTGAATGATCTGATTGACATGACCCATTCCATTAGCTTAGCACCCGATCGTTTAGTATGTTGCTATTGCTTTCTTCATGACTTATACATGTTCCTATAACTATGAGATTATGCAACTCCCGTTTACCGGAGGAACACTTTGGGTACTACCAAATGTCACAACGTAACTGGGTGATTATAAAGGAGTACTACAGGTGTCTCCAATGGTAGATGTTGGGTTGGCGTATTTCGAGATTAGGATTTGTCACTCTGATTGTCGGAGAGGTATCTCTGGGCCCTCTCGGTAATACACATCACATAAGCCTTGCAAGCATAATAACTAAGATGTTAGTTATGAGAGGATGTATTACTGAACGAGTAAAGAGACTTGCCAGTAACGAGATTGAACTAGGTATTGGATACCGACGATCGAATCTCGGGCAAGTAACATACCGATGACAAAGGGAACAACGTATGTTGTTATGCGGTCTGACCGATAAAGATCTTCGTAGAATATGTAGGAGCCAATATGGGCATCCAGGTCCCGCTATTGGTTATTGACCGGAGACGTGTCTCGGTCATGTCTACATTGTTCTCGAACCGTAGGGTCCGCACGCTTAACGTTACGATGACAGTTATTATGAGTTTATGCATTTTGATGTACCGAAGGTTATTCGGAGTCCCGGATGAGATCACGGACATGACGAGGAGTCTCGAAAAGGTCGAGACATAAAGATTGATATATTGGAAGCCTATGTTTGGGCACCGGAAGCGTTCCGGGTGAAATCGGGATTTTACCGGATTACCGGGAGGGTTACCGGAACCCCCCGGGAGGTAAATGGGCCTATTGGGCCTTAGTGGAAAAGAGAGAAGAGGCAGCCCACACCTGGCAGGCGCCCCCCCCCTTTCCCAAGTCCTAATAGGACTAGGAAAGGTGGGCCGGCCCCCTCTTTCTCCTTCCCCCCGAAGAATCCTAGTTGGAATAGGATTGGAGGGGAGGAGTCCTACTCCCGGTGGGAGTAGGACTCCTCCCTGCGCCTCCCTCCTAGCCGGCCGAACCCCCTGCCCCTGGCCTTTATATACGGGGGCAGGGGGCACCCCTAGACACACAAGTTAATCGTTCCTTAGCCGTGTGCGGTGCCCCCTGCCACCAAATTCCACCTCGATCATACCGTTACAGTGCTTAGGCGAAGCCCTGCGTCGGTAGTACATCAAGATCGTCACCACGCCGTCGTGCTGACGGAACTCTTCCTCGACGCTTTGCTGGATCGGAGCCCGAGGAACGTCATCGAGCTGAACGTGTGCTAAGAACTCGGAGGTGCCGGAGTAACGGTGCTTGGATCGGTCGGATCGGGAAGAAGACGTACGACTACTTCCTCTATGTTGTGTGATCGCTTCCGCAGTCGGTCTGCGTTGGTACGTAGACAACACTCTCCCCTCTCGTTGCTGTGCATCACCATGATCTTGCATGTGCGTAGGAAAATTTTTGAAATTACTGCGTTCCCCAACAACTTTGGTATCTGAATACTTACAATCTCCCCGGGGGCTTGGCCTTGGGCAACCACTCGTCTTCACTTTCGTTGGTGGCGGTGGAGCTGTCCGAATGGAGAGTCCTTCCCTTCTTGGACCCTTCGGCCTCCCCAGTTGGGTCGGCCTTCCTTTTCTTGTCTCCCCCAGTCGGTGGGGGAGCCTCTTCTTCCTTTTCCTCGTCTTCAGGGGAAGAGTGCACCGCAGAGTCATCGGACGGTGAGTCCGACGACGCCTGGCATCAGGAACTCTTTTGAGTTCCCTTGGCCTTCTTGGTATTCTCCGGCACCTTATAAGGGGCCGGAGTCAGCATCTTCGCCAGAAGAGCGTCCGTGGGGCCTTCGGGCAAAGGAGCCGGACAGTCGATCTGTTCGGCCATCTTCTGCCAGTCCTGTCAAAGGCACGGGAGTTTAGATCCCGCATAGAGTCAATAAAAACAACAACAACAACAACAACAAAGCCTTTAGTCCCAAACAAGTTGGGGCAGGCTAGAGGTGAAACCCATAAGATCTCGCAACCAATTCATGGCTCTGGCACATGGAGAGCAAGCTTCCACGCACCCCTGTCCATAGCTAGCTCTTTGGTGATACTCAAATCCTTCAGGTCTCTCTTAACGGACTCCTCCCATGTCAAATTCGGTCTACCCCACCCTCTCTTGACATTCTCTGCACGCTTTAGCCGTCCGCTATGCACTGGAGCTTCTGGAGGCCTGCGCCGAATATGCCCAAACCATCTTAGACGATGTTGGACAAGCTTCTCCTCAATTAGTGCTACCCCAACTCTATCTCGTATATCATCATTCCGGACTCGATCCTTCCTTGTGTGGCCACACATCCATCTCAACATACGCATCTCCGCCACACCTAACTGTTGAACATGTCGCCTTTTAGTTGGCCAACACTCCGTGCCATACAACATTGCGGGTCGAACCGCTGTCCTGTAGAACTTGCCTTTTAGCTTTTGTGGCACGCTCTTGTCACAGAGAATGCCAGAAGCTTGGCGCCACTTCATCCATCCGGCTTTGATTCGATGGTTCACATCTTCATCAATACCCCCATCCTCCTGCAACATTGACCCCAAATACCGAAAGGTGTCCTTTCGAGGTACCACCTGGCCATCAAGGCTAACCTCCTCCTCCTCCTCACACCTAGTAGTACTGAAACTGCACATCATGTAGTCGGTTTTAGTTCTACTAAGCCTAAACCCTTTCGATTCCAAGGTTTGTCTCCGTAACTCTAACTTCCTATTTACACCCGTCCGACTGTCGTCAACTAGCACCACATCATCCGCAAAGAGCATACACCATGGGATATCTCCTTGTATATCCCTTGTGACCTCATCCATCACCAATGCAAAAAGATAAGGGCTCAAAGCTGACCCCTGATGCAGTCCTATCTTAATCGGGAAGTCATCGGTGTCGACATCACTTGTTCGAACACTTGTCACAACATTATCGTACATGTCCTTGACGAGGGTAATGTACTTTGCTGGGACTTTGTGTTTCTCCAAGGTCCACCACATGACATTCCGTGGTATCTTATCATAGGCCTTCTCCAAGTCAATGAACACCATATGCAAGTCCTTCTTTTGCTCCCTATATCTCTCCATAAGTTGTCGTACCAAGAAAATGGCTTCCATGGTCGACCTCCCAGGCATGAAACCAAACTGATTTTTGGTCACGCTTGTCATTCTTCTTAAGCGGTCCTCAATGACTCTCTCCCATAGCTTCATTGTATGGCTCATCAGCTTAATTCCGCGGTAATTAGTACAACTCTGAACATCCCCCTTGTTCTTGAAGATTGGTACTAATATACCCCATCTCCATTCTTTTGGCATCTTGTTTGCCTGAAAAATGAGGTTGAAAAGCTTGGTTAGCCATACTATTGCTATGTCCCCAAGACCTTTCCACACCTCAATGGGGATACAATCAGGGCCCATCGCCTTGCCTCCTTTCATCCTTTTAAAGCCTCCTTCACCTCAGACTCCTGGATTCGCCGCACAAAACACATGCTGGTCTCATCAAAGGAGTCGTCTAGTTCAATGGTAGAACTCTCATTCTCCCCATTGAACAGCTTGTCGAAGTACTCCCGCCATCTATGCTTAATCTCCCCGTCCTTCACCAAGAGTTGGCTTGCTCCGTCCTTGATGCATTTGACTTAGCCAATGTCCCTCGTCTTCCTCTCTCGGATCTTGGCCATCTTATAGATGTCCCTTTCACCTTCCTTCGTGCCTAACCGTTGGTAGAGGTCCTCATATGCCCGACCCCTTGCTTCACCAACAGCTCGCTTTGCGGCCTTCTTTGCCATCTTGTACTTCTCTATGTTGTCTGCACTCCTATCCAGGTATAGGCGTCTGAAGCAATCTTTCTTCTCTTTAATCGCCTTCTGGACGTCATCATTCCACCACCAGGTATCCTTATCTTCGCTTCTCCTTCCCCTGGACACTCCAAACTCCTCCGAGGCCACCTTACAAATGCAAGTCGCCATCTTCATCCACACATTGTCCGCATCCCCTCCTTCCTCCCAAGGGCCCTCTTTAATGACCCTCTCCTTGAACACCTGAGCTACCTCCCCCTTGAGCTTCCACCACTTCGTTCTAGCGACTTTGGCACGCTTATCCCGCTGGACACGAATCCGAAAGCGGAAGTCAGCAACCACCAGCTTATGCTAGGGTACAACACTCTCTCTCTAGGTATCACCTTACAATCTAGGGTTGTTCGGTTTGATTCTCCGTGCTGCCGTGGTTAGGCGATGGTTCACCCTGCTCTAACACTGGGTCTATGTGATCGTTGCTTCTGCCGAGGCGGGATTTGGAGCGGCGCTTACGCCGCCGCTTTGACTGTTTCTCGAGGGAACAAACCTTTGTTGCGTCCTTCCGTTCCTCGTCATCGTTTTCTTTGGGTGTGTCCACCATGTATACGTCGTGTGATGAAGTGGGCGCCCAGTGCCCTGTGGGCGGTGGTTCCTATTCGTCTCCTGCATCGTCGTCCATACCGTCGATGTCTTCGGAGTCGAAGTCGAGCATGTCAGTTAAGTCGTCGATAGTGGCTACTAAGTGGGTGGTGGGTGGGCGGCGAATTTCTTCGTCATCCGCATCCCAATCCTGCCAGACATAGTTCGGCCAGGATTCTCCTGACAAGGAGAAAGACCTTAATGAGTTCAGTATGTCGCCGAAGGGCGAGTGCTGAAAAATATCCGCAGAGGTAAACTCCATGATCGGCGCCCAATCGGATTCGATAGGAACGAGTGCAGGCGGTTCGGAGTCCGTGGCCAGAGAAGGGTCCGGCAGTTTGGCAACATGGCTCTCATGAAGGGTAAGGTCGATATTCGGCTCGATCACCGCTGAGGGTACAGCCTCCGCGGCAGGGTCTATCCACCCGTCCATGGATGGCACAACTGGCTCCGAATCGAGGGTCGAAGCGGCTGCCAGTGCGATCTCCTAAACACTGTCTGATGGTAGAGCTAAATCGTACTCATCGTGACCGCGTGGCGCACAAGGCAGGGGCCCGAATCCGTCGAAGATCAAGTCTCCGCGGATATCGGCCGTGTAGTTTAAGCTTCCAAACCTGACCTGGTGGCCAGGGGTGTAACTTTCAACCTGCTCTAGATGGCCAAGTGAGTTGGCACGTAGTGCGAATCCGCCGAATACAAAGATCTGTTCGGGGAGAAAAGCCTCACCCTGGACTGCATCGCTATCAATGATTGAAGGAGCCATCAAGCCTAATGGTGACAACACAAAGGAACTCTCAATGAAAGCACCAATGTCGGTGTCAAAACCGGCGGATCTCGGGTAGGGGGTCCCAAACTGTGCGTCTAAGGCGGATAGTAACAGGAGGCAGGGGACACAATGCTTTACCCAGGTTCGGGCCCTCTTGATGGAGGTAAAACCATACGTCATGCTTGATTTATTCTTGATGACATGAATATTACAAGAGTTGATCTACCACGAGATCGGAGAGGCTAAACCCTAGAAGCTAGCCTATGGTATGATTCTATGTTGTCCTACGGACTAAAACCCTCCGGTTTATATAGACACTGGAAGGGGCTAGGGTTACACAAGGTCGGTTACAAAGGAGGAGATATCCATATCCGTATTGCCTAGCTTGCCTTCCACGCCAAGTAGAGTCCCATCCGGACACGGGACGAAGTCTTCAATCTTGGATCTTCATAGTCCAGCAGTCCGGCCAAAGGATATAGTCTGGCTGTCCGGAGACCCCCTAATCCAGGACTCCCTCAGGCCCCCTGATGTGGATCTTTCTTCCAGTATTTTTTATATATTCCAAAATAATTCTCGGTTGATTTTCATGTCATTCCGAGAACTTTTATTTCTGCACAAAAATAACACCATGGCAATTCAGCTGAAATCAGCATCAGTCCGGGTTGGTTCCATTCAAATCATGCAAGTTAGAGTCCAAAACAAGGGCAAAAGTGTTTGAAAAAGTAGATAGGACGGATACGTATCAACTCCCCCAAGCTTAAACCTTTGCTTGTCCTCAAGAAATTCAGTTGATAAACTGAAAGTGATAAAGAAAAACTTTTACAAACTCTGTTTGCTCTTGTTGTTGTAAATATGTAAAGCCAGCATCCAAGTTTTCAGCAAACATTATGAACTAAGCACATTCGCAATAACATTTAGGTCTCATGTTTACACATATCAATGACATAACCAACTAGCGAGCGATAATAATAAATCTTGGATGACAACACTTTCTCAAAATAATCATGATATGATATGACAAGATGGTATCTCGCTAGCCCTTTCTGAGACCGCAAAACATAAATGCAGAGCACCTTTAAAGATCATGGACTTACTAGACATTGTAATTCATGGTAAAAGAGATCCAGTCAAGTTAAACTCAATGTAAACTAATAGTAATGGATGCAAATGATAGAGGTGCTCTCCAACTGGTGCTTTTTAATAAGAGGATGATGACTCAATATAAAAGTAAATAGATGGGCCCTTCATAGAGGGAAGCAGGGATTTGTAGAGGTGCCAGAGCTCGGTTTTGAAATACATATGAATAGTATTTTAAACGGTATACTTTCATTGTCAACATAACAACCGAGAGATCTCGATATCTTCCATGCTACACACATTATAGGCGGTCCCCAAACAGAATGGTAAAGTTTATACTCCTCCTCCACCAACAAGCATCGATCCATGGCTTGCTCGAAACAACAAGTGCCTCCAACTAACAAGAGTCCCAGGGGGAGTTTTGTTTGCAATTATTTTGATTTAGTTTGCATAAAGCATGGGACTGGGCATCCCGGTGACTAGCCACTTTCTCATGAGTGAGGAGCGGAGTCCACTCCTCTTGAGAATAACCCGCCTAACATGGAAGATACGGACAACCCTAGTTGATACATGAGCTATTCGAGCATACAAAACAGGATATTTATTTGAAGGTTTAGAGTTTGGCACATACAAATTTACTTGGAACGGCAGGTAGATACCGTATATAGGTAGGTATGGTGGAATCGTATGGAATAACTTTGGGGTTTATGGAGTTGGATGCACAAGAAGTATTCCTGCTTAGTACAGGTGAAGGCTAGCAGAAGACTGGGAAGCGACCAGCTAGAGAGTGACAACAGTCATGAACATGCATTAAAATTAATCAACACCGAATGCAAGCATGAGTAGGATATAATCCACCATGAACATAAATATCGTGGAGGCTATGTTGATTTTGTTTCAACTACATGCATGAACATGTGCCACGTCAAGCCACTCGAATCGTTCAAAAGAGGATACCACCCTATCATACCACATCACAACCATTTTAATAGCATGTTGGCACGCAAGATAAACCATTATAAGCTCCTAGCTAATTAAGCATGGCATAAGCAACTATAATCTCTAATTGTCATTGCAAACATGTTTATTCATAATAGGCTGAATCAGGAATGATGAACTAATCATATTTACAAAAACAAGAGAGGTCAAGTTCATACCAGCTTTTCTCATCTCAATAAGTTCATCATATAATCATCATTATTGCCTTTCACTTGCATGACCATAGTGTGGATAATAATAATAGTGCACGTGCATTGGACTAAGCTGGAATCTGCAAGCATTCAATTAAGAGAGAAGACAAGGTAATATGGGCTCTTTGTTAGATCAACAATAATGCATATAAGAGCCACGCAACATTTTAATTATGGTCTTCTCCTCTCGACCCCCAAAGGAAAGAAAAGAAACAAAACTATTTACACGGGAAAGCTCCCAACAAGCAAAAGAAGAACGAGAAATCTTTTTGGGGTTTCTTTTTAATTACTACTGCTACAGCATGAAAATTAAACTAGCTAAAAAGCTACAACTAATTTTTCTGGTTTTTCTTAAGGTTTATCAAACAAACAAGAAGAAAGCATAAAAAGGAAAATAAACTAGCATGGATATTACAATGAAAAAGTATGAGCACCGACAACTAGCATGAGTGTGTGAACAAGAATGTAATGTCGGCGAGAGATACATACTCCCCCAAGCTTAGGCTTTTGGCCTAAGTTGGTCTATGGCCATGGATGGCCTGGTGGATATCCAAAGTTGTAACTGGTGTCGTACTGAGAAGGATCCCCCTAGTGCCACTGGTTGGCGATCTCTTCCGGATTCCACTAACAAGGTTGATCAAGTCTTGTTAACAAACTCATTCCAAATTGCATGAAACCAGATAATTTTCGAATAACACTAGGTTACCTCAATGGGGATATGCATGTCCCCAATAATAATAATATCATATTTCTTCTTGACAGTAGGAAGAGGAAATTCAAAACCTCCAATAGTAATAGTTGAAATTTTTCCAATAGAATTGATACTGTGGACTTGAGGTTGTTTCCTCGGAAAGTGTACCGTATGCTAATTACCATTAACATACAAAGTGTCATTGCCTTTGGTGCAATCAATAACAGCCCTTGCGGTGTTCAAAAAGGGTCTTCCAATAATAATAGACATAGTATCGTCCTCGGGAATATCAAGAATAACAAAGTCCATTAAAATAGTAATGTTTGCAACCACAACAGGCACATCCTCACAAATACCGACACGTATAGCAGTTGATTTATCAGCCATTTGCAAAGATATTTCAGTAGGTGTCAACTTATTCAAATCAAGTCTACGATATAAAGAGAGAGGCATAACACTAACACCGGCTCCAAGATCACATAGAGCAGTTTTAACATAGTTTCTTTTAATGGAGCATGGTATAGTGGGTACTCCTGGATCTCCAAGTTTCTTTGGTATTCCACCCTTAAATGTATAATTAGCAAGCATGGTGGAAATTTCAGCTTTTGTTATCTTTCTTTTATTAGTAACTATATCTTTCATATATTTAGCATAAGGATTCATTTTAAGCATGCCAATCAAACGCATACGCAAAAAGATAGGTCTAATCATTTCAGCAAAGCGCTCAAAATCGTCATCATCCTTTTTCTTGGATGGTTTAGGAGGAAAAGGCAAGGGTTTCTGAACCCATGGTTCTCTTTCTTTACCGTGCTTCCTAGCAACAAAGTCAATTTTATCATAACGTTGATTCTTTGATTGTGGGTTATCAAGATCAACGACGGGTTCAATTTCTACATAATTATCATTGCTAGGTTGAGCATCAACATGAACATCATCATTAACATTATCACTAGGTTCATGTTCATTACCAGCTAGTGATTCAGCATCAGAAATAGAGATATCATTGGGATTCTCAGGTGTGTCTACAACAGGCTCACTAGAAGCTTGCAAAGTCCTATCATTTTTCTTTTTCTTCCTTTTAGAAGGACTAGGTGCATCTACATTAGCTCTCTGAGAATCTTGCTCAATTCTCTTAGGGTGGCCCTCAGGATACAAAGGTTCCTGAGTCACTTTACCCCCTCTAGTTGCAACTCTAACAGCAAAGTCATTATTTTTACTATTAAATTCATTGAGCAAATCATTCTGAGCTTTAAGCACTTGTTCTACTTGAGTGGTAACCATAGAAGCATGTTTACTAATAAGTTTAAGTTCACCTTTAACATTAGCCATATAATCACTCAAGTGTCGAATCATGTAAGCATTATGTTTCAATTGTCTACCAACATAAGCATTAAAATCTTCTTGCTTAACCATAAAGTTATCAAATTCATCCAAACATTGGCTAGCAAACTTAGCAGGAGGGATTTCAGCATTATCATATCTATAGAGAGAATTTACCTTTACTACCTGTGTCAGGTTATCAAGACTGTGTGTTTCTTCAACAGGTAATGAATTAAGACCATGTATTTCTTCAACAAGAGGTAAATTCTTAACATCTTCAGCTTTTATACCTTTTTCTTTCATAGATTTCTATGCCTCTTGCATATCTTCAGGACTGAGAAATAGAATACCCCTTTTCTTCGGAGTTGGCTCAGGAAGTGTCCAATTATTTCATTGGTCAACATATTATTCAATAGAATTTCAGCTTGATCAACAGTTCTTTCCCTGAAAACACAACCAGCACAACTATCTAGGTAATCGCTGGAAGCATCGGTTAGTCCATTATAAAAGATATCAAGTATTTCATTTTTCTTGAGAGGATGATCAGGCAAAGCATTAAGTAATTGGAGAAGCCTCCCCCAAGCTTGTGGGAGACTCTCTTCTTCAATTTGCACAAAATTATATATTTCCCTTAAAGCAGCTTGTTTCTTATGAGCAGGGAAATATTTAGCGGAGAAGTAGTAAATCGTGTCCTGGGGACTACGCACACAATCGTGTCCTGAGAATTATACCATGTTTTAGCATCACCCTTTAATGAGAATGGAAAAAACTTAAGGATAAAGAAATAGCGAGTTTTCTCATCATTAGTGAATAGGGTAGCTATATCATTTAATTTAGTAAGATGTGCCACATCAGTTTCAGATTCATAGCCATAGAAAGGATCAGATTCAACCAAAGTAATTAACTCAGGATCAACAGATAAATCATAATCCTTATCGGTAATAAAGATAGGCGATACGTCTCCGTCGTATCTACTTTTCCAAACACTTTTGCCCTTGTTTTGGACTCTAACTTGCATGATTTGAATGGAACTAACCTGGACTGGTCCTGTTTTCAGCAGAATTACCATGGTGTTATTTATGTGCAGAAACAAAAGTTCTCGGAATGACCTAAAACTTCACGGAACAACTTTTCAGAAATAAAAAATTCCTTGCAAAAGATGAAGGCCAGGGGGCCCACCACCTATCCATGAGATTGGGGGCACGCCTGCCCCCCTAGGGCACGCTCCCTACCTCGTGGGCCCCCTGGAGCTCCTCCGACCTCAACTCCAACTCTATATATTTGCTTTCCGGGAGAAAAAAAATCAGAGAGAAGGATTCATCGCGTTTTACGATATGGACCACCGCCAAGCCCTAAAACCTCTCGGGAGGTCTGATCTGGAGTCCGTTCGGGGCTCCGGAGAGGGGAATCTGTCGCGCTCGTCATCATCAACCGTCCTCCATCACCAATTTCATGATGCTCACCGCCGTGCGTGAGTAATTCCATGGTAGGCTTGCTGGACGGTGATGGGTTGGATGAGATCTATCATGTAATTGAGTTAGTTTTGTTTGGGTTTGATCCCTAGTATCCACTATGTTCTGAGATTGATGTTGCTATGACTTTGCTATGCTTAATGCTTGTCACTAGGGCCCGAGTGCCATGATTTCAGATCTGAACACATTATGTTTTCATCAATATATGAGAGTTCTTGATCCTATCTTGCAAGTCTATAGTCACCTATTATGTGTTATGATCCGTTAACCCTGAAATGACAATAATCGGGATACTTACCGGTGATGACCGTAGTTTGAGGAGTTCATGTATTCACTATGTGTTAATGCTTTGGTGTGGTACTCTATTAAAAGGAGGCCTTAATATCCCTTAGTTTCCATTAGGACCCTGCTGCCACGGGAGGGTAGGACAAAAGATGTCATGCAAGTTCTTTTCCATAAGCACGTATGACTATATTCGGAATACATGCCTACATTACATTGATGAATTGGAGCTAGTTCTGTGTCACCCTATGTTATGATTGTTACATGATGAACCAGACCGGCATAATTCTCCATCACCGATCCATTGCCTACGAGCTTTCCATATATTGTTCTTCGCTTATTTACTTTTCCGTTGCTATTGCTATCATCACTACAAAATACCAAAAACATTACTTTTGCTACCGTTACCTTTTGCTACCATTACCACTACTATCATATTACTTTGCTACTAAATACTTTGCTGTAGATATTAAGTTTCCAGGTGTGGTTGAATTGATGACTCAGCTGCTAATACTTGAGAATATTCTTTGGCTCCCCTTGTGTCGAATCAATAAATTTGGGTTGAATACTCTACCCTCGAAAACTGTTGCGATCCCCTATACTTGTGGGTTATCAGGACTATTTTCTAGCGCCGTTGTCGGGGAGCATAGCTCTATTCTTTGAGTCACTTGGGATTTATATCTGCTTATCATTATGAAGAACGTGAAAGATCCAAGAACCAAGATATATCCCTCAACTACGAGGGGAGGTAAGGAACTGCCATCTAGCTCTGCACTTGATTCACCTTCTATTTTGAGTAAGCTTGCGACACCTAAACCTGCTTCTGTTATTCGTTCCGATATGTCGCATGTTATTGATGATGCCACTTCTGCTATGCATGATACTTATGATGAAACTACTTCTATGCTTGAGACTACTGTGCCACTTGGTGAATTTCTTGATGAACAACTTGCTAGGGTTAGAGAGAATGAAAATATTGAATCTGATAATATTGATGAAAGTGATGATGAAGACTCACCTGCTATTCCTGAGGGTTATGTTTTCGATAAAGAAGCTTCTTTAGCTATTTTAGCTTGCAAAGATAGATACGAGCTCAAGAGGTTATTAGCTAAATGGAAGCAGCAATCTCTTAATGCTAGAATGAAACCTGACCCTGCTTTTGCTACTTCACCTATCTATGTTACTGATAAGGATTATGTATTCTCTGTTGATCCTGATATAATTACTTTGGTTGAATCTGATACTTTTCATGGCTATGAATCTGAAACTGTTGTGGCACATCTTACCAAACTAAATGACATAGCCACCCTGTTCACTAATGATGAGAGAACTCGTTAATTTTACATCCTTAAAATATTTCCGTTCTCATTAAAGGGTGATGCTAAGATATGGTTTAATTCTGTTGATCCTGGTTGTGTGCGTAGTCCCCAAGATATGATTTATTACTTCTGTGCTAAATATTTCGCTGCTCATAAGAAACAAGCTGCTTTAAGGGATATATATAATTTTGTGCAAATTGAAGAAGAGAGCCTCCCACAAGCTTGGGGGAGGCTTCTCAAGTTAGTTAATGCTTTCCCTGATCATCCTCTTAAGCAAAATGAAATAGTTGATATCTTTTATAATGGACTAACCGATGCCTCCAGAGATTACCTGGATAGTTGTGCTGGTTCTGTTTTCAGGGGAAGAACACAGGATGATGCTGAAATTCTATTGAATAATATGTTGACAAATGAAAATAATTGGACACTACCTGAGCCAGCTCCTGAGCCTATTCCTAAACCAACTCCAAAGAAGAGGGGTATTCTATTTCTCAGTCCTGAAGATATGCAAGAGGCAAAGAAATCGATGAAAGAAAAAGGTATTAAAGCTGAAGATGTTAATAATTTACCTCCTATTGAAGAAATACATGGTCTTAATTTACTGCCTGTTGAAGAAACATATGATCTTGATCCATCACCTATTGAAGAAACTCGTGGTCTTGATAACCCAACACAGGTAGTAAAGGTAAATTCTCTCTATAGATTTGATGAAGGTGATATCCCTCGTTATAAGTCTGCTAGACAATGCTTAGATGAGTTTGACAATTTCATTGTTAAACAAGAAAACTTTAATGCTTATTTTGGTAGACAATTGAAATATAATTCCGATACGCTTGAATACTTGGGTGATTATGTGGCTAATGTCAAGGGTGAACTTAAACTTATTAGTAAACATGCTTCTATGGTTACCACTCAAGTAGTACAAGTACTTAAAGCTCAAAATGATTTGCTCAATGAATTGAATAGTAAGAATAATGATAATGATGTTAGAACTATGACTAGAGGTGGTAGAATGACTCAGGAACCTTTGTATCCTGAAGGCCAGCCTAAGAGAATTGAGCAAGATTCCCAGAGAAATAATATAGATGTACCTAGTCCTTCTAAAAGGAATAAAAAGAAAAATGATAGGACTTTGCATGCTTCTAGTGAACCTGTTATTGAAACACCTGAGAATACAAATGATATTTTTGTCTCTGATGCTGAAACACAATCTGGTAATGCACCTGAAACTAGTGATAATGTTAATGATAATGTTCATGATGATGCTCATCCTAGTAATGATAATGATACAGAAATTGAACCTGTTGTTGATCTTGATCACCCACAATCAAAGAATCAACGTTATGATAAGAAAGACTTTGTTGCTAGGAAACACGGTAAGGAAAGAGAACCATGGGTTCAGAAACCCATGCCTTTTCCTCCGAAACCATCCAAGAAAAAGGATGATGAGGATTTTGAGCGCTTTGCTGAAATGATTAGAACTATCTTTCTGTGTATGCGGTTAACTAATATTCTTAAAATGAATCCTTATGCTAAGTACATGAAAGAAATTGTTACTAATAAAAGAAAGATACCGGAAGCTGAAATTTCCACCTTGCTTGCTAATTATACTTTTAAGGGTGGAATACCAAAGAAACTTGGAGATCCAGGAGTACCCACTATACCATGCTCCATTAAAAGAAACTATGTTAAAACTGCTCTGTGTAATCTTGGAGCCGGTGTTAGTGTTATGCCTCTCTCTTTATATTGTAGACTTGATTTGAATAAGTTGAAACCTACTAAAATATCGTTGCAAATGGCTGATAAGTCAACTGCTATACGTGTCGGTATTTGTGAGGATGTGCCTATTGTAGTTGCAAACGTTACTATTTTAACGGACTTTGTTATCCTTGATATTCCCGTAGGACGATAGTATGTCTATTATTCTTGGAAGACCTTTTTTTGAATACCGCAGGGGCTGTTATTGATTGCACTAAAGGTAATGTCACTTTTCATGTTAATGGTAATGAGCATATGATACACTTTCCAAGGAAACAACCTCAAGTTCATAGTATCAACTCTATTTGAAAAATTCCATCGATTATATTTGGAGGTTTTGAATTTCCTCTTCCTACTGTCAAGAAGAAATATGATATTCTTATTATTGGGGATGCGCATATCCCCGTTGAGGTAACATAGTGTTATTTGAAATTTCTCCGGTTCCATGCAATTTGGAATGAGTTCGTTAACAAGACTTGATCAACCTTGTTAGTGGATTCCTTTTGATGATCATGAGATGGATGAAACTAGAAGGCACAACCTGTTGTACCCTCCTTTTACTTTCTGCTATTTATATAAAATAAAATAAAAATAGTGTTTTCTGTCTGTTATCTGATTATCCGTGCAATATAAAAATACCCCGAAAATAAAAGTTCTCCAAATGCCCTGAAATTTAAATATGATTTTTTCTAGAATATTTGAGAATATTTGGCACTAAGAACACAGCAGGGGGGTCATCCACCTCGCCACGAGGGTGGAGGGCTCCCCCATGCCTCGTGGGCCCACGGTGGCCCTCCTCCACTTATTCCTGCACCCTCACACTTCTTATTCCTCCGACGTACACGAATATCCAACTCAAACCCGAATCCAAGCTCATTTTGCTGCCATTTTCGATCTCCTTGCTCAAAGCACCTTTCACAAAACTGCTTGGGGAGATTGTTCCTTGAGGAAGAAATATGTTTAGGGAAATGTACCAAGGTGGCTTGTCGGTGTCAAAACTAGCGGATCTTGGGTAGGGGGTACCGAACTGTGCGTCTAGGCCGGATGGTAATAGGAGGCAAGGGACACAAAGTTTTACCCAGGTTCGGGCCCTCTCAATGGAGGTAAAACCCTATGTCCTGCTTGATTAATATTGATGATATGGGTAGTACAAGAGTAGATCTACCACGAGATGCAGGAGGCTAAACCCTAGAAGCTAGCCTATGGTATGATTGTTGATGTGTATGTTGTCCTACGGACTAAAACCCTCCAGTTTATATAGACATCGGATAGGGTTAGGGTTACATAGAGTCGGTTACAATGGTAGGAGATCTGCATATCCGTACCGCCAAGCTTGCCTTCCACGCCAAGGACAGTCCCTCCCGGACACGGGACGAAGTCTTCAATCTTGTATCTTCATAGTCCCGGAGTCCGGCTGAAGGTATAGTCTGGCCATCCGGACACCCCCTAATCCAGGACTCCCTCAGTAGCCCCTGAACCAGGCTTCAATGACGACGAGTCCGGCGTGCATATTGTCTTCGGCATTGCAAGGCGGGTTCCTCCTCCAGGTACTTCATAAAAGATTTTGAACACAAAGATAGTGTCCGGCTCTTCAAAATAAGTTTCCACATATTGCCATAGAGAGAATAATATTTACACAAATCTAATCTGCTGACATATTCCGTAGTGTGACATCACACCACGGCCAAGCTTTTATTCGAACCGTTTTACTGTCCCATCTCAGCGCGTTATGCAAGGCGGTTTCCTTGGCACGTCCTGTTAAAGCAGAGATCGTGTCCCCTTATTCCGGGATTCTCATCAATACGGGCATGGGTAACCCAACCGCGCCATTGATTACGGCGCTCGGAGATAAGCGAGTTTTACTAGGCTAGTGGGGACATGTAGCTGCGTCCACCCATATAAGGGGATAAGGATCCACCTTCTCACCTACGCCTTCTTCCTCCTTCGCCTATCCATTCTTGCGCACTCGAGCTCTAGCGCCCAAGTCCGCACTCCCAACCTCAACCTTCTCTAGCCATGTCCGGAGCGGGAGGCAAGTGGATGGTGTCCTCCGTCACGGAGGGACACGTCAAAAAGCTGAGGAAAGCCGGATACCTGTCTAATGACATCGCGTACTGGCTTCCCGAAAAGGGGCAGCTCATCCCCACCCCTAGGCCCCATGAGAGGGTGGTGTTTCTCCCCCATTTCCTCCACGGACTGGGCTTCCCTTTCCACCCATTTCTCTGGGGGCTCATGTTCTACTATGGCCTGGATTTCCATGATCTGGCCCCGAACTTCATCCTCAACATCTCGGCGTTTATCGTCGTATGCGAGGCCTTCCTCCGCATCCGCCCCCATTTCAGCCTCTGGCTCAAGACTTTCAACGTCAAGCCGAAGGTGGTGCGCGGCAGCCAGGTGGAGTGCGGAGGCGCCATGGTGGGCAAGATGGCCAACGTCCTCTGGCTCGAGAGCTCCTTTGTGGAGACCCTGAAGGGGTGGCAATCGGGGTGGTTTTACATCACCGAGGCGCGCAATGCCGAATGGGTCGCACCCCCCGAGCTCCGGTCCAGACCCCCAACGCGGCTCATGTCCTGGAAAGAGACGGGCCTGTCGTGGGGTAAAAAAGGAGAGCTAAACAGACTCCAAACATGCATCAAAACCCTGGTGGAAAAGAAGCTCAAACTTGTCAACGTAGTCCAGGTTATGCTCATCTGCTTGATCCTCCCGTGCCAACAACGGGCTTTCAACCCGTGGGAGTTCGACCCGGCACGGCACCAAACTCTGAGCAGGCTCTTCGATACGACGTACGAAGATTCCTGGAAGGTGCTTTTCAAGGGCGCCGAGGCTCCCGCATCTACTACTGAGGATCGCGGATTCAGTGTGCAGCGTCACGCTCTCGCGGTAAGCTGTTTTTTCCTTTTACAGGGTACTAGTTTTTCATAGTTTGACTCCATGCGGGATCTAAACTCCCTTACCTTTGACAGGATTGGCAGGTGACCTCCGGATAGATCAACTGTCCAGCTCCTTTGCCCGAAGGCCCAGCGGATGCTCGCTTAGCAAAGCTGCTGGTTCCGGCACCCTATGTGGTGCCGGAGAAGAAGGTCAAGAAGAAGACCACGGGGACTCGAAAGAGTGCCCGACGCCCGGAGGTGTCAGATTCATCATCCGACAAATCCAAGACGCACTCCTCCCGCGAAGACGAGGAGGAGGAAGAAGAGACCCCTCCCCCTCCAGCGGGGGAAGGGAAGAAAAGGAAGGACGCCCCAACTGGGGAGGCCGAAGGGTCCAAGAAGGGGAAAAATCTTCCTCCGGACAGCTCCACCGACGCCGATGGCGGCGGAGAGGAGTGGGCGCCTAGGGCCAAGCCCCTGGCCAAATCGTAAGTATCCGGATACCAGAGTAATTCACAGTATTCGTTTATTGCACAGCTTTCCTTCATGTCGAATATGTTTATGCAGCCCACCCAAAGACCGGCTCGACGCGTCGTCGAGCGACTCACTGGACTCATCAGATGTGAACTCGCTTCCGACGGCTTCCTCCCCCCACCCTAGGACGACACCGAAGTGTTGTCCCAACAGGTTCCAAGCCGGGAGGAGGTGGTCCTGGAGGCGCCGCAAGGCGACCTCCTGGACTCCAGGAGTAAAGGGGATGAAACCCCCCGGGGCTCCAAGTCCGGCTCTAGGCCGGACACCGCTCCGGAACCTTCAGAGGTTCTAGAGTCTGGCGGGGGACCTTCTTCCAAGAGGAGCAAGTCCGTCGTGCCGGTGGCCCCCGTCCAGCCGGAGGCGCCAGACAATATGTTGGAGGCGCTCCAAGGCGCCTCCATCGATGAGGAGCACCGCGCTATTATGAGTGCGGTGGTCCAGAAGGTTCCGTCCGCCAAGAGCGGATTGACTGAAGCTTGTACTAGCCTTTTGAGAGGCTTTGAGGTAAGTAAAGAATGTGTAAACAATAGTACCGCATAGACAGTAGCCCCTGATGCTCTGTTTGGCGTTCGGGAAGAAAAGCCAAATAGAGGATCAAATAGAATTCGTAGGATTCTAAAAAAATGAGTGAATATGCATGTGCAGGCTACCCTGCTTGCGTCCGCCGCACTGACTGCGGAAGTGGACACGCTAAAGCAGAACCTCGAGCGGTCCGATCAAGAGCTCGGGCGTGCCAAGAAGCAGCTCGAGGACAATGAAGGTAAGAAATACCTTGTTTTTTAAATATATATATAAAGGTGCAATTGCAAAGAATGACAGGATTATCGTGGCTATTTAAGGGCCACGTCTGAAGTGGCAACCCTTAAGCAGGCGCTGGTCGAGGCCGAGAAGAGGGTGGCCTCAGAGTGCACCGAGCGGGAGAAGTATGAGGCCGAGGTTGGCAAGGTGCGGCAAGAGCTCCAGGCTCTCATGGAAAAACATGAGAGTTTGGAGCTTGACTCGAAGACGCAAGCGTCCGAGCTCGCTGTGGCTGTCGAAAATGCCAAGTCTGCCAAGGCCGAATCCCAGAAGACCCTCCAAGAGTTGGATGAGATGAAGAAGATAGCGGCGGGTAAGGCATTCTTTATGCAAAGCAAACACATAAACGTGAGTTACTTGTTACTTACCCGAATCCAGAGATCTCCAGGAGCGTTCGCAGATCTTCCCTGGAGTGTATCCGATGCTGCCGCATTCTATCGAGCCGAGGAGGGCAGCTCGACGGAGAAGGTGTTTTGGTCTCAGTACGCTGTGGCCGGACACCCCGTGCCCCTGAGCGACCAGCTGAAGCAACTGGTCGAGCTCCACAAGGCGGCCGAACAAGCCATGAAGGGCCTCATTGTTCGGTTGTGGCCTGGAGGGGCCCTGCCTGGGAGCTATTTCGGGGTGGTGCGGCGGTTGGTGGTGGCCTGTCCAAGGCTTGAAGTCATCAAGCGCTCCGTCTGCATTGAAGGTGCCCATAGGGCCCTTGCCCATGCTAAGGTGCACTGGGGCAAGCTGGATGCTGAGAAGCTGGTGAAGGACGGGCCACCGCCGGGGAAAGAGCATCGCAAGCCCGAGAATTACTATAAGGATGTTCTGAAGGGTGCACGCCTTGTGGCGGATGAATGTTCTAGGGATGTAATTTTTGAGTGAAACTTGCTCGTTTTGTCCTATGCGCTGAAAAGTTGTTTATATGCGCTAAGCAATGTTGTCGGAATTTAAAATATTACCTTCTATGCGGTTGTTTATCAATTCTGAGAGATGGCGAGTCGTCGGCTTCTGCCGCCGTGCCGCTAGTGCTGGGGTGTTCGGGGATAAACCTGAGCGCTCTTTTTCCCATGTTTGGGTCCTTCGAGGGAGGTGCTCAGCCCAACAAACAAGGCAATCGGACTATAATGCGTGAACACTCTCACTTAGCCATAGAATTCTATAATTTTAAATTTCGGCGAAGCCCCTGGTATTCGGAAGACCGAGTTCGGGGCGCTATCCACGCCTTGGCCGGACAGAGCCGGCTCCTCGCCCTAAGCGGCATAAGTGTTTAGGGACTCGAAAAACCTCTCGAACAGCGACCAGCTCTCACTTCATCATGACAGTCAGTTTTAGCTTTCTCCACTGAGGTGCTCGACCCAGCTGAACTGGGGCACAATCGCAGTGGTTCTCCTAGTGCTACCTTAGCCGATATAGCGGAACGTAAGGCACCAAAACATAGGAGTCGGGCAAACCCAACTATTGACCCAAGACATGATTCGGAGCCGATGCATATAATGCTATAAGTTCGGGGTGCCGCACTTGTTGAAGTGTTCGGACTTCTCACACCATATTGAGGGGTACTAAAGCCCCTGGCGTATTTTGGCTGTACCAACGTGTACGGGTGCAACATGTCATTAAGGAACATATATAAAGAAAAAAAGGTAATGCAAAAATAGACGAAAGCTATGCATTGTTTATTAAACAGGGGTGCGATCAAGGCAGAACGATACAAGTAATGTGATAAGTGGAAGGTTGGACTGGCTAACATGTCCGCTCCAGGGGCAAGCTGCGGAATAGTATGCGGAACGGGTATACTGCTCATGATAGAGACCACCTGGGAGTTCCATAATGTGGTGTGGCTTGTATGCTTCCCTGGTTCTTGCATCGTTTGTGCGGAAATTGAACTGCCAAACAGGCCTTCCGAAGGATGAAGTCCTGAAAGTAAGAGAAAATTAAAAAATCAGCAGCCCCTGGTATGGTTTAAGCTGTGTTTTGGGCGTGCCGTGATGGTGCCCCTCCCCCTGTGCCCATGGTATCTCTAGAGCGTAGTTATGTACGCGAAGTACTAGCGTCGCCTTTTTGCGAGGGTTGGGGTTGGGGCCACATTGCTACGCTTGCTTAGATCGTGCCAGGCGGTCTTGTTGTAGGTTACTCCGGGCGCGCTTGACGGTGTCCGGTCGTTTAGTGGCCGGACTGGAGAACTTCCTGGAGAGGCTGCTTTGTACTTCCGCTGCAAGGGCCGCCATGTGCTCCTCTGTTCGGAGGGAGCATTTGGTGTTTCCATTGACCGTAATTACTCCTCGAGGGCCTGGCATCTTGAGCTTAAGGTATGCGTAATGCGGTACCGCATTGAACTTAGCGAATGCGGTTCGCCCGAGTAGTGCGTGATAACCACTGCGAAACGGGACTATGTCAAAGATTAACTCCTTGCTTCGGAAATTATCCGGAGATCCAAAGACCACTTCAAGTGTGACTGAGCCTGTACAGTTGGCCTCTACACCTGGTATTACGCCTTTAAAGGTCGTTTTGGTGGGCTTAATCCTCGAGGGATCTATGCCCATTTTCCGCACTGTATCCTGGTAAAGCAGGTTCAGGCTGCTGCCGCCATCCATAAGGACTCTAGTGAGATGAAATCCGTCAATAACTGGGTCTAGAACCAATGCGGCGAAGCCGCCATGACGGATGCTAGTGGGATGGTCCCTTCGATCAAAGGTCACCGGGCAGGAGGACCATGGGTTGAACTTTGGGGCGACTGGCTCTACTGCGTATACGTCCCTTAACGCGTGCTTCCACTCCCTTTTGAGGACATGGGTTGCGTATATCTTGTTCACCGTCCGCACTTGTGGGGGAAAACCCTTCTGTCCATTGTTCGACGGCCGGGGCTCCTCGTCGTCATCGCTATGCAGCCTCTTGTCTTCATTTTCGGTGTTTAACTTGCCTGCCTGCTTGAACACCCAACAATCCTTGTTGGTGTGATTAGCTAGCTTTTCAGGGGTGCCATGTATCTGGCACGAGCGGTCGAGTATTCGGTCCAAACTGGACGGGCCCCTAGGATTCCTTTTGAATGGATTTTTCCACTGACCGGATTTAGAGCCTCTGAATCCGGCATTAACTGCCGTATCCTTAGCATTGTCGCCGTTAATGCGGTGCTTCTGCTTGTTGCGACGCGACCTACCACTACTGTCCCTAGTGTCCGAATTACCTGGGTTCTTGGTCATATTGTTGTTACGAGCAAGCCAGCTGTCTACTCCCGCGCAAAAGTGGGTCATGAGTGTCGTGAGTGCTGCCATAGATTTCGGCTTTTCCTGTCCAAGGTGCCGGGCCAGCCAC
This sequence comes from Triticum monococcum, assembly GCA_034509565.1. Lineage (NCBI taxonomy): Eukaryota > Viridiplantae > Streptophyta > Magnoliopsida > Poales > Poaceae > Triticum > Triticum monococcum. The sequence goes on from CM067846.1 coordinate 529,839,346, forward strand.
TCGTCCCGGATATTGTGCTTGAAGGCTGCTAAGGCCTCAGCGTCCGGACAATCGACTATTTGATTTTTCTTTGTTAGGAACCGTGTCCAGAATTGCCTGGCCGATTCCTCTGGCTGCTGAATTATGTGACTTAGGTCATCGGCGTGTGGGGGTCGCACATAAGTGCCCTGGAAATTGTCGAGGAATGCGGCTTCCAGGTCCTCCCAACAACTGATTGATCCTGTCGGCAAGCTGTTAAGCCAATGCCGAGCTGGTCCTTTAAGCTTGAGTGGGAGGTATTTGATGGCGTGGAAATCATCGGCACGGGCCATGTGGATATGAAGGAGATAATCCTCGATCCATACCGCAGGATCTGTTGTGCCATCATATGATTCGATGTTTATAGGTTTGAAACCCTCGGGGATTTGATGATCCATTATTTCGTCTGTAAAGCAGAGTGGGTGTGCGGCGCCTCTGTACTGGGCTATATCATGACGTAGCTCCAATGAGCCTTGTATATTGTGTTCGGCCCCGCCGAATTTGTGACCGGCGTGACGGTTACCGTCTCGAGCCGTGGGGTGCCCACATGATCCGTAGATCGATCTTGTTTTCCTTGCCTTGTCCTCCAACATGTCTCGTAAGTCCGGCACATATTCCCGTGCCTTGGTACGGGGTGCGGCTTGAGTGGAGGGCCGAGAGGCCTCTCTGTCGCGACCACGAGGTGGCCGGTCGGCCGCATCAAGTGCTTCCTGTTGGGGAACGCAGTAATTTCAAAAAATTTCCTACGCACACGCAAGATCATGGTGATGCACAGCAATGAGAGGGGAGAGTGTTGTCTACGTACCAACGCGGAACGACTGCGGAAGCGATCACACAACGTAGAGGAAGTAGTCGTACGTCTTCTTCCCGATCCGACCGATCCAAGCACCGTTACTCCGGCACCTCCGAGTTCTTAGCACACGTTCAACTCGATGACATTCCTCGGGCTCCGATCCAGCAAAGCATCGAGGAAGAGTTCCGTCAGCACGACGGCGTGGTGACGATCTTGATGTACTACCGACGCAGGGCTTCGCCTAAGCACTGTAACGGTATGATCGAGGTGGAATTTGGTGGCAGGGGGCACCGCACACGGCTAAGGAACGATTAACTTGTGTGTCTAGGGGTGCCCCCTGCCCCCGTATATAAAGGCCAGGGGCAGGGGGTTCGGCCGGCTAGGAGGGAGGCGCAGGGAGGAGTCCTACTCCCACCGGGAGTAGGACTCCTCCCCTCCAATCCTATTCCAACTAGGATTCTTGGGGGGGAAGGAGAAAGAGGGGGCCGGCCCACCTTTCCTAGTCCTATTAGGACTTGGGAAAGGGGGGGGGCGCCGGCCAGGTGTGGGCTGCCTCTTCTCTCTTTTCCACTAAGGCCCAATAGGCCCATTTACCTCCCGGGGGGTTCCGGTAACCCTCCCGGTAATCCGGTAAAATCCCGATTTCACCCGGAACGCTTCCGGTGCCCAAACATAGGCTTCCAATATATCAATCTTTATGTCTCGACCTTTTCGAGACTCCTCGTCATGTCCGTGATCTCATCCGGGACTCCGAATAACCTTCGGTACATCAAAATGCATAAACTCATAATAACTGTCATCGTAACGTTAAGCGTGCGGACCCTACGGTTCGAGAACAATGTAGACATGACCGAGACACGTCTCCGGTCAATAACCAATAGCGGGACCTGGATGCCCATATTGGCTCCTACATATTCTACGAAGATCTTTATCGGTCAGACCGCATAACAACATACGTTGTTCCCTTTGTCATCGGTATGTTACTTGCCCGAGATTCGATCGTCGGTATCCAATACCTAGTTCAATCTCGTTACTGGCAAGTCTCTTTACTCATTCTGTAGTACATCCTCTCATAGCTAACATCTTAGTTATTATGCTTGCAAGGCTTATGTGATGTGTATTACCGAGAGGGCCCAGAGATACCTCTCCGACAATCAGAGTGACAAATCCTAATCTCGAAATACGCCAACCCAACATCTACCATTGGAGACACCTGTAGTACTCCTTTATAATCACCCAGTTACGTTGTGACGTTTGGTAGTACCCAAAGTGTTCCTCCGGTAAACGGGAGTTGCATAATCTCATAGTTATAGGAACATGTATAAGTCATGAAGAAAGCAATAGCAACATACTAAACGATCGGGTGCTAAGCTAATGGAATGGGTCATGTCAATCAGATCATTCAACTAATGATGTGACCTCGTTAATCAAATAACAACTCTTTGTTCATGGTTAGGAAACATAACCATCTTTGATTAACGAGCTAGTCTAGTAGAGGCATACTAGTGACACTCTGTTGGTCTATGTATTCACACATGTATTATGTTTCCGGTTAATACAATTCTAGCATGAATAATAAACATTTATCATGATATAAGGAAATAAATAATAACTTTATTATTGCCTCTAGGGCATATTTCCTTCAGTCTCCCACTTGCACTAGAGTCAATAATCTAGATTACACAGTAATGATTCTTACACCCATGGAGTCTTGGTGCTGATCATGTTTTGCTCGTGGAAGAGGCTTAGTCAATGAGTCTGCAACATTCAGATCCGTATGTATCTTGCAAATCTCTATGTCTCCCACCTGGACTAAATCCCGGATGGAGTTGAAGCGTCTCTTGATGTGTTTGGTTCTTTTGTGAAATCTGGATTCCTTTGCCAAGGCAATTGCACCAGTATTGTCACAGAAGATTTTCATTGGACCCGATGCACTAGGTATGACACCTAGATCGGATATGAACTCCTTCATCCAGACTCCTTCGTTCGCTGCTTCCGAAGCAGCTATGTACTCCGCTTCACATGTAGATCCCGCTACGACGCTTTGTTTAGAACTGCACCAACTGACAGCTCCACCGTTTAAAGTAAACACGTATCCGGTTTGCGATTTAGAATCGTCCGGATCAGTGTCAAAGCTTGCATCAACGTAACCTCTTATGGTGAGCTCTTTGTCACCTCCATATACGAGAAACATATCCTTAGTCCTTTTCAGGTATTTCAGGATGTTCTTGACCGCTGTCCAGTGATCCACCCCTGGATTACTTTGGTACCTCCCTGCTAAACTTATAGCAAGGCACACATCAGGTCTGGTACACAGCATTGCATACATGATAGAGCCTATGGCTGAAGCATAGGGAACATCTTTCATTTTCTCTCTATCTTCTGCAGTGGTCGGGCATTGAGTCTGACTCAACTTCACACCTTGCAATACAGGCAAGAACCCTTTCTTTGCTTGATCCATTTTGAACTTCTTCAAAATCTTGTCAAGGTATGTGCTTTGTGAAAGTCCAATTAAGCGTTTTGATCTATCTCTATAGATCTTTATGCCTAATATGTAAGCAGCTTCCCCGAGGTCTTTCATCGAAAAACTTTTATTCAAGTATCCCTTTATGCTATCCAGAAATTCTATATCATTTCCAATGAGTAATATGTCATCCACATATAATATCAGAAATGCTACAGAGCTCCCACTCACTTTCTTGTAAATACAGGCTTCTCCAAAAGTCTGTATAAACCCAAATGCTTTGATCACACTATCAAAGCGTTTATTCCAACTCCGAGATGCTTGCACCAGTCCATAGATGGATCGCTGGAGTTTGCACACTTTGTTAGCTCCCTTTGGATCGACAAAACCTTCTGGTTGCATCATATACAACTCTTCTTCCAGAAATCCATTCAGGAATGCGGTTTTTACATCCATTTGCCAAATTTCATAATCATAAAATGCGGCAATTGCTAACATGATTCTGACAGACTTAAGCATCGCTACGGGTGAGAAAGTCTCATCGTAGTCAACTCCTTGAACTTGTCGAAAACCTTTTGCGACAAGTCGAGCTTTGTAGACAGTAACATTACCATCAGCGTCAGTCTTTTTCTTAAAGATCCATTTATTCTCAATTGCTTGCCGATCATCGGGCAAGTCAACCAAAGTCCATACTTTGTTCTCATACATGGATCCTATCTCAGATTTCATGGCTTCAAGCCACTTTGCGGAATCTGGGCTCACCATCGCTTCTTCATAGTTCGTAGGTTCATCATGATCTAGTAGCATGACTTCCAGAACAGGATTACCGTACCACTCTGGTGCGGATCTTACTCTGGTTGATCTACGAGGTACAGTACTATCTTGATCTAAAGTTTCATGATCATCATCATTAACTTCCTCTCTTATTGGTGTAGGTCTCACAGAAACAGTTTTTTGTGATGTACTATTTCCCAATAACGGAGTAGGTACAGTTACCTCGTCAAGTTCTACTTTCCTCCCACTCACTTCTTTCGAGAGAAACTCCTTCTCAAGAAAGTTTCCGAATTTAGCAACAAAAGTCTTGCCTTCGGATCTGTGATAGAAGGTGTATCCAATAGTTTCCTTTGGATATCCTATGAAGACACACTTCTCCGATTTGGGTTCGAGCTTATCAGGTTGAAGCTTTTTCACATAAGCATCGCAGCCCCAAATTTTAAGAAAGACAACTTTGGTTTCTTGCCAAACCATAGTTCATAAGGCGTCGTCTCAACGGATTTAGATGGTGCCCTATTTAACGTGAATGCGGCCGTCTCTAAAGCATAACCCCAAAATGATAGCGGTAAATCAGTAAGAGACATCATAGATCGCACCATATCTAGTAAAGTACGATTACGACGTTCGGACACACCATTACGTTGTGGTGTTCCGGGTGGCGTGAGTTGCGAAACTATTCCACAATTTTTCAAATGTACACCAAACTCGTAACTCAAATATTCTCCTCCACGATCAGATCGTAGAAACTTTATTTTCTTGTTACGATGATTTTCAACTTCACTCTGAAATTCCTTGAACTTTCCAAATGTTTCAGACTTATGTTTCATTAAGTAGATATACCCATATCTGCTTAAATCATCTGTGAAGGTGAGAAAATAACGATATCCGCCACGAGCCTCAATATTCATCGGACCACATACATCGGTATGTATGATTTCCAATAAATCTGTTGCTCTCTCCATAGTACCGGAGAACGGTGTTTTAGTCATCTTGCCCATGAGGCACGGTTCGCAAGTACCAAGTGATTCATAATCAAGTGGTTCCAAAAGCCCATCAGCATGGAGTTTCTTCATGCGCTTTACACCGATATGACCTAAACGGCAGTGCCACAAATAAGTTGCACTATCATTATCAACTCTGCATCTTTTGGCTTCAACATTATGAATATGTGTATTACTACTATCAAGATTCAATAAGAATAGACCACTTTTCAAGGGTGCATGACCATAAAAGATATTACTCATATAAATAGAACAACCATTATTCTCTGATTTAAATGAATAACCGTCTCGCATCAAACAAGATCCAGATATAATGTTCATGCTCAACGCTGGCACCAAATAACAATTATTTAGGTCTAATATTAATCCCGAAGGTAGATGTAGAGGTAGCGTGCCGACCGCGATCACATCGACTTTGGAACCGTTTCCCACGCGCATCGCCACCTCGTCCTTTGCTAGTGTCCGCTTATTCTGTAGTCCCTGTTTCGAGTTGCAAATATTAGCAACAGAACCAGTATCAAATACCCAGGTGCTACTGCGAGCATTAGTAAGGTACACATCAATAACATGTATATCACATATACCTTTGTTCACCTTGCCATCCTTCTTGTCCGCCAAATACTTGGGGCAGTTCCGCTTCCAGTGACCAGTCTGCTTGCAGTAGAAGCACTCAGTTTCAGGCTTAGGTCCAGACTTGGGTTTCTTCTCTTGAGCAGCAACTTGCTTGCCGTTCTTCTTGAAGTTCCCTTTCTTCTTCCCTTTGCCCTTTTTCTTGAAACTAGTGGTTTTGTTAACCATCAACACTCGATGCTCCTTCTTGATTTCTACCTCCGCAGCTTTCAGCATAGCGAAGAGCTCGGGAATAGTCTTGTTCATCCCTTGCATATTATAGTTCATCACAAAGCTCTTGTATCTTGGTGGCAGTGATTGGAGAATTCTGTCAATGACGCAATCATCCGGAAGTGTAACTCCCAATTGAATCAAGTGATTATTATACCCAGACATTTTGAGTATATGCTCACTGACAGAACTGTTCTCCTTCATCTTGCAGCTATAGAACTTATTGGAGACTTCATATCTCTCAATCCGGGCATTTGCTTGAAATATTAACTTCAACTCCTGGAACATCTCATATGCTCCATGACGTTCAAAACGTCGTTGAAGTCCCGGTTCTAAGCCGTAAAGCATGGCACACTGAACTATTGAGTAGTCATCAGCTTTGCTCTGCCAGACGTTCATAACTTCTGGTGTTGCTCTTGCAGCAGGCCTGGCACTCAGCGGTGCTTCCAGGACGTAATTCTTCTGTGCAGCAATGAGGATAATCCTCAGGTTACGGACCCAGTCCGTGTAATTGCTACCATCATCTTTCAACTTAGCATTCTCAAGGAACGCATTAAAATTCAACGGAACAACAGCACGAGCCATCTATCTACAATCAACATAAACAAGCAAGATACTATCAGGTACTAAGTTCATGATAATTTTTAAGTTCAGTTAATTTACTTAAGAACTCCCACTTAGATAGACATCCCTCTAATCCTCTAAGTGATTACGTGATCCAAATCAACTAAACCATAACCGATCATCACGTGAGATGGAGTAGTTTTCAATGGTGAACATCAATATGTTGATCATATCTACTATATGATTCACGCTCGACCTTTCGGTCTCCGTGTTCCGAGGCCATATCTGTATATGCTTGGCTCGTCAAGTATAACCTGAGTATTCCGCGTGTGCAACTGTTTTGCACCCGTTGTATTTGAACGTAGAGCCTATCACACCCGATCATCACGTGGTGTCTCAGCACGAAGAACTTTTGCAACGGTGCATACTCAGGGAGAACACTTCTTGATAATTTAGTGAGAGATCATCTTATAATGCTACCGTCAAACAAAGCAAGATAAGATGCATAAAAGGATAAACATCACATGCAATCAATATAAGTGATATGATATGGCCATCATCATCTTGTGCTTTGTGATCTCCATCTCCGAAGCATCGTCATGATCACCATCGTCACCGGCGCGACACCTTGATCTCCATCGTAGCATTGTTGTCGTCTCGCCAATCTTATGCTTCCACGACTATCACTACCGCTTAGTAATAAAAGAAAGCATTACATCGCGATTGCATTGCATACAATAAAGCGACAACCATATGGCTCCTGCCAGTTGCCGATAACTCGGTTACAAAACATGATCATCTCATACAATAAAATCAGCATCATGCCTTGACCATATCACATCACAACATGCCCTGCAAAAACAAGTTAGACGTCCTCTACTTTGTTGTTGCAAGTTTTACGTGGCTGCTACGGGCTTAAGTAAGAACTCATCTCACCTACGCATCAAAACCACAATGATAGTTCGTCAAATAGACTCCGTTTTAACCTTCTCAAGGACCGGGCGTAGTCACACTTGGTTCAACTAAAGTTGGAGAGACAGTCTTCCGCAAGCCATCTGTGTGCATAGCACGTCGAGGGAACCGGTCTCGCGTAAGAGTACGCGTAAGGTTGGTCCGGATCGTCTCGTCCAACAATACCGCCGAACCAAAGTATGACATGCTGGTAGGCAGTATGACTTGTATCGCCCACAACTCACTTGTGTTCTACTCGTGCAAATAACATCAAACCATAAAAACCTGGCTCTGAAACCACTGTTGGGGAACGCAGTAATTTCAAAAAATTTCCTACGCACACGCAAGATCATGGTGATGCACAGCAACGAGAGGGGAGAGTGTTGTCTACGTACCAACGCAGACCGACTGCGGAAGCGATCACACAACATAGAGGAAGTAGTCGTACGTCTTCTTCCCGATCCGACCGATCCAAGCACCGTTACTCCGGCACCTCCGAGTTCTTAGCACACGTTCAGCTCGATGATGTTCCTCGGGCTCCGATCCAGCAAAGCGTCGAGGAAGAGTTCCGTCAGCACGGCGGCGTGGTGACGATCTTGATGTACTACCGACGCAGGGCTTCGCCTAAGCACTGTAACGGTATGATCGAGGTGGAATTTGGTGGCAGGGGGCACCGCACACGGCTAAGGAACGATTAACTTGTGTGTCTAGGGGTGCCCCCTGCCCCCGTATATAAAGGCCAGGGGCAGGGGGTTCGGCCGGCTTGGAGGGAGGCGCAGGGAGGAGTCCTACTCCCACCGGGAGTAGGACTCCTCCCCTCCAATCCTATTCCAACTAGGATTCTTGGGGGGGAAGGAGAAAGAGGGGGCCGGCCCACCTTTCCTAGTCCTATTAGGACTTGGGAAAGGGGGGGGGGGTTCCGGCCAGGTGTGGGCTGCCTCTTCTCTCTTATCCACTAAGGCCCAATAGGCCCATTTACCTCCCGGGGGTTCCGGTAACCCTCCCGGTAATCCGGTAAAATCCCGATTTCACCCGGAACGCTTCCGGTGCCCAAACATAGGCTTCCAATATATCAATCTTTATGTCTCGACCTTTTCGAGACTCCTCGTCATGTCCGTGATCTCATCCGGGACTCCGAATAACCTTCGGTACATCAAAATACATAAAATCATAATAAGTGTCATCGTAACGTTAAGCGTGCGGACCCTACGGTTCGAGAACAATGTAGACATGACCGAGACACGTCTCCGGTCAATAACCAATAGCGGGACCTGGATGCCCATATTGGCTCCTACATATTCTACGAAGATCTTTATCGGTCAGACCGCATAACAACATACGTTGTTCCCTTTGTCATCGGTATGTTACTTGCCCGAGATTCGATCGTCGGTATCCAATACCTAGTTCAATCTCGTTACTGGCAAGTCTCTTTACTCGTTCCGTAATACATCCTCTCATAACTAACATCTTAGTTATTATGCTTGCAAGGCTTATGTGATGTGTATTACCGAGAGGGCCCAGAGATACCTCTCCGACAATCAGAGTGACAAATCCTAATCTCGAAATACGCCAACCCAACATCTACCATTGGAGACACCTGTAGTACTCCTTTATAATCACCCAGTTACGTTGTGACATTTGGTAGTACCCAAAGTGTTCCTCCGGTAAACAGGAGTTGCATAATCTCATAGTTATAGGAACATGTATAAGTTATGAAGAAAGCAATAGCAACATACTAAACGATCGGGTGCTAAGCTAATGGAATGGGTCATGTCAATCAGATCATTCAACTAATGATGTGACCTCGTTAATCAAATAACAACTCTTTGTTCATGGTTAGGAAACATAACCATCTTTGATTAACGAGCTAGTCTAGTAGAGGCATACTAGTGACACTCTGTTGGTCTATGTATTCACACATGTATTATGTTTCCGGTTAATACAATTCTAGCATGAATAATAAACATTTATCATGATATAAGGAAATAAATAATAACTTTATTATTGCCTCTAGGGCATATTTCCTTGACTTCCTCCTCTAATCGGGGAAGCAACCTGCGCTTTGGGTAGCTCTTGGAGGGGCGTTCGAGTATATGCTCTTCGGCCGCAAGGACTTCAGTCCATCTGTCGACTAGCAAATCTCGATCAGCTCTAAGCTGTTGCTGTTTTTTCTTGAGGCTTCTTTCCGTGGCCATAAGCCTGTGTTCAAAACGCTCTTGCTCGACGGGATCCTCTGGCATGAAGAATTTGTCGTCGTCGAGGCTTGCCTTGTCTTCGCAGGGAGGCATATAATTATCGTCCTCGACCTCTCTGTCTGCCACTCTCTCATGAGGGCTGGTTTCTCCATCCTCCTGTGCTAAATCTTACTGGAGGGGGTTTTCTTCGGCGCTTTCCAGAGTATTATTATCTCCCGTGTTGGAATCACCTTGTTTGTTTGGGCGGGATTTTGAGCGGCGCCGCTGACGCCGGCGCTTAGGCTGTTTCTTGGAGGGGTCATCCTCCGTTGTTCTATCGCCATCTCCCTCTTTTGGGGTGTACACCATGTATATGTCATACGATGAGGTGGCTTTCCAGGGCGTAGTAGGTGCTGGTTCTTCATCATCTCCTTCACCGGCGTCCATACCGTCGATGTCTTCAGAGTCGAAGTCGAGCATGTCGGTTAAGTCGTCGACAGTGGCTACAAAGTGGGTGGTGGGTGGGCCTTGAATTTCTTCATCGTCCGTACCCCAACCTTGCTGACCGTAGTCCGGCTAGGGCTCTCCTGATAAAGAGAGAGACTTCAGTGACTTCAAGATATCGCCGAAAGGCGAGTGCTGAAAGATGTCCGCGGCAGTGAACTCCATGATCGGCGCCCAATCGGATTCGATCGGTAGGCGCGCGGAGGGTTCGGAGTCCGGAGAGGAGTTCGGCTCCTTGGAGTCACGAGTCTCGTAGAGTACGGGGCTGGTGCTTGGCTCAATCGCCGTTGGGGTCGCAGCCCCCAAGGTGGCATCCAACCGCCCATCCTCGATCGGCGCAGTTGGCTCCGAATTAAGGGTCGGAGCCGATGCGGGTGCAGCCCCCGGGGCATTGTTCGGCGGCAGAGCTAAATCACGCTCGTCGTGACAGTGCGGCGCGCTCGGCAGTGGCTCGAATCCGTTGAAGATCAAGTCCCCGAAGATGTCAGCCGTGTAGTTTAAACTTCCAAATCTGACCTGACGGCCAGGGGCGTAGCTTTCGATCTGCTCCAGACGGCCAAGCGAATTGGCCCGCAGTGCGAAGCCGCCGAAGACGAAGATCTGTTCGGGGAGGAAGGTCTCACCCTGGACTACATCGCTATCGATGATCATAGGAGCCATCGAGCCTGACGGCGACGACACAGAGGAACTCTCAATGAAAGCACCAATGTTGGTGTCAAAACCGGTGGATCTTGGGTAGGGGGTCCCGAACTGTGCGTCTAGGCCGGATGGTAACAGGAGGCAAGGGACACGAAGTTTTACCCAGGTTCGGGCCCTCTCGATGGAGGTAAAACCCTATGTCCTGCTTGATTAATATTAATGATATGGGTAGTACAAGAGTAGATCTACCATGAGATCGAGGAGGCTAAACCCTAGAAGCTAGCCTATGGTATGATTGTTGATGTGTATGTTGTCCTACGGACTAAAACCCTCCGGTTTATATAGACACCGGATAGGGTTAGGGTTACATAGAGTCGGTTACAATGGTAGGAGATCTGCATATCCGTACCGCCAAGCTTGCCTTCCACGCCAAGGAAAGTCCCTCCCGGACACGGGACGAAGTCTTCAATCTTGTATCTTCATAGTCCCGGAGTCCGGCTGAAGGTATAGTCTGGCCATCCGGACACCCCCTAATCCAGGACTCCCTCATGGCTCTTCAAGGAAACAAGAGCCCAGGCTTGCAATGCGTGATGCTGATGAGGAGCCACCAAGAAACGCTCCAGTGCGTCATTGTGAATGGCCTTCGGAAAATTTATGGATCGAGTGGGAATTAAGGAAGAATTTAACGTGTATTTGCGTAACGCTGATCTTGTGAGCTTCGAGGAAGAGAAGTGCAGCCACTACATTATCTCACTAGTTCCTTTGTGAGGAGGTTTGAATTTTCATCTTCACGTAATTCTCTGACTGTCCTGTTTGATCTTTATGAAAATTCATACACTATGTACTTAGAGGATTTTACCACTGCTTGCAAACTTCCACAATGGGGTAGTATCAGGGATCCTCGCAAATCTGAATTTAGAGATTTTCTTGCTAGTATAACCGTGGGGGAATCTAGAGATATAACACAAGCTACCATAGGGAGCATTCACTTTCCTGCTATACATTATTTTGCTCTCTTCATATGTAGATGCATTAATGGTAAAGATGAGGCATGTCACATGTGTGTCCCTGACCTCAGTATTCTTAGGAGTGCTGTGTTAGGAGACAAATCTTATAATTTGGGAGCCATTGTTGCACGTAGGTTGCATCTTAATAGATTCAATGGAGATTTCTTTGGTGGAATTTATGCAACCCGCATAGCTAATTTTCTTGGTGTAGCCATACACTTATTGCTAGATGTCGGTGCTCATACTTTTTCATTGTATCATCCATCCTAGTTTATTTATCACCGACATTACATTTATTCTCACACACTTATTGCTAGATGTCGGTGCTCATACTTTTTCATTGTATCATCCATGCTAGTTTATTTTTCTTTTTATGCTTTCTTCATGTGTGTTTAATAAACCTTAAGAAAAACCAAAAAAATTAGTTGTAGCTTTTAATTTGTTTACTTTCGATGCATGTACTAGTAATTAAAAAGAAAACCCAAAAAGATTTCATGTTCTTCTTTTGCTTGTTGGGAGCTTTCCCGTGTAAATAGTTTTTTTCTCCCCGAAAGTGAATATATGGAGTTAGGGTTGAGGTCGCTGGAGCATCAGGGGCCCCACGAGGCAGGGGCACGCCCCCACCCTCGTGGATAGGGTGTGGGCCCCCTGACAGTGATGGATGCAAATGACAGAGGTGCTCTCCAATGTTGGGGAACATAGTAATTTCAAAAAATTTCCTACTCACACGCAAGATCATGGTGATGCATAGCAACGAGAGGGGAGAGTGTGTACATGTACCCTGGTAGACCGAAAGCGGAAGAGTGAGCACAACGCGGTTGATGTAGTCGTACGTCTTCACAATCTGACTGATCAAGTATCGAACACACGGTACCTCCGAGTTCTGCACACGTTCAACTCGATGACGTCCCTCTAACTCCGATCCAGCTGAGTGTTGAGGGAGAGTTTCATCAGCACGACGGCGTGGTGACAATGATGATATTCTACCGACGCAGGGCTTCGCCTAAGCACCGCTACGATATAATCGAGGTGGATTATGGTGGAGGGGGGCACCACACACAGCTAAGACATCAAGAGATCAATTGCTGTGTCTATGGGGTGCCCCCCTCCTCCATATATAAAGGGGGAGGAGGAGAGGGCCGGCCAAGGGGGTGGTGCGCCCTAGGAGGGGAAAACCTACTCCAAGTAGGTTTGCCCCTCCCTTTCCTAATCCAAGAAGGAGGGGGAAGGAAGGAGTGGGAGAGGGGAAAGGCAAGGGGGGCGTCGCCCCCCTTTCGTTGTCCTATTCAGACTCAAGGGGAGGGGCGCGCCTCTTGCCCTAGACGGCCCCTCTCTCTCTCCACTAAGGCCCAACAAGGCCCATTAGTTCCCCGGGGGGGTTCCGGTAATCCCCGGTACTGCGATAAATGTCCAAAAACTTCCGGAACCTTTCCGGTGTCCAAACATAGTCATCCAATATATCGATCTTTACGTCCTGACCATTTCGATACTCCTCGTCATGTCCGTGATAACATCCGGGACTCAGAAATACCTTTGTTACGTCAAAACATATAAACTCATAATATAACCGTCATCTAACTTTAAGCATGCAGACCCTACGGGTTCGAGAACTATGTAGACATGACCGAGACATGTCTCCGGTCAATAACCAATAGAGGAACCTGGATGCTCATATTGGCTCCTAAATATTCTACGAAGATATTTATCGGTCAAACTGCATAATAACATACGTTGTTCCCTTTGTCATTGGTATGTTACTTGCCCGAGATTCGATCGTCAGTATCTCAATACCTAGTTCAATCTTGTTACCGGCAAGTCTTTTTACTCGTTCTGTAATATATCATCCCGCAACTAACTCATTAGTTGCATTGCTTGCAAGGCTTATAGTGATGTGCATTACTGAGTGGGCCCAGAGATACCTCTCCGACAATCGGAGTGACAAATCCTAATCTCGAAATACGCCAACCCAACAAGTACCTTTGGAGACATCTGTAGAGCACCTTTATAATCACCCAGTTACGTTGTGACATTTGGTAGCACACGAAGTGTTCCTCCGATAAACGGGAGTTGCATAATCTCATAGTCATAGGAACATGTATAAGTCATGAAGAAAGCAATAGCAACAAACTAAACAATCAAGTGCTAAGCTAACAGAATGGGTCAAGTCAATCACATCATTCTCCTAATGATGTGATCCCGTTAATCCAATGACAACTCTTTGTCTATGGCTAGGAAACATAACCATCTTTGATTAACGAGCTAGTCGAGTAGAGGCATACTAGTGACACTCTATTTGTCTATGTAATCACACATGTATCATGTTTCCGGTTAATACAATTATAGCATGAATAATAAACATTTATCATGATATAAGGAAATAAATAATAACTTTATTATTGCCTCTAGGGCATATTTCCTTCAGTCTCCCACTTGCACTAGAGTCAATAATCTAGATTACATAGTAATGGTTCTAACACCCATGGAGCCTTGGTGCTCATCATGTTTTGCTCGTGGAAGAGGCTTAGTCAATGGGTCTGCAACATTCAGATCCGTATGTATCTCGCAAATCTCTATGTCTCCCACCTAGACTTGATCCCGGATGGAGTTGAAGCATCTCTTGATGTGCTTGGTTCTCTTGTGAAATCTGGATTCCTCTGCCAATGCAATTGCACTAGTATTGTCACAAAAGATTTTCATTGGACCCGATGCACTAGGTATGACACCTAGATCGGATATGAACTCCTTCATCCAGACTCCTTCATTTGCTGCTTCCGAAGTAGCTATGTACTCCGCTTCACATTTAGATCCTGCTACGACGCTTTGTTTAGAACTGCACCAACTAACAGCCCCTCCGTTTAATAAAAACACGTATACGGTTTGCGATTTAGAATTGTTCGGATCAGTGTCAAAGCTTGCATCGATGTAACCATTTACGACGAGTTCTTTGTCACCTCCATAAATGAGAAACATATCCTTCATCCTTTTCAGGTATTTCAGGATGTTCTTGACCGCTATCCAGTGATCCACTCCTGGATTACTTTGGTACCTCCCTGCTAAACTAATAGGAAGGCACACATCAGGTCTGGTACACAACATTGCATACATGATAGAGCCTATGGCTGAAGCATAGGGAACATATTTCATTTTCTCTCTATCTTCTGCAGTGGTCGGGCATTGAGTCTTACTCAACTTCACACCTTGTAACACAGGCAAGAACCCTTTCTTTGCTTGATCCATTTTAAAATTCTTCAAAACTTTGTCAAGGTATGTGCTTTGTGAAAGTCCAATTAAGCGTCTCGATCTATCTCTATAGATCTTGATGCCTAATATATAAGCAGCTTCATCGAGGTCTTTCATTGAAAAACTCTTATTCAAATATCCTTTTATGCTATACAGAAATTCTATATCATTTCCAATCAACAATTCTTACACATATAATATTAGAAATGCTACAGAGCTCCCACTCACTTTCTTGTAAATACAGGCTTCTCCAAAAGTCTGTATAAAACCATATGCCTTGATCACACTATCGAAACGTTTATTCCAACTCCGAGAGGCTTGCACCAGTCCATAAATGGATCGCTGGAGCTTGCACACTTTGTTAGCTCCCTTTGGATCGACAAAACCTTCTGGTTGCATCATATACAACTCTTCTTCTAGAAATCCATTCAGGAATGCAGTTTTGACATCCATTTGCCAAATTTCATAATCATAAAATGCAGCAATTGCTAACATGATTCGGACAGACTTAAGCATTGCTACGGGTGAGAAAGTCTCATCGTAGTCAATCCCTTGGACTTATCGAAAACCTTTTGCAACCAGTCGAGCTTTATAGATAGTAACATTACCGTCAGCGTCAGTCTTCTTCTTGAAGATCCATTTATTTTCAATGGCTTGTCGATCAACAGGCAAGTCAACCAAAGTCCACACTTTGTTCTCATACATGGATCTCATCTCAGATTTCATGGCCTCAAGCCATTTTGCGGAATCTGGGGTCACCATCGCTTCTTCATAGCTCGTAGGTTCGTCATGGTCTAGCAACATAACCTCCAGAACAAGATTAACATACCACTCTGGTGCAGATCTTACTCTGGTTGACCTACGAGGTTCAGTAACAACTTGATCTGAAGTTTCATGATCATCATCATTAACTTCCTCACTAATTGGTGTAGGTGTCACAGGAACCGGTTTCTGTGATGAACTACTTTCCAATAAGGGAGCCGGTACAGTTACCTCATCAAGTTCTACTTTCCTCCCACTCACTTCTTTCGAGAGAAACTCCTCTAGAAAGATTCCAAATTTAGCAACAAAAGTCTTGCCTTCGGATCTGTGATAGAAGGTGTACCCAACAGTCTCTTTTGGGTATCCTATGAAGACACATTTCTCCGATTTGGGTTCGAGCTTATCAGGTTGAAGCTTTTTCACATAAGCATTGCAGCCCCAAACGTTAAGAAACGACAACTTTGGTTTCTTGCCAAACCACAGTTCATAAGGCGTCGTCTCAACGGATTTCGATGGTGCCCTATTTAATGTGAATGCAGCCGTCTCTAAAGATAAGCCCAAAATGATAGCGGTAAATTAGTAAGAGACATCATAGATCGCACCATATCTAGTAAAGTACGATTACGACCTTCGGACACACCATTACGCTGTGGTGTTCCGGGTGGCGTGAGTTGCGAAACTATTCTGCATTGTTTCAAATGAAGACCAAACTTGTAACTCAAATATTCTCCTCCACAATCAGATCATAGAAAACTTTATTTTCTTGTTACGATGATTTTCAACTTCACTCTGAAATTCTTTGAACTTTTCACATGTTTCAGACTTATGTTTCATTAAGTAGATATACCCATACCTGCTTAAATCATCTGTGAAGGTGAGAAAATAATGATACCCGCCGCGAGCCTCAATATTCATCGGACCACACACATCTGTATGTATGATTTCCAACAAATCTGTTGCTCGCTCCATAGTTCCGGAGAACAGCGTTTTAGTCATCTTTCCCATGAGGCACGGTTCGCAAGTACCACGTGATTCATAATCAAGTGGTTCCAAAATTCCATTAGTATGGAGTTTCTTCATGTGCTTTACACCGATATGACCTAAACGGCAGTGCCACAAATAAGTTGGACTATCATTATCAACTCTGCATCTTTTGGCTTCAATATTATGAATATGTGTATCACTGCTATCGAGATTTAACAAAAATAGACCACTCTTTAAGGCTGCATGACCATAAAAGATATTACTCATATAAATAGAACAACCATTATTCTCTGATTTAAATGAATAACCGTCTCGCATCAAACAAGATCCAGATATAATGTTCATGCTCAACGCTGGCACCAAATAACAATTATTCAGGTCTAAAACTAATCCCGAAGGTAGATGTAGAGGTAGCATGCCGACCGCGATCACATCGACTTTGGAACCATTTCCCACGTGCATCGTCACCTCGTAGTTAGCCAATCTTCGCTTAATCCGCAGCCCCTGTTTCGAGTTGCAAATGTTAGAAATAGAACCAGTATCAAATACCCAGGTACTACTGCGAGCATTAGTAAGGTACACATCAATAACATGTATATCACATATACCTTTGTTCACCTTGCCATCCTTCTTATCCGCAAAATACTTGGGGCAATTCCGCTTCTAGTGACCAGTCTGCTTGCAGTAGAAGCACTCAGTCTCAGGCTTAGGTCGAGACTCGGGTCTTGATACGTCTCCGACGTATCTACTTTTCCAAACACTTTTGCTATGGTGTTATTTATGTGCAAAAACAAAAGTTCTCAGAATGACCCGAAACTTCACGGAACATCTATTCGGAAATAATAAAAATCCTTGCAAAATATGAAGACCAGGGGGCCCACCACCTGTCCACGTGGGTGGGGGTCGCGCCCCCTACCTCGTGGGCCCCCTGGAGCTCCTCCGACCTCAACTCCAACTCTATATATTTGGTTTCAGGGAGAAAAAATCAGAGAGAAGAATTCATCGTGTTTTACGAGACGGAGCCGCCTCCAAGCCCTAAAACCTCTCGGGAGGGCTGATCTGGAGTCCGTTCAGGGCTCCAGACAGGGGAATCCGTCGCCATCATCGTCGTCAACCATCCTCCACCACCAATTTCATGATGCTCACCGCCGTGCGTGAGTAATTCCATGGTAGGCTTGCTGGACGGTGATGGGTTGGATGATATCTATCATGTAATCAAGTTAGTTTTGTTAGGGTTTGATCCCTAGTATCCACTATGTTATGAGATTGATGTTGCTATGACTTTGCTATGCTTAGTGCTTGTCACTAGGGCCCGAGTGCCATGATTTTAGATCAGAACCTATTATGTTTTCATCAATATATGTGAGTTCTTGATCCTATCTTGCAAGTCTATAGTCACCTATTATGTGTTATGATCCGTTAACCCGGAAGTGATAATAATCAGGATACTTACCGGTGATGACCGTAGTTTGAGGACTTCATGTATTCACTATGTGTTAATGCTTTGGTCCGGTACTCTATTAAAAGGAGGCCTTAATATCCCTTAATTTCCATTAGGACCCCGCTACCACGGGAGGGTAGGACAAAAGATGTCATGCAAGTTCTTTTCCATAAGCACGTATGGCTATATTCGGAATACATACCAACATTACGTGATGAACTGGAGCTAGTCTGTGTCACCCTATGTTAGGATTGTTACATGATGAACCGCATCCGGCATAATTCTCCATCACCGATCCATTGCCTACGAGCTTTCCATATATTGTTCTTTGCTTATTTACTTTTTCGTTGCTACTGTTACAATCACTACAAAATACCAAAAACATTACTTTTGCTACCGTTACCGCCACTATCATATTACTTTGCTACTAAAATACTTTGCTGCGGATATTAAGTTTCCAGGTGTGGTTGAATTGACAACTCAGCTGCTAATACTTGAGAATATTCTTTGGCTCCCCTTGTGTCGAATCCATAAATTTGGGTTGAATACTCTACCCTCGAAAACTGTTGTGATCCCCTATACTTGTGGGTTATCAGGTTTCTTATCTTGAGCAGCAACTTGTTTGTCGTTCTTCTTGAAGTTCCCCTTCTTCTTCCCTTTGCCTTTTTCTTGAAAATGGTGGTCTTATTGATCATCAACACTTGATGCTCCTTCTTGATTTCTACCTCCGCAGCCTTTAGCATCGCGAAGAGCTCGGGAATTGTCTTATTCATCCCTTGCATATTATAGTTCATCACGAAGCTTTTGTAGCTTGGTGGTAGTGGTTGAAGAACTCTGTCAATGACACTATCAACAGGAAGATTAACTCCCAGTTGAGTCAAGTGATTATGATACCCAGACATTTTGAGTATATGTTCACTGACATAACTATTCTCCTCCATATTGCGGCTATAGAACTTATTGGAGACTTCATATCTCTCAATCCGGGCATTTGCTTGAAATATTAACTTCAATTCCTGGAACATCTCATATGCTCCATGACGTTTAAAACGTCGTTGAAGTCCCGATTGTAAGCCATAAAGCATGTCTCAATGAACTATCGAGTAGTCATCAGCTTTACTCTTCCAAACGTTCTTAATGTTGTCAGCAGCATCTGCAGCAGGTCTGGCACCCAGTGGTGCTTCCAGGACGTAATTCTTATGTGCAGCAATGAGCATAATCCTCAAGTTACGGACCAAGTCCATGTAATTGCTACCATCATATTTCAACTTTGCTTTCTCTAGGAACGCATTAAAATTCAACGGAACAGCATCACGAGCCATCTATCTACAATCAACATAGACAACCAAGAAACTATCAGGTACTAAGTTCATGATAAATTTAAGTTCAATTAATCATATTAATTAAGAACTCTCACTTAGATAGACATCCCTCTAATCCTCTAAGTGATCACGTGATCCAAATCAACTAAACCATGTCCGATCATCACGTGAGATGGAGTAGTTTCAATGGTGAACATCACTATGTTGATCATATCTACTATATGATTCACGCTCGACCTTTCGGTCTTAGTGTTCCGAGGCCATATCTGCTATATGCAAGGCTCGTCAAGTTTAACCTGAGTATTCCGTGTGTGCAACTGTTTTGCACCCGTTGTATTTGAACGTAGAGCCTATCACACCCGATCATCACGTGGTGTCTCAGCACGAAGAACTTTTGCAACGGTGCATACTCAGGGAGAACACTTATATCTTGATAATTTAGTTAGATATCATCTTATAATGCTACCGTCAATCAAAGCAAGATAAGATGCATAAAAGAGAAACATCACATGCAATCAATATAAGTGGTATGATACGGCCATCATCATCTTGTGCTTGTGATCTTCATCTCCGAAGCACCGTCATGATCACCATCGTCACCGGTGAGACACCTTGATCTCCATCATAGCATCGCTATCATCTCGCCAACTTATGCTTCTGTGACTATCGCTACCGCTTGGTGATAAAGTAAAGCATTACAGGGCGATTGCATTGCATACAATAAAGCGACAACCATATGGCTCCTGCCAGTTGCTGATAACTCGGTTACAAAATATGATCATCTCATACAATAAAATATAGCATCATGCCTTGACCATATCACATCACAACATGCCCTGCAAAAACAAGTTAGACATCCTCTACTTTGTTGTTGCAAAGTTTTACGTGGCTGCTACGGGCTGAGCAAGAACCGTTCTTACCTACGCATCAAAACCACAACGATAGTTCGTCAAGTTAGTGTTGTTTTAACCTTCTCAAGGACCGGGCGTAGACACACTTGGTTCAACTAAAGTTGGAGAAACTAACACCCGCCAGCCACCTGTGTGCAAAGCATGTCGGTAGAACCAGTCTCGTGTAAGCATAAGCGTAATGTCGGTCCAGGCCGCTTCATCCAACAATACCGCCGAACCAAAGTATCACATGCTAGTAAGTAGTATGACTTGTATCGCCCACAACTCACTTGTGTTCTACTTGTGCATATGACATCTACGCATAAAACCAGGCTCTGATACCACTGTTGGGGAATGTAGTAATTTCAAAAAAATTCCTACGCACACGCAAGATCATGGTGATGCATAGCAATGAGAGGGGAGAGTGTGTCCACATACTCTCATACACCGAAAGCGGAAGCGTTAGCACAACGCGGTTGATGTAGTTGTACGTCTTCACGATCCGACCGATCAACTACCGAACGCACGGCACCTCCGAGTTCTACACACATTCAACTCAATGACGTCCCTCGAACTCCGATCCAGCCAAGTGTTGAGGGAGAGTTTCTTCAGCACGATGGCGTGGTGGCGATGATGATGTTCTACCGACGCAGGGCTTCGCCTAAGCACCGCTATGATATAATCGAGGTGGATTATGGTGGAGGGGGCACCGCACACGGCTAAGAGATCAAGAGATCAATTGTTGTGTCTATGGAGTGCCCCCTCCTCCGTATATAAAGGGGGGGAGGAGGAGAGGGCCGGCCAAGGGGGTGGCGCGCCCTAGGAGGGGGAAACCTACTCCAAGTAGGTTTGCCCCTCCCTTTCCTAATCCAAGAAGGAGGGGGAAGGAAGGAGTGGGAGAGGGGAAAGGCAAGGGGGCGCGCCTCTTGCCCTGGCCGGCTCCTCTCTCTCTCTCTCTCCACTAAGGCCCAACAAGGTCCATTAGTTCTCAGGGGGAGGGGGGTCCGGTAACCCCCGGTACTCCGATAAATGTCTGAAACCTTCCGGAACTTTTCCGGTGTCCAAACATAATCATCCAATATATTGATCTTTACGTCTCGACCATTTCGAGACTCCTCATCACATCCGTGATCACATCCGGGACTCCGAACTACCTTCGTTACATCAAAACATATAAACTCATAATATAACCGTCATCTAACTTTAAGCGTGCGGACCCTACAGGTTCGAGAACTATGTAGACATGACCGAGACATGTCTCCGGTCAATAACCAATAGCGGAACCTAGATGCTCATATTGGCTCCTACATATTCTACGAAGATCTTTATCGGTTAAACCGCATAACAACATATGTTGTTCCCTTTGTCCTCGGTATGTTACTTGCCCGAGATTCGATCGTCGGTATCTCAATATCTAGTTCAATCTCGTTACCGGCAAGTCTCTTTACTCGTTCCGTAATATATCATCCCGCAACTAACTCATTAGTTGCATTGCTTGCAAGGCTTATAGTGATGTGCATTACCGAGTGTGCCCAGAGATACCTATCCGACAATCGGAGTGACAAATCCTAATCTCGAAATACGCCAACCCAACAAGTACCTTTGGAGACACCTGTAGAGCACCTTTATAATCACCCAGTTTCCT
Source organism: Triticum monococcum (assembly GCA_034509565.1). Classification (NCBI taxonomy): domain Eukaryota; kingdom Viridiplantae; phylum Streptophyta; class Magnoliopsida; order Poales; family Poaceae; genus Triticum; species Triticum monococcum. The sequence continues at coordinate 529,861,359 of CM067846.1, forward strand.
TGTGATGTTTGGTAGCACACAAAGTCTTCCTCCGGTAAACGGGAGTTGCATAATCTCATACTCATAGGAACATGTATAAGTCATGTAGAAAGCAATAGCAACAAACTAAACGATCAAGTGCTAAGCTAATGGAATGGGTCAAGTCAATCACATCATTCTCCTAATGATGTGAACCCGTTAATCAATGACAACTCTTTGTCTATAGCTAGGAAACATAACCATCTTTGATTAACGAGCTCATCAAGGAGGCATACTAGTGACACTCTGTTTGTCTATGTATTCACCCATGTATCATGTTTCCGGTTAATACAATTATAGCATGAAGAATAAACATTTATCATGATATAAGGAAATAAATAATAACTTTATTATTGCCTCTACGGCATATTTCCATCATCCAACTGGTGCTTTTTAATAAGAGGATGATGACTCAACATAAAAGTAAAAGATAGGCCCTTCACAGAGGGAAGCAGGGATTTGTAGAGGTGCCAGAGCTCGGTTTTGAAATAGATATGAATAGTATTTTGAGCGGTATACTTTCATTGTCAATATAACAACCGAGAGATCTCGATATCTTCCATGATACACACATTATAGGCGGTTCCCAAACAGAATGGTAAAGTTTGTACTCCCCCTCCACCAACAAGCATCAATCCATGGCTTGCTCGAAACAACGAGTGCCTCCAACTAACAAGAGTCCCGGCGGAGTTTTATTTGCAGTTATTTTGATTTGATTTGCATAAAGCATGGGACTGGGCATGTTGATTCCTTTCTTTATAACCGACCTTGTGTAACCCTAGATCCTCTCGGTGTCTATATAAACTGGAGGACTTAGTCCGGATGGGAGACACATCATCATTGGCATACAAGCTAGACCTCTAGGGTTTAGCCATTACGATCTCATGGTAGATCAACTCTTGTAATACTCATATTCATCAAGATCAATCAAGCAGGATGTAGGGTATTACCTCCATAGAGAGGGCCCGAACCTGGGTAAAACATTGTGTCCCCTGTCTCCTGTTACCATCGACCTTAGACGCATAGTTCGGGACCCCCTACCCGAGATCTGCCGGTTTTGACACCGACATTGGTGCTTTCATTGAAAGTTCCACTGTGTTGTCGCCAAAAGGTTTGATGGCCCCTTCAATCTTCAATAATGACGCTATCCAAGGAGATACTTTCCTCCTCGGACAAATCTTTGTGTTCGGCGGCTTCGCACTATGGGCCAATTTGTTTGGCCATCTGGAGCAGATCGAAAGCTACACCCCTGGCCATCAGGTCAGATTTGGGAGCTTGAGCTACATTGCGGGCATCCGCGGAGACTTGATCATCGTCGGATTCGAGACCGCGGCTACCACTCCTAGTCACCTCGAGAGACATGGCCTAAATCTGCCATCGGACTGCACCCAGGAGACAACTCCCATTACTGCTCTGGCCTTAGATCCGGAGCAGACTGCGCTATCCAAGGACGGGAAGCTCAACCCCGCCACGGAGGCCACATATTCCCCGGCGTTGGAGCCGCACATAGACTTGATCTCACACGATACCTGTGCCACCGAAACTCCAGACTCGTCTCTAGCCGTAAGTTCCGAACCATGTGAGCCTGCGGATGCCGAACTTGATCATTTATCAATCTTTGAATTCAGCGCCGCAGACATCTTCCAACACTCGCCTTTGGGCGACATGCTAAACTCATTAAAAACCTGTCATTGACGAGGGACTCACAACTGAACTCTATCCGGTCTGAACTAGGGGCTGACGGTGGAGAATTTTTCTTCCCACCCGCCACCCACTTCATACCCACGGTCGAGGATTTGACCGACACACTTGATTACGACTCCGAGGACATCAACGGTATGGACGACGATGCCGGAGAAGAAGAGGCCCAGAACCCGCCGTTCACCGGATGCTGGACGACCACTTCCTCGTATGATGTATACATGGTGGATGCACCAAAGGAGAACAACGGCGATGACAAGGAAGATCCAGCTGAGGATAAACCTTCCGAAATACAATCCAAGCACCAGCGTCAGCGGCGCCACTCTAAGTCACGCCGCAGTAAAGACAACAACACCGGCACAGGAGAAGATAACACTCTAGAAGGTGCCGAAGACAACGAAGATCCCATTGAAACAGCTAATGAAGAAGATGAACAGGAAGATGGGCAGGTTAGCCCTGGTAAACATGCCATGCACGAAGACTCAGAGGATGGAAGTTATGTTCCGCTCTCCGAGGATGAGGTGCGACTCGGCACCGACAATTTCATCTTGCCCGAGGAACCTCTTGAGCAGGAGCACTTCAAGCACCAGCTAATAGCCACTGCAAGCACTACAAAAAAAGGACACATCCGTGACATTTTGGGCCGAACGAATTTTTTTTCTGTCATACATATGACACTTCTATGACGATAATTGTGACAAAACCCGGTATCATCATAGATGTGGCGGGCTCCTACTTCTATGAAAAAAATCATGACAGAAAATGGGCTTTTCATCCCGGGTGGGCCGGAGACGCAGCTGCATGACATTCTTTGGGTCGTCCATGACGGAAAAAACCATGGTAGAAGCAAGGAGAGGAAAATTTCGGGGAGTTCCCGGTTACGGTGGGAGGTCGGGGGCCGAGCGATGCACGTTTCTCTCGTACACGTATGCGTGTGTGTGCGAGGCGTTGGCTCTAACTGAACTCGAGCGAGGCGTTGGGCTCTAACTGAACCCAAGCGATTGCACTGCACGCTACGCGTTACTGAAGCCAAGCGATCGATCGATGGCCGTTAACTGAACCCGGTCGAGCGATTCCTTCGCTACTGCTGCTAACTGAAGCCGGTCGATGCTGCCTATGGGATGAACAGTGAGTGTTGCGGGGGGTTTGGATGAACAGTGAGCGGTGGCGTTGCCTCTAGATGAACAGGACCCCGTGGTGTGGTGGAGGGTTGGATGAACTGTAGACGGTGGAGGGGTGCCCATGGAGGGGTGGTTGAACAGGACCCCGTGGTGTGGAGGGCTGGATGAACAGTAGATGGTGGAGGGGTGGTTGAACAGTAGCCGGTGGAGTAGCGCGCGGTGGAGGCTGGATGAACAGGAGCCCGTGGAGGCTGGAGGAGGTCGACGGTGGAGATGAACAGTATCCCGTGAATCCCATTTTGCGGTACGCCACACCGCTCCCGATGAACAGGACCCCCGTTTCGACCGTAGCGCTCCAACACAAGTCCGTTTCATCCATTTTGCTGTACGCCACACCCCTCCCGATCAACAGGACCCCCATTTCGACCGTAGGAGGTCCGTTTCGTCCATTTTGCGGTACGCCAGACCCCTCCCGATGAACAGGATCCCGTTTCGAACGTGGCCGGTCGAACACAAGGTTGTTTCCTTCGTTGTGCGGTACGCCAGGCCTCGTTTCCATCACCTATTCCATCCAAGCCCTCCCGATGAACACGACCACGCATTCCGTTCTGACCCAGCCAGTTGGCTCCCATGCGTTCCATTGCCTCCCGATGAACACGACACATTCCATTGCCTCCCCATGAACACGACGACGACGCTGTTTCTCCGTTCCGACCCAGCCATGTACACAAGCCCTGGTCGTACGTATGCGCGAGTAGGTGTTCGAGACCCCGCCCGTATGTACACATACGTGGCCGTATTTTCTTTCTTGCACCCTGGCCACTGTACGTACGTGTACATGCTACGTGCGCGCCTCTATTACGACATGTACGCGCCTCCACTACGACACGTGTGCACCTCTACATCCACCAGTATATATGTACGCACACGTTCGCGACCAGAATGACCACGCTACCTACGCTTCGACCAGGTGGGTCCCGACTGTTAGGCACTTCCTTGCCTGCGAAGATGTAGCTGGTGGGTCCCAGCAGTCAGGGGGGTGAATCGTTTTTTTTTGCCCGGACGCACTTCCTTGCATGCGAAGATGTAGCTGGTGGGTCCCAGCAGTCAGGGGGAAACAGTTTTTTCGTGAAATACAATGGCCCGTCCGATGGGTCCCAGCTGTCAGGTGGAGGAATCATTATTTTCCGCGTAATAAGGAGGCACTTCCTTGCTACGGCCGTGGACCCAGCTGTCATCCTCTCCACGTACAGTCCATGTCCGATGGAAATCGTTCCTTGACCAGGTTGACCACGTCGCGCCAAGAGCACCAGGGCGGTGGACGACGGCGAGGCCTAGGAAGGGCACGACGGGGAGCCGGGGAAGATGCGACAGTGGAAGCCCGCACGGAGAGAAGTAAGAGGGTTCACTGGTTCGGTTGTGGTGTGAGGCTGCCGCCGCCGCAGGGCCTGGCCAGCGGTGGGAATAGTAGGGGGCGGTGAGGCCTCCGCGGCAGCACAGCCGGCCACGGGAGGCAGGAGCAAGCGACACGACCGGCGCTTCTTTGGGCGGCTGGAGCAAGAAGACCAGAGGTTGAAGAAGCACTACGGCCATTGGATGGACATCGTACGGTCACTGGAGCTAGAATCGTTCATATTGACTAAAGTTGACAAGGGCCCCCGTCTCAGTCAACTTAGTAGGCCCACAAGTCAGCCTCCCACCATTGTGGGTCCCAGCTAGCAAGGGGAGTATTCATTTTTTTTGTGCGTAATAAGGAGGAACTTCTGGTGGGTCCGAGCTGACAGCGGGGGTTCGTTTTTTTCACGAAATACGCTGGCCCATCCAATGGGTCGCAGCAGTCAGGGGGGAAACATTTTTTCGTGAAATAAGGTGGCCCATCCGGTGGGTCCCTGCTGTCAGGTGGAGGAATAATTATTTTGCGTGTAATAAGGAGGCACTTCCTTGCGGCCGCTTGGACCCAGCTGTCAGCCTCTCCACGTACAGTACTCTTCCGATGGAAGTCGGTTGTTGACCATGTTGACCACGCCGCGCCGAGAGCACCAGGGCGGTGGTCTGGACGACGGCGAGGCCTAGGAAGGGGACGACGCAGAGCCGGGGAAGACGCAGCAGTGGAAGCCCGCGCGGAGTGGAGTACGAGGGTTCATTGGTTCAGCTGCGGTGTGAGGCTGCCGTCACTGCAGAATAACAGGGGTGTGAGTGAGTAGAGGGATGGCCTAGCCAGCGGTGGGAGTAGTACGGGGCGGTGAGGCCTCCGCGGCATCACAGCCGACCATGGGAGGTAGGAGCATGCGACACGCCGGCGCTGCTTTGGGCGGCTGGAGCAAGAAGACCATAGGTTGAAGAAGCACTACGGCCGTTGGATGGACATCGTATGATCACTGCAGCTAGAATCATTTATATTGACTAAGTTTACAAAGCCCTTGGTATGCGTCAACTTAGTAGGCCCACGGCTCGGATTTGGCAGAGAACATATAGCCCATTTGCGTCTTGTAAGAATGTACAACCCATTTTTTTATTCTAATGGAATTAACTACAGCCCATTTACAGTTTGTTAAAAGTACAGCCCAACTTCTAGCTAGGACAACGATTAATAATTTCAAACAACCGCTCAAAACAGAATTCAAAAAAAAATCCCACATTTTGATGGGATCTGAAATATTTTTATCCGAAATTTCTAGTCAGGTTAAATATAATTTTAAAATAAAGTTTTATTACGTTAAAATCCAATAAAATATTGCGCGCACAACAAGTAATGAAATTAGAATTTTCAAATTCCAAAAATAATATATTTTTCAAACTAATTACGTGTTTGGTGCATAGTAACTGTCCAGTTATTATAATTACATCCCATTTATTATTTCTTAAAGTCCATTTTCTTGTGAAGCCTAATGCATACCTCCAAGGAAAGTTTGCAGCCCAACGGGGCGGAGAATAACAAGTTGACCCGGATATTGTGTACAACTATCGACCCAGTTGCATTGCTGATGCTGAAAAAAGGCCTATGTAGTACAGTACAACCTAACATGGTTACTCATCCCACATTCAGCGACGCCGGAAAGGCCCAAACAAGGCTTCTGTACAACTTTTTGAAGTCACTAAGCTCAATTAATAACTTAAGTAAAAAGGTAGATTACAGTGGAACCTAATTAAAAGCTGTCACGAGCAAATAAATAATTCAATGGGTCCCACTTGTGCATGTGCGCGCGTGTGTGTGCGTGTGTGTGTGTGTGTGAGAGAGAGAGAGAGATAGAGAGAGACCCATCGGTCGATGCTCGTAAATACATCTTTCAGCCATATGCATTGATGATGCTCAGTAAAAACATATATAGTTGACACAATCATATAGAACATCATAGCACACTGAACTTGCATACAAAAATTTCACGCAGGCGGCACAATCAGGATGGAAGCAGTGGATCGCTACGGGAAGCGCTATGTTGAAACCAACGAAGTCGTACATAACGATTCATTGTCTTTATCAATCACGGGGAAATATCTTCAATGTTGTGCAAAGAAACTAGACATACAACACAATAAGTTCTGCTAGCACATTAAGTTGACGTACAGCCCTTTCTAAAAAAGTTCAGGTACAAAATTAGAACAGGTCACAATCAAATGTACTGGCATATCAGTGCTTCAACCCCATAGCTCGGATTTAACTAGTATCTGACAAGATTCAGTTGTTACCTCAAATTAGAGCACATCCAGGCAGCCAGCCCTGCTTCTTCTCCCAAAGAAGCAGTGGCCTTCGCCGCGCGATGGAGTAGGCCATGTGCCATCCATCATTCCGAGCAACACGGGGAAAGTCTGACGTTGACTCCTGTAATGGACGTTGTCGACGGACCCTATCACCAGCGGCGGCGGCAGGACTTCGATTGATGGATTGACCACTTCTTCGACATGCACAAACACTCGATACAGGTACATCCCTAACGTGGTCCGCGGCGGCCTTGGTGGCAACGAATAGTACAACCCCGGTTCCTGCACCGGTATCTCAACACCAATCACCTTCGGTATGGTGGACGGATTCTTCATCCATGCCATAACCATCAGAGCCCAGTTGTCTGGAGGAACAGACATACTTACGAGCTCACCTCCAAGGTTGTTGATAGCTCGTTCATGGACTCGCTGTTCCAAGCACGTCGAGGCATGCCGTGGAAGGTAAGCTTTTTAAAAAAAACTCAAGCTCAGAGGGCACCGAGCCCCATCCTGGGTGCCACCGATCAAAGCTCACCAGCGTGCCATCGCAGAACAAACATCGGGAAGATTCGAACACACAACTGCAGTCGAAATTTGTTCGGAACCTGACGAAGAAATCAGCCGGTGGCGGACAGACTTCGACGAGCAAGTCACTTATTTGGATGCCATGCGCAATGCCCAGAGCTTTGACAAGGTCGTCCGACGAGACGGGAGGTTGGTCGCCGTTGATGGTTACCATCTGCACTTTGCCGGCAAACTGGTCGTCAAGCGCCGCCATGCCACTGTTGAGCGACAGCACGCAGCGACCGAAGGCAGGACGGACCTGAGGATCTCCGGCTAGGAGATCCGCGTTGATCGGCGACATGATAGTGCACTTGAGTACAGGGAGTACAGGAGGGGGATTTGGGGGAACTGGAGTAGGAATCGAGATTCCAGAGGTGGGGGAGGGGCGGGAGACTAGGGATGAAAAGGTAGCATGAATTTCGAGCACGCACCAATATGCTCTCGGCGCGCAAGCGCACGAAAACACCGGTGGAGCCCACATGTCGGCCTAAGAGTCCTTATTCTTTCTTTTTTGGAGAGCCCGGCCTTTTTTCAGGATCTTTTGAGAGCCCGGCCTGAGAGTCATAATTGATCTGTTTGGCATTGCGTTACTACTCGACCCATATTCAACGACACCTCACTGGCCCAAACAAGTGTACATCATCGAAAAGACACTGAGCTCAAATTATATAACTTGAAAAAAAGGAGATATACTCCGAACACTAGAGAATGGTGATGCCCTCATTTAGCCCACCAGTAGTTCGAGACAATAAAAAGTTTGAAACAACAATATATACAACATTCAAACACTGACTAGTGACTACTACTAACATAAACAGCAAGACATGATAGTTCATAAGAAGTCTTGCTACTCCACCAAAACGTACCCATATGCACCGCTCAGACTCTCGTGATCCAGACGAGAATGACATTCTAAACAGAAGCAACTATTACATAGTAAGAGTGACATAGACGAGGATGACCAAATGACAGGGAATATGCAAAACAAAAGAAAGAACTACCCATCCAGAACCAGCAGCAAAGACAACAAAGTCATTCGAAGAGATGATCCAACACCATCATAATTTGCAGCCCCGCTTCAGCGACCAGTGATCCGGAGACACCAGTACTCCACCCATTCGATGCAACAGCCCAATTACCTATCAACCTAAAGGCTTGAACCACATCACTGCCTGTCGTAATTGAGACATCCAAGGATCAAAGTTAATCTAGATGCCTTTGTCATTCTCACCTTCTTTTGGTTGCAGGCTGTATCATTGACAATCGGGGGAGTTTGCTCCCGAACTCCTAGGGCTCGCCATGTAGACACAGTTTTCCATAGCAAATAGAGCCTCTCTGCCATCAAGGTCCTTGCCAACGGTGATCTCCTGGTTAATCGGATAATTGAGTCCGAGAAACGGAGAGTGTGAACCAAGGCTGTTTACCTGCCTCCAACTAAAAAAATCCTAAAGGCCCCAACAAGCTGGTATCCTGCTCATAGACGTAACAACCACTGTCCGGATACTCACGTATTACACGGTGCTTGTATACAGTGGGGTTTTTGCAATATAACTTCTCCGGCTCATGTGTCTGAATGATCATCAGTCTTTTGTCGTGGTTTGATCGAGCGAGGAACCAGTTGTGCTTCCCTGTTTTGGCAAAGGTGGTGTGATTACAAAGGGCAGTAATTGTAGGGACACTGCATCATATCAAAAAGGATAGGCACTGTTAATGCAAGAAACATCATTGATCTGTCCCTATTGGATCTGGGAGGAAAATACATGGAAATGTATACTGGGTTCGAAAATATAGAAGTGCCATGCATGGTTATACTCATGTTATCTCGCAATTGATTCTTCACAGGAAACTACCATGTCATGCATGTTATGTAATCATGTTTTGTCCTCACAAACAAATTCTTCAAGGTAACTAACAGACCATGCATTGTTATATACTCGTGTTCTATGGGCAAAAATTTTGTGAGGATATTATTCTAGCCATTGATTGTTGAAGGGCGAATATAGGTATGTACACATGGTAAGCATTGCAGGATTTCACTACTTCCAAATATAGAGTTCTCCATATGCACATTTACTTCCCTAATGTATGGTTAGATGAGACCAACAGTGTGGTGCATGTTTCTACATCATGAAAATGAGGAAACAAACATGGCCATTGATACACACTCATATTTAGTAGTAGTATATAGATTACTGCAAAATAAGGATAATATACATATATTCCTAACCGTTTGATTATTCAGGGTACAAATTGGCTGTAATGACATAGTCACAATCGCATGAATTAACTCATTCCAAATATAGCTGATTTACGGCGTCTCTAATACATTGCCATAGTTCTACTCAAATTCTGCTCAAATAGGGATATGCCAATCATCACAAAATTTTCAAACAGTGTCATGGTGTCATCATTAACATGAGAGGGAAACAACTTACATGCACCGTCCCAGCAATACGTGGTGCCATCTGCTTTGTCGATCGCGTAGATGATGCCATTGTGTTCAATAGCATCACAGAAGTGTGTATCAGCTTCGATGATGATCCACTGCGAGCCGAGTTGTCTCCAGCTAAAGATGGCACCGACGTAAAGATAGGCGAGTCCGCGGTCGAACAAGGCAATTAGCTTGAAGTCTGTGTAATTCGCATGTCGTGTGGGCACTTGGCAGATTACAATCTTCTGCAAACCAACATCTGTCCAACTGACGTAGTAATCTAGATGACTTAGACCATGATGGTAATACTCTATATAATCCAACGGAGGACGGATAATCTCATGGGAGGTCTGGAAGTTCACGAGCACCAACTTTTTACCGTCTTCTCTGAAGGCAGCCATCCAGTGGGAGTTCATGCCAACCAAGTACATACCTACCAAGAAGTTTAAGGCGATGGTGATCGGATCGATGTCGAGGCAAATGATGTATGGTGACCCACTACATACCTGCAAAGAAGTTTCAACTAATGGAGATCGGATTGAAGTCGAGGGGCATCATGCATGCCTCCGTATCATGGTGAGCCAATCTCGTAAGACCAGATAGTGGCAAGCAGGGTGTCTTGAAAAGCTTAGGTCTCACTTCGACGATGGCTCCAATCGAGCATGCAGCCAGCCGCAGGGCGCTCAACATATCCATACACGAACAACAGAGGTCGAGGATGTCACTGGGGAGATTGCTCCAATCGCGGCTCATATGCATGCTGCGCGGTTCGCGTGCGGCCATGGTGGAGTTTTGAAGGGGGCTTGATTTACAGGGGAGAAGGATGTCGGTGCTGGAGCGGCTAGCGAGGGAATAGTGGTACTGGGGAGGCGAGTGAGGCGACGGTACACGGGGGCACAGTGAGATGGAGACGGAGAAGGTGATGGAGATGGAGACGGAGAGGGTGATGGAGATGGAGTGGTGCTATGGGAGCGGAGAGGGAGATGAGGCGAGGCGCCAATGTGCTGTAAAGCGGCGGTGACAGACTGCAAAGTGCACAGGGTGAGGCTGACTTTGGTAACCCGAACACACCGCCTGGACTAGTGTCAGGCGCAAGGTGTTGTCACTTCACTGTGAGGTCCGGATGAATAGTATTTTGACAATCAAGTGTACCACTGTTGTACTACTACTACTACTACTACTACTACTACTACTACTACTACTACTACTACTACTAGTAGTAGGAACATGAGTACTCCAGTATTGTATAGCGGAAATAGGTCTCCCGTGCTAGCATGCCTGTTCACTTCATCGTTCAGGTATCATCCATATTGCGAGCAGAACCAAATTCTTGTGCATGCCCAATCAACGCCCTGCCGTGATGCATGCAGTGGTCGTTCTGGTGCATCAAGGACGACATGGAGATCGTTCCACACTTGAGAAGAGGAAAAATGGAAAGGTAGAACGCGACAGTAGAGGAAGAGAACGCTGGCTAACGAGGCTGGGAGGGGATCGAGCAGGAAGTTGATGCTCCACGCCTAAAGGTTTTGGGAAAACCTGATTTTCATAAGGTGACTTATACTCACCTAAACGGAGGGAGTATTCCTTAACCAGAGAATGTTGTGTCTCCCACTCATGCGCTCAAAAAAACTATGACACATTTTTTTATCTGTTTGCATGCATAGGTCCCACCTATCAGGAAGGATGGGCACATACACAAACAGGTACGACTCATCAGTCTACCCACATAGCCTTTTCTTTTAGTCTACCTAGCCGTCTAATCAACTGCATGCACGCCACTTCTCCCATTTACTTCTCCATCAGGAACCGATTCTCCTCGGCTTCTTCACCTCCCCTTCGTCTTCATTTGCATCCAAACCCCGTACATATGCAAGCCAATCTCCACTCGCACCGAGCCTAACCTGTGAAACAGTGGCAGGGGGAGAATTAGGAAATGGACACAGAAGTAGTCTTTAGAATTCATTTACTACATGATCAAACTCATCTTACTTGCTCATCGGAGGAAATCCGAGTGCCCCTCAACGTCAACATCTCAAGGGGCGTCAACTAGCAACTATGTCCACGCCGCGCTGGAGAGACCCCCAAGGAAACATCCTCATGCGTTCCACGGAACATCAAGATGCATTTGTATGAGTAGTTTATCTTGTGAGAGAAAAGGATGAACGAGAGAAGGCCTCTAGAGATAGAGATGGACACTACTACTACCAATGTGCTGGCCCGTGCGTTGCAATGGATCCAAAGTAGTAGAATAATACTTGTTCATGTGCTTGAAATATAAACACTCTAGTTTTGATATACATGTGTCAACAGACATGACAGCTTGTCCATGGAAGCTGAACCATGGCGACCATCACATTTCTTGTTTCTACCACTGCCACACCCACATGCGATTCCTACGACACCGCTCCAACCCATGGCACGACGTCCCCCGACGTGGACATGGGTCCTCTGACATGGCTATCACTGCCTTGCCCTGCCTTTCCTTCGCTGACAGGTGGGACCCATGCTTATGGGTCCCACATGTCAATGACAGAATGGTAGGATTGTTCGCGTCAAGGGATCCTCATCCCCCCGACATGCCCCTCATCCCTCTCGGCCCCACCGCTCCTCTGCGTTTGTGTGCATGACATGCGGGCCAGCTGAACTGTGGCGACCATCAACTTTCTACCACAGACACACCCGATTGGACGCGGTTTGCCTGCTCCACTGCTGTGCTCCGATCCATACTCCCGCACCATCGAATTTTCATCCAGCGGCCGTGACACATTTCGTCCCGGGCATCAATCCTCAGCTGGAGTACTTATGTACTCCCTCCGGTCCTTTTTACTCTGCACATTGGATTTTCCGAAAGTCAAACTTTGCTAAGTTTGACCAAATTTATATTAGAAATTATTAGCATCTATAATATCTAATAAATATAATACGAAAATATATTCCAAGATGAATATAATGATATAGGTGTTGTTATGTGAATGTCTATAATTTTTTATATAAACTTGGTCAAAGTTGGATGAGAATGACTTCGGACAAACCTAATATGCAGAGTAAAAAGGACCGGAGGGAGTACTACAGGTAGTACCCGCCGGTGTGGCCATCTACGCCTCGTAACGCCCCGACGCCCAGCTGTGGCACCCTCGCCATGGCCACGCCACCACCGGCCGGTTCATCTCGAACGAGTGAGTTGCGAACCATGCCACCACCATGAGAATGACATGTGGTCCAGCCGCATTTAAGGTCCGCATGTCATTGACTCATAGGTCGGGCACTAAGCCATTGAAGTTCGGTCACGTGGGCCCCGAGAGGGAAATGTAACTCCCGCGGCAGGCCTTGTGGTGCTCCTGCAGTACAGCTCGTGCCAAAACTGGAATTTGTTTCTTACTACTACCAACTAGTACTAGTAAGGTACACATGCATTGCACGCATGAGATTCTGGTGGTTTGTGCATTATGCTTCTACATGTGGAGCTTTCTAGATTCTAACATGTGGCAAAATCAGGTGGAATGTTAGGTTAGGCAAGTTTGATTAACTTAGGTCAGTGTTTGGTTCAAGCCACACCTTAGGCAAGCCACACTAAGGCCCCAAATGACATACACACAAAAAATGTGGGAAGATTCCCTTAGGCTTGCCAACTTGTTTCTCTCGTTTTGAAGAACTAATAACTTTGCCTAAGCTTAGTGGTGGCAAAGTTAGTCATGAATTAAGTTCAACAATGGAGTCTTCTAGATTATACATGTGGCAGAATCTGGTGCATGATATCCAACGGCCAGTAGTGCATGGATTTGCCATCTTTGTACCGTCGGATTGGCTTCATCCAACGACCAACTTTCAAAGTTTTTCACACACTATATAGGGGGTATAGATATAGATGTGCCGGTCTGTTGCAATGGATCCAAAGTATATATATCTATTTAGTGGAGTGCACTCTAAACACATTATCTATTTATTTTTCTCTAACCTTCCGTAGCCATGCAACCAAGCCACATAAGCTTCATGGGTGCCCCCCACATCATATTATTCATACTACGTTGATTGAAAAAAAGATAAATCACCCAAAACAAGATCTTCCCATTTTTTGTTCCTACGATGTTGTGCCGTGCACGTACCTACTAGTTGTATAGTGGTAGTACTAGTAATATAGTATTAGGAGTACAAACTTGGTACTGGTAGGAGTAGTACTATACGGAATGCACCTACTCTATCAACGAGCCCCGTCTAACACCAAATTTCTTGGCTTCCGTGCTATAGCTAGATCTTCCCCTCATTTCTGTTTTCCAACCCAGCGACGGGCGGGGTGTCGGTTTGCTCAACGGCGGTCCCACATGAAAGTGAAAATGCTAGGCAGCACGCCTTCCCTAAGCTATGTGGCGTGCCGGGCGGGCCGTGTTGTACTCCCGATTCCCGGGCGTGTGGGGGTGCGACGCGAACACGGCAGACCTTTTCCTTTTACCAGCATGTGCCCATGCGTTGCGACGGATCCAAAGTAGTAGAATAGTAGTATTTGTTCACAAACTTGAAAGAAATCACTATTGTTTTGATATACTCCTAATATATTACTCCCTCCGTACCTAAATATTTGTCTTTTTCAAGATTTCAAATGGACTATCACATACGGATTATATAGACATATTCTAGTGTTTCTAGCAAGATGCCCGCGCGTTGCACGAAGTTGATGGAAAAGGTAAGAACAATCTATAAATTGATGGATGGAGTACTAGTTACGGTGATGCATATAATTAAGCAAAGGGATCACACATGTCGGTATTGACTGGAACGAGAATACAACAGCACAATAAGAATTAAGGCCACGATGATGCGATCACAGTGGTGGTTACAGAAGGCAAGAAGAAAGATGGATCCACGAACGTACGTCCTCCTCCTCCTCAACTTAGTGCGCCGGGCCACCGACCGGCGGCTAAGGAGTGGCAGCTTTTGTGGCGAGATCGAGGTGCTTCTCAGCAAAGGCATCCAATGCTTCCGGCCCGTTGAGGAAGGCCAACATCGTAGCGTCCTCACTGGCCTTGTACATACCTATGTACACGATTTCCTCGTACATGTGGGTGTGTAGGTCGACGAATTCTTGCAGGACGAGGCGCCTCGCAGCGAGTGCGACCTCCAGGTGGACATTCTTCGTGGCGTCGGCAGGCAGTCGCAGGGCCACCAATGCTTGAAAGAGGTTCCGGCCATGGAGACCGATTAGGGTGGCAGACAATGAGGAGCCCAGGCGCGCGGGCTGGAGGAGTACGGCGATGTCATCCACGAGCTTCTTGAGGACGGTGAACTTGTTGCTGGTGGCAACGATCATCTGGTCCAACTGAGAGTCATAGTTGGCGTCGAAGGCGGCCATCCACCAGCCGGTCTCCAACACCATCTGGAGATGATCCTCGGCGCCATGCCGCAGGCCGGCATTGTGGACCATCTGGCGCAGCCGCTGGCCGCTCACGATCTTCGCGGCCATGTGTCTGGAGTGAGCTCTTTTGCGCTTAGTGTAGGTGCTTAGGCAAATGCTTAGGTGCGTACGATGTGGTAGATGCATTGGAATGGAGGGGCGCCTTTATATGAGGGCAATGAGGGCAAACTGCGTTGCATTCACATCGTGCAGCCTCTTTTCCCAGACCTCCTCCCATTACTTCCCTCATGCATTAATTGAAGGAGGATGCATTGGCCGTTCAACATATCGGGAACCGCTACTCCCTCCCTCGTCTGCATTAATGCCGTATCGGGAACTGCGCCGCCCACTGTCAAATCGAATACTCCCTCCGTCTAGGTGAGTATTAAGTCATCTTACGAAAACCAAATAGTAAACACATAGGCGTGGTGCATTAACTCTCACATAGTTTCTTATTTTTTGACATAAATAGAGGAATCAACCAAGAAGAGATGTGGGGCTTGTATGCTTTTAATGACTTGAGACTATCAAACATGACATGCAGTGGTCAGTTTGTTGCACAAGAACAAATACAACCCACATCAGCACACATGCATCTTATATAGCATCACATCCAATGGCTATAAAAGATGAATGAGACCAAATTATATCTCATCTAGATGAGTTCTAGAAAAACTGTATTAATAATACTTAGTACTCCTGCGCCATGTATCATATATTAGTATCATGTAGTACTTTATTTATTTATGAGGTATCCAGATGGCACTGCACCACCAAGAAAAGAGGGTAACATCAAAATTATGGACTACTTTTTTGAGTATGTTGGTAAGGTCCGGTCATAGTCACTTGTTGAAATCTCTAAAAAGACAAATACTCCCTCCGTCCGGAAATACTTGTCATCAAAATGGATAAAAGGAAATGTATCTAGGTGTATTTTAGTTTTAGATACATCAATTTTTATCCGTTTTGATGACAAGTATTTTCGGACGTAGGGAGTAGAAAACAGAGTTGGTGATGATGTTGTGCGTGCCATCCTGCAATATAGGCCGTCGGATTTATATCTAACGGATAGGAAAGACACTGTGGCAATTTTGCAAAAATATACCCACACGTCTCTCTACGTTCGCAAATAAGGCCTTCCCTCGTTCAACCTTTTCTCTCACAAGATAAACTACTCATACAAATGCATCTTGATGTTCCATGCAACGCACAGGCAGCTAGCCTATTTCTTTTAAAATAGTTGCTGCGATAATTGGGTTGAAGTGATATATTTTATGTCTGCCCTGAATGATTTCAGATTCATTAGTAGTAACAAAGAAAAGGTTGCCTTGTTAATTAATAGAAAACAAGGTGAAAACTATCACATGAGGCCGGTAAAAACAAGGCACACTGGGTTCAGCGTCATCGTCACTACAGCTGTGCGCACGCGAGAAGTCTACATATCGAGGGGGCTACCGAGCGAGGCACCGAGACACAATGTTTGAGAGAGAACCCAATTGACAGATTATGATCAGATCGAGTTGTCACCCTTCTGCTGTCATTGTTGGGGGTGGGGGGAGGGAAAGAAAGACGTATCGAGAGTGTGCACGGTAGGCACAGAGGCACAACTAGCGAGTGTGTGTGTGTGTGTTTGAAAGAGGAGTAGATAGATTATTATCAAGATCGATGTGCCACCCTACTCCTTCGGTGCCGGGTAGTGTGTGTGTGTGTGTATGTTTGAGGTATGTTTGAGAGAGAAGCCAGTCGATAGATTAGTATCAAGATCAAGGTGTCACCCTACTCCTTCGGTGTTGGGAAGTGTGGGTGTGGGGGGGGGCAGTGACACTCACATATCTCTACTCTTATAAAAACAGAGTTGGTGATGATGGTGTTCTTGCCATCCTGCAATATAGGCCATCTGATTTATATCCGACGGACAGGAAGGAAACTATGGCAATTTTGCAAAAAGATACCCACACCCCTCTCTGCGTTTGCAAATAAGGCATTCCCTCGTGCATCCTTTTCTCCCACAAGATAAACTTCTCATACAAATGCATCTTGATGTTACATGCAACGCATGGGCATCTTGCTAGTAGGGAGAAGGAGTTTGTGTGACACATATCTAGCTATATTAAGGGATAGGTAGATAGCATATGTGTGAGAGTCATTATTATACTTTGAGACATTAGTGGTTGTGGGTGGGCAGAATTAAAGGGGTGGGCGTGTTAGACATAGAGAGCGTGTGTGTTTCTGTGTGAGACACTTGTAGGAAGGGGTAGAAAGACGAATTTAACCCTAACGGAGGGAGAGAAATACATGAAGTGCACGTGTGTGATTCTGATGCCCACAGGGAAATGAGATATGTATGCGTGTGAGAGAGATTGCACAATTCATTCACGTATCACTATCTAGCGATCGTGGATGTGCATCGCTTGAACATAAGTCAATATCTACTTCGTATCGTGGCCAAAGGTACAATATCGTTTCAACGCTATAAAGATTGGACACTCACATATCACATTTTTTCTATTTAAATAAACCTTTTCAGTTGTGCATGCCAAAGTTACAGTGATGTTTCTTCAAACAACCAATGTAGCTATCATGTACATGCACCATTGTTACTCTTGCATTCAAATTCATCAGTCTTAGATGATTTAAGTTTCTATTTTGAAGTAATATATGTAATATTCATATATGAATTCAACGGGTACGCAATTTATAAAATGGAGGCTATGTAATCATATGAGGTAACACTTTTAAGTAGCTGACTACAATATCCATTTCTTTTTGTGCGCCTCTACACTAACACATCAATGCATTATGTTTAAAGTAAATAACCAATGGCACTAAATTATCTATTTACACGAGAAATACATAGGCTGAGCGTTTGATCCCTTTTTGTGAACGCGCCACTACACCCGTATGATTGGTCGCGCCCGTGTAAACATCCAAGTTATCGGCGCATCATCCCGAGTTGTTGTCTTTTTTCTGGGGTGGACTTCACACCAGTTATTAACTGCTGACGCGTGCCCCGGGTACACAGTCTAGCATGACCTTCCCACTAGCATGGTCCAAAATTAGTTGAAACTGGATACGAACGATCCCGCGGGCGGCAAAATCTCCCGCCTCCTTCTAAAATTTCCGCCACCTTAGTCTTTAGCATGCGAAATCCCCCTTTTGTCCTTGGTGCACGGAGACCAACAGTTACAATACCGCCCTCATCTACATGATAGGTCGGGGCTGCTTTGGTAACTTCCAGTTCCCCCACTACACGGCACCCCCATTTCCTCTCCCCCTCCCAAAAAAACGACTAACTCCATAGCACCAGAGCATCTTACATCACGCCGTCCGTACTTCATCGCCCTTTCTCCCCTCCCCTCTCGAAATCCTAGACTGCTCATCCACCGGCGTACCATAGCCCATTCACTGCCAGCGGCGTCCACCTCGCCGGATCTGCTTCTCCGGCCGCATCTACCCCTCCCACCTCCCCTAGAAACAAGTAGACTGCTCATCCACCACTGTACAAAAACACATTCAGTGTCGTCCTTGTCCACGGCGCCGGATCTGCTTTGCCGGTACTCTCGTCAACCGCCGCGCATCTGCAGCGGCTCATTCATACTCCCCACCGGAGACGCTTCGTCCACACCCCCCGGAGCCGCCCCACCGACGCCCGCGTCGACGGCCTCTGATCCTCTTTGCCGACACCTTCCTCAACCCTACCAGAGCCACTTCGCCGACACCTTCCTCAACCCTACCGGAGCCGCTTCGCTGACACCATCGTCAACCCTACTGGAGTAGCTTCGCCTATACCTGTGATAGCCTGGCTTATTAGGGATGATAGACTACTCATATCAATAAAGAATTCCTTCTTTTCTGGGAGCCCATTCAGACAGAACTCCAAAGTTAAGCGTGCTCAGCTTGGAGTAGTGTCAGGATGGGTGACCGGCCGGAAAGTTGCTCCCGGGTGCGCATGAGTGAGGACAAAGTGCGCAGAAAAGACTAGTATTGATCTGTGGGGCCAGTCTAGATCCCGCTAGGAGTAACGACCACCGGTGGGTGTGTCCGGGGCGTTACAAGTTGGTATCAAAGACGACCCTCGCGGTTACACGGATGGTTGCGGACAGGTGTGGTCATGTTGTTCATGACGTTTGTGACCCGTCGTGGCACCCGGCATGGCACATGTACCGGACTAGAAGCACAGACGTTTGTGCCAAGAGGGAACGTTCCTGTGGCCCGACGAGGACGTCGGTTCCTCTGAGTGGGGGTGTATGTGATAGCCTGGCTTATTAGGGATGATAGACTACTCATATCAATAAGGAATTCCTTCTTTTCTGGGAGCCCATTCAGACAGAACTCCAAAGTTAAGCGTGCTCAGCTTGGAGTAGTGTCAGGATGGGTGACCGGCCGGGAAGTTGCTCCCGGGTGCGCATGAGTGAGGACAAAGTGCGCAGAAAAGACTAGTATTGATCTGTGGGGCCAGTCTAGATCCCGCTAGGAGTAACGACCACCGGCGGGTGTGTCCGGGGCGTTACAATACCATTCTCAACCCTACCGGGGCTGCTTTGCCAACTCACAAGTCCATGGCCTTAGATCCGCTTCCTCGCACCCTCATCCAACCTACCAGAGCAGCTTCTGACGCCCCGTCCACGGCCGTAGATCCGCATCGTCGACACCACCCTTAACCCAACCACCAGAGCAGGTTCTGACGCCCCGTCCATGGCCGCAGATCCGCATCGTCGACACCATCCTTAACCCAACCACCGGAGCAGCTTCTGACGCCCCGTCCACGGCCGCAGATCCGCGTCGTCAACACCATCCTTAACCCAACCACTGGAGGAGCTTCACCTATGCCCTTGTCCACGGCCACAGATCCGTTTCGCCCACACCGTAGTCCACCCTACTGGAGCCGCTCCAAAACACCCTACTCGACGGTTCTAGATCTCCTTACCGAACCCCAGCAGTCAGCGCAGCGTCATCACCCTCGACGTTTCGAACCTGATTCCCACCGTCTGGGGAGATGCCAAGCACCTGCCATGGCCTAGGTACTTGTCACCTTTAAACCCGTCCAGCATCACCTGCCCGATGTACTTCAAATATACTAACTGGTCAATGTTACCTGTTATGCAGCTGGAAAAAACTACAAGGACGATGTTTCTTCTGGATCTAACAGCTTGGCCAACCAAGATCCTGGACCGAGGCATTGCTATGATCTTGTAAGCGCGTCTCTCTCTCTTGTATTGTTCTGTGCCTGCCAGCGTGCTTTGCTAGGATTTTCAACCAGTAATCACTATGCGCAGACAATGATTTCTACTACTGGCTGCTAAATTCGATATGTAGATGTCATACATGATACTACCTCGTACCTCCGTTCCTAAATATAAGTCTTTCTAGAGATTCCACTATAGGCTACATACGGAGCAAAATGAGCGAATCTACACTCGAAAATGCATCTATATACATCTGTATGTGGTCCATACTGGAATCTCTACAAAGACATATATTTAGGAACAGGGGCAGTACATTACACAAAATCATAGATGGCATGTAGGAATTCCAGTGCACTACATTAGGCTCCCTTAGAGTGCCTGCTAGTCCGGCATACAGAGTCATGGCTAGTTTATGGTACACACACAATCGTTAATTGGTGGTTTAAATATGCGCAAGGGATATGCAATGTTGTATCAT
Source organism: Triticum monococcum (assembly GCA_034509565.1). Lineage (NCBI taxonomy): Eukaryota > Viridiplantae > Streptophyta > Magnoliopsida > Poales > Poaceae > Triticum > Triticum monococcum. The sequence continues at coordinate 529,881,943 of CM067846.1, forward strand.
GTAGAGATGTCTGAAATTAGCCGTGTCAACTTGTAGATAGGGTTACACAATGAAAAAGTACAAGATGTATGTGGCAATTTTGTGGAACATCGCAAAAAAAGGAGAGGCAGCGGTGAGCCTATACAGTGTGCTATGGTATGTCACTCCTCCATTGCAATCATCGTGACATGTTATTTGTATGCCAGTTCTATTAGCCAAGTTTCTTAGGGACAGTTATTACGAGTTATCCTAAGAAAATAAGCACCTGTAAATATAAGCTCCATGTAATAAGCCAACCGGTTCTTTTCATCGCGTTTTCGGCTTATCTTTGGTATGATCAGTGGAAAGTCTAGATTGCATTTTTTTTCATTTTGCTGCCCATATGGAAATTAATTGGACTTGCAAACATCACAAATTGAACCCAGTGCAGTAATTAATATGATAGGAAAATAGACCGTCACTATTTTCTCAAAATGCAAATACAAAGATACCATCTACTTGGCACAATCTACTTTGGTTAATGTTTTCCATAGAGATCCCATTGCCTAATTTAAACGAAGAACGCATGACCCACATTTAAATGAAGAACAATTATTTATTGAAATTCAATGGTCCAAGTGGCTGGTTATTATCGTATAGCAGCACCACCTGAAAGCATCATATAGTAGCAGCAGCAGCTCATAGCAACTCATCATACAGCAGCAGCAGTCTGCAATTCATCATATACCAGCAACAGCTCATAGCAATTCATCATATAGCAGCAGCAGGAGCAGCTCATAGCAATTCATCATATAGCAGCAGCAGGAGTAGCTCATAGCAATTCATCATATAGCAGCAGCAGGAGCAGCTTGTAGCAACTCATCATATAGCAGCAGTAGCAGCTCATAGCAATTTATCATATAGCAGTAGCAGTAGCAGCTCATAGCAACTCATCATACAACAGCAGCAACTCATAGTAATTCATCATATAGCAGCAGTAGGAGCAGCTCATAGCAATGCATCATATAGCAGCAGCAGAAGCATCTCATAGAAATTCATCGTATAGTGGACCAGAATGAAAATTTGGCAAAAAAATCAGAGGAGATCCTCACCTTGTTGGATGAGCTCATCCTTCAACAGCACCTCAAGGCCATGGCCTGGGAGGAGGGGAGGGGGAATAAGGTTCCTTCTGCCATAGTGTGGCATCAGCCGTAGTTGTGTAGCGCCTGCCGGAGTAGTGCGTTGGACGAACCACAGTGGAGCAGCTGCTGGAGACCATGAGAATGAGGGGCGGCGCCAGATGGAGGAGCAGCCAGGGAGATTTGCCCCTACCCGCCGACCATGTAGCCTAGCTGGACATAGCATCGTCGAGGACCAGGCTAGATGGGACCAGTGGCAATGGCTCACTGGAGGAACCCTAGTGCTGCAGGCAGGGGATCGAGGTAGAGGGAAAGGGGAGAGGAGATGCAAGCGGGCAGGGCAATGAATGCCTGCGTGTTTATTTTTACTTGAGGGTCAAGTGTGACACGGGCGTCAGCAGTTGGATTTTGAGTGTAATATAGGCAGACAACACAGTCATTTCACTATTCCCCTTCCCTTCAATTTTTAGTGAGGTTCTACCTGAAACACCCCCCCCCCCTCCAAAGAGAAATTAGTTAAGCCCAAGCCCATAACTCAAAAATGACTTCCTTATATCTTTTATGGATTATTTTGACAATATGCCCTGAAAAGGCAGAATCGAACTGGCCAGCCCTTAACCTGCAATTTAATTGTGCGTGCAATGATGAATCACTCCTGCCTACTATATGTACATTTAGGCATCATCATACATGGCATAATCTAATACATTTGCATTTCATTGTAGAATCTGGAATATGCAATGTTTATGCTAGTTCATACGTTGCACACGATGTTTAAATGCCCCTTAAATCTGGTCAGTCAAGTGATGGTCTTTAAGCCTCCTTCTTTGCTTCTTTTCTTGATATGTAAGATTTGCTCACACATCTGTTCAATTGCTTGTCTGCATCAGCCAGCCATACTAGGACTATTTGCTTTGATTACTTGCTGTTCTTGACCTAACACTCTAACAGATCTTGTCAACAATTTAAAGACTAAGGGCTGCTGTAGTGGGGCCTTGTCTAACTCATAGGTGACATAAAGGTTTGGCTGTACACTACAGTAGGCTCTCCAAGAGTACCTGGAGATCCAGTTCGAAGGTATGCCTAGTATTTATATAGTGCAAACATCTTAAATGCTCATTTCATTGTGTCCAAGTGCAAGAGATGCGGCATGTTTCATTATGTGGTGCTGTTTTGTTATAATCTCATTCTTTTGTGTTCACAGACTGGAAAGTATGCATATTTATCTTCCAAGGAGACGAGTAACTAGTTTGTGTCACCTTGCAAAGGGGGTGCAATGAAGATAAGATTGAGCATTTCCAAGTACAAGATGTTAGGAAGGAGCCTTGCAAGAGAAGTAGGAGCTGCGTTGAGCCTCTTCAACCTGCTAAGGTAAGTCACTGTATGCAACTCAACAGTTCAATTCCTTGTTTGTTTCAGGCATAGTTAATTTTCTATTTTCAATTGCTTTATTTGTCCTTAGTTAATGAGATGCCCAAATAATCATGCCTGATGTTCGGTACTTGTATCACTATTAGTTGACATAATTAAAGGCCTTACCATTTAATTACTCTTCCGAAGTGTGCCTGAAGCTTTGAAGTCTATTAACCAACTATTATTGCATGAGGCTCACAATCTAGTTTATACTACGCTAATGATTGCATAGTTTTGCCTGCTGTAGTATGTTTGTATGAAACCCTCTGCTGTTCATTATGCTCCCTAAGACTTTAATTGAGGCACAGAATGGCTAACTGCTTGCTTACTTATACGCAACATGCTGTCTAAATTTGTAACTTGTCTGTGTTTTCGACTGGGCCCCAACATCATGCTCCTCTGGTGAGCTAAGAGGGATTTCTGTATGCAGGTTGCACAGAATATCTTTTTTATAATTTTTAAAATATCACCTGCTTATGCTTCATGACGTGTAACATTTTTTTTGAAAGTGACGTGTAACATTATTGTTAGTCCTGTTTTCCATGTAGTACAAAATAGTGTCTTGTTCACTTCACTGTTGTAACTATATTTTTGCCCTAGTCATGTGTACTTACAGAAACATTTCAGGATGAAGTGACATCAACACAAAGATCTGCAAGCAGTGCGGCATGGCCGTTACCGAATGATTATGGATTGGAATTGGAATGTGCTGATGTTCTTGAGCATCAACTAGAGGTGGCAAGACAACGTGTACATGATTGTCAACGTATAATCAACAAGTTGAGACTGGACATGCAGGTATTAGATGCAGGCGTCAAAAAAATGAAACAAGACACTGAGATAACCATGAAGGAATTGGAGATTTTGCAGACTGAAATTTGTGCTATCTGAATCCGACCAATCCTATTTTCTGAAGAGATTATAGTTCAAATGGAGTTAAGTTGCTGCGCGTCCATGATGTATGAGTTGTATTTGCCTAGTGTATGTAATTTGATGTTTGTGTATGCTTTATTATCACCTGTGCCGAACCATAATGCCCAGTGGGTATAATCGGCTATAATTTCTTTATTGTATAGTGTAGGATTATTCTACCTTTCTATGCCTTGATCTCTTTGTTGTATAGTGTATGCTTTTTAGAGGTGATAGTATTGAGTAGGATAATTCTTTGAATATGCTATATCATTCAAACGGGGGCCAACTCGCCTGACTATGGCCCTTCATGGGCCGTCGGATCCATGGGCCTTCTACGTCTCGTAGGATCCATGGGCCTTCTACGTCTCGTAGGATCCATGGGCCGCCGAATCATTTATGGGTCTTGTACGGGCCTTTAATGGGCCATAGATAGGCCTTTAATGGAAATCGTACGTTTTATGGGCTGACCATAACGGGCCGTTAATAGGCCGTGTTTGGTGATGCTAGGAAAATGGCCCAACAGACTAACGGTCCACAAATGGGCCGACCGTAACGACGGGCTGAATTTGGCCCACAAGCAGAAAATGAAAGTAATGGGCCGTAAGTAACCGATTGCTGCAAATGAGCCCAAGAATAAATGGGACCTCGGAAGGCCGAAAGTTAACTTGGGCTGGAAACGACCCAACGGAATAACGAGCCGTTAATGGGTATAAAGTGATACACTATTCATTACGGGCCAGTTTCACCACGGGCCGTTAATGGGTGTAAAGTAATACATTGTTCATTATGGGCCAGTTTCAGCATGGGCCACTAATGGGCCAAGAGTTACAAAGGGCCTCATATGGGCCGAAAGACGTCATGGGCTATACATGGGCCAGAAGTAAAACGGGCTGGAATCATATTGGATGGCCCAGATGACGCTACTGGGCCTAATTCAGATAAGGCATAACGGGCCTTGGGTTAGCGGGCTGTAAATGGGCTATATGCGAACAGGCTGTTAACAGGCTTTCCATGGGCCGGCCCGCCAGCTTTTGACCAAGTCAAACGGGCCAGCCTTTTCACAGGAATGGGCCATTGTTGGGCCGTGCCATGTGTTGACGTATCATAGGCGCCTTCTGTCCAGTGAGTGGATGACATCTGTACCAACAATGAGACGACATGTGTTTCCTCTAGCCAATGATGATTTTACACGTGGAAAATCCCCATTGGTCGAGGCTGTTAACGGGTTATCGGATCCAAAACCCGACCCGATAGCTTAACGGCATTCCGTTACGGTGGATGCCATGTATCGGTCACCCTTGACGAAAGCACTTCTGTGACGCGCGATTTATCGTCATGGAAGTGGACACTCCCATGATGATAATTTTGGTAATGTCATGGAACACTTCTACAACAGCACAGGTATGACTATCTTGATTCTGTCATAAATTTGTCATGGATGTACATGCATGACAAAAAATGCGACCTACTGTGACAAACACGTATCATCACGGAAGTGTGTTTTTTTTGTAGTGAAGGAGCCTAAAAAGAAGCAGCAACAGCTTCAAGCTAACCAAGATCTGCTCAGTGATAAATGGACCGATGCCCTAGAAGCCGAAGAATACGGCCTCAAGAGCCCAACCAAAAGCTACCCAAAGCGCAAATTGCTACCTCAGTTTGACGAGGAGGCGCCAGAATACATACCACCATCATACAATGCGGCTGACCAACCACCACGTGGCCGGGACAAAACGACAACTCACGCTGAACACCAGCCCGCCCCGCCTCATCGCACAGGTAGAGGTAAATTAGCCCACGGCCATACATATGACCTCCAGCAAAACCTGAACAATAAAGCAGGACATACCAGATCAATCTACGGATCGCGAGGACGTGCCTCGACACGCGACGACGGCCACCTATTCGGATGTGACAAACTTAGTCATACGTGGGCTGAAAACCGCAGACAGACTCCATCAGAGCTACGTCGCGATACGGCCCGATATAGAGGTGCCGCACACCCTCATTGCTTCACTGATGAGGTCATGGATCGTAAATTCCTAGAAGGGTTCAAACCCGTGAATATAGAATCATATGATGGAACCACGGACCCCGCAGCGTGGATCGAAGACTTCATTCTCCACATTGGTATGCCCTGTGGTGATGACCTCCATGCCATCAAATACCTCCCTTTAAAACTCAAGGGGCCAGCTCGGCATTGGCTCAATTGTCTTCCTGGAAATTCTATTGGCAGCTGGGAGGACTTGGATGAGGCCTTCCTCGATAACTTCCAAGGTACATATGTTCGACCTCTGGACGCTGATGACTTAAGCCATATAGTTCAACAGCCCGGAGAGTCTGCCAGGAAATTCTGGACTAGGTTCTTAACTAAAAAGAACCAAATCGTCGATTGTCCGGATGCTGAAGCCCTAGCATCCTTCAAACACAGCATCCGTGATGAATGGCTCGCTCGCCACCTCGGCCAAGAAAAGCCAAAATCCATGGTGGCCCTCACGGCACTCATGACCCGTTTTTGTGTGGGCGAGGACAATTGGTTGGCCCATAGCAAAAACAATGCAAGCGATGCCGGCACCCCTGAAGTTAAAAATAACATAGACAAGTCTCGACACAACAGATACAAGCATCGAAACAATAGTGATAACACCGAGGATATGACGGTCAATGCCGGATTCAGTGGCTCTAAGTCCGGTCAGCGGAAGAAGCCGTTCCAAAAGAACAATTCAGGCCCATCCAGCTTGGACCGCATACTTGATCATCCGTACCAGATTCATGGCACCCCGGACAAACCACCCAATCATACAAATAGAGATTGCTGGGTTTTTAAACAGGCCGGAAAATTAAACACCGAGAACTGGGAAAAGGGATCGCAAAGTGACGACGATGAAGAAGAGCCCCGGCAACCAAACACAGGGGGACAGAAGAAGTTTCCCCCTCAGGTCAAAACGATGAACATGATATACGCTACCCACATCCCCAAGAGGGAGCACAAGCGTGTGCTCAGGGACGTCTATGTCATAGAGCCAGTCGCCCCAATATTTAATCCATGGTCGTCATGCCCTATCACTTTTGATCACCGGGATCATCCGACTAGTATCTGTCATGGTGGCTTAGCCGCACTAGTCCTAGACCCAATAATTGATGGGTTCCACCTGACTCGCGTCCTTATGGACGGAGGCAGCAGCCTCAATCTGCTCTATCAGGATACAACGCGAAAAATGGGCATTAACTCATCACAGATCAAGCCCACCAGGGCTACCTTCAAAGGAGTCATACCAGGTGTAGAGGCCCGCTGTACAGGCTCAATGACACTAGAGTTTGTCTTCAGATCTCCAGACAACTTCCGAAGTGAGGAGTTAATCTTCGATATCGTCCCCTTCCGCAGCAGCTATCATGCACTGATCGGACGAACCAGGTTTGCTCGATTCAACGCAGTACCACACTATGCTTATCTCAAGCTCAAGATGCCCGGTCCACGCTGCGTCATAACGGTCAATGGAAATACGGAACGCTCCCTCCGTACGGACGAGCACATAGTTGCCTTAGTAGCAGAAGTACAGAGCGGCCTTCTCAAGCAGAACCTTAATTCGGCTGCCGGTCCCACAGACACCATTAAGAGGGTCCGAACTACTCTACAGCAGGAGAGCTTGGCTCGTCAGGTGCTCGACTAGCAATCCAGCCTCCGTCTCAGTCCCGATCAAGTGGTGGCATTCGTGCCACGTGTACACAACTACACACTCAAAATCCCATGGGCATCGACGGAGGCATAGCTAGCTTGTGGTCCATAGTACAGCTCAACCGACATCGGATACACACATACTTTCACTTTTACTTGTTTCCTTTTCAGGTCTCAATCCCACAGGCCCCATCTAGTGGTCTATTCATCGGTCCTCTTGAAGGATAAACACACCAAGACGGCGAGAAATTCAGACATATGGGGGACTTTTTAGGTGATTCTGTTAACCATAACTCTACCTGTTTTTCAGGACCCACATGCAGCTCTCCCTTGGTTTCGGCATGTCAAATAGCTTGTTGCTTATCGCACTACCTGTATCAATGCGCCTTGACGTACTAATTAAATTACAATGAGAACAGTTTGCGGCTGGATCTTTAGGACCCCAGCTTTTTACCTTTGCACCTCTTCTATTTTCCTTCTCTTTTTTCTCTCAGCTCCCCTGTGCATAACCCTATCAGGTAGCACCCGTACACTTTGGTATGTTTGATGTTTGCCATGGGCTTCATAGCACCCCACATTACGGCAACAAAAGTCCGAACACTTTTTATAAGTATAGTTTGGCACCCCGAATTTAGCATTATATGCATTGGCTCCGAATCATGTCTTTGGTGAATAGTTGGTTTGCCCGGCTCCTGTGCTTGCTACCTTGCGTTCCGCTATATCGGCTAAGGTAGTAAAGGGATAACTACTGCGATTGTGCCTTGGTTTATCCAAAGGAGCACCTCAGTAGAGAAAGCCGAAAACTGACTGTCATGATGCGGCGAGAGCCGGTAAGCTGTTCGGAGGTTACAAATCGTTGGAGATTTCTTCCGCATTACGCGAAGGATCGGTACTTCCCGATCAGACGCTTATAGCACTCTAGTTCGGATACTAGGCGCTGCGCCCATGTTTTTATTGTAAAACTCCTATGGTTAAGTGAGGGCGTTCAAGCCGCATAGTCTGGTTGCCTGGTTCGTTGCGCTAAACAACTCCTTCAAGGACCATATAATTGGATCAAGATTGTTTAGATTCCATCCCGAACACCCCCGTACTACGTATGTGGGGGCAGAAGCCGACGACTAGTTAACCCTCAGATTTCATACAACACGGCCAAACAAGAGGAAAAAATTAAAACATAACAAGCAGTATATTACATAACATCATTGTTTCATGTTACAAGACAGGATACCACGGATATTTTCATGGGAATATAACACCATTCGCACATTGCTCCGCCACTAGGTGGGATCCCTCTAGGACACCATCAAAATATAACTCGGGTCGGCGGTGCTACTTGCTCTCAGGCAGCCCCTCGGTTATCAGCTTCTCGGCATCCATCTTCGCCCAGTGCATCTTGACACGAGCAAAGGCCATCCGGGCACCTTCAATACAGACCGACTGCTTTATGACCTCAAGCCATGCGTAGGCACTAACAAGCCGCTTCACAATTCTGAAGTAGCTGCTGGGTATCGGCCCGCCAGGCCATAGTCGAACTATCAAGTCCTTCATGGCTAGCTCGGCCGCCTTGTGTAGCTCGACCAGCTGTTTCAGCTGGTCGCTGAAGGGAACCGGCTGTTCTGGTCCAAGATATTGAGACCAGAACAGCTTCTTTGTATAACTCCCTTCTTCGGCTCGATAGAACTCAGCAGCATCTGATACGCTGCGCGGCAAATCCGTAAACGCCCCTGGAGAGCTCCAAATTCGGGTAAGTAAAAGGAATGTTTCCTTCACAAACTTGCTTTTCATAATGAAAGCCTTACCTGTCGCAATCTTCTTGGCCACCTGGATTTCCTAAAGGGTGCCCTGGGCCTCGGCTCGAGCCTCTTGTGAGCTCTGGCGGGCCTTCGCAAGTTCGGACGCATGCATCTTAGAATCACGCTCCAAGGACTCATACTTCTTGACGGTGTCCTGGAGCTCTTGCTGGACCTCGCTGACTCGGGCCTCGTGCTTCTCGCGCGCGGCGTGCTACTTGGCCGCTTTGTCCTCGGCCTCGGCTAACGCCTTCTTGAGGGCCGCCACCTCGGTCATGGCCCCCAATAAAATTCATGACACTTTAGTCAGCATGAAACATTCATCCTTCCTAAATATACGCGCAGGTCACTACATACCTTAGTTGTCCTCCAGCTGCTTCTTCATGAGGCCAAGCTCTTCTTCGTCCCACTCCAGGCTCTGCTTCAGGCTGGAGACCTCCGAAGTATGAGCGGTAGCAACCAGCAGTGATGCCTGCTTATTCACATAGACATCTTATGTTAGACTCCTGCGAAAATTATTTTGATCCTCTATTCGGCTTTTTTCTGAACACCGAGCAGAGCATCAGGGGCTACTGTCTACACTGTGATATCCTTTCTACAATTACATTTCTTACCTCAAAGCCTGTTAAAAGGCTTGCGCAGGCTTCAGTCAGTCCGCTTTTGGCGGACTGAACCTTATCGATCACCATACCCATAAGGACACCGTGTTCATCCACAATGGAAGCGCCTCGCAGCGCTTCCAGTAGATTATCCGGTGCCTCTGGTTGACAGAGGTCATCGGCAGAACAGGCACACCTCCTCCTTTCGGGGAAGGCCATTCGCTCGACTCGAGAGCTGTGTAGGTCTCCGGAATGGTATCCGGCTAGGGGCCGAATGGAATTTGGCCCCCATCACCAGTCCCCACGGGGGCTTTTTCCCCCATGTGTCCGGCGGCCGAGGAGTCATCCTTGGGCGCCACCCTGATGATCTTCGGAACCTCCCCCCGGTCTAGGAAGGTCCTTTGGGAAACCACCTCGTAATCACCCTTGGCTGAGACAGAGTGAGCGGGCGGCGGAGACATGCTAGCCATCTCCTTTGAATCTAGCGAACCCTTTGTCGAGGATCGCTGGGAGCTGTCGCGGGCCGGACTGTGATGGCATAATTTAAATATATTAATATTAGAAAATGGAAAGGCCGGGCATTTGGACATCCATAAGGTTTTTGGTACTTATGAGGCGGCCCGAGGCTTGGTCCCAGGCATTCGCTCCGGACTGCTATCGACATCTCACGCGGAGCTATCCGAAGGGAGCCCTTCCCCCTCTTGGGTTGTAACACCCACAATGCGGCTATATCTCCCATGTGTCGGGACAAGACTTAGAGGCATAGCCGCATGGTAGGCATGTCGCAAGAGGGGTAATATTTACACATCCCATGTACTAAATAAGAAAGGGATAAAGGGTCGGCTTTCAATCGCCACTTCACACAATACATAAATATAACATACATCATCCAGAATACAATCAAGGTCCGACTACGGAACCAAAATAAACGAAGACAACCCCAAATGCTAGATCCTCGATCGTCCCAACTAGGCTCCACTACTCATCAACAGGAAACGAAACGAAACGACGATCAAGATCTTCATCGAGTTCCCACTTGAGCTCAGTTGCGTCACCTGCACTGGTATCATCGGCACCTGAAACTCTTTGGAAGTATTTGTGAGTCACAAGGACTAAGCAATGTCACACCCGCGAGATCAAGACTATTTAAGCTTATGGGTAGGAAAGGGTAGTGGGGTGGAGCTGCAGCAAGCACTAAGCATATATGGTGACTAACTTACGCAAATGAGAATGAGAAGAGAAGCAATGCACGGTCGAGAAGCTATAAGTGATCAAGAAGTTATCCTGAAGCTACTTACGTTCAAGAATAACACAAGAACCGTGTTCACTTCTCGGACTCCGCCGGAAAGAGACCATCACGGCTACACACGCGGTTGATGCATTTTAATTAAGTTAAGTGTCAAGTTCTCTACAACCGGATATTAAAAAATTCCCATCTGCCCATAACCGCGGGCATGGCTTTCGAAAGTTCAAAACCCTGCAGGGGTGTCCCAACTTAGCCCATCACAAGCTCTCATGGTCAACGAAGGATATTCCTTCACCCGAGAAGACCCGATCAGTCTCAGAATGCCGGTTACAAGACATTTCGACAATGGTAAAACAAGACCATCAAGACCGCCCGATGCACCGACATCCCGGTAGGAGCTGCACATATCTCGTTCTCAGGCCAGCACCGGATTGTCCAAGGTTCCGATAGGCCAACCCAGAGTTTCCCCTGGTGGCCACTGGCGGCTGACAGGTTCGGACCAACACTTAGACAAGCACTCGCCCGGGGGGGTTAAAATAAAGATGACCCTTGAGTCAGCAGAACCCAAGGGAAGGTGATAGGTTGTTAGGCAAATGTAAAACCAAGGTTGGGCCTTGCTGGAGGAGTTTTATTCAAAGTGAACTGTCAAGGGGTTCCCATAACACCCAATCGCGTAAGGGATGCAAAATCAAGGAACATAACACCGGTATGAGGGAAACTAGGGAGGCAAGAGTGGAACAAAACACCAGGCATAAGGCCGAGCCTTCCACCCTTTACCAAGTATATAGGTGCATTAAAGTAAATAAGATATAGCAATGATATCCCCACAATATCCATGTTCCAACATGGAACAAACTTCATCTCCACCTCCAACTAGCAATGCTATAAGAGGGGCTGAGCAAAGCGGTAACATAGCCAAACAACGGTTTGCTAGGATGGTTGAAAAAGGTTAGAGTCTATCATGGCAATTTGGGAGGCTTGATATAACATGTGGTAGGTAGCGCGACATAGCGATAGAGCGAACAACTAGCAAGCAAAGATAGAAGTGATTTCGAGGGTATGGTCATCTTGCCTGCAAAGTTCTCACAGTTGATGAAAGCTTGAACTTCGTTAGCGTACTCAACAGGTTCCTCGATCATGTACTCGTCTCTCGGCTCTACCCAAAGCAATAACACAAGAAAAGGAACAACAATCAACCACGGTGCAATGCACAAGCAACATGATGCAGAACATGGCATGATATGCGAGATGTGATATGCAATGCATATGCATGCTCCGGAAGGAAAAGGATGAACAAGGCATCATCTTGGCAAACAAAGTGTGCCACTGGAAAGTTGAGATGATTTCGGTCGAAATCGATATAAAGATCACCGGAATCGGATGCACGGTTTGCAAATGGCAAGTAAAACAAGAATGGCACAATTCTGCGATTAACAACACAATGCCATCTAGAATGCAACAAGAAACTAAGCTACTGCAATCCAACATAGCAACAAAGCACATGGCCGTGATCTACTCAAGATGCTTAACAAAACATGAATAGTGAGCTATGGCTAAAACACACAAGAATAGATTCAAACAAGCATGGCAAAAGTGCAAAAGATAACATCATCACAGACTTGGTGAAAATACTAACATGCCAGAAATAACATCAGGAAGCCATGTTTAGAGAAAGCTAACAACATGCTACAGGAACAAATCATGGCAAAACAAGGCATGGCATGAATCTACTAAATGCATAGAACAAAAGTCCCTTACTAACCATGAGCCAAACAAGATCAGAAGATATGATGGCACCCATGTAAACATAGCAAGTTTTATTAAGAGTTTCAGACTTAGCAGAAAACAGAGCATGGCATAAACAGAATTATGAAGGCATCTTTGCGAGCTCGATTCACTCACCACAAGACATTGCATGACAAAACAAGCATAGCATCAGCAAGAATACATGTTCATGAAGCTAACAGTGGCAAGAGCAAGTTCATAGCATGCAAGGATCAACTACAACAACCATGGCAAAATCGATTAACATGTAAACAATCTGCCAGGAACATTTTATATGAAAAGTAGAGCAAGATTAAGACATGCGAGGGCAATCCATAATTGCAAACAGGGGCATGGATGGATAGAGCATACCCATATGTCCAAATCATCCTTACTGAAGAAACTCAAAACAAGCATGGATCTCATTGTAGCATCATGGTTACATGGCATCAAAATAACAGCAGGAAAATGACTTAGTAAAATACTCAGTCTCTGAAATCAGCAATATCACGAAGGCTACTTTGCATGCTTGTGCTAGTCACCACATTGATCACAAAAATACATGGCAAGAACCCCTGTAAAGATGGCATGGCATAGATCAAAACACATGTAGAGCTCATGCCCATATGCAGCACACAACAAATGTGACAAAAATGACAAATCCTCATACTCTGATAAGTAACAGCACCTAACAATTTATAGCACTCTCGCATCAATGATTTGGGTGACAAGATGGACTCAAACAAGCATGCCACAATGGAATGAAATGAAGAGCATCTCATAATGAATATTTTGATATATCATATGCATTAAATGGAGTTACGGTCATGGAGTTATGATGCCTTGAACAGAGCATGAAAACATATGGATTCGGGGACTTAGAGAAAAATCAGCCTCCGAGAAAGTCAACGCGGGACGGAGAGATCACGGGACGGAGTGGATCGGGACGGATCCGGGGCGTTTGGTTCGCGGGGTTGGTGGATCTGATCCCGGCGATCGGATCCGGCCGGAGTGGAGCTCCGGCGATGACGGGGAGGCGGCGCGGGATGACGGAGGAGGCCGGGGCGAGGGCGGCCGGCGAGCCATGCGGTGGCGGCGAGCTGGAGGCGGCAGGCGCGGCGAGCGGCGGCGGACATAGGCGGGCGCCGAGGCCGGGCGACGCTAGGCGGCGGGGACGCGAGCGTACGGTGGCGGCGGCGCTAGGGCGGCGGAGATGCGGGCGTGCGGTGGCGGCGGCGCTAGGGTGGCGAAGACGTGGCCGGCGAAGGCGAGCGGGGCAGCACCGGCGAGGCGCGCGGCAGAGCTAGCGGCGGGGACGGGCGGCGGGCGGCACGGGGGCCCGATCGCGCCCGGGACGGGCCGGCTGCGGGCCGCGGCGGTGGGAGGCGGCGCGGGGACAGGTGGCGCGGTCCGATTGGACGAAGGGGCGGTGGCGGACATGTCCGGCACGCGGTGGACGTGTCCGGCGGCGCGAGGAGGAAGACTGCTAGGGTTTAGACCTGAAATTTGGACGAGCATATACATATACATATACATATATATATATATATATAGGTGGGAGGAGGTAGGAGTGTCCAAATGAAGTGTAGTTTTCGCCCACGCGATCGTAATACGACGGCGGAGGACATGGGAGTGGTTTGGAAGGGTTATTGGGCCGTGATATGCCTCCAATGTATCTATAATTTTTGATTGGTCCATGCTATATTATCTACTGTTTTGGACTATATTGGGCTTTATTTTCCACTTTTATATTATTTTTGGGACTAACCTATTAACTGGAGGCCCAGCCTAGAATTGCTGTTTTTTGCCTATTTCAGTGTTTCAGATAAACAGAATATCAAACGGAGTCCAAACGGAATAAAATCTTCGGGAACGTGATTTTATCACCTAACGTGATCCAGGAGACTTGGACCCTGCTCCAAGGAACAAAAGAGGCAGTCACGAGGGTGGGGCGCCCCCCTAGGGCACGCCCCCTGCATCGTGGGACCCTCGTTGCTCCTCCGGCGTACTTCATCCTCCTATATATACACACGTACCCCCAAACGATCAGAACTGGAGCCAAAAACCTAATTCCACCACCGCAACTTTCTGTATCCATGAGATCCCATCTTGGGGCCTGTTCCGGAGCTCCGCCAGAAGAGGGCCGTCATCACGGAGGGCTTCTACATCATCATAGCCTCTCTGATGAAGTGTGAGTAGTTTACCTCAGACCTTCGGGTCCATAGTTAGTAGCTGGATGGCTTCTTCTCTCTCTTTGAATCTCAATACAAAGTTCTCCCCCTCTCTTGTGGAGATCTATTCGATGTAATCTTCTTTTTGCGGTGTGTTTGTTGAGACCGATGAATTGTGGGTTTATGATCAAGTCTATCAATGAATAATATTTGAATCTTCTCTGAATTCTTTTATGTATGATTGGTTATCTTTGCAAGTCTCTTTGAATTATCCGTTTGGTTTGGCCAACTAGATTGGTAGTTCTTGCCATGGGAGAAGTGCTTAGCTTTGGGTTCGATCTTGTGGTGTCCTTACCCAGTGACAGAAGGGGCAGCAAGGCACGTATTGTATCGTTGCCATCGAGGATAACAAGATGGGGTTTATTTCATATTGCATGAATTTATCTCTCTACATCGTGTCATCTTGCTTAAGGCGTTACTCTGTTTTTAACTTAATACTCTAGATGCATGCTGGATAGCGGTCGATGAGTGGAGTAATAGTAGTAGATGCAGAATCGTTTCGATCTACTTGTCACGGACATGATTCCTATATACATGATCATGCCTAGATATTCTCATAACTATGCTCAATTCTGTCAATTGCTCAACAATAATTTGTTCACCCACCGTAGAATACTTATGCTCTTGAGAGAAGCCACTAGTGAAACCATGGCCCCCGGGTCTATTCTCATCATATCAATCTCCATTACTTTAATCTTGCTTTGCTTTTTTACTTTGCCTTTACTTTTTACTTTGCATCTTTATACCAAAAATACCAAAAATATTATATCTATCAGATCTCACTCTCGTAAGTGACCGTGAAGGGCTTGACAACCCCTAATCGCGTTGGTTGTGAGTAGCTATCGCTTTGTGCAGGTACGAGGGACTTGAGCGTGGGCTCCTACTGGATTGACACCTTGGTTCTCAAAAACTAAGGGAAATACTTACGCTACTCTGCTACATCATCCCTTCCTCTTCTGGGAAAACCAATGCAAGCTCAAGACGTAGCAGGCCGTTTTGGAGGGGTGTTGGGCTGCAACACACAAGAGGCCTTGCGGTTCCCTGGTTAACCGTTGGAGTATCAAACGGACTCCAAATGGCACGAAATTTGATAGCTGGTCTACCGGTGGTGTACCAAGGCCGCTTGGCAAATCTCGGTCCATTCCGAGAATGTTTAATAGCCGCTCACAAAAAGAGACAAAAGGGGGCGCTGGAGGACGTAGGAGTGTCGGATTGCAAAACGGACAATGGGGAAAATGCTCGAATGCATGAGACAAACACATATGCAAAATGAGATGCACATGATGACATGATATGAAATGCATGACATGAACAAAATGCAAAACGAAGACAAAAACCCAACCATGAAAGAAATATCGTATCGCATCTCCGGAAAAGGCAAGAGTCGGAGTTACATATATGGAAAGTTGTATCCGGGGCGTTACAACACTCCACCACTACGAGAGGATCTCGTCCCGAGATCTAGCATGGCACCGGAGGGAAAACGGTAGATGAAGGGGTAAGACAAAGTTGCTTCTTTGACCAATGAGTGAAACCGAAGAACCTTGAAAGGTTGAACAATTTGAAAGAAAGAATACAACGGAGATGATCGAAGTTGAAAACACTCCGTTAGGAAAGAGGAACAAGGAAGAACAAATTCGGACAGCACTCCGGTTGAAAAGAGATGCAAGACTTGATAAGGCAAAAAGAACTTGAGCAGAGAGCACAACACTCCGGTTAAATGGATAAGCACGAAAAGAACACGATCCTCACAACTCGAGCTGATGAGAGGAGAGAGCAACAACACAATGCCTCTGGAGGAAGAAATAATGGAATGAAATGAACGGAGGGAAACAAGATCTTGAGAGAGCACGCTTACAACATATTCTCGAACAGAGTTGATGCATTATCAACAACGAAATGATAAGCTTGATGTGGGCTTATGGAAGACAACTCAAAATTATGAGATGAAATTCTGCCATTAATGGAAAACAAAATATTGGATTGATATCAACAAGAAGACGAGAAGCTTATAGTGATCAAGAGGGTAACTGAAAAACTTGGGTCATTTATAAGCACCATAAATAGCAACAACCCTAATGGAAAGCTTTAGGTGAAATCTATACCAAGATAACTCCAGGGAAGAAAATGATGGGTTTAAATATCTCATTCCTGAACTTGTGAATCATGAAACACAAAGAAATTGTCAAGAATGACATAACAGCACCGCAAAAGATAAGGTAGAAAGAATTGCACTTCGGAATGCAAGATGAAGAATGCTTGAACTCCTCAAAACAAGACATGTGTTGATCACCATGTTTATTTGAGAGTATAGCTTGGCGGATATTAACTTCGAGAGAAAACTTGAGGACAATTTAAGAATGGAAGGAATCCTTGATGAGCCATCATGTAGAGCCTCCATGAAGAACTCCGGTAAACAAAATGATGATAAAAAGAAAGAGAAGTTGAAAACACAAGGTGAATCCTTGCAATGATTTAGATGGAGCTTCGCGATGATATAACCGAGAAAAACATGGAACTCCGGAAAGAAAGATGAACAAAAGAAATCAAGAATTTTGATGAACCTCCGGAATAAGGAATTAATCATTTGGATGAGACAAGAATAAGAATTACATTATGCTTATCCTTCACCAATTTAAAGTGATGATAAGAAACGGATTTGGCATACTACTTATTCTTCTTGAAAAGATTGAAAGAGATATCGCGAAACTTGAGAAGAGTCTTCAACGATCCGCCAGTAGGATTGGAAAGAACGAATGAATCTATATGAGAACATGGGAAGAGGAATCTTGAACAAACCACCGTAAGAATTGAAAATGGAAGTGGCAAAAGCACAAATCACGAGGAAGAATTTGAAAATGAATGAAGATACTTGAGGGGATTTAGATGCAAATGAACGAAGAGATCCCGGGCTGATTAGCGAATACTTGAGTGATGCACCGGTAAAATTTTGGAGAACAATAGATGAAAGCTGAGAATGAATAATTATGAGATGATGGGCTCTGGATGATTGAGAAAGGAACACAACTCCTGAAATGCGTCGGATGGGTGAAAAGAATTCTCACGATCGAAAACAATTATGAGAGGATGGCACCAAGCTAGAATCATGACTCTTTGAGAGAACAGATAAGATTTGGAGGAAAACTCTTCTTTGGTCTTCAAAATCTGAGAATGACGACGAGAAACACCACCATGAATTATTTAGACACTCCGGAAGAGTCAAAAGCGAAGAGCTTGAGCCAACGATGAAAAGAATTTGACAGATCTTGGAGAAATACATATGACTAATGATAATTCATTCTTACGTCAAACTTTGAAATGAATTTGAGAATAACCTCGGGAAAAGAAGAGTCACGTAAGATCCTGGGAAAAGACCTGTGGGTTAGGGCCCACTCAAAAGACACACCTTTGAACGAATTTGAAGAGAGATTGCACCGGTTGATTTAAATGGCTTGAATAAGGTAAGACCTCGAAAATAGCTTGGATTTATCAAGAATAGAAGCACTAATCTTCCGAGATATCTTCAGCACAACGGAACAAGTGGAAAACAAGATGTGAGTAATTAAGAAGTGCACCGGTCATAAGAAAGCATTTGAAACGAGGAGAGGATATGCTGGACAAAGCTTGAATTGAATTCACCGGAGAAGAAAGAGAACGGAGAATGATGAACTTGAAGCTCCGTTAGTATCTTCATGAGAATCACCGGATATGAACATTGAAAGAAAAGAATGAAGAGACTTCACATGAATAAAATGGATACTTGATTAAGAAATCCGAGTCCTCGAAGAAAAGGGTGGGAGGGCGGGAAAACAAAGGCAACTTGGGACGGAAGAAACAAATAACGTTGAGCAGACTTTGAGTTGATCTTGCGGATGTTGAAAATGATCAGATCCACTTGAAGAGGAGCACACCGGTTGAGAAGAAATTGAGATGACAAACTTGATGATCAAGAAGGATTAATATTGCGATAGAAATATGAGAACACTGCTTAGGAAAGGTATGGAATCAACACTTGACATCGAAGCAACACTAATACCACAACTCAAAACAAAACAAAGGATTGGCTTGCAGAATAAGCCCGAAACAAACATATGATAGATCCCATATTGTATCATGTGTCTGTTGGAAAGATGTCCTACGTGATAGTTGAATTCCCACTTATAAACTCCCTAAACTTTCCGGTTATGCAATCAGGTGTTGGGGATACAGGGGAAGCATAATATCTCACCCAAAACTAGCAAATCCTACATCCAGCTGTATCCATCCTTCAACCCATAACCAAGAAACCTTCGGAAATCATTTACGTCAACCTTCGAAAAGCATCCGTTATACGAGTTATGGCAATAATCTCGAACTCCTACCCCAGTACTAGGTGGCATCGAGGTTATCTCACCAACAACTTCATAAAAGAGATTTTCGATGTCGGCGAACTCAAGTATTCCAGAACTGCAACGATATAATTGTGATGACAAAACCTCAGAGCTCAACTCCCCGAGACACTGCCACAACCCCTAAATGTTAGGAGGCACCAAGAACAATGTTCTCATCACAAAACCATCGGAACGATTCCAAGATACCCGCGTGATCCTAAAAAAAATCGTGAAATTTGAGGAGAGAAGAGTCAAAACTCTACGTCAAGAGGCCTCACCAGAGCAACGAACGGACTAAGGAGTAAAAAGAATCCTACTCTCCGATATATATAATCCTAAGACTCAAAACATTTTGTTCTAGACACAACAACGTCAGTGATTCGATCAAGCAGGGGGGTCCTAAGTTGGGGAAGGCTCTGATTTCGAACTTGTAACACCCACAATGCGGGTATATCTCCCACGTGTCGGGGCAAGACTTAGAGGCATAGCCGCATGGTAGGCATGTCGCAAGAGGGGTAATCTTTACACATCCCATGTACTGAATAAGAAAGGGATAAAGGGTCGGCTTACAATCGCCACTTCACACCATACATAAATATAACATACATCATCCAGAATACAATCAAGGTCCGACTACGGAACCAAAATAAAAGAAGACAACCCCAAATGCTAGATCGCCGATCGTCCCAACTAGGCTCCACTATTGATCAATAGGAAACGAAACGAAACGACAATCAAGATCTTCATCGAGTTCCCACTTGAGCTCGGTTGCATCACCTTCACTGGTATCATCAACACCTGAAACTGTTTGGAAGTATCTATTAGTCATGAGGACTCAGCAATCTCACACCCGCGAGATCAAGACTATTTAAGCTTATGGGTAGGAAAGGGTAGTGGGGTGGAGCTGCAGCAAGCAGTAAGCATATATGGTGACTAACTTACGCAAATGAGAGCGAGAAGAGAAGCAATGCATGGTCGAGAAGCTATAAGTGATCAAGAAGTGATCCTAAAGCTACTTACGTTCAAGCATAACACAAGAACCGTGTTCACTTCCCGGACTCCACCGGAAAGATACCTTCACGGCTACACACACGGTTGATGCATTTTAATTAAGTTGAGTGTCAAGTTCTCTACAACCGGATATTAACAAATTCCCATCTGCCCATAACCTCGGGCATGGCTTTCGAAAGTTCAAAACCCTGCAGGGGTGTCCCAACTTATCCCATCACAAGCTCTCATGGTCAACGAAGGATATTCCTTCTCCCGGGAAGACCCAGTCAATCTCGGAATCCCGGTTACAAGACATTTCGACAATGGTAAAACAAGACCAGCAAGACCGCCCGATGCGCCGACATCCCGATAGGAGTTGCACATATCTTGTTCTCAGGGAAACACCGGATTGTCCAAGATTCCGATAGGCCAACCCAGAGTTGCCCCTGGTGGCCACCGGCGGATGACAGGTTCGGACCAACACTTAGACAAGCACTGGCACTGGGGGTTAAAATAAAGATGACCCTTGAGTCAGCAAAACCCAAGGGAAGGTGATAGGTTGTGAGCCAAATGTAAAACCAAGGTTGGGCCTTGCTGGAGGATTTTTATTCAAAGCGAACTATCAAGGGGTTCCCATAACACCCAACCGCGTAAGGGACGCGAAATCAAGGAACATAACACCGGTATGACGGAAACTAGGGCGACAAGAGTGGAACAAAACACCAGGCATAAGGCCGAGCCTTCCACCTTTTACCAAGTATAGGTGCAATAAAGTAAATAAGATATAATAATGATATCCTAGCAATATCCATGTTCCAACATGGAACAAACTTCATCTCCACCTGCAACTAGCAACGCTATAAGAGGGGCTGAGCAAAGCGGTAACATAGCCAAGAAACGGTTTGCTAGGATGGTTGACAAAGTTTAGAGGCTATCATGGAAATTTGGGAGGCTTGATATAACATGTGGTAGGTAGCATGACATAGCGATAGAGAGAACAACTAGCAAGCAAAGATAGAAGTGATTACGAGGGTATGATCATCTTGCTTGCAAAGTTCTCAAAGTTGTCGAAAGCTTGAACTTCATTAGCGTACTCAAGAGGTTCCTCGATCACGTACTCATTCCCGGCTCTACCCAACGCAAGAACACAAGCAAAGGAACAACAATCAACCACGGTGCAATGCACAAGCAACATGATGCAAAACATGGCATGATATGCGAGATGTGATATGCAATGCATATGCGTGCTTCGGAAGGAAAAGGATGAACAAGGCATCATCTTGGCAAACCAAGTGTGCTGCTGGAAAGATGAGATGATTTCGGTCGAAATCGATATAAAGATCACCGGAATCGGGTGCACGGTTTGCAAATGACAAGTAAAACAAGAATGGCACAATTCTATGATTAAGAGCACAATGCCATCTAGAAAGCAACAATAAACTAAGCTACTACACTCCAACATAGCAACAAAGCACATGGCAGTGAATTAGTCAAGATGCTTGACAAAACATGAACACTGAGCTACGGCTAAAACACATAAGAACAGGTTCAAACAAGCATGGCAAAAGTGCAAAAGATAACAGCATCACAGACTTGGTGAAAATAACATGCCAGAAATAACATCAGGAAGTCATGTTTAGAGCAAGCTAACAACATGCTACAGGAACAGATCATAGAAAAATAAGGCATGGCATGAATCTACTAAATGCATGGAACAAAAGTCCCTTACTGACCATGATCCAAACAGGATCACAAGATATGATGGCACCCATGTAAGCATAGCAAGTTTTATTAAGAGTTTCAGAGTTGGCAGAAAACAGAGCATGGCATAAACAGTATTATGAAGGCATCTTTGCGAGCTTGATTCACTCACCACAAGGCATTGCATGAAAAAACAAGCATAGCATCAGCAAGAATACATGTTCATGAAGCTAACCATGGCAATAGCAAGTTCAT
This sequence comes from Triticum monococcum, assembly GCA_034509565.1. NCBI lineage: Eukaryota > Viridiplantae > Streptophyta > Magnoliopsida > Poales > Poaceae > Triticum > Triticum monococcum. Next base: position 529,903,984 of record CM067846.1, read on the forward strand.
AGCATGCAAGGATCAACTACAACAACCATGGCAAAATCGATTAACATGTAAACAATCTACCAGGAACATTTTATAGCAAAAGTAGAACAAGATTCAGACATGCCAGGGCACTCCATAATTGCAAATAGGGGCATGGATGGATAGAGCATAACCATATGTCCAAATCATCCTTACTGAAGCAACTCAAAACAAGCATGGATCTCACTGTAGTATCATGGTTACGTGGCATAAAAATAACAGCAGGAAAATGACTTCGTAAAATCTTAAGTCTCTGAAATCAGCAATATGACGAAGGCTACTTTGCATGCTTGTGCTAGTCACCACATTGATCACAGAAATACATGGCAAGCACCCCTGTAAAGATGGCATGGCATAGATCAAAACACATGTAGAGCTCATGCCCATATGCAGCACACAACAAATGTGACAAAAATGACAAATCCTCATACTCTGATAAGTAACAGCACCTAACAACTTATAGCACTCTTGCATCAATGATTTGGGCGACAAGATGGACTCAAACAAGCATGCCACAATGGAATGAAATGAAGAGCATATCATAATGAACATTTTGATATATCATATGCATGAAACAAAGTTACGGTCATGGAGTTATGATGCGTTGAACAGAGCATGAAAACATATGGATTCGGGGACTTAGAGAAAAATCAACCTCCGAGAAAGTCAACGCGAGACGGAGAGATCACGGGACGGAGCGGATCGGGTTGGATCCGGGGCGTTTGGTTCACGGGGTTAGTGGATCTGATCCCGGTGATCGGATCGGGCCGGAGTGGAGCTCCGGCGAGCTCCGGGGACGACGGGGAGGCGGCGCGGGATGACGGAGGAGGCCGGGGCGACGACGGGCGAGGGCGGCCGGCAAGCCATGCGGTGGCGGCGAGCTGGAGGCGGCAGGCGCGGCGAGCGGCGGCGGCCATAGGCGGGCGGCGAGGCCGGGCGGCGCTAGGCAGTGGGGACGCGGGCGTGCGGTGGCGGCGGCGCTAGGGTGGTGGAGACGCGGTCGTGTGGTGGCGGCAGCGCTAGGGCGGCGGAGACGCCGCCGGCGAAGGCGAGCGGGGCGGCGACGGTGAGGCGCGCAGCGGCGCGGCAGTGCTGGCGCCGGGGACGGGCGGCGCGATGAGGGACGGGCGGCGCACGGGCTCGGCCGCGCCCGGGACGGGCCGGCTACGGGTCGGGCGGGCCGCGACGGTGGGAGGCGGCGTGGGGACAGGTGGCGCGGTCCGATTGGACGAGGGGGCGGTGGCGGACATGTCCGGCACGCGATGGACGTGTCCGGCGGCGCGAGGAGGAAGACTGCTAGGGTTTAGACCCGAAATTTGGACGAGGAGCACATATATATAGGTCGGAGGAGGTAGGAGTGTCCAAATGGAGTGTAGTTTTCGCCCATGCGATCGTAACCCGACGGTGGAGGACATGGGAGTGGTTTGGAGGGTTATTGGGCCGTTTTGGAGGGGTGTTGGGCTGCAACACACAAGAGGCCTTTGCGGTTCCCCGGTTAACTGTTGGAGTATCAAACGGACTCCAAATGGCACGAAATTTGACAAGCGGTCTACCAATGGTGTACCAAGGCCACTTGGAAAATCTCGGTCCATTCCGAGTATGTTTAACACCTGCTCATGAAAAGAGAGAAAAGGGGGCGATGGAGGACATAGGAATGTCGGATTGCAAAACGGACAACGGGGAAAATGCTCGGGTGCGTGAAATGAACATGTATGCAAAATGAGATGCACATGATGACATGATATGAAATGCATGACATGAACAAAATGCAAAATGAAGCCAAAAACTGAACCACGAAAGAAATATCGTATCGCATCTCCGGAAAAGGCAAGAGTCGGAGTTACAAATATGGAAAGTTGTATCTGGGGCGTTACATGGGCGCCTTCGCCTCCAAATTTGGGGAGGGCCCCCTTTTCTTCCTTCCCCCCTAGGGGGGAGTCTCTTTCTTCCTCCTTCGTGTTGTCGTCTTCGGCGGCCGAAGAGTGAGTCTCGTATTCGGACGTCACGTCCGAAGTGCCTTTTCGGCGAAGGCCACTCTGGCCCCCCTTGGCCTTTTTCTTGGCATTCTTCTCCAGCACATCATAAGGCGCCGGAAACAGCATCTTCATCGGAAGTGGGGTTCCTTGGTCTTTGGGAGTGGAGCCGGACAATTAATCTGCCCTGCTATGTCGATCCAGGCCTAAAAAATTGATAGGAAGGCTTAGACTCCTTATCAAAAATATGCCAGTAAAGGCTATACCTTGAAAACATGAAAGAACTTACCGAATTAGCCTGGCGTTTTAAGCTAAGCCCGCGATCCTCGGTCGTAGGCGGTGGTGTCTCGCCGGCCTTGAAGAGCACTTTCCAAATGTCTTCATGCATCGTGCTGAAGAGCTCTAGCAGCGTCTGGTGCTTGGCCGGATCGAACTCCCACAAATAGCAAGTCCGGCGTTGGCACGGAAGGATCCGGTGAATGAGCATAACCTGGATCACATTGACAAGTTTGATTCTCTTGGTTATCATGTTCTGGACGCACGTCTGGAGCCCATTTAGCTTGTTCGAAGAACCCTGGGTTTGACCCTTCTCTTGCTAGGAGGTGAGCCGCATCGGAACTCCGGATCGGAATTCAGGGGCCGCTGGCCAGTTGGTGTCGCGCGACTCGGTTATGTAGAACCATCCCGACTGCCACCCCTTCACCGTCTCCACAAAGGAGCCTTTGGGCCATGTGACATTGGGCATCTTGCCCACCATGGTGCCTTCACACACTTCTTGTTGGCCTCTCACCACCTTCGGCTTTACATTAAAGGTCTTCCGCCATGGGCCGGAGTGAGGTGGGATACGGAGAAAGGCCTCGCAAATGAATATAAATGCCGAGATGTTGAGGATAAAGTTGGGGACTAGATCATGGAAGTCCATCCCATAGTAAAACATCAGTCCGTGGACAAACGGGTGGAGAGGGAATCCCAACCCGCAGACGAAATGTGTGAGAAACACAACCCTCTCATGGGGCTCTGGGGTAGGGACGATCTGTCCCTTGGCCGGGAGACGGTGAACGATCTCCTTGGCCAGATATCCGGCATCTCGGAGCTCCTTAATGTCTTTATTCTTAACAGAGGAGGCCATCCACTTGCCTCCAGCTCTGGATCCGAACATGGTTGGAGTGCTTTCTCCGGCGGGGGAAGCTAGAGCTTGGGCGTTGGAGCTCAAGAATGGATGGGCAGAGGAAGGAGAAGGCATGGGTGAATGAGGACGAATCCTTATCCCCTTATAAAGGCTGCGAATGTCAAACGCCTTCCTACTCGCCTTAAAACTCGCCTACTCCCAAGGGCTGTGTAAACAGCAGGGTTGGGTTACCCACGCCCGTATTGATGAGGATCACGCAATAAGGGGACACAATATCTGCTTTGACAAGACATGCCAATGGAAATCGCATCTCGAAACATGGGATTGCAGACAAAATGGTTCGATATAGTGATCGGGTAGACGTGATGTCATGTTGTAAAAACGTTGTCAGTGGATGGGACTTGTCGGTGTCAAAACCGGCGGTTCTCGGGTAGGGGGCCCCGAACTGTGCATCTAGGCCGGATGGTAATAGGAGGTAAGGGACACGATGTTTTACCCAGGTTCGGGCCCTCTTGCTGGAGGTAAAACCCTACGTCCTGCTTGATTAATATTGATGATATGGGTAGTACAAGAGTAGATCTACCACGAGATCAGAGAGGCTAAACCCTAGAAGCTAGCCTATGGTATGATTGTATGTTGTGATTGTTGTCCTACGGACTAAAACCCTTCAGTTTATATAGGAATCGGAGAGGGTTAGGGTTACACAAGGTCGGATACAAAGGAGGAGATATCCATATACGTATTGCCTAGCTTGCCTTCCACGCCAAGTAGAGTCCCATCTGGACATGAGACGAAGTCTTCAATCTTGTATCTTCATAATCTAATAGTCCGGCTCATGGAGATAGTCCGGCTGTCCGGAGACCCCCTAATCCAGGACTCCCTCAGTAGCCCCTGAACCAGGCTTCAATGACGATGAATCCGGCGCGCAATATTGTCTTCGGCATTGCAAGGCGTGTTCCTTCTCTGAATACATCACAGAAGAATTTGAATACAAGGATAGTGTCCGACCCTGCAAAATAAGTTCCACATTCCACCGCAGAGAGAATAATTTTTCTGTAGATCTAATTTGCTGGCTTGTTTCGGCAGCATGACGTTATGTCATGGCCCGGTGATTATTCGAACCGTTTCTTTTAACCAGCTCCGCACATAACGCGAGGCGGTTTCTTGACACGTCTTGCCAAAGCGGAGATCGTGTTCCCCTAATTACGGGATTCTCATTAATGTGGTCATGGGTAACCCAACTGTGTCTAGGACTCCTAGATTATAGGCAAGTCCCAAACGGCTACGGAGAGGACGCTTGATATTCACCCTCTTTATAATTGGACAAGGTTTTTGCTTTTTCCCTCTCGTGCTCAATCGAACCCTTCCCCCGCCTCGAGTTCTAACACCCAAAGCCCAGGTTAGGTGCTCCGGATCTTCAACCATGTCTGGATCCAGCCTTCAAGGCCGATGGACGCCCTCCTCCATTACGGAAGAGGACATTAAGAAGTTGAGGGAGGCCAGATATCTGACCGCCGAGGTTTCGCATCGGCTGCCTGCTCGAGGGCAAATCGTCCCTACTCCCGAACCCAACGAGAACGTTGTGTTCGTCTCCCACTTCCTCCGAGGTCTAGGCCTCGCTCTAGATCCTTTCATCAGGGGTTTGATGTTCTATTACGGGCTAGATTTCCAAAATCTAGCTCTGGACTCCTTTCTCTACATCACGTCATTTATTGTCGTGTGTGAGGCCTTCCTCCGCGTTACCCCTCACTTTGGCCTGTGGCTCAAGGCCTTTGAAGTAAAGCCGAATATGATCGAGGGGCAACATGCAGCGTGCGGAGGTACATCAATAGGTAAGACGGCAGGAGCTCCATGGCCGAAAGGTTCCTTTCCAGAGGTGTCCGAATTATGGCAACGGAAGTGGTTTTACGTCACGGCACCCAGAAGTGCCAAGTGGGCGGCTGCCCCCGCTTTCCGCTCGGGCCCCCCACCACAACTGATGTCATGGATTAGCAGGGGTCTGAGCTGGGGTCCAGCCAAGGACGTGCCTATACTGCAAAGCCGCATCCGAGATCTCTTCGAGGGAGATTTTAATTTGGTTGCGGTAATACAAGTTATGATGGTTCGTCAAGTCTATCCTTGCAAACGCCGGCCCCTTCGCTTGTGGGAGTTCAACCCAAAGGGACCACGTGCCATTCAAAGTTTCCTCGGCCTGACGCACGAGGAGATGTACAAGTCATTCTTCGGACCACAAGTAGAATGTCCGGATAGTACCGAGGACGCTTGCCTGAGCAGTAACCGCGCCGCCGAACAAGTAAGAAATCCTCTAGCCGAACATGTTGTCTTTTATTCGAAGTTATTTCTGAGAGTTTGCTTTTTGACTAGGACTGGCTAACAAAGGTGAAGATGATTCGGTGTTTGGCCCCCCTCCTGAGGGTTTGGAAAATCCGGTATTGGAGAAGATGCTCGAGGTCGCACCTTGCCCGGAGCCCTTGAAGGAAGATACCGGGAGGGATAATACGGGCGGACGTGGGCCCCCATCGCTGCCCGTTCCAACCGAGGGCACGAGCGTCTCAATGAAGGAGGACGACCGGGGGACGAAAAGGACTACTTCCGAGGATCCGGAAGCCGAAGCCTCCAAACGGGAGAAGAAGTCTCCCACAGAGGGTCCTGCCTCGGGGGTGCTTTTGCCGCACAAAGTCCGTGGGGTTATCAGCCCTCCAACGAGTCGTAAGTGATCCAAAATACTTTAATAGTAAAGGTATGCTATCTATTTTCTTTGAGAAAATAACCACTGCATATATCTTGCAGTTCGGGCCTTAGCCCCTCTCAAATGAGCTCGTCTTCGGGGATCTTCTTCCAGAGATGATGGAGAGCGAAACGCCTCCCCCAGACTCCTCCGCTCCAGAAGTGGGCGACCTCGAAGTGTCGTCACGGAGGGCCTCTCCGGATCCGGTGAGGCCAGAAGATAATCCCGTAGACCCCCAAAGTCCCCAGTGTCCGGCTGCCGAAGAGAGCATACAAAAGAGTCCGGCACCGTCTGGTGTGCGGTCGGACGTTCTGAGGGAGTTGGTGGGGCGAGCGGCCATCTCAGAAGAGCAGCGTAGGCTAATGGGTATGGTGATGGAGAGAATTTCGTCCGCTGAAAGAGGATTACATGAAGCCTTTATGAGTCTACTGGCAGGCTTTGAGGTATGTGAGATAATATGTGATAGTACTGCACATGTTAGGTGTGCCCTATGTAGATAGTAGCCCCTGAGACTCCGGTTGCCGTCGAGAACGGCGGCGAACAGAGGATCATATTCCCAGGCAATAACCAGACTGCCCCTATGTGCAGGTGGTGGAAGCTCCGGTGGCTAGCCGGACTAGTGAGTTTGCCAAATTAAAACGGCAACTGGATGCGGCAGACGCCGACATCGAGCTTGTTAACAAGAGGCTTGACGAGGCACAGGGTAAGTGTTATTATCCGGCGAACGCCACATAGTAAGAGCAGAAAAATGCCAGTATCTTTAATATGTTGTGACTGTAGATGGAGCTTCCATCGTGGAAGCCTTGCAGGCGGAACTTGCCCGAGCCAAGGAACAAGCGAGGATTAGTAATGCGGCTGCTTTGAAGGCGGCCGAAGAGTTGAAAGCCGAGAAGGCCGCACATTGCGAGAGCCAAGAGAAGATGGCCAAGATGGCCGTAGAATTAAAAGACACTGCCGACCGTTGTCGGGTCCTTGAAAAAGAAAACCGAGCGAAGGCAATGGACCTTGAGAAGGCCGCGAAGGCGAACAAAGACACCCGTTCTGCTATGAGAGCGAAGAAGGAGGAACTGCGGGAAGCCGGGGATATTGCGGCTGGGAAACCATTCATGTTACGGAGGAAGTTCGGAGATCCACGGTATGCCCCTCTGGATCGGCTTTGGAGTTTGGCAGATGCGTATATGGATTTGGCAGCGAGCGCTACCGATGCGGCCAAGTACTTCCAAGGTCAGAGAGATCGTGAAGGGACAAGCTGTTCTGGATGCAATTCCATGTTCCAGAGCGTCTGCTTTCATTGACTGGCCAACTAGCCGAATGGGCCGAACTGAATAGGTTATTCGGACTCGCCATGAGGTCTGTTGTGGATCAGCTATGGCCGGAAAGGCCAAAGCCGAACAGCTATTTCAGCTTAGTGCAGCAGTTCCTTGATGCGGTGTCGTGCATTAATGCGATGAAGAGGTCGGCGTGCATAGAAGGCTCGCGGATGGCCCCTGCCCGTGTTAAAGCATACTGGGCAGAGATGGACGCTACCACTGTTGCGGCGCAGGGTTCGGCCATAGGCCGGGTGGCTGCCGAGCACTATTTCAAGGAGGTTCTCGAGGGTGCTCGTTTGATAGAGGCCCAGTGCTCGAAGAATATTATGTTTGAGTGATATGTATTCTCATTGTAAGCACAATGCTTTTATGAATTTTTATAAGGTTATTTTTATACTTTTGCCTGAAAGTAGTATGATGCCTCCTATGCGGCCGTTTATGTATACCTGTGTATAACCTGAAAGATTGCAGCCGTCGGCTTCAACCCCCACGCATAGAATGCGGGGGTGCTCGCAAAAACGCGTGTTCACACTTAACCCAACGTCTTGGTCCTATTAAGGAGGTGATAGTGTAGCGAGCGAGGCAACCGGACTATAATGCTTTACCACTTTCACTTAGCCATAGGAGTTTGACAGTGGGGCTACTAGATAGCCCCTGGTGGCTCCGCACTCTCCCGATCGCGGGGTACATACATGCCGGGCCGGAAAACGACCCTTCATTAAGGCGGAGGAATTCTAACATTTTGATAGGTCACCGAGTGGTTGACCAGTCTCACGCTATATCATGACAGTCAGTTTTCAGCTTTCTCTACTGAGGTTCTCGTCCGGATGAACCAGGGCACAATCGCAGTAGTTCTCTTGGTGCTACCTTAGCCGGTAAAGCGGAACGTAAGGCACCAAAACACAGGAGCCGGGCAAACCCAACATTTGACCAAAGACAATGATTCGGAGCTGATGCATATAAGGCCAAACTCGCGCCGCCGAACACTCCCTAAGGTATTCGGTCTTTATGGTATAAACCGGGCCTCAATAGTGCCCTTCGTAAGAAGCCCCTTGTGTCCAGGTACGTGCATTATTCTGACGTGGCCACATGCCAAGACGTCAGCATCCTTCTCAACTGTGCTAAGAATTCGGTGGATATGTATCAACAAGAGACAGTAAAAAAGGTTTATGCAGGGTCTTAATCTAAAAAGAATCCTTGGAGAGGGTCCCTGCTGCACGTCTGCGCCTGTGTCTCCGTTGTGCCGTATCCTGGACGGGTGTAGCAGGATGATCATCTGTAAAAGAGAGGAACTTAGGTGAAAAAGTTGTCGTGCAAAAGGATAGTTTTTAAAGGAACCAAGTATAATTCACGATGAGTAAAAAATTGCCACTTGTCTGCGCGCGTTGAGCCCCTTGTATAGGGGTGTGACCATTGATCCGGTATGAATTACATATACCTGTGCCGGACTCGTCTAACCGTGTCTGAGGTCTTGACGATCTGTTAAATGCTTTAGTTGGTGAGGTCATTTCTAGTGTGCGGCTGCCAAGGCAGCCGCACTCTCTTCGGCGCGCAAAGATCGCTTAATACTTCCATTTACTGTAATGATGCCACGTGGTCCGGGCATCTTGAGTGTGAGGGAAGCATAGTGCGGTATTGCATTAAAGCGAGTGAAAGCTTCGCGTCCGAGTAGTGTTTGATAGCCACTTTGGAATGGAGCGATGTGGAAGGTTAAATGTTCGCTACAGAAATTAATCGGGGGAGCCGAATATAACTTTTAGTAGCAGGGAGCCCGTGCAATGAGCCCCTAGGCCTGGCGTTACTCCTTTAAAGGTAGTATTGCTATGGAAAATTTTTGTTGGGTCTATCCCCATTTTGCGGATTGTATCCTGATATATTAGGTTAAGACTGCTGCCACCATCCATCAGGACTCGTGTGAAGTGATATCCGTCAATTATTGGGTCTAATACTAGGGCAGCCCATCCTGCATGCCGGATACTTGCTGAGTAATCACGATGGTCAAAAGTGATCGGTTGAGACGACCAGTGGCAGGACTCGGCGGTGATAAGCCCTTGGGCATATTTTTCTGGGAGTGTCGTTGAGTTCGCCAGACACCTCGGCCAAGGAAAGCCGAGAACAATGTCCGGAACAGTGTCATATAATGTCCTTGTCCTGGGCTTATCACCCAAGGGCTTATCACCGCCGAAAAGCTCCAACACCGCCAGACACCGCCGAGGGCTTTCCTGGTCCGAGAAAATATGCGCGAAAAGCTCCAACATCGCCAGACACCTGAGCCATATAATGTGTCCGGACAATCGACAATTTGGTTCTTTTTAGTAAGAAACCTGTTCCAAAGTTTTCGGGCTGACTCTCCGGGTTGTTGAGTTATATGGCTCAAATCGTCTGCGTCTGGAAGTCGGACATAAGTCCCTTGAAAATTTGCGCGAAAAACGTCTTCGAGCTCTTCCCAGCTTCCTATGGAGTTTTCGGGGAGGCCTTTAAGCCAGTGACGAGCTGGCCCTTTGAGCTTGAGGGGTAAGTACTTGATGGCGTGGAGATCATCTCCTCGATCCATATGGATATGGAGGATATAATCCTCAATCCAGACCCCAGGGTCTGTTGTTCCGTCGTATGCCTCTATGTTTACTGGTTTGAATCCCTCTGGAAATTCATGGTCCAGCACCTCATCGGTGAAACATAGGGGGTGTGCGGCACCCCTGTATCTGGGTGTACCGCATTGTTCAGATGTTTGTTGTGTTACGTTGTATGCTGGGGCGCGCTTGCGTGGTCCATAGATGGATCTGGTTGTGCCGTGCTTTTGGTGCGAGCCCTCGCGTGGATCGCGTATTGGCTTGTGAGTGGCGTTGTTTGCCGCTCGATGTTGGCCATGAGGTCGTCTATCCGGCCAGGTGGCTGTTTTGATTTTTGGTTGTGGGGGGTCTGAGGCCTCCTCCTCGAATTCAGGTAGCAACTTCCGCTTTGGGTAGCTCTTGGTGGGGCGATTGTCGCCATACCTCGCTGCTATGTTGAGTACTTTACTCCATCTGATTTGGAGTGTGTCTTGCACAGCCTTGAGCTTTTGCTTCTGCTTTTTCAGACTCCTCGTGGTGGCAACAAGCCTTTGATGGGCATTCTGCTGCTCCGGATGCCTGTCTGGCGTTATGTCATCCGGACTATTATCTTTGACAGAATTGGTTTGTTCGGTTTGATTCTCCGTATTGCCGTGGTCCGGCAGTGGTTCGCCCTGCTCCAACGCCGCCGCTTTGACTGCTTCTCGAGGGAACAAGCCTTCGGTGCGTCCTTTCGTTCCTCGTCGTCGTCTTCTTTTGGTGTGTCCACCATGCATACGTCATATGATGAAGTGGACGTCCAGCGCCCTGTGGGCGGTGGTTCCTCTTCGCCTCCCGCATCGTCGTCCATACCGTCGATGTCTTCGGAGTTGAAGTCGAGCATGTCGGTTGAGTCATCGACAGTGGCTATTAAGTGGGTGGTGGGTGGGCGTCAAATTTCTTCGTCGTCCGAAGCCCAATCCTGTTGGCCATAATCCGGCCAGGGCTCTCCTGACAAAGAGAGAGACCTTAGTGAATTCAGAATGTCGTCGAAGGGCGAGTGCTGAAAGATATCCGCGGCAGTGAATTCCATGATCGGCGCCCAATCGGATTTGATTGGCAGGGGCGCGGGCGGTTCGGAGTCAGAAAAAGAGTCCGGCACCTTGGAGTCTCACGGGCTGCGCAGAGGATTATGCTGGTGTTCGGCTCGATCGCTGTTGAGACTGCAGCCCTTGAGGCGGTGTCTAACCACCCATCCGCGATTGGCGTAGTTGGCTCCAAACTAAGGGTCAGAGCTGATGCGGGTGCGGCTTCTGGGTTACTGTTCGGCGGCAGAGCTAGGTCATACCCATCGTGACGGTGCGGCGCGCCCGGCTGTGGCTCGAATCCGTCGAAGATCAAGTCTCCGCGGATGTCGGTCGTGTAGTTCAAACTTCCAAATCTAACCTGATGGCCAGGGGCGTAGCTTTCAATCTGCTCCAAATGGCCAAGCGAAATAGCCCGTAGTGCCAAGCCGCCGAATACGAAGATCTGTCCGGGGAGAAAAGTCTCACCCTGGACCGCATCGCTATCGATGATAGTAGGAGCCATCAAGCCTAATGGTGACGACACAGAGGAACTCACAATGAAAGCACCAATGTCGGTGTCAAAACCGGCGGATCTCAGGTAGGGGGTCCCGAACTGTGCGTCTAGGCCGGATGGTAACAGGAGGCAAGGGACATGATGTTTTACCCAGGTTCGGGCCTCTCTTGATGGAGGTAAAACCCTACGTCCTACTTGATTAATATTGATGATATGGGTAGTACAAGAGTAGATCTACCACGAGATCAGAGAGGCTAAACCCTAGAAGCTAGCCTATGGTATGATTGTATGTTGTGACTGTTGTCCTACGGACTAAAACCCTTCGGTTTATATAGGCACCGGAGAGGGTTAGGGTTACACAAGGTCGGTTACAAAGAAGGAGATATCCATATACGTATTGCCTAGCTTGCCTTCCACGCCAAGTAGAGTCCCATCCGGACACGAGACGAAGTCTTCAATCTTGTATCTTCATAGCCTAATAGTACGGCTCATGGAGATAGTCTGGCTGCCCGGAGACCCCCTAATCCAGGACTCCCTCAGGACCCGTGGAATATTATATTCTCTCTATGGTTGTGTGTGGTGTTGTGTTACAAGTCCGGACACGTTCAAATACGTTCGAGGACTATCTTGGAGTTCGGAGGGAGGAACCCGCCTTGCAATATCGAAGACAGATCTACGCGCCAGATACGTTGTCATTGAAGCCAGGTTCAGGGGCTACTAAGGGAGTCCTGGACTAAGGGGTCCTCGGGCATCCGGTCCGTTAGCCATGGGCCGGACTGATGGGCTGTGAAGATACGAAGACCGAAGATTACACCCGTGTCCGGATGGGACTCTCCTTGGCGTGGAAGGCAAGCTTGGCGACCAAATATGTAGATTCCTTTCTTTGTAACCGACCTTGTGTAACCCTATTTCCTCCCGGTGTCTATCTAAACTAGAGGACTTAGTCCGGAGGATATACATTACCATAACCATACAAGCTAGGCCTCTAGGGTTTAGCCATTACGATCTCGTGGTAGATCAACTCTTGTAATACTCATATTCATCAAGATCAATCAAGTAGGACATAGGGTATTACCTCCATAGAGAGGGCCCGAACCTGGGTAAAACATTGTGTCCCCTGTCTCCTGTTACCATCGACCTTAGATGCACAGTTCGGGACCCCCTACCCGAGATCCGCCGGTTTTGACACCGATAGTGCCCTCCATACAAACACTTTCCAAGGAATTTATTATTTGACAACATAAAGTAAATTCATTTTTCATTTTGGGACTGGGCATCCCTAATACCTTTGCCTTCCTCTCATGCAATGACAAGTGAATAAACACTCATCATGAGAATAACACATCTAGCATGGAAAATATTGGCCACCCCTCACCACCTCGTGAGCGGTACGAGCACACAAAAAAGAAATTTATATTGACAATTAGAGATGGCACATACAAATTTTCTTAGAACGGCAAAAGAATACCACATATAGGTAGATATAGTGGACTCTTGAAAATAAGATTTGGGTTTAAGGGTTTTTGGATGCACAAGTAGTATCTGTACTTGGTGCGGAATTTTTGGCTAGGAAAGATGGGGGCAAGCACCACATGTTGAAGGATCTATGACAATATAACTTCTATGTGAATATGAACAAACATAAACCATTACATTGTCTTCCTTGTCCAACGTCAACAATTTTGGCATATAATATTTTGATGGGGGCTCACAATCACAAAAGATTTCCATGATAGTGTATTTATATGTGAAAGATCTCTTCCTTATACTAATTATTCGTGAATTGCTTGTACCGGCAATATTGTGATTGTCAAGCCTCAAAATATTTCACTTTCTAAACCCAATGTGAAGCTACCACTAGGCATGATATGATTTCAACTTCATGACATTCAATTTATTCAACAATTTACTCATAGGATATAAGTATAGCACGAGAGTAAATGACAAGCTACTCCAAAAAGATATAAATGAAGATCATGAGCATAATATTTCTTTCTCTCAAATTAATTTAAGTGAAGCAAGAGAGAATTTCTTCAAAAAATAATAAAGCACACCATGCTCAAAAGGATATAAGTAAAGCACTAGAGCAATTCCATAGAAAAGAGCTTCATCGACGGGACGTGAATGCCGCTTACCTAGCCTCCCTGGAAACTATTTGAGGACTCTATTTTATTTAAAAACTTTCATATCTAAGTATTATATTAAAATAGCAAGCAAAATGAAAATAAAATGACTCTATGAATAGCACACATCATGTGAAGAAGCAAAAACTTAGGCTCAACCGATACTAACAGATAATTGTTGATGAAGAAAGGTGGGATGCCTACAGGGGCATCCCCAAGCTTAGATGCTTGAGACTTACTGAAATATTATCTTTGTATGCCTTGGGCATCCCCAAGCTTGAGCTTCTGTGTCTCCTTAATTCCTCTCATATCACGGTTTTTCTAAATCTCAAAGCTTCATCCACACAAAACTCAACAAGAAATCGTGAGATAAGTTAGTATAAACCAATGCAAAAACATTATCATTCTCTACTGTAGAAAATCACTAAAATTATTAATCAACATTTCATACTAAATGCCTCTGCATATTTAATACTTCTATCCTCAAATAAAATCATTAAGCAAGCAAACATATGCAAACATAACAGCAACCTACCAAAACAGTATAGTCTGTAAAGAATGCAAGAGTATCAATACTTCCCTAACTCCAAAGGTTATGGAAATTTACCACACTGTAGAAAATTTATCAGAGCTCATTTTCCAAAAAAATTCAACATTTTATCACATTCTGACATTTCTAGGGAATTTTTTCAACAGCGGTAAACTTTCTGTTTTCAAATAGCAACATGTATACTTGCAAAATAAGCGGGGTAAAGGCTATCATTGCCACTTTTATAGAAATAAAAGATGCAAAACAATATTATAAATAACATCAAGAAATTCCTAACAAAATAAATTGACGCTCCAAGCAAAACACATATCATGTGACGACTGAAAACATAGCTCCAAGTGAGGTTACCGATAATGTTGAAGACGAAAGAGGGGATGCCTTCCGGGCATCCCCAAGCTTAGTTGCTTGGATCTTCCTTGAATATTTACTGGGTGGTGCCTTGGGCATCCCCAAGCTTAGGTTCTTGTCACTCCTTATTCCCCTCATATCGATATCTCACCCAAACCTTGAAAACTTCAATCACACAAACTTAACGAACCTTTGTGAGATAGGTTAGTATGATAAAGAACAAACCATTCCACTTTTGGTACTGTCAAAGACAAGATTCATAATTGTTCTCACACAATGCCTACTGTAGCATATCATTTCCACAATTTATATTTATCAATATAAGACATGGAAACTAGAAAACAAGCAAACTATGCATTGAAAACAGAATCTGTCAACAACAGAACAGTCCGTAGTAATCTGCACTCAAACCATATTGCTACTACTCCACAAATTCTGAAAAATTAGGACCACATGAGAAATTTTTATATTAATCTTCTTCAAAAAGAATCAACTCAATAGCACTCTTCAGTTAAAAACTACTAAAAAACTTTATCCACACAAAACTCAACAAGAACTCGTGAGATAAGTTAGTATAAATCAATGCAAAACCTTATCGTTATCTAATGTAGCAAATCACAAAATTATTATTCAACATTGCATACTAAATGCCTCTTCATGTTTAATACTCCTATCCTCAAATAGAATCATTAAACAAGAAAACATATGCAAACAATGTAAACATAACAGCAATCTGCCAAAACAGTACAATATGTATACAATGCAAGGGTATTAATACTTACTTAACTACAAAATTTATGAAAATTTACCACACTGTAGAAAATTTATCAGAGCTTATTGTGAAAAAAATTCAACATTTTATCACATTCTTACTTTTCTCGGGAATTTTTGCAACATTGATAAACTTTCTGTTTTGAAACAGCAACTCATATACTTGCAAGATAAGCATGACAAAGGCTATCCTTGCCTGGTGTCGGCCATACGTAATGAGCATTTGCCAAAAGACTTCAAGGGGCCCCGTAAAGTGCCTAATTACACGGCCGACTTACAGCCTAGGGCTTGGATTGAGAGTTATGAGATGGCTATGGAGTTGTTGGAGGTTAGCGACGCGGCAATGGCCAAGTATTTCACTATGAGTTGGATGGAACAGCTCGTACTTGGTTGAAGGGGTTGCCACCCAATTCTATCGGCTCATGGGCGGAGTTGAAGGCCCGTTTCATCTAGAACTTCAAAGACACGTGTAAACAGCCTATGTCGATTGTGGACCTGACTAAGTGTAAGCAAGAGGACGGTGAGTCTACAACCCATTGGGTGCGCTGGGTCAAGGAGATAATACATTCGTCTAATAAGATGGATGTCAGCTCAGCAGTCTTGATGTTGGAGAAAAATTGCCGTTTTGAACCTCTGAAGTAGAAGTTGGGGCGGCTCAAGCGTGACTGCAATGACATGGGCCAGTTGATGGCGGCTCTCGTCAAGTATGCTGAATTTGATAGTACCAAAGACCCGGTGTCTGACGAAGAAAAGACAGCGAAGGGAAAGAAGAACGGCAACGGCAAGGGTCACCAACATAACCCGGCAAATCAAGGAGGTAATAAATGTAAGGCTGATGAGTTTGTTGCTAACACCAATGCGCAGGGCGGAAATCAACGGCGCAAGGGCAGGCAACCCCCTCGGTCGGGCGGGTCAGGTCCCACCCTTGAGCAACTATTGAATGAGCCTTGTCCAAGGCACAGCACCCGGGAGAAGCCAGCCACCCACCTGTCGAAAGATTGTACAATCATGAAGGCGTTTAAAAATTCAAACGCGTTTGACGGAGGTCACGGCCTAGGTGGCGGTTCAGGTGGAGGCAGTTTCCATGGCCCGGGCGCCGGTTCAGGTGGAGGAGGATTTCACGGTCAGGGCCATCCTGGAAACCAAGGAGGATATAATCCACAACCCGGACAAGGTAATCAACAGCAATAGTCCGGATATCAGAGCAACCCAAAACAGCTGAATAGTGGGCAATACCATGTGTTCACCACTAGTTTATGTAAGAGGGACCAGAAGCTTCACAAGAGGGTTGTCAATGCCGTTCAGCCGGCAATTCCACGTTACTTACATTGGTTAGAGCAGCCTATTGTGTGGAGCAGAGAGGATCGCCCACCCCGGGTTGATAATCCGGGTCACTTGGCCTTGGTAGTGGCGCCTCAGGTTGGTGGATATAAATTCACTAAGGTACTCATGGATGGAGGCAACAACATCAACATCCTCTACTATGAGACATTCCGCCAGATGGGGTTGACTGATAAGAGTCTTAAATAGTCCAACACTATTTTTCACGGTGTGGTACCTGGCAAGTCGGCATACCCAGTTGGTAAGATTGAACTGGAAGTAGCCTTTGGAGATGAGTATGACTCCAGAGCAGAAAAATTAACCTTTGAGGTGGTTAAGATCAAAAGCCCATATCATGCTCTGTTTGGACGGCTGGCTTATGCCAAGTTCATGGCTCGGCCGTGTTATGTAGATTTGCAGCTCAAGATGCCGGGTTATAAGGGCACCATTACAGTACATGGGAGCCGGAAAATAACTTTGGAGTGTGAAGAAGGTGATGCTGCCTATGCTGAGTCTGTTTGTGCAACAGAGGAGTTAATGTTTTACAAGGATCACATTGACCCGGCAGACATGACATCGTTAAAGAAACCAACAACAGAGCATGAGCCGGTGTTCAAGTTCAAAACAGCTGATGACACCAAGATGGTTGACTTTGTGCCTGGCGACTCATCCAAGCAGTTCATCATCAGTGCAAACTTGAATCCAAAATAGGAAAGCGCGCTCATCGAGTTCATCATGAGAACCGGGACATCTTTGCATGGAAACCTTCTGACATGACGGGTGTCCCGAGGGAACTCGCTGAGCACACTCTCAATATTGATCCAAAGTTTAAACCTGTTAGACAGTTTCTCCGACGGTTCAATGAAGAAAGGCGCAAGGCCATTGGAGAAGAGGTGGCCCGGCTCTTGGCGGCCGGGTTCATTGTAGAAGTCTTTCATCCAGAGTGGTTAGCCAACCCGGTGCTTGTACTCAAAAAGAACGGCACCTCGCGTATGTGTGTGGACTACACCGATTTAAACAAGGCTTGTTCGGCTGACCCTTTTGCCCTCCCCCGTATTGATCAGATCATCGATGCTACGGCGGGTTGCGCACGTTTGAGTTTCTTGGATGCTTATTCAGGTTATCATCAGATCAAGATGGCACTCAAAGATCAGGAGAAGACGGCTTTTATCACTCCCTTTGGAGCTTTCTGCTATGTGTATATGCCTTTTGGGCTTAAGAGTGACCAGGCGACTTACCAACGGTGTGTGCAGAATTGTCTTCATGACTAGATTGGGTGTAATGTTCATGCTTGTGGATGATATAGTGGTAAAATCCAGGAAAGAGGAAACCTTGGTCGCAGATCTGAAAGAGACCTTCAATAATCTCCGGGTCTACAAAATGATGCTTAACCCAGCTAAGTGTATTTTTGGAGTCCCAGCTGGCAAGCTCTTGGGTTTTTTGGTGTCCAACCAAGGTATTGAAGCTAACCCGGAGAAAATCAAGGCAATTACATCCCTAGCCAAACCAACATGCATCAATGACGTTCAACGGCTGGCGGGTCGTGTTGTTTCTTTGAGCCGGTTCATAAGCCGGCTAGGGGAGAAGGCGATGCCTTTGTATCAGATGATGAAGAAAACAGATGATTTTGTTTGGAGCGATGCTGCAAACTCTGCTTTTGAAGATCTGAAGACACAGCTTGCTGAGCCGCTGATCCTTGCTGCTCCAATTGAGAAAGAGTCGTTGTTGTTATACGTAGCCGCCAATTCACGAGCTGTTAGTGTGGCAATTGTGGTGGAGCGCAAGGAGGTTGGCAAGGAACATCTGGTTCAACGGCCGGTTTACTACATCAGTGAGGTGTTAATTGAATCCAAACAACGTTATCCACATTGGCAGAAGCTCGTGTATGGGGTGTTCATGGTGAGACGGAAGCTTAAACATTATTTTCAGGGTCACCCAATCATTGTGGTTAGCTCTGCTCCCTTGGGAGACATCATTCAAAATAGAGAAGCCACTGAACGAGTCACCAAATGGGCCATTGAGCTTGGGTCTCATGGATTAAAGTATGTACCATGTACTGCGATCAAGTCTCAAGCACTGGTTGATTTTATCAATGACTGGACAGAAATGCAGATGCCAGAAGAGAAACCAGATAACACATATTGGACTATTCATTTTGATGGGTCCAAACAGTTGGAAGGCTCGGGGTCTGGAGTTGTTTTAACCTCCCCTCGAGGTGACAAATTTTGTTATGTGTTACAGCTGATGTTTCCTTGCACTAACAACGCAGCAGAGTATGAAGCCTTGCTCCATGGTCCTCGAGTGGCCAAAGAGATGAGCCTGAGTCGGGTCAGGTGTCTTGGTGACTCAGACTTAGTGGCTCAACAGGTATTAGGCAAGTGGGATTCCAAAGACCCTCTCATGGCGGCTTATCACCGTGAGGTTGATGCAGTTACAGGACATTTCAAAGGATATCAGGTGGAGCATATTGACCATAGGAAGAACGAAGCGGTTGATGCTCTAAGAAGGTTGGGATCTCAGCGTAAACTGGTGCCACCTAACACTTTTTTGGATGTCTTGCATAACCCGTC
Organism: Triticum monococcum; assembly: GCA_034509565.1. Taxonomy (NCBI): domain Eukaryota; kingdom Viridiplantae; phylum Streptophyta; class Magnoliopsida; order Poales; family Poaceae; genus Triticum; species Triticum monococcum. The sequence goes on from CM067846.1 coordinate 529,922,933, forward strand.
TGTTAAGTTGCCCACAGAAGAAGATCTAGCCGTCCCTGACCTGGAGGCACAGTTGGTGGCGGCTCTTCATGTCATCCCAGATTGGACAGTGCCGTTCTTGGCTTACATGACCCGGGGTGAGTTGCCAGCGGATGAGACCCTGGCTCGATAGATAACCCGGCGGTCTAAGTCAATGACGATTTCTAATGGAGAATTATACCATCGCAGCGTCTCTGGAGCATTTCAGCAGTGTGTTTCCCCTGAAGAAGGCCAAGAAATACTTCGTGAGATCCATGAAGGCGATTGTGGTCATCATGCTGGGTCAAAATCTCTGGTGGCCAAGGCTTTTCGTCACAGTTTTTACTGGTTGACGGCTCACGCTGATGTACAGGATCTGGTTAGCAGATGTGATGGATGTCAAAAGTTCGGACGACGAGCACATGTGCCGGCTCAAGAACTCCGGATGATTCCAATCACTTGGCCGTTTGCGGTCTGGGGGCTTGACATGGTGGGACCTTTCAAAAGGTCTAAGGATAAAAAGACACATCTTTTAGTCGTAGTTGATAAATTCACAAAGTGGGTTGAGGCAGACCCGGTGAGTAAGTGTGATGCGGCCATGGCGGTTCAGTTCATGAAAAAGGTGATCTTCGGTTTTGGTTTTCCACACAGCATTATCACTAACAATGGCACTAATCTGTCCCAAGGGGCTATGGAGGAGTTTTGTCAACATGAGCATATCCGGCTTGATGTTTCTTTTGTAGCTCATCCTCAATCCGATGGTCAAGCTGAGAGAGCGAATCAGGAAATTTTAAAAGGTCTCAAACCCCGGCTTATGGTTCCCTTGCAGCGAACGCCGGGTTGTTGGGTAGAGGAATTACCCTCGGTACTGTGGAGTATCAACACCACACCTAACAGGTCCATAGGTTACACATCTTTCTTCATGGTGTATGGAGCAGAAGCAGTGTTGCCTAGTGACATCCGTCATGACTCGCCCCGTGTGGCGGCTTATGTTGAAGCTAATAATGAACAAGCCAGACAGGATGCACTTGACTTGTTAGATGAGGAAAGAGACTTAGCAGCGGCTTGATCAGCAATTTATCAACTGGACCTGCGCCGTTATCACAGCCGCCGAGTTAAGTCCAGGACTTTTCAGGAAGGTGGCCTGGTGCTCCGGCTCATCCAGGATCTGTCAGATGCACACAAGTTATCCACACCTTGGGAAGGACCCTTTGTGGTCAGCAAGAACTTAAACAACGGGTCATATTACCTCATTGACGTTCAAGAGCACAAAGACTGACGTAAGTCGGAGGAAGAGACCCGCCGGCCATGGAACATTGCTCAACTTCGGCCATACTACACCCGAGCCACCGGCTCTCATCATGTACATACTTTAACATTGTATATACCATGATAAGTAATAAAGCAGGACCATTGGTCTCTTTTCTTTTTTAAAAGATTATGCATCTTTGTTATTTCTTATTTTCAAATGACTATTAAGGAGCTGATCATATTTGAATCAAGTTTAACCTTTTTTGGCCCAGCTTATGATCGTATTTGAATCTAGCTGCAACTCTCATGGTCACTTGCGGGCTTCCTGTTCAAACATAGGTCGTATTCGAACCGAAGAGAACATAGCTATCGTAACCCTCTTGATCGGCTCAAGGCCAAACTCACTAGGGGGTTTCTTGATCGTATCCGAATCATAGCTTAACCCCTTTTGGGTCCGACTTGGATCATATTCGAATTAGGGTCGTTAAAAACCTCTCAAGGTCATTTGGGGGCTTCATGTTCAAACATAGGTCGTATTCGAACCAAAGAGAACATAGCTGTCGGTACCCTCTTGATCGGTGCAACGCCAAAGCCACTGGGGGCTATATGGTTGTATTCGAACCTTAGCTTAACCCCTTTGGTCCGGTTTACTGATCGTATTCGAATCAGAAACCCCCAAAAACAAAGTTAAATCATACTTATTACTTGTTATTTACTTTTTAGTTTTTTGTTGTCTCAATTTCACAAATAATTAGCATGATCTTCTTCGCCGGCTGGACTATTTGACAACAAAGCCGCCAAGGTATGATGATCATTAAGTATTCAGAAGCATTGACTTCTCAAAAAGATTGAGTTATGAACCTCATCACCCGGATTATTTAAACTGGTGGTCTAAGGATCAAAGGTACAAGTGTGGCTATTGTTTATACGCAATTGCCTACTGCATTAACCAAAGGGTTAGTTTCAGCCTTGTTCTCTTTTTATATCTGTTTCTGTTTTCATATTGGCTACAAGCCGGGTGTTTTAACCCGTTCGGTACTAAGCCGCCAAGCCAGTTTTTTCTCTTGTATTTACAGGAACAGAGCTGAAGTATTACAGGGATAACCATAAATATGATGCATATATTGACATTAGGAAACACAGAATCACATACAAGTGTTTTATGCATGATGGCATAAGCAAAGCATGCAGTTTTTTCATAGCTAAACTATTACAAGGCTTTTAAAGCCCATGAAGATGGTTATTGCTCCTCCCTTGCCGGATCACCGCCCTCTGTTAACTGGAAGCTGGGTTTTGACCAGTCAAAACCATTCACGGCGACAAATTCTGCCTCTTCATCAATCAGGCCGGATGGGTCAACTTCCGGGGCAAATGTATTTTCACGAACAGGCGGAATTAAATCTGTCACCTTGTACGAGGGAGTTGCCATCTTGTTATTTTCAACATCAAAACCCGGCTGATACTTGTCAATGTTGGTTCCATCTCCAAGAATAGTCGCCTGAGGTCACACTCCGCGCATGCAAGCCATGAAGTCATCCTGCTCAAAGGGAGATCCGTCTTCCTTCATGGTGGGATATCCTCTGGCCATGTCCGCCGGGCCTAGATCTGGCACCCAAGCCTTGGAGCTGCTCAGGGCAGTCAAAGCTCCGGCTCTTGCACAGGAGCGCTTCACTTCTTGAAATCTGGCGGGTAGGATTGACAGTTTCTTCAAGACGTCGCTGAGCCGGTTGGGTCCTTGATTGGCAGGAGAGATGGCGGAAAGTGCCCGTTGTGCGCCAATATACAGTTGCTCCACTAAGGTATACACTGCCTTTAGTTTAATCACATGATCTTGGCTCAGATTCCTGCTTCGTGGGCCTGCACATATTTTATAAACAAAGTCAGCTGGCGGCTTATATTCAGGATCAGCAAAAAGTACACAAGATCTAAGACAAATGGCTTACCAAAGATGGCGGCCACCATTTGAGACACCCGGCCCTTTAAACCGTTCAGCTCTGTTGAAACTTCTTTAAGGGCTGCTTCAGCCTTCTCGGCGCGTTGTGTCAGAAGCGTCTTTAAATTTTCCGTCTCAGAGAGACGTATTTGCAATTTGGAGTTAGCAGACTTGATTTCTGCTTCCTGACCTGCTAGCCGGGTCTTCGCATCAGTCAATTGCGAGTTTAGTTTAGATAAGGCATTCTGCAAAAAATGTACTCAGATGAGTCCAGATTTCACTTAAGGTTCAAACATCAAGATTCAAGTCTCAAGTACTTTACAAAAAACCACTTGACACTTGGGGGCTAATGAATGCCAAAACAATTTCTTATGAGCCTAAAGACATACTTTAAGTCCCAAGTACTTTACAAAGTAACAACACTTGGCACTTGGGGGCTAATGTATGCTATTCAGCAGGTTTCTCAAGGTTAAGCCGGATTATGCAGTTCTTTGAATACGATACAAGATAATTTAATGTACCGGCTCATTTATGATCAAAATGAACCGGCCCTTGGGGACTACAAGTGAAGCTTTGTTCTATTTTATTGAACTCAAGAAAAGTTTCAAAGGTAAAAGTCTTGGCCTATATTATAAAGTCTACAGATCATTCCTGTTCTCTTATAATGTGAAGACTTGGGGGCTGGCAGAATATAGATAAGCCGGAAGAACATATCTCGTATTTCAGCTGCAACTGTTTGACTATTTCGATTTCGGAGTCGCGACTGGAGTGCACATGGCTGAGATAGCCGGATAAAATATCGTTGGCATTTAGATGATCATAATTGGCAACGTCAAAGCACACTTTCTGCCTCTCCAATGCCTCTTGTTTCGCCATGTGGCGAGCCAGCATGGTTGGATTCCCCGGTTCAATAAAACGGCTCCCGGTGATCAAAACGTCTTGTGCAGACGGTGATGGCGGGTTGGATGAGCTTGATGGTCCAGTTGCAGAAGGATTCACGGTGGTCTCATCAAACGACGGCTCTGGAGGATTTGCTTCTGCATCGACAGGCGGGTCTTTTGGAGCGTCGGTTAATGGAGGAGAAGGTGGCCTGGCCGGGTCAGATGCAAGGATTGGCGGGTCTTCCGCCGGTTTAGCTGCCTTTGACTTCTTGGACTTAGCTTGGCCACTAAGAGAAATGTTGCAGGACTGTCAGTCCAAAGATACAATTTGAACAACCCGGAAAAAGGAGGATTTTTCATTACCCAGGGGCAGTCTTGAAGGCCGGAAATTGGGTCTGCGATGAGTCGCCAGAAGAGCGAGACACCTCCTAAAAAGATAAAATAAAGTTAAAGTAATGCAAGGGAAAGGATCCATTAAAGAGAGCTAAAGACAAAAGAAGTAAACCTCATTCCGGCGCTTTTGGGGAGTTTGTTGAAGAATAACAGGTGGTTCGTCTTTGGTCCAGGCTTGACGGCGGGTCTCATGTTGTTGTTTTTTCAAAAGAAAGTGAGGGTCTAGATAAGCCAAAGGGTGTGAAAACCTTACTTTCCGGGTTACGACTCGAAGTTTCTGTCTTGGCAAATGGGCTGAGTCAGAGGAAATAGTTACCTCTTCTTCCACGGCCTAACTGGCCCCAGTGTCATCCTAGTAATGATCAGTGTTAATAAGATTGTTAAAAAATTGGCCAAGGGAGTCCAGGGCTACCTCCGACTCAGAAGAATCATCAAGCTTCATCCAATCTTCAGCAGTGCTCTTCTTCTTCTTTTTCAACCTTCGAGTCGTTTTCTTGGCGTTTATGGCGATGGCTCTTGCTTTCTTGGCGGGTTCATGGTCATATTTAACTTTCCAAAAATCAGATCTGGCCTGCAGACAGGTAAAAACAAGATGAAAGGTCAGACAAGTATTAAACAATATGGCTGGGAAAAATACAAAGGAGGGAGATCAGAGTGTCCTTACTTCTGGCACCGGGTTAAGCTTGCAGAAGGCATTTAACCCAACGATATTGCAGTCTTCGTATTTTCCGTTCACCATAAGGGTTGACATTGAAACAATATCTTCTTCTGTTAGTTGAACGGAGTTGTGACGAAGAGAGTCATCCGGGCCTCCCCCATACTCGTACATCAGTTTTGACCAACGGCTTAGAGGGATGACCCACCATGAGATCAAGCAGCGGGTCAGATCAACTCCAGTTAATCCGTTCCCTAACAAAGCATTAATCCTTTTGATGGATGGTATCAGCTTCTTGCATTCAGCAGCAGTGAGCTTGTCAGGAAGCGCGAACTTGGAGTCAAGACGTTCGGGGCGATAACCCGGCAGCAGCTTCTCGTTTGCCGGTGAAATGTCTTGACAGTAGAACCAAGTCTGATTCCAGTCTTTCGGATGACTTGGCAAGACTATGAGGGGGAAGACAGCGCCCTGCCGACGCTGAATTGAGATGCCTCCAATCTCCAAGCTAAGGCCGTTGGTGCACTCGTTCTACCGGTTCAGATAAAAATATTCTCTAAACAGCTCCACGGTCGGCTCTTCTTGAAGATACCCTTCACAGAGCACTTGGAAGTTATAGATGTTAGAAATGGAATTGGGCCCGATATCTTGAGGGTGGAGTTTGAAAAAGTGGACGACCTCTCTGAAGAACTTTGAGCCGGGCGGTGAGAAGCCACGGTTCATATGGTCAGTAAAAACAATCACTTCGCCAGCCCTTGGATTGGGCCGTTCTTCGTCCGGGTTAGGGGCACGGTAAGACATGACATCTTTTCCTAGAAAATATCCTATGGTGAAGAAATCCTTCAAACGTTCCTCGGTTACGGTTGAGGGAACCCAGTTACAGATGGTTGGTGCTTTGGACGGCATGATGTTCAAAAATGAACTGGAAAGAAAGGCAACATGGCGGTTCAATTCAATGGTAAAATTAACAGTTCAATGATGATAATATAGGGAAGTAATGGTGGCTTAGTTAAGGGCTAATGCCATATAAGGAAAAGTAAGCCGGCACAGTAACCCGCCATGACTACAAATATTTGAGAAAAGAAAATTCAGCTAAGTGTTGAGACAAACAAGTTTCCTAACTGCTTGATATTATTCCAGATCAAATGGCTATTTAAAATGGGAAAAATTCTAGACCTAAAAAGTTTAGCGCAGATGAGTCTGTAAGTTCTAATGAGATCTTTGAACCATAGAAAGGGATCTGTGGCATCAAGAGTAGGCACAGAAACACTACCGCACAAGCATATATATCTTTTTGGATCAAGAAGAGGCCCCCGGTGGAAGAACTACGAAGAACTGCGATGAACTATGAAGAACACGAAGAAATCTGGAAACCCTAATGCGGATCTGAGAAGTGAAAAGGAGAACACTTACAACCATGGATCTTCTATGGAGGTCGCCGCCGTTCTCTGGACCGATTCGGGTTGATGCAGCAGCCAAGGTCGACGGAGACGGAGGAAAAGCGCGACGGCGGTGAGGCTCGAGCAGCAGGAGGGTTGCGAGAGGAAGAAGACGGAGAGAGAGAGAGAAGAATGAGGAAGGCCGATGTGTGCCTATTTATAAGGAAAAATGTGAACAGACAGGCGCAAAAATTGAGGGGGGCGAATAATGGTTATCCAACTACACAGACGCCTCGATTCTTGGAAGACATTAAAGATGAAGATCCGTTGGGAGATGACATCATAAAAGTTTTTTGCGTTTTCAAGAGATGACGTCATGGCGGGTTACAAAAACTTCTGCGAGGATAAGAAGATGGATTTTGTCTAAGTGTTGAAGATTGACAAAGAACGAAGTTCAAAGTCAACCTGGGGCCTAATGTTGGGGATATAGCTAACAGTTATGACCCGCGAAGAAGAGGCCGGGTCAGCCCCAATGGCGGGTTACACAAGAAGCCCAGTAACCATTAAGATGATAGTTTATTAAATCTCATAGAAGGCCCAAGGTCCTAGAAGCGGCTTAAGGCCCAATATTACAAACCGCCATATGTAAGGAATGACTTATAAAGAAAGGCATGTAGAGGAAGTCACCGAGCCGGACACGATTATGAGCCGGCCGAGACTCTGTAGGCCACCAGGCGTCAACCCATGTATATAAGGGGACGACCCGGTGGCGGCTTAGGGAAAGAAAGAAGAGATCGATAACCAAGCCGGCTAGTTAAGCCTCTTGGTGATCGAAACCCCAACAATACCAACACAACTAGACGTAGGCTTTTACCTTCATCGTAAGGGGCCGAACTAGTATAAAACCTCTCGTGTCCTTTGTCCTGATTAACCCCTTTAAGCTTCCTAGTTGCGATGGCCCTACGACTAAGTCCTTTCGCCGAACATTTGCCGTGACAATTCCACGACACTTAGTGCAAAAGAACGTCGCCTCATATTGCCCCTTATGATAGCAACCTTTATTATGCAGTCTGTCGCTTTTATTCTTTGCCATCAAAAGTTTGTACAACACTCAATTTTCTCTTACACTAAATGATCTAACACTTTTAGAGGCAATTTTTATTGCCTTATTGCACCGATGACAACTTACTTGAAGGATCTTGCTCAATCCTTAGGTAGGTATGGTGGAATCTTGAAAATAAGATTTGGGTCTACGGGTTTCTGGTGCACAAGTAGTATCTCTACATGGTGCAGATTTTTTGGCTAGAAAAGATGGGAGGCAAACACCACATGTTGAAGGATCTAAGACAATATAACTTCTATGTGAATATGAACAAACATAAACCATTACGTTGTCTTCCTTGTCCAACGTCAACAATTTTGGCAATTAATATTTTCATGGGGGTTCATAGTCACAAAATATTTCCAAGATAGTGTATTTGCGTGTGAAAGTTCTCTTCCTTATAGTAATCATTCAAGAATTGCTTGTTTGACCAATATTGTGATTGTCAAGCTTCAAAAGATTTCACTTTCTAAACCCAATGTGAAGCTACTACTAGGCATGATATGAACATATAATTTAAACTTCATGATATTCAATTCATTCAACAATCTACTCATAAGATATAAGTGAAGCACAAAAGGAAATGACAAGCTACTCCAAAAAGATGTAAGTGAGGATCAAGCGAGTAGTTAAGTAAATGGGTAGCTATGTGAGGACTCTTTCTTATTTAAAAGTTTCAGATCTAAGTATTTTATTAAAAAAGAAAGCAAAACAAAACAAAATGACATTCCAAGAATAGAACACATCATGTGCAGAAGAAAAAACTTAGGCTTAACCGATACTAACCGATAATTGTTGAAGAAGAAAGCTGGGATGCCTACCGGGGCATCCCCAAGCTTAGATGCTTGAGACTTCTTGAAATATTATCTTGGGGTGCCATGGGCGTCCCCAAGCCTAAGCTTTTGTGTCTCCTTAATTCCTCTCATATCACAGTTTTCCTAAATCTCAAAAACTTCATCCACACAAAACTCAACAAGAACACGTGAGATAAGTTAGTATAAATCAATGCAAAAGCTTATCGTTATCTAATGTAGCAAATCAAAAAATTTATTATTCAACATTTCATACTAAATGCCTCTGCATATTTAATACTCCTATCCTTAAATAGAATCATTAAACAAGCAAACATATGCAAACAATGTAAACATAACAGCAATCCGCCAAAATAGTACAGTCTGTATAGAATGCAAGGGTATCAATACTTACTTAACTAAAAAAATTATGAAAATTTACCACACTATAGAAAATTTATCAGAGCTTATTGTGAAAAATGTTTCAACATTTTATCACATTCTTACTTTTCTCAGGAATTTTTGCAACATTGATAAACTTTCTGTTTTGAAACAGCAACTCATATACTTGCAAGATAAGCATGACAAAGGCTATCCTTGTCGCTTTTATTGAAATAAAAGATGCAAAAAATTATTATAAATAACAGAAATCAAATCCTAATAAAATAAAATGACGCTCCAAGTAAAACTCATATCATGTGACGAATGAAAACATAGCTCCAAGTGCGGTTACCGATAATGTTGGAGATGAAAGAGGGGAGACCTTCTGGGGCATCCCCAAGCTTAGTTGCTTGGAACTTCCTTGGATATTAACTTGGGGTGCCTTGGGCATCTCCAAGCTTAGGGTCTTGTCACTCCTTATTCTCCTCATATCGATGTCTCACCCAAAACTTGAAAACTTCAATCACACAAAACTTAACGGAACTTCGTGAGATAGGTTAGTATGATAAAGAGTAAACCACTCACTTTTGGTAATGCCAAAGACAAGATTCATAATTGTTCTCACACAATGCCTACTATACCATATCATTCCCACAATTTATATTGAGTAATATAAGCCATAGAAACTAGAAAGCAAGCAAACTATGCATTGAAAACAGAATCTGTCAAAAACAGAACAGTCTGTAGTAATATGTACTCCAACCATACTTCTGCTAGTCCAAAAATTCTGAACAATTAGGAAAACCTAGAAAATTTGTATATTAATCTTCTTAAAAAAGAATCAGTATTTTATCATGCTTATTTTAAAAATGAGAAGTATTTTCCTGAGCGCAAAAGTTTCTGTTTTTCAGCCAGATCAAATCAACTATCACCATAGACCATCCCAAATGTCTTACTTGGCACTTTATTGAAACAAAAGCAATAAAACATGATTACTACAGTAGCCTAATCATGTGAACACATAAAAACAGTAGGTAAAAGTGTTGGGTTGTCTCCCATCAAGCGCTTTTCTTTAATGTCTTTTAGCTAGGCATGATGATTTCAATGATGCTCGCATAAAACATAGGAATTGAACATAAAGAGAGCATCATGAATCATAAGTTCCTCTCTCGTAATAATTTTCAGTAGCATCATGAATAGATTCATCAATATAACCTTCACACAAAGCATTCTTTTCATGATCCGAAAGCATAGAAAATTTATTATTCTCTGTATAAGAAATTTTATTCCCATTCACAATAGTGGGAGTATCGTATGAAACTCGAATACTAAAAATTATTTCCACATTAAAAGAGCAATGTTCATTAAAAGGATGTTCAAAATTATGACAATAATTATCACTACTTTTTATAACATAAGTATCATCACAATAATCATCATAAGTAGCAACTCTGTTCTCATCATAGATAGGGTGCATGCAATCATCATAGCAAATTTGATAATTCAAAGTAGGGGGGCTAAAAATATCATTTTCATTAATAATATCAGCCCCAAGCTTGGGACAAACATTAATTGCAGCAAATAAATTCTCATACATGTCATTCTCATCAAACATAGCATCCCCAAGCTTGTGGCTTGGCATATCATAAGAATAATCACTCTCATCATTAAAAATATGAATAGCACCAATGGTATAACAATTGCTATCATCATAATTTCCCAAGTTGGTGCCAAAAAGATTTCCCAGATTATAAGAAGTATCATTATCTTCCCAATTATAATTATCACAACAAGCAATAGGCATAACAAAATCATCATCAAGTGCATCATCTTCCATAATTATTTTTGATTCATTTTCGTGAGGCACAACAATAATAGGAGCAACATTAATTGGGAGAGATACCTTTTTACCTCTATTATTTATTCTTTTCTTCTTCTTCACCACCTCACGTATGGGTTTAATCAATTTTTTCGAGCTTCTTGTTGAAGAGATTGATTGGATAGGAGGCTCCTCCTCATTACCTAATTCATCATAATAAATACTAGGAGGGTATTGGGAAATATTTTCCCGTTCATTAGTACTCTCTTCATATTCTATTTGTTTTCTTGTCTTTAGATAGTTGGCAATATAAGGATTATCAATGCAATTTACCAAACAAAACATATAAATTTCCTCTAGATCAAAATCAAGAAATCTCTTGAGATTAAATTTTGGAATACCCTCCGTTATACATTTCATTTCTTCATACCCCAAAAGAAGACTGAGCTCTTTATGATGCTCAAGGGTAATCAAGTTATCACAATTTTTGGACACGATTTGATCATGAAACAATTTGCATTGGAGATTTAAATGATCACGTTCATTGCAAAGTTCACAAGGATGTTGAGAAAAATTAAATCTTTCAGCACAATCATCTAGTCTCTCTTGCAACTTTTTCGTTTCTAAATATTTATGCTTCTTACAAAATCTATGCTCCCTTTTTCGTGTGCAATTGCACTCCCAATTCACACTGCAAAAATTGACATTCTTATAGGAGACATCATTATCATGACTAATGCAATCATCATTAACATCATGGATATTCAAAGAATTCATATTAGCAATATTGCAATCATGCCCATCATCCAACGTTTTTATGCCATAAATTTGTTGAATTCTTTTTCTAGCAATTGAACACAATTATCAGAATCCTTATTCTGAAGATAGACATTATAAAGATAAAGAACAACTTGAGGTAACCCAATCTCCATTTTTTTAGTTTTCTTTTATAAACCAAACTAGTGATAAACAAGAAACTAAAAGATTCGATTGCAAGATCTAAAGATATACCTTCAAGCACTCACCTCCCCGGCAATGGCGCCAGAAAAGAGCTTGATGTCTACTACACAACTTGTTCTTGTAGACTCGTATTGGGCCTCCAAGCGTAGAGTTTTGTAGGACAGTAGCAATTTACCCTCAAGTGGGTGGCCTAAGGTTTATCAATCCGTGGGAGGCGTAGGATGAAGATGGTCTATCTCAAACAACCCTGCAACCAAGTAATAAAAAGTCTCTTGTGTCCCCAACACACCAAATACAATGGTAAATTGTATAGGTGCACTAGTTCGGCGAAGAGATGGTGATACAAGTGTAGTAATGATAGTAGATATTGATTTTTGTAATAGGAACAATAAAAAACAACAAGGTAGAAAGTAGCAAAAGTGAGCACAAATGTTATTGCAATACTTGAAAATGAGGCCTAGGGTCCGTACTTTCGCTAGTGCAATCTCTCAACGATGCTACTATAATTGGATCATATAACCATCCCTCAACGTGCAACGAAGAATCACTCCAAAGTTCCTATCGAGCGGAGAAGATAAGAAGAAAACGTTTGTAGGGTACGAAACCACCTCGAAGCTATTATTTCTGATCGATCTATCCAAGAGTTCGTACTAAAATAACACCAAATAATTTCAGATTCATAATACTCAATCCAACACAAAGAATCTCAAGAGTGCCCCATGATTTCTACCGGAGAAACAAAGACAAGAACGTGCATCAACCCCTATGCGTAGATTACCCCAATGTCACCTCAGGAATCCATGAGTTCAGTTCCAAAACATATACCAAGTGAATCAATATAATACCCCAATATCACCACGAGTATTCATATGCAAGACATATATCAATTTCTCTCAAATCCATAAAAGTATTCAATCCGATAAAACGAAATCTCAAAGGAAAAACTCAATTCATCACAACAAGATAGAGGGGGTAAAACACCATATGATCCAACTATTTTGACAAAGCCCGCGATACATCAAGATCGTGCCATCTCAAGAACACGAGAGAAAGAGAGGGAGATTAAGCACATAGCTACTAGTACAAACTCTCAGCCCCAAGGGTGGACTACTCCCTCCTCATCGTGGTGGCCATCGGGATGATGAATACGGACACCCGCGATGATTTCCCCCTCGGGCAGAGTGCCGGAACGGGGTCTAGATTGGTTTCTTGTGGCTACAAAGGCTTGTGGCGGCGGAACTTCTGATCTAGGTTACCTGATATGTCCATTTTGCATCATGCTTTTATATTGATATTTGATGCATTATGGGCTGTTATTACACATTATATCACAATACTTATGCCTATTCTCTCTTATTTTACAAGGTTTACATGAAGAGGAAAAATGCCGGCAGCTGGAATTCTGGGCTGGAAAAGGAGCAAATATTAGAGACCTATTCTGCACAACTCCAGAAGTCCCGAAACTTGACGGATCATATTTTTGGAATAAATAAAAAATATTGGGCGAAGAAAGTACCAGAGGCGGCCACCAGCCAGCCACAGGGGTGGAGGGCGCGCCCTACCTCCCTGGGCGCGCCCTCGACCTTGTGGGCCCCCTGGAAGGCCTCCGGTGCCCATCTTTGGCTATATGGCGTATTTTACCCTGGAAAAAAAATCAAGAAGAAGCTTTCGGGACGAAGCACCACCGTCTCGAGGCGGAACCTGGGCAGAACTTGAGCTGTTCTACCGGGGAAACATCCCTCCAGCGGGGCGAAACCGTCGCCATCGTCATCATCATCAATCCTCTCATCGAGAGGGGGTCAATCTCCATCAACATCTTCAGCAGCACCATATCCTCTCAAACCCTAGTCCATCTCTTGTATTTGATCCTGGTCCCAAAACCTCAGATTGGTACATGTGGGTTGCTAGTAGAGTTGATTACTCCTTGTAGTTGATGCTAGTTGGTTTATCCGATGGAAGATTATATTTCCAGATCCTTAATGATAATTAATACTCCTCTGATTATGAATATGCTTTGTGAGTAGTTACGTTCGTTCCTGAGGACATGGGAGAAGTCTTTTCATAAGTAATCATGTGAATTTCGTATTCCTTTGATATTTTGATGAGATGTATGTTGTCTCTCCTCTAGTGGTGTTATGTGAACATCGACTACATGACACTTCACCATTATTTGGGCCTAGGGGAAGGCATTGGGAAGTAATAAGTAGATGATGGGTTGCTAGAGTGACAGAAGCTTAAACCCTAGTTTATGTTGCTTTGTAAGGGGCTGATTGGATCCATATGTTTCATGCTATGTGTCGGGGATATACCCCGCGGTATAAACCGCCGGATGTATGACCCGGCTAGAGCTTGGCGATTCACTGGCGACCCGCTTGGACTTGGCGGTTTATGATTGATTGGTAATCCGGCAGGCGGATCAGAGGAGCGACAAGACCCGGTGGCCCAACGGGCGATTTATGGAAGGCCGGTTTATGATGGGCTGGTTTAAGAGGAAAGGCGTGAAGAATATTATCTTACAAGGTGTTGAAGACTCGGACTTGTATCCAGTTTGTATTAGAGATATACTAGTCCTAATCCTAATAGGACTCCACATGTAACCCGCCCCTTCAACTTATATAAGGAGGGGTAGGGCTCCCCAAAGAGGGACAAGCAATAAGAAACAATATTAGGGCTAGACACAAAGAGGAGAGCCGGTTTACGGCGACTCCCTCGTGATGATAATAAGACCTAGCCTCAAACAGCATGTGGGGTTGTTACCGGATGATATTTCCCGGGGCCCAAAGCTGTCTAAATCCCTGTCTTGTGTTGCATCACTCGATCCGCTCAACCCCTCTCAAGCTACCACATAGATGCATTGGCCTCACGACTAAGTCCTCACGCTAGGACATCTGCCGTGACAATTCCATGACAGTTGGCGCCCACCGTGGGGCCTGCGCAGTGGTGTTGAGTTCTTGGAGGGATTTCTTCAGGGATCAAGAAGCTCGTGATTCGTCGGGTGAAAGAAGAGCCGACAAGAGCCAGCAAAATTCATTGTCTAATTATTGGAGTCATGGTTAAACTTTGGAGCTGACAGATACAAGGTTGATCAGAGACAAAGAAATTTTAGGGTTTATGTGCGCCGCCCCGTGCGTGGCTCGGCGACTCGCCGAATCCGAAGACTGATCAATATGTGCTGCAACAATGCGACGACGACGTCTACTTCAGTGAGTCATGTGTCCTGATCGATTCTTGGTTAAGGTTGCTCGCTGAATAAACAAAAACAACAAACAGTGACAAGAGCAATTGATTGAATCACTTCTGCTGCTACATTCAAGGAAATCACAGCCAAGTACTAATAGTTGCACATTGTACGAGATCTGTTTTGATTTTGGAGTAGTAGTGCTACTGCTATTACTAGCACGTGAGTTCTAATCAGAACAAGATCAACTTCTATTCATCACGTAAAGAGATGTGAAGCATTAAGGGAAGATTCCAGCGTGTCAAGCCACCTCCAAGTCGACCTGCCTTGTCGCTGCTGAAAAAGAAAAAAAAAGAAAAACACTACGACCCGGAGAGGAAGACAACCATGACTGGGGGACAACGGCCACGACTCGGATTCGCCGCGACAAGCTGCCATGGGCTTCCTACGAGCCGCCTTCTTGCTGTTCCTGTATCGCGGTGCCGCCCGGGCATTTCCACCCCTGCCGCGAGGCCGTCTGTATGAGTCGCTCCGTGCACCGGTCTAGTTCTCAGCCTCTGTCGCCACAGTATTGAGCCAGGCATGCCTCTGCCGCCGCGACCCTCCTCTTACTTCGAGCTCAACCCGGATTGCCATGTCCCCGGTGTTGCCCCGGCCTTGCTATTGCCTCCTCTGCTGTGAGACGGCCTTGAGTCGCCGCCGGAGAGCCGTAGCCGTCCTCTACACCGCAGCCTACCTCCGTCGCCCGGCTCCAGGTCGCCACCGCGGGCCCGCTTCAGCCGCCGCTTCCATCGACCTCGGCTAATCTGCCGCCCGCTAGCCGGACTCTGTCTCCGCCTTGAAATTCCGAGCCGGCCTTGCCGGGTGTCGCTACCGCGCTGGGTCGCCGCTCCTGCCTCGAACCGCAGCTTCGGACGAGCACTGATGAGCGCCTCGTGCCGCTACCTCTGTCGCCGCGTCTGCGCCTCCGCCATCATGTCATCCCTAAAGCGCCATGACTCGCCCCTGCTTTGTCAAGGCACCCCCTGCTGGTGTGATTTGATCTTACTGGTACAAAGCGAAAGAAAACAGGGGATAATGGAGCACTTGGAGCAGTGCATGCGTGCATGTTGACTCGAAGACTAGTCTGCCAACAATAATGGGTAGGAGTCCCAGTGGGCAAGGAATTATGCGTTAACGGCGGAGCGGGGTCCACCTCGTACGTAAAACACGGAGGGGCGATTGAGGCGATCGCAAGGCGATCGGCTTGAGCGCTAGGGTTAGGGTTTTGCGAGCGGTGGTGGTGTGGATCGCGGTGGCACGGAAGGAGACGACGGCGTCGCCTTACGTGTCTGCACCAGAGTGAGGTCCTCTCGCAAGGGAGGGAGTCATGGTGGAGAGGAAAAGGGATGGTGCGGCATCGCCGATGAGGACGGCAGCTACGAACGAATCTGCAAAGGAGACTGGGGTGAAGACACAGGCAGAGAAGACCAAACTGAGGGCGAAGGCGACGAAGGAGTCGCCGACACCTGCGATGGGCACGCCACTGGGCTCCCAGAGCAGAAACGCATCTGTGTCCCCGGGCTTGACGGCTAAGTTGGGAGGATTGGTTCTAACAGAGAAGGAGGCAGGTGGGTTTGTCTTCAAGGAATCGGAGCAGGAACAGGCTAGACCGGCTAGATGGTCGGCGATCGGGAAGGCGTTCACGCCTCGGCTGATGAACAAGAGTGCTCTGGAGAAATCGATGTCTAGGGCTTGGGGCTTACATAGAGAAGCACAGTTTAAGATCATCGGGAGGAATCTCTTTTTGGTGGCGTTTGGGAGTGAGGGGGACTGGAAACACGCACTAAACAATGGACTGTGGCAATTTGATTTCAATGTGCTGGTGCTTAAGGACTATGATGGAGCAACTAGACCTTCAGAGATGAAGTTTGAATATGTGGATGTATGGGTCCGGGTGGAGGATCTTCCTTTAGATAAACGATCAAGGGCTTTCAGGGAAGCGCTCGGGAACTGGCTTGGTAAAAGCGTGAGGGTGGACGTGGAGAAAGATGGTTTTGCGAAGGGGTCTGAATTGAGATTCAGGGCACAGCTACCAGTGCTTGAGCCGTTAGTGAGGGGATTCTACTGTGGGGACCCCGACTCATAAGTCGTGATCACAGAATGCACGTGTACAGTGATCCTAGAGATCAATGCTCACTGAACACACAGAAGCTGAATAACAAGAGTCTTACATCCATGCATACCATATTACACAAGTAGGACCATTATGGTCAAGTCTTGAGTATAACATTGCAGCGGAAATCTTCGTCGATAACTTTGACCCATGCCATCTGCCTTAACCCTACAGGCATTCTGACTGGGAAGCGTCCTAGCTCACATGTTCGTCACTGAGGTACTCTTCTTCATATCATGTTCTTTCATGCCTGGCCAATAAAATAACCAGTGGCAAGCCAATGAGTACTTTGAATGTACTCGCAAGCAACCCATGTTTTGGTTCAAGATACAACAATGCATGATATAGGTAAATTTTTGCGGAAAGCTAGTTTTTGAGTGCAATGACATGTTCAACAACTCGTAAGACATGCATCAGGAGAATTCAAGTAACCAAGAGGACAGGTTGCAGATATCAACACAAAGGGAGTGGGCTCCAACCCAACTCATCCATGTCAAGTCCTTTAACTTGACCCAAGTAGTTCTTCCCACACACACTGGTTTGTAAACAAGTGGACGTAGCCCAAGAGCGGTTACCGAACTGTCCTTGACCGTGGACATGGCTATTCGAATAGTTTTACACTCTGCAGAGGTTGCACACTTTACCCACAAGATCTGGGGAACTTCCGTGTCATCCACGACCCGCGGTACCTCAAGTACCCGGGGTAAGCACCCAATCACTATCTTTCCCTAGACGACACTAACATGGAGTCCACTCAATTGGTAGTAACCCCCATGCCCAACATTTCACAACTTAGAATTGTGGAGCCTCGCTCCTATATTCATCACATACCACTGGCACGGGGTACCAATGGTGTGTCCGGTGCCCCATAAAAATGTTCTTGGCCGCCCTACCTGGCACGACCCCGTCCCGAGAGAGAGCACCAACTCTCCCCCGTCACTAGTAATGCGGGCTCCAAGGTAGTATCGGCCTAGCTAATCAATAATGCCCTTTCCCATATAAGGGTAGAGTGGTTGCGCATGTAAGGTTGGAATAACGGTCGCAACTTAAACCAATTCGTTTTTGAAAGCAACACACACACACACACTTGCCTCGGTACACCACTCCGTCATCAAGTGGTTACCCATCTCATTATCTCCCGCGGGCATAAGTGGCACCCGACGGGGTTTTCGAAAAGTCCTTTGAAAATACTTTGTCTCCATCACCATGCATATTCCCGTCCCTTTTTGCGTAGCAACTACTTTAGCATCCTATCTACTCCCACCGGCATAACCCTCATAAGGAGGTAGGGTCATGCACAATGCAAGTATCAACGAGGAAGTAACGGAGGCAAACCATCAAAGTGGTTCCACCTCATCATGATCCCGTTGCAACAACAATATGGTGCTATATGTCATGCATAAAAAGGGTTTCATAGACATGGTCAAAGGGCTGCTTGCCTGTTTTAACAAAGTCTTCGAGGTTTTCAAATATCTCTGGTCCAACTCCAAGCATTTCGTCTACTTCGTCAACTATCGTCGAAAGCAACCATAATAAGCAACACAGCAAGGCAAGAAATGAAAGTGCTCTAAAAATATTGATTTGACTTTTATTGGATACCTCTGGTCATATGAGGAATGACCAAAGTGATTTCATTGGAAGTGGATCAATGGATATTTCTAAACATTTTGATATGATGGACTCAAGGGGTTTACGGAATTGCAAGAAGTGTACAGAAACATATTTTTGAAAAATGAGCAAATGCACCCATTTAACAAAGGATGATTTTAGAAGCATCTAGGAATTGGTTTCGCTGGATTTGGAGTTGAAATGATTTTCCTATGAATTTGCAAAGTTGACAAATATAAAGAAATGGCTCATTATTTTGTGTGGTACATAAAGTATTGAGAAAAATGTTCATAAACTAAGTTATGAACTTAGAAGCATCTAGGAATTTGAATCATGGCATTTGGATCAATTTTGAGCTCTCTGTGATTTTCTAAAGTTTGTCACAGAATTAAGAAAATTGGAATTTACTAAATAAGTGTGAAGGAAAGTTCTATGGAAAAATGTGCAAGCTCCTCTAAGAGGTAGAGCATGATTTATAGAGTCACTAGAAATTTGAATCGTTCAATTTGGAGTTAATATGAATATTTGGGAGATTTTACAATTTTCTGGAAAAAGAAAAAGACAAAGGAAGTGGGGGTTATACCTATACCGCGAACCGAGCGGAGCATAGCGCCGCAGCGCACTGGGCCGGCCCAGCTGCACGGCCACGTGGCTAAGAAGGGCCACGCCGAAGGCGTACCAGCTCAGTACGCGTCCCTATAGGGCAAGCGGCTTCCCTGGTCTCGCTTCCACTTAACCCGACCTGCGGGGCCGGCTCGGTTGCCGCTGCCACCGACAGGCGGGGCCAGCTGAAAGCACAAGTGCTCCCTAGGTGGTTTTGGTAATTAATGACAACATATCTCTTGTTGGACTAACGTTTCTATCTAGTATGTTTCAGATAAGTTCAACAATGGAGTGGCATGGACTAAAGGTTGTGGGAAGTTCTCCAAGATGCTAAGGACAAAGGATTGGCTAAAGCTTAAAGCTCAAGACTCTTCATTTTACATTTTTTGTGATCCAAGATCACATTGAGTCCATAGGAAAAGCCAATACTATCAAGGAGGGATGAGGTGTTGCTTAATGAGCCTCGTGCTCAAGTGCTTAATGATATGCTCCAAAATCCTCAGCTACTTTCCCACTTCCACATATGATCTAAACCCAAAGCCAAACTCGGACCTACCGATTATTTCTATCCGGCGCCACTGAGTTTCACTTGTCATAGCCACTGCCGGAAACCCTAATCAGTTCGGTCTCACCGATGGGATCTCGGTCTCACCCAGATGGGCTTGCAAACTCTCTGTTACCTATTGCAATACTCTCGGTCCCACCGAGATATGCAATTGGCCCCACCGAGTTTGCTTGGCTAACTCTCTGTTTCGCTTATTACACAAATCGGTCCCACCGAGTTTGAGTAATCGGTCAAACCGAGTTTTGGATTTACCCTAACCCTAGCACATCGGTCCCACCGAGTTGATCCAGTCAGTCCCATGAAAATCTCTAACGGTCACTAGGTTTACTATTTCGGTCTGACCGAGTTTGTTGATTCGGTCCCACCGAGATTGGTAAATTATGTGTAACGGTTGGATTTTGTGTGGAGGCTATATATACCCCTCCACCTCCTCTTCATTCGTGGAGAGAGCCATCAGAACACATCTACACTTCCAACTCATATGTTCTGAGAAAGAACTACCTACTCATGTGTTGAGACCAAGATATTCCATTCCTACCATATGAATCTTGATCTCTAGCCTTCCCCAAGTTGCTTTCCACTCAAATCTTCTTTCCACCAGATTCAAATCCTATGAGAGAGAGTTGAGTGTTGGGGAGACTATCATTTGAAGCACAAGAGCAAGGAGTTCATCATCAACACACCATTTGTTACTTCTTGGAGAGTGGTGTCTCCTAGATTGGCTAGGTGTCACTTGGGAGCCTCCGACAAGATTGTGGAGTTGAACCAAGGAGTTTGTAAGGGCAAGGAGATCGCCTACTTCGTGAAGATCTACCGCTAGTGAGGCAAGTCCTTCGTGGGCGATGGCCATGGTGGGATAGACAAGGTTGCTTCTTCGTGGACCCTTCGTGAGTGGAGCCCTCCGTGGACTCGCGCAACCGTTACCCTTCGTGGGTTGAAGTCTCCATCAACGTGGATGTAGGATAGCACCTCCTATCCGAACTACGGGAAAAACATCCGTGTCTCCAATTGCGTTTGAATTCTCCAAACCCTTCCCTTTACATTCTTGCAAGTTGCATGCTTTACTTTCCGCTGCCTATACACCCTTTGCATGCTTGCTTGATATGTATTGTGAATGTTGAAATTATGCCTAAACTCCACTTAAACCAAAAAGGCTTAAAAATTGCAACTTTAGCATTAAGTGTATAATCACCCCCCCCCCCTCTAGACACATCTACTTCAAGGTCCTACAAGTGGTATCAGAGCTTTGGTCTCCATTGCCTTGGTTTAATCACCATTGGAGGAAGATGGATGTGTCTACTTTAGGGAGTCTTAGACATAGAGTGTCGATTCTTGATGGAGGGTATTTTCATGAGTGGAAAAATGAGATGCTTGTAATTTTCAATCAATATCATTTGAACAAGTATATTGCTAGCCCTTGTGCACCTCATATTGATCCTTTGCATCCTACCCTAGATGAAGATATTGACATGATTCGCAATCTTAGAAC
This sequence comes from Triticum monococcum, assembly GCA_034509565.1. Classification (NCBI taxonomy): domain Eukaryota; kingdom Viridiplantae; phylum Streptophyta; class Magnoliopsida; order Poales; family Poaceae; genus Triticum; species Triticum monococcum. The sequence goes on from CM067846.1 coordinate 529,944,070, forward strand.
TATTGAGCTCATCATTAGAGGATTGCCCAAAAATTTGATTGCTAGTTTGCCTACTCTTGATTGTGCCTATACTATATGGAAATTTCTTGAGGAACGATTTCCCGATCATTCCTTGAAAAATTTGGATGAAATTCTCCATAAATCTATTGCCTTGAGTAAGATGAACTCTAGTGATCCTAGTTTTGGTGATTGTCTATTTGAGCTTACCAATCTCAAGCGTGCTAAAGGAGATGTTGGAATTATTATATCCGAAGCTATAAGAATTCATAAAAGTGACTACTTTGATGATCATTTATCTAATGAATTACCCTCTCTAGGAAATGGTGAGTCACAAGATCATGGTGAACATGGATACTATGATGATGATGATGATGATAGTGACTTAGATCTTGATGATGCAATGAGACATTTTGGTCTTACGGCAAATCTTCGGGGATATGCGTCAGGAGGAAAGGAATGGGTTCTTTATAGTGGATGTACTGATCATATGACCGGAGATGAAGAGATGTTCCGTGAGCTTGCTGAAAATGACGGCCCTCAAAAATATGTCACCTTTGGTGATAATTCAAAGGGTAAAGTGGTTGGCCTTGGTAAGGTGGCCATCTCACATGATAGTTCCATTCAAAATGTAATGCTCGTTGAATCTCTCGGCTATAACTTACTTTCAGTATCTAGACTTGCTGATTTCGGTTTGAATGTCCTATTTACTGAGGTAGATTGCCAAGTATTTCGTCGAGACAATCATAAAATGGTCTTTAGCGGTATGCGTAGAGGTGATCTTTACATTGTCGATTTCTCTAAAAAGGCACAACCTAAAACCTGCTTTATTGCTAAATCCTCAAAAGGTTGGTTGTGGCACAGACGACTAGGTCACGTTGGCATGAGAAACCTTGACAAGCTTATTAAAGGAAATCATATCCTTGGAGTTAACTATGTCATATTTGATAAGGATAGACTTTGCAGTGCTTGTCAAGCAGGTAAACAGGTTGGAGGAAGGCATCCCGTGAAGAACATCATGACCACAAGGAGGTCACTCGAGCTACTTCATATGGATCTTTTTGGTCCCAACGCCTACAAGAGTCTCGGTGGAAATTCTTTTGGTCTAGTTATAGTTGATGATTTTTCAAGATTTACGTGGGTGTTCTTTCTTAATGACAAGTCGCATGTTCAGAAGATCTTCAAAAACTTTGCTAGGAAGGCCCAAAATCAGTTTGACGTGAAGATCAAGAAGGTTCGGAGTGACAACGGAACAGAGTTCAAGAACGCAAATGTGGACACCTTTCTTGACGAAGAAGGGATTTCACACGAGTTCTCGGCTACGTACACACCTCAACAAAATGGAGTTGTTGAGAGGAAGAACCGGACGCTCATCGAAATGGCAAGAACGATGCTTGATGAATACAAGACGCCGAAGCACTTTTGGGCAGAAGCGGTTGAGACAGCTTGTCATGCAACAAATCGCTTGTATCTTCACAAGCTACTCGGCAAGACGGCATACGAGCTCCTCACCGGTAACAAACCCCAAGTTGGATACTTTCGAGTATTCGGCTCAAAGTGCTACATTCTTGACAAGCATCGTCGTTCAAAGTTTGCTCCTAAATCTCATGAAGGTTTTCTACTTGGTTATGGCTCAAACTCTCACACTTACCGTGTCTACAAAAATTTCACCCGAAAGGTTGAAGAGACGATAGATGTGAAGTTTGATGAATCTAATGGCTCGCAAGTAGAGCAATTGCCAATCGATGTAGGAGACAAAGACCCTTCAGAAGCAATCCAAGACTTGTCTATTGGCAAAATTCGTCCAACGAAGGTGAAGGAGAATACCTCGTCCGTCCAAGTGGAAGCTTCTACTTCACAACAAGGTGAACCAAGAATTGATACGGAAGCATCCACAAGTGGGACACACCAAGATGAAGAAGACAAGGAAATGCATCAAGACGAACATCAACAACATCCTTCTCCACCACGACAAGAGAACGACAACGTCAACAATGAAGAAGGCCAAGAAGAAGAACAAGATGAAGAAGATGTTCAACGAAGACCCAAGCAAAAGCTCTCACGAGTTTGATCAAGAATTGCCAAAGATCATCCCGTCGAGCAAATCTTCAATGATATACAAACCGGGAGAATCACTCGTTCAAAGACTCGTTTAGCTAACTTTTGTGAAAACTATTCATTCATCTCTAGCATTGAACCTATGAAGGTTGAAGAAGCATTGGAAGATCCGGATTGGATAAACGCTATGCATGAAGAGCTACACAACTTTGAGAGAAACCAAGTTTGGACATTGGTTGAGAAGCCCGACAACAACCACAACATCATTGGTACCAAATGGGTGTTTCGCAACAAGCAAGATGAAGATGGACAAGTTGTTCGCAACAAAGCACGTCTCGTCGCCCAAGGGTACACACAAGTCGAAGGTATGTACTATGGTGAGGCATATGCTCCCGTTGCTAGACTTGAGTCCATTCGCATCTTACTTGCCTATGCTAATCACCATAATATCACCTTGTACCAAATGGACATTAAAAGTGCTTTTCTAAATGGTGAAATAGAGGAGGAAGTTTATGTCAAACAACCTCCCGGCTTTATCTATCCTAAGAAACCAAATCATGTTTACAAACTTCACAAAGCTCTTTATGGTCTTAAACAAGCTCCTAGAGCATGGTATAAATGCTTGACGAAGTTCCTTATTGCAAGTGGTTTTGAAATTGGTAAAATTGATTCTACTCTTTTTACTAAAAGGGTTAATGGAGAACTATTTGTATGCCAAATTTATGTTGATGATATCATATTTGGTTCAACTAACCCTCTCTTTAGTGAAAAGTTTGGAAAGCTAATGTCAGAGAAGTTTGAGATGTCTATGATGACTGAACTCAAATTCTTTCTCGGTTTGCAAATCAAGCAAACTAAGGAGGGTACATTTGTCTCTCAAACGAAGTACACCAAGGACTTATTCAAGAAGTTCAATATGCAAGAATGCAAAGGTATGCCTACACCCATGCCTACTAGTGGACATCTTGATTTGACCAAAGATGGTGAACCGGTTGATCAAAAGGTTTATCGCTCTATGATTGGTTCTTTGTTATACCTATGTGCTTCACGTCCCGACATTATGCTAAGTGTGTGCATGTGTGCACGTTATCAAGCTGCTCCTAAAGAATGTCATCTTAAAGCTGTGAAAAGGATAGTGAGATACTTAATTCATACACCAAACTTTGGCATTTGGTATCATAAGAGGTCTTCTTTTGATCTTGTTGGCTATTCTGACTCGGATTATGCTGGGGACAAGGTTGATAGAAAATCTACTTCGGGTACTTGTCAATTTCTTGGTAGATCTCTTGTGTCTTGGTCTTCCAAGAAACAAAACTCGGTATCCTTATCCACCGCCGAAGCGAAATACATTGCCGCTGGTTCATGTTGTGCTCAATTACTTTGGATGACCCAAACTCTTAAAGATTATGGGATCTATGTGAGACATGTTCCACTGCTTTGTGACAATGAAAGTGCTATCAAAATTGGTCATAATCTTGCACAACATTCTCGAACTAAGCATATTGAAGTTCGTCATCATTTCATTCGAGACCATGTTGCTAAGGGTGACATTGATCTTAAGCATGTTCGTACCGATAAGCAATTAGCGGATATATTTACTAAACCTCTTGATGAGAAAGTATTTTGCAGGTTGAGAGGTGAATTGAACATTATTGATGCTTCAAACTTGGAGTAGGAACTCCATTGGATACATGCAAGACATGAGCTTATGACTAATCCATGATATATCTCTTATAATGACTATCTTATGTCTTGGATATATTTGTACCTTGCATGTTGTCTAACCCATGTAGGTGCTTGGTTGAATCTAATTCCATGAGATTGCGACTCACTCACATCTTGAGCAATCTCTACACCACCAAGTCTCTACACAATGGTGGTTGAAGACAAGGAAGCACAAAACCATTCAAACATATCCTTTGACAAATTCTATGTTGAGCTTCATGATTGTCATTTTTGGATACACAAGTGCTCTTCCTTGCCAGAACTAACCCATGTAGGTAGATGAACTCAAACTCCAAGTGGTGCCCCAACTCTTGATGAGCTACATCAACCTTGAGCATCCACACAAGTTCAACTACATGAGCAAGAACCACACCACCACCCAAGGTATGTTATTCCATCTTAGAGAAGCTTTACTCCAAGACATGAGTCAAAGCAACTCAACAAGATGTGAATACATCAAGATGCTTAAACGAAAAATGGTAACCCCATTTTGAGCTTAAACGATGAGTATGACCTATGATCAAGTGTTCTCACTTGACTCCTAAGTCAATATACTCTAACATAGGTGACTTGTCACCGCCCAACTCTAGATGAAGTTCTCTTGTGTTCTTTTTGTGTTATTGCATTTGTCTCCTGCATGTTTATTTTCTTTCTCTTTTTCAACTTCATCTAGATCCTTCAGTTTCTTCTCTTTTCTTTTTGTTTTTGTTCTGCATTTTCTGCATTCAATTCATTGCAAATCTTTGTGAGATCCTACATGTCTAGTGAGCTGAGGTGGCAAGTGTTTTTCTCTATGTGAACTCGGTTTCACCGACTTGTAATTTTCGGTCCAACCGAATCTTTTCGGTACCACCGAAACATGCCACTCGGTGCCACCGACTTTGCAACAGGAAAAATAGTTTGCCACTTGTTCTATATTTCTTCTGATCCAGCTCTACTCAATGAATCTTGTCCTCTCCAAGCATCACAGTTTTATCCATTGCTTTGTGCTGAGTCTCAAGGACCAAACCTATACGACGGATTCCAGAAAGCCCTTCTTGGAAATTGATGTCAAAGGGGGAGAGAGAGATCACATCAAAGCTCAAGGGGGAAAGAAAGTCTCAAGGACCAAACCTACAAGAGAGAAAGTATTAAGGGGGAGAACGAGATTTCCAGGGGGAGAGAATACTCAAGGATCCCAGACGTCCCAGATGCTTGATGTTCAAGAGGAGAGATGTCACATGTCTTTTTGGGGGAAAGACATGTTCATATGTGCTTATTTGCATTAAGTTCAATCCATTTGTATCTTTCAGCTCTGATTTTCTGTTCCCTATCTTCTCCCAATATCCCATGTAAGATTCAGGGGGAGCAAGACACCTAAGGGAAAGAAATCAGTCAAATTCATTGCATATCTTTACTCTTGGGGACATGTTGAATCCAATGTGGTACCTTGTACTCACTCTCTACATGTCATCCCAGTCTTGGTTCTCTTGTGGCTTCTTTGGTTTGCTCTAGCTAGTGGAGGTACCTGTGTTATCTAACCTTGTTTGTGCAGGTTCATTCCATCCTAAGCCAGCCAAAGACTACAAGGTAAGTGTATGCATCAAAATCATGAGTATGAGGAATTCTTGCTTATGTACATACTGTTTGCAAGAAGGACTCATGAGCATGAAGGTATTTTCCTTGATAATCTTTTGCTCTGATGCATATGGCCAAGATACATGTAACACATTGCCTACTCTGTCATGGTTATGCTCTCACATGCCTCTATATTTCACATTTACATGAGTGCATGCATGTAGGGGGAGCCTATGCTGGTTACATGTCCTTCCAAAGCTTTACTTGCTGTTCTTTATATCTTTATCTAAAGCTTTGATGTATGTTGCCATCAATTACCAAAAAGGGGGAGATTGAAAGCACAAGTGCTCCCTAGGTGGTTTTGGTAATTAATGACAACATATCTCTTGTTGGACTAACGTTTCTATCTAGTATGATTCAGATAAGTTCAACAATGGAGTGGCATGGACTAAAGGTTGTGGGAAGTTCTCCAAGATGCTAAGGACAAAGGATTGGCTAAAGCTTAAAGCTCAAGACTCTTCATTTTACATTTTTTGTGATCCAAGATCACATTGAGTCCATAGGAAAAGCCAATACTATCAAGGAGGGATGAGGTGTTGCTTAATGAGGCTCTTGCTCAAGTGCTTAATGATATGCTCCAAAATCCTCAGCTACTTTCCCACTTCCACATATGATGTAAACCCAAAGCCAAACTCGGACCTACCGATTATTCCTATCCGGCGCCACCGAGTTTCACTTGTCATAGCCACTGCAAGAAACCCTAATCAGTTCGGTCTCATCGATGGGATCTCGGTCTCACCGAGATGGGCTTGCAAACTCTCCGTTACCTATTGCAATACTCTTGATCCCACCGAGATATGCAATCGGCCCCACCGAGTTTGCTTGGCCAACTCTCTGTTTGCTTATTACCCAAATCGGTCCCACCGAGTTTGAGTAATCGGTCAAACCGAGTTTTGGATTTACCCTAACCCTAGCACATCGGTCCCACCGCGTTGATCCAGTCAGTCCCACCGAAAATCTCTAACGGTCACTAGGTTTACTATTTCGGTCTGACCAAGTTTGTTGATTCGGTCCCACCGAGATTGGTAAATTGTGTGTAACGGTTGGATTTTGTGTGGAGGCTATATATACCCCTCCACCTCCTCTTCATTCGTGGAGAGAGCCATCAGAACACATCTACACTTCCAACTCATATGTTCTGAGAAAGAACTACCTACTCATGTGTTGAGACCAAGATATTCCATTCCTACCATATGAATCTTGATCTCTAGCCTTCCCCAAGTTGCTTTCCACTCAAATCTTCTTTCCACCAGATCCAAATCCTATGCGAGAGAGTTGAGTGTTGGGGAGACTATCATTTGAAGCACAAGAGCAAGGAGTTCATCATCAACACACCATTTGTTACTTCTTGGAGAGTGGTGTCTCCTAGATTGGCTAGGTGTCACTTGGGAGCCTTCGTGGGCGGTGGCCATGGTGGGATAGACAAGGTTGCTTCTTCATGGACCCTTCGTGGGTGGAGCCCTCCGTGGACTCGCGCAACCGTTACCCTTCGTGGGTTGAAGTCTCCATCAACGTGGATGTAGGATAGCACCACCTATCCGAACCACGGGAAAAACATCCGTGTCTCCAATTGCGTTTGAATTCTCCAAACCCTTCCCTTTACATTCTTGCAAGTTGCATGCTTTACTTTCCGCTGCCTATACACTCTTTGCATGCTTGCTTGATATGTATTGTGAATGTTGAAATTATGCCTAAACTCCACTTAAACCAAAAAGGCTTAAAAATTGCAACTTTAGCATTAAGTGTCTAATCACCCCCCCTCTAGACACATCTACTTCAAGGTCCTACACCAGCGAGCTGACGCGACATCGTCCACCGTTTCCGGTGATCCGGCCACCGACGTGCTCGGGGAGACGAGCCGCATCCGGGATGCCACACTACGGGCGCCACCTTCCTCGGAGGGGAGCGGTCCTTCGCCCACGGCGGAGGATGGCATTTGCCATTGCCGGCTTCGAGCGCAGGGGCGTCCCGGGGAAGAATGGAGGCGATGGGGGCTTCGTGGTGGTGGTGAGGGAGTACTGGAGTGGGTAGGGAGAAGAGAGAGGGGCCGTGGTGCCCGAATCCGAGCGGCGGTCGGCGGCGGCACTCCGGCCATGGGAGCGATGGAGGGCTCGGGGAGAGGTTTGGCTTCGTCCCGTGGGTCTCTGGGAGGGAGAGAGGGCGAGTGGTGAGGAGAGGAGGGCTCGGGGAGGCCCTTAAATAGGCGGGCGACGGTCCACCGAGGACTCTTGCGCCGGCGAGCTCGTTGCCGTCTCCACGGGTCACAGGAGCTCGTCGCGGTGTGTCTAGGGCGTTCCTGGATTTGGTCCGGAGGTAGGGGAGAGAAGAGCGAGAGCAGGGGGGCCAGGGGCACCGCGCGTGTGAGCTTGCTCACTGGTGCACTTGGGCGGCTGGCGCGTGTGCGAGCAGGGGCAGGAGGAGGGAAAAGGAGGAGGGGGCCGACAGCGTGCCGTGTACTGGATGTCGAGGCCACCTCGGGGGACACGAGGGGGAGGCCCTAGGTGGTTCGGTGGCTCGGGCAGAGAGCGGCTACAGTGCTAGGGCGCACTGTAGCACGCTCTGGAGCACGCCTTTGGCATGCCATGGCATAAAAAGGGGGAAGTGGGCGCGTCCACTTGTGTCCAGTAGTGCTAGGGAGTAGTAAAGAAAAGGGGAGGGACATTGGATGCCTTGGTGGCCACTGGAGTGAGTAGGGAGGTGAGAAAGGGAGAGAAATGGGCTTGTCCAGAGAGAGAAGGAGAGGGTTTCACCCCCAAATAATTGATCTGAGGACTTGTCATTGTTACTGGAGGTATAAGGGGGCTAGGATCAGCTATGGTACAAAGTTGAGCCCAGGGAGATTAGTGGAAGAGGTCAAAATGATGATTTTGGAAAAATGGCAGAAGGTGTTTGTTGTTTGTTTGGGCAAGAAAATTAATTCCACTTGCCATGAGAATTAACAGGATCGAGTGTCACACATAATTGAGGTCGACCACCAAGTTTGAGTCCATTTGAAGAAAGTTGCCAATGTAACTTTGGTAAACCCTAGAAATCAACAGAAATAGACTTTCCAAGATTTAGTCATGCAAATCTATTCTCCTTGATGCACCACTTAGTGTAGTGTCGTCATTTGAGGTTCTGAACATGTCCACAAAAGTTGAGATCAAAATGAGAAAGTTGCCAATGTAAACTTGTTCAAATTTGGTTCTGGACAGAGAGGGTTTTGGGGCACTTTGATCAAGATAACATTCTCTCCAACTTGTGCCATTTGGTCTAGATGCATTATTACACCATTTGAGCATGTGCACCAAGTTTGAGAGCATTTGGACATGTTTGATAGTGCAAAGTTGTTCAAACTTGAAAAAGGACAGAAATGGTTTTGAAAGGGTTTCATGGGGTTATACTATTCTCCATGACATGAGACTTGTCAAGATCATCAAACATGTCATATGTGACATGCTAGAATTTTCTTGGAAGTGTTGGGGAATATTTCCTGTAGAAATGTTTCAAATCCTTGAAATGAGCAAAAATGGTTTTGGGAGGTTTTGTCCAATATTTTGATCATGACCATGTGTTGAAACTCATATATATGGAAAATATATGTCCATTGAGTCTCCGTAATTTTTCTCAAATATTTTTAAAGCTTTAAAATAATTTTAACCTATTAAAGACCATTTCTGGCCTTAAGAAAAATCCTTTAAATAAAATAGGAAAATAACATTTAAAATTATATTTTTGTGGTTTCTGGGTATCCTATATCTAATAGGAGTCAAGAATATTTTTAGAAAGATTTTTACTGCCCTTAATTAAGTACTTGCAGTGCAAGCCTTAACTCAGGGGTTTTTGGAAAACTTAATTTATAAAATTCTTTTTGGCCAAAATATTTTTGCAAGAAATTGTTTTTATGTCCTATACACATGGCATGATCATTGGTTCAAGAGTTTGGAGCAAGGAGATGAAGTATAGGAGTTGAAGGATTTATTTGATTTTTAGAGCACTTGCAAACAACAGACAAAAATCCAATCAAGGCAAGGTCCAAAACACTCAAAAGTTTTTGTCAAACCACATTTTATCATGATTGTTAGCTTAAGTGTTGTGGCATGAAAATCAGAGTGTGACAGACCTACCCCCCTTACAAGAATCTCGTCCCCGAGATTCCCAAGCTAGGCGTGTAAAGGAATAAGAAAACTTCGATCTGGGGTAGTCTTCACTTCTTCATGTCGCTTCTGCTCCCGAGTAGTGCTCCTTTGATCCTTGAGGTACTATATGGCGTGGCTTCATGTATAACGTTCTTTTTGACCCAGGTTGCAATTGGGGTCTCTTGCATAGGTCATAATGATCTGGAGGTCGATGCCTGGGTGATCGATGTCCTTGTAGGGATCGGGTTTGTTAGGAAGTTGGAAGCACTTCCAAAGCTGTGACTTGTGGAAAATGTTGTGCACAGTGGGTGACTCAAGTGGTCATTCTAGCTGGTAGACGTCTACTCTTCGTCTCGCAGTGATCTCAGAGGGGGTTGTTAAATCTTGGTGTGAGCTTCCCTTTGACATGGAAATGCTTGGTTCCTTTGAGAGAAGTGGTTTGCAGATATGCCTGGTCTTTGATGCGGAGGTATACTTCTTGAAGATGGTGGTTGGTGTAGTTCTTCCTCCTAGACATGACGATCTTCAGATGTTCCTTGACCAGCTGAACAGTTCCTCTTCCGTCTTCGGGTAGACAAGTATGTCATCAAAGAAAGATGACAACTAACTTGTCCAAGCACTCCATGAAGTCTATGTGGTACGTAAAGTGGGCCGAGGCATTGGTGATGGTCACGATTGAGCATTGGCCAAGGTCTTATTGATCTAGAGCCAAAGCCCAAGGTCAGGATCCGACCATGTTGTGGCTTGGTAGGGCTTAAGAGTTTCAAGGATCTAGTGTGCGAGTGAACGTTTATCATCTTATCCTTGGGCACAGTTTTTGAGATGCCAATCATTCTATCTAGTCCTCCAAACAGATCACCTTATACCGCTGAAAGCATCATCTCGTATAGGCCAAATCAAATCATCACTCATGATTTACCAAAGTCTCAGATAATTCCTCAGGGTCACGGATACGAACTCATGAAGTCATTTGTCCTCTATTCCTATATCCTCAAATTGGTCTTCCTTATGGCATCGCCAGTTCTTGTGCTATATTAGGGTGACAATGTGCTTGCTCACTACGTCCACTAGTTCCATAATGAACCCAGTGATGTGCAAGGTTTATAGAGGCTTAACTAGTTCTCTTGCAATTCTATGGGTTAAGCACATGGTTAAGGACTCGAGCTGGGGTATCTCGTGAAGTCTCGAATGGTCTAAGAATGGGTTTCTAGTCTGGGGGTTAAACATGACTCTACGGGGTTTACTTGGTCGAGGAGGCTGTAGAAAAGTTCTTCAGTGCTAGTTGGTCGCCGAGGTAGAATCCTTGGTGTATCTTGTCTTGCTGGCCTTTAGTTGAGGAGAGAGATGAGAGGAATACGTAGCATAAAGGGGGGTGCCTAAAGGGGGTTCTATAGTGCAGGTGCAAACAACCAAGTGTCAAAAAGGGCCAAACAAAAGAAACAAGGTAAGGAAGGTGATATAGTCGCATACTTGTTGCCTAGGGCAAAAAGGACGACTGATATTAAAACACAAACAAGTAAAAGCAAGCAAAACACAATCATGGTTCTATTCATCACACAGACTCGACTGCGCATAGGGGGTACACGACTCATCCTACCCTAGGGGTTGTCGGATTCAGTAGTCGTGCCTTGTGCCTCGTGCAGTCTTCTGAGTTTTCCTCAGGTGTTGCTACGTCTCTTGTAGTTGTTCGATGAAACGATCTGGGTTGAGCCTGAAGAGTCTTCAACAACTTCTCGCCTTTTGAAGTGATGGGTTGAAGGTGGCTCCTCGTAGCAGGCATTGACTCGGTCTTCTGTTGTCTTCTTAATCATGACGACCCGTTTTGCCTTCTAAGGCGTCGATAGTACCAGGTAGGCAATCCCTTATGCAATGATATTAACAAGGCATAGTAGAGGTCCAACATGTTGGTTACGTTGATGAAAACATCAACACCAAGAGCGGGGGATGAAGAGAACCGTTTTCCTACTCAATATAGTGAGGCGGGCCAAATGGCGAGGTTCTCATCCACCGGTGGTTGCCGATACAACAACGGTAAGGACATGATTGCTCTATTAGTGATGTCTATCATGATCTTGCATATCTTACACCCTGATCGTCATAGGACAAGGTTGCATCATCCTTGGGAAAATTCAAAGGTGTCACCATCCTCTCGGTCTTCATGTCCTCATTCTTCAAAGGCGTATCTTCTGTTGGCACTATCTTGTCATGGTGTCGCCAATCTTGGGTTCAGAAGAGGTGGGTGAGTGTTTGGCAAGGTGTACTCCTTCTAGGCTATCCACGAGGATTACAAGGAACCCCGTGGTTAGGGGCTTGAGGGTGCTAGCGATCGTTTGCAATAGTTTTGAAGGGAAGAGATCGATAGGGAAAGTATACCTTAGTTTTCGAAAAAAAACTGAGAAGGGAAGAGAAGTATAGATAGTTTTGAAAACTAGTAATAGTTTTAGAAATAATTTTACCCTATCTAATGACCATGCTAACTAAGGCTTCCTACAGTCAGGATGGCTCTGATACCAGCTCTGTGGGGACCCCGACTCATAAGTCGTGATCACCGAATGCACGTGTACAATGATCCCAGAGATCAATGCTCACTTAACACACAAAAGCTGAATAACAAGAGTCTTACATCCATACATACCGTATTACACAAGTAGGACCATTATGGTCAAGTCTTGAGTATAACATTGCAGCGGAAATCTTCGTCGATAACTTGGACCCATGCCATCTGCCTTAACCCTACAGGCATTCTGACTGGGAAGCGTCCTAGCTCGCATGTTCGTCACCGAGGTACTCTTCTTCATATCATGTTCTTTCATTCCTGGCCAATAAAATAACCAGTGGCAAGCCAATGAGTACTTTGAATGTACTCGCAAGCAACCCATGTTTTGGTTCAAGATACAACAATGCATGATATAGGTAAATTTTTGCGGAAAGCTAGTTTTTGAGTGCAATGACATGTTCAACAACTCGTAAGACATGCATCAGGAGAATTCAAGTAACCAAGAGGATAGGTTGCAGATATCAACACAAAGGGAGTGGGCTCCAACCCAACTCATCCATGTCAAGTCCTTTGACTTGACCCAAGTAGTTCTTCCCACACACATTGATTTGTAAACAAGTGGACGTAGCCCAAGAGCGGTTACCCAACTGTCCTTGACCGTGAACACGGCTATTCGAATAGTTTTACAATCTGCAGAGGTTGCACACTTTACCCACAAGATCCGGGGAACTTCCGTGTCATCCACGACCCGCGGTACCTCAAGTACCCGGGGTAAGCACCTGATCACTATCTTTCCCTAGACGACACTAACATGGAGTCCACTCGATTGGTAGTAACCCCCGTGCCGAACATTTCACAACTTAGAATTGTGGAGCCTCGCTCCTATATTCATCACATACCACTGGCATGGGGTACCAACGGTGTGTCCTGTGCCCCATAAAAATGTTCTTGGCCGCCCTACCTGGCACGATCCCGTCCTGAGAGAGAGAGCACCAACTCTCCCCCGTCACTAGTAATGTGGGCTCCAAGCTAGTATCGACCTAGGTGATCAATAATGCCCTTTCCCATATAAGGGTAGAGTGGTTGCGCATGTAAGGTTGGAATAACGGTCGCAACTTAAACCAATCCGTTTTGAAAGCAACACACACACACACACTTGCCTCGGTACACCACTTCGTCATCAAGTGGTTACCCATCTCATTATCTCCCTCGGGCATAAGTGGCACCCGACGGGGTTTTCGAAAAGTCCTTTGAAAATACTTTGTCTCCATCACCATGCATATTCCCGTCCCTTTTTGCATAGCAACTACTTTAGCATCCTATCTACTCCCACCGGCATAACCCTCATAAGGAGGTAGGGTCATGCACAATGCAAGTATCAACGAGGAAGTAACGGAGGCAAACCATCAAAGTGGTTCCACCTCATCATGATCCCGTTGCAACAACAATATGGTGCTATATGTCATGCATAAAAAGGGTTTCATAGACATGGTCAAAGGGCTGCTTGCCTATTTTAACAAAGCCTTCGAGGTCTTCAAATATCTCTGGTCCAACTCCAAGCATTTTGTCTACTTCGTCAACTATCGTCGAAAGCAACCATAATAAGCAACACAACAAGGCAGGAAATGAAAGTGCTCTAAAAATATTGATTTGACTTTTATTGGATACCTCTGGTCATATGAGGAATGACCAAAGTGATTTCATTCAAAGTGGATCAATGGATATTTCTAAACATTTTGATATGATGGAATCAAGGGGTTTATGGAATTGCAAGAAGTGTACAGAAACATATTTTTGAAAAATGAGCAAAGGCACTCATTTAACAAAGGATGATTTTAGAAGCATCTAGGAATTGGTTTCGCTGGATTTGGAGTTGAAATGATTTTCCTATGAATTTGCAAAGTTGACAAATATGAAGAAATGGCTCATTATTTTGTGTTGTACATAAAGTATTGAGAAAAATGTTCATAAACTAAGTTATGAACTTAGAAGCATCTAGGAATTTGAATCATGGCATTTGGATCAATTTTGAGCTCTCTGTGATTTTCTAAAGTTTGTCACAAAATTAAGAAAATTGGAATTTACTAAATAAGTGTGAAGGAAAGTTCCATGGAAAAATGTGCAAGCTCCTCTAAGAGGTAGAGCATGATTTATAGAGTCACTAGAAATTTGAATCGTTCAATTTGGAGTTAATATGAATATTTGGGAGATTTTACAATTTTCTGGAAAAAGAAAAAGACAAAGGAAGTGGGGGTTATACCTATACCGCGCACCGAGCGGAGCATAGCACCGCAGCGCACTGGGCCGGCCCAGCTACACGGCCACGCGGCTAAGAAGGGCCACGCCGAAGGCGTACTAGCTCAGTACGCGTCCCTGCGGGGCAAGCGGCTTCCCTGGTCCCACTTCCACTTAACCCGACCTGCAGGGCCGGCTCGGTTGCCGCTGCCGCCGACAGGCGGGGCCGGCGAGCTAACGCGGCGTCGTCCTCAACCTCCCGCCCGAAACAGGGGAGGTGAGGCAGAGGGACGTCGACTACCGGCGCTACCGGCCATCGTTTCCGGTGATCCGGCCACCGACGTGCTCAGAGAGACGAGCCGCATCCGGGATGCCACACTACGAGCGCCAGCTTCCTCGGAGGGGAGTGGTCCTTCGCCCACGGCGGAGGATGGCATTGTCCATTGCCGGCTTCGAGCGCAGGGGCGTCCCGGGGAAGAATGGAGGCGATGGGGGCTTCGTGGTGGTGGTGAGGGAGTATTGGAGTGGGTAGGGAGAAGAGAGAGGGGTCGTGGTGCTCGAATCCGAGCGGCGGTCGGCGGCGGCACTCCGGCCATGGGGAGTGATGGAGGGCTCGGGGAAAGGTTTGGCTTCGTCCCGTGGGTCTCTGGGAGGGAGGGAGAGAGGGCGAGTGGTGAGGAGAGGAGGGCTCGGGGAGGCCCTTAAATAGGCGGGCGACGGTCCACCGAGGACTCGTGCGCCGGCGAGCTCGTTGCCATCACCACGAGTCAGAGGAGCTCGTCGCGGTGTGTCTGGGGCATTCCTGGATTCGGTCCAAAGCTAGGGGAGAGAAGTGCGAGAGCAGGGGGCCAGGGGCACCGCGCGTGTGAGCTTGCTCACTGGTGCAGTCGGGCGGCTGCCGCGTGTGCGAGCAGGGGCAGGAGGAGGGGGCCGACAGCGTGCCGTGTACTGGACGTCGAGGCGACCTCGGGGGACACAAGGGGGAGGCCCTAGGTGGTTCGGTGGCTCGGGCAGAGAGCGGCTACAATGCTAGGGCGCACTGTAGCGCGCACTGGAGCACGCCTTTGGCATGCCATGGCATAAAAAGGGGGAAGTGGGCGCGTCCACTTGTGTCCAGTAGTGCTAGGGAGTAGTAAAGAAAAGGGGAGGGACATTGCATGCCCTGGTGGCCACTGGAGTGAGGAGGGAGGTGAGAAAGGGAGAGAAATGGGCTTGTCCATAGAGAGAAGGAGAGGGTTTCACCCCCAAATAATTGATCTGAGGACTTGCCATTGTTACTGGAGGTATAAGGGGGCTATGATCAGCTGTGGTACAAAGTTGAGCCCAAGGAGATTAGTGGAAGAGGTCAAAATGATGATTTTGGAAAAATGCCAGAAGGTGTTTGTTGTTGGTTTGGGCAAGAAAATTAATTCCACTTGCCATGAGAATTAACAGGATCGAGTGTCACACATAATTGAGGTTGACCACCAAGTTTGAGTCCATTTGAAGAAAGTTGCCAATGTAACTTTGGTAAACCCTAGAAATCAACAGAAATAGACTTTCCAAGATTTAGTCATGCAAATCTATTCTCCTTGATGCACCACTTAGTGTAGTGTCATCATTTGAGGTTCTGAACATGTCCACAAAAGTTGAGATCAAAATGAGAAAGTTGCCAATGTAAACTTGTTCAAATTTGGTTCTGGACAGAGAGGGTTTTGGGGCACTTTGATCAAGATAACATTCTCTCCAACTTGTGCCATTTGGTCTAGATGCATTATTACACCATTTGAGCATGTGCACCAAGTTTGAGAGCATTTGGACATGTTTGACAGTGCAAAGTTGTTCAAACTTGAAAAAGGACAGAAATGGTTTTGAAAGGGTTTCATGGGGTTATACTGTTCTCCATGACATGAGACTTGTCAAGATCATCAAACATGTCATATGTGACATGCTAGAATTTTCTTGGAATTGTTGGGGAATATTTCCTGTAGAAATGTTTCAAATCCTTGAAATGAGCAGAAATGGTTTTGGGAGGTTTTGTCCAATATTTTGATCATGACCATGTGTTGAAACTCATATATATGGAAAATATATGTCCATTGAGTCTCCATAATTTTTCTCAAATATTTTTAAAGCTTTAAAATAATTTTAACCTATTAAAGACCATTTATGGCCTTAAGAAAAATCCTTTAAATAAAATAGGAAAATAACATTTAAAATTATATTTTTGTGGTTTCTGGGTATCCTATATCTAATAGGAGTCAAGAATATTTTTAGAAAGATTTTTACTGCCCTTAATTAAGTACTTGCAGTGCAAGCCTTAACTCAGGGGTTTTTGGAAAACTTAATTTATAAAATTCTTTTTGGCCAAAATATTTTTGCAAGAAATTGTTTTTATGTCCTATACACATGGCATGATCATTGGTTCAAGAGTTTGGAGCAAGGAGATGAAGTATAGGAGTTGAAGGATTTATTTGATTTTTAGAGCACTTGCAAACAACAGACAAAAATCCAATCAAGGCAAGGTCCAAAACACTCAAAAGTTTTTGTCAAACCACATTTTATCATGATTGTTAGCTTAAGTGTTGTGGCATGAAAATCAGGGTGTGACATCTACCTAAAGAAATTTGAAGATGATCTCGAGCAAACATGGTTTGACTTTAAGTATGAAAAGATCCCACACTTCTGCTTTGAGTGTGGTAGGTTGGTACATGGAGTGGAGGGCTGTGTCCCGGCAGTGGACCATGATCAGCAATGGGTGGAGTGGCTCCGGGCATCCCCGGGGCGTTCATGGGGCCAGAAGACAGCATCTAACCGTGGACCGACGGGTAGTGCATCTAGCTTTGGCAGTGTAAGGTCAAGTGAAGGAGAACATCACAGGAGACTGGCAGGTTATGTGCGTGATCTTCCGACGAAAAGGAATCTACAAAAAGATTTCACAACCCCAGAAGCTTCTCGCACTAGCGGGGATGACAAAGGGGTTTTTGAAGAAGCTGGTAATCTAAATAAGCAGAAGCAGAGTATGGACACGACTAGCGAGAGGGATCTCCGGGATGATTTGGAGAAGAAAAGGGAGAGGGATTTGCGGTCCGAACTGAGACATAGGCAACTGGGAAAGCAAGCTGAGCTTAGGTCCAGGTATAGGCAATCTGGTCAATGGGAACAAGACGGGGCTGCATCCTCGAGCCAGTTCAGGGGGGAGGAGCACAAGCAAGGGTATTATGTGAGGAAACCGAGGCACGTGGAGTTCAGAGAGCGCAGTTCTCCTTCTAGTCCAAGACATGACACCCTGATGGAGAGTAAGAGGAGACCGAAGCAGTACTGGGTGGCGAAGGATGATCTGGATAGACAGGTTGGGAGTGATACGTTCGTTCGCGATACGAGGCAAAAAAACCTTGTCTGTGTTTGATTGTATTGAAGAGAACAATGCCACAGCGGCGGACCCTGCAAGGATGCAGGGCCGCCGAGATCAATGATTATCCTTGCCTGGAACTGTCGGGGTTGGGGTTGGACCCGATAGTAGGCGAGCTTCGGGACCTGGTTAGGTCATACAACCCAGAGGTGGTTTTTTTATCAGAAACAAAAAAATCTTCAAGTGCAATGGAGAGACTGAAGTGGAGGTTAGGGTTCAAGCATGGGGTGGCTGTCAGTTGCAATGGTAAAAGTGGTGGGTTAGCATTGTGGTGGAGGGAATCAGTGGAGGTGACCGTGAGGCCTTGGTGTCAATATTATGTGGATGCACAGATCGTGTCGGATGGTATTACTTATAGATTCACTGGAATCTATGGGGAACCATGTGTGGAGGAGAGAAAGAAAATGTGGGATGTGCTTCGCTATCTCAAAAAACAAGACAATCTTCCGTGGCTTTGCGCGGGGGATTTCAATGAAGCGCTATTACAGAAAGAACGGGTTGGGGGCAATCCACGATGTCTGAGGCAAATGGCTAATTTTTCGGAGTGCTTGTCCGACTGCGGGCTTGCTGATCTTGGGTACTCGGGCTACCCATTCACTTGGGATAATAAACGGGATGGCTGTGACAATATCCAAGTGAGATTGGACAGGGCTACTTGTAATGCTGAATTTGCACAGTTATTCCCTGCGACCGAAGTCATACATGTCATGACAGAAGAGTCTGACCATCAAGCGTTGGTTATGAGGGTGCAGGCAGCACTGGCTGCGGTGCGAATGGATGGCCAGCAGTCTTTCAAGTTTGAAGAAGCGTGGACACGTCATGAAGGATATGAGGCAATGATCGCGAGTGCATGGGCCAACGCCCAAATGACCAATCAGGTGCTTGGTGCACTAGGGGCGGCATGCAACTGCCTTAGTCTCATGTCAAAGGCCATGCAGGTGTGGAGCCGGCAAGTGTTTGGATCTATCAAAAAACAGATTAATCATCTAAAAGTGCAACTAGTTGATGCAAAGGAGCGTGCGCTGCGAACGGGGTACGGGCAGGAAATTAAAGATCTCGAGGATCAACAACATGAGTTATATGAAAGAGAGGAGATCTACTATAAGCAGAGATCCCGGGTAGATTGGCTCACATACGGGGATCAAAACACCAAGTATTTCCAGAATCATGCCTCTCACAGCAAGCGGAAAAATACTGTCAAAGCATTAAAAGGGACGATGGATCTAGGTGCTCCGATGATGAGGGAATGAGGGCAATGGCAGCTCAGTTTTATGCTAAGTTGTTTGAGTCTGAGGGTTCGAGGGATGGGGCAAAGGTACTGCAGCATATAGAGGGTGTTGTCACGCCAGAGATGAATATTAAGCTGGCTGCACCTTTCACGGACGAGGAGATAGAAGCTGCCCTGTTCCAGATGGGGCCGACGAAATCGCCAGGGCCGGATGGGTTGCCGGCGTTGTTCTATCAGAAGCACTGGCTACTGGTAAAACATGAGGTGTGCAGCGCGGTTCGTGAATTTCTAGCTGGAACTGCGGCGCCTACATGTTTCAACGACACTGTTATAGTGATGATCCCGAAAGTTAACTCGCCGGAGTTGCTTTCCCAATTCCGACCTATTAGTCTTTGCAACGTTTTGTACAAGATTGCCGCGAAAGCACTGGCCAACCAGCTCAAGGTTATTTTACCTTTTATGATTTCTGAAGAACAGAGCGCGTTTGTACCTGGGAGATTAATAACTGATAATGTTTTGGTGGCGTATGAGTGTGTGCATGCGATCAGAAAGCGGAAAAGGAGGAAACCTCTCTACGCGGTGAAGCTTGATATGATGAAAGCCTATGACAGAGTAGAATGGGATTTTCTTGAACAAATGCTATTGAAGTTTGGTTTCTCCAGTCACTGGACGGAGATGATCATGCGGTTTGTTAAATCCGCGAGGTTTTCAGTAAAGTTGAATGGAGGGCTTTCTGATGGATTCATACCATCTCGTGGTCTCCCGCAGGGAGATCCTCTTTCCCCATACCTCTTCCTCTTCTGTGTTGAAGGTTTTTCTGCTATGGTAAAGAATGCACAAAGAGAGAAGAAGCTAAAGGGAGTATCGTTTGGGACAAATGGGCCGACAGTTACCCACCTACTGTTTGCAGATGACAGTGTGGTGTTCCTGGAAGGAGCACGTGAAAATTTTGAGGCACTCCGGGTGATTTTGCATGATTATGAAGTAGCTTCGGGGCAGAAGGTCAATTTACAGAAATCAGCTATATTCTTTGGTAAGGGATGCTCGGACGAAACAAAAGTGGAAATGCATCAGGTGAGCGGCATTCATGTGGAGGCTTTGGGTGAACGATACCTAGGGCTCCCTACGATTGTGGGGAAGTCGAAGGATGGGACTTTCAAATATGTGGAGGAAAGTGCGAGAGGGAAAGTGTCAGGATGGAAGGGGCAAGGGTTGTCTAAGACTGCAAGGGAGGTGCTGGTCAAGTCGGGACTCCAGTCAACACCAGCTTTTACCATGAGCCGCTTTCAACTCACAAAGAAAATGTGCGGGAATTTGTCATCTATCTCCTCGAACTTCTGGTGGGGTGAAGCAAATGGTCAAAAGAGAGTGCACTAGATTGCGTGGGATAAAATGTGTAGTAGGAAATGCGAGGGTGGACTGGGATTTCGTGACCCGGAGATTTTTAACCAAGCTATACTTGCTAAACAGGCTTGGAGAATTTTACAGAGACCAGATTCGATGTGTGCACAAGTCCTCAAGGCTCGGTATTTCGTAGATGGCTCAATCCTTAATGCTACCTGCCCGAACGGGGGCTCTTTTACTTTCAGAAGTATTTTACATGGGAGGGATCTTTTATTGGATGGACTCATATGGAGAATAGGGGATGGGTCTATGATCAAAGTGCATCATGACAACTGGATACCGAGGAATGGGAGTCTGAGGCCACTTGGCCAAAGATATATACATGGAATTTCCAAAGTTGGTGATCTTCTTGACACACAAAAGAAGGACTGGGACCGAAACAAGGTTGTCTCAATGTTCTCGCCGGATGAGGCAGAACAGATCATGCGCATTCCAGTGGGAGGACCGAGAATGCAAGATTTCTTGGCGTGGAATTATACTAAGGACGGGGTATTCACTGTGCATTCGGCATATCACATGAGGATGGCGCAGAAAAGGCTATCTGAATGCTGGCCAGGATCCTCCAATGTTGTGGCAGATCATAGAGCATGGCTCAGCTTGTGGGACACGATAGCTCTGGGCAAAGTAAGAACACATATGTGGCGTCTGATCAGGAATGGATTGGCGGTTGGCACCGAGCTGAAGCGGAGGAATATAAAGGAGGGAGTGGTTTGTGTGGCTTGTAGAAGAGATGAAACAAATTATCACCGTTTTTGGGGCTGTTCTCATTCCAGGATGTTCTGGAACATAATGCATTCAGAGTTGGGGGTGCCGGTGGCGATCCCACCGGAATCAGCAAACCCTCAGAAGGCATTAGCGAGATGGCTCCTGGATTGGTTTGCGGAAGCAACAGACGACGCGAAGGTGGTCATGGTCCAAGGGGTTTATGCACTTTGGCTGGCTCGGAACAACACTAGAGATGGGCACCGAATTGAAGCTGCAGATGCGATCGCCAGAAGAGTGCTTACCTTGATGGAGGAGTGGCAATCAATCCATGGGAGGAAGAGCAAGCGAGTGGATCCAGCTAGTAAGGAGAAATGGCCGACCCCGGATGATGGTTGGGTGAAAGCCAATGTCGATGGGGCCGTAGCGAAGGCTGGTGAGCTGGGAGGAGTAGCAGTGGTTATGCAGAATCAGGAAGGTGCTTTCCTGGGTGGCGCATGTCAGGTGTTTCCTCAATGCACAGAGCCGGCAAGGACCGAACTGTATGCATGCAAAAGGGCAGTCCAACTAGCGGATGAACTAAACATACAAAATCTACATGTTGAAATGGACTGCCGTGAGATCGTTTGCAAGTTACAGAGGCAAGAAAAGGATCTGTCGCTGCTGGGACCGATCATTGAAGAGGTAAAGCAACTGTTGGCGTCAAGGGATAGGTGGAAAGTGACCT
Source organism: Triticum monococcum (assembly GCA_034509565.1). Taxonomy (NCBI): domain Eukaryota; kingdom Viridiplantae; phylum Streptophyta; class Magnoliopsida; order Poales; family Poaceae; genus Triticum; species Triticum monococcum. The sequence goes on from CM067846.1 coordinate 529,965,769, forward strand.
GGGTGAGAAGATCTGCGAATTATGCATCTCATAGGTTAGCTAGGGAATGTGTGGCGAATAATTTCTGTAATGTGTGGCTGTCTGAACCACCTGACTGCATTTTGCAGACTGTAGCGGACGAAATTCCTAGTTGGGATGTTTAAATAAAGGGCGTAGTAAGTCTCAAAAAAGGAATTATGCGTTACCAGCATCTGCACTCATCTGATAATTACCAGGTGCCATCTATTCCATATATTTTATCAGCACGGGTTGAATTGTTTGAAAACGATTATTCTGGTTTGTGATATTTTTTTGCAGGATCAATATTCATTACAAAGGTGTGCGTAAGGGACGCACGCTTACATCATTTTTGCGCTAGCAATTATCCATGCCGTGCTGCCGGACGAATATGAGCGCAAGTCGTTGTCCCTGTGGCCCGGTTTACATACACTTGCCGGGACCGCGCCTGCGATTAACTCGCCGTCCGCGCGGTTTACCGCGCCCGCAATTAACTCGCCCGACCATATGGAGCATTACTATCATCTATCGTTCACAAACATCAGGTGATATCCATCTGAGTCTATCTATTTAACACATATTGTTTTTATCAGAGAACAATTACTTTTGGTCTGTATATTTTTATGTGCAGGACAATGATTTATTATAAAGATGGTGCCATGCTGTGCCGATGAAGTATGCGTTAAGCGTCGTCATGCGTCGGCATCCGCATCTGCTTGTTCTACATCAACCCGCCGGAGCCGCGCTGAGCCGCCCTTGCCGCTTGAGCCGCCGAGGTTATATTAAGTTGCCGGTCTGCCTTAGCCGCCAGAGCTATATTGAGCCGCTGGTCTGCCTGAGCCACCTTTGTCGCGATGAACGGATCATCCGTCGTCCAAACAAATCAGGTGATATCCATCCAAGTTTGATTTATTAGCACATGTTGTTTTTGTCAAAGAACGAGTTTATCTTTGCCTTGGTCTGCAATATTGTTTATGCAGGGCAATTATTTATGAAAAAAGGTGATATTATACTACGGAGATGGAGGCACGCCAACATCTTTTGGCCTAGGTGGTCATCGTTATTCAACGAACAACCGCACCGGCTTACAGCGCCGTGTCCGTCTCTCGCGGCCGTACCGGTTTACAACGCCGCGACCGACTCTCCTGTCCACACCGGTTTAAAACGCCATGGCCGAAAAATCTGTCAGCACCTGCGGTCGACTCGGCCGCGATTGTTTTCAGCTTCACCATGGTAATCATCAACTCCGCGGTGGATAACTACTGGCATGACGTATCAGGTGAAATCCACCCAACATATTTTTTATATTATATATTGCTTTCTTTAAAGGAGCAATTACTCCGGTTTGCAAGTTGTCCCATGCAGGATTCAAACCGGTCTATATCACGGTTAATTATGAAGAATGTGAAGCCAACTCGTCAAGTCGCCTTGAGACTCGGGGGTTATGATGCCATGGCTCAGTAAATATTGCCAGTTTAAAGGCCGTCAGAAAAAATTTTGGTTCAAAATAAAGATTCCGGTTTAAGATCCGGTTCAAGACACACCTCTGTCCCGCAAAGCTTTGAAGCACTCAAATCCGGTTCAAACATCCGGCTCAAGGTAAATTTGTCTCTACAAAGCTTTTAAGCTCTCAAAACCGGTTCAAACATCCGGTTCAAGGACAATCGGTCTCCCACAAAGTTTCGAATCTTTTAAATCCGGTTTAAAGTTCCAAAAGAATTAATCTCTCGCAAGATTCTAGTGCTCAGAAAAATTAAAGGTTGCCAAAGAGAACTTGCTGCCATGATGCACGGTTCAAACACGGGTGTCCTGCCTTATGGGCTCATCTTCATATGATTACTTGGGGGCTTCCTGTTCAAACATAGGTGTATTCACCAAAGAGAACATGGCGTTACTACCCTCTTGATGCGGCTATCACGACAATATTATCATCAGGGGCCAAAGAGAGTTTGTCGCACACGACAACTCAAACATAGGCACCCGGCGAGCACAGCTCAGAAATATATCACATGGGGGCTTCTGCTTGCAAAGCGGAGTCTTGTCCTGTAGCGACCAGACCTCAGATGGTCCAATCTCTGTGCTCCGGTGTCATCCCTGGACCAGTAATGCTGACACCACACAGTACTCGGAGGATATATAACAGAGTAGAAATCACACACTTATTAAATAGAGTGTCTCAATAGAGAACTTATTACAATAAATATGGCTTAAGGCCATCTAACAACGATAACAGCGGAAGGCTTGGAAGATAAGTGAGTCCATCAACTCCAACGGCATCACTGAGTATATAACCATGACCTAAAAACTCCTTAATCGTCGTCTGAAAAGTCTGCAACATTAACGTTGTAGTCCGAAATGGGTCAGCACATGGAATATGCTGGCAATGTAACACATAGAGAGTAATGGAATGAAACAGCTATACTATATGCATATTTGGCTGGTGGAAAGCTCTATGGTTACAGTTTTGCGTAAAGCCAATTTTTCCCTACTACAAAGGAATAAATTTTATTTACTATCATGGTAGTTGTTAAACATTGAGAATGGTTGACAGCATCCTCAATCCCAATTAAGCATCATCATTAGCAAAACCCAACAAAAATAAATTTTAGAGTAACATGTTGAGATTCACATGATAATACAGGTACTAGATACTCAAAAAGTCCATAACCAGGGACACGGCTAATCATGATTAGTTTATTACACTCTGCAGAGGTTTGTGCACTTTTCCCCACAAGACTCGATCGCCTCCGTTTGGTTTCTCGCACTACATGGTGTTTGAGAAGATGGATGACCGAGACATAGTCTTTCAGAAGCGCTAGCACCTTACGATGGATAGACCGTTACACCTACTTTCCCCTACATTTTCTAGTCTACCCTGTAAGAGTTCGCACGAATTAATCAACTATGCCAGAGCCCATAATGGCTGGTGGCTACACACGGAAGTTTCTAGTATGAAAAAATCTCATGATCCCTTTGAGCCTGGGTGGCGGTCCATAAAGAAAAACAGGCAATCCTGGAATACCCAGGTACCTCAATCCACCCAGATGTGTATTTAAGTTGCCACCTTAAATAAACAATTAATTAACAAACTCACATCTGTCATGGATATCAGTCACCCAATCCACATCTACTAGCATAGCATAATGGCAAACGTAGAAGTAACTCCCAAATGTTTGATAATAAAACAGGTGATAGGTACTACCTCAACTACTTCCCATCCCACAATTTAATTAGATCCTAATCATGCAATGTTTGAGGATTGATCAAATGCAATAAAAACTGGGTAGTAGAAAAGGTATGATCAAAGTGTTACTTGCCTTGCTGATGATCCGCGAAACCTAGAGATTCGAAGTAACAGGCGGCGCACTCTGGGTATTCTATCGTAGAAAAACAAACAAGCATACAATAAGCACTCATCTAATGCACAGGTAAAACTCAAATAAGAGATCTAACCAGAAGGTTCAACTTAAGAACTCCGGTTGGCAAAAAGAATCAAATCAAACGAAGCAACGAAAGTCAAACGGCGAAAGAAAACAACTTCGTTCTACTAATCTGGATCTAAGGCAATTTTTACAGTAGCAAAAACTTGTTTAAGTTGGTTAAACGGATAGAGGGTTTCGATACGAAACTCCAGGCGCTTGAATCGCCTGATTCCGATAAACGAGCGAAACGTTATACTAAAACAAAAATCGGATCAGAAATCGCAATCAGAAAAATCACGATTTAATCCGAGAAAAAGAAAAACGACGAACGGATTAACGAACGAACATTCGCTAATTAACCTAAACCGAAAAAACCAATCTAATAAAAAAACCAAAACTAAAAAAACGACAAAAAACCGACGGAAAAACCGAACGGTTTTTTGAAGAAAAAAATAGGGGCACGGATTTCGAGGTGAACCTCGGGCGGTGGGTCGGCGAGGCGGCGGCGCGGCGGCTCCGACGCCGCGGCGGTGGCGTCGGGCGGCGCGCCAGGGTTTCGGGGGCGCGGGCTGGCTTCGGCTGGGCTCCCCCGGCTTATAAAGCCTATGCGGGCCAGAGTCCCGGTCGGAGACGGCCCGTAGGTCGGTGCGATTTTTTTTAATTACGCGCGGAAGAAAAATAAAAAGAAATACTAAACGGACTCCACAAATGCCGAAATAAATTTTCCCGGGCTTCTAAAATCAAGCCGCACAAGGTGAACATTTATTTGGGGCCTAAATGTAATTTTGAAAAACGCACATTTTTCCTAAATTCAAATAAAATAACGAAAAACTCCGAAATAAAATCTTATTTGATTTTATTATTAAATCCTCAATATTTCTTTATTTTGGGAAAGTCATTTTATTCCCTCTCTCATTTTTTTGTAATAGAAATAATTGATGATAAAATAATTAAAATCAAATGATCCTATTCTCAAAATTTGAGAAAACTCAAATATGAAAATAATGAATTCCCCAACTCTCTCCGTGGGTCCTTGAGTTGCGTAGAAATTTCTAGGATCAAACCAAAAGCAAAATAAAATATGATATGCGATGATGATCTAATGTATAACATTCCAAATTGAAAATTTGGGATGTTACAAACCTACCCCCCTTAAGATGAATCTCGCCCTCGAGATTCGGGTTGGCTAGAAAATAGGTGAGGGTGGTCACTGAGCAAATCTTCCTCTCGTTCACATGTGGCTTCATCCTCCGTGTGGTGGCTCCACTGAACTTTGCAAAACTTGATCACCTTGTTGCGAGTGACTCAGCTGGCAAACTCGAGAATCTTAATTGGTTTCTCCTCATAGGTCAAATCGTTGTCCAACTGAATTGTTTCCAATGGCATTGTGTCTCTCAAGGGTATGTCAGCCATCTCCGCGTGGCACTTCTTCAACTGAGAAACGTGGAACACATCATGAACTCCTGACAATCCTTCGGGTAATTCCAACTTGTAGGCCACTTCTCCCATACGTTCCAATACTCGGTATGGTCCTACAAATCGTGGCGCTAACTTTCCCTTAACACCAAAATGCTTTGTTCCCTGAACTGGAGATACTCGAAGATAAACTTGGTCTCCAACTTTGTAAACTGTCTCCTTGCGTTTAGAATCTGCATAGCTCTTTTTCCTGGACTGAGCTACCTTGAGCCTATCGCGAATCAATTTCACCTTCTGTTCAGACTCTTCAATCAAATCAGGCCCAAACAACTGGCAGTCTCCAACTTCGTCCCACGACAACGGTGTCCTGCACCTCCTTCCGTACAAAGCTTCGAAAGGGGCCATCTTTAAACTAGTTTGGTAACTGTTGTTGTAAGAGAACTCTGCATATGGCAAATTGTCGTCCCAACTAGATCCATAATCTAGCGCACAAGCTCTCGGCATGTCCTCCAAAATCTGATTGACTCTCTCGGTCTGTCCATCTGTCTATGGATGAAAAGTTGTACTGAATTCTAGCCTAGTACCCAAAGTTTCGTGCAACTGCTTCCAGAACTTTGAGGTAAACTGGGTTCCTCTATCTGATACGATACTCCTCGGAACTCCATGCAAGCATACGATCCTGGTCATGTATATTTTTGCCAACTTAGCACTGGTGTACGTGGTCTTTACTGGGATGAAATGAGCTACCTTCGTCAACTGATCGACTACAACCCAAATCGAGTCATAGCCTGAATGAGTCCTGGGTAATCCCGTGATAAAATCCATGCCTAACTTATCCACTTCCATTCGGGTATCGGCAATGGTTGTAACAATCCTGCTGGCTTCTGATGCTCTACCTTTACTCTCTGACATACATCACAAACTGCTACATACTCCGCAATATCCTTCTTCATTCCGGTCCACCAGAAAATATCCTTCAAATCCAAATACATCTTGGTATTTCCTGGGTGAATCGAATATGGTGAATCGTGTGCCTCTTGCAGAATTAGCTTCCTAATCTCCGAGTCATTGGGCACATAAACATGGTCTTCAAACCATAGGGTGTCGTGCTCATCCTCACGAAATCCTTTAGCCTTTCCTTCGCTTATTTTCTCCTTTATAGAGGCAATCTCCTTGTCAGTCTTCTGAGCTTCTCTAATTTTATCCATCAAAGTTGACTGAATCTCCAATGCCGCTACATAGCCTCTCGGAACTATTTCCAAACATAACTCTCGAAGATTTTCGGATAACTCCCTTGGTATTTCTCCCGTCATTAATGTATTGACATGACTCTTACGGCTTAATGCGTCAGCTACTACATTAGCCTTTCCGGGATGGTAATGCAATCTCATATCATAATCCTTGATGAGCTCCAACCATCTCCTTTGTCTGAGGTTTAACTCCTTCTGTGTGAAAATGTATTTCAAACTCTTATGATCTGTGTACACCTCACAATGGTTTCCAATGAGGAAATGTCTCCATGTTTTCAATGCATGCACTATGGCTGCTAATTCCAAATCATGCATAGCATAATTCAACTCATGAGGTTTTAGTTGTCTTGAGGCATATGAAACAACTCTCCCTTCCTTCATAAGCACTGCTCCAAGTCCTCGACGTGAAGCGTCGCAATACACCTCATAGTCCTTGGTCTGATCTGGCAAAATCGACACTGGTGAAGTAACCAAGCGTTTCTTCAACTCCTGGAAACTAGCCTCACATTCCTCAGTCCATATGAACTTGGTATCCTTCTTTAATAACTCCGTCATAGGTTTTGCAATCTTGGAGAAATTCTCAGTGAATCTCCGGTAGTATCCTGCGAGTCCAAGAAAACTCCGTATCTCTCCAACCATGGTTGGTGCTTCCCACATGGTCACGGTATCAACTTTAGTGGGATCTACTGCTATTCCTTCTCCGGATATAACATGTCCGAGGAATCCTACTTCCTTCAACCAGAACTCACATTTGCTGAACTTGGCATACAACTGATGTTCTCTGAGCTTACCAAGTACCAAACGCAAATGCTCCTTATGCTCCTCTTCATTTTTCGAGTAAACCAAGATATCATCAATGAACAGCACGACGAACTTATCCAAGAACTCCATAAACACTTTGTTCATCATGTTCATAAAATAGGCAGGTGCGTTAGTCAGACCAAATGACATAACGGTATGCTCGTACAGCACATACCTGGTGGTAAAAGCCGTTTTGGGTATATCCTATTTCCGAATCTTCAACTGGTGGTATCCTGATCACAGATCGATCTTGGAAAATACCTTAGCTCCTTGCAATTGATCAAACAGATGATTGATCATTGGTAGTGGGTACTTGTTCTTGATCATTACTTCATTCAATCCTCGATAATCAACAACCATCCTTAACGATTCATCCTTCTTCTCCACTAGAAGTACTGGCGATCCCCAAGGCGACGAACTTGGGCGAATATATCCCTTATCCAGTAACTCTTTAATCTGCTTCTTAATTTCCACCAAATCCGTTGCAGGCATCCTGTATGGTCTCTTTGATATTGGCCCAGTGCCTGGCAATAGCTCAATCAAAAACTCAATATCTCTATCCGGAGGCATGCCTGGTAACTCCTCTGGAAATACTTTAGGGAAATCCCCTACCACTGGTACTTCCTCCTGCACAACTCCTGTTAAACAATTTACTTGAGTCCCTTTTGGCACATGCCGGGATACATACTTGATCCTTCTCCCTTCTGGGGTAGTAAGCAAAATTGTCTTACCGGCGCAATTGATGTTTCCTCTGTACATCGACAGCCAATCCATACCCAGAATTACATCCAATCCTTGTGATTCCAAAATGATTAAATCCGAGGGAAAGACATGCCTACCTATACTCAATGGCACTTGAAAACATCCTTGACTAGCCATATACTCCGCTCCTGGTGAGCTTACTAGCATAGGTGTTCTAAGAACCTTAGTGGGCAGGTTATACTTATTCACAAATCCCCTTGATATGTATGAATGCGATGCACCAGTATCAAAAAGAACGAGTGCAGTAAATGACTTAACCAAAAACTTACCGATTATGGCATCCGGTTGCTCTTCAACCTCCTCCACATTAACGTGGTTCACATGTCCCCTGTTGAAAGGGTTCGGCTTCTTCCCAGAGCTTCCATTGCCATTCTGGCCTTCAGGACATTCATTGGCATAATGTCCGGTCTTCTGACACTTAAAGCAAGTGACTTGACTCAGGTCCTTCTTGGCTGGGGTCGATGGGTTGGTGCGATTCTGGCCGTTGCTTCCTCCATTCCCATTACCATTCTTGGTGCCATTGTGATTGTGCGAGCTACCTCCTCCATGGGTATGCTGAAAATGTCCTCCCGATCTAGGGGTAAAACGTGGCTTCTGCTGAGCTCCTGGATTGTACTTTCCTTGTCCATACTTCCTCTTGCGGTTCTGAATTTGCTGCTGCTTGCTTTCAATCATAAGAGCACGGTCTACCAACTCCTGGTAGTTGTTGAAGGTTGCTACCATCAACTGCATGCTCAACTCATCATTCAGTCCTTCCAAAAACTTCTCCTGCTTGGCTGCATCTGTAGCAACGTCATCTGGGGCATAACGTGCTAATTTACTAAAGTCCCCCACATATTGGCCAAATGTCCGTCCTCCTTGGCGCAAGTTGCGAAACTCACGCTTCTTCATGGGCATAGCTCCTGCTGAAACATGGGCAGTACAAAAGGCCTACTGAAACTGGTCCCATGTGACAGTGTCGACAGGGAAAGTGGATGTGAAATTCTCCCACCATGATGCTGCGGGTCCTTCAAGCGGATGTGCGGCAAACTTCACCTTCTCCGCATCTGTGCATCCTGCTGTGGTCAACTCTCTAGCTGTCTTGCGGAGCCAATCATCTGCTACTATCGGCTCGGTGCTACTGGAAAACACCGGCGGATTTAGCCTAAGAAAACGGGCTAAGTGATCAACAGGTGGTGGTGGTGGTGGGTTGTTGTTGTTGTTCCCCTGATTCTGATTCTGGACTAGTAACTGCATCAATGTGTTCTGCTGCTGGATCAACTGGGTGAGCTCCGGTGGAAAGGTAAATCCGGGGTCACGTCTCGGAGGCATCTGAGGGTTTAGAAAAGATGCGATGTAAGAATAGAGGGGGTCTAAAGAGAAAACACTACCCATATGCACATGAGGCAAAAGCAAACAATTCACTTCATTCAATCAAACAAGAGCATACAATCGATCTAACTATCGCAAAAGTGCTCGGACTACTATATTTACATGGTGGGCTAATATTAATTATGAGGTGGCCTACTAGAAATATTCTTCGGCTGCATACTCCATGATATCTACTCCGGCTTCATCAACATAGTCATCATTGCTATCTTCTGGGTCCGAGTCGGTGTCGCCGATGATGATGTAGTCTTTCGGGCGAATCTCCTTGGGTTCTTCATCTTCATCTACTGGTGTGGGGCCTCCCATAAATATTGCTAGCTTCATTGTTAGGTCGGCATTCTTATCCACTAGTACTTCAATTTCCTCTTCATAATCTTCACGTGTAGCCTTGAGTTCTTCCTCCAGTTCCTTGATTCTTGTCTTAGCCTTCTTCAGGTCTATCATGTTGGCGCACATCTGGTTCTCCTATCGTCGAATGTGCTGGTTTAATTCCTGGATAAAAGCTACAATGGATCTATCCTTTCTGGTACTGATCATCTCCTAGTGCTCATCTCGGCGCCCACAAATCTGGTAGATAGTATCCTTGAGATCACTGTGGTAGACTTCTCCAATGCGTCCCATGGCGATGTGAGCTGCCATGCTCTTTCCTAGACTCCAAGTTGGTGCATCAAAAGAAAACTCTATGGGCTCAGTGACTGGCAGGAACGTCCTTCCTGGAACTTGAACTTGAATCATCTAGCGCTCTTCTTTAGGTAAAGTGGTGTTGTAGGTTCCGGTGAAGCTTGGTACTCCTATGTTCAGGTATCTAGTGACTTCCTTCAAATGACGTCCAAAAGGTGTATCGTCATCCGGTTGCGTGAACTTGTTCGTTGCATCCACCATCCTAAAGAGTAGAAAAGATGAGAGGTTAGAAAATAAGAGAGTGAATAGTGATCTAGGTCTTTAGCTTAGTGGTCGTGTCCTACAGTCAGCGTGTGCTCTGATACCATCTCTGTAGCGACCAGACCTCAAACGGTCCAATCTCAGTGCTCCGGTGTCATCCCTAGATCAGTAATGCTGACACCACACAGTACCCGGAGGATTTATAACAGAGTAGAAATCACACACTTATTACATCGAGTGTCTCAATAGAGAACTTATTACAATAAATATGGCTTAAGGCCATCTAATAACGATAACAGCGGAAGGCTTGGAAGATAAGTGAGTCCATCAACTCCAACGGCATCACTGAGTATATAACCACGACCTAAAAACTCCTTAATCATCGTCTGAAAAGTCTGCAACATTAACATTGCAGCCCGAAACGGGTCAGCACATGGAATATGCTGGCAATGTAACACATAGTGAGTAGTGGAATGAAACAGCTATACTATATGCATATTTGGCTGGTGGAAAGCTCTATGGTTACAGTTTTGCGTAAAGCCAATTTTCCCCTACTATAAAGGAATAAATTTTATTTACTATCATGGTAGTTGTTAAACATTGAGAATGGTTGACAGCATCCTCAATCCCAATTAAGCATCATCATTAACAAAACCCAACAAAATTAAATTTTAGAGTAACATGTTGAGATTCACATGATAATCCAGGTACTAGATACTCAAAAAGTCCATAACCGGGGACACGGATAATCATGATTAGTTTATTACACTCTGTAGAGGTTTGCGAACTTTTCCCCACAAGACTCGATCGCCTCCGTTTGGTTTCTCGCACTACATGGTGTTTGAGTAGACGGATGACCGAGACATAGTCTTTCAGAAGTGCTAGCACCTTACGATGGATAGGCCGTTACACCTACTTTCCCCTACATCTGCTAGTCTACCCTGTAAGAGTTCGCATGACTTAATCAACTATGCCAGAGCCCATAATGGCTTGTGGCTGCACACGGAAGTTTCTAGTATGAAAAAATCTCATGATTCCTTTGAGCCTGGGTGGCGGTCCATCAAGAAAAACAGGCAATCCTGGAATACCCAGGTACCTCAATCCACCCAGATGTGTATTTAAGTTGCCACCTTAGATAAACCATTAATTAACAAACTCACATCTGTCATGGATATCACTCACCTAATCCACGTCTACTAGCATAGCATAGCATAATGGCAAACATAGAAGTAACTCCCAAAGGTTTGACAATAAAACAGGTGATAGGTACTACCTCAACTACTTCCCATCCCACAATTTAATTAGATCCTAATCATGCAATGTTTGAGGATTGATCTAATGCAATAAAAACTGGGTAGTAGAAAAGGTATGATCAAAGTGTTACTTGCCTTGCTGATGATCCGCGAAACCTAGAGACTCGAAGTAACACGCGGCGCACTCCGGGTATTCTATCGCAGACAAACAAACAAGCATACAATAAGCACTCATCTAATGCACAGGTAAAACTCAAATAGGGGATCTAACCAGAAGGTTCAACTTAAGAACTACGGTTGGCAAAAAGAATCAAATCAAATGAAGCAACAAAAGTCAAACGGCGAAAGAAAACAACTTTGTTCTACTAATCTGAATCTAAGGCAATTTTTATAGTAGCACAAACTTGTTTAAGTTTGTTAAACGGATAGAGGGTTTCGAGACGAAACTCCAGGCGCTTGAATCGCTTGATTCCGATAAACGAGCGAAAAGTTATACTAAAACAAAAACCGGATCAGAAATCGTGATCAGAAAAATCGCGGATTTAATCCGAGAAAAAGAAAAACGATGAACGGATTAATGGACGAACGTTCGCTAAGTAACCTAAACCGAAAAAAAAAACTGATCTAATAAAAAACCGAAACTAAAAAAACCGACGAAAAATCGACGGAAAAACCGAACGGTTTTTTCGAAAAAAACGGTGGCACGGATTTCAAGGCGAACCTCAGGCGGCGGGTCAGCGAGGCGGCGGCGCGGCGGCTCCGGCGGCGGCGCGCGGCGGCGGCGGCGGGGTCGGCGGGGTCGGGCGGCGCGCTAGGGTTTCGGGGGCGTGGGCGGGCTGGCTTCGGCTGGGCTCCCCCCCGGCTTATAAAGCCTACGCGGGCCGGAGTCCCGGTCGGACATGGCCCGTAGGTCGGTGCGATTTTTTTTAATTACGTGCAGAAGAAAAATAAAAAGAAATACTAAACGGACTCCAAAAATCCCGAAATAAATTTTCCTGGGCTTCTAAAATCAAGCCGCACAAGGTGAACATTTATTTGGGGCCTAAATGCAATTTTGAAAAAACGCACATTTTTCCTAAATTCAAATAAAATAATGAAAAACTCCGAAATAAAATCTTATTTGATTTTATTATTAAATCCTCAATATTTCTTTATTTTGGGAAAGTCATTTTATTCCCTCTCTCATTTTTTTGTAATAGAAATAATTGATGATAAAATAATTAAAATCAAATGATCCTATTCTCAAATTTGAGAAAACTCAAATATGAAAATAATGAATTCCCCAACTCTCTCCGTGGGTCCTTGAGTTGCGTAGAAATTTCTAGGATCAAACCAAAAGCAAAAAAATATGATATGAAATGATGATCTAATGTATAACATTCCAAATTGAAAATTTGGGACGTTATATGTCCATTAATCCGGCTATCATGCCACAACAAAGCTTGGGAGCTTCACACCCAAGGGGCCAAAGAGAGTCTTGTTGCTACGCACAACTCAAACATAGGCACCCATTGAGCACAGCTCACAAAGTTACTTGGGGGCTCTTTGTGTAAAGTAATAAAGAGTTTGAAAGGACCCTTGTAATTGGGTATCGACCCACGGCTTGGAAGCCTGGTGTATTCACCTAAAACCCCGGGTTAACCTGCCTTCATCAAGTAAGCCACTCCTATCCAGGTAATCCTGGCATGACCCGTCGAACGTTTGACAAGCTACTCTTATACAGACCCTGAACTTGTCAAAGTTAAAACGACGATTGGTTAGTTGGAGGCCCATCTTAAAAGGCTTTGTCAAATGGTTTAACTCAGCGGCCTGGCAGCCCACGAAAAGCCTCAAGTTTGGGCCTGGCAGCCCTTGAAAAGCCTCGACTACAAGTTTTTTCATTTGCTTTTTGTCAAAGTTTCTTCTCCTTTGATAAGGTTTTAAGGTAAACCGGCGTCCATTGACCCGGCCAGACTATAAGTCATTTCATCAGTCCGGTGTTGCTTAACCCGGCACAAGATTTCAACTATCAGTTGTTAGTACATACAAACTCAATTATAAACCGGAGTTTTCTTAGCCCGGTCTGGCATTGACTATAAGTTGCCAGGATGATTATCCGGTGTTTATTACAACCCGACACGGTTTTATTACAAACCGGCACAATATGACGGGAGTTATCATACTCAAGATTTGGGTTATCACCCTTACTAAAAAAAGTTGGTAAACCAACAATGTGATTCAATGTCACAGGTATGATCTATTTCTATTTGATTATTCCTAAGTGCGGCCTTGGTTATAAACCCGGGTTATATGTTGGGCATTATGACCCGTCCGGCGGTAAACCGCCAGGACACTTTAAACTTGTTGTATGCAGAAACAGGTTGAATAAAGCATAATTACAAATCATCGGTGTTTATTGACCCGGCCTGGCTTTGGACTATAAGTCGCCAATATATATTTGGATTGCGCCATTGGAATTATGCGCTTATAAATCATTGGGTATATTATTCAAATAGCCAACATGGCTGGATTTTTATTATGGTTATCAATAACCAGTATTATGATTAAGGTTTTCAAATCGCTTTAGCGCAATGGCTATCATATTATCAATAGATATGATTTATTCTACAATTGAAGGAATAGTCCCGAGTTGCTGCAGGCTTACGACCTGGCACTTGGGGGCTACATTATTTCAGTTGAAATTACATCAAATACACAAGTCTCATGTCACTGCAAGCATGCACCATGACACTTGGGGGCTAATGCAAAGTCATTTTTTGCTCACCTTATTGAAGACCCGACTCATCACATTGTAATGAGCCGGCCCTTGGGGGATACCAATTGCTCCTGTCAACAATTCAAGGTACACAAATTTTATTCCATTATATTGAAGGGTCCACTGCTTAGTTGGTAAAGCACAAAGCTCTTAACCTTGTGGCCTTGGGTTCAAGCCCCATGATGGGGGTTACATCATATGACGTTATTTTCATTAAAGAATATATGAAAGTCCCATCTCAATATTATCTTACCGAGCCGGCCCTTGGGGGCTACACGTTGCTGTTCAAAGTTTAGAAGATTATATTTACAAAGTCCCTGCTCATTATTGCATAATGACCCGGCCGGGGGCTACATTGGTTGAAGTTTTTATGAGTATAAGGCAATTACAAGTCCCAGGTTGCTGCAAGCATAACAACCCGGCACTTGGGGGCTACATATGTGGAATATACAGTTGTGACTAGTGACTGAGATGAATAATCTGGATTTCTTCAAGGTTGCAATATTTATATTGAAACAAGTCTTAAGCTATCATTATGTTCTCCTCTTAAGACTTGGGGCTACAGGTAATATGCATATAAAGGAGGAACATCTTCAAATTCTCAGTTTTGGGCAAACTAGGAAGATTAATTGGGTGACCCGGTATTGGCAATAATCATAACCCGGCGTCTATAAGCGGTCATGACCCGGGATCATCGGTTTTTATAAATTGGCAATTTTGGCAATGATAAACCAGCAAGTTCTACATTTTCAAACCGGCTGATATCAGTTGAATATTTGAGGACTAATATTTTTGTCAAATCAGATTAAAGGCCGATTCAAATGGATTCTTTATTCACAAAATATCTTCTGCAAGCAAATTGATTATGAAGCTGGTCTATTGACTCGGATTTTTCAGAAGGAAGAAATGACAAGGACTTTAAGGATGATCAAGTGCCGGTTTATAAGAATATTCAAACCGGAGCACAACCCGCCAAATTTGTTCTTGTGTTTATGTTGCAGGTCAGTTTAACATGGATAAATCCAAATTAAACTAGGGGCTAATGTCGGGGATATACCCCGCGGTATAAACCGCCGGATGTATGACCCGGCTAGAGCTTGGTGATTCACTGGCGACCCGCTTGGACCTGGCGGTTTATGATTGATTGGTAATCCGGCAGGCGGGTCAGAGGAGCGACAAGACTCGGTGGCCCAACAGGCGGTTTATGGTAGGTCGGTTTATGGTGGGCCGGTTTAAGAGGAAAGGCGTGAAGAATATTATCTTACAAGGTGTTGAAGACTCGGACTTGTATCCGGTTTGTATTAGAGATAGACTAGTCCTAATCCTAATAGGACTCCACATGTAACCCGCCCCTTCAACTTATATAAGGAGGGGTAGGTCTCCCCAAAGAGGGACAAGCAAGAAGAAACAATCTTAGGGCTAGACACAACAAGGAGAGCCGGTTTACGGCGACTCCCTCGTGATGATAATAAGACCTAGCCTCAAACAGCATGTAGGGTTGTTACCGGATGATATTTCCTGGGGCCCGAAGCTGTCTAAATCCCTGTCTTGTGTTGCGTCACTCGATCCGCTCAACCCCTCTCAAGCTACCACATAGATGTGTTGGCCTCACGACTAAGTCCTCACGCTAGGACATCTGCCGTGACAATTCCACGACACTATGGTTAGGTTTACCTTAATACTTCTTTCGTAGTTGTGGATGCTTGCGAGAGGGGTTAATCATAAGTGCGAGGCTTGTCCAAGGAAGGGCAGCACCCAAGCACCGGTCCACTCACATATCAAATTATCAAAGTAACAAACGTGAATCATACGAGCATGATGAAAACTAGCTTGACAACAATTCCCATGTGTCCTCGGGAGTGCTTTGATTTATATAAGAGTTTGTCCAGGCTTGTCCTTTGCTATAAAAAGGATTGGGCCACCTTGTTGCACCTTAGTTTATATATTTACTTGTTACCCATTACAATTTACCCTATCGTAAAACTACCTGTTACTGATAATTTCAGTGCTTGCAGAGAATACCTTGCTCAAAACCGCTTGTCATTTCCTTCTGCTCCTCGTTGGGTTTGACACTCTTACTTATCGAAAGGACTACGATAGATACCCTAAACTTGTGGGTCATCAAGACTCTTTTCTGGCGCCATTGCCGGGGAGTGAAGCGCCTTTGGTAAGTGGAATTTGGTAAGGAAACATTTATATAGTGTGCTGAAATTTACTGTCAGTTGTTACTATGGAAAAAAATCCATTGAGGGGTTTGTTTGGGGTATCTTCACCTCGACCGGAACCACAATTAGTTTCTCCTCAACCTACTGCACCTACTGAAAATATTTATTATGAAATTCCTTTGGGTATGATAGAGAAACTGCTAGCTAATCCTTATGCAGGAGATGGAACATTACATCCCAATATGCACCTAATCTATGTGGATGAAGTTTGTGGATTATTTAAGCTTGCAGGTATGCCTGAGGATGTTGTCAATAAGAAGGTATTCCCTTTATATTTGAAGGGAAAGGCATTGACATTGTATAGGCTATTGGATGATATTGGATCATGGAACTACAACCGATCGAAATTGGAATTTCATCAGAAGTTTTATCCTATGCATCCGGTTCATCGTGATCGGAGTTTTATATATATATATATATATATATATATATATATATATATATATATATATATATAATGTTTGGTCTCGTGAAGGAGAAAGTATCGCTCAAGCTTGGGGGAGGCTTAAGTCAATGTTATATTCATGCCTCAATCATGAGCTCTCAAGAGAAATTATTATTCAAAAAAATTATGCTCGGCTTTCTCATAATGATCGATCCATGCTTGATACTTCTTGTATTGGTTCCTATATGAAGAAGGATATTGAATTCAAATGGGATTTATTGGAAATAATTAAACGCAACTCTGAAGATTGGGATCTCAATGAAGGCAAGGAGTCAGGCATAAACCTTAAGTTTGATTGTGTTAAATCTTTTATGGATACCGATGCTTTTCGTGATTTTAGCACTAAATATGGACTTGACTCTAAGATAGTAGCTTCTTTTTGTGAATCTTTTGATACTCATGTTGATCTCCCTAAGGATAAGTGGTTTAAATATAATCCTCCCATTGAATTTAAAGTTGTTGAACCTGTTAAAGTTGAAGAAGAAACTATTACTTATAATGTTGATCCTATTGTTCCTACTGCTTATATTGAGAAACCACCTTTTCCTGTTAGAATACGGGATCATGCTAAAGCTTCAAGTGTGGTTCATAAGAGTTATACTAAAACACCTACACTCTCTGAGAAAATTAAAGTTGAACCTAGTATTGCTATGGTTAAAGATCTCTTGGTCGATAATATTGATGGGCGTGTTATTTATTTCTGTGATGAAGCGGCTAGAATTGCTAAACCTGGTATGAAAGATAAACATAGACTTGTTGTTGGCATGCCTTTTGTTTCTATTAAAATTGGAGTGTGGACCAACCTGTGGTTGGATGGTTAGAGGGACTATGGTATCCCCAGCCCACCAGGGTTCAAATCCTGGTGCTCACATTTATCCCTGGATTTATTTCAGGATTTCCGGCGATGCGCATTCAGTGGGAGGAGACGTTCCCGTCGACGACATGGTGCCTATGGTGACTTCGTAAATTTCAAGATGATATGCCGGCTCAGTCTTTTGGAGGTACTCATAGGGGTAGGGTATGCGTGTGTGCATTCATAGGGGTGAATGTATGTGCATGAATATGAGCGCTTGTGTCTGTACTGATGTTCCAAAAAAAAGTCTTGTGTGGGAAAATTAAATATCCTAGTGATTTTCTTGTTCTTGGTTCCCCACAAGATAATTTTTGTCCCATTATATTTGGTAGACCCTTCTTGAATACAGTTAATGCTAAGATAGATTGCGAGAAAGATATTGTTACTGTTGGTTTATGGGATATGTCTCATGATTTTAATTTCTCTAAATTTCGTAGACAACCCCATGATAAAGAATTGCCTAGTAAAGATGAAACTATTGTTCTTGCTTCTATTGCCGTACCTCCTGCTGATCCTTTAGAACGATATTTGTTAGACCATGGAAATGATATGTTTATGAATGAAAGAAGATAAATAGATGAAGTATTCTTTAATCAGGGACCTATTTTGAAAAACAATTTGCCTGTTGAAATCCTTGGAGATCGTTCTCCACCTAAGGGTGATCCCGTGTTTGAGCTTAAACCATTACCTGATACTCTAAAATATGCTTATCTTGATGAGAAGAAGATATACCCTATTATTATCAGTGCTAACCTTTAAGAGCATGAAGAAAAGAAATTATTGAAAACTCTGAAGAAGCACCCTGCCTCTATTGGATATACTCTTGATGATCTTAAGGGCATTAGTCCCACTCTATGTCAGCACAAAATTAAACTGGAGAAAGATGATAAACCAGTTGTTGATCGTCAACGATAGTTAAATCCGAAGATGAAAGAAGTGGTAAGAAATGAAATACTAAAGCTTCTGGAGGCAGGTATAATTTATCCTAGTGCTAATAGTCAATGGGTAAGTCCTGTTCATTGTGTCCCTACAAAGGGGGGTATTACTGTTGTTCCTAATGATAAGAATGAATTGATTCCTCAAAGAATTGTTACAAGTTATAGAATGGTAATTGATTTCCGCAAATTAAACAAAGCTACTAGAAAAGATCATTACCCTCAACCTTTTATTGATCAAATTCTAGAAAGATTATCCAAACATACACATTTCTGCTTTCTAGATGGTTATTCAGGTTTCTCTCAAATACCTGTGTCAAAAGAGGATCAAGAGAAAACCACTTTTACTTGCCCTTTCGGTACCTTTGCTTATAGACGTATGCCTTTTGGTTTATGCAATGCGCCTGCTACCTTTCAAAGATGTATGACTGCTATATTCTCTGACTTTCGTGAAAAGATTGTTGAGGTTTTCATGGATGATTTCTCTGTTTACGAAACTTCTTTTGATGATTGCTTAAGGAACCTTGATCGAGTTTTGCAGAGATGTGAAGAAACTAATCTTGTCTTGAATTGGGGGAAGTACCATTTATGGTTAATGAAGGTATTGTCTTGGGGCATAAAATTTCTGAAAGAGGTATTGAAGTTGATAAAGCTAAAGTAGGCGCCATTGAAAAGATGTCGTGTCCTAAAAATATCAAAGGTATAAGAAGTTTTCTTGGTCATGCTGGTTTCTATAGGAGGTTTATTAAAGACTTCTCTAAAACTTCTAGGACTCTCACTAATATCTTACAAAAAGATGTTCCTTTTGTTTTTGATGATGATTGTGTAGAAGCATTTGAAATACTTAAGAAAGCCTTGATTTCTGCACCTATTGTTCAGCCACCTAATTGGAATTTACCCTTTGAAATTATGTGTGATGCTAGTATTATGTTGTTGGTGCTGTTCTAGGACAAAGATTTGATAAGAAATTGAATGTTATTCAGTATGCTTGTAAGACTCTAGACAGTGCCCAGAGAAATTATGCTACCACTGAAAAGAATTTTTAGCAGTTGTATTTGCATGTGACAAGTTCAGACCTTATATTGTTGATTCCAAAGTAAATGTTCACACTGATCATGCTACTATTAAATATTTTATGGAAAAGAAATATGCTAAACCTAGACTCATTAGATGGGTTCTCTTACTACAAGAATTTGATTTGCATATTATTGACAGGAAGGGAGCTGAGAACCCCGTTGCAGACAACTTGTCTAGGTTAGAAAATGTTCTTGATGACCCACTGCCTATTGATGATAGCTTTCCTGATGAACAATTAAATGTCATAAATGCTTCTCCTAGTACTCCATGGTATGTTGATTATTCTAATTACATTGTTGCTAAATTTATACCACCTAGTTTCACATACTAGCAAAACAAAAAAAATTCTATGATTTAAGACATTACTTTTGGGATGACCCACACCTTTATAAAGAAGGAGTAGATGGTATTATTAGACGTTGTGTACCTGAGCATGAACAGGAACAGATCCTACGCAAGTGCCACTCTGAGTCTTACGGAGGACACCACGCCGGAGATAGAACTGCGCATAAGGTAGTGCAATATGGTTTCTATTGGCCCACTCTCTTTAAGGATGCTCGTAAGTTTGTCTTGTCTTGTGATCAATGTCAAAGAATTGGTAATATTAGTAGACGTCAGGAAATGCCTATGAACTATTCACTTGTTATTGAACCATTTGATGTTTGGGGCTTTGATTATATGGGGCCTTTTCCTTCATCTAATGGGTATACACATATTTTAGTTGCTGTTGATTATGTTACTAAGTGGGTAGAAGCTATTCCAACTAGTAGTGTTGATCATAACACTTCTATTAAGATGCTTAAAGAAGTTATTTTTCCAAGGTTTGGAGTCCCTAGATATTTAATGACTGATGGTGGTTCACATTTTATTCATGGTGCTTTCTGTAAAATGCTTGCTAAATATGATGCTAACCATAGAATTGCATCTCCTTATCATCCTCAGTCTAGTGGTCAAGTAGAATTGAGCAATAGAGAGATTAAATTAATTTTGCAAAAGACTATTAATAAATCTAGAAAGAATTGGTCTAAGAAACTTGATGATGCTCTGTGGGCTTATAGAACTACTTATAAGAACCCTATGGGTATGTCTCCGTATAAAATGGTTTATGAAAAAACATACGTCTTGAACTAGAACATAAGGCATATTGGGCTATTAAAGAGCTCAATTATGATTTCAAACTTGCCGGTGAGAAGAGGTTATTTGACATTAGCTCACTCGATGAATGGAGAACCCAAGCATATGAGAATGCCAAGTTGTTTAAAGAAAAAGTTAAAAGATGGCATGATAAAAGGATACAAAAGCGTGAGTTTAATGTAGGTGATCATGTTTTGCTATACAACTCTCATTTAAGATTTTTTGCAGGAAAGCTTCTCTCTAAATGGGAAGGCCCTTACATTATCGAGGAGGTATATCGTTCCTGTGCCATAAAAGTCAACAACACCAAAGGTGGTAAACGGTCAAAGAATCAAACATTATATGTTAGGTACTCGCATAAATGTTGAGACCAATATAATTAATACCATAAAATCGGAGGAGTACATAAGGGATACTTTCTAGAATGTTCCAGACTCCGAAAAGGAATAGGTATTGTAACACCCTGGATGTAACTTTCCTTAATTGTAACTTCAACTCTTGCCATTTCCGGCTATGTGATATGATATTTCCTTCGTGGTTGGGTTTTTGTCTCTCGTTTTGCATTTTGTTCATGTCATGCATTTCATCTCATGTCATCATGTGCATCTCATTTGCATTCGTGTTCATCTCATGCATCCGATATTTTTCCCCATTGTCCGTTTCGCAATTCGACACTCCCACATACACCCGTTGCACCCCTCAAGTCTTGTTTCGTGAGCAGGAGAAAAACGGTCTCAGAATGGGTCGAGATTTGTCGAGTGGCCTTGGTACATTACCGGTAGGCCGCCTGTCAAATTCCGTTCCATTTGGAGGTCGTTTGATGCCCCAACGGTTAATCGGGTAACCGCAAAAGCCCATCTTGTTGCAGGCCAACACCCCTCCAAAACAGACCACTAACCCATCTAAACCCCCTCCATGCTCTCCATCGTTGGATCACGATTGTGTAGGCGAAAACCGCACCTCATTTGGACACTCCTAGCTCCCCCTACCTATAAATATGCATCCCCTCTTCCAAATCACGGGTGAAAAGCCTAGTCCACCTCCCTCCGCGCCGCCGAACGTGTCCGCCGCGGCCGGACACACCCGCGCCGCTGCCCCGGGCCAATCCCGTCATGACACCTATCTGCCGCCGTCGCCCACCTCAGCCGACCCGCGAGGCCCACGTCTGGCCCGCGGGGCCCGAACCCTCACTACCGCCGCCGGCGATCTTCCGCGGCCGAGAGCGCTGCGCCTCTGCCGCCCTTCGCCGTCCGGCCACCGCCTGCCTCCTTCGCCAGCGCCGCCAGCGTGCCTCGCCAGCCGTCATGCGCCGCTGCCGACACACCCAAGATCTCCGCCGCCTCGGGCCCTGTCCCCGCGCCGACCTGCGCCTCCACGACCAGATCCGGCCGGCCCCACTCCAGCGACCTCCTCCCGCCCTCTCCGGCGAGCCCCCGCAGCTCCGTCTGCCGTCCCCTCCACTCCGGCGAGCTTCTCCGGCGATATCTGACTCACCTTGGTTCGCGTGCCACGGGTCAAACCCTAGATCCGCGAGGTGATGAATTCCACTAAGTCCTGAAATTCTTACATCATGTGCCTCTGCTCATCATGCCATATATCCATGCTCATAGCTCCGAATCACGCATATGATATATCAAAATGTTCGTCTCGTGATGCACTTCATGTTAGTGTCATTTTAATGCATGTTTATGTCCATATTGATGGCCCAATACTCGTTGCAAAAGTGCTATATGATGTTGTCTGCTGGAATTTATCATAACATGATGATTTGTCATTTTCGTTGCATTTTGTGTGTGCATCCTATAAGAATGATGTCTACATGTTTCATGAGCTCCATCATGCCATCTTTACATTTATGCAAGCCTTGTATTTTTATGAGCTATGTGGTTACTAGCACAAGCATACAAAGTAGGCTTCAGACACTTAGTTATTTTACTAAGTCATTTCCTGTTACATTTTAATGCTATGTGAACTTGTTGCTACCAGTAGATCCATGCACATTTTGAGGTAGTTCAGTAAGAGTGTTTTGAATATATGGTTATGATATATCCATTCATGCCTCTGGTTTAAATTATAGAGTACTCTAACTTGTTATTACCATGCTCTACTTTTGGTAAATATTGTTGCTGGCAGATTGTTAACATGAGATTCAGTTTTGCCATGTGTTTTGCTAGTGATACGTGTACCCTATGGACTTGCTTTTGCCATGTTTAGATTCATGAATATGTCTACTTACTGTTGGGTACCTTTCTATGCCATGAAATGCATTGTGGTGAGTGGCATGAGTTTGCAAGGTTGCTATCATGAATCTGTTTCTGCCATGTCATGTTTTTCTTCTAAGTCTGAAACTGATCATATAACTTGCCATGTTTGCATGAGTGCCACATCATTTTCCATGCATCTTTGGTTAAAGTTAAGTAAGGGAGTTGCGTTCTATGCCTTTAGTACTAGCATGCCATGCCCTTGTTTGCCATGATATGTTCCTGTAGCATATTGTTTGCTAGCTATAAACATTGTTGTATGATGTTGTTTATGACATGTGTAGTATTTTCTCTAAGTCTGTGAAGCTGATATCATTTTCATGTTTTCCATGCTATTTTGAGCTTGTCCTAGTGAGTTCTAGCAGGAGCTCGGTGTTCATAATTTGTAGAGCTTCATGTGTGCTTCACTGCCATGTGGTTTGTTGTCTTGTTGGAGTGTTGTAGCATAGTTTCTTGTTGCATTCTAAGTGCTATGATGTTGTTAATCGCAGATTTGCATCATTCTTGTTTTGCTTGTCATTTGCAAACCGTTCATCCGCTTCCGGTGATCCTTATATCTATTTCAACCGAAACCACCCCATCTTTCCAGCGGCATACTTTGTTTGCCACGTTGATGCCTCGATCATCTTTTCCCTTCCGGAGTTCTCATATGCATTGCACGTCATATCTTGCATTCCATGCCATGTCTTGTATCATGTTGTTTGTGCATTGCACCGTCATTGGTTGTTGTTCCGTTGCTTGTGTTCTTGCTTTGGGTAGAGCCGGGAGACGAGTTCGTGAACGAGGAACCTGTTGAGTACGCTAACGAGGAGCAAGCTTTCGACAACTCTGAGAACTTTGCAGGCAAGATGATCATTACCCTCGATATCACTTCTATCTTTGCTTGCTAGTTGTTCATTCTATCACTATGTCGCGCTACCTACCACTCGTTTATCATGCCTCCAATATTGCCATGTCAAGACTCTAAGCCACCTTCCTAGCAAACCGTTGTTTGGCTATGTTATCGCTTTTGCTCAGGCACTCTTATAACGTTGCTAGTTGCAGGTGCCTTGCAGATTGTTCCATGTTGGAGCAGGGATATGTTGGGATATCACAATATCTCTTATCTTAATTAATGCATCTATATAGTTGGCAAAGGTTGGAAGGCTTGGCCTTTTGCTCGGTGTTTTGTTCCACTCTTGCCGCCTTAGTTTCTATCATACCGGTGTTATGTTTCTTGATTTTTCGTTCCTTACGCGGTTGGGGTTATGGGACCCCCTTGACAGTTCGCTTTGGAATAAAACTCCTCCAGCAAGGCCCAACCTTGGTTTTAACATTTGCCTAACCACCACCTATACTTTTCCCTAGGGAGTTGCAAACCCGAGGGTCATCTTTATTTAACCCCCCCCCTCCCAGGCCAGTGCTCCTTTGAGTGTTGGTCCAAAACGAGTAGACTGTGGGGCCACCTCGGGGAAACTTGAGGGTTGGTTTTACTCGTAGGATGTCTCATCCAGTGTGCCTTGAGAACGAGATATGTGCAGCTTCTATCGGGATTTGTCGGCTCATCGGGTGGTCTTGCTGGTCTTCTTTTGACATTGCCGAAATGTCTTGTAACCGGGATTCTAAGACTAATCGGGTCTTTCCAGGAGAAGGAATATCCTTTGTTGATCATGAGAGCTTGTGATGGGCTAAATTGGGACACCCCTACAGGGTATAAACTTTCGAGAGCCGTGCCCACGGTTATGTGGCAGATGGGAATTTGTTAATATCCGGTTGTAGAGAACTTGACACTTGACTTAATTAAAATGCATCAACCGTGTGTGTGGCCATGATGGTCTATTTTCGGTGGAGTCCGGGAAGTGAACACGGTTTGGGTTATGTTTGAACGTAAGTAGTTTCAGGATCACTTCTTGATCACTTCTAGCTTCACAACCGTTGCATAGCTTCTCATCTTACTCTTGTATTCGTATGTTAGCCACCATATTTGCTTAGCGCTTGCTGCAACTCCACCTCATTACCATATCCTACCCATAAGCTTAAATAGTCTTGATCTCGCGGGTTTTGAGATTGTTGAGTCAACGTGATTCACAGATACTACCAAAACAGTTGCAGGTGCCGATGATACCAGTGCAGGTGATGCTACCGAACTCAAGTGGGAGTTCGACGAGTACCTTGGTCGTTACTACATTTTGTTTCCTGACGATTAGTAGTGGAGCCCAGTTGGGATGATCGGGGATCTAGCAGTTGGGTTTATCTTCTTTCTTTTGGTTTGTTTGTAGTCGGACTATATGAGTGTACTCTGATGATGTATGACTTATTTGAATATTGTGTGACATGGCAATTGTAAGCCAACTCTATTTATCCCTTTCTTGTTCATTACATGGGATGTTGTGAAGATGACCCTTCTTGCGACAAAACCACTATGCGGTTATGCCTCTAAGTCGTGCCTCGACATGTGGGAGATATAGCCGCATCGTGGGTGTTACAAGTTGGTAATCAGAGCCATCCCCGACTTAGGAGCCCCCTGCTTGATCGAATCACTGACGTTGTTGAGTCTAGAACAAAAATGTTTTAATTTTTAGGATTATATATATCGGAGAGTAGGATTATTTTTACTCCTCAGTCCTTTCGTTGCTCTGGTGAGGCCTCCTGACGTAGACGTTTTGACTTTCCTCTCCTCAAATTTCACAAAAAATTTTAGGATCACGCAGGTATCTTGAATCGTTCCGATATTCTTGTGACGAGAACATTGTTCTTGGTGCCTCCTGACATTTAGGGGTTGTTGCGGTGGCCCGGGGAGTTGAGATCTGAGGTGTTGTCGTCACAATTTTACCATTGCAAATCTGGAATACCTGAGTTTGCCGACATCAAAAATCTCTTTATGCAGCTAGTGGTAAGATAACCTCGACGCCACCCAGTACTGGGGCGGGAGTTCGGGAGTATTGCCATAGCTCGTATAACGGATGCTTTTCGAAGGTTGAGGTACACGATTTTTGGAGTTTTCTTGGTTATGTGTTGACGGATGGATACAGTTGAAGCGTAGGGCTTGTTAGTTGTGTGATATATATTGTGCCTCCCTGTATCCCCAACACCAGATTGAATAACTAGAAAGTTTCGGGAGTTTATGGGTGGGAATTCAAGTAGCTCTAGCTAATCTTCTCGCAGATATTTGGTTTATGATTGGGTAATCCTTACCACTTATTTGTTCTAGTCATACCTTGTTGTTTCAGTCATCAACCTTTATCTAAGTGGCTTCTCACCTTAATGGTTGTGTATTTTTAACTTTGGAATCCATTTGTTCAATCCTTGTTCGAATGTTTATTGTGAAGACTATATGTTGCAATTTCTATCCGTTGATTCAGCTTGTCTATCTGTTTATCATGGTTCTAACGGATGTCACCCTCTTCAGGATGGCTCCTCCAACGCGTCTGAATCCAGACCGCAATGAAGGGAGTTAGGCAAACCCTCCACCTCCGCCTCCGAAGGCATGGCAAGCTGTCATGGCAGCCACCAACGCCAACACCCATATGCTTTTGCAACTCTTGCAAGAGCGCAACCAAGGCCAAGGCAACCAAGGGAAGCAAGGTCAAGGGAAATTCAACAATCAGCCTCAGTTTGCTACCCTCAACCAGTTCCTTGCAAATCAGCCAAAGTCTTTCAGCAACTGTGTCGAGGCCACGGACATTGTCGTGGAATTGTCACAGCAGATGTCCTCGTTGAAAGGACTTAGTCATGAGGCCAACTCATCTATGTGGTAGCTTGAAGGGGTTGAGCGGAATCGAGAGACGCAACACACAAGACAAGGATTTAGACAGCTTCGGGCCCCGGGAAACATCATCCGGTAATAGCCCTACATGTTGTTTGTGGCTAGGTCTCATTATGCTCATGAGGGAGTCGCCGCATAAGCCGGCTCTTCTTGTGGTGTCTAGCCCTAGAGATTATTTTCCGTCCCTGTCGTGGAATCATCACGGCAGATGTCCTAGCAAAAGGACTTAGTCGTAGGGCCATCGCAACTAGGAAGCTTAAAGGGGTTGATCGGGACAAAGGACACGAGAGGTTTTATACTAGTTCGGCCCCTTACGATGAAGGTAAAAGCCTATGTCTAGTTGTGTTGGTATTGCTAGGGTTTCGATCACCAAGAGGCTTAACTCGCTGACTTGGTTATCGATCTCTTGTTTTCTGCCCTAAGCCGCCACCGGGTCGTCCCCTTATATACACGGGTTGACGCCTGGTGGCCTACAGAGTCCCGGCCAGCTCATAATCGTGTCCGGCTCAGTGACTTCCTTTACATGCCTTTCTTTACAAGTCTTTCCATACATACGGCGGTTTGCAATATTGGGCCTTAAGCCACCTCTAGGCCTTTGGGCCTTCTATAAGATATGATAAACTATAATCTTAATGTTTACTGGGCTTCTTGTGTAACCCGCCATTGGGGCTGACCCGGCCCCTCCTGGGCGGGTCATAACTGATAGCTATATCCCCAACATTAGGCCCCAGGTTGACTTTGAACTTCGTTCTTTGTCAATCTTCAACACTTAGACAAAATCCATCTTCTTATCCTCGCATAAGTTTTTGTAACCCGCCATGACGTCATCTCTTGAAAACGCAAAAAACTTTTATGACATCATCTCCCAACGAATCTTCACCTTTAATGTCTTCCGAGAATCGAGGCGTCTGTGTAGTTGGATAACCATTATTCGGCTCTTCCTCGATTTTCGCGCCCGTATGCTCACATTTTTCCTTACAAATAGGCACGCCTCGGCCTTCCTCATTCTTCTCTCTCTCCGTCTTCTTCCTCTCGCAACCCTCCTGCTGCTCGAGCCTCGCCGCCGTCACGCTTCTCCTCTGTGTCCGTCAACCTTGGCCGCTGCATCAACCCGAATCGGTCCAGAGAACGGCGGCGACCTCCGCTGAAGATCCGTGGTTGTAAGTGTTCTCCTTTTCACTTCTCAGATCCGCATTAGGGTTTCCAGACTTCTTCGTGTTCTTCATAGTTCATCGCAGTTCTTCGTAGTTCTTCCACTGCAGGCCTCTTCTTGATCTAAAAAGATATATATGCTTGTGCGGTAGTGTTTTTGTGCCCACTCTTGATGCCCACAGATCCCTTTCTCTAGTTCAAAGATCTCATTAGAACTCACAGACTCTTCTGTGCTAAACTTTTTAGGTCTAGAATTTTTCCCATTTTGAATAGCCATTTGATCTAGAATAATACCAAGCAGTTAGGAAACTTGTTTGTCTCAGCACTTAGATGAATTTGCTTTTCTCAAATATCTGTAGTCATGGCGGCTTACTGTGCTGACTTACTTTTACTTATATGACATTAGCTATTAACTAAGCCGCCATTACTTCTCTGTATTATCATCATTTAACTGTTAATTTCACCATTGAATTGAACCGGCATGTTGCCTTTCTTTCAATTCGTTTTTGAACATCATGCCGTCCGAAGTGCCAACCATCTGCAACTGGATTCCCTCAACCGTAACTGAGGAACGTTTGAAGGAGTTCTTTTCCATAGAATTTTTTCCAGGAAAAACCGTTATGTCTTATCATGCCCCTGACTCGGACAAAGAACGACCCAATCCAAAAGACGGCGAAGTGATTGTTTTCACTGACCATATGAACCGTGGCTTTTCACCGCCCGGCTCAAAGTTCTTCAGAGATGTCCTCCACTTTTTCAAGCTCCACCCTCAAGATATTGGGCCCAATTCCATATCTAATATCTGCAACTTCCAAGTGCTCTGCGAAGTGTACCTTCAAGAAGAGCCGACCGTGGATATCTTTAGAGAATATTTTTATCTGAACTGGCAAAACAAGTGCACCAACGGCCTTAGTTTGGAGCTTGGAGGCATCTCAATTCAGCGTCGGCAGGGCGTTGTCTTCCCCCTTATAGTCTTGCCAAGTCATCCCAAAGACTGGAATCAGACTTGGTTTTATTGTCAAGATACCTCACCAGCAAATGAACATCCCCTGCCGGGTTATCGCTCAGAGCGTCTTGACTCCAAATTTGCACTTCCTGACAAACTCACTGCTGCTGAACGCAAGAAATTGATACCATCCATCAAAAGGATAAATGCTTTGTTGGGGAACGGGTTAACCGGAGTTGATCTGACCCGCTGCTGGATCTCATGGCGGGTTATCCCCCTAAGGCGTCGATCAAAATTGATGTACGAGTATGGTGGAGGCCCAGATGACTCTCTTCGTCACAGCTCCGTTCAGTTAATGGAAGAAGATATTGTTTCAATGTCAACCCTTCTGGTGAACGGAAAATACGAAGACTGCAGTATCGTCGGGTTAAACCCCTTCTGCAAGCTTAACCCGGCGCCAGAAGTAAGGACAGTCTGATCTCTCTCCTTTGTATTTTTCCCAGCCGTATTGTTTAATACTTGTCTGACCTTTCATCTTGTTTTTACCTGTCTGCAGGCCAGATCTGATTTCTGGAAAGTTAAATATGACCATGAAGCTGCCAAGAAAGCAAGAGCCGCTGCCATAAACGCCAAGAAAACGACCCAGAGGTCCAAAAAGAAGAAGAAAAGCACCGCTGAAGATATGATGAAACTCGATGATGCTTCTGAGTCGGAGGTAGCCCTTGACTCCGTTGGCCAATTTTTTAATAATCATATGTGACGCCCCGAGACTGATGAGCCAGGTGTCTTCCAGTTATTCGCTATTGTTGCCTTGTCATTTGCTTGCATGTTGCATCCTGCCATGTCATCATCCACATTGCATCTGCATGTTTTTGAAACTTACATCCATCCCCCCCCCCCCCCCCCCGTTCTTTCCGTGGTCCGTTCTGAGCCCAGACACACTTGCACGCGCCCACGGCCCGTCCGAAATATTATTTTATAAGTGGCCGGAAAATGTTCTCGGAATGGGTTGGAAGTTGGCATGTGGTGTTGTTATGTTGTAGGTAGGTCGTCTGCCAAGTTTCATCGCATTCGGAGTTCGTTTGCTAGCCCAACCGTTAAACTATAGTGGCAATAGTAGCCGGTCTATCGTCGGACATTTTCGGTCTCCGGAAACAGATGTCGGGCCCTCTCTCTCTCTTCTTCCCTCGCAGTCTTGCCACAGCCCACCTAGTCCATCCGCCGACCCCTCTTCGCGTCCAGAGCCGTCCGATGCGATCGCACGGTCCGAAACCCTCTCTGCACAGTGCATCGAACCCCTCGCGTGTGTCCGGAAGTTCTCCCGAACCCGACCCGGGGAGTCATCACCGTTGGGTCTTTTTCTTATTTAGACTCCCTAAGCCTATTTTTCCTGACCCTCCGATTTTCATCGGAGGGACGAGATAGTCCCTGATCTAACCCACTCACTATATAAAGTAGTCCAACCCTAGACCAAACACTAAAACCTAGGCTTCTTGTCCCATCGCGCCGCCACCCGCTCTATCCCCATCGGGATCACCAGCAACCAACCAGTGCGCTCCACCAATCCAAGCCCCCGATCCAATCCACCATCTTACCATCTCCCTCAATTTGCGCCACCGCCCAACCACAGCCGCCCCGCTCCTCCTCAGTTTTCCCTCGCCCGCAGCCACCTCCTCGTTGGGATTTTCCCCGATCCATCCATCGTCTCCACCAAATCGCAGAGACCAACCAGCCCCTCTTGATCCCGTAGGAGCCCGAGCTCCTCCCTCCATGGTGTCATCACCGCCGGCGCGCCCAGCCACCTGAACCACGCCCCGTCTTCTCCATCGACCAGGATCGGCCTCGTCCCGCTCCTCTCCTTCCTCTCTGGTTCTTCATCCTCTCTCTCACCCCTCTGTCTCTTTGTTTGAGCAGGAGCCCCATGACGCCGCCATGGTTGGCTGCCCGAGCTTCGCTGGCCTCTGGCCCTTGCCGCCGCGGATCCGGCGAGACCCTCGTCGAAAACCACGCAAGTCCCTTCCGCTGGAGCCCCGCAGTTCCGCGCCGTCGCCTCCTCTGCATCGAGTGGGAGGACGAAGAGCAGTGCCTCCCCTGCCCGACGCCATGGATGGCCGTCGCCCCGCTGCTCCGAGACCAAGTCCCGCTCGTTTCTTGTGCTTCGCCACTGCTCCTCGTCGGCCTTCCCTGCACGCCCGCCGCCGCAAGTTCCGTGCGCCCACTCCAGCGCCATCGCAGCCTCGCGCCGCTGCAGGCTCCCTGCCGCGCCTTTGCTTCTTCAGTCGAGCAGGAGGGAGACGCCCCTGCCTCGAGCCTTCGTTGACTGTGGCCTCACCCTGGCCCAACTCCAGCGACAACGTAGGCCTCCTCCAGCGCCAAGGCCCAGTTCGCCCCGGCCCAGCTCCGCAGCGCCAGCCGGATTCGGCCTCAAGGCCGATGTGAGCCGCCCTCCAGATCCCCTCTTCCTGTTGGGCCAACAGGATTCGGCCCATGTAGTATTTTTTCCCTCGGGACGAATTTAGCTATTATCCAGAAAACTGCTGTTTTACAGAAAGGTCCCTAAACTTCATGCATATAATAACTTAATAACCGTGCATCGGTTTAAAATGATCTATATATGAAACTTGTTTAGAATTTTGTCTAGATTCATCATATCCAACTTTCATCTATGTTTGAAATGTTTAAAATGATGTTTGCATTATTTTGCTCCTATGCCATGTTAAAATGCTTTAATCCATAACTAAATAACCGTAGCTCCAAACCTAATAAACTTTTCATGTAAATGGGGTGGAAAAATGTCTAGTTTAACATGGTGGCATCACTTTGCATGTTTAACAAACCTAAAATTGTGTTTAGGGCAGAACAGTACCAAACCTTAAAACATGCACATGGGGATTTACCGAAATTG
The DNA here is from genome assembly GCA_034509565.1 of Triticum monococcum. NCBI lineage: Eukaryota > Viridiplantae > Streptophyta > Magnoliopsida > Poales > Poaceae > Triticum > Triticum monococcum. The sequence goes on from CM067846.1 coordinate 529,997,353, forward strand.
TTGTTCGTTGTTTTCGGCCTCATTTAAACTTGCCTAGATAGGTAGTTTTGTTTCGCTTCACCCCTTGCCATGTTAATCAACATTTAATATTATTGGGTACATAAACGAGAGAGAACTAAAGAACTTGAATGTGGTGTTTCGTCAATATGCAATGGAGTTGCATGTTGAGCTCCACTTAATTTGTAGTATTGTTTGCGCATTTTGCCATGCCATGCCTCATTAAACCGGACATGCATCATACTTGATTGTGCATCATGCCACGATTATATGATGGTTGTTTACTATGTTGTTTGCTTCTTTCTGGTGTGCTTCTTCGGGTTAGTTCCGGTAACGTCGCGTTTGTGAGGATTCATTCGACTACGTCCGTTTGTCTTCTTCATGGACTCGTTCTTCTTCCTTGCGGGATCTTAGGCAAGATGACCATACCCTTGAAATCACTTCTATCTTTGCTTGCTAGTTTTCTCGCTCTATTGCTATGCCAATGCTGTCATACCTACCACTTGCTATGTCATGCCCCCCATATTGCCATGTCAAACCTCTAACCCATCTTGTCCTAGCAAACCGTTGTTTGGCTATGTTACCGCTTTGCTCAGCCCCTCTTATAGCGTTGCTAGTTGCAGGTGAAGATTGGAGTTTGTTCCTTGTTGGAACTTGGATATTTGTTGGGATATCACAATATCTCTTATTAAATTAATGCATCTACATACTTGGTAAAGGGTGGAAGGCTCGGCCTTATGCCTGGTGTTTTGTTCCACTCTTGCCGCCCTAGTTTCGGTCATACCGATGTTATGTTCCTTGATTTTGCGTTCCTTACATGGTTGGGTTATAATGGGAACCCCTTGACAGTTCGCCTTGAATAAAACTACTCCAGCGAGGCCCAACATTGGTTTTATCATTTGCCACCTAGCCTTTTCTTTCCCTTGGGTTATGCAGACTCAAGGGTCATCTTTATTTAAACCTCCGGGCCGGTGCTCCTCTGAGTGTTGGTCCAACCTGTCAGATGCCGGTGGCCACCAGGGGCAACTCTGGGCTGGCCTATCGAAACCTTGGACAATCCGGTGTGCCCTGAGAACGAGGTATGTGCAGCTCCTATCGGGATTTGTCGGCACATTCGGGTGGCTTTGCTGGTCTTCTTTTACCATTGACGAAATGTCTTGTAACCGGGATTCCGAGCCTGATCGGGTCTTCCTGGGAGAAGGAATATCCTTCATTGACCGTGAGAGCTTGTGATGGGCTACGTTGGGACACCCCTGTAGGGTTTTGAAAATTCGAAAGCTGTGCCCGCGGTTATGGGCAGATGGGAATTTGTTAATGTCTGGCTGTAGAAAACTTGACACTTAACTTAATTAAAATGCATCAACCGCGTGTGTAGCCGTGATGGTCTCTTCTCGGCGGAGTCCGGGAAGTGAACACGGTGTTGGAGTTATGCTTGAATGTAAGTAGTTTCAGGATCACTTCTTGATCACTTGTAGTTCACGACCATGCTTTGCCTTCTCTTCTCGCTCTCATTTGCGTAAGTTAGCCACCATATATGCTAGTGCTTACTGCAGCTCCACTTCATACCTTTTCCCTACCTATAAGCTTAAATAGTCTTGATCGCGAGGGTGTGAGATTGCTGAGTCCCCGTGACTCACAGATTACTTCCAAAACCAGTTGCAGGTGCCGATGATACCGTGCAGGTGACGCAACCGAGCTCAAGGAGGAGCTCGATGAAGATCGTGTTTCTTTGTGTTGTTTCATTTCCAGTTGATCAGTAGTGGAGCCCAGTCGGGGCGATCGGGGATCTTTTGTATTAGGGGTAGTCTTCTCTTATTTTGCTTCCGTAGTTGGACCTTGATTGTATCTGGTTGATGTAATGCTATATTTATGTATTATGTGAAGTGGCGATTGTAAGCCAACTCTGTACCTCTTTCTGATTCAGTACATGGGATGTGTAAAGATTACCCCTCTTGCGATATGCCTACAATGCGGTTATGCCTCTAAGTCGTGCTCCGACACGTGGGAGATATAGCCACATCGTGGGTGATACAAGTTGGTAATCAGAGCCTTACCCGACTTAGGAGCCCCCTGCTTGATCGAATCGCTGGTGTTGTTGAGTCTAGAAAAAATGTTTCGAGTCTTATGGGATTATATATATCGGAGAGTAGGATTCTTTTTACTCCTCAGTCCCTTCGTCGCTCTGGTGAGGCCTTCTGACGTAGAGTTTTGACTCTTCTCTTCTCAAATTTTCACTAATTTGTTTTTAGGATCACACAGGTATCTTGGAATCGTTTCGATGGTTTTGTGATGAAAACATTGTTCTTGGTGCCTCCTGACATTTAGGGGTTGTGGCAATGTCCCGGGGAGTTGAGCTCCGAGGTGTTGTCGTCACAATTTTATCATTGCAGTTCTGGAATACCTGAGTTTCGCCGACATCAAAAATCTCTTTTATGCAGTTGTTGGTGAGATAACCTCGATGCCACCTAGTACTGGGGCGGGAGTTCGGGAGTATTGCCATAACTCGTATAACGGATGCTTTTCGAAGGTTGAGGTAAATGATTTCCGAAGGTTTCTTGGTTATGTGTTGAAGGATGGATACAGCTGGATGTAGGATTTGTTAGTTTGGGTGAGATATTATGCTTCCCCTATACCCCCAACACCTGATTGCATAACCAGAAACTTTCGGGAGTTTATAAGTGCGAATTCAAGTAGCTCCTAGGATATCTTTCCGACAGATGTATGATATGAAATTGGGGTTCGACGTCTAGTAGTCTTCCTATCCACGGTTGGTTTTACAGTGGTCTCGTTGTGTCTTAAAGAGTCCTTGGCTATGCTGACTCGGGGACACTTCGTATGTCATGTGCACTGCCTTGTACATGATGGTGCTGTACGATCGATCCCGTGTGGGCCCCACCACGAAAACTTCAGACGAAATCTCTATCATATGTTTGTTCGGGCTTATTTTGCAAGCCAATCCTTTGTTTTGTTTTCATTGTGGTATTCGAGTTGCTTCCAAGTCAAATGTTGATTCCATACCTTGCCTAAGTGGTGTTCTCATATTTCTATGTGAATACTAATCCTTCTTGATCATCGAGATTGTCATGTCAATCCTTTTCAACCGGCGTGTTTCTCTTCAAGTGGATCCGATCATTTTCAACATCCGCAAGATCAACTCAGTTTTCGTCAACACTGTTTGTTTCATCCGTCTCCAAGTTGCCTTTGTTTTCCCGCCCTCCCACCTTTTTTCTTCAAGGACTAAGATTTCTTAATCAAGTATCCATCTTATTGATGTGAAGTTTTTCCATTCTTTTCCGTCAATGTTCTTATCCGGTGATTCTCAGGAAGATTGTAACGAAGCTTCAAGTTCAATATTCTTCATTCTTTTCCATGTTCGAAGTCCTTTCCGAAGACTCTCTTAACTGTTCACCTCTCTCTATTCATTTGTTCCGGAGTGCTGAAGATATCTCAGAAGGCTCGTCTTTTCATTCAAGATCCGTTCAAACCTATCTCGAGGTTGTTATCTTTTTCAAGCCATTTAACTCAACCGGCGCAATCTATCTTTTGAATCGTTCAACGGTGTTTCTTTTGAGTGGGCCCTAACCCACAGGTCTTTTCCCAGGACCTTACCTAACTCTTCTAATTTTCTCGGAGCTATTCTCCAATTCATTTCAAAGTTTGACGTAAGTATGATTTGTCATCAGTCAAATGTCTTTTTCCAAGATCTTTCAAATTCTTTTCGTCGCCGGTTCAACCTTTCTAATATTCATTCAGAGTACCTCAATGATTTATGGTGGTGTTTCTCGTTGTCATTCTCAGATTTTGAAGACCGAAGGAGAGTTTCTCTTAATTCTTGCTCCATTCTTTTCAAGATTCATGATTCAAGCTTGCTGCTATCTTCTCATAATTGTTTTCGATTGTGAGAATTCTTTTCACCCATCCGTAGTTATTAAGGATTCTTTGCAGTTTGATTCACCGAAGGCCATCATTTCGGGTTTATTCATTCTCAGCTTTCAGCTATCGTTCTCCAAATCTTATCGGTGCATCATTCAAGTATTCTCTAATCAGCTCGGGATCTCTTCGTTCACTTGCATCTAAGTTCTCTCAAGTATCTTCGTTCATTTCATAATTCTTCCCGGTGAATTGTGCCTTTGCTACGTTCATTTTCAATTCTTACGGTGGTTCATTCAAGATTTCTTTTCCTTCTCTATCATATCAATTTATTCTTTGTTTCAACCCTTCCGGTGGTTCGTTGTAGACCTTCCCAAGTTGGCGCAATATCTATCTTAATCCTTTTCTACGAGAATAAGTAGTATGCCGAATCCGTTGCTTTTCATCAATTTAAATTGGTGAAGGATAAGCATAATGTACTTTTTATTCTTGTTTCATTGAGTATTTTTCAACTCCTTAGTCCGGAGGCTAATCAAATTCTCGTTTTCAATTGTTCATCTTCCTTTTCCCGGAGTCCCAAGCTCTCTCAATTTTCTCGTCATGGAGATCCATCTAATCATTGCAAGGCTTCACCTTGTGTTTTCAACTTCTCTTTCCTTTCATTTGATCATCCTTTTGCACCGGAGTTCTTAATGGAGGCTCTACATGATGGTTCATAAAGGATTTAATTCGTTCTCGAAGTGTTCGCCAAGAGGAGCTCAAGCATTCTTCATCTTGCATTCTGAAGTGCAATTCCTTCAATCTTATCTTTTCAGGTGGTGATATGCCATTCTTAACAATTTTCTTTCATGTTTTTCATGATTCACAAGTTGTTAAGAATGAGATCCTTTGCAACCCATCAATCTCTTCATTGGAATTATCTTGGGTTATATTACACCTAAAGCTTTCCCTAAGGATTGTTGCTATTTATGGTGCTTATAAATGACCCAAGTTCTTCATTTATCCTCTCGGTGAGATAAGCTTCTCGTCTCCTTGTTCATATCAATCCAATCTATTGTTTCCGTTAGTGGCAGAATTTCACATCATAGTTTTGAGAAGTTTTCCATAAGCCCACATCAAGCTTATCCTTTCGTTGTTGTTAATCCAACAACTCCGTTCTAGCATTTGTTGTTAGCGTGCTCTCTCGAGATCTTGTTTCCCTTCGTTCATTCCATTCCATTCTTTCATTTCTTCCGGAGGCTTAGTAATGTTGCTCTCTTCACTCATCGTCTCGGATTGTGGAGTTGATGTTCTTTCCTTTGTTTATCCATTCAACCGGAGTGTCGTGTTTTCATTCGAGCTCTCTCATCTTATCAAGTTTTACCTCCTTTCTCAACCGGAGTGCTGTCTGAAATCTTTCTTACCCCTCGTGCCATTCTTTCAATAGTTCCGGAGGTAGTGTGTTGTTGATTTCATCAAATGTCCTCTCATCTTGTCAAGTTCAGGTTCAATTCCTTCCATTTACAGTCGGAGTGTTTTCCAAATTATATCATTCTTTTCCTCCTCTATCTTGTTTCTACCGGAGTGTTGTCGTAATTGATCCTTATCATTCCTTGTACATCTCGTTTCAATCGGAGTGCTTGCATGTACTTCTTATCCATTGTACCCTTTTTCTTATGTCTTTCAACCTACAAGGTTCTCGTGATGTTCCTTGTTCCTCTTTTACAATGGAGTGTTTTCAACTTCTTGCATCTTTGTTGTTTTCCTTCTTTCAATTTTGCCAACCTCTCAAGGTTCGTTGGTTTCACTCTTTTGTCAAAGAAGCAACTTAGTTTTACCTTTTCTCTTCCTCTTCCATCTCTCTTCGGTGCCATCCTAGATCTCGGGACGAGATCCTCTCGTAGTGGTGGAGTGTTGTGACGCCCCGAGACCGATGCGCCAGGTGTCTTCCAGTTATTCGCTGTTGTTGCCTTGTCATTTGCTTGCGTGTTGTATCTTGGCATGTCATCATCTGCATTGCATCTGCATGTTTTCGAAACTTGCATCCGTCCGGGTCCCCCCCCCCACGTTCTTTCCGTGGTCCGTTCTGAGCCCAGACACACTTTCACGCGCCCGCGGCACGTCCGAAATATTATTTTATAAGTGGCCGGAAAATGTTCTCGGAATGGGTTGGAAGTTGGCATGTGGCGTTGTTATGTTGTAGGTAGGCCGCCTGCCAAGTGTCATCGCATTCGGAGTTCGTTTGATAGCCCAACCGTTAAACTATAGCGGCAATAGTAGCCGGTCTATCGTCGGACGTTTTCGGTCTCCGGAAACATATGCCGGGCCCTCTCACTCTCTTCTCCCCTCGCAGTCTCGCCACAGCCCACCTAGTCCATCCGCCGACCCCTCTTCGCATCCGGAGCCATCAGATGCGATCGCACGGTCTGAAACCCTCTCTGCACAGTGCATCGAACCCCTCGCGCACGTCCGGAAGTTGTCCCGAACCCGACCCGGGGAGTCATCACCGTTGGGTCCAGATCATCCCCAAACATCTACAAAACATCACTGTTTTCTTATTTGGACTCCCTAAGCTTATTTTTCATGACCCTCCGATTTTGATCGGAGGGACGAGATAGTCCCTGATCTAACCCACTCACTATATAAACTAGTCCAACCCTAGACCAATCCCTAAAACCTAGGCTTCTTGTCCCATTGCGCCGCCACCCGCTCTATCCCCATCGGGATCACCAGCAACCAACCAGTGCGCTCCACCAATCCAAGCCCCCGATCCAATCCACCATCCTACCATCTCCCTCGATTTGCGCTGCCGCCCAACCACAGTCGCCCCACTCCTCCTTAGTTTTCCCTCGCCCGCAGCCACCTCCTCCTTGGGATTTTCCCCGATCCATCCATCGTCTCCACCAAATCGCAGAGACCAACCAGCCCCTCTTGATCCCGTAGGAGCCCGAGCTCCTCCCGTTTGCTCCTTCCTCCATGGTGTCGTCACTGCCGGCGCGTCCAGCCACCTGAACCGCGCCCCATCTTCTCCATCGACCAGGATCGGTCTCGTCCCGCTCCTCTCCTTCCTCTCTGGTTCTTCTTCCTCTCTCTCCCACTGAAGGAAATATGCCCTAGAGGCAATAATAAAGTTATTATTTATTTCCTTATATCATGATAAATGTTTATTATTCATGCTAGAATTGTATTAATCGGAAACATAATACATGTGTGAATACATAAACCAACAGAGTGTCACTAGTATGCCTCTACTTGACTAGCTCGTTAATCAAAGATGGTTATGTTTCCTAACCATGAACAAAGAGTTGTTATTTGATTAACGAGGTCACATCATTAGTTGAATGATCTGATTGACATGACCCATTCCATTAGCTTAGCACCCGATCGTTTAGTATGTTGCTATTGCTTTCTTCATGACTTATACATGTTCCTATAACTATGAGATTATGCAACTCCCGTTTACCGGAGGAACACTTTGGGTACTACCAAACGTCACAACGTAACTGGGTGATTATAAAGGAGTACTACAGGTGTCTCCAATGGTAGATGTTGGGTTGGCGTATTTCGAGATTAGGGTTTGTCACTCCGATTGTCGGAGAGGTATCTCTAGGCCCTCTCGGTAATGCACATCACATAAGCCTTGCAAGCACTGTAACTAATATGTTAGTTGTGAGATGATGTATTATGGAACGAGTAAAGAGACTTGCCGGTAACGAGATTGAACTAGGTATTGGATACCGACGATCGAATCTCGGGCAAGTAACATACCGATGACAAAGGGAACAACGTATGTTGTTATGCGGTCTGACCGATAAAGATCTTCGTAGAATATGTAGGAGCCAATATGGGCATCCAGGTCCCGCTATTGGTTATTGACCGGAGACGTGTCTCGGTCATGTCTACATTGTTCTCGAACCGTAGGGTCCGCACGCTTAACGTTACGATGACAGTTATTATGAGTTTATGCATTTTGATGTACCGAAGGTTGTTCGGAGTCCCGGATGAGATCACGGACATGACGAGGAGTCTCGAAATGGTCGAGACGTAAAGATTGATATATTGGAAGCCTATGTTTGGACACCGGAAGTGATCCGGGTAAAATCGGGATTTTACCGGATTACCGGGAGAGTTACCGGAACCCCCCGGGAGCCAAATGGGCCTACATGGGCCATTGTGGAAAGGTGAAAGGGGCTGCCAAGGAGGGCTGCGCACCTCCCCCCTCCCCTAGTCCTATTAGGACTAGGAGAGGTGGCCGGCCACCTCTCTCTCTTTTCCTCTCCCTTTTTCCCAAGGAGTCCTAGTTGGAATAGGATTGGAGGGGGGAGTCCTACTTCCGGTAGGAGTAGGACTCCTCCTGCGCCTCCCTCTCTTTGGCCGGCCAGCCCCCCTCCCTCCAACCTTTATATACGGGGGCAGGGGACACCCCAAGACACACAAGTTGATCCTTGAGATCGTTCCTTAGCCGTGTGCGATGCCCCCTGCCACCAAATTCCACCTCGATCATACCGTTACAGTGCTTAGGCGAAGCCCTGCGTCGGTAGTACATCAAGATCGTCACCACGCCGTCGTGCTGACGGAACTCTTCCTTGACGCTTTGCTGGATCGGAGCCCGAGGAACGTCATCGAGCTGAACGTGTGCTAAGAACTCGGAGGTGCCGGAGTAACGGTGCTTGGATCGGTCCGATCGGGAAGAAGACGGACGACTACTTCCTCTACGTTGTGTCAACGCTTCTGTTGCGATCTACAAGGGTACGCAGATCAGACTCCCCCCCTCGTTGCTATGCATCACCATGATCTTGTGTGTGCGTAGGAAAATTTTGAAATTACTACGTTACCCAACAGTGGTATCAGAGCCTAGGTTTTATGGTTTGATGTTATTTGCACGAGTAGAACACAAGTGAGTTGTGGGCGATACAAGTCATACTGCCTACCAGCATGTCATACTTTGGTTCGGCGGTATTGTTGGACGAGACGATCCGGACCAACCTTACGCGTACTCTTACGCGAGACCGGTTCCCTCGACGTGCTTTGCACATAGATGGCTTGCGGAAGACTGTCTCTCCAACTTTAGTTGAACCAAGTGTGACTACGCCCGGTCCTTGAGAAGGTTAAAACGGAGTCTATTTGACGAACTATCGTTGTGGTTTTGATGCGTAGGTGAGATGAGTTCTTACTTAAGCCCGTAGCAGCCACGTAAAACTTGCAACAACAAAGTAGAGGACGTCTAACTTGTTTTTGCAGGGCATGTTGTGATGTGATATGGTCAAGGCATGATGCTGATTTTATTGTATGAGATGATCATGTTTTGTAACCGAGTTATCGGCAACTGGCAGGAGCCATATGGTTGTCGCTTTATTGTATGCAATGCAATCGCGATGTAATGCTTTACTTTATTGCTAAGCGGTAGTGATAGTCGTGGAAGCATAAGATTGGCGAGACGACAACGATGCTACGATGGAGATCAAGGTGTCGCGCCGGTGATGATGGTGATCATGACGGTGCTTCGGAGATGGAGATCACAAAGCACAAGATGATGATGGCCATATCATATCACTTATATTGATTGCATGTGATGTTTATCCTTTTATGCATCTTATCTTGCTTTGATTGACAGTAGCATTATAAGATGATCTCTCACTAAATTATCAAGAAGTGTTCTCCCTGAGTATGCACCGTTGCAAAAGTTCTTCGTGCTGAGACACCACGTGATGATCGGGTGTGATAGGCTCTACGTTCAAATACAACGGGTGCAAAACAGTTGCACACGCAGAATACTCAGGTTAAACTTGACGAGCCTAGCATATGCAGATATGGCCTCGGAACACAGAGACCGAAAGGTCGAGCGTGAATCATATAGTAGATATGATCAACATGACGATGTTCACCATTGAAAACTACTCCATCTCACGTGATGATCGGTTATGGTTTAGTTGATTTGGATCACGTGATCACTTAGAGGATTAGAGGGATGTCTATCTAAGTGGGAGTTCTTAAGTAATATGATTAAATTGAACTTAAATTTATCATGAACTTAGTCCTGGTAATATTTTGCAAATTATGTTGTAGGCCAATAGCTCGCGTTGTTGCTTCCCTGTGTTTATTTTTGATATGTTCCTAGAGAAAATTGTGTTGAAAGATGTTAGTAGCAATGATGCGGATTGGATCCGTGATCTGAGGTTTATCCTCATTGCTGCATAGAAGAATTATGTCCTTGATGCACCGCTAGGTGACAGACCTATTGCAGGAGCAGATGCAGACGTTATGAACGTTTGGCTAGCTCAATATGATGACTACTTGATAGTTTAGTGCACCATGCTTAATGGCTTAGAATCGGGACTTCAAAGACGTTTTGAACGTCATGGACCATATGAGATGTTCCAGGAGTTGAAGTTAATATTTCAAGCAAATACCCGAGTTGAGAGATATGAAGTCTCCAACAAGTTCTATAGCTAAAAGATGGAGGAGAATCGCTCAACTAGTGAGCATGTACTCAGATTGTCTGGGTACTACAATCGCTTGAATCAAGTGGGAGTTAATCTTCCAGATAAGATAGTGATTGACAAAATTCTCTAGTCATCATCACCAAGTTAGTAGAACTTCGTGATGAACTATAATATGCAAGGGATAACGGAAACAACTCCCAAGCTCTTCGTGATGCTGAAATCAACGAAGGTAGAAATCAAGAAAAACATCAAGTGTTGATGGTTGACAAGACCACTAGTTTCAAGAAAAGGGCAAAGGGAAGAAGGGGAACTTCAAGAAGAACGGCAAGCAAGTTGCTGCTCAAGTGAAGAAGCCCAAGTCTGATCCTAAGCCTGAGACTAAGTGCTTCTACTGCAAAGGGACTGGTCACTAGAAGCGGAACTACCCCAAGTGATTGGCGGATAAGAAGGATGGCAAAGTGAACATAAGTATATTTGATATACATGTTATTGATGTGTACTTTACTAGTGTTTATAGCAAACCCTCAGTATTTGATACTAGTTCAGTTGCTAAGATTAGTAACTCGATACGGGAGTTGCAGAATAAACAGAGACTAGTTAAGGGTGAAGTGACGATGTGTGTTGGAAGTGGTTCCAAGATTGATATGATCATCATCGCACACTCCCCATAATTTTGGGATTAGTGTTGAACCTAAATAAGTGTTATTTGGTGTTTGCATTGAGCATGAATATGATTTGATCATGTTTATTGCAATATGGTTATTCATTAAAGTCAGAGAATAATTGTTGTTCTGTTTACATGAATAAAACCTTCGATGGTCATACACCCAATGAAACAAGTTCGTTGGATCTCGATCGTAGTGATACACATATTGAAACCAAAATATGCAAAGTTAATAATGATAGTGCAACTTATTTGTGGCACTGCCGTTTAGGTCATATTGGTATAAAGCGCATGAAGAAACTCCATGCTGATGGGCTTTCGGAATCACTTGATTATGAATCACTTGATGCTTGCGAACCATGCCTTTTGGGCAAGATGACTAAAACGCCGTTCTTCGGAACAATGGAGCGAGCAACAGATTTGTTGGAAATCATACATACTGATGTATGTGGTCCGATGAATATCGAGGCTCGCGACAGGTATCATTATTTTTTGATCTTCACAGATGATTTAAGCAGATATGAGTATATCTACTTGATGAAACATAAGTCTGAAACATTTGAAAAGTTCAAAGAATTTCAGAGTGAAGTGAAAAATCATCGTGACAAGAAAATAAAGTTTCTACGATCTGATCGCGGAGACAAATATTTGAGTTATGAGTTTGGTCTTCAGTTAAAAACAATGTGAAATAGTTTCACTACGCACGCCACCTGGAACACCACAACATAATGGTGTGTCCAAACGTCATAACCGTACTTTATTGGATATAGTGCAATCTATGATGTATCTTACCGATCTACCACTATCGTTTTGGGGTTATGCATTGGAGACAGCTTCATTCACGTTAAATAGGGCACCATCTAAATCCGTTGAGACGACACAATCTGAACTATGGTTTAGCAAGAAACCAAAGTTGTCGTTTCTTGAAGTTTGGGGTTGCGATGCTTATATGAAAAAGTTTCATCCTGATAAGCTCAAACTCAAATCGGAGAAGTGCGTCTTCATAGGATATCCAAAGGAAACTATTGGATACACCTTCTATCACAGATCCGAAGGCAAGACTTTTGTTGCTAAAATTCGGAAACTTTCTGGAGAAGGAGTTTCTCTCGAAAGAAGTGAGTGGGAGGAAAGTAGAACTTGACGAGGTAACTGTACCTGATCCCTTATTGGAAAGTAGTACATCACAGAAAACTGTTTCTGTGACACCTACACCAGTTAGTGAGGAAGCTAATGATGATGATCATGAAACTTCAGAACAAGATACTACTGAACCTCGTAGATCAACCAGAGTAAGATCCGCGCCAGAGTGGTACGGTAATCCTTTTCTGGAAGTCATGCTACTAGATCATGATGAACCTACGAACTATGAGGAAGCGATGATGAGCCCAGATTCCGCAAAATGGCTTGAGGCCATGAAATCTGAGATGGGATTCATGTATGAAAACAAAGTATGGACTTTGGTTGACTTGCCCGATGATCGGCAAGCCATAGAAAATAAATGGATCTTCAAGAGGAAGACGGACGTTGATAGTAGTGTTACTATCTTCAAAGCTAGAATTGTCGCAAAAGGTTTTCGACAAGTTCAAAGTGATTGACTACGATGAGAGTTTCTCACTCGTATCTATGCTTGAGTCTGTCCGAATCATGTTAGCAATTGCCGCATTTTATGAAATCTGGCAAATGGATAAACAAAACTGCATTCCTTAATGGATTCATTAAAGAAGAGTTGTATGTGATGCAACAAGAAGGTTTTGTCAATCCTAAAGGTGCTAACAAAATATGCAAGCTCCAGCGATTCATCTATGGACTGGTACAAGCATCTCAGAGTTGGAGTACATGCTTTGATAAGTTGATCAAAGGATATAGTTTTATACAGACTTGCGGTGAAGCCTGTATTTACAAGAAAGTGAGTGGGAGCACTACAATATTTCTGATAAGTATATGTGAATGACATATTGTTGATCGGAAATAATGTAGAATTATTCTGTAAAGCATAAAGGAGTGTTTGAAAGGAGTTTTTCAAAGAAAGACTTCGATGAAGCTGCTTACATATTGAGCATCAAGATCTATAGAGATAGATCAAGATGCTTGATAAGTTTTTTCAATAAATACATACCTTGACAAGATTTTGAAGTAGTTCAAAATGGAGCAGTCAGAGAAAGAGTTCTTGCCTGTATTACAAGGTGTGAAGTTGAGTAAGACTCAAAAGCCCGACCACGGCAGAAGATAGAAAGAGAATGAACGTCATTCCCTATGCCTTGGCCATAGGTTCTATAAAGTATGTCATGCTGTATACCAGATCTATTGTATACCCTGCACTGATTTGGCAAGGGAGTACAATAGTGATCTCGGAGTAGATCACTGGACAGCGGTCAGAATTATCCTTAGTGAAATAAGGATATGTTTCTCGATTATGGACGTGACAAAAGGTTCGTCGTAAAGGGTTACGCCGATGCAAGTTTTGACACTAATCTAGATGACTCTAAGTCTCAATCTGGATACATATTGAAAGTGGGAGCAATTAGCTAGAGTAGCTCCATGCAGAGCATTGTTGACATAGAAATTTGCAAAATACTTACAGATCTGAATGTGACAGACCCGTTGACTAAAAATTATCTCACAAGCAAAACATGATCACACCTTAGTACTCTTTGGGTGTTAATCACATAGATATGTGAACTAGATTACTGACTCTAGTAAAACCTTTGAGTGTTGGTCACATGACGATGTGAACTATGGGTGTTGATCACATGGTGATGTGAACTATTGCTGTTAAATCACATGGCGATGTGAACTAGATTATTGACTCTAGTGCAAGTGGGAGACTGAAGGAAATATGCCCTAGAGGCAATAATAAAGTTATTATTTATTTCCTTATATCATGATAAATGTTTATTATTCATGCTAGAATTGTATTAACCGGAAACATAATACATGTGTGAATACATAAACCAACAGAGTGTCACTAGTATGCCTCTACTTGACTAGCTCGTTAATCAAAGATGGTTATGTTTCCTAACCATGAACAAAGAGTTGTTATTTGATTAACGAGGTCACGTCATTAGTTGAATGATCTGATTGACATGACCCATTCCATTAGCTTAGCACCCGATCGTTTAGTATGTTGCTATTGCTTTCTTCATGACTTATACATGTTCCTATAACTATGAGATTATGCAACTCCCATTTACCGGAGGAACACTTTGGGTACTACCAAACGTCACAACGTAACTGGGTGATTATAAAGGAGTACTACAGGTGTCTCCAATGGTAGATGTTGGGTTGGCGTATTTCGAGATTAGGGTTTGTCACTCCGATTGTCGGAGAGGTATCTCTGGGCCCTCTCGGTAATGCACATCACATAAGCCTTGCAAGCACTGTAACTAATATGTTAGTTGTGAGATGATGTATTACGGAACGAGTAAAGAGACTTGCCGGTAACGAGATTGAACTAGGTATTGGATACCGACGATCGAATCTCGGGCAAGTAACATACCGATGACAAAGGGAACAACGTATGTTGTTATGCGGTCTGACCGATAAAGATCTTCGTAGAATATGTAGGAGCCAATATGGGCATCCAGGTCCCGCTATTGGTTATTGACCGGAGACGTGTCTCGGTCATGTCTACATTGTTCTCGAACCGTAGGGTCCGCACGCTTAACGTTACGATGACAGTTATTATGAGTTTATGCATTTTGATGTACCGAAGGTTGTTCGGAGTCCCGGATGAGATCACGGACATGACGAGGAGTCTCGAAATGGTCGAGAAGTAAAGATTGATAAGCCTATGTTTGGACACCGGAAGTGTTCCGGGTAAAATCGGGATTTTACCGGATTACCGGGAGGGTTACCGGAACCCCCCGGGAGCCAAATGGGCCTACATGGGCCATTGTGGAAAGGTGAAAGGGGCTGCCAAGGAGGGCTGCGCACCTCCCCCCCTCCCCTAGTCCTATTAGGACTAGGAGAGGTGGCCGGCCACCTCTCTCTCTTTTCCTCTCCCTTTTTCCCAAGGAGTCCTAGTTGGAATAGGATTGGAGGGGGGAGTCCTACTCCCGGTAGGAGTAGGACTCCTCCTGCGCCTCCCTCTCTTTGGCCGGCCAGCCCCCCTCCCTCCAACCTTTATATACGGGGGCAGGGGACACCCCAAGACACACAAGTTGATCCTTGAGATCGTTCCTTAGCCGTGTGCGGTGCCCCCTGCCACCAAATTCCACCTCGATCATACCGTTACAGTGCTTAGGCGAAGCCCTGCGTCGGTAGTACATCAAGATCGTCACCACGCCGTCGTGCTGACGGAACTCTTCCTCGACGCTTTGCTGGATCGGAGCCTGAGGAACGTCATCGAGCTGAACATGTGCTAAGAACTCGGAGGTGCCGGAGTAACGGTGCTTGGATCGGTCAGATCGGGAAGAAGACGGACGACTACTTCCTCTACGTTGTGTCAACGCTTCCGTTGCGATCTACAAGGGTACGTAGATCAGACTCCCCCCTCGTTGCTATGCATCACCATGATCTTGTGTGTGCGTAGGAAAATTTTGAAATTACTACGTTACCCAACACTCACCCCTCTATCTCTTTGTTTGAGCAGGAGCCCCATTACACCGCCATGGTTGGCCACCCGAGCTTCGCTGGCCTCTAACCCCTGCCGCCGCGGATCCGGCGAGACCCTCCTCGAAAACAACGCAAGTCCCTTCCGCCGGAGCCCCACAGTCCCGCGCCGTCGCATCCTCTGCATCGGGCGGGAGGACGATGAGCAGTGCCTCCCCTGCCCGACGCCATGGATGGCCGTCGCCCCGCTACTCCGAGGCCAAGTCCCACTCATTTCTTCTGCTTTGCCCCTGCTCCTCGTCGGCCTTCCCTGCACGCCCGCCGCCGCATGTTCCGTGCGCCCACTCCAGCGCCATCGTAGCCTCGCGCCGCTGCAGGCTCCCTGTCGTGCCTCTGCTTCTGCAGTCGAGCAGGTTTTTTTTGAGCATCAGTACAGACACAAGCGCTCATATACACGCGCATACACTCACCCTATGAACGCACACACGCACACCCTACCCCTATGAGCACCTCCGAGAGACTGAGCCGGCATATCATCTTGAGATTTACGAAGTCACCATAGGCGCCTCATTGTCGACGGGAACGTCTCCTCCCACTGAAAGCGCATCGCCGGAAATCCTGAAATAAATCCAGGAATAATGCGAGCAGGTGGGAGACACCCCTGCCTCAAGCCTTCGTTGACCGTGGCCTCACCCTGGCCCAACTCCAGCAACAACGTAGGCCTCCTCCAGCACCAAGGCCCAGTTCGCCCCGGCCCAGCTCCGCAGCGCCAGCCGGATTCGGCCTCAAGGCCGATGTGAGCCGCCCTCCAGATCCCCTCTTCCTGTTGGGCCAACAGGATTCGGCCCATGTAGTAATTTTTCCCTCGGGACGAATTTAGCTATTATCCAGAAAACTGCTGTTTTACAGAAAGGTCCCTAAACTTCATGCATATAATAACTTAATAACCGTGCATCGGTTTAAAATGATCTATATATGGAACTTGTTTAGAATTTTGTCTAGATTCATAATATCAAACTTTCGTCTATATTTGAAATGCTTAAAATTATGTTTGCATTATTGTGCTCCTATGCCATGTTAAAATGCTTTCATTCGTAACTAAATAACCGTAGCTCCGAACCTAACAAACTTTATATGTAAATGGGGTGGAAAATGTCTAGTTTAACATGGTGGCATCACTTTGCATGTTTAACAACCCTAAAATTGTGTTTAGGGCAGAACATTACAACCTTAAAACATGCACATGGTGATTTACCGGAATTGTTTTTCGTTGTTTCCGGCCTAATTTAAACTTGCCTAGATAGGTAGTTTTGTTTCGCTTCACCCCTTGCCATGTTAATCAACATTTAGTCTTGTTGGGTACATAAACGAGAGAGAACTAAATAACTTGAATGTGGTGTTTCGTCAATATGCAACGGAGTTGCATGTTGAGCTCCACTTAATTTGTAGGATTGTTTGTGCATTTTGCCATGCCATGCCTCATTAAACCGGACATGCATCATACTTGATTGTGCATCATGCCATGATTATGTGATGGTTGTTTACTATGTTGTTTGCTTCTTTCCGGTGTGCTTCTTCGGGTTAGTTCTGATAATGTCGCGTTTGTGAGGATTCGTTCGACTATGTCCGTTTGTCTTCTTCATGGACTCGTTCTTCTTCCTTACGGGATCTCAGGCAAGATGACCATACCCTTGAAATCACTTCTATCTTTGCTTGCTAGTTTGCTCGCTCTATTGCTATGCCTATGCTGCGATACCTACCACTTGCTATGTCATGCCCCCCATATTGCCATGTCAAACCTCTAACCCACCTTGTCCTAGCAAACTGTTGTTTGGCTATGTTACCGCTTTGCTCAGCCCCTCTTATAGCGTTGCTAGTTGCAGGTGAAGATTGGAGTTTGTTCCTTGTTGGAACATGGATATTTGTTGGGCTATCACAATATCTCTTATTAAATTAATGCATCTATATACTTGGTAAAGGGTGGAAGGCTCGGCCTTATGCCTGGTGTTTTGTTCCACTCTTGCCGCCCTAGTTTCGGTCATACCGATGTTATGTTCCTTGATTTTGTGTTCCTTACACGGTTGGGTTATAATGGGAACCCCTTGACAGTTCGCCTTGAATAAAACTTCTCCAGCAAGGCCCAACATTGGTTTTACCATTTGCCACCTAGCCTTTTCTTTCCCTTGGGTTCTGAAGACTCAAGGGTCATCTTTGTTTAAACCTCCGGGCCAGTGCTCCTCTGAGTGTTGGTCCAACCTGTCAGCTGCCGGCGGCCACCAGGGGCAACTCTGGGCAGGCCTATCGGAACCTTGGACAATCCGGTGTGCCCTAAGAACGAGATATGTGCAGCTCCTATCGGGATTTGTCGACACATTCGGGTGGCTTTGCTGGTCTTCTTTTACCATTGTCGAAATGTCTTGTAACCGGGATTCCGAGACTGATCGGGTCTTCCTGGGAGAAGGAATATCCTTCGTTGACCGTGAGAGCTTGTGATGGGCTAAGTTGGGACACCCTTGCAGGGTTTTGAACTTTCGAAAGCTGTGTCCACGGTTATAGGCAGATGGGAATTTGTTAATGTCCGGCTATAGAAAACTTGACACTTAACTTAATTAAAATGCATCAACCGCGTGTGTAGCCGTTATGGTCTCTTCTCGGCGGAGTCCGGGAAGTGAACACGGTGTTGGAGTTATGCTTGAACGTAAGTAGTTTCAGGATCACTTCTTGATCACTTCTAGTTCACGACCGTGCTTTTCCTTCTCTTCTCGCTCTCATTTGCGTAAGTTAGCCACTATATATGCTAGTGCTTTCTGCAGCTCCACTTCATACCTTTTCCCTACCTATAAGCTTAAACAGTCTTGATCGCGAGGGTGTGAGATTGCTGAGTCCGCGTGACTCACAGATTACTTCCAAAACCAGTTGCAGGTGCCGATGATACCGTGCAGGTGACGCAACCGAGCTCAAGGAGGAGCTCGATGAAGATCGTGTTTCTTTGTGTTGTTTCGTTTCCAGTTGATCAGTAGTGGAGCCCAGTCGAGGCGATCGGGGATCTTTTGTATTATGGGTAGTCTTCTCTTATTTTGGTTCCGTAGTCGGACCTTGATTGTATCTGGTTGATGTAATGCTATATTTATGTATTATGTGAAGTGGCGATTGTAAGGCAACTCTGTACCTCTTTCTGATTCAGTACATGGGATGTGTAAAGATTACCCCTCTTGCGACATGCCTACAATGCGGTTATGCCTCTAAGTCGTGCTCTGACACATGGGAGATATAGCCGCATCGTGGGTGTTACATCTTAACACTGATCATTATCAGGACGACACTGGGGCCAGTCAGGCTGTGGAAGAAGAGTTAACTATTTTCTCCGACTCAGCCCATTTGCTAAGACAGAAACTTCGAGTCGTAACCCGGAAAGTAAGGTTTTCACACCCTTTGGCTTATCTGGATCCTCACTTTCTTTTGAAAAAGCAGCAACATGAGAGCCGCCGTCAAGCCCGGACCGAAGACGAATTGGCTCTTGTTCTTCAACAAACTCCCCAAAAACGCCAGAATGAGGTTTATTTCTTCGTCTTCGACTTTCTGTTAATGGATGTCCTTCCTTGTATCACTTACTTTGTCTTGTCTTTGCAGGAGGTATCTCGCTCTTCTGGCGACTCGTCTCAAACCTAGTTTCCGGCCTTCAAGACTGCCCCTGGGTAAGGAAAAATCCTTTGTCTTCCGTGTTTTTCAAATTGTCTCTTTATACTGACAGTCCTATAATCTTTCACTTAGTGGCCAAGCTAAGTCTAAGAAGGCCAAGGTGACTAAACCGGTGGAAGACCCGCCAGTCCTTGCTCCTGAATCGGCAAGGCCACCTTCTCCTCCATCAATTGAAACTCCAGAAGACCCGCCTGTCAATGCAGAAGTAAATCCTCCCGAGCCGTCGTTTGATGACACCACCATGAATCCTTTCGCAACTGCACCATCAAGCTTAGCCAACCCTCCATCACCGTCTACGCAATCCTTTAATTTTTCTGAGAACTCAAACTTGTGAAAAATAAATTCTTTTTGAACCGGAATTTCAAACCGGATATTGAAAGTTTCAAAGCTTTGTGAGAGACCAATTTATCTTGAGCCGGATTTTAAACTGGATATTGAGAACTTCAGCGCTTTGTGTGAGACAAATTTTCCTTGAGCCGAATTTTGAACCGGAATCTTTTTTTTTAAGCCGTAAATTTTCTGGCGGCCTTTAAACATTTGCTAATAAGGTAATAGCCTCTGGGACCGGGTTATTTTTCCCTCCAATGACTCTGAGTTCTTGAATTCACTGAAACCGGCCAATTCTGCCGAGTCATGTCATTGTAGCTCCTGAGTTTCAAGACGACTCGAGGAGTTGACTTGAGATTCTCCATTTTAACCATGATATAAACCGATATGAGTCATTCAACATCTGAGTGATATAATAGTCCCTTTTGCAGTAGACAACTTGTCCTGCATTGGAGAACTTGCAAGCCAGTGCAATTGCTTTTTTTAAAGAAAGCAATATGTAATATAAAAAATATACTAGATGGATTTCACCTGATATGTTAGGCCGAAAATTATCCACCATGGAGTTGACAATCACCATGGTGAAGTTGAAATCAACCACGGACGAGTCGGCCGTGGGATCAGTCGGTCGCGGCGTTAAGCCGATGCGGACGGGCGAGTTAACCGCAACATTGTAAGCCAGTGCGGACAAGAAAATCGGCCGTAGCGTTGCAAATTGCACGGACGCGGGCGAGTCGGCCGTGGACAATGAGTCAGTCGCGTGTGTTGATGCAACGGGAGCAATGACTTTTCCATGTATCCGTCGAGCAACATGGCACGGACGAACACCAGCGCAGAATAATACTAGCCCGCGCTCCATATCCATAGCACTTTTGTGATGGATAATTATCCTACATTTGAAACACACATACCAGAGTAGCTTGTTTTTTAAAGAAACTAATATGCGCTAAAATAGACCGAACGATATCACCTGGTATTTTTATATTTCAGGCGCTCATACTGGATAAGCACATTTTGTTCTGCGGATAACTCAACCTTGGAACCTGGACTTGGTCCAGTGACTTGTGCCCACCCTCTAGGTTTCTTCTAAATGCGTCAGGGGTATCTGTCAATCCTAGTGGTTTGTTTGACCACCATAGTAATATAGTAGTTGATTTTTCCTCGCTTCTGCCAGCAGATTTGAGACGACGGCAGCCCATCATAGATACAACCATCTCTGAAGACATGCAGTGCGGGTACCTCATTTTTAGCAGTACGGCTTCTCTAGAATTTGAGTGTTGACTGCAGCCGAACAAGTGCTATTGTAGAACTCATGTACTAATTCTTTCCTGTATCTCACACTTGTTTCTCCAGCAAAGGCAACTCGCGAGCCAGCGGCTCTCGACAGAAATAGGCCAAGGGGTGAGGGCGGTGACTCGCGGCAGCCCATACCAGTGGTGACTCGAGGTAGGAGCGGTGACTCGGCGCAGCAGCGAAGCACGGCAAAAACGGGCGAACGAGGTAAAGGCGCCTCGGGGACAAAGGAAGCGCACTGACGGCTTAAAGCTGGGCCCGACAGAGGAGGAGCAAGGGCGCAGACATGCGCGGTGAGCCGGCGCGCGTGCACAGCAGCAGCTGACAGCAGTGGTGAGCCGGGCGCGGGGAGTAGTAGTAGCCAGTCGGCTCAGCGGGCCGCAGCCAGGACCGAGGCGACCGGCGGAGGCGGCTCGACCGCGGAGGCGCGTCGGTGAGGTGCGGCCGCGACAGTGGGGGCGAGACGGTGATGATGCAGAGTCCAAGTCTAACCACCCGTCCGTGTCCTCGTCTTGGCCGTTGTGATTTGATTGTCCGTGTCTTCCTCCAAGTCGTGGCCTTCCTTTTCCTTTTTTTATTTTAATCAAGGGCCATCCCAACTTGGTAAATTTTCCTTAATCCTGGGATTAACCTCCTCGTAGCCTCTCTCCTTGTCTTCTAGTGGCGTACTAGTACTTGATACTGATCTGATTTGATGTTTTGACGCACTGTGTAGCAACAACAGCAAGGCAACAGTTTCAGAGCTCGAAGTGAATCTGCGGACGTTGATTACCATAGATGTAATCTTCTTCGCATGCGCTGGCTCTCGCGGTAGAAAACAACCATTAAACAACGGAAATATTCTGAGTCGGTCTCAGTCTCACCGGATCGCACCGGCTGTTCCGATGGAAATCGACCTCACTCACAGGGGCGGATCGATAGGTCAAGCGTGACGATTCATCTGGAACCCTAGCTTCTTTCAATCTCAAACCTTCTAGTCTTGACTGATAGGGTCTCTTTGATTCAAAGGATCTTCATAGAATTTTTAAAGGATTGAAATCCTTAAGAATTTTTCCTACGTTGGTCGTTTGATTCGTAGGATTGAATCTTGTAGGATTTTTTTCTAAGGATTTATTTGTACTACATTTCACAGGAATTCTAACATCCACTCCAACCTCTTGAAAGAAATCCTTTGCTTTTCCCATAACACAATTAAACAAACTCAAATCCTATAGGGATCCAATGGACATGCCATTTCAATCCTATGTTTTTTCTATTCCTGTGTTTTTACAATCCTACGAATCAAGGAGGCCCTTTCGCTGCTATAAATCCTTCTGCGCCAGTTTATTTCTTCATCTGATGAATTGCAAACTTTTCAATCCCTTAGAGAGATCCCTCAAAGAACTCAACACCACTGTGCGCGAGCCCCACGGTGGGCGCTAACTGTCATGGAATTGTCATGGCAGATGTTCTCGTTGAAAGGACTTAGTCGTGAGGCCAACGCATCTATGTGGTAGCTTGAAGAGGTTGAGCGGAATCGATAGACGCAACACACAAGACAAGGATTTAGACAACTTCGGGTCCCGGGAAACATCATCCGGTAATAGCCCTACATGTTGTTTGTGGCTAGGTCTCATTATGCTCATGAGGGAGTTGCCGCATAAGCCGGCTCTCCTTGTGGTGTCTAACCCTAGATATTATTTTCCGTCCCTCTTGGGATGCTCTGCCCCTCCTTATATATGTTGAAGGGGCGGGTTACATGACTAGTCCTGTTAGGATTAGGATTACTCTATTACAGGTGGAGTCCTAGTCTTGCTTCCTTTGTAGGAGAATATTTCTTATGTCTTTCCTCTTAATCCGGTCCATCATAACATGAGCCGGCCTTCTGGCCCATCCTTGGGCCTTGTCATCCATCTGAAACACCCGTCGGGTTACCAATGAATCTTTAGGCTCGTGAGTCATCACACCAGTGAGCCGCCAGGCACGTGAGTCGCCAATCCTCTAGCGGGTTACCAATGAAATGTCAAGTCCGGCTGGGTCATATATCCGGTCGAGTCATACCGCAGGGTATATCCCCGACAGTGTCCCCGGTTATGGACATATTGAGTATCTGGTACTTGAATTATTGATTTGATCTCATCACTCTACTTAATTAATTTGTGGGGTTACAATTACTATTTTAGGATTGAGTTGGAGGAACCTTCTCAATATTTTCAACCAACTTTGTAGTTAAATAAAACATATTCCTTTGTTGTAGGGAAAAACTAGTTTTATGCAAATGATAACCATAGAGCCTCTGCGAGCCATATATGCATGTAGTGTTAGATGTTTCTTTTCATTGCTCTATAGTGTTATCTTGCCAGCATATTTCATGTGCTAACCTACACAGGCTGTAACGTATTTATGTTGCAGAGTTTTCAGACGAAGAGTAAGGTGCGCTAGGTCGTTATCATGCACTCAGCTATGCCATTGGAGTTGATAGACTCATTTACCTTCGAACCTTCCACCGTTATCTTATTTAGATGGCCTTCAACCATATTATTTGTAATAAGTTCTTTTTTGAGACATTCGATGTAATAAGTGTGTGCTTGAACTCTGTTATAAATCCTCAAGTACTGTGTGTGTCAGCATTACCGATCCAGGGATGACACTTATGCACAGGGATGACACTTATGCACAACAAATAATTAAACAAAACTCCCCCGAGATTGTTGTTGGTTTGGATGGCACCCGTCGTTTCGGACAAGCCGTGGAATGTGATTGTTGGTGGAGGGGAGTAAACCTTTACTTTTATCGCTTGGGAACTGCCACTAGCATGCTTAGCATGGAAGATGTTGATAACTGATGGCCGTGAAGTGAATGAGAAGGGTGCATGTTTCAAATTTTCATTTATCTCTGTTTTAAAAATTGAGCTCTGACACCTCTGCAATTCACTGCTCCCCTCTGTGAAGCAACTATTTATTTACTTTTATGTTGTGTCATCACCTTCTAAAAACAAGCGCCAAAAACTGAGTAGAGCACAACGGTCATGATTTATGCATTGTGTATAGCTAATGTTGGGTGCATCATGACTGGATCTTTTCTACCATGAATTACAATGTTTGGTCGTTGCTTGAACTTCGGAGGTGCTATGAATTTATGTTTTGCGGTCTCATAAAGAGCTAGCGAGATACTATTATTGTCATATTATATCATGGTTGTTTTGACAACGTGTTGCTGTTTGAGATATCTTATTATTGCTCGCTAGCTGATTATGTCATTGATATGAATCATTATAATCTTTAAGAGTTATTGTTGACATGGTTAGTTATAATGTTGGCTGAAAACTTGGGTGTTGTTTAAGCTTATTTATGCAAACAAGAGTAAAAGAGTTCTAAAAGTTTTTCTTTCTCACTTTCAGTTTATCAATTGAATTGCTTGAGGACAAGCAAAGGTTTAAGCTTGGGGGAGTTGATACGTCTCCAACGTATCTACTTTTTCTCATGTTTTTCCTCTTGTTTTGGACTCTAATTTGCATGATTTGAATGAAACTAACCCCGGACTGACGCTGTTTTCAGCAGAACTACCATGGTGTTGTTTTTGTGCAGAAATAAAGTTCTCGGAATGGAATGAAACTTTTTGAGGATTTTTATATCAATGAAGAGAATTTCTAGAGCCAAGACCTGCCGGAGAGGGGCACCTGGGTGGGCACAACCCACCAGGGCGCGCCCCCCTCTCTTGGCGCGCCCAGGTGGGTTGTACCCACGTGGTGGCCCCGCTGATGACCCCCTGATACTATAAATTCACATTATTCTAGAAAAAAATCAGGGAGAAAGAATTATCGCGGTCCACGAGACGGAGCCGCCGCCAAGCCCTGTTCTTCCTCAGGGGGGGGGGTAGATCTGGAGTCCCTTTGGAGCTCCGGGGGGGGGGGGGATCTTCGATCTTCGTCATCACCAACCTATCTCCATCGCCAATTCCATGATGCTCCCCACCATGAGTGAGTAATTCCTTCGAAGGCTCGTTGGACGGTGAGGAGTTGGATGAGATTCATCATGTAATCGAGTTAGTTTTGTTAGGGCTTGATCCCTAGTATCCACTATGTTCATAGATTGATGTTGCTATGACTTTTCCATGCTTAATGCTTGTCACTTTGGGCCCGGGGGCCATGATTTCAGATCTGAACCATTTGTGAATTCATCAATATATCCATGTTTTAGATCCGATCTTGCAAGTTATAGTCACCTACTACGGTTATGATCCGGCAACCCCGGAGTGACAACAACCGGGCCCACTCCCTGTGATGACCGTACTTTGAGGAGTTCATGTATTCTCTATGTGTTAATGCTTTGTTCTGGTTCTCTATTAAAAGGAGGCCTTAATACCCCTTAGTTTCCAATATGGACCCCGCTGCCACGGGAGGGTAGGACAAAAGATGTCATGCAAGTTCTTTTCATAAAGCATGTATGACTATTTACGGAATACATGCCTACATTATATCGATGAACTGGAGCTAGTGCCGTATCGCCCTAGGTTATAACTGTCACATGATGAATATCATCCAACAAGTCACCGATCCAATGCCTACAAATTTATCCTTATTGATCTTGTTGTGTTACTATTGCTATCATCACTGTTACACTTGCTACAAACTACTGCTATCATTTTTACTGTTATCGTTGCTGCTGTCACTATTATCAAAACTATCAAACTACTTTGCTACTGATCACTTTGCTACAGATAATTAATCTCTAGGTGTGGTTAAATTGACAACTCAGCTGCTAATACCTTCAAATATTCTTTGGCTCCCCCTATGTCGAATCTATAAATTTGGGTTGAATACTCTACCCTCGAAAACTGTTGTGATCCCCTATACTTGTGGGTTATCAGATGGCTATCTTAGAGTTGCGTGGGTTGAAGGTACTACCGCTGCCGGATCTAGATGACGGCGAGTCTTTGTGGATTGGCCGGGGGCGGCGCAACCACGGCAGTGCGGTGGGGCGGAGAGCGGGGTTTTGGTCGGAGCTCTCGCGGCCACGGACGATGGAGGCAGGCTGCTCTGCCGGTGGTCGCTCGCTCTTCGGGGAAGATTCTAAACAGTGTCAGCCTGGAGGCACAAGATGGCCATCAAGCCATCCGGCGTAGATCGGACAGTACCAAAATAAAATAAAATCGTGTGACTCCAATTTAGTCTTCAATCAACAGACATGTGACCACTCTCGTACCTTACTGTTGATCTCTTAGGGTATTTCTTCAGATCAGAGATATGTGCCGTTCTTAACATTATGTGTTTTCTGCATCTTCAGCCACACCATCTTCCTTCTCATTGCAGCTGCTCCAACAAGGCAAGCATACACCAGAAGGGAGCTATAGTCCCCACTCAATAGTTCCCTACATTGAATGTGCGTGCCTGACATGGACAGCCACAACAACTGCAGGGCCATCGACAAGCCAGCACATGATGCTCACTCCTATGGATGGCGGCCAGATATGTTGTACCCTCATCTTACTTGTGTGCAACATTTATGGCTTTGCTATTCATCTAAGCATGGAAAATAGATTATCACATTTCACTGTATATTCATGTTGATCTCTTACGGGTCTTGTTCAGGAGTTAACGTTGTTCCATAGTTCTGTTGGGGAACACAGCATGCAATTTCAAAAAATTCCTACGATCACGCAAGATCTATCTAGGAGATGCATACCAACGAGAGGCGGAGAGTGTGTCCACTTACCCTCGTAGACCGAAGGCGGAAGCGTTAGGTTAATGCGGTTGATGTAGTCGAACGTCTTCTTGATCCAACCGATCAAGTACCAAACATATGACACCTCCGAGTTCAGCACACGTTCAGCTCGATGACGTCCCTCGAACTCTTGATCCAGCAGAGGGTCGAGGGAGTTCCATCAGCACGACGACGTGGTGATGGTGTTGGTGATGTGATCCGTGCAGAGCTTCGCCTAAGCACTACGACGATATGACCGGAGGAGTAAGCTGTGGAGGGGGCACCGCACACTGCTAAGAGAACAAGTGATGTGCCCTTGGGGTGCCCCCCGCCCCCGTATATAAAGGAGGAGAGGGGAGGCCGGTCGGCCCTAGGGGTGCGCCAAGTGGGGGGAGTCCTGATGATGACATGTACCTAGGGTGGGGTCATAGACCTGGCCTAGGCGCCCTACCCAAGGACACAGCCCTAGAGTCAAAGACATTCAAAGTATGACAGAAGATACCGACTGAAATCACCTTGGAGTGCAATCCACTCGACCAACTATTCCACATGGATACCCCAATTCCACTCGACCAAGATAGAGTCACTCGACCATACGAAGAATCACTCAGAGTACAAAAGATCTAAAGCCACCCCAGGATGGCAATGACCAGGTGTTCACTCTGTAGTCTTAAAGGTCATTAATAGTCATCCATAGCAGGTGTTACCTGTAACGCCCCTATCTTAACTTACATTGAACCCTGTGTAAACTGAGGGCTGGAGGGGTCTGGCACACTCTATATAAGCCACCCCCTCCTCTAGCACAAGTTTTTGCACCCCCTGTAACTCACACACATATTCCAGTCGACAAGCCTCCGGGCACTGAGACGTAGGGTTGTTACCTCCTCTGAGAGGGGCCTGAACTCGTAAACTCGTGTGTACAACCTTGCCGTAGCTAGGGCCATGCCTCCTACTTTGTACCCCCTATCCTTACTGTCAGACTTACTCTCACGGCAGTTGGTGCCCACCGTGGGGCGGAGCGTCTTAGCAACTTCTGGCGAGGTTGTAGTTTTTCCGATCTCCATCAACATGGTTTCCGGCCGTGGTTTGGCTTTGGGCCGCGAGATCCGTCTCAGCGCGCTTGTCTTCATCGCCGACGACTCTGCCTGGCTCCAAGAAGCCCCCCTCGACGCCGAGGCCCTTCCCATTTGTGGGGCGGCTCACTTCCATGCGAGTGCCTACGGTGTCCTCCTACGACAGTCGTCGACCCAGAATTGGTCGGCTCCCGCAGCGTCCACTCTCCCTGCTATACGCCTCCGCAAGTAGTCCGGTCGACCGCGGCTCCAGCGGTGGGTAAAGCACGTGGTGGCTCGCCAGTCAGCCACCCCGCAAGTTGCGGCCATCGAGCCCGACGAATCCCTCTACGGACCATTCGACTGGTTCCGCAAACACTCTTTCTGAGTGCGAAAGCAGTGACCCTGCGGCGAAAGTCCTCATGGTCGACTTGCCTTGCAGCCCGCCTGGGTTCTGTCGCAGCGGCGGTGGCGCGTCGCATGGTCACGATGAATATCATCTTGAAGGCCTCACTTCAGAGCAGAAGGAGGAGTTGCATCGTCGCAACATGGAGGCACTTCCATACCCCCATCATTGGAGAGACCTCTGAGGCTCGGGCCTTGGAAGCTGCGCGCCTGGCTACCTTAGTTGAGCACGCGCGTCTGGAAAATCTCCAACACTCACTCGATGAACATGCTCGTCAGTAGATCCTTGAATCCAGTCGATGGCCACGGAAGTTGTTTCCGCCTGAACTTCAGGTATACCGCACTCCGATCCAGAATCTTACAGCTGCAGCATGTATAGCAGAATCAATTCAGCCATCTCGTTCAGAAGTTGGCAGAGGTTTGATGCAGATCCGAACGCTGCTTCGAGCAGCGGGGGAACAAAACTCGGTTGTTTCTCAGTCACACAACAGGATCCATAGCAGATCTGTGGTTGCGGACACAGTTCAGTCGGCGCATAGCCCAAGACCGCCCCCCGCGTCCTGACGATCGTGGTCGCCTCCGGGACCAGTACCTAGGGCGAGGCCACAGACAGTATGATCATTGATATGCCCGTGATGACCACCGTCGAGTGACTTCGCCACCTCCGAGGGGTGGGTCGTACGTGCCCCGGCGATATGATGTCAAGCGTCCGTATGGTGATGAGCGGAGGGCTCCAGTCGACCCAAGAGAGGCTGGGTTTGATGCGAGATCACTCCTTGTACAAGGTTTGGTCGACAGGGGCCGGGCACATAGAGAAGCACAAGACAGAGACCGTCCGACTGGAAGCAGAGCATTTGCTTCTGGGCCCGAATGTTTTAGTAGAGCCATCCGAGCTGCTGAGATTCCCCCCAACTTTAGGTTGGCGACGGGTGTGAGTAAGTTCCCCGGTGAGTCGAAGCCCGACACTTGGCTAGAAGATTACCGAGTGGTTGTGCAGATTGGTGGAGGCAACGATTATGTAGCCATGAAGCACCTCCCCCTGATGCTTGAGGGTTCGGCCAGAGCTTGGTTGAATCAGTTGGCCCCTGGAAGTATCTTCTGTTAGGAAGAGTTAGCCCGAGTGTTCATCAAAACATTCGAGGGCACCTGCAAGCGACCTACTGGGCTAACTGAATTGCAACACTGTGTTCAGAAGTAGAATGAGACTTTGAGAGGCTTCATCTAGAGATGGACTACCCTCATCACAATGTAGAAAATGTGTCAGAGCACCAGGTAGTTTGCGCCTTCAAAGAGGGCGTCCAATACAGAGAGCTCAATCTAAAATTCGGTTGGTCCTGAGACATGTCTCGGGCCCGAATGATGGAAATAGCCACCCAGTATGCTAACGGCGAAGAGGAAGACCGACTCCGCATCAGCAAAGGAAAGCCAGTTGCCTAGTACACCAGAGGTGGAAATTCTGGTCGGAAGCAGAAGCGCAAGGCTGAAGTTGCAGGTCTCGCCGAGGCTGCAGTTCTGAATCAAGGAAAATTGAAAGGAAAACCTAAGGGGTCGTGGGTGCCCAAGAAGGTGAAGGATCAGGCTAGTAACAATGTCCTCGATTTACCATGTCACATATACATGAAAAAAGATGAAGAGGGTAACTTGATTCTACCCAAGCATACCACTCGATAGTGTCGGCTCCTGATTCAGCAGTTCAGAGAGGGTCAGCCCCCAGAGAAGGACTCTGATAAGGAAGAAGAGAAAGAAGAAGATGATGGTTACCCCAATGTGAATGCTACTTTGGTGATTTTTGCTGACTTAGAGAGCAAAAGTCGATTGAAAGTTATCAACAGAGAAGTGAACATGGTTGCTCCGGCAACCACGATGTATTGAAGTGGTCAAAAACACCCATTACATTCGACCAGTCCAATCACCCAATGCATGTTGCTACCCCCGGGCGGCAAGCGTTGGTGGTCAACCCAGTCATTGGGGGCACCCGACTAACTAAGGTCCTAATGGATGGCGGCAGTGGATTGAACATTCTGTATGCTAAGACCCTCCGAGGGATGGGCATTCCGATGTCCAAGCTCAGTGAGAGAAACATGCGATTCCACGGAGTCATCCCAGGAAAGAAAGCAGATTCACTCGGTCAGATCACCCTTGATGTAGTATTCGGTGATTCAAAGAACTATCGCAATGAGAAGTTGATGTTTGAGGTGGTAGATTTCCATAGTGCATATCATGCAATTCTGGCCTGAATCGCATATGCTCATTTCATGGCTTGACCGTGTTACGTATATCTTAAGTTGAGGATGCCAGGGCCTAGAGGAGTGATCACGATCACAGGGAATCAGCAAAGAGCAAAGGAATGTCTTCAGAAAGGCTCAAAGATTGTTGACGAGCAGATGGCAGCAGTAGAGATGGAAGAATATAAGAAGAATGAAGATCCGAGTGATTTGTTGCGAGCTAAGAAGCCTGCTTCAGAGTCCGTATTTTAGTCGGCTGGAGAAACAAAGCCTGTCAACATTCACCTGGAAGACCCCAATGCTGCTCCAACTCACATCTCAACAACACTTGACAGTAAATAGGAAGAAGAGCTCATCTAGTTCCTCCATGAGAGCTGTGACATCTTCGCATGGAAACCATCTAACATACCGGGTGTACCCAGGGGACTTGCTAAGCACTGTTTGCGTGTCGACCCGAAAGGAAAACCTGTCAAGGAACACCTCCGTCGATCCGCCGTGGAGAAGAGGAAGGCAATTGGCAAGGAGGTGGCTCGGCTTTTGGCAGCGAGTTCATCTGCGAGATATACCATTCTGAGTGGCTCGCCAATGTTGTCATGGTCCCCAAGAAAGATAATTCACTTCGTATGTGTATTGATTTCAAGCACATCAATCGGGCCTGCCCAAAAGTTCACTTCCCTCTCCCCCGCATCGACCAGATTGTCAACTCAACTACAAGGTGTGAGCATTTGTCCTTTTTGGACGCGTATTCCGGGTACCATCAGATCCGACTGTATGGACCCGATGAGATAAAAACGGCCTTTATTACCCCCATTCGGGTGCTTTTATTATGTTACCATGCCCTTCGGCCTCAAGAAAGCTGGTGCCACGTGATACGTCCATTTTGCATCATGCTTTTGTATTGATATTTATTGCATTATGGGCTGTTATTTCACATTATGTCACAATACTTATGGCTATTCTCTCTTATTTTATAAGGTTTACATAAGGAGGGAGAATGCCGGCATCTGGAATTCTAGGCTGGAAAAGGAGCAAATATTAGAGACCTATTCTGCACAACTCCAAAATTCCTGAAACTCCACGGAATACCTTATAATAAATAATGAAAAATCCTCGCCAAAGATGAAGACCAAGGGGCCCACACCCTGTCCACGAGGGTTGGGGGCGCCCCCCTACCTCGTGGCCCCCCTGGTGGCTCTCCGATGACCATCTTCTGCTATATGAAGTCTTTCGTCGAGAAAAAACCAGAAGCAACCTTTCAGGATGAAACTCCGCCGCCACAAGGCGGAACCTTGGCGGATCCAATCTAGAGCTCCGGCAGAGCTGTTCTGCCGGGGAAACTTCCCTCCCGGAGGGGGAAATCATCACCATCATCATCACCAACGCTCCTCTCATCGGGAGAGGGCAATCTCCATCAACATCTTCATCAGCACCATCTCATCTCAAAACCCTAGTTCATCTCTTGTATCCAATTCTTGTCTCCAAGTCCGGGATTGGTGCTAGTAGGTTGCTAGTAGTGTTAATTACACCTTGTAGTTGATGCTAGTTGGTTTAATTGGTGGAAGATCATATGTTCAGATCCTTTATGCATATTAATACCCCCTCTGATTATGAACATGAATATGCTTTGTGAGTAGTTACGTTTATTCCTGAGGACAAGGGAGAAGTCTTGCTATTAGTAGTCATATGAATTTGGTATTCATTCGATATTTTGATGAGATGTATGTTGTCCAGCCTCTAGTGGTGTTATGTGAACGTCGACTACATAACACTTCACCATTATTTGGGCCTAGAGGAAGGCATTGGGAAGTAATAAGTAGATGATGGGTTGCTAGAGTGACAGAAGCTTAAACCCTAGTTTATGCGTTGCTTCGTAAGGGGCTGATTTGGATCCATATGTTTCATGCTATGGTTAGGTTTACCTTAAGACTTTTGTTGTAGTTGCGAATGCTTGCAATAGAGGTTAATCATAAGTGGGATGCTTGTTCAAGTAAGAACAGCACCCAAGCACCGGTCCACCCACATGTCAAATTATCAAAGTACCGAACACGAATCATATGAACATGATGAAAACTAGCTTGACGATATTCCCATGTGTCCTCGGGAGCGCTCTTCCTTATATAAAAGAGTTTGTCCAGGCTTGTCCTTTGCTACTAAAAGGATTGGGCCACCTTGCTGCACTTTATTTACTTTTGTTACTTGTTGCTCGTTACAAATTACCTTATCACAAAACTATCTGTTACCACTCATTTCAGTACTTGCAGAGAATACCTTGCTGAAAACCGCTTATCATTTCCTTCTGCTCCTCGTTGGGTTCGACACTCCTACTTATCGAAAGGACTACGATAGATCCCTATACTTGTGGGTCATCAAGACTCTTTTCTGGCGCCGTTGCCGGGGAGTGAAGTGCCTTTGGTAGGTGGAATTTGGTAAGGAAAAATTTATATAGTGTGCTGAAATTTACTGTCACTTGTTACTATGGAAAGTAATCCTCTGAGGGGCTTGTTCGGGGTATCTTCACCCCGACCAGTAGAGCAAAGAGTTGCTCCTCAACCTACTGAACCTATTGAAAATGAAATTCCTTATGAGTATCCTTCGGGTATGATAGAAAAACTGCTAGCTAATCCTTTTACATGAGATGGAAGAAAGCATCTTGATGAACACCTAATATATGTGGATGAAGTTTGTGGATTATTTAAGCTTGCAGGTATACCCGATGATGTTGCTAAGAAGAAGGTCTTCCCGTTATCTTTGAAGGGAGACGCATTGACATGGTATAGGCTATGTGATGATACGAGATCATGGAACTATAGAAGATTGAAATTGGAATTTCACCAAAAGTATTACCCTATGCATCTTGTTCATTGTGATCGCAATTATATATATAATTTTTGGCCTCGCAAAGGATAAAGCATCGCTCAAGCTTGGGGAGGCTTAAATCAATGTTATATTCGTGCCCCAATCATGAGCTCCCAAGAGAAACAATTCTTCAAAAAAATTATGCTCGGCTTTCTGAAAATAATCGCACCATGCTCGATACTTCTTGTGCTGGCTCTTTTATGATGAAGACTATTGGATTTAGGTGGGATTTATTGGATAGAATTAAACGCAACTCTGAAGATTGGGATCTTGACAAAGGTAAGGAGTCAGGTATGACACCTAAGTTTGATTGTGTTAAATCTTTTATGGATACCGATATTTTCCTTAAGTTTAGCACTAAATATGGACTTGATTCTGAGATAGTAGCTTCTTTCTGTGATTCTTTTGCTACTTATGTTGATCTCCCTAAGGAGAAGTGGTTTAAATATCATCCTCCCATAGAAGTAAAAGTAGCTGCACCTATTAAATTTGAAGAAAAGACTGTCACTTATAATGATCCTATTGTTCCTACTTGTTATGTTGAGAAACCACCTTTCCCTGTTAGGATAAAGGATCATGCTAAAGCTTCAACTGTGGTTCATAAAAGCAATATTAAAACATATACACCTCCTGAGCAATTTAAAGTTGAACCTAATATTGCTATTGTTAAAGATCTCTTGTCTGATAATATAGATGGGCATGTTATTTACTTCTGTAATGAAACTGCTAGAATTGCTAAACCCCGTGATACAGATAAACCTAGACCTATGGTAGGCATGCCTATTATTTCTGTTGAAATAGGAGATCATTGTTATCATGGCTTATGTGATATTGGTGCTAGTGCTAGTGCAATACCTATTGACTTATACAAAGAAATTATGCATGACATTGCACCTGTTGAGTTAGAAGAAATTGATGTTCACTATTAAACTTACTAATAGAGATACTATTTCACCAATGGGAATTGTTAGAGATGTTGAAGTATTGTGTGGGAAAACTAAATATCCTGCTGATTTTCTTGTTCTTGGTTCCCCACAAGATAGCTTTTGTCCCATTATATTTGGTAGACCCTTTTTAAATACTGTTAATGCTACCATAGATTGCACAAGGGATGTTGTTACTGTCGGCTTAGATGATATGACTCATGAGTTTAATTTCTCTAAATTGAGTAAACAACACCGTGAAGAAGAATTTCCTAGTAAGGATGAAATTATTGGTCTTGCTTCTATTGCCGTACCTCCTAGTGATCCTTTAGAACATTATTTGCTAGACCATGAGAATGATATGTTTATGAATGAAAGAATGGAAATAGATGAAGTATTCTTTAAACAGGAACCTATTCTGAAACACAATTTGCCTGTTGAAATCCTAGGGGATCCCCCTCCACCTAAGGGTGATCCCGTGTTTGAGCTTAAACCGTTGCCTGATAATCTTAAATATGCTTATCTTGATGAAAAGAAGATATATCCTGTTATTATTAGTGCTAACCTTTCAAAGCATGAAGAAGAAAGATTATTGAAAACTCTGAAGAAGCACCGATATACTCTTGATGATCTTAAGGACATTAGTCCCACTCTATGTAAACATAAAATAAATTTGGAAGCAGATGCCAAACCAGTTCGTGATCCTCAACGATGTCTGAATCCTAAAATGAAAGAAGTGGTAAGAAAAGAAATACTAAAGCTTCTGGAGGCAGGTATAATTTATCCCGTTGCTGATAGTCAGTGGGTAAGTCCTGTTCATTGTGTCCGTAAGAAGGGAGGTATTACTGTTGTTCCTAATGATAAATATGAATTGATTCCACAAAGAATTATTACAGGTTATAGGATGGTAATTGATTTCCGCAAATTAAATAAGGCTACTAAGAAAGATCATTACCCCTTACCTTTTATCGATCAAATGCTAGAAATATTATGCAAACATACACATTACTGCTTTCTAGATGGTTATTCTGGTTTCTCTCAAATACCTGTGTCGGCTAAAGATCAATCAAAGACTACTTTTACATGCCCTTTTGGTACTTTTGCTTATAGACGTATGCCTTTTGGTTTATGTAATGCACCTGCTACCTTTGAAAGATGCATGCTGGCTATATTCTCTGACTTTTGTGAAAAGATTTGTGAGGTTTTCATGGACGACTTTTCCGTCTATGGATCTTCTTTTGATGATTGCTTGAGCAATCTTGATCGAGTTTTGTAGAGATGTGAAGAAACTAATCTTGTCTAGAATTGGGAAAAGTGCCACTTTATGGCTAATGAGGGTATTGTCTTGGGGCATAAAGTTTCTGAATGAGGTATTGAAGTTGATAAAGCCAAGGTTGATGCTATTGAAAAGATGCCATGTCCCAAGGACATCAAAGGTATAAGAAGTTTCCTTGGTCATGACAGATTTTATAGGAGGTTCATTAAGGACTTCCCAAAAATTTCTCGGCCTCTGACTAATTTATTACAAAAAGATATACCATTTGTCTTTCATGATGATTGTGTAGAAGCATTTGAAATACTTAAGAAAGCATTAGTCTCTGCACCTGATTGGAATTTACCCTTTCAAATTATGTGTGATGCTAGCAATTATGCTGTAGGTGCTGTTCTAGGGCAAAGAGTTGATAAGAAATTAAATGTTATCCATTATGCTAGTTAGACTCTAGACAATGCTCAAAGAAATTATGCTACTACTGAAAAAGAACTTTTAGCAGTTGTATTTGCTTGTGATAAGTTCAGACCTTATATTGTTGATTCTAAATTAACTATCCACGTTGATCATGCTGCTATTAAATATCTTATGGAGAAGAAAGATGCTAAACCTAGACTTATTAGATGGGTTCTCTTGCTACAAGAATTTGATTTACATATTGTTGATAGAAGAGGAGCTGAGAACCCCGTTGCAGACAACTTATCTAGGTTAGAGAATGTTCTTGATGACCCACTACCTATTGATGATAGCTTTCCTGATGAACAATTAAATGTCATAAGTACTTCTCATAGTACCCCTTGGTATGCTGATTATGCTAATTACATAGTTGCTAAATTTATACCACCTAGCTTCACATACCAACAAAATAAAATTTTCTTCTATGATTTGAGACATTACTTTTGGGATGACCCACATCTTTATAAAGAAGGAGTATATGGTGTTATTAGACATTGTGTACCTGAGCATGAACAGGAACAGATCCTACGTAAGTGCCACTCCGAAACTTATGGAGGACACCACGCGGGAGATAGAACTGCACATAAGGTATTGCCATCCGGTTTTTATTGGCCTACTCTCCTCAAGGATGCCCATAAGTTTGTCCTATCTTGTGATGAATGTCAAAGAAGTGGTAATATTAGTAGATGTCAAGAAATGCCTATGAATTATTCACTTGTTATTGAACCATTTGATGTTTGGGGCTTTGATTATATGGGACCTTTTCCTGCCTCTAATGGATATACACATATTTTAGTTGCTGTTGATTACATTAATAAGTGGGTAGAAGCTATTCCAACTAGTAGTGCTGATCATAACACTTCTATTAAAATGCTTAAAGAAGTTATTTTTCCGAGGTTTGGAGTCCCTAGATATTTAATGACTGATGGTGGTTCACATTTTATTCATGGTGCTTTCCGTGAAATGCTTGCTAAGTATGACGTCAATCATAGAATTGCATCTCCGTATCACCCACAGTCTAGTGGTCAAGTAGAATTGAGTAATAGAGAACTCAAATTAATTTTGCAAAAGACTGTCAATAGGTCTATAAAGAATTGGTCCAAGAAACTTGAGGATGCATTATGGGCCTATAGAACTGCATATAAAAATCCTATGGGTATGTCTCCGTGTAAAATGGTATATGGAAAAGCATGTCACTTACCTCTCGAACTAGAACATAAGGCATATTGGGCTATTAAAGAGCTCAACTATGATTTCAAACTTGCCGGTGAAAAGAAGTTATTTGATATTAGCTCACTTGATGAACGGAGAACCCAAGCTTATGAAAATGCCAAGTTGTTTAAAGAAAAGGTTAAAAGATGGCATGACAAAAGGATACAAAAGCGTGAGTTTAATGTAGGTGATTATGTATTGCTATACAACTCTTGTTTAAGATTTTTTGTAGGAAAACTTCTCTCTAAATGGGAAGGCCCCTATGTTATCGAGGAGGTCTATCGTTCCGGTGCCATAAAAATCAACAACTTCGTAGGCACAAATCCGAAGGTGGTAAACGGTCATAGAATTAAACATTATATCTCAGGTAATCCCATAAATATTGAAACCAATATTATTGAAACCGTAACCCCGGAGGAATACATAAGGGACACTTTCCAGAACGTTTCAGACTCCGAAAAGGAATAGGTATGTGGTACGGTAAGTAAACCGACTCCAAAACAATTTTAAGGTAATATTTCTCCGTTATGGAATATTTAGAAAAATAGAAAATTAAGTAGCAGTCCAGGAAGGACACGAGGGCCCCACGAGGGTGGAGGGCGCGCCCTACCCCCTGGACGCGCCCCCTACCTCGTGAGCACCTCGTGTGCCTTCCGGACTTCATTTTCTTGCATGATATGTATTTTGGTCGGTAAAAATTCACTATATATTATCCCTAAGGTTTTGACTCCCGTATCATCCAATTATCCTCTGTTTTTGTTTCGAGTTGTCTCGCTGCAGATTAGATCAACATGTCTTCCCAGGATTCAGAAGGAGAAAGCTATGTGGATGATTACTTAGCTAATCCTAAGGTCTATGGA
Source organism: Triticum monococcum (assembly GCA_034509565.1). Classification (NCBI taxonomy): domain Eukaryota; kingdom Viridiplantae; phylum Streptophyta; class Magnoliopsida; order Poales; family Poaceae; genus Triticum; species Triticum monococcum. The sequence continues at coordinate 530,035,116 of CM067846.1, forward strand.
GATGTGGAGCACGATGGTTGGACCATGGAGGAAGAAGAGGACTATGAACCCAATGGGAAGGAGGAGACGAGCTCAGATGAAGATGAAGCCCCATTACCTCAACCTGGGGATATGCACGTGGAGTTCGAAAAGTCAAGTCTCCCTGATAGGGTAGAGAAACCAAAATTCGAGTTTATCCCTTTTCGTCTCTTGTAGGAAAATAAGCAGGGCCTATGAAAAAAGATATTAACCCTGGAGTGGGAGATTGATGATCTGAGGGATCAAAATGCCGTCCTCAAGCGTAAATTAAGGGAGAAGTCTATGCCATCAATTAAGTCAACAACACCTCCACCTTCTTCACCAACCAAGGAGATATAATAACATGGGTATGGGCACTCCCCTTGGCAATAGCCAAGCTTGGGGGAGGTGCCCCGGTATCGTATCACAATCACAACTCCTATCTTTACGTTTCCTTAGTTCGATCCTATTAGTAGTATTTTGATCTAGTAGAATAAAGTTTATGGCATGATCTAGTTTTGAGTTTTGCCTTATGATCTTTCTATGCAATCGAGTCTGTGAGCTATATAATAAAGATTAGTGTTGAGTCAAGGGCTTGATTTTCTTGCTATGATCTTGGGTGAATAAAAGAAAAGAGAAAAAGAATAAGAAGAAACAAAAGTTCATATTGATCTTATTGATAGTAATGACTTCACATAGAAAGAGTGTGATGATTAAAAGTTGTTGGGAGTTGGCAGACATAGCTTTGGTCATTGTTGCAATTAATAGGAAGTAATAAGGAAAGAGAGGTTTCACATATAAATACACTATTATTGACATCTTTTATGATTGGGAGCAGTCATCAAAATATGACATGCTAAAGAGTTGATGTTGGACAAGGAAGACAACTTAATGGGTTATGTTTTCTTACATCTGAGATAAAGTATGTTGTCATGGATCATCCAACATGTTGAGCTTGCCTTTCCCCCTCATGCTAGCCAAATTCTCAGCACCAAGTAGAGATACTACTTGTGCTTCCAAATACCCTTAAACCAGTTTTGCCATGAGAGTCCACCATATCTACCTATGGATTGAGTAAGATCCTTCAAGTAAGTTGTCATCGGTGCAAAGCAATAAGAATTGCTCTAAATATGTATGATTAGTGTGGGAGAAATAAGCTTTATACGATCTTGTGATGTGGAAGTAATAAAAGCGACGGACTGCATAATAAAGGTTCATATCACAAGGGGCAATATAAAGTGACATTCTTTCGCATTAAGATTTTGTGCATCCAACCATAAAAGCGCATGGCAACCTCTGCTTCCCTCTGCGAAGGGCCTATCTTTTATTATTATCTTCTACCTTATGCAAGTGTCATGGTGATCTTCACCTCTCCCTTTTTCATTTTATCCTTTGGCAAGCCCAGCATGTTGGAAAGAACTTTATATATATATATATGTATATATATATATATATATATCTAATTGGATGTAGGGGGCATGAGTTGTTATTGTTGACATTACCCTCAAGGTAAAAGGTTGTGGGGCGAAACTATAAGCCCCTATCTTTCTCTGTGTCCGATTAAAACTCTGTAACCACAAGTATTGCGCGACTGTTAGCAATTATGAAGGACTAGATGATAGTTGAGTATGTGGACTTGCTTTTTTAGCTCTGACATAGACTCTTTCTGATGTTATGATAAATTGCAATTGCTTCAATGACTGAGGTTATAGTTTGTTGGTTCTCAATAAGGTTTCTGATTCATACTTTTGCCCTGTGAATAGATCATCACTTGAACATAAGTAATCATATGACAATATCTATATATGTTGCTGCTATGAGAATAATCATGATGCCTCCATGTCTCTATTTTATTTTTATCGACGCCTCTACCTCTAAACATGGGGACATATTTATTGTTTTTGGCTTTCGCTTGAGGACAAGCGAGGTCTAAGCTTGGGGGAGTTGATACGTCCATTTTGCATCATGCTTTTATATCGATATTTATTGCATTATGGGCTGTTATTTCACATTATGTCACAATACTTATGGCTATTCTCTCTTATTTTATAAGGTTTACATAAGGAGGGAGAATGCCGGCAGCTGGAATTCTGGGCTGGAAAAGGAGCAAATATTAGAGACCTATTCTGCACAACTTCAAAAGTCCTGAAACTCCACGGAATACCTTATAATAAATAATGAAAAATCCTCGCCAAAGTTGAAGACCATGGGGCACACACCCTATCCACGAGGGTGGGGCAACCCCCCTAGGGCGCGCCCCCTACCTCGGGGGCCCCTTGGTGGCTCTCCGATGACCATCTTCTGCTATATGAAGTCTTTTGTCGAGAAAAAACCAGAAGCAACCTTTCGGGACGAAACTCTGCCGCCACGAGGTGGAACCTTGGCGGATCCAATCTAGAGCTCCGTCAGAGCTATTCTGCCAGGGAAACTTCCCTCCCGGAGGGGGAAATCATCGCCATTGTCATCACCAATGCTCCTCTCATCGGGAGAGGGTAATCTCCATCAACATCTTCATCAGCACCATCTCATCTCAAAACCCTAGTTCATCTCTTGTATCCAATTCTTGTCTCCAAGTCCGAGATTGGTGCTAGTAGGTTGCTAGTAGTGTTAATTACTCCTTGTAGTTGATGCTAGTTGGATTAATTGGTGGAAGATCATATGTTCAAATCCTTTATGCATATTAATACCCCTCTGATTATGAACATGAATATGCTTTGTGAGTAGTTACGTTTGTTCCTGACGACAAGGGAGAAGTCTTGCTATTAGTAGTCATGTGAATTTGGTATTCGTTCGATATTTTGATGAGATGTATGTTGTCTAGCCTCTAGTGGTGTTAAGTGAACGTTGACTACATAACACTTCACCATTATTTGGGCCTAGAGGAAGGCATTGGGAATTAATAAGTAGATGATAGGTTGCTAGAGTGACAGAAGCTTAAACCCAAGTTTATGCGTTGCTTCTTAAGGGGCTGATTTGGATCCATGTGTTTCATGCTATGGTTAGGTTTACCTTAATACTTTTGTTGTAGTTGCAGATGCTTGCAATAGAGGTTAATCATAAGTGGGATGCTTGTTCATGTAAGAATAGCACCCAAGCACCGGTCCACCCACATGTCAAATTATCAAAGTACCGAACGCGAATCATATGAACGTGATGAAAACTGGCTTGACGATATTCCCATGCGTCATCTGGAGCGCTTTTCCTTATATAAGAGTTTGTCCAGGCTTGTCCTTTGCTACTAAAAGGATTGGGCAAACTTGCTGCACTTTATTTACTGTTGTTACTTGTTGCTCGTTACAAATTACCTTATCACGAAACTATCTGTTACGACTTATTTTAGTACTTGTAGAGAATACCTTGCTAAAACCGCTTATCATTTCCTTCTGCTCCTCGTTGGGTTCGACACTCCTACTTATCGAAAGGACTACGATAGATCCCTTATACTTGTGGGTCATCACCACGTTCATGTGCATGATTCAGAAGTGCTTGCTCACTCAAATCAGTCGGAACGTGGAAGCATACATGGATGATATCGTGGTCAAGTCACGTAAAGGTTCCCACCTGCTGACTGATCTTGCTGAAATATTTGCCAACCTAAGAAGATATGATATCAAGCTCAATTCGTCGAAGTGCACATTCAGAGTCCCAGGCGAAAAGTTACTCGGTTTTCTCGTTTCCGAACAAGGGATTGACACAAACCCAGAAAAGATTGGAGCAATTCTCCGAATGAAATGCCATGTGCGTGTGCATGATGTTCAGAAGCTTACTGGTTGTTTGGCTACATTGAGTTGATTCATCTCTCGCCTCGGTGAAAAGGCATTGCCTCTTTACCGATTGATGAAGAAGTCTGACAAGTTCGAGTGGACTCCCGAAGCCAAAGCAGCATTTGTAGAGCTCAAAGCCCTGCATTCCACCCAGCCGGTGCTTGCTGCCCTAGTCAGCAAAGAGCCTCTATGTTATATGTCACAGCCACTGGACAAGTTGTCAGCATAGTGCTCACAGTCAAGCGAGAAGAAGAAGGCAAAGCCTACATAGTTCAATGCCCAGTGTACTATATCTCTGAAGTCTTGACTCCGTCCAAGCAAAGGTATTTGCATTACCAGAAGCTTGTCTATGGGATATGTTTGACCACGAAGAAAGTTGCACATTACTTCGTAGAACACTCGGTTTCAGTCATCAGCGACACTCCATTATCAGAAATACTGAACAATCGAGATGCAACCGGTTGAGTGGCCATGTGGGCGATTGAACTCCTTCCTTTGGACATCAAGTTCGAAGCAAAGAATGCAATCAAGTCTCAGGCAATAGCAGATTTCCTAGCTGAGTGGATTGAACAGCAGCAACCGACTCAGGTTCACTTGGAACATTGGACTATGTTCTTTGATGGGTCCAAGATGATGAATGGTTCTAGTGCTGGAGTGGTCTTGGTATCCCCAAGAGGCGACAAGCTTAGTTATGTCTTCCAGATTCACTTTGACTCCTCAAACAACGAAGTTGAATACGAGGCACTTTTGTATGGGTTGCGTATGGCCATCTCACCCAGCATCCGTCACCTGATGGTCTATGGTGACTCCGATTTGGTGGTCAATCAGGTAATGAAGGAATGGGATATCAGGAGCCCTGCCATGACTAGTTATTGTAGTGCTGTGAGAAAATTAGAGAAGAAGTTTGAAGGGTTGGAACTCGATCACATACCTCGACTCAAGAATCAAGCAACTGGTGATCTCGTGAAGATAGGTTCCACTCAGAAGCCCATTCCCAGTAATGTGTTCATGGAGCATCTCCATACCCTGTCAGTTCAAGAAGATCCTTTTACAGAGGAGCTCCCGCAACCGATAAGTTCAACCAATCCGACTGAGATTGAAGTTCCAACAGTAGTCGACTTGATCACGGAGGTTTTAGTGATCACTCTCGACTGGAAGGTGCCATATATTGCATATTTGCTTAGGCAGGAGCTCCCAGAGGACGAAGATGAGGCCCGCCAGATTGTACCCAGATCCAAAGCCTTCATGGTGATAAGTGGACAACTTTACAGAGAAAGTGTTACCGGAGTAGCTCAGCATTGCATCTCTCGAAAAGAAGGTCGACTGATCTTAAATGAGATCCACTCGGGGACCTGTGGTCACCACGCGTCCTCTCGGACCATCGTGGCCAAAGCATACCGAGCAGGATTCTACTGCCCGCAAGCGAATGAGATGGCTAAAGACATAGTCGACAAGTGTGAAGGTTGCTAGTTTTACTCAAACGTGTCTCACAAGCCTGCATCTGCCTTGAAGACTATTCCTCTCGTCTGGCCATTTGCAGTTTGGGGGTTGGACATGGTTGGACCTCTCAAGACTGGCAGAAGCAACTTCACTCATTTGCTCAGAGCAGTCGACAAGTTCACCAAGTGGATCGAGGCTAAGCCTATCAAGAATCTTGACTCAAGCACTGCCATTAGTTTCATCAGAGAGCTGATATTCCAATATGGAGTTCCTCACAACATTATCATAGATAATGGCTCCAACTTTGATTCTGATGAGTTCAGAGCATTCTGCGCTTCCCAAGGCACTCGGGTCGATTACGCATCCGTTGCTCACCCATAGTCGAATGGATAGGCTGAAAGAGTGGATGGCTTGATCCTTGAAGGACTGAAACCTCGATTGATGCGCAACCTCAAGCATGCAGCTGGAGCTTGGGTGACTGATTTGCCATCTATCTTGTGGGGATTGAGAACAACTCCTAATCGGTCGACTGATCGAACCCCTTTTTTCATGGTATATGGCACTGAAGCTGTGCTTCCGAGTGATTTGCTGCACAATGCTCCCCGAGTGGAACTCTTCTCTGGAGCTGAAGCTGAACAGGCACGCCAGGATGCAGTTGATCTCCTAGAAGAAGAACGAGAGATGGCTCTGATCCGGTCGACCATCTATCAACAAGACTTGCGTCGATTCCATGCCCGAATTGTCAGAGGTCGAGCGTTTCAGGAAGGAGACCTCGTGCTCCGAGTGCACCAGAAACGACCTCACAAGCTCGCTCCAGCCTAGGCGGGACCCTTCATCATAACAAAGGTGCTCCACAATGGGGCGTATAACCTTTACAATGTGCCCAAGAAAGAAGATGAGCCATGCTAATGGAACGCGGATCCGCTCCGCCGCTTTTATTCCTAAACACTCGGATTGTCGAGTTATAATAAGAGTCTTTCAGATTGTTTATTAAAGACATGGTGTTTGTAGTATCTCAACGATTGTTTCCGCATAAACTTGTATGTTCAAATCCCCCAGTGGGTGGCTTAGCTGCGAACCCGATTTGCCTAAGTTTCAAAACATAATCCGAGTGAAGAGCAACCCTCACACTCGGGGGCTTAGCTGCGATCCCGTACTCGCCTAAGTTAAAAAAAACACTCCGAGCAAAGAGAAACCCTCTCACTCGGAGGCTTAGCTGTGATCCCGTATTCGCCTAAGTTTCAAAAAACACTACGAGTGAAGAGCAACCCTCTCACTCGGGGGCTTAGCTGTAAACCCGACTCCCCTAAGTTTCAAAAAATACTCCAAGTGAACAGCAACCCTCTCGCTCGGGGGCTTAGCTGCGATATCGCACTCGCCTGAGTTACAAAACATACTCCGAGTGAAGAGCAACCCCCTCGCTCGGGGGCTTAGCTGCGATCCTGCACTCACCTAAGTTACAAAACATACTCCGAGTGAAGAGCAACCCTCTCCCTCGGGGGCTTAGCTACGACCCCGCACTCGCCTAAGTTACAAAACATACTCTGAGTGAAGAGCAACCCCCTCGCTCGGGGGCTTAGCTACGATCCTGGACTCGTCTAAGTTACAAAAGATATTCCGAGCAAAAAGAAACCCTCTCACTCGGGGGCTTAGCTGCGATCCCGCACTCGCCTAAGTTTCAAAAACAACTCCGAGTGAAGAGCAACCCTCTCACTTGGGGGCTTAGCTGTGATCCCGCACTTGCTTAAGTTCCAAAACATACTCTGAGTGAAGAGCAATCCTCTCACTCGAGGGCTTAGCTGCGACCCCACACTCGCCTAAGTTTCAAAACATACTCCGAGTGAAGAGCAACCCTCTCACTTGGAGGCTTGGCCATGCACTCTTAGATGCGCCACAAGTACAACGTATGGTTGCACTCTAAGCTGCGCCACAAGTACAATGTATGGTTGCACTCTGAGCTGCGCCACAAGTACAATGTATGGTTGCACTCTGAGCTGCGCCACAAGTACAATTTATGGTTGCCCTTTGAGTTGTTCCACAAGTACAACGTCTATTCCGAGTGAAGAGCGATCCTCTCACTCGGAGATTCAACTGCGATTCTAAATTCACTTGAGTCAAGAAATCTGAAGATAATAAAGGCAAAGCAACTGCATTCAAAAGAAGCATCCAAGTCCAGATAAATTCGGCAAGGTTCAGAATCACTAGCAGAAGTACTCGGGCACCAAGCCCGAAAGAGTTTAACGATTACAGAATCACTCGGCATTCTGAGGCAAATAAAATTAGGTTATCAAGTTTCTCACTTGGGTGGAGGAGGACTTGCTGGCTCGACAAAGCTATCTAAATCAATATTGTCCGCGATATGAGTGGGTGCATCAATGAAGGTCTCCATGAAAGATTGGAATTGAAGCTTCTTGGTGTTGGCAACCTTGATATCAGCCAGCTTATCTTCCTTGACTTCCTTACAATGGACGTGGATGAGTGATAAAACCACGTTAGCACCGCAACGGGCAGCTGACTTCTTCCACACCTGCACTCGCTCTGGGATGCCATTGAGTCGAGTCACCAGTGACTCGAGATCATTCAGAAGCACATCCTCTAGCCATAACTCCTTGTCGATCCGAGACAGCGTGACCTTCAGTCAAGCAACGTAATCCAAGACACTAGCGAGGTGTGATTCCAGTCGCAGCATGTTCATCGCAACTTCGTCCTTGACGGGGGAGTTGATAGGATCCAGACCCGTCTCGATCCGCCCAGTTTCTTCCTCGAAGTTCTCACAAAACTCTGCGTGCACCAAAAAGTAATGAATTGGCAGTTGCGTGGTAAAGAAGTTTTGTGCAATCAGTCGGATAAAGAAAAATACCTTCAAGCATGAGGAACATCTTGGCAAGACCTCCCAGATAAGTTTCCAGTTCGTCTCTCTTACGAGTGAGAACATGAACTTTGTCCACTAAGGCCACCTTCTCCTCCTTCAGTTGCATGACTTCTTTCTTCACTCCATCAACATCAGTTTTCAACTTGGTGTTCTCTTCTTCCAACTTTCCGACTAAAGCCAGCTTCTTGTCAACAAGTTCTGTCTTCTCCTGCGCTGTCTTCTGCGCTGCTGCAAGGTCGAGGTCCTTCTGCTCCAGAGCCTGCTTCATTTTGTCTAGACAAATAAAATTCTTCAAACGAGCTTGGAGTTGACGGTTCTCACTACGCACATCTGTTCGAGTGGAATCACTCGGTTCAAAGGATGAAAGGAAAAGATCACAAGGCGAGCAGTCGACAAATTGTTATCTCCCATGACAGCAGCTTCATCCTGGGCTTTCTTTAGGTTCTTCTTAGCCAATTCCAGATCAAAGTTGAGCTTGATCTGCTTCTTCTCCAAATCAGCAAATTTGGTTCCAAGCTCACAAGATTTCGGCAATCAACAACAAGACACGTCAACCGACAGAAACAAAGACCAGTCACTTCAGAGTGATAAAATGCAAAAAAAAGAGTCCTAAGACTACTTCCAAATCAAACATTCAACAACAGTCTCGGGGACTACACCCAATGGGTGCACTTGGCGTGCCCCCACTGGTTCGATTTCCCACTCGACATGGTCTGCCCAGCATGAGTGGAAGGAGTAAAAAAGAGAGAAAGAAAGTTTTAAGACCACCATCGACTGCCAGCAGTCAACAGTGGTCTCGGGGACTACACCTAGTGGGTGCACTCAGCGTGCCCCCACTGGACCAAGAGTTCACTCGACACGCGAACTGTCTAATTTGAGTGAAAAGAGTTGCAAACACCTACATGACACACACCCACTGGGTGTACAGATGCAGAAACAGATTGACATCTTACGAATAATAAAGCAGCAGTTTTCAGGTAGCATATCCTAACAGAGCAAAGGTCAAGCTGGAAACCAATCAAAAATCAACTTACAATCCCATTTACTCGGACATTGGCTTGGAGGGAAGAGTTGGCATCGTAGGCGGCCTTGCTATTGTTGTACACCACTTTCAGTCGGTCCATCATTAGACATGCTTGGATCATGGCCTCCTTGCCAGCTCCTACTTGGTCTTCTGGGACATGGTGAGTAACAAATAAAGGAGACGATGGAACTGATGATGTGGTCAGTGGAGCTGAAGCTTGAGCTTGCACGATCGGGGCAGGAGCCTGAGCAGTCGATGCTGAGGGTTGGCCTGTCGACTAAGGGTTAGCAAAAGAGACCGAATTCCGTAGTAGATCATCAAGTTGTTGGACCACATGTTCTGATGCTGAGCGAGAAGTCCTCTTGCTCAAAGTTCTGCCTCCCCTCCCGGTGTTCTTTTGGGGCACGTCCTCATCATCATCATCATCAGGAAGCTGGATAACATTTGTTGGTGCTACAAACACTCGACAGTAAGAATCCAATCGACTAGAGAAGCAATTGACAGGACATGAATGTGGCTATGGTATCATACCCACCCGAGAGGTAGCCGCGTCGACTTCCATGGATGTTGCAGAAGTCGCAGCACTGAAAGATCCAGAATCCACTCGGTCAAGCAAGCACATGAGTCGATGACAACACAAAAGAAAAAGAGAAGAAACAAAACACTTATGCAGAACTAACAGGAACAACCACCTTGATCTTGGGCAAGGCCTTCCGGGGCTTCAATGGGACAACCTTGGGCTGCTTCGCGGCCTTCTCCAATGGCTCTGGAGTCGAGGTCCGAGTGCGCTTCAGAACTTTCATACCTGGCTGTTGGGGATATGAATACCAAATATGACCCACCCAGGAGGGGCCAGGTCAACCACAATGGCGGTTTACCTATATGAAGCCCAAGAGTATACAAGATGGTGGTTCACAGTTAGGCTTATAATAGGCCCAAGCCCAGAGGCGGCTTCAGGCTCGTAAGTATAAACCACCGAGGGTGTCCTGGATTAGGGGGTCTCCTGACAGCCGGACTATATCCTTTGGCCGGACTGTTGGACCATGAAGATACAAGATTGAAGACTTCATCTCGTGTCCGGATGGGACTTTACTTGGCGTGGAAGGCAAGCTAGGCAATACGGATATGCATATCTCCTCCTTTGTAACCGACCTTGTGTAACTCTAACCCCCTCCGGTGTCTATATAAATCAGAGGGTTTTAGTCCGTAGGACAACAGACAATCATACCATAGGCTAGCTTCTAGGGTTTAGCCTCTCCGATCTCGTGGTAGATCTACTCTTGTAATACTCATATCAACAAGAACAATCAAGCAGGGCGTAGGGTTTTACCTCTATCAAGAGGGCCCGAACCTGGGTAAAACATCGTGTCCCCTGCCTTCTGTTACCATCCACCTTAGACGCACAGTTCGGGACCCCTACCCGAGATCCGCCGGTTTTGAAACCGACATTGGTGCTTTCATTGAGAGTTCCACTGTGTCGCCACCATAAGGCTTGATGGCTCCTTTGATCATCGCTAGCGATGCGGTCTAGGGTGAGGCTTTCCTCCCTGGACAGATCTTCATATTCGGCGGCTTTGCACTGCGGGCCAATTCGCTTGGCCATCTGGAGCAGATTGAGAGCTACGCCCCTGGCCATCAGGTCAGATTTGGAAACTTGAACTACACGGCCGACATCCACGGAGACTTGATCTTCGATGGATTCGAGCCCATGTCGGACGCGCCGAACAGTATTGACGAGCATGACGTAACTCTGACGTCGGACAGTATTCAGGAGATCGCATCCACAACTACTCCGTCCATCAATCTAGAGCAAGTCGCGCCATCCGAGAGCGAAGGGATGGACCCTGCCATGGAGGCCGCACTCTCAGTGGAGATAGAGCCGGATACTGACTTTACCCCTTACAAGAGCCATGTCGCCAAACCACTGGATTCATCCACGGCTACGGACTCCGAGCCGCTCATATCCGTGCTCGTCGAGTCCGACTGGGCGCCGATCATGGAGTTCACCTCCGCGGACATCTTTCAGCACTCACCCTTCGGGGATGTGCTAAATTCATTAAGGTCTCTCTCCCTATCAGGAGAACCTTGGCCGAACTATGTCCTGCTAGAATGGGATGCGGGCGACAAGGAAATTCACTACCCACCCACCACCCACTTAGTAGCCACTATCGACGACTTAACCGACATGCTCGACTTTGGCTCCGAAGACTTCGACGGTATGGACGACGAAGCCGGAAACGAACAGGATCCACCACCCTCAGGGCACTGGACCGCCACCTCCTCATATGATATATACATGGTGGACAACCCCAAAGAAGCTAATGGTGACGAGAAAGCGGAGGATGACCCCTCCAAAAAGCAACCCAAGTGCCGACGTCAGCGGCACCGCTCTAAGTCCCGCCACAGCAAGAGCAGTGATACCGACACAGGAGATAATAAGACTCCGGGTAGCACCGAAGACAACAATCCCCTCCAGCACGGTGCAGAGCTAGAGGACGAACAAGCTAGCCCCCCAGAGCGGGCACCAGATGGAGAACCGGAGGAGGACAATTGCATGCCTCTCTCCGAAGACGAGGCGAGCCTCGGCGACGACGAGTTTATCGTTCCTAAGGACCCCATCGAGCAAGAGCGCTTCAAGCGCCGGCTTATGTCCATGGCAAGTAGCCTAAAGAAGAAACAGCAACAGCTTCAACCTGATCAAGACTTGCTAGTAGACAGATGGACCGAAGTCCTTGCGGCCCAGGAGCATGAATTCGAGAGCCCGTCCAAGAGTTACCCCAAATGCAGGTTGCTACCTCACCTTGAGGAGGAAGCATTGAAGCCTCATTCACCAGTGTACGATGTGGCTGACCGGCCACTACACGGCCGAGCCAGAGAGGCGTTTCAGCCTAAAGTTCAGTCCGCACCCCATCGCCACTCAGTCAAAGATACTAAGGCATGGGGCAACACAGAGGACCTGTGAGACATCTTGGACAACAAGGCAAAAATCGCAAGGTTAATATACGGGACACGAACATGTGCGCCCACACGGGATGATTATCGTCGTGTCAGATACACCAAGAGTAAATCCGGCCGGGCCGAATACAGCAGACAAGACTCATACGAACTACGTCGGGATATAGCCCGGCACAGAGGCGCCGCACACCCCCTATGCTTCACGGATGAAGTTATGAATCATGAATTCACGAAGGGTTTCAAACCCGTAAACATTGAATCATACGACGGCACAACAGATCCCGATGTATGGATTGAGGATTTCCTCCTTCACATCCACATGGCCCGCGGTGACGATCTACATGTCATCAAGTACCTCCCACTAAAACTCAAAGGACCAGCTCGGCATTGGCTGAATAGCTTGCCAGCAGATTCCATCGGCAGTTGGGAGGATTTGGAAGATGCATTTCTTGACAACTTCTAGGGCACTTATGTGCAGCCACCGGATGCTGATGACTTGAGCCACATAACCCAGCAGCCAGGGGAATCGGCCAGACAATTTTGGACACGGTTCCTGACTAAGAAAAATCAAAGTGTAGACTGTCCGGATGCAGAAGCCCTAGCGGCATTTAAGCATAACATCCGCAACGAGTGGCTCGCCCGCCACCTCGGCCAGGAGAAGCCGAAATCTATGGCAGCCCTCACAACACTCATGACCCGCTTTTGCGCGGGTGAGGACAGCTGGCTAGCTCGCAGCAACAACACATCAAGGAATCCGGATACCTCGGATACCAAAGACGTTAACGGTAGGCAGTGTCGTAATAGACCAAAGCGCCACAATAACAACGATAACTCCGAAGATATGGCAGTCAACACCGGATTCAAAGGCTCTAGATCCGGTCAGTGGAAAAAGCCATTCAAAAGAAATACTCCGGCTCCGTCCAATCTGGATCGCATACTGGATCACTCGTGTCAAATCCACGGCACCCCCGACAAGCTAGCCAATCACACCAATAGAGAGTGTTGGGTGTTCAAGCAGGCCGGCAAGTTAATGCCGACAACAAGGACAAGGGGCTGCATAGCGATGACAAGGAGGAGCCATGGCCGCCGAACCCAAGAGTACAGAAGGGGTTTCCCCCACAAGTGAAGACAGTAAACATGATATACGCAACCCACATTCCCAAGAGGGAGTGGAAGCGTGCACTAAGGGACGTCTACGTGATGGAGCCCGTCGCCCCGAAGTTCAACCCATGGTCTGCTTGTCCGATCACCTTTGATCGCAGGGACCACCCCACTATCATCCATCATGGTGGATCCGCCGCACTGGTCCTAGACCCCATTATTGACGGATTTCACCTCACTCGAGTCCTTATGGACTGCGGCGGTAGCCTGAACCTGCTTTATCAGGATACAATGCGAAAAATGGGTATCGATCCCTCAAAGGATCAAACCTAGCAAAACCACCTTTAAAGGCATTATCCCGGGTGTAGAGGCCCATTGCATAGGCTCAATCACACTGGAAGTGGTCTTCGGATCACCGGATAACTTCCAAAGTGAAGAGTTAATCTTCGACATCGTCCCGTTTCGTAGTGGCTATCATGCACTGCTCGGATGGACAACATTTGCAAAATTCAATGCAGTGCTGCATTACGCATACCTCAAGGTCAAGATGCCAGGACCTCGCGGGGTCATAACAGTAAGTGGAAACACAGAACGCTTGCTCCGTACGGAAGAGCACACCGCGGCCCTTGCAGCAGAGCCACAAAGCAGCCTGTTCAGACAGACCACTCATTCGGCGTTATAGCCCCCGGACATCTTCAAGCGCGTCCGGAATAATCTGCAACAGGATCGCCTGGCGCGATCTATGCTCGCCTAGCAATTCGGCCCCCATCCCAGTCCCAGTGCAGCAACGAAATTCGTACCGCGTGTACATAACTACGCATTGAAAATACCATGGACACAGGCTGGGCCATGATGTCTACTACACAGCCTTCTTCTTGTAGACGTTGTTGGGCCTCCAAGTGCAGAGGTTTGTAGGACAGTAGAAAATTTCCCTCAAGTGGATGACCTAAGGTTTATCAATCTACAGGAGGTATAGGATGAAGATGGTCCCTCTCAAGCAACCCTGCAACCAAATAACAAAGAGTCTCTTGTGTCCCCAACACACCCAATACAATGGTAAATTGTATAGGTGCACTAGTTCGGCGAAGAGATGGTGAAACAAGTGGTATATGGATAGTAGATAAAGGTATTTGTAATCTGAAATTATAAAAAAAGAAAGGTAACAAGTGATAAAAGTGAGCGTAAACGGTATTGCAATGCGTTGAAACAAGGCCTAGGGTTCATACTTTCGCTAGAGTAAGTTCCCTCAACAAAACTAACATAATTGGATCACATAACTATCCCTCAACATGCAACAAAGAGTCACTCCAAAGTCACTAATAGCGGAGAACAAACGAAGAGATTATGGTAGGGTATGAAACCACCTCAAAGTTATTCTTTCCAATCAATCCGTTGGGCTATTCCTATAAGTGTCACAAACAGCCCTAGAGTTCGTACTAGAATAACACCTTAAGACACAAATCAATCAAAACCCTAATGTCACCTAGATACTCCAATGTCACCTCAAGTATCCGTGGGTATGATTATACGATATGCATCACACAATCTCAGATTCATCTATTCAACCAACACAAAGGACCTCAAAGAGTGCCCCAAAGTTTCTACCGGAGAATCACGATGAAAACTTGTGCCAACCCTTATGCATAGGTTCATGGGCGGAACCCGCAAGTTGATCACCAAAACATACATCAAGTGAATCACGTGATATCCCATTGTGACCACAGATACGCACGGCAAGACATACATCAAGTGTTCTCAAATCTTTAAAGACTCAATCTGATAAGATTACTTCAAAGGGGAAACTCAATTCATTACAAGAGAGTAGAGGGGGGAAGAAACATCATCGGATCCCAATATAATAGCAAAGCTCGTGATACATCAAGATAGTATCACCTCAAGAACATGAGAGAGAGAGATCAAACACATAGCTACTGGTACATACCCTCAGCCCCGAGGGAGAACTACTCCCTCCTCGTCATGAAGAGCACCAGGATGATGAAGATGGCCGCCGGGGAAGGATTACCCCCCCTCCGGCAGGGTGCCGGAACGGGTCTAGATTGGTTTTGGTGGCTACGGAGGCTTCTGGCGGCGTAACTCCCGATCTAATCTCTGTTCTTGAAGTTTTAGGGTACGATGATATATATGGGTGCAGGAAGTACGTCGGAGGAGCTACGGGGGCCCCACGAGGCAGGGGGCGCACCCTAGGGGGGGCGCCCCCACCCTCGTGAGCACCTCCCGTATCTCCTAATGTGGAGTCCAAGTCTATCCGGTGGCTTTCATTCCAAAAATAACCGCTCCAGTTGATTTCGTTCTTTTTCTACTCCGTTTGATATTCCTTTTCTTTGAAACACTGAAATAGGCATAAAACAGCAAATCTGGGTTGGGCCTCCGGTTAATAGGTTAGTCCCAAAAATAATATAAAAGTAGAAAATAAAGCCCAATATTGCCCAAAACAGTAGATAATATAGCATGGAGCAATCAAAAATTATAGATACATTGGAGACGTATCAAGCATCCCCAAGCTTAATTCCTGCTCGTCCTCGAGTAGGTAAATGATAAAAAGATAATTTTTGATGCGGATTGCTACTTGGCATAATTTCAATGTAATTCTTCTTACTTGTGATATGAATATTCAGATCCGAAAGATTCAAGACAAAATTTCATGTTGACATAAAAATAAAAATACTTCAAGCATACTAACTAAGCAATCATGTCTTCTCAAAATAACATGGCCAAAGAAAGTTATCCCTACAAAATCATATAGTATGGCTATGCTCCATCTTCACCACACAAAATATTTAAATCATGCACAACCCCGATGACAAGCCAAGCAATTGTTTCATACTTTTGATGTTCTCAAACTTTTTCAATCTTCACGCAATACATGAGCGTGAGCCAAGGACATAGCACTATAGGTGGAATAGAATGGTGGTTGTGGAGAAGACAAAAAGGGAGAAGATAGTCTCACATCAACTAGGCGTATCAACGGGCTATGGAGATGCCCATCAATAGATATCAATGTGAGTGAGTAGGGATTGCCATGCAACAGATGCACTAGAGCTATAAATGTATGGAAGCTCAACAAAAGAAACTAGTGGGTGTGCATCCAACTTGCTTGCTCACGACGACCTAGGGCATTTCGAGGAAGCCCATCGTTGGAATATACAAGCCAGGTTCTATAATGAAAGATTCCCACTAGTATATGAAAGTGACAACATATGAGACTCTCTATATGAAGAACATGGTGCTACTTTGAAGCACAATATATGAGACTCGCTATATCATGGTTCTACTTTGAAGCACAAGTGTGGAAAAAAGGATAGTGGCATTGCCCTTTTTATATATATATTTTTTGGGGCCTTCTTTTTTTTCTTTGGCCTTTCTCTTTTCTCTTTTTTTTGGGACAATGCTCTATTGAATGATGATCATCACACTTCTATCTATTTACAATTCAATGATTACAACTCGATACTAGAACAAAGTATGACTCTATATGAATGCCTCCGGCGGTGTACCGGGATATGCAATGAATCAAGAGTGACATGCATGAAAGAATTATGAACAGTGGCTTTGCCACAAATACTATGTCAACTACATGATCATGCTAAGCAATATGACAATGAGAGATATGTCATGAAGAACGGAACGGTGGAAAGTTGCATGGCAATATATCTCGGAATGGCTATGGAAATGCCATAATAGGTAGGTATGGTGGCTGTTTCGAGGAAGGTATATGGTACCGACGAAAGTTGCGCGGTACTAGAGAGGCTAGCAATTGTGGAAGGGTGAGAGTGCGTATAATCCATGGACTCAACATTAGTCATAAAGAACTCACATACTTATTGCAAAAAATCTATTATTTATCGAAACAAAGTACTACGCGCATGCTCCTAGGGGGATAGATTGGTAGGAAAAGACCATCGCTCGTCCCCGACCGCCACACATAAGGAAGACAATCAATAAATAAATCATGCTCCGACTTCACCACATAACGGTTCACCATACGTGCTTGCTACGGGAATCACAAACTTCAACACAAGTATTTCTCAAATTAATAACCACTCAACTAGCATGACTCTAATATCACCATCTCCATATCTCAAAACAATTATCAAGTATCAAACTTGTCATAGTATTCAACACACTCATAAGAGAATTTTATTATTCTTGAATACCTAGCATATTAGGATTTTAAGCAAATTACCATGCTATTTAAGACTCTCGAAATAATCTAAGTGAAGCATGAGAGTTCATCTATTTCTTCAAAATAAATCTACCAGCATGCTCTAAAAGATATAAGTGAAGTACTAGAGCAAACAACAAACTACTCCGAAAGATATAAGTGAAGATCAATGAGTAGTCGAATAATTATGCAACTATGTGAAGACTCTCTAACATTTAATAATTTCAGATCTTGGTATTCTATTCAAACAGCAAGCAAAGCAAAATAAAATGACATTCTAAGAATAGCAAACATCATGTGAAGAAGCAAAAACTTAGGATCAACCGATACTAACCGATAGTTGTTGAAGAAGAAAGGCGGGATGCCAACCGGGGCATCCCCAAGCTTAGATGCCTGAGACTTCTTGAAATATTATCTTGGGGTGCCTTGGGCATCCCCAAGCTTGAGCTTTTGTGTCTCCTTAATTCCTCTCATATCACGGTCTCCCTAAATCTCAAAAGCTTCATCCACACAAAACTCAACAAGGACTCGTGAGATAAGTTAGTATAAATCATTGCCAAAACCTTATCCTACTCTACTGTAGAAAATCACTAAAATTATTATTCAACATTTCATACTAAATGCCTCTGCATATTTAATAGTCCTATCCTCAAATAGAATCATTAAAGAAGCAAACATATGCAAACAATGCAAACATAACAGCAATCTGCCTAAACAGGATAGTCTGTAAAGAATGCTGCAACATCCGTACTTCCCTAGCTCCAAAAATTATGAAAGAAAATTCCCACTGTAGTAAATTTATCATAGATTAATATGCAAAAGGTTTCAACATTTTATCACATTCTGAATTTTCTAGGGAATTATTGCAACAGCGGTAAACTTTCTGTTTTCAAACAGCAACATGTATACTTGTAACATAGGCATAGTAAAGGCTATCAATGCCACTTTTATTGAAATAAAAGATACAAAACATTGTTCTAAATAACAGCATGTAAATCCTAACAAAATAAATTGACGCTCCAAGAAAAACACATATCATGTGGGGAATAAAAATATAGCTCCAAGTAAAGTTAACAATGAACGAAAACGAAAGAGGGGATGCCTTCCGGGGCATCCCCAAGCTTAGGCTCTTGGCTATACTTGAATATTACCTTGGGGTGCCTTGGGAATCCACAAGCTTAGGCTCTTGCCACTCCTTATTCCATAATCCATTGACTCCTTACCCAAAACTTGAAAACTTCACAACACAAAACTTAAAGTAGAAAACTCGTGAGCTCCGTTAGTATAAGAAAATAAATCACCACTTCAAGGTACTATAATGAACTCATTCCTAATTTATATTGGCGTTAGACCTATTGTATTCCAACTTCTATATGGTTTATAAACTATTTTACTAGCCATAGATTCATCAAAATAAGTAAACAACACATGAAAAACAGAATCTGTCAAAAACAGAACCGTCTGTAGTAATATGGATCAACCGTATACTTCTAGAACTCATAAAATTCTCAAATAAATTGCTGGACCTTAGGAATTTATCTATTAATCATATGCAAAAATAATTAACTAAATAGCACTCTCCAAATAAAAATGGCAGCAATTATCATGAGCGCTAAAGTTTCTGTTTTTTACAGCATGATCAACAAGACTTTCCCAAAGTCTTCCCAAAGGTTCTACTTGGCACAAACACTAATTAAAAGCATAAAAACACATCTAAACAGAGGCTAGATGAATTATTTATTACTAAACAGGAACAAAAAGTAAGGAACAAAAATAAAATTGGGTTGCCTCCCAACAAGCGCTATCGTTTAACGCCCCTAGCTAGGCATGATGATTTCAACGATGCTCACATAAAAGATAAGAATTGTAACATAAAGAGAGCATCATGAAGAATATGAATAGAACATTTAAGTCTAACCCACTTCTTATGCATAGGGATTTTGTGAGCAAACAACTTGGGGGAACAAGAATCAACTTGCATAGGAAGCTAAACCAAGCATAACTCTGAAATTTTAAGCACATAGAGGGGAAACTTGATATTATTGAAATTCCTACAAGCATATGTTCCTCCATCATAATAATTTTCAGTAGAATAATGAATGAATTCAACAATATAACCAGCACCTAAAGCATTCCTTTCATGATCTACAAGCATAGCAAAATTTACTAATCTCCACATAAGCAACATTCTTCTTATGAATAATAGTGGGAGCAAACTCAACAAAATAATTATCATGTGATTGAAAATTAAGATCAAGATGACAAGTTTCATTGTTATCATTATTATTTAAAGCATATGTGTCATCACAATAATCACCATATATAGGAGGCATGCTTTCATCATAATAAATTTTCTCATCAAAACTTGGGGGACAAAAAATATCATCTTCATCAAACATAGCTTCCCCAAGCTTGTGGCTTTGCATATCATTAGCATCATAGATATTCAAAGAATTCGCACTAACAACATTGCAATCATGCTCATCATTCAAATATTTAGTGCCAAACATTTTATAGATTTCTTCTTCTAGCACTTGAGCACAATTATCCTTTCCATCATACTCACGAAAGATATTAAAAAGATGAAGCGTATGAGGCAAACTTAATTCCATTTTTTTTGTAATTTTCTTTTATAGACTAAACTAGTGATAAAACAAGAAACAAAAAGACTCGATTGCAAGATCTAAAGATATACCTTCAAGCACTCACCTCCCCGGCAACGGCGCCAGAAAAGAGCTTGATGTCTACTACACAACCTTCTTCTTGTAGACGTTGTTGGGCCTCCAAGTGTAGAGGTTTGTAGGACAGTAGCAAATTTCCCTCAAGTGGATGACCTAAGGTTTATCAATCCGTAGGAGGCATAGGATGAAGATGGTCTCTCTCAAGCAACCCTGCAACCAACTAACAAAGAGTCTCTTGTGTCCCCAACACACTCAATACAATGGTAAATTGTATAGGTGCACTAGTTCGGCGAAGAGATGGTGAAACAAGTGGTATATGGATAGTAGATAAAGGTATTTGTAATCTGAAATTATAAAAACAGCAAGGTAACAAGTGATAAAAGTGAGCGTAAACGGTATTGCAATGCGTTGGAACAAGGCATAGGGTTCATACTTTCGCTAGTGTAAGTTCCCTCAACAAAACTAACATAATTGGATCACATAACTATCCCTCAACATGCAACAAAGAGTCACTCCAAAGTCACTAATAGCGGAGAACAAACGAAGAGATTATGGTAGGGTACGAAACCACCTCAAAGTTATTCTTTCCAATCAATCTGTTGGGCTATTCCTATAAGTGTCACAAACAGCCCTAGAGTTCGTACTAGAATAACACCTTAAGACACAAATAAATCAAAACCCTAATGTCACCTAGATACTCCAATGTCACCTCAAGTATCCGTGGGTATGATTATACGATATGCATCACACAATCTCACATTTATCTATTCAACCAAAACAAAGGACCTCAAAGAGTGCCCCAAAGTTTCTATCGGAGAATCACGACGAAAACGTGTGCCAACCCCTATGCATAGGTTCATGGGCGGAACCCGCAAGTTGATCACCAAAACATACATCAAGTGAATCACGTGATATCCCATTGTCACCACAGATATCCACGGCAAGACATACATCAAGTGTTCTCAAATCTTTAAAGACTCAATCCGATAATATAACTTCAAAGGGGAAACTCAATTCATTACAAGAGAGAAGAGGGGGAGGAGAAACATAAGATCCAACTATAATAGCAAAGCTTGCGATACATCAAGATCGTGCCAAATCAAGAACACGAGAGAGAGAGAGAGATCAAACACATAGCTACTGGTACATACCCTCAGCCCCGAGGGAGAACTACTCCCTCCTCGTCATGGAGAGCACCGAGATGATGAAGATGGCCACCGGGGAAGGATTGCCCCCTTCCGACATGGTGCCGGGATGGGTCTAGATTGGTTTTCGGTGGCTACGAAGGCTTCTGGCAGCGGAACTCCCGATCTAATCTCTATTCTGGAAGTTTTAGGGTACGACGATATATATGGGTGCAGGAAGTACGTCGGAGGAGCTACGGGGGCCCCACGAGGCAGGGGGCGTGCCCCCCCACCCTCGTGAGCACCTCCCGTATCTCCTGATGTGGAGTCCAAGTCTATCAGGTGGCTTTCGTTCCAAAAACAACTTCTCCAGTTGATTTCGTTCCATTTCGACTCCGTTTGATATTCCTTTTCTTCAAAACACTGAAATAGGCATAAAACAACAAATCTGGGCTGGGCCTCCGGTTAATAGGTTAGTCCCAAAAATAATATAAAAGTGGAAAATAAAGCCCAATATTGCCCAAAACAGTAGATAATATAGCATGGAGCAATCAAAAATTATAGATACGTTGGAGACGTATTAGGCCACAATCAGGACACGCCCTGCATTGTGGCTTAACCACACCAGGGGTTGTATACCTTTGACATTCCCTCTCTTTTTGAGGGCCTAATTCTTCGGAAGGCCTTTCCGGAAGTTCGACGACCGGACACATTCCGGAAGCAACAACCAAGGCGGCAAGAAGCTAAGATGAACACGAGAACCGCCAGGTGGTCTCTAGTAATACTTGATATACCCGCTTTTCACTATTATTGCGTAGCTTGCCTTGGATAGGACATTTCGAATTGTCCTACTTTATGCTTATTGCACTACTTGTACCAATGCGCTTCGACGTATTATTCAAATAACAATGCATATTATTAATCAGTTATTGCGTTATTTAAGTTTTTCTCTTTCTCTTATATGTCCATTTACGACATTCCGCACCTGCACGCTCGGGTACGGTCAGTACGCCAGGGGCTCTCGTTCACCCCATAATACGGCGCAAGAAGTCCGAACACTTTCGATAGTGCGGCACCCCGAACTTATAGCCTTATATGCATCAACTCTGAATCATGTCTTGGGTCAAATGTTGGGTTGCCCAGCTCCCATGCTTTGGTACCTTACGTTCCGCTATATCGGCTAAGGTAGCGGTGGGAGAACTACTGCGATTGTGTCCCGGTTCTTCCGGACGAGCACCTCAGTAGAGAAAGCCAAAAACTGACTGTCATGATAAGGCGAGAGACTAGTCGCTGTTCGAGAGGTCTCAAGTCCTTAAAGACTTTTTCCAGTTCGGGCGACGAGTCGGCCTTGTCCGGCTTAGGCGTGTATAGCGCCCCAAATTCGGCCCTCCGAATACCAGGGGCTTCGCCAAAAATTTAAAATCATAGACTTCTATGGCTAAGTGAGAGTGATAAAGCATTATAGTCCGATTGCCTGGTTCGTTGCGCTGAGCACCTCCCTTGAAGGACCCAAAATTGGGGTAAAGAGTGTTCAGATTTACCCCGAACACCCCAGTACTAGCTACATGGGGGCAGAAGCCGACGACTGTCCAACTCTTAGATTTTATAAACAGCCGCATAGAAGATAATATTTTAAATTAAGAAAGTGTCGCATGGCGCAAAAGAACCCGTTTCATATTACAGGATCACATGGGCATGTTCTTCTAAAAATTACATCCTTGGCACACTCATCCGCCACTAAGCGGGAACCCTCCACGACACTCTCATAGTAATTCTCGGGGCAGCGATGCTCCTTGCCCTCCGGCGGCCCCTCCTTCACAAGCTTCATGGCGTCCAGCTTCGCCCAGTGCACCTTCGCCCGGGCAAAAGCTCTGCGTGCACCTTCGATGCAGACAGATCGCTTGATGACTTCAAGCCGTGGGCAGGCTTCCACCAGCCACCTCACTAGACCGAAGTAGCTGCCAGACAAGGGCTCACCAGGCCACATCCGGACTATAAGGCCCTTCATGGCCTGTTCGGCCGCCTTGTGAAGTTCGACCAACTGCTTCAGCTGGTCGCTCAAGGACATGGGGTGTTCGGTCCCAGTATACTGAGACCAGAACAACTTCTCCGTTGAGCTCCCCTCCTCAGCCCGGTAAAATTCTGCGGCATCCAGCACACTGCGGGGAAGATCTACAAATGCTCCTGGAGAGCTCCGAACTCGGGTAAGAAAGAGGAAAGTCTCCTTCACATGCTTGCTTTGCATATTGAATGCCTTACCCACTGCTATCTCCTTTGCCGCATCAATCTCCTGGAGGGCCTTGTGGGCTTCGGCCTTGGCGCTCCGGACGCTTTCAAGCGCCTGCACGAGCTCGGACTCCCGCGTCTTGGAGTCAAGCTCCAAGGTCTCGTGCTTCTTGGCAAGAGCCTCGAGCTCTTGTTGCACCTCGCCTACTCGGGCTTCTTGTTTCTCCCGTTCAATACGTTCTTTGGCCGCTTTGTCTTCGGCCGCGGACAACGCCTTCCTCAGGGTCTCCACCTCGGTCGTGGCCCCTGAGAAATTCATGATGATCCTATTACTTTGCACATAAGTTCTTTTTAACTATATAAAATGGGGTATATCTTACCTTTGCTCTCTTTGAGCTTCCCCTTGGTAAGGCCTAGCTCGTCCTCGGACCGCTTCAGGGCCTACTTCTACGCAGAGACCTCCGCAGTACGTGCGCCAGCGGCCAGCAGGGAAGCCTGCACATACACATAGACATACTCTGATTAGACTCCTGAGTTATCATTTGATACTCTATTCGGCTTTTCTTCGCGAACACTGAACAGAGCATCAGGGGCTACTATCTATGCAGTAGTATTTTTATGCTTACCTCAAAGCCTATTAGGAGGCTGGCGCAAGCTTCAGTCAGCCCGTTCTTGGCGGACCGAACCTTCTTAACCACCGCACTCATGATAGTGCGGTGTTCTTCATCGATGGAAGCGCTGTGAAGCGCTTCCAACAAGTTGTCTGGTGCCTCTGGTTGGAGAGAGGACACTGGCACAGATGGTTGGCCCCCCTTAATGGGGGACCGCCTGCCGAAGTCCGGAACCATTGAAGGTTCCGGCGCGGTGTCTGGCTGGGGCCCGAACTCGAAGCCCATAGGAGCCTCGCTCCCTTGGTACCTAGGGGCTGGGAGGTCGCCGTGAGGCGCCCCCAGGACCGCCTCCCCTTGGGACGGTGCCTCTTGAGACACCACCTCGGCGTTGTCCGTAGGGCGAGGGGTGGAAGCCGTCGGAGAAGAACCGCTGTTCATATCTGACAGGCCCAAAGAGCCGCTCGACGAGGGTACGTCGAGACGAGCTCGGGACGGACTGCATAATCAGGTTCAGCATGAGCAAAGGCAGTACAATAAAACGTACCATAAAGTACTATGGTGTCCGGACACTTACGACTTCGCCAGGGGCTTGTCCCTGGGTAGCCACTCGTCGCCGCTGTCGGCGGCCGTCGTAGCACAGTCCGGAGGGAGGGTCTTTCCCTTCTTGGACCCTTCGGCCTCCCCGGATGGGTTGGCCTTCCTTTTCTTGTCTCCCCCGGCGGGGGGGGGGGGGGGAGAACTTTTCTCCTCCTGCTTGTTTCCGTGGGAGGAGTGTGCGTCGGACTCATAAGACGATGAGTCCGATAGAACCATCTTGCACCGGAGACCCTTTCGGGTCCCCGCGACCTTATTCTTGGCCGTCTTTTCCGGCACCTCGTAAGGTGCCGGAGTCAGCATCTTCGTTAGAAGAGCGTTTGCAGGATCTTCGGGTAGGTGGGCTGGGCAATCAAGCTGCTCCGCTGTCTTTATCCATTCCTGTTAATGACATGACAGTTTAGATCCAGCACATAACTAAACCATGGCGCATAAATACACTGAGAGATATAAAAGCCTACCGAATGGGCGCGGCGCTTTGCGCTGAGTTCGCGGTCCTCGGTGAGGGAGGGAGGCATCTCGGCACCCTTAAACAACACCCGCCAGACGTCCTCGTGCAATGTGTCGTAGAGCTCTCGCAGCGTCTGGTGCTGGGCTGAGTCGAACTCCCACGAAACAAATGCCCGTTGTTGGCACGGAAGGATCCGGTGGAAGAGCATAACCTGGACCACATTGACAAGCTTGATTTTCTTGCTCGTCATGTTCTGGATGCAGGTCTGGAGTCTGGTCAGCTCTACCGAAGAACCCCAGGACAGGACCTTCTTCTTCCAGGAGGTGAGCCGCGTGGGGATTCTGGATCGAAATTTGGGGGTCATCACCCAGTTGGAGTCGCGCGGCTTGGTGATGAAGAACCACCCCGATTGCCACCCTTTTACGGTATCCACGTAGGTACCCTCGAGCCAGGTGACATTGGGCATCTTGCCCACCATGGCGCCTCCGCATTCTGCTTGCTGGCCTCCCACCACCTTCGGTTTGACATCGAAGGTTTTCAGCCATAGGCCGAAGTGGGGCCTGATGCGGAGGAAGGCCTCGCACACGACGATAAACACCGAGATGTTGAGGATAAAGTTGGGGGCCAGATCATGGAAATCTAGACCGTAGTAGAACATGAGCCCGCAGACAAACATGTGGAGAGTAAATCCCAGTCCGTGGACCAAATGGGAAAGAAAAACTACCCTCTCATGGGGTTCGGGCGTTGGGGCGATCTGCCCCGCATTCGGCAGCCGGTGCATGATATTCGCAGGTAGGTATCCGGCCTCCCATAACTTTTTGATGTTTTCCTCCATGACGGAGGAAACCATCCACTTGCCTCCTGCTCCAGACATGCTTGGAGTGGTTTGAGAAGAGGAACGCGAGCTTGGGCGCTAGAGCTCGAGTGTGCGGGAATGGGAAAGCGAGAAGGAAGAAGGCATGGGTGAAAAAAGTAGATCTTTGTCCCTTTTATAAGGGTGGAGGAGGCAATGAGTCTCCCCACTTGCCTGGCAAAACCGCTTATTCCCCAGGCGCCGTAATTGATGGCGCGGTTGGGTTACCCAAGTCCGTATTAATGAGAATACCGTGATAAGGGGAACACGATCTCTGCTTTGACAAGACGTATCGAGAAAACCGCCTCGCGATATGTGCGTAGCTGGTTGAGAAAAGCAGTTCGAATAATAACCGGGCCATGAAGTGATGTCATACTATTAAAACATGTCAGCAGATTGGATTTATGGAAGTATTATTCTCTCTACGGTGGTATGTGGAACTTATTTTACAGGGTCGGACACTATCCTTGCATTCAAACTCTTCCATGGTGTATTCGGAGGAGGAACCCTCCTTGCAATGCCGAAGACAACACTGCGCGCCGGACTCATCGTCATTGAAGCCTGGTTCAGGGGCTACTGAGGGAGTCCTGGATTAGGGGGTCTCCGGACAGCCGGACTATATCCTTTGGCCGGACTGTTGGACCATGAAGATACAAGATTGAAGACTTCATCTTGTGTCCGGATGGGACTTTACTTGGTGTGGAAGGCAAGCTAGGCAATACGGATATGTATATCTCCTCCTTTGTAACTGACCTTGTGTAACCCTAACCCCCTCCGGTGTCTATATAAACCGGAGGGTTTTAGTCCGTAGGACAACAGACAATCATACCATAGGCTAGCTTCTAGGGTTTAGCCTCTCCAATCTCGTGGTAGATCTACTCTTGTAATACTAATATCATCAAGAACAATCAAGCAGGACGTAGGGTTTTACTCTATCAAGAGGGCCCGAACCTGGGTAAAACATCGTGTCCCCTGCCTCCTATTACCATGTGCCTTAGACGCACAGTTCGGGACACCCTACCCGAGATCCGCCAGTTTTGACACCGACAACCGCCATGTATGAATAGACTTGTAATGTAAGGCATGTAAGATACATCATCGAGCCGGACATGTTGTATGAGCCGTCCGGGACTCTGTAGGCCGCAGGGCGTCAACCCATGTATATAAGGGGACGACCCGGCAGCGGCTTAGAGCAAGAAACAACAGATTGAGAGCCAGGTTAAGCGTATTAGCTCCCTGGTCATCAAAACCTAGCAATATCACCTCAAACTGGACTAGGCCTTTACCTTCACCACAAGGGGCCGAACCAGTATAACTCCTCGTGTCCTTTGTCCCGTTTAACCCCTTTAAGCTTCCTAGTTGTGATGGCTCCATGACTAAGTCCTTTCACTAGGACATCTGCCGTGATAATTCCACGACAGTTGGCGTCCATCGTGGGGCCTGCACACGGTGGATTTGAGTTCTTGAAGGGCAACTTCAAAGGTCTCAAGGGATACGTTGTGGGCCGGATGACCAAGAGTCGTCGCGGCAAGCTCTACATCGACGATGCTGGCTGGGGCCTCGACGCCGGCTCAATTGAGTATGGGTACCGGGTCCCCTTTGGCGGAATCCACGTCTGCTCGGCCAGATTAGTGAGCCAGGCCCTGAGCTAGACATCTACACCAACATCATTGAGACGGCTCAGCGCGTGAGACCCGCCCAGACTCAGACCGCCATGAAGCGTGCCTTCATGGGATGCATCCATGGAGGAGAATTTTCTGAAGGATCTGTGTTTGGTGGTGAGACGGCCATTTGCTCTGACGGTGGATCTTCCACATGTGAGACAGATTCATTATATCAAGTGCAAGACGGTGGGCTTGGGAGCTGTTCAGATGGCAGCAGTATTCCAGACCCCTTTGAGCCGCCAAGTAGGGCAGGGATCTTCACTGGCATGCAGCCCATTCAAACTCTATGTTTGTGGCAGCGATAACCTCCGGGTTAGCGGCGGCCGGGGTAGGAGGCCCTACGCGCCCGCCGGCTCAAGTACCGATGGATATCATGGATAGGATGACATCCTTGTTAGCTATCGTGGTTAACCCAGTGGATCAGGCTCAGCACGATGCAGAAGTGGCACGGTTACGTGAGGAGGTAGTACAAGCCAAGGAAAACCTAGCAGCGAAGGACGTTAGGATGGCTGCGGAGCAGGCGGCTTTGGATGCTTGAGCTCAGCAGATTCAATCAGAGGCTTTCTAGCTTACAATGGATCTGAACGCATCAAATGAGGTCATGAGGAGAAGACACCAGAAGGCTCAATCACGTCTGCCTCTGACTTATGATCCTAGAAACCTCTTCTGCACACCCGGTGCAGTCCCCAGTAACCCGCCAGAGGTGAACCGGGTGGCAACACCCGGTGCTGGGGCACCGGTTCAGCCACGGGTGATGGAACCTCCTCGTATGAATACTACTCCACCCCTTATGTACCAACACCACCGGGTCATTATTCTAACACTTTGGGGAACATGATTGCTGCGTCGGCATGACTGGCGGCTCTCCCAGCGGAGGGTGACTCTCCACCGGTGATTGAAACCCAAAGGGTCAGAGAAGTTCTTCAGACGGCTCTAGCGCAGCAGGAGGCATATTCTTATAGTCAAGACCCGATTCATTCGACCCCTCGCCCAAGCCGGAGCCCGAGTTATAGCGGGCACATAGATTCAGCGGCCATTCAAGCAACGCCCGGCGCCATGACCAGCCGTGCGGGCATGACCCAGCACGTGATGGTGCTATTAACTTAGTTGACCAGGACAAGATCCGCCAAGAGGTTGAGCAGGCGGCTCAACAGGCAGCTAAGCAGGCGGCTCAGCGGGCGGCTCACCAGTCTTTCCCGGTTCATCCGACGACATCTATTGAGGCAGGCGTGGCCATAAGGACTGGAGGTGTCCCTTGCTTGGTACGGGCACTGCGTAATGAGCGTTTGCCCAAGGATTTCAAGGGGCCTCGAAAGGTGCCCAATTATACGACCAATTTATAGCCAGGGGCGTGGATTGAAAGCTATGAGATGGCCATGGAACTACTGGAGGTCAGTGGCGCGACAATGGCCAAGTACTTCACCATGATGTTGGATGGAACGGCCTGCACCTGGTTGAAGGGGCTGCCACCCAATTCCATTGGTTCATGGGCAGAATTAAAACCCTGGTTTATTCGGAATTTCAAAGGCACCTGCAAGCAGCCCATGTCAATTGTGGATTTGACTAATTATAAACAAGAGGAAGGTGAGTCCACGACCCATTAGGTGCGCCGGGTCAAAGCCATAATACATTCATCTGATAAGATGGATGTGTCGGATTTCGGGTCCCGGCAGACCCTTGAGGTTCGAACACTAGGGTGCGCGCGGAGATTTCGCCTCGTACCTACCTGCACCCCTCCGCCATGCTAGGATCTAAACTAAGGAAAGAACAACACAAGAGACACATGGTTTATACTGGTTCGGGCCACCGTTGTGGTGTAATACCCTACTCCAGTGTGTGGTGTGGTGGATTGCCTCTTGGGCTGACGATGATGAACAATACAAGGAAGAACAGCCTCGCGAGGGTCTGTTCTTGGCTGGGGCGATGAACTGCTTGGAGGAGTTCAGTCACCTTTCTCTCTCTCTCTCTCTCTCTCTCTCTCTCTCTGCTTTCCTCCAACTGACCGACCCTGATTTCGACCCTAGCTTGTTTCTGGGTTGGCTGATTCTCGATCCTCCTACCCTGGGGGTGGCTAGTCCTATTTATAGAGGCCCTGGTCCTCTTCCCAAATATTGAGCAGGAAGGGAGCCAACAATGGCGGGCTAATTTGAAGGGGGACAGCAAGTATCAGCTATCCTGACAAAAGTAGTCTTCGCCTGCGCAAAGCTCTGGTGATGATGCCGTCTAGGGCTCCACGGTGACCTCCGTCTCGTAGTCCTCCTGGTCTTGGTCTCGTTGCACCAAAATGGCAACCTTTGCCTGATGCCTCGGTACTTCGCGGCTGCGCTTGCCCCGTTTGCACCAAAGAGGGAAGGAGGACGCTGTGCGGGCTGGCACCCGCCTAGCACCCTGAATCGTCATGGCTTGCGTCATGGGCACCTCGTGAGGTACCCCGCCTTGATCTCTCCGCCCCCTCGTGAGCCAGCCTGATGAGGCCATGCCTGAGGAAGCTCCGCGTCATCCGCCCCGCGAGGCTCGGCCCCCCGCGAGGGTCTTGGGTTTGTGTTGGTGAAGATGGGCCGTGCTGGGCCCCCTTTTGAGCCACGCCGCAGGCCGCAGGCAGGCAAGTCTGGGGACCCCCGTTCCCAGAACGCCGACAGTAGCCCCCGGGCCCAAGGCACGCCCGGACTTGGCCGTGCAGGGAGGCGGAAGGGCAAGAGCGAAGCACCGCGGGCCCTAACAGCCTGCGGCCTTGGGCATCATGTGGCGGTTGATTGGACGTGGGCGGCACTGTTCCCCCACGCCCTCCTTATCTTGCGCCGTGCTAGGAAGACCCGTAGTCATACACAACCGTTCCCCTTTTATCGCTCGAGCGCCCTCTGTCCTTCCTCCGCTCGAACTCCGGTTTCTATTTTCAACTCAACCTCGAACCTCCCTCCCCCCTTCCCATCGCCATGGCTCTGATGAAGAAGGGGAGAGGGAAGAAACCAGTGTCTCCGCCTTGCCCGCCGCCGTCGGCGGCCCCTGTCGAGGGCTTGGGCAAGGTCAGCTTGGCTCTGGCCACCATCTTCAATGAATGCGGGAGGACGACGGCCTGGCCCGCGTCCCACTTCTCCATCGACAGGACAGCCACCGAGGTCCCGTATCTTGCCGATGCCCTGTGGGCGGGTCTGGTTCCCCCCTTCTCCGATTTCTTCAACGCCGTGCTTTCCCACTATCAGATCCACATGATGCATCTGGGTCCTGAATCCATCAGCCTCCTTTCGGTCTTCGCCTTTGTTTGCGAAGCTATTGTGGGCATCCCTCCTTCGGGTGCCTTGCTGCGCCACTTCTTCTCGTTGCATCTTGTCGACCCTTCCCAATGCTGGGCTTGCGTGAGCTTCGTTGCCGCGCCTGAGACGGCGGCCTCTGGGATTGACTTCAAGCTCCCCCTGCCCGCGGTTGGGTTCCGCGAGCGGTGGCTGTATGTGGACGCAGGGGTGCCCAGCCCCCTGCTATTGGAGCCGACCTCACCCGCCGTCCCCAATTTGGGCTGGGGCCAGGAAACGCTTGAGAGCCCCCGACTCGTCTTCGTCTGGCGCCGCTTCGCCCTTTTGAGGTCGCTTGGCGTGATAGCGCCCAAGGTGGTGAAGGAGTTCCTGCTATGCCGTGTTGCTCCTCTTCAACGCCACTCTCGCCGGATGTGGGCCTTCCATGGGCGCGAGGATCGTATGAGGCTCCAGGAAGAGGACCTGACTCCTGAGGTGCTGAGGACGGCGCTCTTGACCCTGGCTGGGGACCCCAACCCCGGCAGCGTCCGGCAGGGAGGGGCCTTGCTGTACCTCTGCCAGAGCAGGGGCGACTTTGTGAAGCAAATGCCTGTCTTTGATGAGTGGGGGCCACGCCCCGCCGGCCTTCAGGGGGCTCGCGAGAACCCAGTGGTGGTGACTGCCCTTCCAGTCGGCCAAGGCGACTCATCCTCGAGTGGCGGAGTAGGGAGGCATGAGGCGCCAGAGGCCGAGGGGGCTCCCGGCGCGGTGACAGCGCCGGGCGAGGCTCATGAGGAAGCAGCTCTTGGGGCCCAGGCCGCTGAGGCTGAGGGTGGCGAGCAGCTGCCCTCAGTGCCTGCGACTGGGGCCCCTGAGGCTCCAGCTGCGTCTCTTGGGGAGGCAATTGGCAGCGCACATCAGGCAGGCGCCTCTGCCGCAGATCGCCTTGACGCTCCATCTTCGTCGAAGGTTGATCCATGTGCCCAACTCTTGGGCCGCTTCCGCATGAACTTCGAGGCTCTCCGGAAGAGAAGGGAGGCCCTGGGCAACGATTACCCTTGTCACCTGCTGAAGCGTAGGAAGTACTTCGCCACTGATGAGTAAGCCTTCTCCTTTCCCGGCTCCCGATCCTTCTATTACTTCTACTGACCCTTGCTCCGCAGGCCCCTTCCAGCCGAGCTTGCGGAGACGGCTGAGGAGCCGTCCCCCTTGGCTTCGCCCTCTCCACCGTCCTCGAGCATTCCGAGCAGCGGAGCCCTTGTTGTGAGGGCGATCGAAGAGGCGAACCATCCCGAGGCGCACCGTGGCCCCGCGCACCTCGTGATCCTCCTTCGCGGGCCTTCTCGTGGCATAGCCAGCCTGCCATGGGCCTCTCGCCTGGTCGTGAACTGCGATTGGCTGAGGCGCTTCCTGCGCTCTTCTCCTGAGGACGGGCTAGCCCCAGGCCGGGCTTCGGACGCGGCGTGCCCGGCCGTCGCGAGGGTGCCAGTCCCCAGCCCCTAGCCCGGAGGGGGAGTGCTGACTCGCGGCCCCCGGCGCTTGCTTGGGGCGGATGATGGTGTGGAAGACGTGCTCGAGCGTGCTCGAGAGCGTCGCGCTCTCCGCCAAGGATTCCTTCAAAGGGCGGCTGACACAGTGAGCCTGCTTGGTGAGGAGCTTGCTGATGAAGACGCGCGCCTTGAGGCCGAGGGCCTGCGCCTGGCTACATAGAGGCGCGAGCTGGAGGGCGACATCGCCCTTGCGCGCTGTCAGCGTGATCTTGATGAAGCGGAGGCCAAGGCGTCATTGGTGGCCTCTCAGGAGGCCCGGTCTCGGGCCGCTGAGGAGGCTCGCGAAGCTGACCGGTGGCGAACGGCTGCGGAGGAGAGGGCTCAGGAGCTTTTGGCCTGGTGCCACTCGCTGGAGGAGCAGGTGGACCTGCGCGAGGCAGCCCTCGCGTCGATGAAGGTGGCCTCTGGCGACTCAGCAGAGCTCCAGAAGCGTGAGGAGGCGCTGACACTGGAAGCTGCCGAACGTACCCGCGAGTACGAGCGTCTGGAGACGAGGGAGCGCTTGGTGACGCAGGCGGAGGATGATGTTGCTGCACAGGAAGCCCGCGTCCTGGAGGAGGTCAGACGTCGAGTGGCGATGGTGCATTTGAACCTCGAGCATGAGTTCGAAGAGAAGCTGGGGTTGATCCGGGCCGAAGCTGAAGGCAGGACTGCCGCCTTGAGGGCCAAGCTGGAGGAGGCGGCGCGGCGGGCCGATGCTTCCCGGACTGCCCTTGAGGTGGCGCGAGGTGAGTTAACCACCTCCCAGGCTGAGGTGCTCCTTCTTCGCCAGCGGGTGGAGCAGGCTGAGGCCGTCACGCGTCAAAATGCGGACGAGATACGTCAGCGGCGGATCTTGGAGCATGAGCACGGCCCCATGCTTACCACTCTCCGGGAGAGAGCCAGTGCGGCCTTGGGCAACATCTGCGAGGAGGCCGTCGGTGAGCCGCATGCAGTCAACTACACGGGCAATCTCCAGTTCTTCACTGATGTGGTGACGCAGCTGGAGGCGCGGCCGACCAGGGCTGACAGGTTGGTGGAGGAGAGGAGCCGCGCCCTGCTCAGGCGCGCCTTTTCCCGCGTCTTCAGTCACCTCCGGAACATGGATCCCCATTTTGATTTTGATGCCGCCATCGCCCTAGTCCCCCAGGCTGTCCGAGGCGACCTGGCACACTGGGTGGAGGACAAAGTGGACGCTCTTATCAGGGCACCTCAGACAACGATGATGCGATCATGGCGGCCGATGAGGGCGGCGCGATGGGCGGCCCTGACGGCACTGGCAGCGACGCGGACAGCGACGGCGAGTTCAGCGACGCGGACAGCGACGGCGAGTTCAGTGACGCCAGCAACGGCTCAGGTGGTGCTCCTGAGGATGCATTGGGGGATTCGTCCGACTGACTGTACATCGTTCCTGCTTCCTTACCCTGCATGAATAGAACTCAGGTTTTGGCCTGATGACTGTGAGAGCATTTTGGAGGGGGGCCCCTCATGTAAAACTTGTGTTTATCGTATCAGTAGAAGCTACATCGCCCATGCGCCCACGCCAAGTGGCTGGCTTAAGCGACGTGCTGGTCGGCTAGTATACCTTTGTTCCGCGCTGGCCCTGAGGCAGCCCACGGGGGGTTGTGGTGTCCTGAGTGTCCCCTAATTGAATCCGTAGGATCTGCAGTAAAACACCCTCCTGAGAGGACGCGGCGGCGGCAGTCTGGGCTGCACGCAAGGTAGGCCTGACCCGGCTCGCGAGGGGCTCGCGAGGGGAGGCGGCTGAGGCGAAGTGGTAACCAAAACGCGAGAAATTGCTCGAACGAGACTAAGCACCCCTTCCCCGAACACACGCAAATCTCAAATTCGAATCCAACTTGAATCCAGTAGAGGAAAGCGACAACCAAGGGGAAGAGCAATGAAAGCAAACAAAAGGCCGCGTCCGGCACCTAGTCTAGTCTTGGACGTCTTCTCACCAGCGCGGAGCTAAGTGCTGCCACTGGGCGTGGGAGGGAGCCCCAGGGCCTGAGGCCGGCACCCCTGAGACTCCGGGGCATGTACAACCCCACTCATTATTACGTGAGAGTGTCATGGGGCGGCGAGCTTCACAGGCACTGCGCCTTCTTCACAGGTACCGGCCTTGCTTCATATCGCCAGATGAGGGCCCCGCCTTGCGCCACACTCTAGTGCCATCAACAACGACCGGAAACCAGGACGCCGCCGATGGGGTAGAGCGGTCGCCAGTGGTTCCCCCGACGACCACGGGTCCTCCGCCGGGGGCAGGCCCTGGGGCACCTCCCCAGCGGAGGGCCTACCTCCTGAGAACACCTTACTCCGAACGCTGCGGTTGTGATGTCGAATCCATGCCCCTCCCCTACAGCCCCCTGCGCCCTCCTCCCGAGGGGTAGGAGGCTGTGGGAGCGGGGCAGCTGCCCGCTGTGGCAACCTGCACCTCCTGCGATCCATGGTTAGCGTATGCCTGCTGAAGAATTAGCGGTACCCGATAATCGTTGCTTCTAGCGTGCCCAGTGGGACCATCCCGAGACTCTTGGAAGGGCTCAGCTTCTGGGGCCTCGTCCCCCCGGCTTGGGCTGAGGAGCGAGCCTAGTTCACCCTCGTCTGAGTGTCCTTGGTCCATCAGGAGGGGCACGTATTCCTCTGGTGCCGCCACCCCGAAGGCCACGCCGTAGTGCTCTGCGCGCCACGCTGTCCTGCCTGACGCGCCTACCGTGGGGTGGCAGCGCGGCTGTCCACTGGGGCCGCAGGTCGCGTCGAGCCCTTCTTCTGTGCGGACCAGGAGCGGGGGCGGCGCCGCCGCCAGTTCGGTGCTGATAGCCTCGCTGGTGTTCGAGTAGCCTTGGAGCCCGCGGGAGCGCGCGGGGCCCCCGCGCGGGCCGCCCTGGGTCGGAGATGGGAGCTGGGTGCAGAAGGGGTGAGCCCTCGAGGCAGCGAAGCCCAGGAGCTCTGCCACCCGCTCTAGCAGCACGTTGCGGCCGCCCTCCAGCAGTCTGCACTGCAGCAGCTCTCGGGCCACCGTGAGCGCGGCCCTCAAGTTCGCTTGCTCCCGACGGGTGTACGGTGTCGTGGTTGCAGCGTGATTGGAGGCCCTTGCTGCCGACCGCGCCTGCCGCGGTGTGAGAGCTGTCGAAGCCTGTCCGCATTGCCCGCGGCCCGCAGTGCCCTGCGGACCGTGAGCTGCCTGGGGCATGGGGTCGCCTGAGGCGAGCGGCTCTGCACGGGCGGGCCATGCCGCCCATGGGTCTGGGTTGCCCTCCTGGTCGCCGGGCATGGTGATGACGACACGACGGGGCACGGAGCGGTGGAAGACGAATTCCGACACACCCCTACCTGGCATGCCAAATGTCGGATTTCGGGTTCCGGCAGAC
The DNA here is from genome assembly GCA_034509565.1 of Triticum monococcum. Taxonomy (NCBI): domain Eukaryota; kingdom Viridiplantae; phylum Streptophyta; class Magnoliopsida; order Poales; family Poaceae; genus Triticum; species Triticum monococcum. The sequence goes on from CM067846.1 coordinate 530,070,780, forward strand.
CCTTGAGGTTCGAACACTAGGGTGCGCACGGAGATTTCGCCTCCTACCTACCTGCACCCCTCCACCATGCTAGGATCTAAACTAAGGAAAGAACAACACAAGAGACACAAGGTTTATACTGGTTCGGGCCACCGTTGTGGTGTAATACCCTACTCCAGTGTGTGGTGTGGTGGATTGCCTCTTGGGCTGATGATGATGAACAATACAAGGAAGAACAGCCTCGCGAGGGTCTGATCTTGGCTGGGGCGACGAACTGCTCGGAGGAGTTCAGTCACCTTTCTCTCTCTCTCTCTCTCTCTCTCTCTCTGCTTTCCTCCAACTGACCGACCCTGAGTTCGACCCTAGCTTGTTTCTGGGTTGGCTGATTCTCGATCCTCCTACTCTGGGGGTGGCTAGTCCTATTTATAGAGGCCCTGGTCCTCTTCCCAAATATTGAGCGGGAAGGGAGCCAACAATGGCGGGCTAATTTGAAGGGGGACAACAAGTATCAGTTATCCTGACAAAAGTAGTCTTCGCCTATGCAAAGCTCTGGTGATGACGCCGTCTTGGGCTCCACGGTGACCTCCGTCTCGTAGTCCTCCTGGTCTTGGTCTCGTTGCACTGAAAGGCAACCTTTGCCTGATGCCTCGGTACTCCGCGGCTGCGCTTGCCCCCTTTGCACCAAAGAGGGAAGGAGGACGCTGTGCGGGCTGGCACCCGCCTGGCGCCCTGAATCGTCATGGCTTGCGTCACGGGCACCTCGTGAGGTACCCCGCCTTGATCTCTCCGCCCCCTCGTGAGCCAGCCTGATGAGGCCGTGCCTGAGGAAGCTCCGCGTTGTCCGCCCTGCGAGGCCCGGCCCCTCGCGAGGGTCTTGGGTTTGTGTTGGTGAAGATGGGCCGTGCTGGGTCCCATTTTGGGCCACGCCACAGGCCGCGGGTAGGCAAGTTTGGGGACCCCCTTTCCTAGAACGCTGATAGGATGCCGGTGAGGGAGTCCTTGATTAAGGGGTCCTCGGGCGTCCGGCCTGTTATCTATGGGCCGGACTGATGGGTTGTGAATACGTGAAGACCGAAGACTACACCCGTGTCCGGATGGGACTCTCCTTGGCGTGGAAGGCAAGCTTGGCGAACAACTATGAAGATTCCATATTATGTAACCGACTCTATGTAACCCTAGACCACCCCCCGGTGTCTATGTAAACCAGAGGGCTTAGTCCGGATAGGGGATACTCAATACCTTAGTCATACATGCTAGACTTCTAGGGTTTAGCCATTATGATCTCGTGGTAGATCAACTCTTGTAATCCTCATATTCATCTATATCAATCAAGCAGGACGTAGGGCATTACCTCCATCAAGAGGGCCCGAACCTGGGTAAAACTTCGTGTCCCTTGTCTCCTGTTACCATCAACCTTAGACACACAGTTTGGGATCCCCTACCCGAGATCCACCTGTTTTGACACCGACATTGGTGCTTTCATTGAGAGTTCCTCTGTGCTATCGCTGAAAGGTTTATGACCCCTTCAATCGTCAATAATGGCGCTGTCTGCGGAGAAACTTTCCTCCCCAGACAGATCTTTGTGTTCGGCGGCTTTACACTGTGGGCCAACTTGTTTGGCCATCTGGAGCAGATCGAAATCTACGCCCCTGGCCATCAGGTCAGATTCGGGGGCTTGAACTACGTCACGGACATCCGTGGAGACTTGATCTTCACCGGATTCGATACCGTGGTAGCCGCTCCCGATCACCCCGATGATCATGACTTAAATCTGTCATCAGGCCGCATCCAGGAGATCGCTCCTGTAACCGCTTGGGCCCTAGAGCTGGAGCAGGCCGCGCCATCCAAAGATGGGAGGATTAACCCCACCACGGAATCTGCAGATACCACGATGTTGGAGCCGCACATGGACCTGGTCTCACTCAATGCCTATGCCACCGAAACACCGGACTCGTCTCCGGCTGTAGGTTCCGAACCACGCGAGCCCGCGGACGCCGAGCTTGATCATTTATCGATTTTTGAATCCAGCGCCACAGACATCTTCCAGCACTCGCCTCTGGGCAATGTGCTAAACTCGTTAAAAAGTCTGTCCTTAGCGGGGGACTCTCAGCCGAACTATATCCGGCTCGAACTAGGGGCTGACGATGGAGAATTTCGCTTCCCACCCGCCACCCAGTTTATAGCCACAGTCGAGGATTCGACTGAAACACTTGATTATGACTTCGAGAATATTGATGGCATGGATAATGACGCCGAAGTCAACGAAGACCCCGTTGATACAATTAATGATGAACGGGACGACGGGCAGGATAGCCCTGGTAAACAGGCCACGCACGAAGATTCGGAGGATGACAAGTACCTTCCGCTCTCTGAGGATGAGGTGAGCCTCGGCGCCGAAGATTTCATCGTGCCCGAGGAACCTCGCGAGCAGGAGCGCTTAAAGTGCCAACTAATAGCCACTCCAAGGAGCCTGAAGAAGAAGCAGCAGCAGCTTCAAGCTGACCAAGATCTACTTAATGATAGATGGACTGAAGTCCTAGCCGCTGAAAAATACGGCCTTGGTAGCCCAGCCAAAAGCTACCCGAAGCATAGATCGCTACCCCAGGGCGACGATAAGGTGTTCGAGCTCGTACGATCATCACACAATGCGGCAGATCGACCACAACTTAGTCCAGTTAAAGCGGCAACTCAAGCCGAACTACAGACCGCCCCACCTCGCCGTAAAGGCAAGACAAAAACAACTCAAGGTTGTACATACAACCTTCAATAGGGATGGGGTAGTAAAACAGGATACCCAAGAGTGATCTACGGATCGCAAGGAGACACCACTACACGCGACAGCGGCCACCTATTCAGACGTGACAAACCTAGCCACTCCCGGGCTGAAAACCACAAATGGACTCCGTCAGAGGTACGTCTTAGCGTGGCCCAACATAGAGGCACCGCACACCCTCTGTGCTTCACAAATGAAGTAATCGAGCATGAATTCCCAGACGGGTTCAAACCCATGTATATCGAATCATACGATGGAACAACAGACCCTGCGGTATGGATTGAGGACTTCCTCCTCCATATCCACATGGCCCGCGGAGATGACCTCGCCATCAATTACCTACCACTAAAACTCAAAGGACCAGCTCGGTACTGGTTAAACAGTCTGCTGGAAAATTCTATTGGCAGCTGGGAGGACTTGGAGGACGCCTTTCGCAACAACTTCCAAGGAACATATGTCCGGCCACCGGGCACCGATGACCTAAGTAATATTGTCTAGCAGCCCGAAGAGTCGGCAAGGAAGCTCTGGACTAGGTTCCTAGTTAAAAAGAACCAAATCGTCGACTGTCCGGACGCGGAAGACCTTGCGGCCTTCAAACACAGCATCTGGGATGAATGGCTTGCATGCCACCTCGGTCAAGAAGGACCTAGATCCATGACATCCCTTACCGCTCTAATGACCCGCTTTTGCGCGGGAGAAGACAGCTGGCTCGCTCGTAGAAGCAATAGCACCAGTGACTCAGGCACTTTCGAAATTTGAGACGGCAATGGCAAGCCACGATGAAGCAAATACAATAGTCGCAATGATAACGATAGATCACGCGACACAACGGTTAACGCCGGATTTAGCAATCCCAAGCCCGGTCAGTGGAAAAATCCATTTTAGGCGAACAGAGACGGACCATCCAACCTAGACAGGATACTATACCGATCCTGCCAAATTCACAGCCACCCCAATAAACCAGCCAATCATACCAACAGAAGTTGGTGGGTCATCAAGCAGGCTGGCAAACTCAACACTGAACACAAGGGAAGGGGGCCGCAAGGCAATTGGGACGATGGAATGGTTCAACAGCTAAATGCAGAGAGCCAGAAGGACTTCCCCCCTAAAGATCGACCAAGTCCGGAACAGAAATAGCAGTTCGGCTTCTGCCACCCATCTCATATACACGATGAAGCTATACCGCGCATACATAACTACGCACTTAAGATACCATGGGCATCGGCGGAAGCACAATATGGATAAGTCTGCAAACATTCTGGTAACGTTTTTTTATATACTTTCTTTTTTTCAATACTTCCTAAAAGCAGGTAGCGCAAAGGAGAATCACTTAAGACCGACTCCATCGGAGTTCGGATCCATACACTCACCTACGGGGCTACTTCCTCCAAGGATTCCCCTCGGTGAGGACAGGCGGCGCAGACGTGCGACAGGAGGTCCAAAATAAACTTTTATAGACCGCACTCTTTTTTAGAGCCTGTAACATGCCTTTTTCCTCTGCCTTCGACCCAGGGCATATCAAATGACTGGGTCATGGCATATATATATATATTAATTAATCATTGGTATATCGCTCAGGTCCTAGTTCATACTATCCAAATTAATGACCCGCGTCTTTCCGCAAATGAATACGCCTCCCATGGTTGTTTCACAAACATACCCCGGCTTAACTTGCCAGGGGCTCGGTATGGGAACAAATGAGTTGCCAACAAAGTGAAGGAAATATGCCCTAGAGGCAATAATAAAAGTTATTATTTATTTCCTTATATCATGATAAATGTTTATTATTCATGCTAGAATTGTATTAACCGGAAACATAATACATGTGTGAATACATAGACCAACAGAGTGTCACTAGTATGCCTCTACTAGACTAGCTCGTTAATCAAAGATGGTTATGTTTCCTGACCATGAACAAAGAGTTGTTATTTGATTAACGAGGTCACATCATTAGTTGAATGATCTGATTGACATGACCCATTCCATTAGCTTAGCACCCGATCGTTTAGTATGTTGCTATTGCTTTCTTCATGACTTATACATGTTCCTATAACTATGAGATTATGCAACTCCCGTTTACCGGAGGAACACTTTGGGTACTACCAAACATCACAACGTAACTGGGTGATTATAAAGGAGTACTACAGGTGTCTCCAATGGTAGATGTTGGGTTGGCGTATTTCGAGATTAGGTTTTGTCACTCTGATTGTCGGAGAGGTATCTCTGGGCCCTCTCGGTAATACACATCACATAAGCCTTGCAAGCATAATAACTAAGATGTTAGTTATGAGATGATGTATTACGGAACGAGTAAAGAGACTTGCCGGTAACGAGATTGAACTAGGTATTGGATACCGACGATCGAATCTCGGGCAAGTAACATACCGATGATAAAGGGAACAACGTATGTTGTTATGCGGTCTGACCGATAAAGATCTTCGTAGAACATGTAGGAGCCAATATGGGCATCCAGGTCCCGCTATTGGTTATTGACTGGAGACGTGTCTCGGTCATGTCTACATTGTTCTCGAACCGTAGGGTCCGCACGCTTAACGTTACGATGACAGTTATTATGAGTTTATGCATTTTGATGTACCGAAGGTTGTTCGGAGTCCCGGATGAGATCACGGACATGACGAGGAGTCTCGAAAAGGTCGAGACGTAAAGATTGATATATTGGAAGCCTATGTTTGGGCACCGGAAGCGTTCCGGGTGAAATCGGGATTTTTCCGGATTACCGGGAGGGTTACGGGAACCCCCCCGGGAGGTAAATGGGCCTATTGGGCCTTAGTGGAAAAGAGAGAAGAGGCAGCCCACACCTGGCCGGCGCCCCCCACCTTTCCCAAGTCCTAATAGGACTAGGAGAGGTGGGCCGGCCCCCTCTTTCTCCTTCTTCCCCAAGAATCCTAGTTGGAATAGGATTGGGGGAAAGGAGTCCTACTCCCGGTGGGAGTAGGACTCCTCCCTGCGCCTCCCTCCTAGCCGGCCGAACCCCCTGCCCCTGGCCTTTATATACGGGGGCAGGGGGCACCACAAGACACACAAGTTAATCGTTCCTTAGCCGTGTGCGGTGCCCCCTGCCACCAAATTCCACCTCGATCATACCGTTACAGTGCTTAGGCGAAGCCCTGCGTCGGTAGTACATCAAGATCGTCACCACGCCGTCGTGCTGACGGAACTCTTCCTCGACGCTTTGCTGGATCGGAGCCCGAGGAACGTCATCGAGCTGAACGTGTGCTAAGAACTCGGAGGTGCCGGAGTAACGGTGCTTGGATCGGTTGGATCGGGAAGAAGACGTACGACTACTTCCTCTATGTTGTGTGATCGCTTCCGCAGTCGGTCTGCGTTGGTACGTAGACAACACTCTCCCCTCTCGTTGCTGTGCATCACCATGATCTTGCGTGTGCGTAGGAAATTTTTTGAAATTACTGCGTTCCCCAACAGTGGCATCCGGGCCTAGGTTTTTATGGTTTGATGTTATTTGCACGAGTAGAACACAAGTGAGTTGTGGGCGATACAAGTCATACTGCCTACCAGCATGTCATACTTTGGTTCGGCGGTATTGTTGGACGAGACGATCCGGACCAACCTTACGCGTACTCTTACGCGAGACCGGTTCCCTCGACGTGCTATGCACACAGATGGCTAGCGGAAGACTGTCTCTCCAACTTTAGTTGAACCAAGTGTGACTACGCCCGGTCCTTGAGAAGGTTAAAACGGAGTCTATTTGACGAACTATCGTTGTGGTTTTGATGCGTAGGTGAGATGAGTTCTTACTTAAGCCCGTAGCAGCCACGTAAAACTTGCAACAACAAAGTAGAGGACGTCTAACTTGTTTTTGCAGGGCATGTTGTGATGTGATATGGTCAAGGCATGATGCTGATTTTATTGTATGAGATGATCATGTTTTGTAACCGAGTTATCGGCAACTGGCAGGAGCCATATGGTTGTCGCTTTATTGTATGCAATGCAATCGCGATGTAATGCTTTACTAGATTACTAAACGGTAGTAATAGTCTTGGAAGCATAAGATTGGCGAGACGACAACGTTGCTACGATGGAGATCAAGGTGGCGCGCCGGTGACGATGGTGATCATCACGATGCTTCGAAGATGGAGATCACAAAGCACAAGATGATGATGACCATATCATATCACTTATATTGATTGCATGTGATGTTTATCCTTTTATGCATCTTATCTTGCTTTGATTGACGGTAGCATTATAAGATGATCTCTCACTAAATTATCAAGAAGTGTTCTCCCTGAGTATGCACCGTTGCAAAAGTTCTTCGTGCTGAGACACCACGTGATGATCGGGTGTGATAGGCTCTACGTTCAAATACAACGGGTGCAAAACAGTTGCACACGCGGAATACTCAGGTTATACTTGACGAGCCAAGCATATACAGATATGGCCTCGGAACACGGAGACCGAAAGGTCGAGCGTGAATCATATAGTAGATATGATCAACATATTGATGTTCACCATTGAAAACTACTCCATCTCACGTGATGATCGGTTATGGTTTAGTTGATTTGGATCACGTGATCACTTAGAAGATTAGAGGGATGTCTATCTAAGTGGGACTTCTTAAGTAAAATTAACTGAACTTAAAAATTATCATGAACTTAGTACCTGATAGTATCTTGCTTGTTTATGTTGATTGTAGATAGATGGCTCGTGCTGTTGTTCCGTTGAATTTTAATGCGTTCCTTGAGAAAGCTAAGTTGAAAGATGATGGTAGCAATTACACGGACTGGGTCCGTAACCTGAGGATTATCCTCATTGCTGCACAGAAGAATTACGTCCTGGAAGCACCGCTGAGTGCCAGGCCTGCTGCAAGAGCAACACCAGAAGTTATGAACGTCTGGCAGAGCAAAGCTGATGACTACTCAATAGTTCAGTGTGCCATGCTTTACGGCTTAGAACCGGGACTTCAACGACGTTTTGAACGTCATGGAGCATATGAGATGTTCCAGGAGTTGAAGTTAATATTTCAAGCAAATGCCCGGACTGAGAGATATGAAGTCTCCAATAAGTTCTATAGCTGCAAGATGGAGGAGAACAGTTCTGTCAGTGAGCATATACTCAAAATGTCTGGGTATAATAATCACTTGATTCAATTGGGAGTTACACTTCCGGATGATTGCGTCATTGACAGAATTCTCCAATCACTGCCACCAAGCTACAAGAGCTTCGTGATGAACTATAATATGCAAGGGATGAACAAGACTATTCCCGAGCTCTTCGCTATGCTGAAAGCTGCGGAGGTAGAAATCAAGAAGGAGCATCAAGTGTTGATGGTTAACAAAACCACTAGTTTCAAGAAAAAGGGCAAAGGGAAGAAGAAAGGGAACTTCAAGAAGAACGGCAAGCAAGTTGCTGCTCAAGAGAAGAAACCCAAGTCTGGACCTAAGCCTGAAACTGAGTGCTTCTACTGCAAGCAGACTGGTCACTGGAAGCGGAACTGCCCCAAGTATTTGGCGGATAAGAAGGATGGCAAGGTGAACAAAGGTATATGTGATATACATGTTATTGATGTGTACCTTACTAATGCTCGCAGTAGCACCTGGGTATTTGATACTGGTTCTGTTGCTAATATTTGCAACTCGAAACAGGGACTACAGAATAAGCGGACACTAGCAAAGGACGAGGTGACGATGCGCGTGGGAAACGGTTCCAAAGTCGATGTGATCGCGGTCGGCACGCTACCTCTACATCTACCTTCGGGATTAATATTAGACCTAAATAATTGTTATTTGGTGCCAGCGTTAAGCATGAACATTATATCTGGATCTTGTTTGATGCGAGACGGTTATTCATTTAAATCAGAGAATAATGGTTGTTCTATTTATATGAGTAATATCTTTTATGGTCATGCACCCTTGAAAAGTGGTCTATTCTTATTGAATCTCGATAGTAGTAATACACATATTCATAATGTTGAAGCCAAAAGATGCAGAGTTGATAATGATAGTGCAACTTATTTGTGGCACTGCCGTTTAGGTCATATCGGTGTAAAGCGCATGAAGAAACTCCATACTGATGGGCTTTTGGAACCACTTGATTATGAATCACTTGGTACTTGCGAACCGTGCCTCATGGGCAAGATGACTAAAACACCGTTCTCCGGTACTATGGAGAGAGCAACAGATTTACTGGAAATCATACATACCGATGTATGTGGTCCGATGAATATTGAGGCTCGTGGCGGATATCGTTATTTTCTCACCTTCACAGATGATTTAAGCAGATATGGGTATATCTACTTAATGAAACATAAGTCTGAAACATTTGAAAAGTTCAAAGAATTTCAGAGTGAAGTTGAAAATCATCGTAACAAGAAAATAAAATTTCTACGATCTGATCGTGGAGGAGAATATTTGAGTTACGAGTTTGGTGTACATTTGAAAAATTGTGGAATAGTTTCACAACTCACGCCACCCGGAACACCACAACGTAATGGTGTGTCCAAACGTCGTAATCGTACTTTACTAGATATGGTGCGATCTATGATGTCTCTTACTGATTTACCGCTATCATTTTGGGGTTATGCTTTAGAGACGGCCGCATTCACGTTAAATAGGGCACCATCTAAATCCGTTGAGACGACGCCTTATGAACTATGGTTTGGCAAGAAACCAAAGTTGTCGTTTCTTAAAATTTGGGGTTGCGATGCTTATGTGAAAAAGCTTCAACCTGATAAGCTCGAACCCAAATCGGAGAAGTGTGTCTTCATAGGATATCCAAAGGAAACTATTGGATACACCTTCTATCACAGATCTGAAGGCAAGATTTTTGTTGCTAAATTCGGAAACTTTCTTGAGAAGGAGTTTCTCTCGAAAGAAGTGAGTGGGAGGAAAGTAGAACTTGACGAGGTAACTGTACCTACTCCGTTATTGGGAAATAGTACATCACAGAAAACTGTTTCTGTGAGACCTGCACCAATAAGAGAGGAAGTTAATGATGATGATCATGAAACTTTAGATCAAGATACTACTGTACCTCGTAGATCAACCAGAGTAAGATCCGCACCAGAGTGGTACGGTAATCCTGTTCTGGAAGTCATGCTACTAGATCATGATGAACCTACGAACTATGAAGAAGCGATGGTGAGCCCAGATTCCGCAAAGTGGCTTGAAGCCATGAAATCTGAGATGGGATCCATGTATGAGAACAAAGTATGGACTTTGGTTGACTTGCCCGATGATCGGCAAGCAATTGAGAATAAATGGATCTTTAAGAAAAAGACTGACGCTGATGGTAATATTACTGTCTACAAAGCTCGACTTGTCGCAAAAGGTTTTCGACAAGTTCAAGGAGTTGACTACGATGAGACTTTCTCACCCGTAGCGATGCTTAAGTCTGTCAGAATCATGTTAGCAATTGCCGCATTTTATGATTATGAAATTTGGCAAATGGATGTAAAAACCGCATTCCTGAATGGATTTCTGGAAGAAGAGTTGTATATGATGCAACCAGAAGGTTTTGTCGATCCAAAGGGAGCTAACAAAGTGTGCAAACTCCAGCGATCCATCTATGGACTGGTGCAAGCATCTCGGAGTTGGAATAAACGCTTTGATAGTGTGATCAAAGCATTTGGGTTTATACAGACTTTTGGAGAAGCCTGTATTTACAAGAAAGTGAGTGGGAGCTCTGTAGCATTTCTGATATTATATGTGGACGACATATTACTCATTGGAAATGATATAGAATTTCTGGATAGCATAAAGGGATACTTGAATAAAAGTTTTTCGATGAAAGACCTCGGGGAAGCTGCTTACATATTAGGCATAAAGATCTATAGAGATAGATCAAAATGCTTAATTGGACTTTCACAAAGCACATACCTTGACAAGATTTTGAAGAAGTTCAAAATGGATCAAGCAAAGAAAGGGTTCTTGCCTGTATTGCAAGGTGTGAAGTTGAGTCAGACTCAATGCCCGACCACTGCAGAAGATAGAGAGAAAATGAAAGATGTTCCCTATGCTTCAGCCATAGGCTCTATCATGTATGCAATGCTGTGTACCAGACCTGATGTGTGCCTTGCTATAAGTTTAGCAGGGAGGTACCAAAGTAATCCAGGGGTGGATCACTGGACAGCGGTCAAGAACATCCTGAAATACCTGAAAAGGACTAAGGATATGTTTCTCGTATATGGAGGTGACAAAGAGCTCATCGTAAGAGGTTACGTTGATGCAAGCTTTGACACTGATCCGGACGATTCTAAATCGCAAACCGGATACGTGTTTACTTTAAACGGTGGAGCTGTCAGTTGGTGCAGTTCTAAACAAAGCGTCGTAGCGGGATCTACATGTGAAGCGGAGTACATAGCTGCTTCGGAAGCAGCGAACGAAGGAGTCTGGATGAAGGAGTTCATATCCGATCTAGGTGTCATACCTAGTGCATCGGGTCCAATGAAGATCTTCTGTGACAATACTGGTGCAATTGCCTTGGCAAAGGAATCCAGATTTCACAAAAGAACCAAACACATCAAGAGACGCTTCAACTCCATCCGGGATTTAGTCCAGGTGGGAGACATAGAGATTTGCAAGATACATACGGATCTGAATATTGCAGACCCGTTGACTAAGCCTCTTCCACGAGCAAAACATGATCAGCACCAAGACTCCATGGGTGTAAGAATCATTACTGTGTAATCTAGATTATTGACTCTAGTGCAAGTGGGAGACTGAAGGAAATATGCCCTAGAGGCAATAATAAAAGTTATTATTTATTTCCTTATATCATGATAAATGTTTATTATTCATGCTAGAATTGTATTAACCGGAAACATAATACATGTGTGAATACATAGACCAACAGAGTGTCACTAGTATGCCTCTACTAGACTAGCTCGTTAATCAAAGATGGTTATGTTTCCTGACCATGAACAAAGAGTTGTTATTTGATTAACGAGGTCACATCATTAGTTGAATGATCTGATTGACATGACCCATTCCATTAGCTTAGCACCCGATCGTTTAGTATGTTGCTATTGCTTTCTTCATGACTTATACATGTTCCTATAACTATGAGATTATGCAACTCCCGTTTACCGGAGGAACACTTTGGGTACTACCAAACGTCACAACGTAACTGGGTGATTATAAAGGAGTACTACAGGTGTCTCCAATGGTAGATATTGGGTTGGCGTATTTCGAGATTAGGTTTTGTCACTCTGATTGTCGGAGAGGTATCTCTGGGCCCTCTCGGTAATACACATCACATAAGCCTTGCAAGCATAATAACTAAGATGTTAGTTATGAGATGATGTATTACGGAACGAGTAAAGAGACTTGCCGGTAACGAGATTGAACTAGGTATTGGATACCGACGATCGAATCTCGGGCAAGTAACATACCGATGACAAAGGGAACAACGTATGTTGTTATGCGGTCTGACCGATAAAGATCTTCGTAGAACATGTAGGAGCCAATATGGGCATCCAGGTCCCGCTATTGGTTATTGACTGGAGACGTGTCTCGGTCATGTCTACATTGTTCTCGAACCGTAGGGTCCGCACGCTTAACGTTACGATGACAGTTATTATGAGTTTATGCATTTTGATGTACCGAAGGTTGTTCGGAGTCCCGGATGAGATCACGGACATGACGAGGAGTCTCGAAAAGGTCGAGACATAAAGATTGATATATTGGAAGCCTATGTTTGGGCACCGGAAGCGTTCCGGGTGAAATCGGGATTTTTCCGAATTACCGGGAGGGTTACCGGAACCCCCCCGGGAGGTAAATGGGCCTATTGGGCCTTAGTGGAAAAGAGAGAAGAGGCAGCCCACACCTGGCCGGCGCCCCCCACCTTTCCCAAGTCCTAATAGGACTAGGAGAGGTGGGCCGGCCCCCTCTTTCTCCTTCTTCCCCAAGAATCCTAGTTGGAATAGGATTGGGGGAAAGGAGTCCTACTCCCGGTGGGAGTAGGACTCCTCCCTGCGCCTCCCTCCTAGCCGGCCGAACCCCCTGCCCCTGGCCTTTATATACGGGGGCAGGGGGCACCACAAGACACACAAGTTAATCGTTCCTTAGCCGTGTGCGGTGCCCCCTGCCACCAAATTCCACCTCGATCATACCGTTACAGTGCTTAGGCGAAGCCCTGCGTCGGTAGTACATCAAGATCGTCACCACGCCGTCGTGCTGACGGAACTCTTCCTCGACGCTTTGCTGGATCGGAGCCTGAGGAACGTCATCGAGCTGAACGTGTGCTAAGAACTCGGAGGTGCCGGAGTAACGGTGCTTGGATCGGTTGGATCGGGAAGAAGACGTACGACTACTTCCTCTACGTTGTGTGATCGCTTCCGCAGTTGGTCTGCGTTGGTACGTAGACAACACTCTCCCCTCTCATTGCTGTGCATCACCATGATCTTGCGTGTGCGTAGGAAATTTTTTGAAATTACTGCGTTCCCCAACACAAAGTCCGATAGCTTTTACAGCGTACTTCGGCATCGCGAGTTTGGCCTAATATGCATCAGCTCCGAATCATGTCTTGGGTCAATAGTTGGGATGCCCGACTCCTGTGTTTGCTATCCTACATTCCGCTCTATCGGCTAGGGTAGTAAAGGGAGAACTACTGCGATTGCGCTGCCGGTTCACCTGGTGACACACCTCAGTAGAGAAAGATGAAAACTGACTGTCATGATGTGGTGAGAGCTGGTCAACCACTTGATGACTTATCGGAGTCTCTAGCGATTCCTTCGTGTCACACGAAGGACCTCTTTTCCGGTCAATTATGTAAACGCTTCGTATGAATAAGCTGCATACATACTAGGGGCTATGTAGTAGACCCACCATAAAACTCCTATGGCTAAGTGAAAGTGTTAACGCCCTATAGTCCGGTTGCCTGGTTCGCCGCATTGACACCTCCTTTACGGACCAAGACGTTGGGTCAAGAGTGATCATATGCTTTTTCGAACACCCCTGTACTTCCTACAAGGGGGCTGAAGCCGATGACTGGAAATCTTTCAGCTTATATTAAGATGGCCGCACAGGAGGAGCACCAGCTTTCAAGCACATTATACAAATAGATTCACTATAAAATTATCTCATACAATTCTTATACACCTCACTCGAACATTATGTCTTTCAAATATTGACCCTCTATCAAGCTAGTGGCTACTAGGATGTCCTCAAAATAATGCTCCGGTTCGTGGCGCTCCCTGCCCTTGGGCGGACCCTTCACCGCAACGTCGATGGCCTTCATATTTCCCCAAAATGTCTTGCCTCGGGCAAAAGCCATCTGGGCACCCTTGATGCACACCAATCGCTTCATAGCATCGATACGCGGCACTGCATCAACAAGCTGCTGCACCAAGCCAAAATAATTATTCAGAACAGGCTCAGTTGGCCATAACCGGATTATGACGTTCTTCATAGCAGCACCGGATATCCTATGAAGCTCGGCCCACTAGGACATCTACTCATTCAGCGACAGGGGGCGCTTCGATGCACCAAACTGTGACCAGAAAAGCTTCTCCGTTGCGTTCCCCTCTCGCGCCTGATAATACTGCGCCGCATTGGAAGAGCTCTTCGACAAGTCTAAAAACTCGTCCGGAGAACTCCACAATTGGTTCAGCTGAGCATAGTTCGGATCGTCGAACTTAGCCTGTAGTAAAAATGGTTTCCCAGCCACAATCTCACCAGCTTGCCGGATCTCCTCACGGGACGCTCTGGATTCAGACCATGCTTCTCTTGGTTCTCGTAAAGCCATTTCAATTTCAGCCGTTTTGGCTTCTTTCTCCTTCTCAAGGAGCTCACAGTGGCTGGCGGCACTTTTTCGCTCAAGCGCCATCATGGATATCTTCTCCTCGTCTTGACGCCGAGCAGCCCGTTCGGCTTCTAAGTCAGTCGATGCCTTCTCGGTAGCCGCATTACTACACCGGGCCTGCTCTTTGGTCCGGGCTAGCTCCGCCCGAAGAATATCAACGGTAGCAGCACCATCTGCAGCTACGTATAGCTTTCAGCGTCATGCTTATATCACAAAAATGTGTGTACAGAGACTACTCCGAATACATACCTTGCGACTCGTCAAGACGCATATTGATCAATGTAATGTCATCTCCGGCCACATCAAGCTTCCGTTGCAGTTCGGCAATATCTGCAGTCCAAGAAGTAGCCAGGGGGAAGCCGCCTATGTTCAAAGTTAATTAGTTTAGTCCTCCAAAATTTCTTCTTGATCCTTCGTTCGCCTCCCAGGGGAAGCCAACCGAAGTCTCAGGGGCTACTATCTATACACAGGTGTATTCTCTGAATAAAACACAATTGCACATGTTACATTACAAACCTCGAAGCCTCTTAGCAGGCTCGCAAAAGGCCTCATTCAATCCGCTCTTCGCGGATAGGACCTTTTCAACCACCGTACTCATCAAGGTACGATGTTCCTCTGAAACAGATGCCTGCCGCAGCATGTTCGTCAAGATATCCGGTGCCTCCGGATCTCCGGAGGCAGTCGCAGGAGTACGGCCACCCTTTGAAAGGATCCATTTATTTGTATTCGGCTACATTCCAAACTGTTTGGGGTCTACATTGTTGTTCCCCGGACCCTGGTCCGCCGAAGTATCACCTTCGTATAGCATCTTCGTCATCCCTTGCACCACTTGTTGGTCGAGGGAGACCCTCCGCGATGACACCTCAAGATCATCTGCCCTAGTGGACGGAGAGGCTAGTGGGGGCGTCTCGCTTTCCATCATCTCCGGGAGAAGGTCCCCCGAGGAAGAGGATTGTTGAAGGGGACTGCGCGTTGGGCTGCAAAAATGTATATTTCAGGCATCATATGAAAAGAACGGGATATGTTTAGAAAAGCATTGTTCACTTATGATTGGGCCGGAGGCTCCTCCTCATCATGAGACCGCGCTTCGATGACCTCCAGGCCCGGGCCGCCTCCCAGAGGCATCTTGCCTCGCTTAGGAGCCTGCTTCTCCCAATCTTCGAAGGTGGCCCTCTTCTTCTTGGGAGGGAAAGAGATATTGCCCCTCCTTTGCTTTTGTCTTCGGACGAGGGGATTTTTATTCCTCCAGACATAAAGTCCGAGGTCCCTTGGGAATAGAGGCCGTCCTTGGCCCTCTTGTCCTCCGCCTCGTCCTCCTTCTTTGGCATCTGGTATGGTGCTGGGGCCAGCATCCTTGTTAGGGTAGGATTCGATGGACCCTCGGGCAGAGGGGTCGAACACATAATCAGTTCTGCCTTCTTTGTCCAGCCCTGGAAAAAGATAGTCTACTCAGTATAAAATAACTGTATGCATGATCACAAAGTATTCGAGAGCCAAGTGCTTACCGGGGTATCCGGACGATTAAAGTTGAGGCCAGCGTCCTTAGCGGTATCCGGGCAATGTTTCCGCTTCCCAAAAAATAACTTCCACATCCCTTCGTGTGTGGCGCCGAAGAAGTGTTGGAGGGACCGTGGTCCTTCTGGATTAAACTCCCGCATGCGGCGAGACCTACGCTGGCAGGGCAGGATTCGGCGGACTAACATCACTTGAATCACAATAACGAGATTGATATCTCTCTCGAGGAGGGTTCGGATGCGGCTTTGTAAGGTCCGCACTTCATCAACCCATCCCCAGTCCAGCCCCTTGTTGACCCATGACGCAAGCTGTGACGATGGGCTAGGACAGAAAGTGCGTGCAGCAACCCACTTAGTACTGCGGGGCTCTGTAATGTAAAACCACTCCCGCTGTCAGTAATTGGAAGTCTCGATAAAGGAACCTTTTGGCCAGGGAGTGTTGGTGAGTTGGCTGATTGTAGCACCACCGCACTCCACTTGTTCCCCATTGGCTATCTTTGGTTTCACGCTAAAGGTCTTGAGCCATAAGCCGAAGTGAGGGGGGTTCGAAGGAAGGCCTCGCATGTAATGATAAACGCCGAGACATGGAGAATCGAGTCTGGGGCAAGGTCGTGAAAATCCAGTCCGTAATAAAACATTAGCCCCCGGACGAAGGGGTGAAGCGCAAACCCTAACCCTCGGAGGAAGTGGGGGATGAACATGACCCTCTTGCCAGATCCGGGGGTCAGAATAACTTGTCCTTGAGCAGGCAGCCGGTGGTGGATCTCTGCAGTCAGATATCTGGCTGCCCGAAGCTTTGCAATACCCTCCTCTATAACGGAGGAAGCCACCCATCGGCCTTGGGAGCTGGATCCGAACATGATGGGAAGGCTGAAAGCAATGGAGTCGAACCTTGGGTGTTGGAACTCGGGGTTGGGAAGGCTGAGGAGAAGTTTGGCATAAAAGATATGGCCCTTGGTTCCTTTATAAAGGCCTCCGGTATTGAACGCCTCCTTCTAAAGCCTAAGAACCAGCCTATTCCTAAGGAATCTTTCTCGCAGGATGGTTGGGTTACCCACGCCCGTATTGATGAAAATCCCGCAATAAGGGTGCATGATCCCTGCTTCGACAAGACGTGCCAGTAAAAACCACGCCCCAAGAACGCGGAACGGCGGGACAGGAAACGGTTCGAAATAAAGGCCGGGAGGGTGTGATGTCACGTTATTAAAGTTGTCAGCAGATTGGATTCATGAAAGTGCTATGCCCTCTACGGCTGTGTGTTGTAGATCTGGGGGTTAGGGTTTGCGCTTCACCCCTTCGTGTCCCCTGTCTCCTGTTACCATCAACCTTAGACGCATAATTCGGGACCCCTTACCCAAGATCCGCTGGTTTTGACACCGACAGCCGGCTCTGCAGTCTTAATGTTGGAGAAAAATTGTCGTTTTACGCCTCTGAAACAGAAGCTGTGGCGGCTCAAGCACGATTGTAACGACATGGGCCAGCTGATGGTGGCTCTAGTCAAGTATGCCGACTCTGATAGTACCAAGGATGCTGAGTCTAACGAGGAGAAGACAGGGAAGGGGAAGAAGAACGACAAGGGTCATCAACATAACCCGATGAATCAAGGAGGCAATAATAAGCGTAAGGCTGACGGTAACTCAGAGTTTGTGGCTAACCCTAATGCACAGGGCAATAATCTGCGATGTAAGGGGAGGTCACCTCCTCGGTCCGGTGGGTTAGGTCCCACTCTTGAGCAGCTATTAAATGAGCCCTGTCCACGGCACGGTACTCAGCAGAAACTAACCACTCACCTGTGGAAAGACTGTACGATCATTAAGGCTTTCAAGAACTCTAACATGTTCAATAGCAATCATGGGCCGGGCGGCGGCTCAAGTGGCGGCGGTTTTCATGGTCCGGGCAGCGGTTCAAATTCTAATTTTCAAGGCTCTCAAGGAAATCAAGGTGGCTATAATCAGCAACCTGGCCAGGGAGGTCAGCAGCAACAATCTGGATACCAAAGCAATCCAAAGCAGTTGAATAGTGGACAGTATCATGTGTTCACCACCAGTTTGTGTAGACGGGACCAGTAGCTTCATAAGAGGGTTGTGAATGCTGTTGAGCCGGCAGTCCCTTGTTATTTGAGATGGTCTGAGCAGCCTATTCTATGGAGTACGGAAGATCACCCCCCTGGGTTGACAATCCGGGTCACCTGGTCTTGGTGGTGGCACCTCAAGTTGGTGGATATAAATTCACTAAAGTAATCATGGACGGAGGTAGTAGCATCAACATCCTCTATTATGAGACTTTCCGTCGCATGGGGTTGACTGACAAAAATCTTAAAACATCAAACATTGTTTTCCATGGAGTGGTGCCTGGTAAGTCGGCGTACCCAGTGGGCAAGATTGAACTGGAAGTAGCCTTTGGAGATGAGCATGATTCTAGGGCTGTGAAGTTAACTTTTGAGGTGGTCAAAATCAAGAGCATGTATCACGCCCTATTTGGACGACCGACTTATGCCAAGTTCATGGCATGGCTGTGTTATGTTTATTTGCAGCTTAAGATGCCGGGTCATAAGGGCACCATCAAAGTGCATGGGAGTCGGAAGATAGCCTTGGAATGTGAGGAAGGCGATTCTGCTTACGCTGAATCTGTTTGTGCAACAGAGGAGTTAAAGTTTTACAAAGACAATGTTGACCCGGCGGACATGACGTCTTTGAAAAAGCCAACTACAGAACATGAGCCGGTCCTGAAGTTTAAGTCGGCTAATGACACCAAGCTTGTCGATTTTGTTCCAGGTGACTCATCTAAGCAGTTTAGTATTAGTGCTAATCTGGATCCCAAATAGGAAAGCGTGCTCATCGAGTTCATCCGTGAGAACCGGGACATCTTTGCATGGAAACCTTCTGACATGTTGGGTGTACTGAGAGAACTCGTTGAGCACACTCTCAGTATTAATCCAAAATTTAAGTCGTTCAAGCATTTTATTCGGCGGTTCAATGAGGAGAGGCGCAAGGCCATTGGTCAAGAAGTGGCCCGGCTCTTGGTGGCCGGGTTCATCATTGAAGTTTTTCATCCAGAGTGGTTGGCTAACCCGGTGCCCGTGCTTAAAAAGAACGGCACCTAGAGTATGTGTGTGGATTACACGGACTTAAACAAGGCTTGTCCGGCTGAACCTTTCGCTCTCCCTCGTATTGATCAAATCATTGATGCTACGGCGGGTTGTGAGCGGTTGAGCTTTTTGGATGCTTATTCTGGTTATCATCAGATCAAGATGGCAGTTAAGGACCAGGAGAAGATGACTTTTATTACTCCGTTTGGAGCCTTCTGCTATGTGTCTATGCCTTTTGGGCTTAAGAGTGCCCAAGCGACTTATCAGCGATGTGTGCAGAACTGTCTTCACAATCAGATTGGGCGCAATGTTTATGCTTATGTGGACGATATTGTGGTGAAGTACAAAGAGAAGGAGACCTTGATAGATGATCTGAAGGAAACATTTGATAACCTCCGGGTCTATAAGATGATGCTTAACCTGGCCAAGTGCATTTTTGGAGTGCCAGCGGGCAAGCTTTTGGGTTTTTTGGTTTCTAACACAGGCATTGAGGCTAACCCGGAGAAAATCAAAGCAATTACATCTTTGGCTAAGTCGGCGTGCATCACTGACATTCAGCGGTTGGCGGGTCGTGTCGCTACTTTAAGCCGGTTCATAAGCCGGTTAGGTGAGAAGGCCATACCGCTGTATCAAATGATGAAGAAGACAGATGATTTTGTTTGGAGTGATGCTGCTAACACTGCCTTTGAAGATCTGAAGGGACAGCTCGCTGAGCCGCCGGTCCTTGTTGCTCCCATTGATAAGGAGCCATTATTGTTATATGTGGCTACTAACACACGTGCTGTCAGTGTGACCATTGTAGTAGAGCGCAAAGAGGCTGGCAAGGAATATCCGGTTCAACAGTCGGTTTACTACGTCAATGAGGTGCTCATTGAGTCCAAACAGAGATATCCACATTGGCAGAAACTTGTTTATGGCGTGTTCATGGTGAGCCGGAAGCTTAAGCATTATTTTCAGGGTCATCCCATCACTGTGGTTAGCTCTGCTCCTTTAGGAGATATCATTCAAAATAGAGAAGCCACAGGACGAGTCGCCAAGTGGGCCATTGAACTTGGGCCTCATGGTTTAAAGTATGTGCCACGCACTGCTATCAAATCTAAAGCACTAGTGGACTTCATCATTGATTGGACAGAGATGCAGATGCCTGAAGAGAAGCCGGACAACACATATTAGACTATTCATTTTGATGGGTCCACGCAATTAGAGGGTTCAAGGGCTGGAGTTGTTTTAGCTTCCCCTCGAGGTGATAAATTTTGTTATGTGCTACGGTTGATGTTTCCCTGTACTAACAATGCAGCTGAGTATGAGGCCTTTCTCCATGGTCTTCAGATGGCTAAGGAGATGAGCTTGAGCCGGGTAAGGTGCTTTGGTGACTCAGATTTGGTGGCTCAACAAGTATCAGGCAAGTGGGATTCAAAAGATCCTCTCATTGCGGCTTGTCTTTGTGAAGTTGGTGCCATTGCTAGACACTTCAAGGGTTACCATGTGGAACACATTGATCGCAGAAAGAATGAAGCGACTGATGCTTTAAGCCGGCTGGGGTCTCAGCGTAAGCCGGTTCCACCTAACACTTTCTTAGATGTTCTGCATAACCCTTCTGTCAAATTGCCTACAGAGGAAGACTTGGTTGTTCCAGACCCGGAAGCAAAATTGGTGGCGGCTCTTCACGTCATCTCAGATTGGACAGTGTCATATTTGGCTTATATGACCCGGGGTGAGTTGCCTGAGGATGAGACCTTGGCTAGACAGATAACCCGGCGGTCTAAATCAATGACAATTGCCAATGGTGAGTTGCATCATCGCAGTGTCACCGGGGCATTTCAACGTTGCGTCTCTCCTGAGGAATGTCAAGAAATTCTTCGTGAAATCCAGGAAGGAGATTGTGGCCATCATGCCGGTTCAAAGTCTCTTGTAGCCAAAGCCTTCCATCATGGTTTTTACTAGCCGACGGCTCACGCTGATGCGGAGGATCTGATCAGTAGGTGTGATGGTTTTCAAAAATTCTCACGACGGGCACACGTGCTGGCTCAAGAATTGCGGATGATTCCAATTACTTGGCCATTTGCAATCTGGGGGCTCGATATGGTTGGACCTTTCAAAAGATCCAAAGATAAAAAAGACACACCTTTTGGTGGTAGTTGACAAATTCACAAAGTGGGTTGAGGCAGAGCCAGTTAGTAAGTGTGATGCAGCCACGACGGTTCAATTCATGAAAAGGTGATCTTTCGTTTTGGCTTTCCACATAACATTATAACCGACAATGGTACTAATCTGTCCAAGGGTGCTATGGGGGAATTCTGCCAACGTGAGCATATCCGGCTTGATGTTTCATCAGTAGCTCACCCCCAATCCAATGGTCAAGCTGAAAGAGCCAATCAGGAAATCTTGAAAGGTCTCAAGCCCCGGCTTATGGTTCCTTTACAACGAACGCTGGGTTGTTGGGTGGTGGAGTTACCCTATGTAATATGGAGCATCAATACTACCCCTAACAGGTCTACGAGTTATACGCCTTTCTTCATGGTTTACGGAGGAGAGGCAGTCTTGCCTAGTGACATCCTTCATGACTCACCCCGCGTGGCGGCTTACGTTGGAGCTGATAACGAACGAGCCTGTCAGGATGCACTTGACCTGTTAGATGAAGAGCATGACATAGCAGCAGCCCGCAAGGCAATTTACCAACAGGACCTGCGCCGTTATCACAACCGCCGAGTTAAGTCCAAAACCTTTCAAGAAGGTGACTTGGTGCTCTGGCTCATCCAGGATCAAACTGATGCACACAAATTATCCCCACCTTGGGAAGGACCTTTAGTGGTCAGCAGGAACTTGAACAACGGGTCATAGTACCTTATCGATGTTCGAGAGCACAAAGACTCACGTAAGTCGGAGGAAGAGACCCACCGGCCGTGGAATATCGCTCATCTTCGGCCTTACTATACTTGAGCCACCGGCTCTCATGATGTACATACTTTGATGTTGTATATATTATGATAAGTAATAATGCAGGACCTCTGTCCTTTTCATTCTCAATAATCACATGTCTTCATCATTACAATTTCAAAATGACCAATTGGGGGGCTGATTGTGCTCAAATCTAGCTTAACCCTTTGGTCCGGCTCATGATCGTATTCGAATCTAGCCGTTAAACCATATGATCACTAGGGGGCTTCCTGTTCAAACTTAGGTCGTATTCGAACCAAAGAGAACATAGATGTTGGTACCCTCTTGATCGGTGCAATGCCAAACTCACTAGGGGGCTTCTTGATCGTATTCAAATCATAGCTTAACCCCTTTTGGGTCTAACTTTGATCATATTTGAATCAGAGTCGTTAAAAAATTCTCAAGGTCATTTGGGGGCTTCCTGTTCAAACATAGGTTGTATTCGAACCAAAGAGAACATAGCTGTCGGTACCCTCTTGATCGGCGCAACACCAAAGCCACTGGGGGCTACATGATCGTATCTGAATCCTAGCTTAACCCCTTTGGTCCGGTTTATTGATCGTATTCGAATCAGAAGCCTCCAATTTTATCTTTTATTTGACTTACATTTTTTAAAAGACAATCTTTGTTTTATTCTGCGGCTTTTCGTCTACATCTAAGTATAAGTATGGTTTCAATTTAACCCGGCTTGGTTTTTGATGATAAATCGCCAGTGGATGATAGTCATCATACATATGGAAGCTGTCGGTGTTCTGGGAACGGGGGTCCCCAGACTTGCCTGCCTGCGGCCTGCGGCGTAGCTCGAACGGGAGCCCAACATGGCCCATCTTCATCAAGCACCAGACTCAAGACCCTCGTGAGGGGCCAAGCCTCGCGAGGCGGATGACACGGCCCATCCTCAGGCGCAGCCTCCTCAGGCTGGCTCGCGAGAAGACGGAGATATCAAGGCGGGGTGCCTCGTGAGGTGCCCGTGACGTAAGCCATGACGATCGAGGGCGCCAGGCGGGCGCCAGCGCGCGCAGCGTCCTTCTTTCCTCTTTGGTGCAAAGGGGGCAAGCGCAGCCGCGGAGTACCGAGGCATCAGGCAAAGGTTGCCAGCCATTTTGGTGCAACAAGACCAGGACCAAGCGGACTACGAGACGGAGGTCACCATGGAGCCCAGCACGGCGTCACCGTAGAGTCTTTCGCAGGCGAAGACCACCTTTAGTCAGGATAAGAGTACTTGCCGTCCCCTTCAAATTAGCCCGCCATTGTTGGCTCCCTTCCCGCTCAATATTTGGGAAGAGGACCAGGGCCTCTATAAATAGGGACCGGTCGCCCACATAGCAGGGGATTTGATCGGTCGGTTCGTAGAGCTAGTTGGTCCGGCTAGCAAGTAGAGAGAGATAGAGAGAGAGAGAAGGGCGACTGAACTCCTCCTAGCAGTTCATTGCCCCAGCCAAGAACAGACCCTCGCGAGGCTGTTCTTCCTTGTATTGTTCGTCATCATCAGCCCCAAGAGGCAATCCATCCACCACACACTGGAGTAGGGTATTACACCACAATGGTGGCCCAAACCAGTATAAACCTTCTGTCTCTTGTGTGATTCCCTTAGTAGTTTAGACCTTTGCGAGACGGGGAGGTTGAGGACGTGATTTCCGCACGCACCCCAGTGTTTGAACCTTAAGGGTCTGCCGGAACCCGAAATCCGACATTTGGCGCGCCAAGTTAGGGGTGCGCCGGAGTTCGTCTTCCACCACTCCGTGCCCCGTCGCGTCTTCATCACCATGCCCGGCGACCAGGAGGGCAACCCCGACCCGTGGGCTGCGTGGCGCAAACGCGCGGAACCGCCCGCCTCGGGCGACCCCGCGCCCCAGGCAGCTCGCGGTCCGCAGGGCGCTGTGGGCCGCGGGCGACGCGGACAGACTTCGGCAACTCTTACGCTGCGGCAGGCTCGGTCGGCAGCAAGGGCCTCCAATCACGCCGCGACAACGACACCATACACCCGCCGGGAACAGGCGAACTCGAGGGCGGCGCTCACAGTGGCCCGGGAGCTGCTGTGGTGCAGGCTGCTGGAGGGCGGCCACGACGTGTTGCTGGAGCGAGTGGCGGAGCTCCTGGGCTCTGCCGCCTCGGGGGCTCACCCCTTCTCCACCCAGCTCCCGTCTCAAGCCCAGAGCGGCCCGCGCGGGGGCTCTGCGCGCGCCCATGGACCCCAAGGCTACTCCGACGCCAGTGAAGGTGTCAGCACCGGATCGGCGGCGGCGCTGCCTCCGCCCCCGGCCCGCGAAGAAGAAGAACTCGACGCGACCCGGGCCCTGGAGGGCTGCTGCGCTGCCACCCCGCGGTAGGCACGGCCGGTGGGACAGCGTGGCGAGCGGGGCATCATGCCGTGGCGTTCGGGATGACGACGACGGAGGAATACGTGCCCCTCATACTGGACCAAGGACACCCTCGCGAGAGCAGGCAAGGCTCGCTCCTCGGCCCAAGCTGGGGGGACGAGGCAGTAGAAGCCGGGCCCTTCCAGGAGCCCATGGACGAGCCCGCTGGCCACGCTGGAGGCAGCGACTATCCGGCACCGCTAACTCTTCAGGGGCAGGTATATGCTAACCATGGATCACATGAGGTGCAGGTCGCCGCGGCAAGCAGCTGCCCTGCTCCCACAGTCTCCTACCCCTCGGGAGGAGGGCGCAGGGGGCTGCGGGAGAGGGGTCGAGATCCTACATCACCACCGCGGCGTTCGGAGCAAGGCGTTCTCAGGAGGTAGGCCCTCTGCTGGGGAGGTGCCTCAGGGCCTGCCCCTGGCAGAGGACCCGTGGTCGTCGGGGGAACCGCTGGCGACTGCTCTACCCCATCGAGCGGCGTCCTGGGTTCCGATCGTTGCTGATGGCACTAGAGTGTGGCGCAAGGCGGGGCCCTCGTCTGGCGATATGAAGCAAGGCCAGTACCTGTGAAGAAGGCCCAGTGCCTGTGAAGCTCGCCACCCCGTGACACTCTCACGTAATAATGAGTGGGGCTGTACACGCCCCGGAGTCTCAGGGGTGCCCGCCTCAGGCCCTGGGGCTCCCTCCCACGCCCAGTGGACAGCACTTAGCTCCGCGCTGGTGAGAAGATGTCCAAGACTAGATTAGGTGCCGGACGCGGCTTTTTGTCTGCTTTTCGTTGTGTTTCCCTTTGGATGTTGCTTTCCCCCGCTGGATTTAAGTTGGATTCGAATTTGAGATTTGCGTGTGTTCGGGGAAGGGGTGCTTATTCTCGCTCGAGCCGTTTCTCGCATTCTGGTTACCGCTCCGTCACAGCTGCCTCCCCTCGCGAGTCGGGTTAGGCCTGGCTCATGCGCAACCCAGACTTCCGCTGTTACTCCCCCTCGGGAGGATTTTCGGGTGCCTGCAGAGGTTTTCCTGTTTTAAAAGGCCCACAGCCTGTGAAGCAAGGCGAGTGCCTGTGAAGCTCTCGCGCTCGAGGAAAAGGCCCAGAGCCTGTGAAGCAAGGCGAGTGCCTGTGAAGCTCTCGCGCTAAGGAAAAGGCCCAGAGCCTGTGAAGCAAGGCGAGTGCCTGTGAAGCTTTCGCGCTCGAGGAAAAGGCCCAGAGCCTGTGAAGCAAGGCGAGTGCCTATGAAGCTCTCGCGCTCGAGGAAAAGGCCCAGAGCCTGTGAAGCAAGGCGAGTGCCTGTGAAGCTCTCGTGCTCGAGGAAAAGGCCCAGAGCCTGTGAAGCTCTCGCGCTCGAGGAAAAGGCCCAGAGCCTGTGAAGCAAGGCGAGTGCCTGTGAAGCTCTCGCGCTAAGGAAAAGGCCCAGAGCCTGTGAAGCAAGGCGAGTGCCTGTGAAGCTCTCGCGCTCGAGGAAAAGGCCCAGAGCCTGTGAAGCAAGGCGAGTGCCTGTGAAGCTCTCGCGCTCGAGGAAAAGGCCCAGAGCCTGTGAAGCAAGGCGAGTGCCTGTGAAGCTCTCGCGCTCGAGGAAAAGGCCCAGAGCCTGTGAAGCAAGGCAAGTTCCTGTGAAGCTCTCGCACTCGAGGAAAAGGCCCAGAGCCTGTGAAGCAAGGCGAGTGCCTGTGAAGCTCTCGCGCTCGAGGAAAAGGCCCAGAGCCTGTGAAGCAAGGCGAGTGCCTGTGAAGCTCTCGTGCTCGAGGAAAAGGCCTAGAGCCTGTGAAGCTCTCGCGCTCGAGGAAAAGGCCCAGAGCCTGTGAAGCAAGGCGAGTGCCTGTGAAGCTCTCGCGCTAAGGAAAAGGCCCAGAGCCTGTGAAGCAAGGCGAGTGCCTGTGAAGCTCTCGCGCTCGAGGAAAAGGCCCAGAGCCTGTGAAGCAAGGCGAGTGCCTGTGAAGCTCTCGCGCTCGAGGAAAAGGCCCAGAGCCTGTGAAGCAAGGCGAGTGCCTGTGAAGCTCTCGCGCTCGAGGAAAAGGCCCAGAGCCTGTGAAGCAAGGCAAGTTCCTGTGAAGCTCTCGCGCTCGAGGAAAAGGCCCAGAGCCTGTGAAGCAAGGCGAGTGCCTGTGAAGCTCTCGCGCTCGAGGAAAAGGCCCAGAGCATGTGAAGCAAGGCGAGTGCTTGTGAAGCTCTCGCGCTCGAGGAAAAGGCCCAGAGCCTGTGAAGCAGGGCAAGTGCCTGTGAAGTCATTGCGCTTGGGAGAAGGCCAACGCATGAGAAGTTTCTCATCAGCGACGATCCCACATCCTGAGGACCCGGCTAGAAAGCGCCCAAGGCGTCGCGCCCTCCTGCAGGCCGCCCCTGAACCAGCGTGGGGCAAGGGTAAACCAGCCCACTGTTAGGCACGAGCGAAATTTGATTACAACTGATATGATGGACACAGGTTTTTACATGAGGGGCTTCCCCTCCCAAAATGCTCTCACAAGCCACCAGGTCAAAAGCCTGAGTTCTATTCATGCAGGGTGAAAAAGACAGGAGTGATACGCACTCAGCCGGACCAATCCCCCAATGCGTCCCCAGAGGCACCTCCTGAGCCTTCGCCGGAGTCGCCGAGCTCGCCATCGACACCTGCGTCGCTGCCGGCGGCGTCGGGGCCGCTCGCCGTGCCGTCCTCGTCAGCACCCATGACCACGTCGCTGTCATCCAAAGTGAAGGCCCTGACGAGGGCGTCCACGTTATCCTCCACCCAGCGCGCCAAGTTACCCCGGACGGGCTGGGAGACTGGGGCGATGACCGCGTCAAAATCGAAGCGGGGATTCATGTTCTGGAGATGGCTGAAGACACGGGAAAAGGCGCACTTGAGCAAGGCGTTGCTCCTCTCCTCCACCAACCTGTCGGCCCTGACCGACCGTGCCTCCAGCTGCGTCACCACGGCGGTGAAGAACTGCAAGTTACCGGCGTAATTGATCGTGTGTGGTTCGCCGACGGACGCCTCGCAGATGTTTCCTAAGGCCACATTAGCCCTCTCCCTGAGCGTGGTGAGCATAGGGCCATGCGCGTGCTCCAGGAGTCGCCACTGGCGTATTTCGTCGGCGCTCTGATGCTCAACGGCCTCGACCTCTTCCATCCGCTGGCGAAGACGGAGCACCTCGGCCTGGGAGGCAGCCAGCTCCTTTTGCGCTGCCTCAAGGGCAGCTTGGGAGGCGTCGGCCAGCCGCATCGCCTCATCACGTTGGATCCTCAGGGCTGCGGTTCTGCCCTCGGCTTCGACCTGGATCATCCCCAGCTTCCCCTCGAACTCTCGTTCGAGGCCTTGGCGCGCCCTCGCCACCCAACGGCAAACCTCCTCCAGGACACGCGCTTCCCGCGCAGCAACATCGTCTTCCGCCAGCGTCACTAGGCGCTCCCTCATCTCCAGCCGCTCGTACTCGCGAGTGCGTTCGTCGGCTTCCAGCGTCAACGCTTCTTCGCGCCTCAGGAGCTCGGCTGGGTCACCGGAAGCCACCTCCATCGACGCGAGGGCTGCCTCGCGCAGCTCCGCTTGCTCCTCCAGCGAGTTGCATCGGGCCAGGAGATCGCGAGCCCGCTCCTCCGCAGCCTTTCGCCACCCGTCAGCTCTCCGGGCCTCCTCGATGGCCTGGGAGCGCGCCACTCGAGAGGCCTCCAGCGACGCCTTCGCCTCTTCATTATCAAGGTCGCGTTGGCGGCGCGCGAGGGTGACGGCGGCCTCCAGCTCACGCCTCCATGCAGCCAGGCGCAGGCCCTCGGCCTCCAGGCGCGCGTCTTCATCAGCGAGCTCCTCCCCAAGAAAGTTCACCACGTCGGCCGCTCTTCGAAGGAACCCTTGGCGGCGGGCGCGGCGCTCCCGGGCACGCTCAAGCACATCTTCCACACCGTCATCCGCCCCAAGCAAGCGCCGGGGGTCGCGAATCATTGTTCCCCCTCCGGGCAGGGGGCTGGGGGCTGGCGCCCTCGCGATGGCCGGACGCGTCGCGCCGGGCGACTCCAGATGAGGGGCGCAGGAGGCGCCTCAACCAGTCATGGTCCCCGACCAGACGAGAAGCCCACGACAAGCTGGCTATTCCCCGAGGGGGCCCGCGAAGGAAGATCGCGGGGAATGACGGGCCACGGTGCGCCTCGGGATGGTCCGCCCCTTCAGACGCCCTTACCACCAGGGCAGAGCTGCTCGGAGCACTTGAAGACAATAGAGGGGGCGAAGCTAAGGAAGGTGGCACCTCGGCAACTTCCGCGAGCTCAGTCGGGAGGGGCCTGCAGAACAAGGATCAGGGGAAGCAGCAAGGGGATCAGGAGCCAGAGAGAAAGAGGACTTACTCGTCAGTGGCGAAGTACTTCCTGCGCTTCAGCGCGCGGCAAGGGAAGTCATCACCTAGGGCCTCCCTCTTCCTCCGGAGGGCCTCAAAGTCCACGCGGAAGCGGCCCAAGCGAAGAGCACAAGGATCATCCTGCCGCGAGGACGGAGCATTAGGGCGGTCCGCGTCAGGGACGTCTGCCTGGCGCCTGCCTTTCGTTGCCTCGCCAGAAGACGCGGCTGGGGCCTCCGAGGCCTCAGCCCCAGGCGCCGGGAGCGGCTGCTTGCCACCTTTAGCCGCAGCAGCGCAGGCCTCAGGAGCTGTCCGCTCGCGAGCGCCACCCGGTGCTGCCACCTCATCAGGGGCACCCTCGGCTTTGGCGTCTCCTGCCTCCCTGCTCCGCCACTTGAGGAGGAGCCGCCATGGCCTGTTGGAAGGGCAGTCACCACCACCGGGTTCTCGCGAGTTCCCTGGAGGCCAGCCAGGCGCAGTCCCCATTCGTCGAAGACAGGCATCTGCTTCACGAAGTTGGCCCTGCTCTGGCAGAGGTACAGTAGGGCCCCTCCCTGTCGGACGTTGCCGGGGTTGAGGTCACCGGCTAAGGTCAAGAGCGTCGACTTCAACACCGCCGGAGCCAGGTCTTCTTCCTGGAGCCTCATGTCGTCCTCGCGCCCCCGGAAGGCCCACATTCGGCGAGAGTGGCGCTGCAGGGGAGCGACGCGGCACAATAGAAACTCCTTCACCACCTTGGGCGCCATCACACCGAGTTTCCTCAGGAACGTGAAGCGGGTCCAGACGAAGACAAGCTGAGGGTTCTTCAGTGTCTCCTGTCCCCAACTCGAATTGGGGACAGCAGGCGAGGACGGCTCCGATAGCAGGGGGCTGGGTACCCCTGCGTCAACATACAACCACCGCTCGTGGAACCCGACCGCGGGCTGGGGGAGTTTGAAGTCAATCCCAGAGGCCTCGGTCGCAGGCTCGGCAGCAAAGCTCACGCATGCCCAGCGTTGGGAAGGATCGACAAGACGCAGTGAGAAGAAGTGGCGCAGCAAGGCAACCGAAGGAGAGATGCCCACCATGGCTTCGCAAACGAAGGCGAAGAGTGAGAGAAGGGTGATGGAATCAGGACTCAGATGTATCAAGTGGATCTGATAATGGGATAGCACGACATTGAAGAAATCGGAGAAGGGGGGAACCAGACCCACCCACAAGGCATCGGTGAAACATGGAACCTCGGTTGCTATCTTGTTGATGGAGAAGTGGGACGCGGGCCAAGCTGTCGTCCTCCCGCACTCGTTGAAGACGGAGGCCAGGGCCAAGCTGTCCCTGCCGAGGCACTCTTGGTTGAGTACGGACGACTGGCCGACGGCGGGTGCCGCCGATGGCGGCACACAAGACGGAGGCGTGGATTTCTCCTCTCTCTCTTTCCTCGTCGGAGTCATGGCGATGGGAAGGAGGGGGAAGATTTGAGATTGGATTGGAGGCGGGAGCCGACGTGCGAAGGAAGGAAGAGCAGGAGACGCCCGAGCAACAAGAAGGGGAGCGGCTGTGTGCAACCACAAGTCCGCCTGGCAAGGCGCGGAATAAGGGGGCATGGGGGGAACAGTGCCGCCCACGTCCAATCAACCGCCACGCGGCGCCAAAGGCCGCAGGTTGTTAGGGCCCGCGGCGCTTCTCCCTTGCCCTTTCGCCTCTCGGCACGGCCAAGCCCATGCATGCCACGGGCCCGGGGGCTGCTGTCGGCGTTCTGGGAATGGGGGTCCCCAGACTTGCCTGCATGCGGCCTGCGGCGTGGCTCGAACGGGGACCCAACATGGCCCATCTTCATCAAGCACCAGACTCAAGACCCTCGCGAGGGGCCATGCCTCGCGAGGCGGACGACACGGCGCATCCTCAGGCGCAGCCTCCTCAGGCTGGCTCGCGAGAAGACGGAGATATCAAGGCGGGGTGCCTCGTGAGGTGCCCGTGACGTAAGCCATGACGATCGAGGGCGCCAGGCGGGCGCCAGCGCGCGCAGTGTCCTTCTTTCCTCTTTAGTGCAAAGGGGGCAAGCGCAACCACGGAGTACCGAGGCATCAGGCAAAGGTTGACATTTCGGTGCAACAAGACCAGGACCAAGCGGACTACGAGACGGAGGTCACCATGGAGCCCAGCACGGCGTCACCGCAGAGTCTTTCGCAGGTGAAGACCACCTTTAGTCAGGATAAGAGTACTTGTTGTCCCCCTTCAAATTAGCCCGCCATTGTTGGCTCCCTTCCCGCTCAATATTTGGGAAGAGGACCAGGGCCTCTATAAATAGGGACCGGTCGCCCACATAGTAGGGGGTTCGATCGGTCGGTTCGCAGAGCTAGTTGGTCCGGCTAGCAAGTAGAGAGAGATAGAGAGAGAGAGAAGGGCGACTGAACTCCTCCTAGCAGTTCATCGCCCTAGCCAAGAACAGACCCTCGCGAGGCTGTTCTTCCTTGTATTGTTCGTCATCATCAGCCCCAAGAGGCAATCCATCCACCACACACTGGAGTAGGGTATTACACCACAATGGTGGCCCGAACCAGTATAAACCTTGTGTCTCTTGTGTGATTCCCTGAGTAGTTTAGACCTTTGCGAGACGGGGAGGTTGAGGACGTGATTTTCGCGCGCACCCCAGTGTTCGAACCTTAAGGGTCTGCCGGAACCCAAAATCCGACAGAAGCGTTGGCTTCTAAAAGATTGGGTTACCACCCTTATTGTTCGGGTTACATAAACCGGCAGTTAAAATTCAAGATCACAGGAGATACGTCTCCAACGTATCTATATTATCTACTATTTGGATGTTTATGGGCTTTATTATACAGTTTCATATCATTTTTGGGACTAACCTATTAACCCAGAGCCCAGTGCCAGTTTATGTTTTTTCCTTGTTTTAGAATATCGCAGAAAAGGAAAACCAAATGGAGTCCAATTGACCTGAAACTTCACGGAACTTATTTTTGGATCAGAAGAATCCCGGAAGACTTGGAGTGCATGTCAGGGGATCTACGAGGAAGCCACGAGGCAGGGGGGCACGCCCTCCACCCTCGTGGGCCCCTCGTGGCCCCCCTGACGTACTTCTTCCTCCTATATATCTCCATATACCCTAAGATGATCGAAGATCACAATAGATCGGGAGTTCCACCGCCAGAAGCCTCAGTAGCCAACGAAAGCCAATCTAGACCCGTTCCGGCACCCTGCCGGAGGGGGAATCCCTCTCCGGTGGCCATCTTCATCATCCCGGTGCTCTCCATGACGAGGAGGGAGTAGTTATCCCTCGGGGCTGAGGGTATGTACCAGTAGCTATGTGGTTGATCTCTCTCTCTCTCTCGTGTTCTTGAGGTGATACGATATTGATGTATCGCGAGCTTTGCTATTATATTTGGATCCTATGATGTTTCTCCCCCCCTCTACTCTCTTGTAATTGATTGAGTTTCCCCTTTGAAGTTATCTTATCGGATTGAGTCTTCAAAGATTTGAGAACACTTGATGTATGTCTTGACGTGCGTATCTGTTGTGACAATGGGATACCACGTGATTCACTTGATGTATGTTTTGGTGATCAACTTGCGGGTTCCGCCCATGAACCTATGCATAGGGGTTGGCACACGTTTTCGTTGTGATTCTCCGGTAGAAACTTTGGGGCACTATTTGAGGTCTTATGTGTTGGTTGAATAGATGAATCTGAGATTGTGTGATGCATATCGTATAATCATACCCACGGATACTTGAGGTGACATTGGAGTATCTAGGTGACATTAGGGTTTTTGTTGATTTGTGTCTTAAGGTGTTATTCTAGTACGAACTCTAGGGCTGTTTGTGACACTTATAGGAATAGCCCAACGGATTGATTGGAAAGAATAACTTTGAGGTGGTTTCGTACCCTACCATAATCTCTTCATTCGTTCTCCGCTATTAGTGACTTTGGAGTGACTCTTTGTTGCATGTTGAGGGATAGTTATGTGATCCAATTATGTTATTATTGTTGAGGGAACTTGCACTAGCGAAAGTATGAACCCTAGGCCTTATTTCCTAGCATTGCAATACCGTTTACGCTCACTTTTACCACTTGTTACCTTGCTGTTTTTATATTTTCATATTACAAAAACCTTTATCTACCATCCATATACCACTTGTATCAT
This sequence comes from Triticum monococcum, assembly GCA_034509565.1. Classification (NCBI taxonomy): domain Eukaryota; kingdom Viridiplantae; phylum Streptophyta; class Magnoliopsida; order Poales; family Poaceae; genus Triticum; species Triticum monococcum. The sequence goes on from CM067846.1 coordinate 530,103,644, forward strand.
CATCTCTTTGCCGAACTAGTGCACCTATACAATTTACCATTGTATTGGGTGTGTTGGGGACACAAGAGACTCTTTGTTATTTGGTTGCAGGGTTGCTTGAGAGAGACCATCTTCATCCTACGCCTCCTACGGATTGATAAACCTTAGGTCATCCACTTGAGGGGAATTTTCTACTGTCCTACAAACCTCTGCACTTGGAGGCCCAACAATGTCTACAAGAAGAAGGTTGTGTAGTAGACATCAAGCTCTTTTCTGGCGCCGTTGCCGGGGAGGTGAGTGCTTGAAGGTATATCTTTAGATCTTGCAATCGAGTCTTTTCGTTTCTTGTTTTATCACTAGTTTAGTTTATAATAGAAAACTACAAAAAATATGGAATTGAGTTTGCCTCATACGCTTCATCTTTTTAATATCTTTCATGAGTATGATGGAAAGGAAAATTGTGCCAAAGTGTTAGAAGAAGAATGCATTAAAATATTTGGCACTAAATATTTGAATGATGAGTATGATTGCAATGTTGTTAGTATGAATTCCTTGAATATCCATGATGCTAATGATATGCAAAGCCACAAGCTTGGGGAAGCTATGTTTGATGAAGATGATATTTTTTGTCCCCCAAGTTTTGATGAGCAAATTTATTATGATGAAAGCATGCCTCCTATCTATGGTGATTATTGTGATGACACATATGCTTTAAAGAACAATGATAACCATGAAACTTGTCATCTTGATCTTAATTTTCAATCACATGATAGTTATTTTGTAGAGTTTGCTCCCACTATTATTCATGAGAAGAAATTTGCTTATGTGGAGAGTAGTAAATTTACTATGCTTGTAGATCATGAAAAGAATGCTTTATGTGATATTTATATTGTTGAATTCATTCATGATGCTACTGAAAATTATTATGAGGGAGGAATATATGCTTGTGGGAATTGCAATAATATCAAGTTTCCTCTCTATGTGCTTAAAATCTTGAAGTTATCCTTGTTCTACCTCCCTATGCAAGTTGATTCTTGTTCCCACAATTTGTTTGCTCACAAAATCCCTATGCATAGGAAGTGGGTTAGACTTAAATGTTCTAGTCATATTCTTCATGATGCTCTCTTTATGTTTCAACTCTTATCCTTTATGTGAGCATCATTGAAATAATCATGCCTAGCTAGGGGCGTTAAATGATAGCGCTTGTTGGGAGGCAACCCAACTTTATTTTTGTTCCTTGATTTTTGCTCCTGTTTAGTAAGAAATAATTCATCTATCCTCTGTTTAGATGTGGTTTTATTTTTTAATTAGTGTTTGTGCCAAGTAGAACCTTTGGGAAGACTTGGTGAAGTCTTTATGATCATGCTGTAAAAAACAGAAACTTTAGCGCTCACGAGAATTGCTGCCATTTTCATTTGGAGAGTGCTATTTAGTTAATTATTTTTGCAGATGATTAATAAATAAATTTCTCAGGTACATAAATTTATTTTAGAATTTTTGGGGTTCCATAAGTATACGTTTGATCCATATTACTACAGACTGTTCTGTTTTTGACAGATTCTGTTTTTCATGTGTTGTTTACTTATTTTGATGAATCTATGGCTAGTAAAATAGTTTATAAACCATAGAGAAGTTGGGATGCAGTATATATTACACCAATATAAATAAATAATGAGTTCATTACAGTACCTTGAAGTGGTGTTTTGTTTTCTTTCGCTAACGGAGCTCACGAGTTTTCTACTTTAAGTTTGGTGTTGTGAAGTTTTCAAGTTTTGGGTAAAGATTCGATGGACTATGGAATAAGGAGTGGCAAGAGCCTAAGATTGGGGATCCCCAAGGCAACCCAAGGAAATATTAAAGGACAACCAAAAGCCTAAGCTTGGGGATGCCCCAGAAGGCATCCCCTCTTTCGTCTTCGTTCATCGGTAACTTTACTTGGAGCTATATTTTTATTCACCACATGATATGTGTTTTGCTTGGAGCGTCAATTTATTTTGTTAGAATTTGCTTGCTGTTATTTATAACAATGTTTTGCATCTTTTATTTCAATAAAACTGGCATTGATAGCCTTTACTATGCCTATTTTAGAAGTCCACATGTTGCTGTTTGAAAACAGAAAGTTTACCGCTGTTGCAATAATTCCCTAGAAAAGTCAGAATGTGATAAAATGTTGAAACCTTTTGCATATTAATCTCTGATAAATTTACTACTGTGGGAATTTTCTTTAATAATTTTTGGAGCTAGGGAAGTATGGATCTAGCTGCATTCTTTACAGACTGTCCTGTTTAGGTAGATTGCTGTTATGCTTGCATTGTTTGCATATGTTTGTTTCTTTAATGATTCCATTTGAGGATAGGACTATTAAATATGCAGAGGCATTTAGTATGCAATGTTGAATAATAATTTTTGTCATTTGCTATAGTAGAGGATGATAAGGTTTTTGCATTGATTTATACTAACTTATCTCACGAGTCCTTGTTGAGTTTTGTGTGGATGAAGCTTTTGAGATTTAGGGAGACCGTGATATGAGAGGAATTAAGGAGACACAAAAGCTCGAGCTTGGGGATTCCCAAGGCACCCCAAGATAATATTTCAAGAATTATCAAGCGTCTAAGCTTGGGGATACCCCGGTTGGCATCCCACCTTTCTTCTTCAACAACTATCGGTTAGTATCGGTTGATCCTAAGTTTTTGCTTCTTCACATGATGTTTGCTATTCTTAGATGTCATTTTATTTTGTTTTGCTTGCTGTTTGAATAAAATACCAAGATCTGAAATTATTAAATGTTAGAGAGTCTTCATATAGTTGCATAATTATTCGACTACTCATTAATCGCCACTTATATCTTTCGGAGTAGTTTATTGTTGCTCTAGTGCTTCACTTATATCTTTTTAGACCGCGGTGGAGGTTTTATTTTATAGAAATAGATGAAACCTCATGCTTCACTTATATTATTTTGAGAGTCCTAAGCAGCATGGTAATTTGCTTTGGTTATGAATTTAGTCCTAATATGATGGGAATCCAAGAGGGTATAATAAAAACTTTCATATAGAGTGCATTGAATACTAAGAGAAGTTTGATACTTGATAATTGTTTTGAGATATGGAGATGGTGATATTAGAGTCATGCTAGTTGAGTAGTTGTGAATTTGAGAAATACTTGTGTTAAAGTTTGTGATTCCCGTAGCATGCACGTATGGTGAACCGTTATGTGATGAAGTCGGAGCATGATTTATTTATTGATTGCCTTCCTTATGAGTGGCGGTCGGGGACGAGCGATGGTCTTTTCCTACCAATCTATCCCCCTAGGAGCATGCGCGGAGTACTTTTTTTCGATAACTAATAGAATTTTGCAATAAGTATGTGAGTTCTTTATGACTAATGTTGAGTCCATGGATTATACGCACTCTCACCCTTCCACCATTGCTAGCCTCTCTAGTACCGCGAACTTTCGCCAGTACCATAAACCCACCATATACCTTCCTCAAAACAGCCACCAAACCTACCTATCATGGCATTTCCATAGCCATTCCAAGATATATTGCCATGCAACTTACCACTGTTCCATTATTATGACACGCTTCATCATTGTCATATTGCTTTGCATGATCATGTAGCTGACATTGTATTTTTGGCAAAGCCACCGTTCATAATTCTTTCATACATGTCACTCTTGAGTCATTGCACATCCCGGTACACCATCGGAGGCATTCATATAGAGTCATATCTTGTTCTAAGTATCGAGTTGTAAGTAAATAGAAGTGTGATGATCATCATTATTAGAGCATTGTCCCAGGGAGGAAAGGATGATGGAGACTATGATTCCCCCATAAGTCGGGATGAGACTCCGGACGAAAATAAATAAGTAAAAGAGGCCAAAGAATCCCAAATAAAAAATGGAAGAGAAAAGTGGTCATAAAAAAGAGAAGGCCCAAATAAAAAAAATAAAAAATGAGAGAAAAAGAGAGAAGGGGCAATGCTACTATCCTTTTACTACACTTGTGCTTCCAAGTAGCACCATTATCTTCATGATAGAGAGTCTCCTATGTTGTCACTTTCATATACTAGTGGGAACCTTTCATTATAGAACTTGTGTAACACCCTCGATGCGACTATATCTCCCACGTGTCGAGGCACGACTTAGAGGCATAATCGCATTGAAGGCAATGTCGCAAGTGAGGTAATCTTCACAGAACCCATGTAATATAATAAGGAATAAGAGGTACATAGTTGGCTTACAATCGCCACTTCACACAATTACATGAATAAAGCATTACATCAATCAAATACACTCAGGGTCCGACTACGGAACCAAAATAAAAGAAGAACCCCAAATGCGACAAAGGTCCCCGATCGACCCCAACTGGGCTCCACTATTGATCAACTAGAACGAAACAACACAAATGAACAAGGTCTTCAACGAGCTCCTCCTGAGCTGGGTTGCATCGTCTGCACGGACTCAACGGCACCTGCAAGCTGGTTTTGGAAGTAATCTGTGAGCCATAGGGACTCAACAATCTCGCACCCTCGCGATCAAGACTATTTAAGCTTATGGGTAAGGTAAAGGTATGAGGTGGAGCTGCAGCAAGCGACTAGCATATATGGTGGCTAACATACGCAAATGAGAGCGAGAAGAGAAGGCAAAGCACGGTCGATAAAATATGATCAAGAAGTGATCCTAGGCTACCTACGTCAAGCCTAACACCAACAACCGTGTTCACTTCCCGGACTCCGCCGGAAAGAGACCATCACGGTTACACACGCAGTTGATTCATTTTAATTAAGGTCAACTTCAGGTTTTCTACAACCGGACGTTAACAAATTCTCATCTGCCCATAACCGCGGGCATGGCTTTCGAAAGTTCAAATCCCTGCAGGGGTGTCCCAACTTAGCCCATCACAAGCTCTCACGGTCAACGAAGGAATAGACCTCCACTTGAGACATTCCGATCAGACTCGGTATCCCAGTACAACAAGACATTTCGACAGGATAAAACTAAACCAGCAACACCGCCCGAATGTGCCGACAAATCCCGATAGGAGCTGCACATATCTCTTTCTCAGGGCACACCGGATTGTCTAAACTTCCGATAGGCCAGCCCAGAGTTGCCCCTGGTAGCCACCGGCGGCTGACATTTTGGACCAACACTCAGACGAGCACTGGCCTCGGGGGGGGGGGGGGGGGGGTAAAATAATGATGACCCTTGAGTTCTGCAAAGGCTAGGTGGAAAATGGTAAAACCAATGTTGGGCATTGCTGGAGAAGCTTTACTTAAGGCGAACTGTCAAGGGGTTCCCATTATAGCCCAACCGCGTAAGGGACGCAAAATCCGGGAACATAACACCGATATGACGGAAACTAGGGTGGCAAGAGTGGAACAAAACACCAGGCATAAGGCCGAGCCTTCCACCCTTTACCAAGTATATAGATGCATTAATTAAATACGATATATTGTGATATCCCAACAAGTAAACATGTTCCAACAAGGAACAACATCTCCATGTTCCAACAAGGAACAAACTTCGATCTTCACCTGCAACTAACAATGCTATAAGAGGGGCTGAGCAAAGCGGTAACATAGCCAATCAACAGTTTGCTAGGACAATGGTGGTTTAGAGGCTCAACATGGCAATTGGGAGGCTGACAAGCAAGTGGTAGGCATCGTAGCAATGGCATAGCAAAAGAGCGAGCAAGCTAGCATAGCAAAGATAGTAGTGATTTTGAGGGTATGATCATCTTGCCTGAAATCCCGCAAGGAAGAAGAACAAGTCCATGAAGAAGATAAACGGACGTAGTCGAACGGATCCTCACAAACTCGACGTTACCGGATCCAACCCGAAGAAGCAATCACCGGAAAAGAAGCACACAACATAGTAAACAACCAACACATGAACATGGTATGATATGCGAGATGCGGGATGCGATGCGGTATGCAAAATGCAAGATATGACAGGAAATGCATGAACCTGGCCTCAACTTGGAAAACCAAGTGTGCCACTGGAAAGATGGGATGAAATCACTTGAAAACTATATAAAGATCATTGGAATCGGAGTTACGGTTTGGAAATGGCAAGCATTTTAAGATATGACTCCGGTCTGCGATTTACAGCAAGTAGGCACCTAAATGCAACGAAATGAACATTCTACAGCCACCAAACATGATAACAAAATACATGGCAGAGATGTACACAAGATGCTTAACAAAACACTAGCACTGAACCATGGCCAAATCCATCCATTATGAGGTTCAAACAAGCATGGCAAAAACGCATATGCAAAACAGATTTCAGACTTAGTGAAATTAACACTAGCCTGAAATTTCAGACCACGATGCTCTCTTCGGAGCAGCACAACAACATGAAACATAACCTGAACATGAAAAGTAAGAACATGGCATGGAGCTACTCAACAAGCTTAACAAAACACCCAAAGTGACCTGGGGCCAAAAGGGTTCACAAAATACTATAACGAGCACACGAACATAGATGAAACACAATCAGTTTTCAGACTTTGTGAAAACTGAGACATGCTGAAATTATAACTCACGGAGGCATGTAAACGAGCTCGATGCACTCACTACGGTGCAAGTCATGGCAAGGCAAGCATACATCCACTAAGAAGGCACAAATTGCTAGCTAGACATGGCAAGAACAATGGCATAGCATGCATGGATCACTAGCAATAGCATCGGCAAAATCGCAAACAAGTTGACGATCTGCTCAGATTAACAATGATGCAAAAGTTGAGCTCGATTGACACAACCTAGAGCACTCCACATATGCAAACAAAGACATGGATGGATAGAGCATAACATGGTTAACAAAACTCCCTTACTGATCATCCTCAAAAGAGGCACGGATCACTAGGAAACAAGCCGAACATATGGCATCATGAACTAAAATATCCCAGACTTAGTGAAAATCACTAAGTCCCTAAAAACAGATTACTCAGGTGCCCCTCTTTGCAAGCTTGCACAAGACACCACACACATCCTAAAAATGCATGGGTGGCACCTCTGGAAAGAAGACAAAATGCTTAACAATTCATCCCAAAGGGGCACAGGCATATCATGCACACAATAACCATGGCAAAAATGACAAAAGTCTATAATGAGCTAACGGATCTGCAATTTAACTCACGATGCCTCCTTCTAACAGCATTTTGGGCATCAAGATGAACTCAAATGCAAATGATGCAATGGAATGAAATGATGTAATCATCGAGACGAAGATTTTGATATATTATATGCCCAAAACAGAGCTACGGATGCGGAGATATGATGAGTCAAAGATTGCTCGGAAATTAGGGTTTGAAGGGGAAAAAGTCAACCGTGAGGAGGTATTTCCAGATCCAGATCGGGATCAGGTACAGTAGCAGCTCACCGGAGCACTGTTCATCGGAGGAGGAAGAGGGTCGTCGGACTTGTCGGGGATCGACGGAGGAGAGGGCTCGCCGGTCGGAGCTCATGTCGGAGCTCGCCGGCGAGGTGGCCGGTCGCGGGCGGGGCGGCGCCCGCGGTTGAAGGCGGCGACGGGATGGGCGGCGCATGGCGGCGAGGCGAGGACGGGTGGTCGCGGGCGGCGCGCGGCACCGGGCGGTGGCGCGCGGGAGAACGGCGGCGGCGGGCGCGGAACCGGGCGGCGGGGCAGGCGTCCTCTGGCGGCGGTGGGTCCCGGCCCCGCGGGCCAGATCTTGGCCGCGCGGGCCCGTGGCGACGGAGGAGAGAGGAGGAGGGTGAGGTGGCGCGCGGTGGTTGGCCTGGAGCGGCGGCGGGGCGACGTGGCGGCTCCCCATTGGGTGGAGTGAGGTGGCGCGCGGGGCGGACATGTCCGGCCGGTGGTGGAGGTTTCGTCCGGGCGCGAGGTAGAAGACGGCTAGGGTTTCATCCGCGAGTTTCTCAGGGATGCCCACATATTTATAGGTAGAGGGAGCTAGGAGAGTCCAAATGAGGTGCGGTTTTCGGCCACGCGATCGTGATCGAACGCTCTAGGACATGGAGCAGAGTTTGGTGGGTTTTCGGCCAAATTGGAGGGGTGTTGGGCTGCAACACACAAGAGGCCTTTTCGGTCCCTCGGTTAACCGTTGGAGTATCAAACAAAGTCCAAATGATCCGAAACTTGACAGGCGGTCTACCGGTAGTAAACCAAGGCCGCATGACAAGTCTCGGTCCAATCCGGAAATGTTTAATCCCCACACACGAAAGAATGCTAGATTTGACCACCGGAGGAGAACGAAGCGCCGGAATGCAAAACGGACAACGGGGAAAATGCTCGAATGCATGACATGAACATGTATGCAAATGCAATGCACGTGATGACATGATATGAGATGCATGACACGCAAGCAATGACAACGCAACAACAGCGAATAACTACACGACACCTGGCACATCGGTCTCGGGGCGTTACAACTTGGCTTGTATATTCCAATGATGGGCTTCCTCAAAATGCCCTAGGTCTTCGTGAGCAAGCGAGTTGGATGCACACCCACTAGTTTATTTTGTTAAGCTTCCATACACTTATAACTCTAGTGCATCCGTTGCATGGCAATGCCTACTCACTCACAATGATATCTATTGATGGGCATATCCATACCCCGTTGATACGCCTAGTTGATGTGAGACTATCTTCTCCTTTTTGTCTTCTCCACAACCACCATTCTATTCCACCTATAGTGCTATGTCCATGGCTCATGCTCATGTATTGCATGAAGATTGAAAAAGTTTGAGAACATCAAAAGTATGAAACAATTGCTTGCCTTGTCATTGGGGTTGTGCATGATTTAAATATTTTGTGTGATGAAGATAGAGCATAGCCAAACTATATAATTTTGTAGGGATAGCTTTCTTTGGCCATGTTATTTTGAGAAGACATAATTGCTTTGTTGGTATGCTTGAAGTATTATTATTTTTATGTCAAAACTTTTGTCTTGAATCTTATGGATCTGAATATTCTTGCCACAATAAAGAGAATTACATTGAAATTATGCCAAGTAGCACTCCGCATCAAAAATTCTGTTTTTATCATTTACCTACTCGAGGACGAGCAGGAATTAAGGTTGGGGATGCTGATACGTCTCCAACGTATCTATAGTTTCTGATTGCTCCATGCTATATTATCTACTGTTTTGGATGTTTATGGGCTTTATTATACACTTTTATACTTCTTCCTCCTATATATATCTCCATATACCCTAAAACGATCGGGGAGTTACGGATTTCGGGTTCCGGCAGACCCTTAAGGTTCGAACACTGGGGTGCGCGTGGAGATTACGCCTTCTACCTCCCCGCCTCGCAAAGAACTAAACTACTCAAAGAACTGCACGAGGGACACAAGATTTATACTGGTTCGGGCCACCGTTGTGGTGTAATAACCTACTCTAGTGTGTGGCTGGTGGATTGCCTCCTGGGGCTGATGATGATGAACAATACAAGGAAGAACAGCCTCGTGAGGGTTTGTTCTTGACTGGGTCGTTGAACTACTAGGAAGAGTTCAGTCACCCTTCTCTCTCTCTCTGATTTCGATCCCCTCTACCATGTGGGTGGCTGGTCCTATTTGTAGAGGCCCTGGTCCTCTTCCCAACTATCGAGCGGGAAGGGAGCTAACAATGGCGGGCTAATTTGAAGGGGAACATCAAGTATCAACTATCCTGACAAAAGTAGTCTTCGCCTGCGCAAAGCTCTGGTGATGACGCCGTCTTGGGCTCCACGGTGACCTCCATCTCGTAGTCCTCCTGGTCTTGGCCTCGTTGCACCGAAATGGCAACCTTTGCATGATGCCTCGGTACTCCGCGGCTGCGCTTACCCCCTTTGCACCAAAGAGGAAAGAAGGACGCTGCGCGCGCTGGCACCCGCCTGGCGCCCTGAGTCGTCATGGCTTGCGTCATGGGCACCTCGCGAGGTACCCCGCCTTGATCTCTCCTCCTCCTCGCGACCCAACCTGACGAGGCCGTGCCTGAGGAAGCTCCGTGTCCCCCGCCTCACGAGGCTTGGCCCCTCGCGAGGGTCTCGAGTCTTGCGTTGATGAAGATGGGCCGTGCTGGGCCTCCTTTGGGCCACGCTGCGGGCGGCAGGCAGGCAAGTCTGGGGACCCCCGTTCCCAGAACGCCGACAGTAGCCCCCGGGCCCGAGGCGCACCCGGACTTGGCCGTGCTGAGAGGCGAAAGGGCAAGGGCGAAGCGCCGCGGGCCCTAACAGCCTGCGGCCTTGGGCGCCACGTGGCGGTTGATGGGACATGGGCGTCTCCGCTTCCCCACGACGCCTCGGTGATCGCGCGAGTTGGACCAGTCCCTGCATGCAGATCATGTCATGATTACCTGTGATCGTGGAGGCCGGCGGTTGGCCTTCGCTGGCTATAAGTACGGGACCGTGCGTGCCCTTCCAGTGCATTCCTCCTTGCTCCTCCTTCTTCTTGATGGCCCCGTCGAAGAGATTCTCGGCCGCCGAGAAGGGGAAGGCTTGCCGGGTTGAGCCCGCCTCTGCCCCACCCAAGCGTGGCAAAGGGCGCCCTCGCAACCATCCTGTGGCCACCGCGGTGGCTCCCCGCGGCCATGGCGGCGATCTTCAGCACGGCGACGGGCGGGTTGCTGCAGACGGGGGGCGCGCTCCGGTGGCGCGTCCCCCCAGGCCGCGCGTTCGTGCTGCCGAAGTGCTGCCGGAGTTCGTTGTCTGGTCGGCGGAGCCGGCTAGCACCCGGCTCCCGCTTCCTCGCTTCCTCCTCGGCGAGCTCCCGGCCGGCGCCCCGGGCGGCCTGTGGCTCCAGGCCGACGGCTGCTGCAGCCAGGCCTCATCGGTCTCCCTGGAGGTCTCTGCGGCCGGGAGCCTATCCCTAGCCCGCGGTTGGCAGACGTTTGCCCGTGCGCACGACTTGGGCCGCCGGTGCACCCTACACTTCAAGTTCGATGGCGACGCCACCCTCTACGTGAGGGTGTTTGGGGAAGATGGTCGCCGCGCGGGGTGCTGCCCCGAGGGTGACGATCGCGGCTGGGAACCCAGCTCCGGTGATGATGGAGGGAGCAGCGCTCGCGCGGCTGGTGGCACTCGGAGTTCCTCAAGCTTCTCTGGTTCTTCTTCTTCAGACGACTCCTCCAGCGGCGGCCGCGATTAGCCCCTTCACCGCTGCGCCCAGGTGAGGCGCGAGAGGGAGTCCGCCTGAGCTCCGGAGGCAGCTCGTGCCTTCCTCGCGGGCCGGTGTGAGGCGAGCCGCGCCGGATTTGTTCTTCCCTTTCCCTTTTTCCTGTGTAACAAAGACAATAGTGCGGAGCCCCGCGGAGGCGTGTTTGGGTTATTGCTGTTAATCATCGTTTGCTTTCGTTACCGTTCCTTCCAGCTATGTGCCTGAGCGTGGATAGTTCTCGACCCCGGCCGTGGGGGGGGGGGGCGACCGACCCAGGCCCTTTGTTTGTGTCGCGATGCCCGTGGGGCACGGACTGGAGGGGTGCTCCTGTAAGGGGCCCAGGTCGCGAACTCTTTGAATGACTAGGATAGGAACGCTCGCGAGGGCGCTCAGCTGTCCCCCTCGCGAGGCCTTGCGCAAGAGAAATCGAGGCAGGAGAGCGAAAATCCGAAGAACCGCAAGCCAAAGACAGCAACAACTTCAATAAAACTTGAAATGGGAAGGAACAAGCTGTCGGATTTCGGGTTCTGGCAGACCCTTAAGGTTTGAACACTGGGGTGCGCGCGGAAATCTCGCCTTCAACCTCTCCGTCTCGATGGGATCTAAACTACTAAAAGAGCTGCACGAAAGACACAAGATTTATACTGGTTCGGGCCACCGATGTGGTGTAATACCCTACTCCAGTGTGTGGTGGATGGATTGAAGGAAATATGCCCTAGAGGCAATAATAAAGTTATTATTGATTTCCTTATATCATGATAAATGTTTATTATTCATGCTAGAATTGTATTAAATGGAAACATAATACATGTGTGAATACATAGACCAACAGAGTGTCACTAGTATGCCTCTACTAGACTAGCTCGTTAATCAAAGATGGTTATGTTTCCTAACCATGAACAAAGAGTTGTTATTTGATTAACGAGGTCACATCATTAGTTGAATGATCTGATTGACATGACCCATTTCATTAGCTTAGCACCCGATCATTTAGTATGTTGCTATTGCTTTCTTCATGACTTATACATGTTCCTATAACTATGAGATTATGCAACTCCCGTTTACCGGAGGAACACTTTGGGTACTACCAAATGTCACAACGTAACTGGGTGATTATAAAGGAGTACTACAGGTGTCTCCAATGGTAGATGTTGGGTTGGCGTATTTCGAGATTAGGGTTTGTCACTCCGATTGTCGGAGAGGTATCTCTGGGCCCTCTCGGTAATACACATCACATAAGCCTTGCAAGCATAATAACTAAGATGTTAGTTATGAGATGATGTATTACGGAACGAGTAAAGAGACTTGCCAGTAACGAGATTGAACTAGGTATTGGATACCGACGATCGAATCTCAGGCAAGTAACATACCGATGACAAAGGGAACAACGTATGTTGTTATGCGGTCTGACCGATAAAGATCTTCGTAGAATATGTAGGAGCCAATATGGGCATCCAGGTCCCGCTATTGGTTATTGACCGGAGACGTGTCTCGGTCATGTCTACATTGTTCTCGAACCGTAGGGTCCGCACGCTTAACGTTACGATGACAGTTATTATGAGTTTATGCATTTTGATGTACCGAAGGTTGTTCGGAGTCCCGGATGAGATCACGGACATGATGAGGAGTCTCGAAATGGTCGAGACGTAAAGATTGATATATTGGAAGCCTATGTTTGGGCACCGGAAGCGTTCCGGGTGAAATCGGGATTTTTCCGGATTACCGGGAGGGTTACCGGAACCCCCCGGGAGGTAAATGGGCTTATTGGGCTTTAGTGGAAAAGAGAGAAGAGGCAGCCCACAAGCCTAGCCGGCGCCCCCCCCTTTCCCAAGTCCTAATAGGACTAGGAGAGGTGGGCCGGCCCCCTCTTTCTCCTTCCCCCCCAAGAATCCTAGTTGGAATAGGATTGGAGGGGAGGAGTCCTACTCCCGGTAGGAGTAGGACTCCTCCCTGCGCCTCCCTCCTAGCCGGCCGAACCCCCTGCCCCTGGCCTTTATATACGGGGGCAGGGGGCACCCCAAGACACACAAGTTGATCCTTGAGATCGTTCCTTAGCCGTGTGCGGTGCCCCCTGCCACCAAATTCCACCTCGATCATACCGTTACAGTGCTTAGGCGAAGCCCTGCGTCGGTAGTACATCAAGATCGTCACCACGCCGTCGTGCTGACGGAACTCTTCCTCGACGCTTTGCTGGATCGGAGCCCGAGGAACGTCATCGAGCTGAACGTGTGCTAAGAACTCGGAGGTGCCGGAGTAACGGTGCTTGGATCGGTCGGATCAGGAAGAAGACGTACGACTACTTCCTCTACGTTGTGTGATCGCTTCCGCAGTCGGTCTGCGTTGGTACGTAGACAACACTCTCCCCTCTCGTTGCTGTGCATCACCATGATCTTGCGTGTGCGTAGGAAATTTTTCGAAATTACTGCGTTCCCCAACAGTGGTATCAGAGCCTAGGTTTTTATGGTTTGATGTTATATGCACGAGTAGAACACAAGTGAGTTGTGGGCGCTACAAGTCATATTGCCTACCAGCATGTCATACTTTGGTTCGGCGGTATTGTTGGTTGAGACGATCCGGACCAACCTTACGCGTACTCTTACGCGAGACCGGTTCCCTCGACGTGCTTTGCACACAGATGGCTTGCGGAAGACTGTCTCTCCAACTTTAGTTGAACCAAGTGTGACTACGCCCGGTCCTTGAGAAGGTTAAAACGGAGTCTATTTGACGAACTATCGTTGTGGTTTTGATGCGTAGGTGAGATGAGTTCTTACTTAAGCCCGTAGCAGCCACGTAAAACTTGCAACAACAAAGTAGAGGACGTCTAACTTGTTTTTGCAGGGTATGTTGTGATGTGATATGGTCAAGGCATGATGCTGATTTTATTGTATGAGATGATCATGTTTTGTAACCGAGTTATCGGCAACTGGCAGGAGCCATATGGTTGTCGCTTTATTGTATGCAATGCAATCGCGATGTAATGCTTTACTTTATTACTAAGCGGTAGTGATAGTCGTGGAAGCATAAGATTGGCGAGACGACAACGATGCTACGATGGAGATCAAGGTGTCGCGCCGGTGACGATGGTGATCATGACGATGCTTCGGAGATGGAGATCACAAAGCACAAGATGATGATGGCCATATCATATCACTTATATTGATTGCATGTGATGTTTATCCTTTTATGCATCTTATCTTGCTTTGATTGACGGTAGCATTATAAGATGATCTCTCACTAAATTATCAAGAAGTGTTCTCCCTGAGTATGCACCGTTGCAAAAGTTCTTCGTGCTGAGACACCACGTGATGATCGGGTGTGATAGGCTCTACGTTCAAATACAACGGGTGCAAAACAGTTGCACACGCGGAATACTCAGGTTATACTTGACGAGCCAAGCATATACAGATATGGCCTCGGAACACGGAGACCGAAAGGTCGAGCGTGAATCATATAGTAGATATGATCAACATATTGATGTTCACCATTGAAAACTACTCCATCTCACGTGATGATCGGTTATGGTTTAGTTGATTTGGATCACGTAATCACTTAGAGGATTAGAGGGATGTCTATCTAAGTGGGAGTTCTTAAGTAAATTAACTGAACTTAAAAATTATCATGAACTTAGTACCTGATAGTATCTTGCTTGTTTATGTTGTAGATAGATGGCTCGTGCTGTTGTTCCGTTGAATTTTAATGCGTTCCTTGAGAAAGCAAAGTTGAAAGATGATGGTAGCAATTACACGGACTGGGTCCGTAACCTGAGGATTATCCTCATTGCTGCACAGAAGAATTACGTCCTGGAAGCACCGCTGAGTGCCAGGCCTGCTGCAAGAGCAACACCAGAAGTTATGAACGTCTGGCAGAGCAAAGCTGATGACTACTCAATAGTTTAGTGTGCCATGCTTTACGGCTTAGAACCGGGACTTCAACGATGTTTTGAACGTCATGGAGCATATGAGATGTTCCAGGAGTTGAAGTTAATATTTCAAGCAAATGCCCGGATTGAGAGATATGAATTCTCCAATAAGTTCTATAGCTGCAAGATGGAGGAGAACAGTTCTGTCAGTGAGCATATACTCAAAATGTCTGGGTATAATAATCACTTGATTCAATTGGGAGTTACACTTCCGGATGATTGCGTCATTGACAGAATTCTCCAATCACTGCCACCAAGCTACAAGAGCTTTGTGATGAACTATAATATGCAAGGGATGAACAAGACTATTCCCGAGCTCTTCGCTATGCTGAAAGCTGCAGAGGTAGAAATCAAGAAGGAGCATCAAGTGTTGATGGTTAACAAAACCACTAGTTTCAAGAAAAAGGGCAAAGGGAAGAAGAAAGGGAACTTCAAGAAGAACGGCAAGCAAGTTGCTGCTCAAGAGAAGAAACCCAAGTCTGGACCTAAGCCTGAAACTGAGTGCTTCTACTGCAAGCAGACTGGTCACTGGAAGCGGAACTGCCCCAAGTATTTGGCGGATAAGAAGGATGGCAAGGTGAACAAAGGTATATGTGATATACATGTTATTGATGTGTACCTTACTAATGCTCGCAGTAGCACCTGGGTATTTGATACTGGTTCTGTTGCTAATATTTGCAACTCGAAACAGGGACTACAGAATAAGCGGACACTAGCAAAGGACGAGGTGACGATGCGCGTGGGAAACGGTTCCAAAGTCGATGTGATCGCGGTCGGCACGCTACCTCTACATCTACCTTCGGGATTAATATTAGACCTAAATAATTGTTATTTGGTGCCAGCGTTGAGCATGAACATTATATCTGGATCTTGTTTGATGTGAGACGGTTATTCATTTAAATCAGAGAATAATGGTTGTTCTATTTATATGAGTAATATCTTTTATGGTCATGCACCCTTGAAAAGTGGTCTATTCTTATTGAATCTCGATAGTAGTAATACACATATTCATAATGTTGAAGCCAAAAGATGCAGAGTTGATAATGATAGTGCAACTTATTTGTGGCACTGCCGTTTAGGTCATATCGGTGTAAAGCGCATGAAGAAACTCCATGCTGATGGGCTTTTGGAACCACTTGATTATGAATCACTTGGTACTTGCGAACCGTGCCTCATGGGCAAGATGACTAAAACACCGTTCTCCGGTACTATGGAGAGAGCAACAGATTTATTGGAAATCATACATACCGATGTATGTGGTCCGATGAATATTGAGGCTCGTGGCGGATATCGTTATTTTCTCACCTTCACAGATGATTTAAGCAGATATGGGTATATCTACTTAATGAAACATAAGTCTGAAACATTTGAAAAGTTCAAGGAATTTCAGAGTGAAGTTGAAAATCATCGTAACAAGAAAATAAAGTTTCTACGATCTGATCGTGGAGGAGAATATTTGAGTTACGAGTTTGGTGTACATTTGAAAAATTGTGGAATAGTTTCGCAACTCACGCCACCCGGAACACCACAACGTAATGGTGTGTCCGAACGTCGTAATCGTACTTTACTAGATATGGTGCGATCTATGATGTCTCTTACTGATTTACCGCTCTCATTTTGGGGTTATGCTTTAGAGACGACCGCATTCACGTTAAATAGGGCACCATCTAAATCCGTTGAGACGACGCCTTATGAACTATGGTTTGGCAAGAAACCAAAGTTGTCGTTTCTTAAAGTTTGGGGCTGCGATGCTTATGTGAAAAAGCTTCAACCTGATAAGCTCGAACCCAAATCGGAGAAGTGTGTCTTCATAGGATATCCAAAGGAGACTATTGGATACACCTTCTATCACAGATCCGAAGGCAAGACTTTTGTTGCTAAATTCGGAAACTTTCTTGAGAAGGAGTTTCTCTCGAAAGAAGTGAGTGGGAGGAAAGTAGAACTTGACGAGGTAACTATACCTACTCCGTTATTGGGAAATAGTACATCACAGAAAACTGTTTCTGTGAGAACTACACCAATAAGAGAGGAAGTTAATGATGATGATCATGAAACTTTAGATCAAGATACTACTGTACCTCGTAGATCAACCAGAGTAAGATCCGCACCAGAGTGGTACGGTAATCCTGTTCTGGAAGTCATGCTACTAGATCATGATGAACCTACGAACTATGAAGAAGCGATGGTGAGCCCAGATTCCGCAAAGTGGCTTGAAGCCATGAAATCTGAGATGGGATCCATGTATGAGAACAAAGTATGGACTTTGGTTGACTTGCCCGATGATCGGCAAGCAATTGAGAATAAATGGAGCTTTAAGAAAAAGACTGACGCTGATGGTAATGTTACTATCTACAAAGCTCGACTTGTCGCAAAAGGTTTTCGACAAGTTCAAGGAGTTGACTACGATGAGACTTTCTCACCCGTAGCGATGCTTAAGTCTGTCAGATTCATGTTAGCAATTGCCGCATTTTATGATTATGAAATTTGGCAAATGGATGTAAAAACCGCATTCCTGAATGGATTTCTGGAAGAAGAGTTGTATATGATGCAACCCGAAGGTTTTGTCGATCCAAAAGGAGCTAACAAAGTGTGCAAACTCCAGCGATCCATTTATGGACTGGTGCAAGCATCTCGGAGTTGGAATAAACACTTTGATAGTGTGATCAAAGCATTTGGGTTTATACAGACTTTTGGAGAAGCCTGTATTTACAAGAAAGTGAGTGGGAGCTCTGTAGCATTTCTGATATTATATGTGGATGACATATTACTCATTGGAAATGATATAGAATTTCTGGATAGCATAAAGGGATACTTGAATAAAAGTTTTTCGATGAAAGACCTCGGGGAAGCTGCTTACATATTAGGCATAAAGATCTATAGAGATAGATCAAAACGCTTAATTGGACTTTCACAAAGCATATACCTTGACAAGATTTTGAAGAAGTTCAAAATGGATCAAGCAAAGAAAGGGTTCTTGCCTGTATTGCAAGGTGTGAAGTTGAGTCAGACTCAATGCCCGACCACTGCAGAAGATAGAGAGAAAATGAAAGATGTTCCCTATGCTTCAGCCATAGGCTCTATCATGTATGCAATGCTGTGTACCAGACCTAATGTGTGCCTTGCTTTTAGCAGGGAGGTACCAAAGTAATCCAGGAGTGGATCACTGGACAGCGGTCAAGAACATCCTGAAATACCTGAAAAGGACTAAGGATATGCTTCTCGTATATGGAGGTGACAAAGAGCTCACCGTAAGAGGTTACGTTGATGCAAGCTTTGACACTGATCCGGACGATTCTAAATCGCAAACCGGATACGTGTTTACTTTAAACGGTGGAGCTGTCAGTTGGTGCAGTTCTAAACAAAGCGTCGTAGCGGGATCTACATGTGAAGCGGAGTACATAGCTGCTTCGGAAGCAGCGAACGAAGGAGTCTGGATGAAGGAGTTCATATCCGATCTAGGTGTCATACCTAGTGCATCGGGTCCAATGAAAATCTTCTGTGACAATACTGGTGCAATTGCCTTGGCAAAGGAATCCAGATTTCACAAAAGAACCAAACACATCAAGAGACGCTTCAACTCCATCCGGGATTTAGTCCAGGTGGGAGACATAGAGATTTGCAAGATACATACGGATCTGAATGTTGCAGACCCGTTGACTAAGCCTCTTCCACGAGCAAAACATGATCAGCACCAAGGCTCCATGGGTGTTAGAATCATTACTGTGTAATCTAGATTATTGACTCTAGTGCAAGTGGGAGACTGAAGGAAATATGCCCTAGAGGCAATAATAAAGTTATTATTTATTTCCTTATATCATGATAAATGTTTATTATTCATGCTAGAATTGTATTAACCGGAAACATAATACATGTGTGAATACATAGACCAACAGAGTGTCACTAGTATGCCTCTACTAGACTAGCTCGTTAATCAAAGATGGTTATGTTTCCTAACCATGAACAAAGAGTTGTTATTTGATTAACGAGGTCACATCATTAGTTGAATGATCTGATTGACATGACCCATTTCATTAGCTTAGCACCCGATCGTTTAGTATGTTGCTATTGCTTTCTTCATGACTTATACATGTTCCTATAACTATGAGATTATGCAACTCCCGTTTACCGGAGGAACACTTTGGGTACTACCAAACGTCACAACGTAACTGGGTGATTATAAAGGAGTACTACAGGTGTCTCCAATGGTAGATGTTGGGTTGGCGTATTTCGAGATTAGGGTTTGTCACTCCGATTGTCGGAGAGGTATCTCTGGGCCCTCTCGGTAATACACATCACATAAGCCTTGCAAGCATAATAACTAAGATGTTAGTTATGAGATGATGTATTACGGAACGAGTAAAGAGACTTGCCAGTAACGAGATTGAACTAGGTATTGGATACCGACGATCGAATCTCGGGCAAGTAACATACCGATGACAAAGGGAACAACGTATGTTGTTATGCGGTCTGACCGATAAAGATCTTCGTAGAATATGTCGGAGCCAATATGGGCATCCAGGTCCCGCTATTGGTTATTGACCGGAGACGTGTCTCGGTCATGTCTACATTGTTCTCGAACCGTAGGGTCCGCACGCTTAACGTTACGATGACAGTTATTATGAGTTTATGCATTTTGATGTACCGAAGGTTGTTCGGAGTCCCGGATGAGATCACGGACATGAAGAGGAGTCTCGAAATGGTCGAGACGTAAAGATTGATATATTGGAAGCCTATGTTTGGGCACCGGAAGCGTTCCGGGTGAAATCGGGATTTTTCCGGATTACCGGGAGGGTTACCGGAACCCCCCGGGAGGTAAATGGGCCTATTGGGCTTTAGTGGAAAAGAGAGAAGAGGCAGCCCACAAGCCTAGCCGGCGCCCCCCCCTTTCCCAAGTCCTAATAGGACTAGGAGAGGTGGGCGGCCCCCTCTTTCTCCTTCCCCCCCAAGAATCCTAGTTGGAATAGGATTGGAGGGGAGGAGTCCTACTCCCGGTAGGAGTAGGACTCCTCCCTGCGCCTCCCTCCTAGCCGGCGAACCCCCTGCCCCTGGCCTTTATATACGGGGGCAGGGGGCACCCCAAGACACACAAGTTGATCCTTGAGATCGTTCCTTAGCCGTGTGCGGTGCCCCCTGCCACCAAATTCCACCTCGATCATACCGTTACAATGCTTAGGCGAAGCCCTGCGTCGGTAGTACATCAAGATCGTCACCACGCCGTCGTGCTGACGGAACTCTTCCTCGACGCTTTGCTGGATCGGAGCCCGAGGAACATCATCGAGCTGAACGTGTGCTAAGAACTCGGAGGTGCCGGAGTAACGGTGCTTGGATCGGTCGGATCAGGAAGAAGACGTACGACTACTTCCTCTACGTTGTGTGATCGCTTCCGCAGTCGGTCTGCGTTGGTACGTAGACAACACTCTCCCCTCTCGTTGCTGTGCATCACCATGATCTTGCGTGTGCGTAGGAAAATTTTCGAAATTACTGCGTTCCCCAACATGGATTGCCTCCTGGGGCTGGTGTGGATGAACAATACAAGGAAGAACAGCCTCGCGAGGGTCTGTTCTTGGCTGTGGTGATGAACTGAAGGAAATATGCCCTAGAGGCAATAATAAAGTTATTATTTATTTCCCTATATCATGATAAATGTTTATTATTCATGCTAGAATTGTATTAACTGGAAACATAATACATGTGTGAATACATAGACAAACAGAGTGTCACTAGTATGCCTCTACTAGACTAGCTCGTTAATCAAAGATGGTTAAGTTTCCTAACCATGAACAAAGAGTTGTTATTTGATTAATAAGGTCACATCATTAGTTGAATGATCTGATTGACATGACCCATTCCATTAGCTTAGCACCCGATCGTTTAGTATGTTGCTATTGCTTTCTTCATGACTTATACATGTTCCTATGACTATGAGATTATGCAACTCCCGTTTGCCGGAGGAACACTTTGTGTGCTGCCAAACGTCACAACGTAACTGGGTGATTATAAAGGAGCTCTACAGGTGTCTCCAATGGTAGATGTTGGGTTGGCGTATTTCGAGAATAGGATTTGTCACTCCGATTGTCAAAGAGGTATCTCTGGGCCCTCTCGGTAATGCACATCACTTAAGCCTTGCAAGCATTGCAACTAATAAGTTAGTTGCGGGATGATGTATTACGGAACGAGTAAAGAGACTTGCCGGTAACAAGATTGAACTAGGTATTGGATACCGACGATCGAATCTCGGGCAAGTAACATACCGATGACAAAGGGAACAACGTATGTTGTTATGCGGTCTGACCGATAAAGATCTTCGTAGAATATGTAGGAGCCAATATGGGCATCCAGGTCCCGCTATTGGTTATTGACCGGAGAAGTGTCTCGGTCATGTCTACATTGTTCTCGAACCGTAGGGTCCGCACGCTTAACGTTACGATGACAGTTATTATGAGTTTATGCATTTTGATGTACCGAAGGTTGTTCGGAGTCCCGGATGTGATCACGGACATGACGAGGAGTCTCGAAATGGTCGAGACATAAAGATTGATATATTGGAAGCCTATATTTGGATATCGGAAGTGTTCCGGGTGAAATCGGGATTTTACCGGATTACTGGGAGGTTACCGGAACCCCCCGGGAGCCATATGGGCCTTCATGGGCCTTAGTGGAAAGGAGAAAAGGGGCAGCCCATAGGTGGCCGCGCGCCCCCCTTCCCTTAGTCCTATTAGGACTAGGAGAAGGGGCCGCCCCCCCTCTCTCTCTTTCCCCCTTTGGGAAACCTAGTCCAACTAGGATTGGGGGGGGGGGGGAGTCCTACTCTCGGTGGGTGTAGGACTCCTCCTGCGCCCTCTCCCTGGCCGGCGCACCCCTCCCCCTTGGCTCCTTTATATACAGGGGCAGGGGGCACCTCTAGACACAAAAGTTGATCATTGAGATCGTTCCTTAGCCGTGTGCGGTGCCCCCTGCCACCATATTCCACCTCGATCATATCGTTGTAGTGCTTAGGCGAAGCCCTGCGTCGGTAGTACATCAAGATCGTCACCACGCCGTCGTGCTGACGGAACTCCTCCCCGAAGCTTTCCTGGATCGGAGCCCGGGGATCGTCATCGAGCTGTACGTGTGCTAAGAACTCGGAGGTGCCGGAGTAACGGTGCTTGGATCGGTCGGATCGGGAAGAAGACATACGACTACTTCCTCTACGTTGTGTCAACGCTTCCGTTGCGATTTACAAGGGTACGTAGATCATGCTCTCCCCTCGTTGCTATGCATCACCATGATCTTGTGTGTGCGTAGGAATTTTTTTGAAATTACTACGTTCCCCAATAGTGGCATCCGAGCCTAGGTTTTAGGGTTTGATGTTATTTGCATGAGTATAACACAAGTGAGTTGTGTGCGATACAAGTCATACTGCCTACCAGCATGTCATACTTTGGTTCAGCGGTATTGTTGGACGAGACGACCCGGACCAACATTACGCGTATGCTTACGCGAGACCGGTTCCCTCGACGTGCTTTGCACATAGATGGCTTGCGGGCGACTGTCTCTCCAACTTTAGTTGAACCGAGTGTGGCTACGCCCGGTCCTTGAGAAGGTTAAAATGGAGTCTATTTGACAAACTATCGTTGTGGTTTTGATGCGTAGGTGAGATTGGTTATTGCTTAAGCCCGTAGCAGCCACGTAAAACTTACAACAACAAAGTAGAGGATGTCTAACTTGTTTTTGCAAGGCATGTTGTGATGTGATATGGTCAAGGCATGATGGTAAATTTTATTGTATGAGATGATCATGTTTTGTAACCGAGTTATCGGCAACTGGCAGGAGCCATATGGTTGTCGCTTTATTGTATGCAATGCAATCGCGATGTAATGCTTTACTTTATTACTAAGCGGTAGTGATAGTCGTGGAAGCATAAGATTGGCGAGATGACAACGATGCTACGATGGAGATCAAGGTGTCGCGCCGGTGACGATGGTGATCATGACGGTGCTTCGGAGATGGAGATCACAAGCACAAGATGATGATGGCCATATCATATCACTTATATTGATTGCATGTGATGTTTATCCTTTTATGCATCTTATCTTGCTTTGATTGATGGTAGCATTATAAGATGATCTCTCACTAAATTATCAAGAAGTGTTCTCCCTGAGTATGCACCGTTGCCAAAGTTCGTCGTGCCCAGACACCACGTGATGATCGGGTGTGATAAGCTCTACGTCCATCTACAACGGGTGCAAGCCAGTTTTTGCACACGCAGAATACTCAGGTTAAACTTGACGAGCCTAGCATATGCAGATATGGCCTCGGAACACGGAGACCGAAAGGTCGAGCGTGAATCATATAGTAGATATGATCAACATAATGATGTTCACCATTGAAAACTACTCCATCTCACGTGATGATCGGTTATGGTTTAGTTGATTTGGATCACGTGATCACTTAGAGGATTAGAGGGATGTCTATCTAAGTGGGAGTTCTTAAGTAATTTGATTAACTGAACTTAAACTTATCATGAACTTAGTACCTGATAGTATCTTGCTTGTTTATGTTGATTGTAGATAGATGGCTCGTGCTGTTGTTCCGTTGAATTTTAATGCGTTCCTTGAGAAAGCAAAGTTGAAAGATGATGGTAGCAATTACACGGACTGGGTCCGTAACTTGAGGATTATCCTCATTGCTGCTCAGAAGAATTACGTCCTGGAAGCACCGCTGGGTGCCAGGCCTGCTGCTGGAGCAACACTAGATGTTATGAACGTCCGGCAGAGCATAGCTGATGACTACTCGATAGTTCAGTGTGCCATGCTTTACGGCTTAGAATCGGGACTTCAATGACGTTTTGAACGTCATGGAGCATATGAGATGTTCCAGGACTTGAAGTTAATATTTCAAGCAAATGCCCGGATTGAGAGATATGAAGTCTCCAATAAGTTCTATAGCTGCAAGATGGAGGAGAACAGTTCTGTCAGTGAGCATATACTCAAAATGTCTGGGTATAATAATCACTTGATTCAATTGGGAGTTAATCTTCCAGATGATTGCGTCATTGACAGAATTCTCCAATCACTACCACCAAGCTACAAGAGCTTCGTGATGAACCATAATATGCAAGGGATGAACAAGACTATTCCCGAGCTCTTCGCAATGCTGAAAGCTGCGGAGGTAGAAATCAAGAAGGAGCATCAAGTGTTGATGGTCAACAAGACCACTAGTTTCAAGAAAAAGGGCAAAGGGCAGAAGAAGGGGAACTTCAAAAAGAACGGCAAGCAAGTTGCTGCTCAGGAGAAGAAACCCAAGTCTGGACCTAAGCCTGAAACTGAGTGCTTCTACTGTAAGCAGACTGGTCACTGGAAGCGGAACTGCCCCAAGTATTTGGCGGATAAGAAGGATGGCAAGGTGAACAAAGGTATATGTGATATACATGTTATTGATGTGTACCTTACTAGAGCTCGCAGTAGCACCTGGGTATTGGATACTGGTTCTGTTGCTAATATTTGCAACTCGAAACAGGGACTACGGATTAAGCGAACACTGGCAAAGGATGAGGTGACGATGCGCGTGGGAAACGGTTCCAAAGTCGATGTGATCGCGGTCGGCATGCTACCTCTACATCTACCTTCGGGATTAATATTAGACCTAAATAATTGTTATTTGGTGCCAGCGTTAAGCATGAACATTATATTTGGATCTTGTTTGATGCGAGACGGTTATTCATTTAAATTAGAGAATAATGGTTGTTCTATCTATATGAGTAATATCTTTTACGGTCATGCACCTTTGAAGAGTAGTCTATTTTTGATGAATCTCGATAGTAGTAATAAACATATTCATAATGTTGAAGCCAAAAGATGCAGAGTTGATAATGATAGTGCAACTTATTTATGGCACTGCCGTTTAGGTCATATCGGTGTAAAGCGCATGAAGAAACTCCATACTGATGGGCTTTTGGAACCACTTGATTATGAATCACTTGGTACTTGTGAACCGTGCCTCATGGGCAAGATGACTAAAACACCGTTCTCCGGTACTATGGAGAGAGCAACAGATTTGTTGGAAATCATACATACCGATGTATGTGGTCCGATGAATATTGAGGCTCGTGGCGGATATCGTTATTTTCTCACTTTCACAGATGATTTAAGCAGATATGGGTATATCTACTTAATGAAACATAAGTCTGAAACATTTGAAAAGTTCAAAGAATTTTAGAGTGAAGTTGAAAATCATCATAACAAGAAAATAAAGTTTCTACGATCTGATCGTGGAGGAGAATATTTGAGTTACGAGTTTGGTGTACATTTGAAAAATTGTGGAATAGTTTCGCAACTCACGCCACCCGGAACACCACAGCGTAATGGTGTGTCCGAACGTCGTAATCGTACTTTACTAGATATGGTGCGATCTATGATGTCTCTTACTGATTTACCGCTATCGTTTTGGGGTTATGCTTTAGAGACGGCCGCATTCACATTAAATAGGGCACCATCAAAATCCATTGAGACAACGCCTTATGAACTATGGTTTGGCAAGAAACCAAAGTTGTTGTTTCTTAAAGTTTGGGGCTGCGATGCTTATGTGAAAAAGCTTCAACCTGATAAGCTCGAACCCAAATCGGAAAAATGTGTCTTCATAGGATACCCAAAGGAGACTCTCGGGTACACCTTCTATCATAGATCCGAAGGCAAGACATTCGTTGCTAAGAATGGATCATTTCTAGAGAAGGAGTTTCTCTCGAAAGAAGTGAGTGGGAGGAAAGTAGAACTTGACGAGGTAACTGTACCTGCTCCCTTATTGGAAAGTAGTACATCACAAAAAACTGTTTCTGTGACACCTATACCAATTAGTGAGGAAGCTAATGATGATGATCATGAAACTTCAGTACAAGATACTACTGAACCTCGTAGATCAACCAGAGTGAGATCCGCACCAGAGTGGTACGGTAATCCAGTTCTGGAAATCATGCTACTAGATCATGATGAACCTACGAACTATGAAGAAGCGATGGTGAGCCCAGATTCCGCACAGTGGCTTGAAGCCATGAAATCTGAGATGGGATCCATGTATGAGAACAAATTATGGACTTTGGTTGACTTGCCCGATGATCGGCAAGCAATTGAGAATAAATGGATCTTCAAGAAAAAGACTGACGCTGACGGTAATATTACTGTCTATGAAGCTCGACTTGTCGCAAAAGGTTTTCGACAAGTTCAAGGGGTTGACTACGATGAGACCTTCTCACCCGTAGCGATGCTTAAGTCTGTCAGAATCATGTTAGCAATTGCCGCATTTTATGATTATAAAATTTGGCAGATGGATGTCAAAACTGCATTCCTGAATGGATTTCTGGAAGAAGAGTTGTATATGATGCAACCGAAAGGTTTTGTCGATCCAAAGGGAGCTAACAAAGTGTGCAAGCTCCAGCGATCTATTTATGGACTGGTGCAAGCCTCTCGGAGTTGGAATAAACGCTTTGATAGTGTGATCAAAGCATTTGGTTTTATACAGACTTTTGGAGAAGCCTGTATTTACAAGAAAGTGAGTGGGAGCTCTGTAGCATTTCTGATATTATATGTGGATGACATATTGCTGATTGGAAATGATATAGAATTTTTGGATAGCATAAAGGGATACTTGAATAAAAGTTTTTCGATGAAAGACCTCGGGGAAGCTGCTTACATATTAGGCATAAATATCTATAGAGATAGATCAAGACAGTTAATTGGACTTTCACAAAGCACATACCTTGACAAGATTTTGAAGAAGTTCAAGATGGATCAAGCAAAGAAAGGGTTCTTGCCTGTGTTACAAGGTGTGAAGTTGAGTCAGACTCAATGCCCGACCACTGCAGAAGATAGAGAGAAAATGAAAGATGTTCCCTATGCTTCAGCCATAGGCTCTATCATGTATGCAATATGTATGCAATGCTGTGTACCAGACCTGATGTGTGCCTTGCTATAAGTTTAGCAGGGAGGTACCAAAGTAATCCAGGAGTGGATCACTGGACAGCGGTCAAGAACATCCTGAAATACCTGAAAAGCACTAAGGATATGTTTCTCGTGTATGGAGGTGACAAAGAGCTCAACGTAAGAGGTTACGTTGATGCAAGCTTTGACACTGATCCGGACGATTCGAAATCGCAAACCGGATACGTGTTTACTTTAAACGGTGGAGCTGTCAGTTGGTGCAGTTCTAAACAAAGCGTCGTAGCGGGATCTACATATGAAGCGGAGTACATAGCTGCTTCGGAAGCAGCGAATGAAGGAGTCTGGATGAAGGAGTTCATATCCGATCTAGGTGTCATACCTAGTGCATCGGGTCCAATGAAAATCTTTTGTGACAATACTGGTGCAATTGCTTTGGCAAAGGAATCCAGATTTCACAAGAGGACCAAACACATCAAGAGACGCTTCAATTCCATCCGGGATCTAGTCCAGGTGGGAGACATAGAGATTTGCAAGATACATACGGATCTGAATGTTGCAGACCCGTTGACTAAGCCTCTTCCACGAGCAAAACATGATCAGCACCAAGGCTCCATGGGTGTTAGAATCATTACTGTGTAATCTAGATTATTGACTCTAGTGCAAGTGGGAGACTGAAGGAAATATGCCCTAGAGGCAATAATAAAGTTATTATTTATTTCCTTATATCATGATAAATGTTTATTATTCATGCTAGAATTGTATTAACCGGAAACATAATACATGTGTGAATACATAGACAAACAGAGTGTCACTAGTATGCCTCTACTAGACTAGCTCGTTAATCAAAGATGGTTAAGTTTCCTAACCATGAACAAAGAGTTGTTATTTGATTAACAAGGTCACATCATTAGTTGAATGATCTGATTGACATGACCCATTCCATTAGCTTAGCACCCGATCGTTTAGTATGTTGCTATTGCTTTCTTCATGACTTATACATGTTCCTATGACTATGAGATTATGCAACTCCCGTTTGCCGGAGGAACACTTTGTGTGCTGCCAAACGTCACAACATAACTGGGTGATTATAAAGGAGCTCTACAGGTGTCTCCAATGGTAGATGTTGGGTTGGCGTATTTCGAGAATAGGATTTGTCACTCCGATTGTCAGAGAGGTATCTCTGGGCCCTCTCGGTAATGCACATCACTTAAGCCTTGCAAGCATTGCAACTAATAAGTTAGTTGCAGGATGATGTATTACGGAACGCGTAAAGAGACTTGCCAGTAACAAGATTGAACTAGGTATTGGATACCGACGATCGAATCTCGGGCAAGTAACATACCGATGACAAAGGGAACAACGTATGTTGTTATGCGGTCTGACCGATAAAGATCTTCGTAGAATATGTAGGAGCCAATATGGGCATCTAGGTCCCGCTATTGGTTATTGACCGGAGAAGTGTCTCGGTCATGTCTACATTGTTCTCGAACCGTAGGGTCCGCACGCTTAACGTTACGATGACAGTTATTATGAGTTTATGCATTTTGATGTACCGAAGGTTGTTCGGAGTCCTGGATGTGATCACGGACATGACGAGGAGTCTTGAAATGGTCGAGACAAAAAGATTGATATATTGGAAGCCTATATTTGGATATCGGAAGTGTTCCGGGTGAAATCGGGATTTTACCGGATTACCGGGAGGTTACCGGAACCCCCCGGGAGCCATATGGGCCTTCATGGGCCTTAGTGGAAAGGAGAAAAGGGGCAGCCCATAGGTGGCCGCGCGCCCCCCTTCCCTTAGTCCTATTAGGACTAGGAGAAGGGGCCGGGCCCCCTCTCTCTCTTTCCCCCTTTGGGAAACCTAGTCCAACTAGGATTGGGGGGGGGGGTCCTACTCCCGGCGGGAGTAGGACTCCTCCTGCACCCTCTCCCTGGCCGGCGCACCCCTCCCCCTTGGCTCCTTTATATACAGGGGCAGGGGGCACCTCTAGACACAGAAGTTGATCATTGAGATCGTTCCTTAGCCGTGTGCGGTGCCCCCTGCCACCATATTCCACCTCGATCATATCGTTGTAGTGCTTAGGTGAAGCTCTGCGTCGGTAGTACATCAAGATTGTCACCACGCCGTCGTGCTGACGGAACTC
Organism: Triticum monococcum; assembly: GCA_034509565.1. Taxonomy (NCBI): domain Eukaryota; kingdom Viridiplantae; phylum Streptophyta; class Magnoliopsida; order Poales; family Poaceae; genus Triticum; species Triticum monococcum. The sequence goes on from CM067846.1 coordinate 530,132,710, forward strand.
CTCCCCGAAGCTTTGCTGGATCGGAGCCCGGGTCGTCATCGAGCTGTACGTGTGCTAAGAACTCGGAGGTGCCAGAGAAACGGTGCTTGGATCGGTCGGATCGGGAAGAAGACGTATGACTACTTCCTCTACGTTGTGTCAATGCTTCCATTGCGATTTACAAGGGTACGTAGATCATGCTCTCCCCTTGTTGCTATGCATCACCATGATCTTGCATGTGCGTAGGAATTATTTTGAAATTACTACGTTCCCCAACTTGAACTGCCATGAAGAGTTCAGTCACCTTTCTCTCTCTTTCTCTCTCAGATCCCGGACCGAACAACCAGGAATCGAACCCCTTGCTATGTGGGTGGCTAGTCCTATTTATAGAGGCCCTGGTCCTCTCCCCAAATATTGAGCGGGAAGGGATCCAACAATGGCGGGCTAATTTGAAGGGGGATAGCGAGTACATCTATCCTGACAAAAGCAGTCTTCGCCTGCCAAAGGCTCTGGTGATGACGTCGTGCTGGGCTCCATGGTGACCTCCGTCTCGTAGTCCTCCTGGTCTTGGTCTCGTTGCACCGAAGTGGCAACCTTTGCCTGATGCCTCGGTACTCCGCGGATACGCTTGCCCCCTTTGCACCAAAGAGGAAAGAGGGACGCTGCGCGCGCTGGCACCCGCCTGGTGCCCCGTGTCGTCATGGCTTGCGTCATGGGCACCTCACGAGGTACCCCGCCTTGAACTCTCCGCCTCCTCGCGAGCCAGCCTAACGAGGCTGTGCCTGAGGATGCGCCGTGTCGTCCACCTCGCGAGGCTTGGCCCCTCGCGAGGGTCTTGAGCCTTGTGTTGATGAGGATGGGCCGCGGTGGGCCCCCACTTGAGCCACGCCGCAGGCAGGCAAGTTTGGGGACCACCGTTCCCAGAACGCCGACAGTAGCCCCCGGGCCCAAGGCGCGCATGGACTTGGCCGTGCCGAGAGGCGAAAGGGCAAGGGCGAAGCGCCGCGGGCCCTAACAGCATGCTGCCTTGGACGCCGCGTGCCGGTTGATTGGACGTGGGCGGCACCGTTCCCCCACGCTCCCTTATTGTGCGCCCTGCTAGGCGGACTGGTAGTTGTACACAGCCGTCCCCTTTCCTATTGCTCGGGTGTCCTCCGTTCTTCCTTCTTTCGAGCGCCTCCCCATGCCTTGAATCCAATCTCGAATCCCCCATCCTTCCCGTCACCATGGCTCCGACGGGGAAGGAGAGAGCAGAGAAACCCATGCCTTCGTCTTGTGCGCCGCCAACGGTGGCCCCCCTCGTCAGCCGGTCGACTGTGCTCAACCAAGAGTTCCTGGGCAGGGACAGCCTGGCCCTGGCCTCCGTCTTCAACGAGTGTGGAAGGACGACTGCCTGGCCCGCGTCCCACTTCTCCATTGACAGGACATCCACTGAGGTCCCATGTTTTACCGATGCCTTGTGGGCGGGTCTGGTTCCCCCTTTCTCCGATTTCTTCAATGCCGTGCTTTCGCATTATCAGATCCACTTAATGCACCTAAGTCCTAAGTCCATCACCCTCCTTTCGGTCTTTGCCTTCGTTTGCGAAGCCATGGTGGGCATCCTTCCTTCAGTCGCCCTGCTGCGCCACTTCTTCTCGCTGCGTCTTGTCGATCCTTCCCAACACTGGGCATTCGCGAGCTTTGCTGCCGAGCCTGTGTCCGAGGCGTCTGGAATTGACTTCCAACTCCCCCAGCCTGTGGCCGGGTTCCGCGAGCGGTGGTTGTATGTGGACGCAGGGGTGCCCAGCCCCCTGCTATCGGAGCCGACCTCGCCTGCCGTCCCCAATTCGGGTTGGGGCCAGGAGACGCTGAAGAGCCCCCGGCTTGTCTTCGTCTGGCCCCGCTTCGCGCTCCCGATAAAACTCAGCGTGACAGCGCCCAAAGTGGTGAAGGAGTTTCTGTTGTGCCGTGTCGCTCCCCTGCAGCGGCACTCTCGCCGAATGTGGGCCTTCCGGGGGCGTGAGGACGACATGAGGCTCCAGGAAGAAGACCTGGCTCCCGCGGCGCTGAAGTCAACGCTGCTGACTTTGGCCAGGGACCCCAATCGTGGCAACATCCGGCAAGGTGGGGCCTTGCTATATCTCTGTCAGAGCAAGGCTGACTTCGTGAAGCAGATGCCCGCCTTCGATGAGTGGGGGCTGCGCCCTGCCGGTCTCCAAGGGCCTCGCGAGAACCCTGTAGTGGTAATTCCCCTCCCAATCGGCCAAGGCGACTCCTCCTCAAGCGGCGGAGACGGGAGGCAGGAGGCGCTTGAGGCCGAAGGGGCTCCAGAGGAGGGGGCAGCGTTGTGCGCCGCTCTTGAGGGGGCGGCTCCGGAGGAGGGTGCGGCGCCTGAGGCTGCTCGCGCGGGGGCAGCTCCGGAGGAGGGTGCAGCGCCCGATGCCGCTCGTGAGGATACAGCTCCTGAGGCCCGTACTGCTGCGGCTGAAGGTGGCAGGCAGCCGCTCCAAGCGCCCGAGGATGGGGCCTTGGAGGCCCTGGTCCCGGCTTCTGACGAGGTGATTGGTGGCATGCGCCAGGCGGGCGCTCCCGGCGCGGGCCGTCCTGGTGCCTCGTCCTCGTGGCAGGTTGATTCTTGCGTTCTTCTCTTGGGCTGCTTCCGCGTGGACTTCGAGGCCCTCCGGAGGAAGAGGGAGGCTCTGGGTGTTGACTCCCCTTGTCGCGTGCTGAAGCGCAGGAAGTACTTCGCCACTGACCAGTAAGTCTTTTTCCTCTCTGACTCCCGATCCTCTTGTTGCTTTCGCCGATTCTTGCTCCGCAGGCCCCTTCCAACTGAGATCACGGGAGTCGCCGAGGCACCACCTCCCTCGGCTTCGCCTCCTCCGCCATCCTCAAGTGCTCCGAGCAGCTCTGGCCTCGTGGTGAGGGCATCTGATGGGGCGGATCATCCCGAGGTGCGCCACGACCCTTCATTCCCCACGCTTCTCCTTCGCGGGCCTTCTCAGGGGATAGACAGTCTGTCGGGTACCTCCCGTCTGGCCTTGGACTGTGACTGGTTGAGGCGCCACCTATGCCCCTCATCTGGAGGCGGGCTGGCCCTTGGTCGGGCTTCTGATGTGAAGCGTCCGGCCATTGCGAGGTCGCCAGCCCCCAGCCCCCTGCCCGGAGGGGGAACGATGACTCGAAGCCCCCGGCGCCTGCTTGGGGCGGATGATGACGTGGAAGATGTGCTCGAGCGCGCTCGGGAGCGCCGCTCTCGCCGCTAAGGGTTCCTTCGACGAGCGGCCGACGCGGTGGACCTGCTTGGGGAAGAGCTTGCCGCTGAAGATGCTCGCCTAGAGGCCAAGGGCCTGCACCTAGCTGCAGGGTGGCACGAGCTGGAGGCCGCCGTTGCCCTTGCGCGCCGCCAACGCGACCTTGATGATGAAGAAGCGAAGGCGTCGCTGGAGGCCTCCCGAGTGGCCCGCTCCCAGGCCATTGAGGAGGCCCGGAGAGCTGACGGGTGGCAAGAGGCGGTGGAGGAGCGAGCTCACGAGCTCCTGGCCCGATGCCGCTCGTTGGAGGAGCAAGGAGAGCTGCGCGAGGCAGCCCTCGCGTCGATGGGGGTGGCCTCCGGTGACCCAGCTGAGCTTCAGAAGAGCGAGGAAGCGTTGGTGCTGGAGGCCGCCGAACGCTCCCGTGAGTACGAGAGGCTGGAGACGAGGGAGTGCCTAGTGACGCAGGCGGAGAACGATGTCGCTGCGCGGGAATCGCGTGTCCTGGAGGAGGTTTGTCGTCGGGTGGCGATGGCGCGCCAAGGCCTCAAGCGCGAGTTCGAGGGGAAGCTGGGGATGATCCGAGTCGAAGCCGAAGGCAGAACCGCAGCCCTGAGGACCCAACGGGACGAGGCGATGCGGCTGGCCGACGCCTCCCGGGCCACCCTTGAGGCAACGCAGAAAGAGCTGGCCGCCTCTCAAGCCGAGGTGCTCCGCCTTCGCCAACGGATGGAAGAGGCCGAGGCTGTCGTGCGCCAGAACGCCGATGAAATACGCTAGCGGCGGCTCCTAGAGCACGCGCATGGCCCAATGTTCACCACGCTCAGGGAGAGGGCCAACTTGGCCTCGGGCAACATCTGCGAGGCGTCCGTCGGTAAGCCACACACGATCAACTACGCTGGTAACCTGCATTTCTTCACCGCCGTGGTGGCGCAGCTGTAGGCGCGGTCGGTTAGGGCCGACAGGTTGTTGGAGGAGAGGAGCCATGCCTTGCTCAAGCGCGCCTTCTCCCGTGTCTTCAACCATCTTCAGAACACGAATCCCCGCTTCGACTTCAACGCCGTCATCGCCCCAGTCCCCCAGGCCGTCCGGGACGACCTGTCGCGCTGGGTGGAGGATAACGTGGACGCCCTTGTCAGGGCCTTCACTTCGGACGACAGTGACGTGGTCGTGGGTGTAGACGAGGATGGCGCGGCGAGCGGCCCTGACGCCGCCGGCAGCGACACAGGCGTCGATGGCGAGCTCGGCGACTCCGGCGAGGGCTCAGGAGGTGCTTCCGGGGACGCATTGGTGGATTGGTCTGACTGAGAGCGTATCGCTCCTGTCTTTTTCACTCTGCATGAATAGAACTCAGGCTTTTGACCTGGTGGTGTGTGAGAGCATTTTGGGAGGGGAAGCCCCTCATGTAAAAACCTGTGTCTATCATATCAGTAGTAACCAAATTGCGCTCGCGCCTAACGGTGGGCTGGTTACCTTTGTCCCATGCTGGTTCTGAGGCGGCCTGCAGGAGGGCGCGACGCCTTGGGCGCTTTCTAGCTGGGTCCTCAGGATGTGAGGTTGTTGCTGATGAGAAACTCCTCATGCGTTGGCCTTCTCCACGGGCCCTGGGCCTTCTCCCGAACGCGATGACTTCATAAGCACTCGCCTTGCTTCGCAGGCTCCGGTCCTTTCCCTCGAGCGCGAGAGCTTCACAGGCACTCGCCTTGCTTCACAGGCTCTGGGCCTTTTCCTCGAGCGCGAGAGCTTCACAGGCACTCGCCTTGCTTCACAAGCTCTGGGCCTTTTCCTCGAGCGTGAGAGCTTCACAGGCACTCACCTTGCTTCACAGGCTCTGGGCCTTTTCCTCGAGCGCGAGAGCTTCACAGGCACTCGCCTTGCTTCACAGGCTCTGGGCCTTTTCCTCGAGCGCGAGAGCTTCACAGGCACTCGCCTTGCTTCACAGGCTCTAGGCCTTTTCCTCGAGCGCGAGAGCTTCACAGGCACTCGCCTTGCTTCACAGGCTCTGGGCCTTTTCCTCGAGCGCGAGAGCTTCACAGGCACTCGCCTTGCTTCACAGGCTTTGGGCCTTTTCCTCGAGCGCGAGAGATTCACAGGCACTCGCCTTGCTTCACAGGCTCTAGGCCTTTTCCTCGAGCGCGAGAGCTTCACAGGCACTCGCCTTGCTTCACAAGCTCTGGGCCTTTTCCTCGAGCGCGAGAGCTTCACAGGTGTAGGATCTAGAAGAAGGAGTGTCTAGAGGGGGGGTGAATAGACACTTAATGCTAAAGTTGCACTTTTTAAGCTTTTTCGGTTTAAGTGGAGTTTGGGCACAATTTTAACATACACAATACATATCAAGCAAGCATGCAAAGAGTATATAGGCAGCGGAAAGTAAAGCATGCAACTTGCAAGAATGTAAAGGGAAGGGTTTGGAGAATTCAAACGCAATTGGAGACACGGATGTTTTCCCGTGGTTCGGATAGGTGGTGCTATCCTACATCCACGTTGATGGAGACTTCAACCCACGAAGGGTAACGGTTGCGCGAGTCCACGGAGGGCTCCACCCACGAAGGGTCCACGAAGAAGCAACCTTGTCTATTCCACCATGGCCATCGCCCACGAAGGACTTGCCTCACTAGCGGTAGATCTTCACGAAGTAGGCGATCTCCTTGCCCTTACAAACTCCTTGGTTCAACTCCGCAATCTTGTCGGAGGCTCCCAAGTGACACCTAGCCAATCTAGGAGACACCACTCTCCAAGAAGTAACAAATGGTGTGTTGATGATGAACTCCTTGCTCTTGTGCTTCAAATGATAGTCTCCCCAACACTCAACTCTCTCTCATGGGATTTGGATCTGGTGGAAAGAATATTTGAGTGGAAAGCAACTTGGGGAAGGCTAGAGATCAAGATTCATATGGTAGGAATGGAATATCTTGGTCTCAACACATGAGTAGGTGGTTCTTTCTCAGAACATATGAGTAGGAATGATGTATGTGTTCTGATGGCTCTCTCTTCGAATGAAGAGATGGTGGAGGGGTATATATAGCCTCCACACAAAATCCAACCATTACACACAATCTACCAATCTCGGTGGGACCGAATCAGAAAACTCGGTCTGACCGAAATAGTAAACCTAGTGACCGTTAGGAATTTCGGTGGGACTGAGATGCAACTCGGTAGGACCGATTCGGTTAGGGTTTGGGCATAACGTAATCTCGGTGAGACCGATCGCACAAACTCGGTGAGACCGAGTTCGGCAATTAGCTAACCAGAGAGTTGGTCAGGCAAACTTGGTGGGACCGACTTTCTCTTTCGGTGAGACTGAAAAGTTACAAGAAGGAAACACAGAGTTTACCTTGCATTCTCGGTGGGACCGATTCGCTCTTTCAGTGAGACCAAAAAGGTACGAAAGGGAAACAGAGAGTTTGCAAGCCCATCTCGGCGAGACTGAGATCCTTATCGGTAGGACCGAATTGCTAGGGTTTGGCAGTGGCAAATGACAAGTGAAACTCGGTGGCGCCGGATTGACAGAATCGGTATGACCGAGTTTGGCTTAGGGTTTAGGTCATTTGTGGATATGGGAAAGTAGCTGAGGATTTTCGAGCATATCATTAAGCACATAGAGCAAGAGGCTCATTAAGCAACACCTCATCCCTCCTTGATAGTATTGGCTTTTCCTAAAGACTCAATGTGATCTTGGATCACTAAAATATAAAATGAAGAGTCTTGAGCTTGAAGCTTTAGCCAATCCTTTGTCCTTAGCATCTTGAAGAGGTTCCCACAACCTTTAGTCCATGCCACTCCATTGTTGAACTTATCTGAATTATACTAGGTAAAGGTATTAGTCCAACAAGAGATATGTTGTCCACCTAGGGAGCACTTGTGCTTTCAACAGGCACTCGCCTTGCTTCACAGGCTCTGGGCCTTTTCCGGATAGGACAACCTCCGCAGGCACCCGAAAATCCTCCCGAGAGGGAGCAACAACGGCAGCCTGGGCTGCGCACTAGCCTGGCCTAACCCGGCTCGCGAGGGGCTCGCGAGGGGAGGCAGCTGTGACGAAGCGGCAACCAGAATGCGAGAACAGCTCGAGCGAGAACAAGCACCCCTCCCCCAAACACATGCAAATCTCAAATTCGAATCCAACTTAAATCCAGCAAGAGAAAAGCTACAACCAAAGGGAAGGGCAACAAAAGGCAGACAAAAGGCCACATCCGGCACCTAATCTAGTCTTGGACGTCTTCTCACTAGCGTGGAGCTAAGTGCTATCCACTGGGCGTGGGAGGGAGCCCCAGGGCCTGAGGCCGGCACCCCTGAGACTCCGGGGCGTGTACAACCCCACTCATTATTACGTGAGAGTGTCACGGGGCGGCGAGCTTCACAAGCACTGGGCCTTCTTCACAGGTACTGGCCTTGCATCATATCGCCAGACGAGGGCCCCGCCTTGCACCACACTCTAGTGCCATCAGCAACGACCGGTGTTGGGGAACGTAGTAATTTCAAAAAATTTCCTACGCACACGCAAGATCATGGTGATGCATAGCAACGAGAGGGGAGAGTGTTGTCTACGTACCAACGCAGACCGACTGCGGAAGCGATCACACAACGTAGAGGAAGTAGTCGTGCGTCTTCTTCCCGATCCGACCGATCCAGGCACCGTTACTCCAGCACCTCCGAGTTCTTAGCACACGTACAGCTCGATGACGATCCCCCGGCTCCGATCCAGCAAAGCTTCGGGGAGGAGTTCCGTCAGCACGACGGCGTGGTGACGATCTTGATGTACCACCGACGCAGGGCTTCGCCTAAGCACTACAACGGTATGATCGAGGTGGAATTTGGTGGCAGGGGGCACCGCACACAGCTAAGGAACGATCTCAAGGATCAACTTGTGTGTCTATGGGGTGCCCCCTGCCCCTGTATATAAAGGATGGAGGAGGAGGAGGCCGGCCAAGGCATAGGGTGCGGCCAGGATGGGAGTCCTACTAGGACTCCAAGTCCTAGTAGGAGTCCACCAAAAGGGGAGGAAGGGAGAAGGAATAGGTGGAGAAGGAGAGGTGGCCGACCCCCTTTTCCCTAGTCCAATTCGGACCAAAGGGGAGGGGGGCGCAGCACCCTTTTCCTCTTCCCACTAAAGCCCATCAAGGCCCATTACTCTTCCCCGTATTCCCGTAACTCCCCGGTACCTCCGAAAATACCCGAATCACTCGGAACCTTTCCGATGTCCGAATATAGTCGTCCAATATATCGATCTTTACGTCTCGACCATTTCGAGACTCCTCGTCATGTCCCCGATCTCATCCGGGACTCCGAACTCCTTCGGTACATCAAAACTCATAAACTCATAATATAACTGTCATCGAAACCTTAAGCGTGCGGACCCTACGGTTCGAGAACAATGTAGACATGACCGAGACACGTCTCCAGTCAATAACCAATAGCGGGACCTGGATGCCCATATTGGCTCCTACATATTCTACGAAGATCTTTATCGGTCAGACCGCATAACAACATACGTTGTTCCCTTTGTCATCGGTATGTTACTTGTCCGAGATTCGATCGTCGGTATCCAATACCTAGTTCAATCTCGTTACTGGCAAGTCTCTTTACTCGTTCCGTAATACATCATCTCATAACTAACATCTTAGTTATAATGCTTGCAAGGCTTATGTGATGTGTATTACCGAGAGGGCCCAGAGATACCTCTCCGACAATCGGAGTGACAAAACCCTAATCTCGAAATACGCCAACCCAACATCTACCATTGGAGACACCTGTAGTACTCCTTTATAATCACCCAGTTACGTTGTGACGTTTGGTAGTACCCAAAGTGTTCCTCCGGTAAACGGGGGTTGCATAATCTCATAGTTATAGGAACATGTATAAGTCATGAAGAAAGCAATAGCAACATACTAAACGATCGGGTGCTAAGCTAATGGAATGGGTCATGTCAATCAGATCATTCAACTAATGATGTGACCTCGTTAATCAAATAACAACTCTTTGTTCATGGTTAGGAAACATAACCATCTTTGATTAACGAGCTAGTCAAGTAGAGGCATACTAGTGACACTCTGTTGGTTTATGTATTCACACATGTATTATGTTTCCGGTTAATACAATTCTAGCATGAATAATAAACATTTATCATGATATAAGGAAATAAATAATAACTTTATTATTGCCTCTAGGGCATATTTCCTTCAATCTCCCACTTGCACTAGAGTCAATAATCTAGTTCACATCGTCATGTGATTTAGCAGCAATAGTTCACATCACCATGTGATTAACACCCATAGTTCACATCGTCATGTGACCAACACTCAAAGGGTTTACTAGAGTCAGTAATTTAGTTCACATCTCTATGTGATTAACACCCAAAGAGTACTAAGGTGTGATCATGTTTTGCTTGTGAGATAATTTTAGTCAACGGGTCTGTCACATTCAGATCCGTAAGTATTTTGCAAAATTCTATGTCTATAATCCTCTGCATGGAGCTACTCTAGCTAATTGCTCCCACTTTGAATATGTATCCAGATTGAGACTTTAGATTCATCTGGATCAGTGTCAAAAACTTGCATCGACGTAACCCTTTACGACGAACCTTTTTGTCACGTCCATAATCGAGAAACATATCCTTATTTCACTAAGGATAATTCTGACCGCCGTCCAGTGATCTACTCCTAGATCACTATTGTACTCCCTTTCCAAATCAGTGCAGGGTATACAATAGATCTGGTACACAGCATGGCATACTTTATAGAACCTATGAATGAGGCATAGGGAATGACTTTCATTCTCTTTCTATCTTCTGCCTGTTGGGGAACGCAGTAATTTCAAAAAATTTCCTACGCACATGCAAGATCATGGTGATGCACAGCAACGAGAGGGGAGAGTGTTGTCTACGTACCAACGCAGACCGACTGCGGAAGCGATCACACAACGTAGAGGAAGTAGTCGTACGTCTTCTTCCCGATCCGACCGATCCAAGCACCGTTACTCCGGCACCTCCGAGTTCTTAGCACATGTTCAGCTCGATGACGTTCCTCGGGCTCCGATCCAGCAAAGCGTCGAGGAAGAGTTCCGTCAGCACGACGGCGTGGTGACGATCTTGATGTACTACCGACGCAGGGCTTCGCCTAAGCACTGTAACGGTATGATCGAGGTGGAATTTGGTGGCAGGGGGCACCGCACACGGCTAAGGAACGATTAACTTGTGTGTCTAGGGGTGCCCCCTGCCCCCGTATATAAAGGCCAGGGGCAGGGGGTTCGGCCGGCTAGGAGGGAGGCGCAGGGAGGAGTCCTACTCCCACCGGGAGTAGGACTCCTCCCCTCCAATCCTATTCCAACTAGGATTCTTGGGGGGGAAGGAGAAAGAGGGGGCCGGCCCACCTTTCCTAGTCCTATTAGGACTTGGGAAAGGGGGGGGGCGCCGGCCAGGTGTGGGCTGCCTCTTCTCTCTTTTCCACTAAGGCCCAATAGGCCCATTTACCTCCCGGGGGGTTCCGGTAACCCTCCCGGTAATCCGGAAAAATCCCGATTTCACCCGGAACGCTTCCGGTGCCCAAACATAGGTTTCCAATATATCAATCTTTATGTCTCGACCTTTTCGAGACTCCTCGTCATGTCCGTGATCTCATCCGGGACTCCGAATAACCTTCGGTACATCAAAATGCATAAACTCATAATAACTGTCATCGTAACATTAAGCGTGCGGACCCTACGGTTCGAGAACAATGTAGACATGACCGAGACACGTCTCCGGTCAATAACCAATAGCGGGACCTGGATGCCCATATTGGCTCCTACATATTCTACGAAGATCTTTATCGGTCAAACCGCATAACAACATACGTTGTTCCCTTTGTCATCGGTATGTTACTTGCCCGAGATTCGATCGTCGGTATCCAATACCTAGTTCAATCTCATTACTGGCAAGTCTCTTTACTCGTTCCATAATACATCCTCTCATAACTAACATCTTAGTTATTATGCTTGCAAGGCTTATGTGATGTGTATTACCGAGAGGGCCCAGAGATACCTCTCCGACAATCAGAGTGACAAATCCTAATCTCGAAATACGCCAACCCAACATCTACCATTGGAGACACCTGTAGTACTCCTTTATAATCACCCAGTTACGTTGTGACGTTTGGTAGTACCCAAAGTGTTCCTCCGGTAAACGGGAGTTGCATAATCTCATAGTTATAGGAACATGTATAAGTCATGAAGAAAGCAATAGCAACATACTAAACGATCGGGTGCTAAGCTAATGGAATGGGTCATGTCAATCAGATCATTCAATTAATGATGTGACCTCGTTAATCAAATAACAACTCTTTGTTCATGGTTAGGAAACATAACCATCTTTGATTAACGAGCTAGTCTAGTAGAGGCATACTAGTGACACTCTGTTGGTCTATGTATTCACACATGTATTATGTTTCCGGTTAATACAATTCTAGCATGAATAATAAACATTTATCATGATATAAGGAAATAAATAATAACTTTAGTATTGCTTCTAGGGCATATTTCCTTCAGTCTCCCACTTGCACTAGAGTCAATAATCTAGATTACACAGTAATGATTCTTACACCCATGGAGTCTTGGTGCTGATCATGTTTTGCTCGTGGAAGAGGCTTAGTCAACGGGTCTGCAACATTCAGATCCGTATGTATCTTGCAAATCTCTATGTCTCCCACCTGGACTAAATCCCGGATGGAGTTGAAGCGTCTCTTGATGTGTTTGGTTCTTTTGTGAAATCTGGATTCCTTTGCCAAGGCAATTGCACCAGTATTGTCACAGAAGATTTTCATTGGACCCGATGCACTAGGTATGACACCTAGATCGGATATGAACTCCTTCATCCAGACTCCTTCGTTCGCTGCTTCCGAAGCAGCTATGTACTCCGCTTCACATGTAGATCCCGCTACGACGCTTTGTTTAGAACTGCACCAACTGACAGCTCCACCGTTTAAAGTAAACACGTATCCGGTTTGCGATTTAGAATCGTCCGGATCAGTGTCAAAGCTTGCATCAACGTAACCTCTTACGGTGAGCTCTTTGTCACCTCCATATACGAGAAACATATCCTTAGTCCTTTTCAGGTATTTCAGGATGTTCTTGACCGATGTCCAGTGATCCACCCCTGGATTACTTTGGTACCTCCCTGCTAAACTTATAGCAAGGCACACATCAGGTCTGGTACACAGCATTGCATACATGATAGAGCCTATGGCTGAAGCATAGGGAACATCTTTCATTTTCTCTCTATCTTCTGCAGTGGTCGGGCATTGAGTCTGACTCAACTTCACACCTTGCAATACAGGCAAGAACCCTTTCTTTGCTTGATCCATTTTGAACTTCTTCAAAATCTTGTCAAGGTATGTGCTTTGTGAAAGTCCAATTAAGCGTTTTGATCTATCTCTATAGATCTTTATGCCTAATATGTAAGCAGCTTCCCCGAGGTCTTTCATCGAAAAACTTTTATTCAAGTATCCCTTTATGCTATCCAGAAATTCTATATCATTTCCAATGAGTAATATGTCATCCACATATAATATCAGAAATGCTACAGAGCTCCCACTCACTTTCTTGTAAATACAGGCTTCTCCAAAAGTCTGTATAAACCCAAATGCTTTGATCACACTATCAAAGCGTTTATTCCAACTCCGAGATGCTTGCACCAGTCCATAGATGGATCGCTGGAGTTTGCACACTTTGTTAGCTCCCTTTGGATCGACAAAACCTTCTGGTTGCATCATATACAACTCTTCTTCCAGAAATCCATTCAGGAATGCGGTTTTTACATCCATTTGCCAAATTTCATAATCATAAAATGCAGCAATTGCTAACATGATTCTGACAAACTTAAGCATCGCTACGGGTGAGAAAGTCTCATCGTAGTCAACTCCTTGAACTTGTCGAAAACCTTTTGCGACAAGTCGAGCTTTGTAGACAGTAACATTACCATCAGCGTCAGTCTTTTTCTTAAAGATCCATTTATTCTCAATTGCTTGCCGATCATCGGGCAAGTCAACCAAAGTCCATACTTTGTTCTCATACATGGATCCCATCTCAGATTTCATGGCTTCAAGCCACTTTGCGGAATCTGGGCTCACCATCGCTTCTTCATAGTTCGTAGGTTCATCATGATCTAGTAGCATGACTTCCAGAACAGGATTACCGTACCACTCTGGTGCGGATCTTACTCTGGTTGATCTACGAGGTACAGTAGTATCTTGATCTAAAGTTTCATGATCATCATCATTAACTTCCTCTCTTATTGGTGTAGGTCTCACAGAAACAGTTTTCTGTGATGTACTTTTTCCCAATAACAGAGTAGGTACAGTTACCTCGTCAAGTTCTACTTCTTTCGAGAGAAACTCCTTCTCAAGAAAGTTTCCGAATTTAGCAACAAAAGTCTTGCCTTCGGATCTGTGATAGAAGGTGTATCCAATAGTTTCCTTTGGATATCCTATGAAGACACACTTCTCCGATTTGGGTTCGAGCTTATCAGGTTGAAGCTTTTTCACATAAGCATCGCAGCCCCAAATTTTAAGAAACGACAACTTTGGTTTCTTGCCAAACCATAGTTCATAAGGCGTCGTCTCAACGGATTTAGATGGTGCCCTATTTAACGTGAATGCGGCCGTCTCTAAAGCATAACCCCAAAATGATAGCGGTAAATCAGTAAGAGACATCATAGATCGCACCATATCTAGTAAAGTACGATTACGACGTTCGGACACACCATTACGTTGTGGTGTTCCGGGTGGCGTGAGTTGCGAAACTATTCCACAATTTTTCAAATGTACACCAAACTCGTAACTCAAATATTCTCCTCCACGATCAGATCGTAGAAACTTTATTTTCTTGTTACGATGATTTTCAACATCATTCTGAAATTCCTTGAACTTTTCAAATGTTTCAGACTTATGTTTCATTAAGTAGATATACCCATATCTGCTTAAATCATCTGTGAAGGTGAGAAAATAACGATATCCGCCACGAGCCTCAATATTCATCGGACCACATACATCGGTATGTATGATTTCCAATAAATCTGTTGCTCTCTCCATAGTACCGGAGAACGGTGTTTTAGTCATCTTGCCCATGAGGCACGGTTCGCAAGTACCAAGTGATTCATAATCAAGTGGTTCCAAAAGCCCATCAGCATGGAGTTTCTTCATGCGCTTTACACCGATATGACCTAAACGGCAGTGCCACAAATAAGTTGCACTATCATTATCAACTCTGCATCTTTTGGCTTCAACATTATGAATATGTGTATTACTACTATCGAGATTCAATAAGAATAGACCACTTTTCAAGGGTGCATGACCATAAAAGATATTACTCATATAAATAGAACAACCATTATTCTCTGATTTAAATGAATAACCGTCTCGCATCAAACAAGATCCAGATATAATGTTCATGCTCAACGCTGGCACCAAATAACAATTATTTAGGTCTAATATTAATCCCGAAGGTAGATGTAGAGGTAGCGTGCCGACCGCGATCACATCGACTTTGGAACCGTTTCCCACGCGCATCGTCACCTCGTCCTTTGCTAGTGTCCGCTTATTCTGTAGTCCCTGTTTCGAGTTGCAAATATTAGCAACAGAACCAGTATCAAATACCCAGGTGCTACTGCGAGCATTAGTAAGGTACACATCAATAACATGTATATCACATATACCTTTGTTCACCTTGCCATCCTTCTTGTCCGCCAAATACTTGGGGCAGTTCCGCTTCCAGTGACCAGTCTGCTTGCAGTAGAAGCACTCAGTTTCAGGCTTAGGTCCAGACTTGGGTTTCTTCTCTTGAGCAGCAACTTGCTTGCCGTTCTTCTTGAAGTTCCCTTTCTTCTTCCCTTTGCCCTTTTTCTTGAAACTAGTGGTTTTGTTAACCATCAACACTTGATGCTCCTTCTTGATTTCTACCTCCGCAGCTTTCAGCATAGCGAAGAGCTCGGGAATAGTCTTGTTCATCCCTTGCATATTATAGTTCATCACAAAGCTCTTGTAGCTTGGTGGCAGTGATTGGAGAATTCTGTCAATGACGCAATCATCCGAAAGTGTAACTCCCAATTGAATCAAGTGATTATTATACCCAGACATTTTGAGTATATGCTCACTGACAGAACTGTTCTCCTCCATCTTGCAGCTATAGAACTTATTGGAGACTTCATATCTCTCAATCCGGGCATTTGCTTGAAATATTAACTTCAACTCCTGGAACATCTCATATGCTCCATGACGTTCAAAACGTCGTTGAAGTCCCGGTTCTAAGCCGTAAAGCATGGCACACTAAACTATTTAGTAGTCATCAGCTTTGCTCTGCCAGACGTTCATAACTTCTGGTATTGCTCTTGCAGCAGGCCTGGCACTCAGCGGTGCTTCCAGGACGTAATTCTTCTGTGCAGCAATGAGGATAATCCTCAGGTTACGGACCCAGTCCGTGTAATTGCTACCATCATCTTTCAACTTAGCTTTCTCAAGGAACGCATTAAAATTCAACGGAACAACAGCACGAGCCATCTATCTACAATCAACATAAACAAGCAAGATACTATCAGGTACTAAGTTCATGATAATTTTTAAGTTCAGTTAATTTACTTAAGAACTCCCACTTAGATAGACATCCCTCTAATCCTCTAAGTGATTACGTGATCCAAATCAACTAAACCATAACCGATCATCACGTGAGATGGAGTAGTTTTCAATGGTGAACATCAATATGTTGATCATATCTACTATATGATTCACGCTCGACCTTTCGGTCTCCGTGTTCCGAGGCCATATCTGTATATGCTTGGCTCGTCAAGTATAACCTGAGTATTCCGCGTGTGCAACTGTTTTGCACCCGTTGTATTTGAACGTAGAGCCTATCACACCCGATCATCACGTGGTGTCTCAGCACGAAGAACTTTTGCAACGGTGCATACTCAGGGAGAACACTTCTTGATAATTTAGTGAGAGATCATCTTATAATGCTACCGTCAATCAAAGCAAGATAAGATGCATAAAAGGATAAACATCACATGCAATCAATATAAGTGATATGATATGGCCATCATCATCTTGTGCTTTGTGATCTCCATCTCCGAAGCATCGTCATGATCACCATCGTCACCGGCGCGACACCTTGATCTCCATCGTAGCATCGTTGTCGTCTCGCCAATCTTATGCTTCCACGACTATCACTACCGCTTAGTAATAAAATAAAGCATTACATCGCGATTGCATTGCATACAATAAAGCGACAACCATATGGCTCCTGCCAGTTGCCGATAACTCGGTTACAAAACATGATCATCTCATACAATAAAATCAGCATCATGCCTTGACCATATCACATCACAACATGCCCTGCAAAAACAAGTTAGACGTCCTCTACTTTGTTGTTGCAAGTTTTACGTGGCTGCTACGGTCTTAAGTAAGAACTCATCTCACCTACGCATCAAAACCACAACGATAGTTCGTCAAATAGACTCCGTTTTAACCTTCTCAAGGACCGGGCGTAGTCACACTTGGTTCAACTAAAGTTGGAGAGACAGTCTTCCGCAAGCCATCTGTGTGCATAGCACGTCGAGGGAACCGGTCTCGCGTAAGAGTACGCGTAAGGTTGGTCCGGATCGTCTCGTCCAACAATACCGCCGAACCAAAGTATGACATGCTGGTAGGCAGTATGACTTGTATCGCCCACAACTCACTTGTGTTCTACTCATGCAAATAACATCAAACCATAAAAACCTAGGCTCGGATGCCACTGTTGGGGAACGCAGTAATTTCAAAAATTTTCCTACGCACATGCAAGATCATGGTGATGCACAGCAACGAGAGGGGAGAGTGTTGTCTACGTACCAACGCAGACCGACTGCGGAAGCGATCACACAACGTAGAGGAAGTAGTCGTACGTCTTCTTCCCGATCCGACCGATCCAAGCACCGTTACTCCGGCACCTCCGAGTTCTTAGCACACGTTCATCTCGATGACGTTCCTCGGGCTCCGATCCAGCAAAGCGTCGAGGAAGAGTTCCGTCAGCACGACGGCGTGGTGACGATCTTGATGTACTACCGATGCAGGGCTTCGCCTAAGCACTGTAACGGTATGATCGAGGTGGAATTTGGTGGCAGGGGGCACCGCACACGGCTAAGGAACGATTAACTTGTGTGTCTAGGGGTGCCCCCTGCCCCCGTATATAAAGGCCAGGGGCAGGGGGTTCGGCCGGCTAGGAGGGAGGCGCAGGGAGGAGTCCTACTCCCACCGGGAGTAGGACTCCTCCCCTCCAATCCTATTCCAACTAGGATTCTTGGGGGGGAAGGAGAAAGAGGGGGCCTGCCCACCTTTCCTAGTCCTATTAGGACTTGGGAAAGGGGGGGGGGCGCCGGCCAGGTGTGGGCTGCCTCTTCTCTCTTTTCCACTAAGGCCCAATAGGCCCATTTACCTCCCGGGGGGTTCCGGTAACCCTCCCGGTAATCCGGAAAAATCCCGATTTCACACGGAACGCTTCCGGTGCCCAAACATAGGCTTCCAATATATCAATCTTTATGTCTCGACCTTTTCGAGACTCCTCGTCATGTCCGTGATCTCATCCGGGACTCCGAATAACCTTCGGTACATCAAAATGCATAAACTCATAATAACTGTCATCGTAACGTTAAGCGTGCGGACCCTACGGTTCGAGAACAATGTAGACATGACCGAGACACGTCTCCGGTCAATAACCAATAGCGGGACCTAGATGCCCATATTGGCTCCTACATATTCTACGAAGATCTTTATCGGTCAAACCGCATAACAACATACGTTGTTCCCTTTGTCATCGGTATGTTACTTGCCCGAGATTCGATCGTCGGTATCCAATACCTAGTTCAATCTCGTTACTGGCAAGTCTCTTTACTCGTTCCATAATACATCCTCTCATAACTAACATCTTAGTTATTATGCTTGCAAGGCTTATGTGATGTGTATTACCGAGAGGGCCCAGAGATACCTCTCCGACAATCAGAGTGACAAATCCTAATCTCGAAATACGCCAACCCAACATCTACCATTGGAGACACCTATAGTACTCCTTTATAATCACCCAGTTACGTTGTGACGTTTGGTAGTACCCAAAGTGTTCCTCCGGTAAACGGGAGTTGCATAATCTCATAGTTATAGGAACATGTATAAGTCATGAAGAAAGCAATAGCAACATACTAAATGATCGGGTGCTAAGCTAATGGAATGGGTCATGTCAATCAGATCATTCAATTAATGATGTGACCTCGTTAATCAAATAACAACTCTTTGTTCATGGTTAGGAAACATAACCATCTTTGATTAACGAGCTAGTCTAGTAGAGGCATACTAGTGACACTCTGTTGGTCTATGTATTCACACATGTATTATGTTTCCGGTTAATACAATTCTAGCATGAATAATAAACATTTATCATGATATAAGGAAATAAATAATAACTTTATTATTGCCTCTAGGGCATATTTCCTTCACTGCCGTGGTCGCGCTTTGAGTCTTTACTCAACTTCACACCTTGTAACATAGGCAAGAAACTTTTTCTTTGACTGTTCCATTTTGAACTACTTCAAAATCTTGTTAAGGTATGTACTTATTGAAAAACTTATCAAGCGTCTTGATCTATCTCTATAGATCTTGAAGCTCAATATGTAAGCAGCTTTACCGAAGTTTTTCTTTGAAAAACTCCTTTCAAACACTCCTTTTATGCTTTACAGAATAATTCTACATTATTTCCGATCAACAATATGTCATTCACATATACTTATCAGAAATGCTGTAGTGCTCCCACTCACTTTCTCGTAAATACAGGCTTCACCGCAAGTCTGTATAAAATTATATGCTTTGATCAACTCATCAAAGCGTATATTCCAACTCCGAGATGTTTGCACCAGTCCACAGATAGATCGCTGGAGCTTGCATATTTAGTTAACACCTTTAGGATCGACAAAACCTTCTAGTTGCATCGTATACAACTCTTCTTTAATAAATCCATTAAGGAATGCAGTTTTGTTTATCCATTTGCCAGATTTCATAAAATGCGGCAATTACTAACATGATTCGGATAGACTCAAGCATAGATACGAGTGAGAAGCTCTCGTCGTAGTCAACACCTTGAACTTGTCGAAAACCTTTTGCGACAATTCTAGCTTTGTAGATAGTAACACTACTATCAACGTCTGTCTTCCTCTTGAAGATCCATTTATTTTCTATGGCTTGCTGATCATCGGGCAAGTCAACCAAAGTCCATACTTTGTTTTCATACATGAATCCCATCTCAGATTTCATGGCCTCAAGCCATTTTGCGGAATCTGGGCTCATCATCGCTTCCTCATAGTTCGTAGGTTCATCATGGTCTAGTAACATGACTTCCAGAACAGGATTACCGTACCACTCTGGTGCGGATCTCACTCTGGTTTACCTACGAGATTCGGTAGTCACTTGATCTGAAGTTACATGATCGTCATCATTAGCTTCCTCACTAATTGGTGTAGTAGTCACAAGAACAGATTTCTGTGATGAACTCCTTTCCAATAAGGGAGAAGGTATAATTACCTTATCAAGTTCTACTTTCCTCCCACTCACTTCTTTCGAGAGAAACTCCTTCTCTAGAAAGGATCCATTATAAGCAACGAATGTCTTGCCTTAGGATCTGTGATAGAAGGTGTACCCAACAGTCTCCTTTTGGGTATCCTATGAAGACGCACTTCTCCGATTTGAGTTTGAGCTTATCAGGATGAAACTTTTTCATATAAGCATCGCAACCCCAAACTTTAAGAAACGACAGCTTAGGTTTCTTGCCAAACCATAGTTCACACGGTGTCGTCTCATCGGATTTAGATGGTGCCCTATTTAACGTGAATGCAGCTGTCTCTAATGCATAACCCCAAAACGATAGTGGTAAATCGGTAAGAAACATCATAGATTGCACTATATCCAATAAAGTACGGTTATGACGTTCGGACACACCATTATGTTGTGGTGTTCCAGGTGGCGTGAGTAGTGAAACTATTTCACATTGTTTTAACTGAAGACCAAACTCGTAACTCAAACATTTTACCTCTGCGATCATATCGTAGAAACTTTTATTTTCTTGTCACGATGGTTTTTCACTTCACTCTGACATTCTTTGAACTTTTCAAATGTTTCAGACTTATGTTTCATCAAGTAGATATACTCATATCTGCTCAAATCATCTGTGAAGATCAGAAAATAATGATACCTGTCGCGAGCCTCAATATTCATCGGACCACATACATCAGTATGTATGATTTCCAACAAATCTGTTGCTCGCTCCATTGTTCCAAAGAACAGAGTCTTAGTCATCTTGCCCATGAGGCATGGTTCGCAAGCATCAACTGATTCATAATCAAGTGATTCCAAAGGGAGCTAACAAAGTGTGCAAGCTCCAGCGATCCATTTATGGACTGGTGCAAGCCTCTCGGAGTTGGAATAAACGCTTTGATACTGTGATCAAAGCATTTGGTTTTATACAGACTTTTGGAGAAGCCTGTATTTACAAGAAAGTGAGTGGGAGCTCTGTAGCATTTCTGATATTATATGTGGATGACATATTGCTGATTGGAAATGATATAGAATTTTTGGATAGCATAAAGGGATACTTGAATAAAAGTTTTTCGATGAAAGACCTCGGGGAAGCTGCTTACATATTAGGCATAAAGATCTATAGAGATAGATCAAGACGGTTAATTGGACTTTCACAAAGCACATACCTTGACAAGATTTTGAAGAAGTTCAAAATGGATCAAGCAAAGAAAGGGTTCTTGCCTGTGTTACAAGGTGTGAGGTTGAGTCAGACTCAATGCCCGACCACTGCAGAAGATAGAGAGAAAATGAAAGATGTTCCCTATGCTTCAGCCATAGGCTCTATCATGTATGCAATATGTATGCAATGCTGTGTACCAGACCTGATGTGTGCCTTGCTATAAGTTTAGCAGGGAGGTACCAAAGTAATCCAGGAGTGGATCACTGGACAGCGGTCAAGAACATCCTGAAATACCTGAAAAGCACTAAGGATATGTTTCTTGTGTATGGAGGTGACAAAGAGCTCAACGTAAGAGGTTACGTTGATGCAAGCTTTGACACTGATCCGGACGATTCGAAATCGCAAACCGGATACGTGTTTACTTTAAACGGTGGAGCTGTCAGTTGGTGCAGTTCTAAACAAAGCGTCGTAGCGGGATCTACATATGAAGCGGAATACATAGCTGCTTCGGAAGCAGCGAATGAAGGAGTCTGGATGAAGGAGTTCATATCCGATCTAGGTGTCATACCTAGTGCATCGGGTCCAATGAAAATCTTTTGTGACAATACTGGTGCAATTGCTTTGGCAAAGGAATCCAGATTTCACAAGAGGACCAAACACATCAAGAGACGCTTCAATTCCATCCGGGATCTAGTCCAGGTGGGAGACATAGAGATTTGCAAGATACATACGGATCTGAATGTTGCAGACCCGTTGACTAAGCCTCTTCCACGAGCAAAACATGATCAGCACCAAGGCTCCATGGGTGTTAGAATCATTACTGTGTAATCTAGATTATTGACTCTAGTGCAAGTGAGAGACTGAAGGAAATATGCCCTAGAGGCAATAATAAAGTTATTATTTATTTCCTTATATCATGATAAATGTTTATTATTCATGCTAGAATTGTATTAACCGGAAACATAATACATGTCTGAATACATAGACAAACAGAGTGTCACTAGTATGCCTCTACTAGACTAGCTCGTTAATCAAAGATGGTTAAGTTTCCTAACCATGAACAAAGAGTTGTTATTTGATTAACGAGGTCACATCATTAGTTGAATGATCTGATTGACATGACCCATTCCATTAGCTTAGCACCCGATCGTTTAGTATGTTGCTATTGCTTTCTTCATGACTTATACATGTTCCTATGACTATGAGATTATGCAACTCCCGTTTGCCGGAGGAACACTTTGTGTGCTGCCAAACGTCACAACGTAACTGGGTGATTATAAAGGAGCTCTACAGGTGTCTCCAATGGTAGATGTTGGGTTGGCGTATTTCGAGAATAGGATTTGTCACTCCGATTGTCAGAGAGGTATCTCTGGGCCCTCTCGGTAATGCACATCACTTAAGCCTTGCAAGCATTGCAACTAATAAGTTAGTTGCAGGATGATGTATTACGGAACGAGTAAAGAGACTTGCCGGTAACAAGATTGAACTAGGTATTGGATACCGACGATCGAATCTCGGGCAAGTAACATACCGATGACAAAGGGAACAACGTATGTTGTTATGCGGTCTGACCGATAAAGATCTTCGTAGAATATGTAGGAGCCAATATGGGCATCTAGGTCCCGCTATTGGTTATTGACCGGAGAAGTGTCTCGGTCATGTCTACATTGTTCTCGAACCGTAGGGTCCGCACGCTTAACGTTACGATGACAGTTATTATGAGTTTATGCATTTTGATGTACCGAAGGTTGTTCGGAGTCCTGGATGTGATCACGGACATGACGAGGAGTCTTGAAATGGTCGAGACATAAAGATTGATATATTGGAAGCCTATATTTGGATATCGGAAGTGTTCCGGGTGAAATCGGGATTTTACCGGATTACCGGGAGGTTACCGGAACCCCCCGGGAGCCATATGGGCCTTCATGGGCCTTAGTGGAAAGGAGAAAAGGGGCAGCCCATAGGTGGCCGCGCGCCCCCCTTCCCTTAGTCCTATTAGGACTAGGAGAAGGGGCCGGGCCCCCTCTCTCTCTTTCCCCCTTTGGGAAACCTAGTCCAACTAGGATTGGGGGGGGGGGTCCTACTCCCGGCGGGAGTAGGACTCCTCCTGCACCCTCTCCCTGGCCGGCGCACCCCTCCCCCTTGGCTCCTTTATATACAGGGGCAGGGGGCACCTCTAGACACAGAAGTTGATCATTGAGATCGTTCCTTAGCCGTGTGCGGTGCCCCCTGCCACCATATTCCACCTCGATCATATCGTTGTAGTGCTTAGGTGAAGCTGTGCGTCGGTAGTACATCAAGATTGTCACCACGCCGTCGTGCTGATGGAACTCCTCCCCGAAGCTTTGCTGGATCGGAGCCCGGGTCGTCATCGAGCTGTACGTGTGCTAAGAACTCGGAGGTGCCGGAGAAACGGTGCTTGGATCGGTCGGATCGGGAAGAAGACGTATGACTACTTCCTCTATGTTGTGTCAATGCTTCCATTGCGATTTACAAGGGTACGTAGATCATGCTCTCCCCTCGTTGCTATGCATCACCATGATCTTGCATGTGCGTAGGAATTTTTTTGAAATTACTACGTTCCCCAACTTGAACTGCTATGAAGAGTTCAGTCACCTTTCTCTCTCTTTCTCTCTCAGATCCCGGACCGAACAACCAGGAATCGAACCCCTTGCTATGTGGGTGGCTAGTCCTATTTATAGAGGCCCTGGTCCTCTCCCCAAATATTGAGCGGGAAGGGATCCAACCATGGCGGGCTAATTTGAAGGGGGATAGCGAGTACATCTATCCTGACAAAAGCAGTCTTCGCCTGCCAAAGGCTCTGGTGATGACGCCGTGCTGGGCTCCATGGTGACCTCCGTCTCGTAGTCCTCCTGGTCTTGGTCTCGTTGCACCGAAGTGGCAACCTTTGCCTGATGCCTCGGTACTCCGCGGATACGCTTGCCCCCTTTGCACCAAAGAGGAAAGAGGGACGCTGCGCGCGCTGGCACCCGCCTGGTGCCCCGTGTCGTCATGGCTTGCGTCATGGGCACCTCACGAGGTACCCCGCCTTGAACTCTCCGCCTCCTCGCGAGCCAGCCTAACGAGGCTGTGCCTGAGGATGCGCCGTGTCGTCCACCTCGCGAGGCTTGGCCCCTCGCGAGGGTCTTGAGCCTTGTGTTGATGAGGATGGGCCGCGCTGGGCCCCCACTTGAGCCACGCCACAGGCAGGCAAGTTTGGGGACCACCGTTCCCAGAACGCCGACAGTAGCCCCCGGGCCCAAGGCGCGCATGGACTTGGCCGTGCCGAGAGGCGAAAGGGCAAGGGCGAAGCGCCGCGGGCCCTAACAGCATGCTGCCTTGGACGCCGCGTGCCGGTTGATTGGACGTGGGCGGCACCGTTCCCCCACGCTCCCTTATTGTGCGCCCTGCTAGGCGGACTGGTAGTTGTACACAGCCGTCCCCTTTCCTATTGCTCGGGTGTCCTCCGTTCTTCCTTCTTTCGAGCGCCTCCCCATGCCTTGAATCCAATCTCGAATCCCCCATCCTTCCCGTCACCATGGCTCCGACGGGGAAGGAGAGAGCAGAGAAACCCATGCCTTCGTCTTGTGCGCCGCCAACGGTGGCCCCCCTCGTCGGCCGGTCGACTGTGCTCAACCAAGAGTGCCTGGGCAGGCACAGCCTGGCCCTGGCCACCGTCTTCAATGAGTGCGGAAGGACGACTGCCTGGCCCGCGTCCCACTTCTCCATTGACAGGACATCCACTGAGGTCCCATGTTTTACCGATGCCTTGTGGGCGGGTCTGGTTCCCCCTTTCTCCGATTTCTTCAATGCCGTGCTTTCGCATTATCAGATCCACTTAATGCACCTAAGTCCTAAGTCCATCACCCTCCTTTCGGTCTTTGCCTTCGTTTGCGAAGCCATGGTGGGCATCCTTCCTTCGGTCGCCCTGCTGCGCCACTTCTTCTCGCTGCGTCTTGTCGATCCTTCCCAGCACTGGGCATTCGCGAGCTTTGCTGCCGAGCCTGTGTCCGAGGCGTCTGGAATTGACTTCCAACTCCCCCAGCCTGTGGCCGGGTTCCGCGAGCGGTGGTTGTATGTGGACGCAGGGGTGCCCAGCCCCCTGCTATCGGAGCCGACCTCGCCTGCCGTCCCCAATTCGGGTTGGGGCCAGGAGACGCTGAAGAGCCCCCGGCTTGTCTTCGTCTGGCCCCGCTTCGCGCTCCCGATAAAACTCGGCGTGACAGCGCCCAAAGTGGTGAAGGAGTTTCTGTTGTGCCGTGTCGCTCCCCTGCAGCGGCACTCTCGCCGAATGTGGGCCTTCCGGGGGCGTGAGGACGACATGAGGCTCCAGGAAGAAGACCTGGCTCCCGCGGCGCTGAAGTCAACGCTGCTGACTTTGGCCAGGGACCCCAATCGTGGCAACATCCGGCAAGGTGGGGCCTTGCTATATCTCTGTCAGAGCAAGGCTGACTTCATGAAGCAGATGCCCGCCTTCGATGAGTGGGGGCTGCGCCCTGCCGGTCTCCAAGGGCCTCGCGAGAACCCTGTAGTGGTAATTCCCCTCCCAATCGGCCAAGGCGACTCCTCCTCAAGCGGCGGAGACGGGAGGCAGGAGGCGCTTGAGGCCGAAGGGGCTCCAGAGGAGGGGGCAGCGTTGTGCGCCGCTCTTGAGGGGACGGCTCCGGAGGAGGGTGCGGCGCCCGAGGCTGCTCGCGCGGGGGCAGCTCCGGAGGAGGGTGCAGCGCCCGATGCCGCTCGTGAGGATACAGCTCCTGAGGCCCGTACTGCTGCGGCTGAAGGTGGCAGGCAGCCGCTCCAAGCGCCCGAGGATGGGGCCTTGGAGGCCCTGGTCCCGGCTTCTGACGAGGTGATTGGTGGCATGCGCCAGGCGGGCGCTCCCGGCGCGGGCCGTCCTGGTGCCTCGTCCTCGTGGCAGGTTGATCCTTGCGTTCTTCTCTTGGGCTGCTTCCGCGTGGACTTCGAGGCCCTCCGGAGGAAGAGGGAGGCTCTGGGTGTTGACTCCCCTTGTCGCGTGCTGAAGCGCAGGAAGTACTTCGCCACTGACCAGTAAGTCTTTTTCCTCTCTGACTCCCGATCCTCTTGTTGCTTTCGCCGATTCTTGCTCCGCAGGCCCCTTCCAACTGAGATCACGGGAGTCGCCGAGGCACCACCTCCCTCGGCTTCGCCTCCTCCGCCATCCTCAAGTGCTCCGAGCAGCTCTGGCCTCATGGTGAGGGCGTCTGATGGGGCGGATCATCCCGAGGTGCGCCGCGACCCTTCATTCCCCACGCTTCTCCTTCGCGGGCCTTCTCAGGGGATAGACAGTCTGTCGGGTACCTCCCGTCTGGCCTTGGACAGTGACTGGTTGAGGCGCCACCTATGCCCCTCATCTGGAGGCGGGCTGGCCCTTGGTCGGGCTTCTGATGTGAAGCGTCCGGCCATTGCGAGGTCGCCAGCCCCCAGCCCCCTGCCCGGAGGGGGAACGATGACCCGAAGCCCCCGGTTCCTGCTTGGGGCGGATGATGACGTGGAAGATGTGCTCGAGCGCGCTCGGGAGCGCCGCTCTCGCCGCTAAGGGTTCCTTCGACGAGCGGCCGACGCGGTGGACCTGCTTGGGGAAGAGCTTGCCGCTGAAGATGCTCGCCTAGAGGCCAAGGGCCTGCACCTAGCTGCAGGGTGGCACGAGCTGGAGGCCGCCGTTGCCCTTGCGCGCCGCCAACGCGACCTTGATGATGAAGAAGCGAAGGCGTCGCTGGAGGCCTCCCGAGTGGCCCGCTCCCAGGCCATTGAGGAGGCCCGGAGAGCTGACGGGTGGCGAGAGGCGGTGGAGGAGCGAGCTCACGAGCTCCTGGCCCGATGCCGCTCGTTGGAGGAGCAAGGAGAGCTGCGCGAGGCAGCCCTCGCGTCGATGGGGGTGGCCTCCGGTGACCCAGCTGAGCTTCAGAAGAGCGAGGAAGTGTTGGTGCTGGAGGCCGCCGAACGCTCCCGTGAGTACGAGAGGCTGGAGACGAGGGAGTGCCTAGTGACGCAGGCGGAGAACGATGTCGCTGCGCGGGAATCGCGTGTCCTGGAGGAGGTTTGTTGTCGGGTGGCGATGGCGCGCCAAGGCCTCGAGCGCGAGTTCAAGGGGAAGCTGGGGATGATCCGAGTCGAAGCCGAAGGCAGAACCGCAGCCTTGAGGACCCAACGGGACGAGGCGATGCGGCTGGCCGACGCCTCCCGGGCCGCCCTTGAGGCAACGCAGAAAGAGCTGGCCGCCTCTCAAGCCGAGGTGCTCCGCCTTCGCCAACGGATGGAAGAGGCCGAGGCTGTCGTGCGCCAGAACACCGATGAAATACGCTAGCGGCGGCTCCAGGAGCACGCGCATGGCCCAATGTTCACCACGCTCAGGGAAAGGGCCAACTTGGCCTTGGGCAACATCTGCGAGGCGTCCGTCGGTGAGCCACACACGATCAACTACGCTGGTAACCTGCATTTCTTCACCGCCGTGGTGGCGCAGCTGTAGGCGTGGTCGGTTAGGGCCGACAGGTTGTTGGAGGAGAGGAGCCATGCCTTGCTCAAGCGCGCCTTCTCCCGTGTCTTCAACCATCTTCAGAACACGAATCCCCGCTTTGATTTCAACGCCGTCATCGCCCTAGTCCCCCAGGCCGTCCGGGACGACCTGTCGCGCTGGGTGGAGGATAACGTGGACGCCCTCGTCAGGGCCTTCACTTCAGACGACAGTGACGTGGTCGTGGGTGCAGACGAGGATGGCGCGGCGAGCGGCCCTGACGCCGCCGGCAGCGACACAGGCGTCGATGGCGAGCTCGGCGACTCCGGCGAGGGCTCAGGAGGTGCTTCCGGGGACGCATTGGTGGATTGGTCTGACTGAGAGCGTATCGCTCCTGTCTTTTTCACTCTGCATGAATAGAACTCAGGCTTTTGACCTGGTGGTGTGTGAGAGCATTTTGGGAGGGGAAGCCCCTCATGTAAAAACCTGTGTCTATCATATCAGTAGTAACCAAATTGCGCTCGTGCCTAACGGTGAGCTGGTTACCTTTGTCCCATGCTGGTTCTGAGGCGGCCTGCAGGAGGGCGCGAAGCCTTGGGCGCTTTCTAGCTGGGTCCTCAGGATGTGAGGTTGTTGCTGATGAGAAACTCCTCATGCGTTGGCCTTCTCCACGGGCCCTGGGCCTTCTCCCGAACGCGATGACTTCACAAGCACTCGCCTTGCTTCGCAGGCTCCGGTCCTTTCCCTCGAGCGCGACAGCTTCACAGGCACTCGCCTTGCTTCACAGGCTCTGGGCCTTTTCCTCGAGCGCGAGAGCTTCACAGGCACTCGCCTTGCTTCACAAGCTCAGGGCCTTTTCCTCGAGCGTGAGAGCTTCACAGGCACTCGCCTTGCTTCACAGGCTCTGGGCCTTTTCCTCGAGCGCGAGAGCTTCACAGGCACTCGCCTTGCTTTACAGGCTCTGGGCCTTTTCCTCGAGCGCGAGAGCTTCACAGGCACTCGCCTTGCTTCACAGGCTCTAGGCCTTTTCCTCGAGCGCGAGAGCTTCACAGGCACTCGCCTTGCTTCACAGGCTCTGGGCCTTTTCCTCGAGCGCGAGAGCTTCACAGGCACTCGCCTTGCTTCACAGGCTTTGGGCCTTTTCCTCGAGCGCGAGAGATTCACAGGCACTCGCCTTGCTTCACAGGCTCTAGGCCTTTTCCTCGAGCGCGAGAGCTTCACAGGCACTCGCCTTGCTTCACAAGCTCTGGGCCTTTTCCTCGAGCGCGAGAGCTTCACAGGTGTAGGATCTAGAAGAAGGAGTGTCTAGAGGGGGGTGAATAGACACTTAATGCTAAAGTTGCACTTTTTAAGCTTTTTCGGTTTAAGTGGAGTTTGGGCACAATTTTAACATACACAATACATATCAAGCAAGCATGCAAAGAGTATATAGGCAGCGGAAAGTAAAGCATGCAACTTGCAAGAATGCAAAGGGAAGGGTTTGGAGAATTCAAACGCAATTGGAGACACGGATGTTTTCCCGTGGTTCGGATAGGTGGTGCTATCCTACATCCACGTTGATGGAGACTTCAACCCATGAAGGGTAACGGTTGCGCGAGTCCACGGAGGGCTCCACCCACGAAGGGTCCACGAAGAAGCAACCTTGTCTATTCCACCATGGCCATCGCCCACGAAGGACTTGCCTCACTAGCGGTAGATCTTCACGAAGTAGGCGATCTCCTTGCCCTTACAAACTCCTTGGTTCAACTCCGCAATCTTGTCAGAGGCTCCCAAGTGACACCTAGCCAATCTAGGAGACACCACTCTCCAAGAAGTAACAAATGGTGTGTTGATGATGAACTCCTTGCTCTTGTGCTTCAAATGATAGTCTCCCCAACACTCAACTCTCTCTCATGGGATTTGGATCTGGTGGAAAGAATATTTGAGTGGAAAGCAACTTGGGGAAGGCTAGAGATCAAGATTCATATGGTAGGAATGGAATATCTTGGTCTCAACACATGAGTAGGTGGTTCTTTCTCAGAACATATGAGTAGGAATGATGTATGTGTTCTGATGGCTCTCTCTTCGAATGAAGAGATGGTGGAGGGGTATATATAGCCTCCACACAAAATCCAACCATTACACACAATCTACCAATCTCGGTGGGACCGAATCAGAAAACTCGGTCTGACTGAAATAGTAAACCTAGTGACCGTTAGGAATTTCGGTGGGACTGAGATGCAACTCGGTAGGACCGATTCGGTTAGGGTTTGGGCATAACGTAATCTCGGTGAGACCGATCGCACAAACTCGGTGAGACCGAGTTCGGCAATTAGCTAACCAGAGAGTTGGTCAGGCAAACTTGGTGGGACCGACTTTCTCTTTCGGTGAGACCGAAAAGTTACAAGAAGGAAACATAGAGTTTACCTTGCATTCTCGGTGGGACCGATTCGCTCTTTCAGTGAGACCAAAAAGGTACGAAAGGGAAACAGAGAGTTTGCAAGCCCATCTCGGCGAGACTGAGATCCTTATCGGTAGGACCGAATTGCTAGGGTTTGGCAGTGGCAAATGACAAGTGAAACTCGGTGGCGCCGGATTGACAGAATCGGTATGACCGAGTTTGGCTTAGGGTTTAGGTCATTTGTGGATATGGGAAAGTAGCTGAGGATTTTCGAGCATATCATTAAGCACATAGAGCAAGAGGCTCATTAAGCAACACCTCATCCCTCCTTGATAGTATTGGCTTTTCCTAAAGACTCAATGTGATCTTGGATCACTAAAATATAAAATGAAGAGTCTTGAGCTTGAAGCTTTAGCCAATCCTTTGTCCTTAGCATCTTGAAGAGGTTCCCACAACCTTTAGTCCATGCTACTCCATTGTTGAACTTATCTGAATTATACTAGGTAAAGGTATTAGTCCAACAAGAGATATGTTGTCCACCTAGGGAGCACTTGTGCTTTCAACAGGCACTCGCCTTGCTTCACAGGCTCTGGGCCTTTTCCGGATAGGACAACCTCCGCAGGCACCCGAAAATCCTCCCGAGAGGGAGCAACAACGGCAGCCTGGGCTGCGCACTAGCCTGGCCTAACCCGGCTCGCGAGGGGCTCGCGAGGGGAGGCAGCTGTGACGAAGCGGCAACCAGAATGCGAGAACAGCTCGAGCGAGAACAAGCACCCCTCCCCCAAACACATGCAAATCTCAATTCGAATCCAACTTAAATCCAGCAAGAGAAAAGCTACAACCAAAGGGAAGGGCAACAAAAGGCAGACAAAAGGCCACATCCGGCACCTAATCTAGTCTTGGACGTCTTCTCACTAGCGCGGAGCTAAGTGCTGTCCACTGGGCGTGGGAGGGAGCCCCAGGGCCTGAGGCCGGCACCCCTGAGACTCCGGGGCGTGTACAACCCCACTCATTATTACGTGAGAGTGTCACGGGGCGGCGAGCTTCACAAGCACTGGGCCTTCTTCACAGGTACTGGCCTTGCATCATATCGCCAGACGAGGGCCCCGCCTTGCGCCACACTCTAGTGCCATCAGCAACGACCGGTGTTGGGGAACGTAGTAATTTCAAAAAATTTCCTACGCACACGCAAGATCATGGTGATGCATAGCAACGAGAGGGGAGAGTGTTGTCTACGTACCAACGCAGACCGACTGCGGAAGCGATCACACAACGTAGAGGAAGTAGTCGTGCGTCTTCTTCCCGATCCGACCGATCCAGGCACCGTTACTCCGGCACCTCCGAGTTCTTAGCACACGTACAGCTCGATGACGATCCCCCGGCTCCGATCCAGCAAAGCTTCGGGGAGGAGTTCCGTCAGCACGACGGCGTGGTGACGATCTTGATGTACCACCGACGCAGGGCTTCGCCTAAGCACTACAACGGTATGATCAAGGTGGAATTTGGTGGCAGGGGGCACCGCACACGGCTAAGGAACGATCTCAAGGATCAACTTGTGTGTCTATGGGGTGCCCCCTGCCCCTGTATATAAAGGATGGAGGAGGAGGAGGCCGGCCAAGGCATAGGGTGCGGCCAGGATGGGAGTCCTACTAGGACTCCAAGTCCTAGTAGGAGTCCACCAAAAGGGGAGGAAGGGAGAAGGAATAGGTGGAGAAGGAGAGGTGGCCGACCCCCTTTTCCCTAGTCCAATTCGGACCAAAGGGGAGGGGGGCGCAGCACCCTTTTCCTCTTCCCACTAAAGCCCATCAAGGCCCATTACTCTTCCCCGTATTCCCGTAACTCCCCGGTACCTCCGAAAATACCCGAATCACTCGGAACCTTTCCGATGTCCGAATATAGTCGTCCAATATATCGATCTTTACGTCTCGACCATTTCGAGACTCCTCGTCATGTCCCCGATCTCATCCGGGACTCCGAACTCCTTCAGTACATCAAAACTCATAAACTCATAATATAACTGTCATCGAAACCTTAAGCGTGCGGACCCTACGGTTCGAGAACAATGTAGACATGACCGAGACACGTCTCCAGTCAATAACCAATAGCGGGACCTGGATGCCCATATTGGCTCCTACATATTCTACGAAGATCTTTATCGGTCAGACCGCATAACAACATACGTTGTTCCCTTTGTCATCGGTGTGTTACTTGTCCGAGATTCGATCGTCGGTATCCAATACCTAGTTCAATCTTGTTACTGGCAAGTCTCTTTACTCGTTCCGTAATACATCATCTCATAACTAACATCTTAGTTATAATGCTTGCAAGGCTTATGTGATGTGTATTACCGAGAGGGCCCAGAGATACCTCTCCGACAATCGGAGTGACAAAACCCTAATCTCGAAATACGCCAACCCAACATCTACCATTGGAGACACCTGTAGTACTCCTTTATAATCACCCAGTTACGTTGTGACGTTTGGTAGTACCCAAAGTGTTCCTCCGGTAAACGGGGGTTGCATAATCTCATAGTTATAGGAACATGTATAAGTCATGAAGAAAGCAATAGCAACATACTAAACGATCGGGTGCTAAGCTAATGGAATGGGTCATGTCAATCAGATCATTCAACTAATGATGTGACCTCGTTAATCAAATAACAACTCTTTGTTCATGGTTAGGAAACATAACCATCTTTGATTAACGAGCTAGTCAAGTAGAGGCATACTAGTGACACTCTGTTGGTTTATGTATTCACACATGTATTATGTTTCCGGTTAATACAATTCTAGCATGAATAATAAACATTTATCATGATATAAGGAAATAAATAATAACTTTATTATTGCCTCTAGGGCATATTTCCTTCAACCGGAACCCAGGACGCCGCCCGATGGGGTAGAGCGGTCGCCAGCGGTTCCCCTGACGACCACGGGTCCTTTGCCAGGGGAAGGCCCTGAGGCACCTCCCCAGCAGAGGGCCTACTTCCTGAGAACGCCTTGCTCCGAACGCCGCGGTGGTGATGTCGGATGCCGGCCCCTCCCCTGCAGCCCCCTGCGCCCTCCTCCCAAGGGGTGAGGGACTGTAGGAGCGGGGCAGCCACTCGCCGCGGCGACCTGCACCTCCTGCGATCCACGGTTAGCATATACCTGCCCCTGAAGTGTTAGCGGCACCCGGTGATCGCTGCCTCCAGCGTGGCCAATGGGCTCGTCCTGGAGCGCCTGGAAGGGCTCAGCCTCCATCACCTCGTCCCCCAGCTGGGGCCGAGGAGTGAGCCCTGCCCATCCTCATGAGGGTGTCCTTGGTCCATCATGAGGGGCACGTACTCTTCCGTCGCCGTCATCCCGTACGCCATGCCGTGGCGCCCCGCATGCCATGCGGCCCCACCTGTCATGCCTACCACTGGGTGGCAATGCGGCCGCCCTCCGGGGCCGCGGGTCACGTCGAATCCTTCTCCTTCGCGGGCCGGGGGCGGGGGCAGCGCCGCCACCGGTCCGGTGCTGACAGCTTCGCTGGCGTTGGAGTAGCCTTGAAGCCCGCGGGTGCGCGCGGAGCCCCCATGCGGGTCGCTCTGGGCTTGAGACGGGAGCTGGGTGGAGAAGGGGTGAGCCCCCGAGGCAGCGAAGCCCAGGAGCTCCGCCTCTCGCTCTAGCAGCATGTCGTGGCCGCCCTCCAGCAACCTGCACCGCAGCAGCTCTCGGGCCACCGTGAGCGCGGCCCTCGAATTCGCCTGCTCCCGGCGGGTGTATGGCGTCGTTGTCGCAGCATGATTGGAGGCCCTTACTGCCGACCGAGCCTGCCGCGGCGTAAGAGTTGCCGAAGTCTGTCCGCATCGCCCGCGGCCCGCAGCGCCCTGCGGACTGCGAGCTGCCTGGGGCGCGGGGTCACCCGAGGCGAGCGGTTCCGCCCGTTTGGGCCATGCAGCCCACGGGTCGGGGTTGACCTCCTGGTTGCCGAGCATGGCGATGAAGACGCGACGGGGCATGGAGTGGTGGAGGACGAATTCCGGCGCACCCCTACCTGGCACACCAAATGTCGGATTTCGGGTTCCGGAAGACCCTTAAGGTTCGAACACGGGTGCGCGCGGAAATCTCACCTTCAACCTCTCCATCTCGATGGGATCTAAACTACTAAAAGAGCTGCACGAAAGACACAAGATTTATACTGGTTCGGGCCACTGATGTGGTGTAATACCCTACTCCAGTGTGTGGTGGATGGATTGCCTCCTGGGGCTAGTGTGGATGAACAATACAAGGAAGAACAGCCTCGCGAGGGTCTGTTCTTGGCTGTGGTGATGAACTGCTATGAAGAGTTTAGTCACCTTTCTCTCTCTTTCTCTCTCAGATCCCGGACCGAACAACCAGGAATCGAACCCCTTGCTATGTGGGTGGCTAGTCCTATTTATAGAGGCCCTGGTCCTCTCCCCAAATATTGAGCGGGAAGGGATCCAACAATGGCGGGCTAATTTGAAGGGGGACAGCGAGTACATCTATCCTGACAAAAGCAGTCTTCGCCTGCCAAAGGCTCTGGTGATGACGCCGCGCTGGGCTCCATGGTGACCTCCGTCTCGTAGTCCTCCTGGTCTTGGTCTCGTTGCACCGAAGTGGCAACCTTTGCCTGATGCCTCGGTACTCCGCGGATACGCTTGCCCCCTTTGCACCAAAGAGGAAAGAGGGACGCTGCACGCGCTGGCACCCGCCTGGTGCCCCGTGTCGTCATGGCTTGCGTCATGGGCACCTCGCGAGGTACCCCGCCTTGAACTCTCCGCCTCCTCGCGAGCCATCCTGACGAGGCTGTGCCTGAGGATGCGCCGTGTCATCCGCCTCGCGAGGCTTGGCCCCTTGCGAGGGTCTTGAGCCTCGTGTTGATGAGGATGGGCCGCGCTGGGCCCCAACTTGAGCCACGCCGCAGGCAGGCAAGTTTGGGGACCCCCGTTCCCAGAACGCCGACACAAGCCAACTCCGGAAAGCAAATGAAAAGCCGCGTCCGGCACCTATTCTAGTCTTCGATGTCTTCTCACCAGCGCGGAGCTAAGTGCTGCCACCGGGCGTGGGAGGGAGCCCCAGGGCCTGAGGCCGGCGCTCCTGAGACTCCGGGGCGTGTACAACCCCAACTCATTATTACGTGAGAGTGTCACGGGCGGCGAGCTTCACAGGCATTGGCCTTCTTCACAGGCTCCGGGCCTTTTCGAAAACGCGACAGCTTCACAGGCACTCGCCTTGCTTCACAGGCTCTGGGCCTTTTCCAAAACGTGATAGCTTCACAGGCACTCGCCTTGCTTCACAGGCTCCGGGCCTTTTCCAAAACGCGATAGCTTCACAGGCACTCGCCTTGCTTCACAGGCTCCGGGCCTTTTCCAAAACGTGATAGCTTCACAGGCACTCACCTTGCTTCACAGGCTCCAGCCTTTTCCAAAACGCGATAGCTTCATAGGCACTCGCCTTGCTTCACAGGCTTTGGGCCTTTTCCAAAACGCGATAGCTTCACAGGCGCTCGCCTTGCTTCACAGGCTCTGGGCCTTTTCAGGGGTAGAATCTCTGGAGGTGCTGGATGTTCCATGCATTTTGGACCGGCACTCCCTCCTGAGTCTCCAAGCGCGCGGAGCTGGGCCTGGAAACATGAACAACCTTGAACGGGCCCTCCCACATGGGAGAGAGCTTGTGCAGTCCATCCCTGGAGAGGACCTGCCTGAGCACGAGGTCTCCTACCTCAAGAGTCCTGGGGCGGATGTTGCGGGAGTGATATCGCCGCAGCGCTTGCTGATACCTCGCCGCTCATAGCGCGGCCTCCCGGCGACGTTCCTCCGCCAACACGAGGTCCATCCCCCGCATGGCGTCCTGCTGCGCCTCGTCGAACGCCAGGACCTGCGCGGAGCAACGTCTGACCTCGTGAGGGAGGACCGCTTCCGCTCCGTAGACCAGGAAGAATGGGGTCTCTCCCGTCAGTTTGGTCG
Organism: Triticum monococcum; assembly: GCA_034509565.1. Taxonomy (NCBI): domain Eukaryota; kingdom Viridiplantae; phylum Streptophyta; class Magnoliopsida; order Poales; family Poaceae; genus Triticum; species Triticum monococcum. The sequence goes on from CM067846.1 coordinate 530,168,457, forward strand.
CGGTGGTGCGGATGGACCACAGCACGGACTAAAGCTCGTCGTACCATCCTCTGCCACAGGCCTCCAGCTTCTTCTTGAACGTCCTGGTCTTGAGGCCCCTCAGGACCTCCGCGTTGGCTCGCTCGGCCTGGTCATTGCTTCGGGGGTGCGCCAATGAGGCGTAGCATATCTGCGTTCCAAGGTTAGCATAGTATGTTTTGAAGAGGTTAGTGGTGAACTACGAACCGTTGTCTGTGATGATGCGATTCGGCACCCCGAACCGGCTTATGATGCCCTTGATGAACTTGACCGCGGAGCCCGCAGGGATGGCGCGGACAGCCTCCACTTCAGCCCACTTGGTGAATTTGTCCACGGCAACATAGACGTAGCGATAGCCCCCTAGCGCCCGAGGAAACGGGCCCAAGATGTCCAGCCCCCAGACTACGAACGGCCACGAAAGGGGAATAGTCTGCAAGCCTCCGGCTGGCTAATGGATCTGCTTGGTGTGGAACTGGCAGGCTTCACAAGCTTTCACTAGCTCCACGGCGTCATTGAGCGCGGTGGGCCAATAAAACCCACTTCGGAACGCCTTGCCAACGAGGGTCCGCGATGACGAATGATGTCCGCAGTCTCCGCCGTGTATATCTTCCAGTAGCTCCTTCCCTTGCTCCCTGGAGATGCAGCGCAGGGATACATCGTTTGGTCGCTTCCGGTAGAGCTCTCCGTCTCTGATGCAGTATGCCATGGCCTGGCGTGCCACTCGCTCCGCCTCCTCCTCCTTCTCCGGCAAGGTCCCTTGTGTCAAGTAGCTCCGGAGCTCCGTGATCCAACATCCCTCCTAAGGTTCCATCGTCAGGAGCAGGCGCGCTCCTGAGGCCGGACCACAGGTCGGAGCTCCTGAGGCTGGTGGCTGGGGGAGCTCCTCCAAGTGCTGAGCCGTGTTTGACAATGACGGCAGAGGTGAGGGCTTGAAGAGCCGCTCCTCGAAAACGCCAGGCTCCTGGGGTAACCGTCTGGACGCGCATTTGGCGATATCATCGGCCTCCTTATTGGTGCCACATGGCACATGCTGTAACTCCAACCCCCAGAATTGATTCTCCATCCTGCGGACTTCCGCAAGGTGGGCTTCCATGTTCTCATCCTTCGGCTCGTACACCTTGTTGGAGAAGTTGACAAGGAGCTGTGAATCGCCCTTGATGGTGAGGCGTTTCACTCCCAGGGCGGCCGCGGCCTTCAAGCTGGCTATTAAACCTTCGTACTCCGCTATGTTGTTGGAGACCTTTTCGCCTTGCTGGAAACAGAGTTGCTCGGCGTAGTAGAGCTTGTCCTGTGTGGGTGATATAAGCACCGCCCCAGCTCCAGTGCCATGCCTGGAGAACGCCCTATCGAAGTACATGACCCAGCCTTCTGGTGCCTCGCTTCCTGGGGATAGGGACCAATCCTCGTCGGCCTTGAGTCCTGGCGCCTCCATCCATTCTACCACAAAATCTGCCAATGCTGCTCCCTTGATGACCCTGGTCGTGCTGAATTCGAGCTGAAACGCTTGCAGCTCTATGTTCCACTGAGCGACCCTTCCAGCTGAATTAGGGCTCCTGAGCACTCTCTCCAGGGGGTATGACGAGACGACCTTGATGGGGTGACCCTGAAAATAGTGCCGCAGCTTGCGCGAAGCCACCAGTAGCGTGAGGAGGAGTTTCTGAGGCATAGGGTACCGTGCCCTTGCATCCCGCAGCACTGTGCTGACGAAGTACACTGGGTGCTCAACGAGGCGGAGTGCGTCAGTGCTGGTGGCTCCTTCCGAAGACCGTGGCGCCTCTTGAGGCAATGAGGCCTCCCGAGACTGGCCATTTGGAAGAGGGGCTTCTCCCGCCTCTAGTGCGTCCATCTGCGGCGGCTGACCCTCCCTAGCTGCGGTGGTGGTCTCTGTAGGCCTTCCTTGTTCCTGTTCTGCCTTGTCCTGGGCTGCTACCATGGTTTTGACTCAGCGCTCCTCTCTGACTGCCACCAAGGCTGTGCTGGCGGAGTAAGGAGTGGCAGCGAGGTAAAGCACCAGGGGCTCCTGAGGGCGCGGTGCCACCATGACCGGTGGGCTGGGCAGGTATCTCTTGAGATCCTGGAACGCCCTGTCAGCCTCTTCAGTCCACTCGAAGGGCCCCTTTTTCTTCATTAGCTGGAAAAAGGGCAAGGCTCGTTCTCCTAACTTGGAGATGAAGTGCCCTAGCGCGATCACGTGCCCCGTGAGCTTCCGCATCTCTCTAAGGGTCTTTGGCGGGCTCATGTCTTCCACCACCTTAACCTTCTCTGGGTTAGCCTCGATGCCCCAGTGGGACACGAGGAAACCCGAGAGCTTGCCCGAGGGGACTCCGAACACACACTTGTCTGGGTTGAGCCGTAGGTTCACTGTGTTGAGGCTCGCGAAGGTTTCCTCCAGATCCTATATCAAGGTCCCGGCCTCCCGAGACTTTACCACGATGTCATCGACGTAAGCTTCAACGTTCTTCCTGAGCTGCAGGCCCAAGGTGATGTGCGTCAGCCGCTGGAAGGTTGCCCCTGCGTTACGCAGCCCGAATGGCATGCACGTGTAGCAGTATACCCCACACGGGGTCAGGAAGGCCGTCTTCTCGATGTCTTCTACCGCTATATTGATCTGGTGATACCGAGAGAAGGCATCCACGAAGCATAACAGGTCGCATTCCATAGTGGAATCGACGATCTGGTCGATGCGGGGGAGCGGGAACGGATCTTGCGGGCATGCTTTGTTGAGGTTGGTGAAGTCGACACACATATGCTCCTTCCCTCCCTTCTTTGGCACAACGACAGGGTTGGCCAACCAATCTGGGTATCAGACCTCGCGGATGACCCCAGCGGCCTCTAATTTGTGGGTCTCCTGGATGATGAAGGCCTGCTTTTCTATGGACTGTCGCCTGGCCTTCTGCTTCACATGGCGCACGTTGGGGCACACGTTGAGGTGGAGCTCGATTACACTTCTGGGGATCCCTGCCAATGGGTCTGGCTCCCAAGCGAACACCTTCTTGTTTGCGCATAGGAACCTGACCAGGGCCTCCTCCTGCTCGGGCTTGAGGTGGGCGCCTATGGTGAAAGTGGCGTTGGTGGACCCGTCCTCATCGACGGGTATCTGTTTGGTTTCCGCCTTGTCTTGGGTGAACAACTGCTTCTTCTTGGCGGGTGCAGCCCCCTTGACCTCGGGGGTCTCCAAGTCGGCGTGCTATGCCGACGCCACCGTCTTGAAGGCAAGCTTGAGCACGTGCAGCGCGTCCACGGTGTCCCCGTGCACAGTGAGGATACCGTTGCTCCCGGGCATCTTCATGAAGTTGTACGCCGGCTGCGTCGCGGCCATAAATTGGGCCAGCGCTGGGTACCCAAGGATAGCGTTGTAGGGGAGGCCGATGGGGGCAATGTCGAAGTCGACCAGCTCCGTGCGGAACTTGTCGTAGGTGCCGAAGGTCACTTGGAGCCGGATCTGTCCAAAGGAACTGGACGACTTGCCCCCGACGCCTGAGAAGGGCCGGCTGGGTTGCAGCCGTTCCAGAGGTATGCGGAGGAGGTTGAAGGCCTCGACCGAGAGCATGCTGAGGCCCGCGCCGCCATCAACGAGGGTCCTGGTGATGGCCACCTGGCAGATGGTGGGGGTGCACAACATGGGGAGCGCGCCCGAGCCGGCCGAGTTGGAGGGGCGGTCCTCCGAACTGAAGGGAGCCCCCTGCCGTGTGGAAGCGGCGCTGACCCAGCGGATGTACGGCTTGACGTCATGACTTGTGGGCGGCTCCTGCGAGCCGCCCAGGAGGGCCGCGATGATCGGGGGTGTTGGTGTAGCGCGATGGGATGGTGCAGGAAAGCCCCCTGCAGCGCGGACGAGATCAGCGATGCTGTCGAGCCATTCTTCGTAGACGTCGTCAACGGGGCGGTAGAGCAGGAGCTCGTTTGCCGCGAGGAGCACAACTCGAGCCTCCAAGGGCGCGCGGAGCGTGCGGGATGAAGAACCAGCGGGTGCGAGCGATGGAGTAGCGGTGTGGCCGTCTTGCCGCACGGATGGATGCTGAGACGATGCTTGCTGCTCGCCCCCCGTCGGGCCGGTGGTGGCGTTGACGGCGGGCGACGGGGAACGACGAGGACGTCCGCCGACGGGCGCCTTCTGGGCGATGCGAGAAGCGATGGTGGCCCGGCGCTCGGCACGGGCCCAACGAGCGTCTGACATGGATGTGACGGTCGGAGGAGAACGGGGCGGTGGACGACGAATTCCGGCGCACCCCTACCTGGCGCGCCAAATGTCGGATTTGGGTTCGGCAAACCCATAAGGTTCGAACAGTGGGGTGCGCGCGGAGATTACGCCTTCTACCTCCCCGCCTCGCAAAGAACTAAACTACTCAAAGAACTGCACGAGGGACACAAGATTTATACTGGTTCGGGCCACCGTTGTGGTGTAATACCCTACTCAAGTGTGTGGCTGGTGGATTGCCTCCTAGGGCTGATGATGATGAACAATACAAGGAAGAACAGCCTCGCGAGGGTCTGTTCTTGACTGGGGCGATGAACTGCTAGGAAGAGTTCAGTCACCCTTCTCTCTCTCTCTGATTTCGATCCCCCCTACCATGTGGGTGGCTGGTCCTATTTATAGAGGCCCTGGTCCTCTTCCCAAATATCGAGCGGGAAGGGAGCCAACAATGGCGGGCTAATTTGAAGGGGAATAGCAAGTATCAACTATCCTGACAAAAGCAGTCTTCGCCTGCGCAAAGCTCTAGTGATGACGCCGTCTTGGGCTCCACTGTGACCTCCGTCTCGTAGTCCTCCTGGTCTTGGCCTCGTTGCACCGAAATGGCAACCTTTGCCTGATGCCTCGATACTCCGCGGCTGCGCGTTCCCCCTTTGCACCAAAGAGGAAAGAAGGACGCTGCGCGCGCTGGCACCCGCCTGGCGCCCTGAGTCGTCATGGCTTGCGTCACGGGCACCTCGCGAGGTACCCCGCCTTGATCTCTCCTCGTCCTCGCGAGCCAACCTGACGAGGCCGTGCCTCAGGAAGCTCCGTGTCGCCTGCCTCGCGAGGCTTGGCCCCTCGCGACGGTCTCGAGTCTTGCGTTGATGAAGATGGGCCGTGTTGGGCCTCCTTTGGGCCATGCCGCGGGCCGCGGGCAGGCAAGTCTGGGGACCCCCGTTCCCAGAACGCCGATAGGGGGCACAATAGATGGGGAGTTCCGCCACCAGAAGCCTCCGTAGCCACCGAAAGCCAATCTAGACCCGTTCCGGCACCCTGCCGGAGGGGGAATCTCCCGGTGCTCTCCATGACAAGGAGGGAGTAGTTCTCCCTCGGGGCTGAGGGTATGTACCAGTAGCTATGTGTTTGATCTCTCTCTCGTGTTCTTGAGGTGATACGATATTGATGTATCGCGAGCTTTGCTATTATATTTGGATCCTATGATGTTTCTTCCCCCCCCCCCCTACTCTCTTGTATGTCTTGCCGTGCATATCTGTGGTGACAATGGGATACCACGTGATTCACTTGATGTATGTTTTGGTGATCAACTTGCAGGTTCCGCCCATGAACCTATGCATAGGGGTTGGCACACGTTTTCATCGTGATTCTCCAGTAGAAACTTTGGGGCACTCTTTGAGGTCATGTGTTGGTTGAATAGATGAATCTGAGATTGTGTGATGCATATCGTATAATCATACCCACGGATACTTGAGGTGACATTAGGGTTTAGGTTGATTTGTGTCTTAAGGTGTTATTCTAGTACGAACTCTAGGGCTATTTCTGACACTTATAGGAATAGCCAACCGGATTGATTGGAAAGAATAACTTTGAGGTGGTTTTGTACCCTACAATAATCTCTTCATTCGTTCTCCACTATTAGTGACTTTGGAGTGACTCTTTGTTGCATGTTAAGGGATAGTTTTGTGATCCAATTATGTTATTATTGTTGAGAGAACTTGCACTAGCGTAAGTATGAACCCTAGGCCTTATTTCCTAGCATTGCAATACCGTTTACGCTCACTTTTACCACTTGTTACCTTGCTGTTTTTATATTTTCATATTACAAAAACCTTTATCTACCATCCATATACCACTTGTATCATCATCTCTTCGCCGAACTAGTGCACCTATACAATTTACCATTGTATTGGGTGTGTTGGGGACACAAGAGACTCTTTGTTATTTGGTTGCAGGGTTTCTTGAGAGAGACCATCTTCATCCTACGCCTCCTACGGATTGATAAACCTTAGGCCATCCACTTGAGGGAAATTTGCTACTTTCCTACAAACCTCTGCACTTGGAGGCCCAACAGCGTCTACAAGAAGAAGGTTTTGTAGTAGACATCAACAGGTATGATATTGCCGTTGTGTTTCAAAGTTAAAATTCATAACAGGCTTATCTGTGTATCTTCAATCAGAGGTTTTCTAGCCTTAATTATACAGTTATGTTGGTTTCCATGGTTGTGTATTGGGTGTTATGACCCGTCCGGCGATAAACCGATAGGACAATTTTATATTGCATGCAGGAACAGATTCAACACTACTGATATTATAAGGGATGTAAATCATGTCTTCATATGAAGGACAAAAGTGCTGTACGCAGCACAATATGCAAGATGGCATAAGCAGAACATGAAGTTTTAAGCTAGCCTATTACAAGACGCTTAGAGCCCAAAAAAGATAATACTGTTTTTACTCTCACACATAGCAGATGATAGACTAGCGTCGGTTCATGAATCCTGGCTGAGTTGAATGGATGGTTGCGACTCATCCCTTGCCGGTTCATCTTCCTCCACCGTCTGGAAATGGGGTTTGGACCAGTCAAAGCCATGAAGGGCGACGAACTCAGCCTCATCGTCAACCAGACCAGACGGGTCAATTTCCGGGGCGAAAGTGCGCGACCGAACCGGCAGGATTAAATCAGTCACTTTATATGAAGGAGTGGCCATCTTCTTATTTTATGCATCAAAACCCGGCTGATACTTGGTGAGATTGGTTACTTCAGCAATGTTGGTGGCATGAGGACGAATCTCTTTCACACAGGCAGCAAAGTCTTCTTGATCGTAGGGACTTCCATCTTCCTTAAAACTGGGGTATCCCTTGGCTACGTCCGCCGAGTCTAACTCCGATACCCAGGCTTTGGAGCGGCTCAAAGCAGTTACGGCCCCGGCTCTCGCACAGGAATGCTTGACTTCCTGAAACCTGGCGGGTAAGATGGACAGCTTCTTCAAGACATCACTCAATAAGTTTGTTCCTTGGTTCGCTCGGGAGATAATGTCAAGAGCCCACTGAGCTCTAGTGTACAATTGCTCCACAAGAGTGCAAACCGCCTTCAGCTTTATCAGACTATCTTGACTCAGATTGCTGCTCCGGGGACCTGTGAGGTATTTCCAATAAGTTAAGCAGGCGGTTTACATTATGGTAACAAATATAGGCTTTAAGTAAATAATAAGGTGACTCACCGAAGATTGCAGAAACCATGTGAGACACACGGTTCTTTAAACCGGTGAGTTCAGCAGTAACTTCTTTCAGAGCCGCCTTGGCTGTTTCAGCACGCTGCATCAGGGCAGTCTTCTCATCGGCCCAAGACTTTTTCTCTACATTAAAATTGGTCTTCGGTTTTTCTGCTTCAGATACACTCAATTGGAGCTTGGATTCAGTTTTCTTTGTTTCGGTCTCCTGAGTTGACAGCCGGGTCTTGGCTTCAGCCAATTGGGATTCCAGCTCTGTGGTGGCAGCCTGTATATAGAATAAGGATGTTTAGTTTCATGGCGGATTATAAAAACAAGTCCCAAGTGCTTTGCAAGCAATAACACTTGGCACTTGGGGGCTAATGTCTGTCAACACAATGTTTTCACAAAGAAATCGGCTCTTTCTAAAGTCCCAAGTGCTTTGCAAGCAACAACACTTGGCACTTGGGGGCTAATGCACATTGCTTGTTTTTCTTTCTAAGGATGAGCCGGGTGTGTTGTGACAGTCCCGGCCGACTCATGGGTGCTACTCAATTAAGTTCTGTTCTTTTACATAATAATTAATAGGATGGGCTCATTCATACTGATTAAGCCGGCCCTTGGGGACTACAAATGCAAAAGTTATGCTATCATCAGAATCCGGTTTACAGTATATAAACCGGACTTGGAGGAAGTCTAGGATAGAAGCTTGTAAATATTTCAAGTCTATAGATTATTCAAGTTTCTCATAATCAGAAGACTTGGGGGCTGGCAGGATGTATATATAAGCCGGATGACGTACCTCATATTTCTGGTGAAGTTGTTTAACTATTTCAATCTCCAAGTCACGGCTGGAATGCACTTGACTGACATAGCCAGATAATAATTCACTATACTCAGTTGAGTATAGTGGGAGACATCAAACCATACTTTCCGTCCCTCCATGACGTCTTGCTTTGCGGAGTGTCTTGCCAGCACAGTTGGATTGCCCGGTTCAATGAATCTTCTACCAGTGATTAAAACATCATTGCCATAAGTATCCGGCGGGTTAGCTGAGCTTGACGGTTCAGCAGTGGATGGATTAATAATGACTTCATCAACAGAAGGATCAGGAAGATCTGATTGAACGTTGATAGCATGGTCTTCTGGTGCTTCAGTTTGTTCCGGGGCAAGAGTCGGCTGCGCCGGTTCCGTGGTTTTTGGATCCTCGGCCGGTTTTGCCACCTTTGCTTTCTTGGGCTTTGCTTGACCACTAAGAAGAATTTGATGAGTCAATACAACGACACGGGCATAAAGGTGTAGAAGAAGGATAATTATCTTTACCCAGGGGCGGTCTTGAAAGCTGGTAGCTGAGTTTGTGAAGAATCGCCAGAGGAGGAACGGGCAATCTCCTGCAAAAATGGAATTATAGTTGAGTGACTTATAAAAGTGACTCGTTCATCAGAGTTAAGATGTAAAAGAACCTCGTTTTGGCGTTTCTGAGGAGTTTTCGGTAAACCGAAGGGTAACTCATCGTCTCCACTGGTCCGGGTCTGGCGGCGGCTCTCATGTTGCTGTTTTTTCAAAAGAAAATGAGGGTCTAAATAAGCCAAGGGGTGTGAAAACCTTACTTTCCGGGTTACCTGCTGAGGTTTCTGCCTTGGTAAAGGTTCTGAGTCGGAGGAAATAATAGTTACCTCTTCTTCAACTACCTGGCTGGCCCCCGTGTCCTCCTAATAATAGTCAGTGCCAATATGGTTGTTAAAAAGCAGGCCAAGAGAGTCAAGAGCTACCTCCGACTCAGAGATGTCATCCAACTTGAGTAAATCAGAAGCAGTTGGTTTCTTCCTAGATTTTCTGGCGGTCTTCTTGGCGGCTATTGCAGCGGCTCTAGCTTTTTTGGCAGCCTCATGATCATATTTGGCTTTCCAAAAGTCAGATTTAGCCTGTAGAGAGATAGCATGTTGAAACTCAGGCAAATACTTAACTACTGAGAAAAAGAAAAAAAGTCAAGAGGCTTACCTCTAGTGTCGGGTTAAGCTTGCAGAAAGGATTCAACCCTACTTTGTTGCAGTCTTCATATTTGCTATTGACGAGGGTGGTCGCCATTTCAACAATGGCTTCTACGGTCAGACGAAGGGAGCTATGACATAATGGATCGTCTGTTCCTCCGGTATAGTTGCACATCAAATTAGATTGGCGGCCCAGAGGGATGATCCGCCATGCTATCCAACAGCGGATCAAGTCAACTCTAGTTAAGTTGTTTCCCGGCAAGGCTTGAACCCTTTTGATTGTTGGGTGAAGTTTCTTGCGTTCAGCGGTAGAAAGTTTATCAGGGAGTGAATATTTAGCGTCAAGACACTCAGCGCGATAACCCAGCACTGGTTTCTCATCAGCCGGTGACGTATCTTTGCAATAGAACCAGGTTTGGTTCTAGTCCTTGGGATGGTTGGGCAAGACTACTCAAGGAAAGACAGCATCCCGTCTGCGCTGAATCAAAATCCCGCCAAGTTCTAAACTAGGGCCATTGGTATACTCATTTTGGCGGTTGAAATAAAAGTATTCTCTGAAGAGTTCAATAGTAGGCTCTTCTTGAAGATAAACCTCACAAAAAACTTGGAAGTTACAGATGTTTGATATGAATTGGCTCCAATATCTTGTGGATGAAGCTTGAAAAAGTGCAGAATATCTCTAAAGAATTTTGAGCCGGGCGGCGAAAAGCCCCGGTTCATATGATCAGTGAAGACGATGATTTCACCATCCTTTGGCTGAGGTCTTTCTTCGGTCGAGTCAGGGGCGCGGTATGACATGACTCTCTTCTCTAGTAAGTATCTGACAGTGACAAAATCCCTTAGAGTGTCCTCAGTGACTGTCGAAGGGACCCAGTTGCAAACTGTCATCGTTTTCGGCGGCATGGCAAAAAGACAATCCAAAGGAAGTAATTTGCCGGCTCAAATTAATTGGTGGAATCACAAGCTAGTGATTGCAGTACAGATGTGTAATGGCGGCTTAAATAAGGGCTAATGGTATATGAAGGAAAAATAAGCCGCCATGACTAAAGATATTCAAGAGTTGCCAGCAACAAAAAATTGGCTAAGTACTAAGATAAACAAGTTTCACAGGCTGCAGCTATTATTTTGGATCAAAGGTTGTTCAGGAAAGAAGAAATAAATCTAGACCTAAAAACCAGTATAGATGAGTTCATAAGCTTGCACGAGATTGTTCTTCTAGGAAAGGGGATCTACTGATACTGAAAGTGGAAATAAAACAACTACCACATTGGTTTAATGTGATTTTCAGATCAAATAAGCTCACAGTACAGCCTAGAAGATGAACTATGATGAACCACGACGAATGATGAAGAACACGGAAGAGCTCGCAAACCCTAGTGCGGATCTAAGGTATGAAAAGGCAGAAACTTACAGCTACCGAACTTCTGTGGAGGGTCGCCGCCGTTATCTGGATCGACTCAGGTTGATGTAGCGGCCGAGGTTGAGGAAGACGAAGTGCTCTGCGGCGGCGGTGGAGCTCGAGCGGTAGAGGGGTTGCGAGATAAGGAAGAAGGAGAAAAATATGAGATGGCTTTCGGATCCTATTTATAATGAAAGGGGCGATAGGCAGGCGAGAAAGATGAAGAGGCCAACATGATGTTTATCTAGCTAATTGGACGCCTCGATTTTTGGAAAGGCATTTAAGATAAAGATCCATTAAGGTGATGTCGTGGCGGGTTTCCAAAATTCTTGGAGATGATGTAATGGCGGGTTACAAGGTTTTCACAGCAGTTGTAGATGGATTTTTTCTAAGTATTGAAGATTGACATGAACAAAGTTCAAATCAACCTGGGGCCTAATGTTGGGGATATGACTACCAGATATGACCCGCCCAGGAGGGGACGGGTCAACCACAATGGCGGTTTACCTGTATGAAGCCCAAGAGTATACAAGATGGTGGTTCACAGTTAGGCTTATAATAGGCCCAAGCCCACAGTGGCTTAAGGCCGGTAAGTATAAACCACCATGTATGAATAGACTTGTAATGTAAGGCATGTAAGATATGTCACTGAGCCGGGCACATTGTATGAGCCGGCCGGGACTCTGTAGGCCGCAGGGCATCAACCCATGTATATAAGGGGATGAGCCGGCAGCGGCTTAGGGCAAGAAACAACAGATCGAGAGCCAGGTTAAGCGTATTAGCTCCCTGGTCATCGAAACCCTAGCAATATCACCTCAAACTGGACTAGGCCTTTACCTTCACCGCAAGGGGCCGAACCAGTATAACTCCTCGTGTCCTTTGTCCCGTTTAACCCCTTTAAGCTTCCTAGTTGCGATGGCTCCACGATTAAGTCCTTTCACTAGGACATCTGTCGTTTTGCCGCGCCCGCCCATGGGATCATGCGACTGTTTGGAACAATGCTCTGAGCAGGGCGGCGAGTCAACCTCCTCGCCGCTGCTCGAGTCCTCATTGTCCTCGTCACTGTCGTCTACGTACTCCATTCGGCACTATCAGCATCACTCTCCGCTCCCTCTTGGACCTGCTCCCCATTTGGCATTGAATACATCTTGGTATAAATCTGCAAGACATAAGCTACAAGTATCAGTCAGATTCGAGAGCAATTGTAGATGGGAAGAAGAAAATACTCGATATTCTGAGCCTGACCTCTTCCGGCTCACGTTCGGCGTCGAATGGCAGAACCCTTCTGGCCCCCCTGGGGTTATCTTTGTTCCCAGTAATGCTCCATAGCCACTGAGCCACCGTCTCCTTAGCAACCTCCCCTGGGTGGACCCGAGCAGTGTCTCCATGGCCCGAGTACATCCACATTGGATGATCGCGGGCTTGGAGAGGCTGGATACATCTACTGAGGAACACCTCCAATAGATCCATGCTAGTCACACCCTCCCGGACTAAGTTAACAACTTGGTCAACTAAAAGGGACACCTTAGCCTTTTTTCTCTGGGGTCACAATCAGTGAAGAGGGTTGCCAGAGTCGCTCCATAGTGAAAGGGGGGAAACCGATCGACTGACCAGGAGTCGGGACATCTTTGCAGTAGAACCAGGTCGACTGCCATCCTCGGACTGAGTCAGGAAGGGTCATGGAAGGAAAAGCGCTTCTACCCCTAGTTTGAATCCCTAAACCCCCACACATCTAGATCACGTGCGTCTTTTCGTCAGTTGGATTTGCTTTCTTCACCGTTTGAGAATGGCAAGTAAAGATGTGTTTGAATAGACCCAGTGTAGTTGGCACCCCAGAAAGTTTTTGCACAAAGAGATGTATGCAGCAAGATATGTGATTGTGTTGGGGGGGGGGAATGGTGAATCCAAGCACCAAAGAACGGATATGGGGGAAGGGGAAAACCTCGATCGACGTGGGTGGTGAGGAGGGCATGCTCACCCTCATGCGGCTGGGGCTCGGATTCCCCCTCCGACAACCTCCAAGATCCATCAACGATCATGTCGTCTGCGGTGAGCCTTTCCAAATCCTCCAGCTTGACGATGGAGCGGATCCAATCCCCCTGGATCCAACCAGGAGGCAGACCGGACTTGCAACGACGAACCCTGAGACGTCTTCTTGCCTTTCGCCACTGCCTTCTTCGCAAGCTCCATAGCCGCGGTCTTCTCCTTCCCCATGGCGGCGGAGTGCGAGCATGGCAAGCGGAAGCGTCGAGAGCAGATAGATGCGTGGTGGAGAAGCAGAGGAGAAGAGGACCGACTGAGGAGCACTGTGCATTGCATCGGCCCGAGCGCTCTTTATGGGGCTACTTCCGAGTGGCTGACCGGTGGGCCCAAGCGATCTTATCACATCCCGCAACATGCACTTGCCTGATATGTGGGAGAAAAGCGGCACAGAGATCGAGGCGTCCCTGTCTTTTTGCTCCGTTTACTGCGGCACGCTCCGTCCCGCGCGCTTCTCCAAATTTTCGAACCCCGTGAGATCCGGGAACCGCAGAACAACCAATCGCACAAAAGGTTTCACACTCTAATTCACTCGAAGATTACCAGTGTAGTTCACTCGACGACCTCAGAATCGATCAAGGCGACTCGTGCAAGGTTGAAGTTCCAGTATTATTTCCAGACTCCGATGAAATACCTTAGAAGCATGGAATCGAGTCGGAACCAACTTCAACCCTTCTTCACTCGGTCCTCAATCCATTTGGGGGCTAATGACGATAACATGTACCTAGGGTGGGGTCATAGAACTGACCTAGACGCCCTACCCAAGGACGATGCCCTATAGTCAAAGACAATCAAAGTATGACAGAAGATGCGGACTGAAATCACCTTGGAGTGCAACCCACTCGACCAACTATTCCACTCGGATGCCCCAATTCCACTCGACCAAGATAGAGCCAATCGACCATACGAAGAACCACTCAGAGTACAGAAGATCTAAAGCCACCCCAGGATGGCAACGGTCAGGCGTTCACTCTGTAGTCTTAAAGGTCATTAATAGTCATTCATAGCAGACGTTACCAGTAACGTCCCTGTCTTAACTTACATTGAACCCTGTATAACTGAGGGCTAGAGGGGTCTGGTGCACTCTATATAAGCCACCCCCTCCTCTAGCACAAGGGTTCGCACCCCGTGTAACTCACACACATATTCCCGTCTACAATCCTCCGGGCACCGAGACATAGGCTATTACCTCCTCCGAGAGGGGACTGAACTCTTAAACTCGTGTGTACAACCTTGCTGTAGCTAGGGCCTTGCTTCCTCCTTTGTACCCCCTATCATTACTGTCAGACTTACTCTCACGACAAGTCCCACTAGGACTCCTAATCCTAGTCGGCTCCCCCTTCCTTCCAACGGAGAGGGGGAAAGGGGAAAGAAGGGGAGAGGCAGAAGGAAAGGGGGCCCGCGCCCCCGACCCCTTATCCAATTCAGACTGCTATGGGGGGCACGCACCACCTCCCGTGGCCTGCCTCCTCCTCTCCACTATGGCCCATGGGGCCCATTAACTTTCCCGGGGGTTCCGGTAACCTCCCTGTACTCTGAAAAATCCCCGAACCTCTTCGGAACCATTCCGGTGTCCGTACATAACATACCAATATATGAATCTTTACCTCTCGACCATTTCAAAACTCCTAGTCATGTCCATGATCTCATCGGGGACTCTGAATAGACTTGTTCTTTAGGTAATGATGTTCCATAGTTATCATCCATTAGCCAATGCTATCCCATAGGCTGGTGATTATAGTGTTATACCACTTCTAGTATTACCTATGTTGTTCTTTAATACTTTTATGTGCCATCTAGTTAATCTCGAGTACAAACGATAAATATTATGTAGCTTTCATTTGTGTTCTCCCTTTAGTTTTTGAGACCTGTTGCTGCTAGTTAACCCCAGTCCTACTATTTATGTCGTCTCCTACAGGCACTCATTACATAAATCTAACTACTAGTTGTCTTCCATGCGTGTCAGATATAATTGCACACACTGATATATCCACAAGAACCTCATGGAGCAATCTAATGGCCAACAAACTTGACGTCAATGATACCCAATATGATGGAACATGTAAATACAGTTCTTCAGAAGCCTTGCAAAAAGATGATGAATCCTATTCACCCCACAAGGTCCTTGCTCTAACTTTTTCCTGGAGTGTATCTACTCTGTTGCAATGCCATGTGCTTAGCCTACTGATCATGCATGTAAATATGTCATGCCTTCCTGTTTTTCAATACCTATTCCATTCATGATAACATGTTTTCAAATTCAAGTACTTTCATTCTACTCTATCGCAATGCCATCTACTTAGTTTGGACATCATGCTGCTAAATATCTTATGCATTGTTATTCATCAGTCTGTACTTCATCTGTCTACCATACCATGTTTTTTTACATTGAAGTGATGTTCTAGTGGTATGTTGCAATGCCATCTTAGTTTCCCAATCATACACGCATATGTTGCCTTAGTGTTTTTCTGTATGTATTCCGCTAGCATACAATTTTACATTCAACTAGTGTTTTTTACTCTGTTGTCCTGTCGTATCCCTAGCTCTTACATCATACTCCCTCCGTCCGGATTACATGTCGCGGAAAAGGATAAAAATGGATGTATCTAGAACTGAAATATGCCTAGACCCATCCATTTATTTCTAGATGGAGGGAATACATGTCAATATGTCATGCCTTTCTATTCTTCAGTACCTATTCCATCTCTTTGATGTAGCATGTTTTATAATTGAAGCACCATTCTTCTATATAAGGCATGCAAGGGGAAGACGCCTATGTTACAATCTGAAGGGTCACAAACAAGGTCTTTGCAAAAGATCCAAATGCCAAGAGATAGCAAACCAACTCCAGTTTTCATAGATACTACTCCAGCCCAGAGAAACCCAACTCCTATCGATAATAAGCAGATTCCAGTGGCCAAAGAACTAGTCCGCTTGAGTCTAGCAAAAATATGTCAACTCCATTCTAAGAAGCGTGTGCATATCCTCGCATCTTGAAATTTTATAGCATTCTGATCATATTTTCTACATGTTTCTTACCCATCTCTATTTTAGAAAATAAGCTTAAAGGATAGAAGACTTTCTACACTGGGATCGTATTTGAGGAAATTATCTTGCGGGAATTCTCTATGCTCCAATGCTGATGTAAGTGCCTGATGTATATCACTATATTTTTACATCGGTATGTATTTTGTTAATCGGCGTGAATCCAACCTTTATCTGATCTAAATTTAGTTGTAGAAAAATGTATATTTAAAGCCAAAAATTTTGATTTTTGTAAGGAAAACTGCCTGGTAGTTTTGCACACTGGGTGTTTTACCTATCTCATATCATGCACATTACTGAATTGTAGTGCTACTCTGGTTGCCCATTCATTCATTGTGTCAATGTTGCTTTTGTATTACCTTACCTGGCTGATGATAGCTGTGCCATATTGTGTTAATTTGGTGTAGGCTGGTGTGGTCTGGTTGCCCAAACGTTCATTATGTCAGTGTTGCTTTCCTATTATCTAACCTGGCCAATGATAGCAATGCTAGTTTGTTAATTTGGTGCAGGCTATTGAAGATAAGAAGACAAACTCTGAAAACAACAAGGCAAGCCCATTGTTTCTTTCCAATAAATCTAGGCTGGGTAATATGGCAACAACTTGAAAGTGCGTTATATCGACTAGAGGGGGGTGAATAGGCGATTTTTATGAAATTCTTCACTGAGAAATTTGCCGGTTAGGAAATTCCTTAGCAAAGAACTACTAGCAGCGGAATAAGTACTCAAAAGTAAACATAACAGAATACAAGCATAGTCATCATGATGAAATGAAGACAGGCACAGAGTACAGGAAGCGTAATCACAGGATAACACAGGATGAAGACAAATAGACTGAAGAAAATGAACTGAGGAAATTGAGAAAGTCTTCAGTCAAAGTCTTCAAACACAGATATGAACAAACATACATCACAGTTATGAGGAAATGAAAGATTTGAGGAAATAGAACCAGTAAGCTTGGTGAAGACAATGATTTGGTAGACCAGTTCCAACTGCTGTCTCAGTTGTACGTCTGGTTAGAGCGGCTGAGTATTTAAACTCGAGGACACACAGTCCCGGACACCCACTCAAGGACACTTAGTCCAAGACACCCAGTCCTCACCGTATTCTCCTTGAACTAAGGTCACACAGACCTCGTCCAATCACTCATGGTAAGTCTTCAGGCGACTTCCAAACCTTCACAAACTTGGTCACCCAGCGATCCACAATTCCTCTTGGATGCTCTAGACCATGACACCTAACCGTCTGGAAGAAGCACAGTCTTCAAAGGTAACAAGCATCGGATCCACTCAGGATCAATCTCTTCAGTGATGCTCAATCACTTGGGGTTTGTAGGTGTTTGGGTTTTGGGTTTTTGGTTTTTCCTCACTTGATGATTTTCGCTCAAAGTCCTCGGAGGATGGGTTGCTCTCAAATGACAAGTGTCAGTTTCTCTTGGAGCATCCAACCATCTAGTGGTTGTAGGGGACAGCTATTTATAGCCTAGGGAGAAGCCCGCCATGATAATACATAAATGCCCTTCAACGATATGACCGTTAGGTGGATAGATATTTTGGGAGAGCTGGCGCATAGCACGGAAATGGTCGGAATTTTGAGTAGCAAAATCCTCAGGGCTATCATCTTCCTCACTGTATAGGCAATCCGCACTGGCAAATTCCTAACTCCTCGGTCAAGACAAATTCCTCAGAGACCAGAAGAACTTCGTCTCTGTCACTGAAGAAATTGACTAAACTGTATGAGATTTCCAATGGCTTCACTCGAAGGGATTGGTAGGTGTAGGATTTTGAGTTGAGCATCACATGGAAATTTTTCCTTAGTATTTCCTCGACCCCCTTTAACAGTACGGTGTTTCCTATGACTCAAGAAAGAGAAAAACAAAACTATGAAAACGAAAGTCTTCAAGCTTCATGTTTCTCGCATGAATATCAAGTCTTCACGGACACACCAATTTCTTCACTTTCAAAGTCTTCATGAAAGTCTTCAGAAATACCAAAATCTTCAGTCGAAGATATTCATTTTTAGGGGTCAACTTTTCCTATAAATATCAAACTCCTCATAGACTTATAGACCTATGTACACTCACACACGCATTAGTCCCTTAACCTATAAGTCTTCAATACACCAAAATCACTAAGGGGCACTAGATGCACTTACAATCTCCCCCTTTTTCGTGATTGATGACAATATAGGTTAAGTTTTCAACGGGGATAAACATATGAAGTGTAAATACTGATATTGAGGAATTTGATTGCAACATATAGAAGAACTCCCCCTGAAGATCTGCATAGTGAGGAATTTGCTTTTGAAGCATTGCACACTTGAAGAGTTGAATCATGGAGATCTCCCCCTATATCTTGTAATTCATACACGCATTTAACATATAATATGAAGAAATTGAAATGCATGATGAAATATGGTGCCTGATGAAATTCAGCATGCGTGCAATAATATTAACAAGGAATAAGCATGCAGAATAGTGCATCAAGAGTATCAGAGCAGAGTGCATCAAAAGTATCAGAGCACCATCGGGTTTAAGATTACAACTCGATCCAATAAAGTTTCATAAGAACGAGAGTTGTAAATTAGCAAAAAAATGCCCATATAGTAGACCCGCTTGAAGACTAACTCATATTTATCCCCCTTTGTCATCGAATGACCAAAAGGATCGAAAATGAGGACTAACGCCCCTAAAGATAATCATGTTGATGAAGGAGCGCTAGTGTTGCTGGGGTCATTTGTTGATGCAGGGGCTGCCGCAGTGTCATCCAAATCTTCATGTTCATCACTGTCATGCGATGAAGAATATGAGCTGGCCACCAGAGAAGGAACCTTGACCTTCTTGAATTTCTTCGGTGGAGGTGCAGACCAGTCAAAATCTTCATTAAGACCCATGCTCTTCAGATCTTCTTCACCATACAGATGTGACAGGATTGCCCAGGTGCGACCGAAGACTTGATGGAGGTAGTAGTGGTTTTTCTTCACTGCATTGTGTGTGGCAGTCATGTTGTGAAGAAGTGAACCAAACTGACGCTTAACCCAGTTGTGATTTTGATCCACCTTCTGGTGAAGACTAAGCAGAAGTACACGGTCAGTCATCACGCCTGGAGCAGTGGCTTGAGGAGTGGACTTGGGTGCATTGGCAGAGTCATGTGTGGCAGGGTCATCATTGGTGGAATAAGATGCAGCTTTGGGAAACTGACCATCTAATGGACGAATGCCTTCATCAATTACAGCTGGTGCCTTGCCCTTTCCATCATCTGAGAAATATGTATGCTTGAGGACTTCAATTGGGGGCAAGTAGCTGAGATGATTCTGGAAATCAGCTTTGTAGTTGAGTGAAGACCTTGTCCTGAGGAATCTCATGATCCAAGCTACATAAGGCTTCAGCTCAAACGGAGACAGTGCAACATTTGCCATAGTCCTCATGAAGAAATCATGATAATTGACAGGAATGCCATGAACAATGTTGAATACCAGATTCTTCATGATGCCAACAATTTCCTCATCAGATGAGTCGTGGCCTTTGATAGGACTGATTGTCCTCGTAAGAATACGATAAATAGTTCTGGGCACGTACAACAATTCCTTCACAAGGAATTTGGTTCGTGGTGCCTGACCTGGTTTCAAAGGCTTCATCAGCACCTGCATGTAATGATGTGTGAGCTCAGGTTCACTGTAGATGCAGTGAGCTTCTTCAAGGGGAGGACTGAGTGGTAGAGCATGAAGCAATTCAGAGGCTGGTGCAGTGTAGTGAGTGTTTTCAGACATCCAGTCTAGCACCCATGAATTCACATCTTCAGCATCTCCGGTGATGTGCAGCGTTGCATAGAATTGAAGAATCAGTTCTTCATTCCAATCGTAGATGTCAGAGCAGAAGTTGAGCAGTCCAGCGTCGTGAAGAACACTAAGGACTGGTGCGAAGCACGACAGAGATTCCATATCCACGTGAGAAATATGCTCATGGTAGAAAATCTTCTCCTTGTTGA
Source organism: Triticum monococcum (assembly GCA_034509565.1). Taxonomy (NCBI): domain Eukaryota; kingdom Viridiplantae; phylum Streptophyta; class Magnoliopsida; order Poales; family Poaceae; genus Triticum; species Triticum monococcum. The sequence goes on from CM067846.1 coordinate 530,188,333, forward strand.
AAAGCACTGAGGAATAGAAATTGTCTTGACTAGCAGTCCAGAAACGCCTCTTCCTAATGCAGGCAGAGTCATATGGGTTGTAATCTTCAAAGAATACGTGCTCGCCGAAGAAATCATCAGCCTTGAACTTTTGCTTGCGTGAGAATGGATCCTTTGGCTTCGGCAGAGGAGTGTCAGTGAGTTGCATCACGACCTCAGGAATCTCAATTGCAGGTTCTTCAGGCTGAGGAATTTCTGGTTCCTCCTCAGTGGCAGTCTGCGTCAGTGGTTGTTCAGCAGCAGCAGTTTCTTCAGCGCTAGTGGCTGGAATTTCCTCATGGACAGATGAAGCGGGATGAGTTTCTTCAGAGCCCATGTGAACAGTTTGTGTGGGGGACTGAGGAATTTGCTGTAGAGGGGTGAACATTGGAGAGTTTGGATGCTGACTTTCCCAGAATTCATCACTGATTATGGGTGTGGAGTAGCCAATGTCCACATCTTCATCTTCCATTTCTTCAATGCCAGCCTCTTCAGCTGTGAACTGAGGCATATGCGAGGAGATGATAGGTGTTGAAGGGATCGCATCCACTTCAATTTCTTCATCCAATGGTTCAGACGAAGCAGCATAATGAGTTTCTTCATCAGATCCACTGGGGATCACATATTCTTCATCAAAAGGAACAAGGTCCTTTGATGACCTGGTTGAGATGGGAACAACATCAATAGGATGTGCAAATGAACTTGTCATAGGCTTCATTTTCTTCGGAGCTGAAAAATCAGAAGCAGCTGATGCTTTCCTTTTCTTCACTGCAGCACGCTCTGCAGCCTTGGTCTTCTTCACATCTGATGCAGATGGAAGGATCGGAGTTGGTGTCGGCACAGGAGGAGCAGAGGAATCTGGTAGATTTTCTTCAGGCACAACTAATGGAGTTGCCCTGAGTTCTTTAGTTTCTTCAGGAGAACCACTAGTGGGTGCCCTGGCAATTTCTTCAGTGGCTGGAATGCAGTCATCAGCCCTGGAACTCACATTTTCTTCAGCAGCCTCATTGTCATCAGCGGTGCTGGCATATTCTTCAGTCGGCTGAGCAGATGCTTCAGCCTGAGGAATTTCCTGTTGCGTTGGGGCAGCAACATTTGAAGTGAACTGTTTAGTTATCTTTACAAATCTAACTTTGGCTCCTTCCCAATCAGCATAGTAGGCTTTGAAGTCATCGCTGAGGGTTTTGATTTCAGATTGGATTTTTACAAGTTCATCAGTTATCATAGTGACAACGTTGTTCTTCAGAAATTTCTCCTTCTTGTACTACGCTTTCTTGATCTGCCTCGCCTTCTCATATTTCCACTTTTCTTCTTGAATGAAGTGGGTCAGCATGTGACTCTGGCCAGGAGTCAACTTGAAGTCAGGCAAGGGAGTGTTGGGGTCCTTGTGCCAATCATCAATGTAGTCGAGGATCAGCTTGGGATCCAAAAGTAGTGGCACCTCTGATCCTTTGGCTCTAGCGGCCCTGACTTGCCTGTCTCTGATGATTTCTGCAAGTTCATCATCATCAGCTTCGTCTTCATCAGACGGCACTTGGAAAGCGACTTGCTTCTTTTGAGGACTTGGGCGTGGACCTCGTCTAGCAGTGGCCTTTGTCTTCAGCAATGAGGGGCCAGCTAAGGAACTTGGTGCAGCTGAGGAACTAGCTGAGACACCTGAGGCAATGGAGATGCCGGCAGTCCTTCGGCATGAAGCGAGATGCACATGTGCTAATCATTTGGTCGGAATAGCTGAAGGCTTTGGCAGAGGAGCTGAGGACTTTGGAGGAACAGGAGCAGCATGAGGAATTGGCCGTGAGGGCTTTGATGATTCTGGCCGTGAGGGCATTGCTGATGAAGCACTTGGCTTGCGCGCAGGCTTCTTTGACATAGCCTTCTTTGGCTTGACAGCAAAGGCCTCAGCAGAGGCAGCAGCAGCGGCAGAGTCTTCATTGAATTTCCTCACTGCTTCTTTGGCTTTCTTAGCCAACTTGCCTTGGCGCTTGGCCCATTCATCAGGATAGTTCTCACCTCGCTTGAGACTGGTGGGATCTGCTACTTGGCCAGGTGCCAATGGAGCTCTTGGGCATGTAGGATTGAGTGTGAATTTCTTCATGTACTTAGGAGTGACACATCTGTACTCCCTCCATTCTCTTGCCCATCTCCTCTCTATCCTCTGTTTGCGCACTTTGCGCTCATTCTTGGTTTCCTCAGTAGGTGTGAAGTACCCAGCATATATGTCATCAGGGATCTCAAACGTTGTATTTACCTCAGGCCTCTTTCCTCCCTTCTGTGGCCTTTTACCATCAGCCATTTTCTTCGGTTGAGGAATTTGAACAATCGAATTCTCTGAAGAAGTATGCAACTTTTCTTCGAGGAACGCTGCAAATGAGTTAAGTTGATGAGAACCTAGTGATTCAGCAGCTGACATGTGTACCTGTGAACAGAGTATAGTTGCGAGGAATTTGGAGAGGTCATATGCGTTCTCAGAAGGTTTTTCAAAATGAACAGGTTTGAGGAATTTGACTAGATGAGTCTTGAAGGTTTTCACTAAGCGTTCTTTGTCTTAGGTTCCAGAGTTGTATAGATCGAAGATCCACACAATTGAGGAATCTTGAAGAAAAATGATGCTTAGAGAAACGAATCAAGAACATATGACTTTGTGAGGTGTTCAGTGTGTGAAGATATGAAGAAAAACAGTTTTGAAGATTTTGTAGATAATCATTTGAATCAACGAGGGCAGTAAAAGTAACTTTTATTTACCCTGGACGAAGAACACGACGAACTGGAGTGAGGAGATGTGAGGTTCGTCTGTGCAGATCTTCCACGCCCTAACTTGGCGGAGGAAGATAGCTATGGCGGTGGCGGAGTGAACATGTCCGCGGTCGGCGCGAGTATGTCGGCGACGAGGTCGAGGCAGTGAAGCTCTTCCTCACCGGCGGCGATGAAGTAGCGACGGCGCTAGGGTTTGAGAAGCTCCAGCCGGAGAGAGAGGTCGAGCGGAGTAAAAGAAGTGAGGAAGGGAAGGAGGAGTATTTATAGCCACGGTGAAAAACTGCTCGCCCAGAGAAATTGGACGAACGTGCCCCTAACCCTTTTCATTCGCATGACATATGTCACCCACGTAGTGAGAGGTGGAGATCGTGTTAGATCGTGGGTGAGTGGATAAGTGTATCGTGTGATGCGGAACGGTTTGAGCGGCAAAGCCGAAAATTTAGATAAGATAGGTTTTAAAGTTCCGTTCGCAATTTCTTCAGCTGACATGGACACAGTGAAGAGTTTGAACGAGTTTCAAATAGAATGCACATGAAGAATTTGTGAACAGACTGGGTTGAGTATAGCATAGAGGGGAAGGGTCCAATCACATTCACTTAGTGGAAAAACCAACTTGAAGAAATAGCAATAAGTGAATGCTGTAGAGGACATAAACTCATATATATATATATATATATATATATATATAGCCAATGAAGAAAAATGACGGAACCAGTGAAGACTATGACTTTTGGTGGTGGCGTGACCCACTATAAGAATGATGATTTCAGACACCGCGTACAATTATCGTAGGGTTCTGAGAATGAAATTCTTCGTTAATTTCTTCACACTAAGAGTGTTATTCTTCATTGATTGAAGTAAAACATTTCTTCATGTGTTCCACATCTAAGTCATCAATTTTGCATAAGTGTTAGGATGAGTGTCCTTTTCACAGAACATTCGAAGATTCTAGGATATTTAGCTCACACCGCAACTTGCTAAATCTCTTCTCATCCAAGGGCTTTGTGAAGATATCCGCTAGCTGTTCTTCAGTCTTCACATGCTCAATAGAAATGTCGCCCTTCAACACATAATTACGAAGAAAATGATGACGAATCTGAATGTGCTTTGTCTTCGAGTGCTGAACTGGGTTGTGAGCAATCTTGATGGCACTCTCATTGTCACAGAAGAGAGGTACATTCTTCATGTTGACGCCGTAGTCCTTGAGAGTTTGCTTCATCCATAGCAATTGGGCACACAGCGGCAACGTACTCAGCTTCAGTAGTAGATAGTGATACGTAGTTCTGTTTCTTCGAGGACCAACAGACCAAAGATCGTCCGAGGAAATGACATGTTCTAGATGTTGACTTGCAATCCACATGATCACCAGCATAGTCAGAGTCAGAATATCCAACAATATCAAAAGCCGAGCCCTTGGGGTACCATAATCCAAGTGTTGGTGTGTGAGCTAGATATCAAAGTATATGCTTCACAGCCTTATGGTGTGATTCCTTCGGTGCAACTTGAAATCGGGCACACATGCAAACACTAAGCATTATATCTGGCCTAGATGCACATAAGTATAATAAGGAACCTAAGGGAGTCCTGGATTAGGGGGTGTCCGGATGGCCGGACTATACCTTCAGCCGGACTCCTGGACTATGAAGATACAAGATTGAAGAATTCGTCCCGTGTCCGGGAGGGACTTTCCTTGGCGTGGAAGGCAAGCTTGGCGATACGGATATGCAGATCTCCTACCATTGTAACCGACTCTATGTAACCCTAACCCTACCCGATGTCTATATAAACCGGAGGGTTTTAGTCCGTAAGACAACATACACATCAACAATCATACCATAGGCTAGCTTCTAGGGTTTAGCCTCCTCGATCTCGTGGTAGATCTACTCTTGTACTACCCATATCATCAATATTAATCAAGCAGGACGTAGGGTTTTACCTCCATTGAGAGGGCCCGAACCTGGGTAAAACTTCATGTCCCTTGTCTCCTGTTACCATCCGGCCTAGACACACAGTTCGGGACCCCCTACCCGAGATCCGCCGGTTTTGACACCGGCATTGGTGCTTTCATTGAGAGTTCCTCTGTGTCGTCGCCGTCAGGATCGATGGCTCCTACGATCATCGATAGCGATGCAGTCCAGGGTGAGACCTTCCTCCCCGGATAGATCTTCGTCTTCGGTGGTTCGCACTGCGGGCCAATTCGCTTGGCCGTCTAGAGCAGATCGAAAGCTACGCCCCTGGCCGTCAGGTCAGATTCGGAAATTTAAACTACACGACTGACATCCGCGGAGACTTGTTCTTCGACGGATTCGAGCCACTGCCAAGCGCGCCGCACTGTCACGACGAGCATGATCTAGCTCTGCTGCCAAACAGTGCCCTGGAGGCCGCATCCGCATCGGCTCCGACCCTTAATTCGGAGCCAACTGCGCCGATCGAGGATGGGCGGTTGGACGCCACCTCGGGGGCTGCAACCCCAACGACGATTGAGCCAAGCACCAGCCTCGTACTCTGCGAGACCTGTGACTCCAAGGAGCCGGACTCCTCTCCGGACTCCGAGCCCCCTGATGAAGCTATGTACCTAGGGTAGGGGCATGGACCTGTCCTAAGTACCCTCCCCAAGGACATCCATAGAAGAAGTCACCTTTCAATCGACTTGGAAGTATCCCACTCGATGGATTCATGACACTCGACCACGAAGCAATCACTCGACCAAGATCCAAGCACTCGACTGCCAGGAGATCTAAAGTCATCCTGCACGCAAACGGTCGGTCATTAAGTAGCTTTTATGGTCATCATAGCACTTTATTAGGGGCATTACCAGTAACCCCCAGTCTTAATGTACTTTAAACCCTGCATTACTGAGGGCTGGAGGGGCCTGGCGAACTCTATATAAGCCACCCCCTCCTCAGTATCAAGGGTTCGCACCCCTGTTATTCATACACACAAAATTCAGTCGACCGCCTCCGGGCACCGAGACGTAGGATGTTACTTCCTCCGAGAAGGGCCTGAACTCGTAATCCTCGTGTGCTTACAACTCCTCCATAGCTAAGATCTAGCCTCTCCATACATACCCCCCTACATCACTGTCAGAGTTAGAACCACGACAGTTGGCGCCCACCATGGGGCTAGGAGTCTTAGCGCCTAGTTGGAGAAGTTGCGATTTTTTCCGATCTCTTTGATCATGGTTTCGGGCGGAGCTTTGGTGGGGGGCCGCGAGATCCGTCTCGGCGCGCTCATGTTCATTGCCGACGACTCCGCTTGGCTTCAGGAGGCTCCACTCGATGTCGACGCGCTCCCCGTCCGTGGGGCGACGCACTTTCGCGCATGCGTCCATGGTGTCCTACTGTGGCAGCCGTTGACCCAGTATCGGTCGGCTCCTGTGGCATCTCCCCGCCTTGTTTCTCGCTGACGCAAGCGCTCCGGTCGGTCGAGGCTTCAGAGGGGCGTGAGGCATGCGGTGGCCCGCCAGTCGGCCACCCCACAAGTCACGGCAATCGAGCCCGACGAATCCCTCTACGGCCTGTTCGACTGGCTCCGCAGACACCGCATCCGAATGCGACAGCAGTGACCCAGCTGCAGAGGTTCTGGTGATCGATGGGCCACACAGTCCTCCCGGTTTCCCCCGCGCTGACGGAGGCGCGGATGGGGGCGACCCGTCGCGTCCTCACGAGGAGTATCTCCACGAGCCTCTCACGTCGTTGCAGCGGGAGGAGCTTCGCCGCTGGAACATGGATGCACTCCACACTCCTATCGTTGGAGAAACCCCCGAGGCCCGAGCCTTGGAGGATGCGCGCTTGGCTAACTTGGCCGAGCGCACTCGACTGGATAATCTCCAGTGAATACTCGACGAGCGAGCGCGTCAACGGGCTCTAGAATCCAGTCGACGTCAACTCTTTCCGCCCCCGCAGGTATATCATACTCCGATTCAGAATTTGGCGGCTGCGGCCCGTATAGCAGAGTCGATTCAGCCCTCCCAGTCAGAGGCTTGTTGCAAATCAGAGCATTGCTCTGGGCAGCGGGAGACCAGAATTCCGCTGTTTCTCAGTCGCAGAACAGGATTGTCAGGACCCCGATTCCAGGCCACATCGATCTAGCCGGTAACACCTCATATCACTTTGCGGCCTCACGCACGGTATCCCACGGGTGTCGCCTTACCATGGCCCGGGACCGTTTGCGCCTTTTGGCTCGCGTATATGACAATGTCGCTAGCATCCATATGACCGAGAACCCGGGCCGACATGGCTAGTCGTGAACCCAAAGCGGCACAGACCTATGGAGACAGGCATACATGAATCACATCGAACATGTCGGTCATCAACGAGTGGTTCCGGGCTGTAGCACTGGGCTAACAGGACTCCGGGGATCCCGGGCTGTAGCAGGCTAGACAGGACTCCGGAGATCACCGCGTGACATTTCCCCGAAGGGACAGACATAGGGACGAAGTGAAACACATGCCGGCCAGTCAAGTGTCCTGAACAGTAGTGCTGGGCTAGCAGGACTCCGGTGAACCGGGCTGTAGCGGACTACTATGGCTCGAGGAGCACTAGACTACATTTCCCCATAAGAAAGGCTGCGAAGTACAAACAACTAGATTGTCGGATCCCACTCATACCAAGCATTTCAATCATACACACAATATGCCCGATATGAGTACATACAACATGGCATCACAACAAAACTCTACAACTCAAGTACTTTATTTAAAGGCTCCAGGGAGCCATACATAACATATCCATACAGGTAGGGTCACATGACCCGAAACTCAAGTCATACAGTCATACAAGCACATGCGGAAGCAACTAGTCTGAGTACAGACTCTAGAAAGAAAGAAGGCTTCTCGAAGCCTGTCTATCTACATAGGGCCCTCCATGGCCTGGATCACCACCTGGGTGGCTAGTCACTCGTCGACATCAAGGTCTACGTAAAACCCATCGGAGGGGGCAGTGTTGTCGTCTGAAAACAATAAATAAGCAAACATGAGTACAAAGGTACTCAGCAAGTCTTACATCAGAACCTACTATACATGCTCATTCTCAAGAAGGTGGTGGGGTTTATGCAGCAAGCCAGCTTTGACTCTTGGCTAAGCTATCCTACGGAATCTTTTAGCAAAATAGTTTTCGCACACGAGTCCACTACTCACCATCACAGTACTCCACCGTGGATCCTCCCTCGTATCCTGCGAGGGGGCCATCCTCGGTACTGACACTTATCTTGAGTCTTTTAGTAGTATCCATTAACTTGTCTATGAACTGTATATGCAATCAAGTAGTCCTTTACTGCGGACGTGGCTATTCGAATAGTTTTATACCCTGCAGGGGTGTACTTCGTCACACATGTTTCCACCACTTAGCGTCTGCACACGAAATGTGCTCGGCAGACTCCAAGCGAAAACTGACGTGGGTGTAGACCACGACCTGACTAACCTCACAAGTCTCTAGTCCAGGGTCATCGCCTATTCAGGTTCCATCCGCAAGGAAATCCGGCCGGGGTGTCCTCAACGGCCCCGAACGATGTGAACAGGGTTCCCGAGACACCAAACGGGTGACTCGGTACACCGTGCCATGGTGTATCTATCGCAACATAGCCCACCCCTAGGGTCAGTGCTACGCACGGCCGCCAACACATATCCTACAAACACCAGAAACTAGTTGCAACTCCTGGACTGAGGCGAGAGGGGTCGGTAAGTCGAGCGGGGTCATATTTCAGGGTCCAATGTGTGGTAGTAGCTGAATCTTAATTCACGCATACAGAACTCAGTTCTTAGGGACGGCTTCAATGAAACAACCCACCATGTACTCCTACATGGCCTCTCATCGATACCTTTACCAAAACATGTTCAACACATCCCACATATTACTGGCACAAGCATTTCACTCTAGCCCATCACCCAGATGAACCAGACCTGACACAACTCTAAGCATAGCAGGCATAGCAAGGTAGGAATCACAAAACATGGCTCAATCAACTCCTACACATGCTAGTGGGTTTCATCTAGTTACTGTGGCAATGACAGGTCATGCAGAGGATAAGGGTTCAACTACCGTAGCACACATCAGTTTGAATCGTGTTGTCTTAATGCAGTAAACAAGAGCAGGAGCGAGAACATGGGTTGTATCGGAATGATCAATGGTTGCTTGCCTGATGGAGTGGTAACGGGATACTGCCCTTCAGTTGGATACTCATGAATATCCTCGGAGGCAGAACCTACCACAAATAACACAACCGAGCACAATCAACACATGATGATATGCAACAATATGATGCATGCTATGACATGGCAATATGGATGTGTCTTGAGCTAATGCAACTAGCTATGATTTAAATGAAGTTGGTTTGAGTACAAGATTCAAATTCCAACCCCATATATGATTATTTAAATGCCCTTTATTTGTTTTGTCCAAAACAGAGGACAAACATTGTTCAAACATGCATGAAAATGGTACAGATGGATTCCTTGAATTTTTCTGATAATTTTTCATATATAATTTGTCTCATTTGGAGTTATGGTTGAATTTCTATGAATTTTTGAAGTTTAGGCAATTTTCTGGAATTTTCTATATAAAATTAAATCCAGAAAAAGGAGTTATTGCGTCAGCATGACATCACCCTGATGTCAGCAGGTCAACTGGGCGCCTCTAGGTCAAACCTGACCAGTGGGGTCCACTGGTCAGTGACACAATCAACTAACCAAGTTAATTATCCCTAACTAACTTAGTTAGCCGGGCGGGGCCCGCATGTCAGTGGCTCACTAATTAGCTAATTTTATTAACACTAATTAACTAACACTAATTAAGCAGGCGCCTGGGCCCACACGTCAGTGAGTCAGGGGGGGAGTCAACCCAGCCGACCGGGGTCGAAACACGCCGGAGTTGACCCCGGCTCATCGCCGGCAAGGCCAGAGACGGCGGAGGGGCTCGGAAATCCTCCTCCGGCGACCAAATGGCCAGCGGAGGGCATCTACGCGGAGCTGGGACTCGCCCGCATCCATCTGTGCACACGGCAGGGGCTGAGATGGCCCGAGCTCGCCGGAGGCAAGCTCGCGGAGGTGGCCGGAGTTAGGGGCTGGTGCGGGTTAGCGCTAGGGGGCACGGCAGGTCGAACGGGTGGGTGCATTAGGCTCCTGGGGACGCGTTGAAGACGGTGGTGCACTCGGATGCGTGCTTGCACGGGCGTAGCCACGGCGGCGTCGAGGCTCAACGGCGGCGAGCTTCGGGTGCTCGCGGGGCAACGGCTACGGGGCGAAATCGACGGCGTGGCGAAGGGGAAAAGGACAGGGAGCTCACAGCGGTGCCGTAGGGGTGGCTAGCGGGCTCGGGGGCGACCTTGACGGCGTGAATCGACGGCGAGGCGCTCGGGTGGCCGAGGTTGAAGAAGAGCTCGAAGTCGACGATGCAGGGCTTCCGGCGGGGCGTGGTTCGGTGAGGGGGTCGAGGACGACGTTGCGGAGCTCGTGGGCACAACCGAGGGGCGAGGGGGTGGCTGTGGCCGTGGTGGTTCTCGTCGGCGGCGACGGCCGCGTTTTGTGGAAGAGAGGGGGAGAGCCAGAAGAGGGGATGAGCACGGGGAAGGGGAATGAGAGGGCCAGGGGGTGCGTGGCCATCTCCGTGGCATTGGGAGGGAGCCCGGGAAGCAGGAGGTGGTGCGCAGGGGGGGAGGTGGCGCGCGCGTGTGCCGGCGAGCGCCGGGCACACGCCCGCGTCCTTCTATCCGAGGAGGGGGACGACAGGAGGCAGCGGGGTGGGCTGGGCCGCCAGCTGGAGATGGGCCAGGTAAGTGGCCCATGGCCTTTCCCTCTTTATTTTTTTGTGTTTTTCTATTTCTGTTATTCTGTTTTGATTTAGTTTAAATACTAAATCATTTTATAAAATCCTGAAAATATTTATGGACACTTACTGTAATATTTCAGTGGCCCAAAAAATAGTTCCAACATTATTTGAGCATTTGAATTATTTAATAGTATTTAAATGCCCAAATTCAAATATTTATGAATTAAATCAATGCCCCTTTTGTTGACCTAAAATTATATGCACCATTTTTCCCAAGGGTTCTAACCCAAGGCAAGGAGGGTGAACATTTTTGAAGGGCATTTCAGGTTCATTGAATTTATTTTTAGTAAACCCTAGTTGATTTCAGGGGGGGGGGGGTGCTGGGGGTTCTGCTTTCCCCATTTCAATTTTCTGATGAAGGTAAACATGATGCACACTCTAATGCATAATCTAGCTAGGGTGTGACAACTCACCCCCACTCAATAGAATCTCGTCCTGAGATTTAGTATCATCTGGGAAGAAGGTGGGGTACTCGAGTCGAAGACGATCCTCCCTTTCCCAAGTGGCTTCTTCCTCGGAATGGTGTGACCATTGAACCTTGAGAAACTTGATACTATGACGTCGAGTGGTACGCTTGGCTTGATCAAGGATACGAACGGGGTATTCCCGATAAGAAAGGTTATCTTGTAAATCAAGCGTTTCATGGTCCATTCCACGGATAGGATCCACGAAGCAACGCCTGAGTTGCAAAACGTGGAAGACATCGTGAACTCTGGAAAGATGCGGAGGTAGTTCCAATTGGTAGGCAACTTCTCCTCGTTTGGCAAGAATGCGAAAGGGTCCAATGTAACGAGGAGCCAATTTGCCTTTGATACCGAAGCGATGGGTTCCCTTTAACGGGGTAACCCAAAGGTAAGCTTTCTCGTCAATTTCAAATGTCATAGGCTTATGCTTACGATCATATTGACTCTTTTGGCGAGATTGGGCTGTTTTCAATTTCTCACGAATAACACGAACCTGCTCTTCTGCTTCCTGAATCATATCCGGGCCAAAGAGTTGTCTTTCCCCGGTTTCTGACCAGTTAAGAGGCGTTTGACATTTTCGTCCATAGAGAACTTCGAAGGGAGCCTTGTCCAAACTAGCTTGATAGCTATTGTTATAAGCAAACTCCGCGAATGGAAGGCATTTCTCCCAACTCATTCCGAACGAGATAACAGAAGCTCGGAGCATATCTTCTAGAATTTGATTGACTCGCTCTACTTGACCACTTGATTGAGGATGGAAGGCGGTGCTAAAGGAGAGATGAGTTCCCATAGCATTTTGGAAACTTTCCCAAAATCGAGAGGTGAAGAGACTTCCACGGTCTGAGTTAATTTCCAATGGGACACCATGAAGAGACACTATTCGGGAGATGTATAGGTCAGCTAGTTGGCTAGCAATGATACTCTCACGAACAGGTAGAAAATGGGCTACTTTGGAAAGACGGTCGATCACGACGAAGATGGCATTATTCCCCCTCTTGGTCCTGGGAAACCCAGTGATGAAATCCATACTGATTTTGTCCCATTTCCATTCAGGAATAGCCAAAGGTTGAAGGGTGCCAGCAGGCCGTTGATGCTCTGCTTTAACACGACGACAAACGTCGCAATTGTCAATGTATTGAGCGATTTCTCTCTTCATCCTAGTCCACCAAAACCTCTGGCGTAGGTCTTGATACATTTTAGTACTACCGGGATGAATGGTGAGAGGGGATTCGTGAGCTTCCTTAAGGATCATCTGGCGTAGATGTTGTTTCTTGGGAACCACCAGGCGGTTCTCAAAGAAGACAACACCTTGTTCATCCATGGAAAAACATTTAGCTACTCCGCTAGCAATGTTTTCCTTAATCCGGGATATGCCCTTATCACGCTTTTGGGCAGCTATGATTTGATCCATAAGGGTAGGTTTCGCCACCAGAGTAGATAGGAATCCTTGAGGAACAATGTGAAGATTAAGCTTGCGAAATTCCTCATGGAGAAATGGTTGACTTTGTTGTAACAGCAGGTTGTTACAGTAGGACTTACGACTTAGTGCATCGGCCATGACATTGGCCTTGCCAGGGGTGTAAGTTATTCCTAAGTCGTAATCCGAGATCAGCTCGACCCAACGTCTTTGCCTGAGATTCAAATCTGGTTGGGTGAAGATATATTTCAAGCTTTGGTGATCGGTGAAGATCTCGCAACGATTACCGAGAAGGTAATGTCGCCAGGTTTTGAGTGCATGGACTACAGCTGCAAGCTCTAGATCATGTGTGGGATAATTTTCCTCATGTGGGTGTAATTGCCGTGAAGCATAGGCAATTACCTGACGATATTGCATGAGTATGCAACCTAATCCTTGTCGCGAGGCGTCACAATAGATAATAAAGTCCTTGGATAAATCTGGTGGTACCAGTACGGGAGCAGATGTCAGGCGTCTTTTTAGTTTCTGAAAACTGAACTCGCACTCTGGAGTCCACTCGAACCTTTTATCTTTCTTGAGGAGTTCAGTTAGAGGTTTAGCAACCTTGGAGAAATTCTCGACGAAGCGGCGGCAATAGCTCGCTAGGCCAAGGAAACTCCGAACTTGCTTGACCGTTTCAGGTGGAGTCCAATCAAGGACGGCTTGAACTCGCTCGGGATTGACAGCAATACCCTTACCAGAGATTACATGGCCTAGATAGGTCACTTCTGACAACCAAAATTCACACTTGGAGAATTTGGCATAAAGGCGATGCTCTCGAAGTTTCATCAATACCAGCCTTAGATGTTCGGCATGTTCCTCTTCATTCTTGGAGTAGATGAGTATGTCATCGAGGTATACTACGACGAATTTGTCCAAGTACTCCATGAAAACCGAGTTCATTAACCGGGAGAAAGTGGCCGGGGCATTGGTTAAACCGAAGGACATGACGGTGTACTCGTATTGGCCATAACGAGTAACAAAGGCCGTTTTGGGAATGTCCCCGTTTCTGATTTTGATTTGATGGTAGCCCAGCCTCAAATCCATCTTGGAGAAGACTGAGGATCCAGCGAGCTGATCATACAGGTCGTTGATCCTGGGAAGCGGGTATTTGTTATTGATGGTGACCAGATTGACAGGTCGGTAATCCACAACCATTCGATCCGTTCCATCTTTCTTCTTGACGAAGAGGACAGGGCAAGCCCAAGGAGAGGAGCTAGGACGGATGAACCCTTTGTTCAAGGACTCATCGAGTTGGTTCTTAAGCTCGGCTAGTTCTAAGGGTGCCATCTTGTAGGGTCTTCTAGCAATTGGAACGGTTCCTGGAACAAGGTCTATCACAAACTCGACATCCCGGTCAGGTGGAACACCTGGCAGTTCTTCCGGAAACACATCCGGGAAGTCTCGGACTACCGGAACGTCCTCAAGGTCTGGAAGGGGGTTGGCATTGAGAGAGTAAAGTTGGCGCTTGGCCACTCGAGTTAAGACATTAACTGTCTTGCCCGAGGGATGAGTAAGTTGAACGGTTCTAGTGGCACAATCGATCTTGGCATAATGAGCCGACATACAGTCCATACCCAAGATGATGTTTATGTCGGAGGACTTGAGAGCTATTAAAGATGCGAGGAAAACAAGCCTATCGACAAGAATTTTGTTCCCATGGCTTACCTTAGAAGTTTGCCATTTGGAACCCGGAGTTTGAATTACCATGGAAGTGGGCATGTCACAGAATGACGTGTTATGCAACCGAACATAATTCTCGGATATGAATGAATGAGATGCTCCAGTATCAAAAAGAACAGATGCCGGATGGCAGTTAACAAGGAGCGTACCAAGGACGACGTTGGGATCCTCATGAGCCTCTTCGGCTGAAACATAGTTGACATGGCCACGTGCAGTAGTGGCCGGCTTGGCGTAGAAAGTCTTTCCCGCGGGCTTACCACGGCCAACGGACTTTCCAGCTTGATTGGGGTTGTTCTGGGGACACTCTCGACTATAGTGACCCGGTTCTCCACACTTGAAGCATGTTACCACAGTGGGGCGTGGAGCAACATTAGCAGCGGGGCCACCATAGGGCTTGGGCGGTGCAAATTGCTGGTTGGGACGAGGCGCCTCAAAGGATGGCCTCGGGGTGAATCTGGGTGGCAGTGCGGTGCTTGGAATCCACACCCGGCGCTTCTGAGCTCCAGAGCCGGATGAAGACCCAAAATCACGAGAGTGCTTGCGTGAAGCGTCATAATCAGTCTGGCCTATCTCAGCACTGATAGCTTTATTGACCAGCTTCTGGAAGGATGTGCACTCATGCAGACGGATATCGCGGCGAAGCTCAGGGCTATGTCCCTTGCGGAACCTTGCCTGCTTCTTGGCGTCAGTAGAAACCTCTTCAGGAGCATAGCGTGCCAGGTTCCCAAATTCTCGGCTATATGCATCCACAGTCAGCCTTCCTTGGGTGAAGTTGCAGAACTCCTCCCTCTTGCGATCCATGAGACCTTCCGGAATGTGATGCTCACGGAAAGCCTCGCTGAACTCAGCCCAGGTAGTGATTTGGCCGACCGGGCGCATAGCTTCGTAGTTTTCCCACCAATGGCTAGCGGGGCCCTCGAGATGATAAGCAGCATAGGTAACCTTGTCGGCTTCGGCTACGTTGGCAGAACGTAGCTTGTGGGTGATGCTGCGAAGCCAATCATCCGCGTCGAGGGGCTCGACGGAATGGTTAAACTTTGGTGGGTACAGCTTGATAAAGTCGTTGATTGACACCAGGTCATTTCGTGGGTGGCGTGCAGTGTTCTGCTCAATCCGCTCCAACAGGCGGTTGGTCTCACGCTTGTTCCGTTCCGCCTCCAGCATCACTTCGGCCAGGGAAGGCGGGTGAGGCAAATTTTCACCTCTAGCTGCATTGGCTTCCCCCCGCTCCGGGGCAGCAGGGTTGCCACGGGTGTTGACCATCCTAGGAGGAAACAAGACAATGGTTTAGACAAGGATGGCTCCAACTTAACAAGGAAGTGCAGAATGTAAGGATAACGCGGAATGCAGAGATGCTCATTTGTATGCCATGGTAATATAAAACTGCCATATATACACCAACGGTCATACTCGTCATACATAGTTTAGTACAAGCCCATGCTACAGTACAACTATGAAGGTAGACGTTACATCTCATCGGAGGCATTCCGAGTCCCTATACAATATTTGTCTACACCTCCGGAATCGATTACACACCAAGTCGTATTCCACAAGTTGCACAGGACAGTGGGGATACAACTACTACAATACTAGTGGTACTACTACTAACTCAGACAGCTCCGTAGTAGTCCTCATAGAAGTCACCTCCATAGCCCGGAAGTTCAACGTGATCATCCGGAAACAGACGGTCCTGAGGAGCCTGTGGACCATAGGGGCTAGGATGAGGTCTTGGACCAACAAACGGTGGCCTGCGGGGACCAAGGGGTGGGGTGATGCCTCCCACATCACGCCAATCCACCATGTCTGGCAGAGCTGCTCTCACAGGATACAGATCCCTGGTATCCATACATCCAGCTTGCACCGCGGGTGCAAACCGAATCAATGTGGCCCAATGATCAGCACGGGTATTAAAGAGCTCCAGCCTCAAGGCCCGATTCTCTCGGTCCTTATCTTCGAGCATCTCAGCGGTGGTACGAGTTAATGAGTCCTCCTGAGTGGAGTCAGCATAGATAGCCTGAAGATACCCCTGCGCTCCCGGAAGTGAAGCTGGCATGTAACGGAAGTCAGTGTTCCGAAGCAGGCCAGTCCAGACTCGCAAGATGGTCATCATGGAATAGGCAGCATCTTGCACAGCCATCTCAATGGTAACTCCGAGTCCATAGGAACAGTGAAGGGGCTCGGTAGATCCAGGATAGGAAGGAAATATCCTGACGGTGCAGAAATACTGGCTTTGATTAAAGTCGCGGAACTGCTCTTCAACAGTGTATTCGGGATACCAACGGTATCCTGTCTCGATCATGACCCGGACCAACATAGCAGTATGACCGGGCACGTCGAGGCACCTGGTCAGGCGAACCACCTGATTTTGAGAATGGTTGGCCATCTGAAAGCACAACCACGAGACAAGACATCAGAATTCCTAGGGAAAATTGGACAGCATAACGGCTGTAAATGCTCAGGAAAAGATTTGAGACATCCACAACAGTTCTCAATACCGCTCAACAGCATCATATCAAGGTTCTGATTCAAATAGCAACGTACTAAAATAGTAGAAACTGGACTGGAACTCGTAGCAATAATCATATAAACTACTACGGATTAGTAACACGTGAACCTGATAGAAGAAGAGAGCCTAGTCCTTAACCCACGTTGATTGAGAAGAGAATGACTCAGATCAGAAGCATAGGTAAAGGAGTAAAAGAACCTTACGTTCCCTCCCACAATCAATTCCCTTACATATAACTAAAGCATTTCTAGACTCGACATCGACCAGTTTGGCTGAACGAACCTACAGGCAGTCCGGCTCTGATGCCAACGCTGTCAGGACCCCGATTCCAGGCCACATCGATCTAGCCGGTAACACCTCATATCACTTTGCGGCCTCACGCACAGTATCCCACGGGTGTCGCCTTACCATGGCCCGGGACCGTTTGCGCCTTTTGGCTCGCGTATATGACAATGTCGCTAGCATCCATATGACCGAGAACCCGGGCCGACATGGCTAGTCGTGAACCCAAAGCAGCACAGACCTATGGAGACAGGCATACATGAATCACATCGAACATGTCGGTCATCAACGAGTGGTTCCGGGCTGTAGCACTGGGCTAACAGGACTCCGGGGATCCCGGGCTGTAGCAGGCTAGACAGGACTCCGGAGATCACCGCGTGACATTTCCCCGAAGGGACAGACATAGGGACGAAGTGAAACACATGCCGGCCAGTCAAGTGTCCTGAACAGTAGTGCTGGGCTAGCAGGACTCCGGTGAACCGGGCTGTAGCGGACTACTATGGCTCGAGGAGCACTAGACTACATTTCCCCATAAGAAAGGCTGCGAAGGACAAACAACTAGATTGTCGGATCCCACTCATACCAAGCATTTCAATCATACATACAATATGCCCGATATGAGTACATACAACATGGCATCACAACAAAACTCTACAACTCAAGTACTTTATTTAAAGGCTCCAGGGAGCCATACATAACATATCCATACAGGTAGGGTCACATGACCCGACACTCAAGTCATACAGTCATACAAGCACATGCGGAAGCAACTAGTCTGAGTACAGACTCTAGAAAGAAAGAAGGCTTCTCGAAGCCTGTCTATCTACATAGGGCCCTCCATGGCCTGGATCACCACCTGGGTGGCTAGTCACTCGTCGACGTCAAGGTCTACGTAAAACCCATCGGAGGGGGCAGTGTTGTCGTCTGAAAACAATAAATAAGCAAACATGAGTACAAAGGTACTCAGCAAGTCTTACATAAGAACCTACTATACATGCTCATTCTCAAGAAGGTGGTGGGGTTTATGCAGCAGGCCAGCTTTGACTCTTGGCTAAGCTATCCTACGGAATCTTTTAGCAAAATAGTTTTCGCACACGAGTCCACTACTCACCATCACAATACTCCACCGTGGATCCTCCCTCGTATCCTGCGAGGGGGCCATCCTCGGTACTCACACTTATCTTGAGTCTTTTAGTAGTATCCATTAACTTGTCTATGAACTGTATATGCAATCAAGTAGTCCTTTACCATGGACGCGGCTATTCGAATAGTTTTATACCCTGCAGGGGTGTACTTCGTCACACATGTTTCCACCACTTAGCGTCTGCACACGAAATGTGCTCGGCAGACTTCAAGCGAAAACCGACGTGGGTGTAGACCACGACCTGACTAACCTCACAAGTCTCTAGTCCAGGGTCATCGCCTATTCAGGTTCCATCCGCAAGGAAATCCGGCCGGGGTGTCCTCAACGGCCCCGAACGATGTGAACAGGGTTCCCGAGACACCAAACGGGTGACTCGGTACACCGTGCCACGGTGTATCTACCGCAACATAGCCCACCCCTAGGGTCAGCGCTACGCACGGCCGCCAACACATATCCTACAAACACCAGAAACTAGTTGCAACTCCTGGACTGAGGCGAGAGGGGTCGGTAAGTCGAGCGGGGTCATATTTTAGGGCCCAATGTGTGGTAGTAGCTGAATCTTAATTCACGCATACAGAACTCAGTTCTTAGGGACGGCTTCAATGAAACAACCCACCATGTACTCCTACATGGCCTCTCATCGATACCTTTACCAAAACATGTTCAACACATCCCACATATTACTGGCACAAGCATTTCACTCTAGCCCATCACCCAGATGAACCAGACCTGACACAACTCTAAGCATAGCAGGCATAGCAAGGTAGGAATCACAAAACATGGCTCAATCAACTCCTACACATGCTAGTGGGTTTCATCTAGTTACTATGGCAATGACAGGTCATGCAGAGGATAAGGGTTCAACTACCGTAGCACACAGCAGTTTGAATCGTGTTGTCTTAATGCAGTAAACAAGAGCAGGAGCGAGAACATGGGTTGTATCGGAATGATCAATGGTTGCTTGCCTGATGGAGTGGTAACGGGATACTGCCCTTCAGTTGGATACTCGTGAATATCCTCGGAGGCAGAACCTACCACGAATAACACAACCGAGCACAATCAACACATGATGATATGCAACAATATGATGCATGCTATGACATGGCAATATGGATGTGTCTTGAGCTAATGCAACTAGCTATGATTTAAATGAAGTTGGTTTGAGTACAAGATTCAAATTCCAACCCCATATATGATTATTTAAATGCCCTTTATTTGTTTTGTCCAAAACAGAGGACAAACATTGTTCAAACATGCATGAAAATGGTACAGATGGATTCCTTGAATTTTTATGATAATTTTTCATATATAATTTGTCTCATTTGGAGTTATGGTTGAATTTCTATGAATTTTTGAAGTTTAGGCAATTTTCTGGAATTTTCTATATAAAATTAAATCCAGAAAAAGGAGTTATTGCGTCAGCATGACATCACCCTGATGTGAGCAGGTCAACTGGGCGCCTCCAGGTCAAACCTGACCAGTGGGGTCCACTGGTCAGTGACACAATCAACTAACCAAGTTAATTATCCCTAACTAACTTAGTTAGCCGGGCGGGGCCCGCATGTCAGTGGCTCACTAATTAGCTAATTTTATTAACACTAATTAACTAACACTAATTAAGCAGGCGCCTGGGCCCACACGTCAGTGAGTCAGGGGGGGGAGTCAACCCAGCCGACCGTGGTCAAAACACGCCGGAGTTGACCCCGGCTCGTCGCCGGCAAGGCCAGAGACGGCGGAGGGGCTAGGAAATCCTCCTCCGGCGACCAAATGGCCAGCGGAGGGCATCTACGCGGAGCTGGGACTCGCCCGCATCCATCTGTGCACACGGCAGGGGCTGAGATGGCCCGAGCTCACCGGAGGCAAGCTCGCGGCGGTGGCCGGAGTTAGGGGCTGGTGCGGGTTAGCGCTAGGGGGCACGGCAGGTCGAACGGGTGGGTGCATTAGGCTCCTGGGGACGCGTTGAAGACGGTGGTGCGCTCGGACGCGTGCTTGCACGGCCGTAGCCACGACGGCGTCGAGGCTCAACGGCGGCGAGCTTCGGGTGCTCGCGGGGCAACGGCTACGGGGCGAAATCGACGGCGTGGCGAAGGGGAAAAGGACCGGGAGCTCACAGCGGTGCCGTAGGGGTGGCTAGCGGGCTCGGGGGCGACCTTGATGGCGCGAATCGACGGCGAGGAGCTCGGGCGGCCGAGGTTGAAGAAGAGCTCGAAGGCGACGATGCAGGGCTTCCGGCGGGGCGTGGTTCGGTGAGGGGGTCGAGGACGACGTTGCGGAGCTCGTGGGCACAACCGAGGGGCGAGGGGGTGGCTGTGGCCGTGGTGGTTCTCGTCGGCGGCAACGGCCGCGTTCTGTGGAAGAGAGGGGGAGAGCTAGAGGAGGGGATGAGCACGGGGAACGGGAATGAGAGGGCCAGGGGGTGCGTGGCCGTCTCCGTGGCATTGGGAGGGAGCCCGGGAAGCAGGAGGTGGC
The DNA here is from genome assembly GCA_034509565.1 of Triticum monococcum. NCBI lineage: Eukaryota > Viridiplantae > Streptophyta > Magnoliopsida > Poales > Poaceae > Triticum > Triticum monococcum. Next base: position 530,208,932 of record CM067846.1, read on the forward strand.
GCGCAGGGGGGAAAGGTGGCGCGCGCGCGTGCCGGCGAGCGCCGGGCACACGCCCGCGTCCTTCTGTCCGAGGAGGGGGACGACAGGAGGCAGCGGGGTGGGCTGGGCCGCCAGCTGGAGATGGGCCAGGTAAGTGGCCCATGGCCTTTCCCTCTTTATTTTTTTGTGTTTTTCTATTTCTGTTATTCTGTTTTGATTTAGTTTAAATACTAAATCATTTTATAAAATCCTGAAAATATTTATGGACACTTACTGTAATATTTTAGTGGCCCAAAAAATAGTTCCAACATTATTTGAGCATTTGAATTATTTAATAGTATTTAAATGCCCAAATTCAAATATTTATGAATTAAATCAATGCCCCTTTTGTTGACCCAAAATTATATGCACCATTTTTCCCAAGGGTTCTAACCCAAGGCAAGGAGGGTGAACATTTTTGAAGGGCATTTCAGGTTCATTGAATTTATTTTTAGTAAACCCTAGTTGATTTCAGGGGGGGGTGCTGGGGGTTCTGCTTTCCCCATTTCAATTTTCTGATGAAGGTAAACATGATGCAGACTCTAATGCATAATCTAGCTAGGGTGTGACAAGGATCCACAGTCGATCCGTTGCAGCGGATACAGTCCAGTCGGCTCACAGCCCAAGATCGCCTCCGAGGCGTGAGGGACGTGGAGGCGGGCGTGATCAGTACAGAAGGAATGAGCAGTATGATCACCGATTCGATCGTGATGATCGACATCGAGTGCCAACCCCTCCCCCGAGGAGTGTGTTGGAAATATGCCCTAGAGGCAATAATAAATTGATTATTATTATATTTCCTTGTTCATGATAATCGTTTATTATCCATGCTAGAATTGTATTGATAGGAAACTCAGATACATGTGTGGATACATAGACAACACCAAGTCCCTAGTAAGCCTCTAGTTGACTAGCTCGTTGATCAATAGATGGTCACGGTTTCCTGACCATGGACATTGGATGTCGTTGATAACGGGATCACATCATTAGGAGAATGATGTGATGGACAGGACCCAATCCTAAGCCTAGCACAAGATCATGTAGTTCGTATGCTAAAGCTTTTCTAATGTCATGTATCATTTCCTTAGACCATGAGATTGTGCAACTCCCGGATACCGTAGGAGTGCTTTGGGTGTGCCAAACGTCACAATGTAACTGGGTGGCTATAAAGGTACACTACAGGTATCTCCGAAAGTGTCTGTTGGGTTGGCACGAATCAAGACTGGGATTTGTCACTCCGTGTAAACGGAGAGGTATCTCTGGGCCCACTCGGTAGGAAATCATTATAATGTGCACAATGTGACCAAGGAGTTGATCACGGGATGATGTGTTACGGAACAAGTAAAGAGACTTGCCGGTAACGAGATTGAACAAGGTATCGGGATACCGATGATCGAATCTCGGGCAAGTATCGTACCGATGGACAAAGGGAATTGCATGTGGGAGCATGTGGTTCATCCGATGAGATCATCGTGGAGCATGTGGGAGCCAACATGGGTATCCAGATCCCGCTGTTGGTTATTGACCGGAGAGTCATCTCGGTCATGTCTGCATGTCTTCCGAACCCGTAGGGTCTATACACTTAAGGTTCAATGACGCTAGGGTTATAAAGGAAGTTTGTATGTGGTTACTGAATGTTGTTTGGAGTCCCGGATGAGATGCCGGACGTCACGAGGAGTTCCGGAATGGTCCGGAGGTAAAGATTTATATATGGGAAGTCCTGTTTTGGTCACCAGAAAAGTTTCGGGTTTTATCGGTAACGTACCGGGACCACCAGGAGGGTCCCGGGGGTCCACCAAGTGGGGCCACAAGCCCCGGAGGGCTGCATGGGCCAAGTGTGGGAGGGGACCAGCCCCAGGTGGGCTGGTGCGCTCCCCCCCCCCCACCAAGGCCGAAGGCGCAAGGAAGAGGGGAAGGGGGCAAACCCTAGGGAAGATGGGCCCTAAGGCCCACCCTGTTGCGCCTCCCACTCTCCCCTCCCCTTGGCCGCCCCTAGATGGGATCTACGGGGCTACCGCCACCCCTAGGGAGGGAACCCTAGGTGGGGGTGCAGCCCCTCCCCTTCCCCTATATATAGTTGAGGTTTGGGCTGCCCAATACACATGAGTTCCTCTCTTTCTTGGCGCAGCCCTATCCCTCTCTTTCTCCTCATATCTCGCAGTGCTTGGCGAAGCCCTGCTGGATCACCACGCTCCTCCACCACCACCACGCCGTTGTGCTGCTGCTGGATGGAGTCTTCCTCAACCTCTCCCTCTCTCCTTGCTGGATCAAGGCATGGGAGACGTCGTCGGGCTGTACATGTGTTGAACGCGGAGGTGCCGTCCGTTCGGCACTAGGATCTCCGGTGATTTGGATCACGACGAGTACGACTCCTTCAACCCCGTTCTCTTGAACTCTTCCGCTTAGCGATATACAAGGGTATGTAGATGCACTCTCCTTCCCCTCGTTGCTGGTTTCTCCATAGATAGATCTTGGTGACACGTAGGAAAATTTTGAATTTCTACTACGTGGCCCAACAGTGGCATCATGAGCTAGGTCTATTGCGTAGATTCTATGCTCGAGTAGAACACAAAGTAGTTGTGGGCGTTGATTTTGTTCAATATGCTTACCGTTACTAGTCCAATCTTGATTCGGCGGCATTGTGGGATGAAGCGGCCCGGACCGACCTTACACGTACTCTTACGTGAGACTGGTTCCACTGACTGACATGCACTAGTTGCATAAGGTGGATAGAGGGTGTCTGTCTTTCCCACTTTGGTCGGATCGGATTCGATGAAAAGGGTCCTTATGAAGGGTAAATAGCAATTGGCATATCACGTTGTGGTTTTTGCGTAGGTAAGAAACGTTCTTGCTAGAAACCCATAGCAGCCACGTAAAACATGCAAACAACAATTACAAGATGTCTAACTTGTTTTTGCAGGGTATGCTATGTGATGTGATATGGCCAAAAGGATGTGATGAATGATATATGTGATGTATGAGATTGATCATGTTCTTGTAATAGGAATCACGACTTGCATGTCGATGAGTATGACAACCGGCAGGAGCCATAGGAGTTGTCTTTATTTATTGTATGACCTGCGTGTCATTGAACAACGCCATGTAATTACTTTACTTTATTGCTAACCGGTAGCCATAGTAGTAGAAGTAATAGTTGGCGAGAAACTTCATGGAGACACGATGATGGAGATCATGATGATGGAGATCATGGTGTCATGCCGGTGACAAGATGATCATGGAGCCCCAAGATGGAGATCAAAGGAGCTATATGATATTGGCCATATCATGTCACTATTATTTGATTGCATGTGATGTTTATCATGTTTTTGCATCTTGTTTACTTAGAACGGCAGTAGTAAATAAGATGATCCCTCATAATAATTTCAAGAAAGTGTTCCCCCTAACTATGCACCGTTGCGAAAGTTCGTCGTTTCGAAGCACCACATGATGATCGGGTGTGATAGATTCTTACGTTCACATACAATGGGTGTAAGCCAGATTTACACACGCGAAACACTTAGGTTGACTTGACGAGCCTAGCATGTACAGACATGGCCTCGGAACACAAGAGACCGAAAGGTCGAGCATGAGTCGTATAGAAGATATGATCAACATGAAGATGTTCACCGATGTTGACTAGTCCATCTCACGTGATGATCGGACACGGCCTAGTTGACTCGGATCATGTAATCACTTAGATGACTAGAGGGATGTCTATCTGAGTGGGAGTTCATAAGATGAACTTGTTTATCCTGAACATAGTCAAAAGGATTTTGCAAATTATGTCGTAGCTCGTGCTTTAGTTCTACTGTTTAGATATGTTCCTAGAGAAAAATTAGTTGAAAGTTGATAGTAGCAATTATGCAGACAGTAAAAGGCTTATGTCCTTAATGCACCGCTCAGTGTGCTGAACCTCGAACATCGTCTGTGGATGTTACGAACATCTGACATACACATTTTGATAACTACGTGATAGTTCAGTTAAACGGTTTAGAGTTGTGGCACCGAAGAAGTTTTAAAAACGTCGCGAACCATATGAGATGTTTCGAGGGCTGAAATTGGGATTTCAGGCTCGTGCCGACGTCAAGAGGTATAAGACCTCCGACGATTTTCTTAGCCTGCAAACTAAGGGAGAAAAGCTCAATTGTTGAGCTTGTGCTCAGATTGTCTGAGTACAACAATCGCTTGAATCAAGTGGGAGTTGATCTTCCAGATGAAATAGTGATAGTTCTCCGAAGTCATTACCACCAAGCTGCTAGAGCTTCCTGATGAACTATAATATATCAGGGACATATATGATGATCCTTGAGATATTCGCGATGTTTGACACCACAAAAGTAGAAATCAAGAAGGAGCATCAATTGTTGATGGTTGGTGAAACCACTAGTTTAAAGAAGGGAAAGGGCAAGAAGGGATACTTCATGAAATGGCAAATCAGCTGCTGCTCTAGTGAAGAAACCCAAGGTTGAACCCAAACCCAAGACTAAGTGCTTCTGTAATAAGAGGAACAACCACTGGAGCAGAATTACCCTAAATACTTGGTAGATGAGAAGGCTGGCAAGGTCGATAGAAGTATATTGGATATACATTGTGTTAATGTGTACTTTACTAGTACTCCTAGTAGCACCATGGTATTAGATACCGGTTCGGTTACTAAGTGTTAGTAAAATCAAAATAAAAGACTGCGAAGTAAATGGAGACTAGCTAAAGGTGAGCTGGCGATATATGTTGGATGTTTTTCCCAAGCTTGATGTGATCAAGCATCGCACGCTCCCTCTACCATCAAGATTGGTGTTTGCATTGAGCATAGACATGATTGGATTATGTCTATCGCAATACGGTTATTCATTTAAGGAGAATAATGGTTACTCTGTTCATTTGAATAATACCTTCAATGGTCTTGCACCTAAAATGAATGGTTTATTGAATCTCGATCGTAGTGATACACATGTTCATGTCAAAAGATATAAGATAGTACCACCTACTTGTGGCACTGCCACGTAAGTCATATCGGTATAAAACGCATGAAGAAGCTCCATGTTGATGGATCTTTGGGCTCACTCGTTTTTGAAAAGTTTGAGACATGCGAACCATGTCTATTCGTGTATATGCATGAAGAAACTCCATGCAAATGGACCGTTTGGACTCACTTGATTTTGAATCACTTGAGACATGCAAATCATACCACATGGGCAAGATGACTAAAAGCCTCGTTTTCAGTAAAATGGAACTAGAAAGCAACTTGGTGGAAGTAATACATTTTGATGTGTGCAGTCCAATGAGTGCTGAGGCATGTAGTGGATATCATTATGCTCTTACTTCAGAGATGATTTGAGTAGATGTTGAGTATATTTACTTGATGAATCACGAGTCTGAATTATTGAAAGGTTCAAGTAATTTCAGGGTGAAGTTGAAAGATCATCATGACAACAGGATAAAATATCTATGATGTGATCATAGAGATGAATATCTGAATTACGAGTTTGGCACAGAATTAAGACATTGTGGAAATTGTTTCACAACTAATACAGCCTGGAACACCATAGTGTGATGGTGTGTCCGAACATCATAACTGCACCCTATTGGATATGATGCATACCATGATGTCTCTTATCAAATTACCACGATAGTTTATGGGTTAGGCATTAGAGACAATCACATTCACTTTAAATAGGGCACCACGTAATTCCGATGAGATGACACCGTATGAACTATGGTTTAGAGAAACCTAAGCTGTCATTTCTTAAAAAAGTTTGGGGCTGCGACGCTTATGTGAAAAAGTTTCAGGCTGATAAGCTTGAACCCAAAGTGGATAAATGCATCTTCATAGGACACCCAAAACAGTTGGGTATACCTCCTGTCTCAGATCCGAAAGCAATAAGGAATTCTTTCTAGAATCGGGTCCTTTCTTGAGGAAAAGTTTCTCTTGAAAGAATTGAGTGGGAGGATGGTGGAGACTTGATGAGGTTATTGAACCGTCTCTTCAACTAGTGTGTGGCAGAGCACAGGGAGTTGTTCCTGTGGCACCTACACCAATTGAAGTGGAAGCTTATGATAGTGATCATGAAACTTCAGATCAAGTCACTACCAAACCTCGTGGGATGACAAGGATGCGTACTACTTCAGAGTGGTACATAATCCTGTCTTGGAAGTCATGTTGCTAGACAACAATGAACCTACAAGCTATGGAGAAGCGATGGTGGGCCTGGATTCCAAAATGGCTCGAGGCCATATAATCCGAGAGAGGATCCATATATGAAAACAAAGTGTAGACTTTGGAAGAACTACTTGATGGTCGTAAGGCTGTTAGGTACATATGGATTTTAAAAGGAAGACGGACAATGATGGTAAGTATCACCATTAAGAAAGCTCGACTTGTCGTTAAGATGTTTTTCGACAAGTTCAAGGAGTTGACTACGATGATACTTTCTCACTCGTAGCGATGCTAAGAGTCCGTTGGAATTATATTAGCGATTACTGCATTATTTATGAAATCTTGCAGATAGGATGTCAAAACATTGTTTCCTCAACGATTCTCTTGAGGAAAGGTTATATGTGATACAACCGGAAGGTTTTGTCAATCCTGAAAGATGCTAATAAGTATGCAAAGCTCCAGCAATCCTTCTAAGGACTGGAGTGAGGATCTCGGAGTTGGAATGTATGCTTTGATGATGATTAAAGATTTTTGGGTTTATACAAAGTTTATGAGAAACTTGTATTTCCAAAGAAGTGAGTGGGAGCACTATAGAATTTCTGATGAGTATATGTTGTTGACACATTGTTGATCAGAAATGATGTAGAATTTCTGGAATGCATATAGGGTTATTTGGAAAGTGTTTTTCAATGGAAAGCCTGGATTAAGCTACTTGAACATTGAGCATCAAGATCTATAAGGATAGATCAAAACGCTTAATGGTACATTCAAATGAATACATACCGTGACAAGATTTTGAAGGGGTTCAAAATGGATCGGCAAAGATGGAGTTCTTGGCTGTGTTATAAGGTGTGAACATTGAGTAAGACTCGAAACCTAACCGCGGGAGAATAGAGAGAAAGGACGAAGGTTGTCCCCTATGCTTTAGACATAGGCTCTACAGTATGCTATGCTGTGTACCGCACCAGAAGTGTGCCTTGCCATGAGTCAGTCAAGGGGTACAAGAGTGATCCAAGAATGGATCACAGGACAGCGGTCAAAGTTATCCTTAGTAACTAGTGGACTAAGGAATTTTCTCGATTATGGAGGTGGTAAAAGAGTTTTGTCGTAAAGGGTTACGCCGATGCAAATTTTGACACTAATCCAGATTATTCTGAGTAGTAAACTGGATTCGTATAGTAGAACAGTTATTTGGAATAGCTCCAAATGTAGCATAGTAGTTGCATCAACAAGATGACATAGAAATTTGCGAAGTGCATATGGATCTGAATGTTGCAGACCCGTTGACTGAAACCTCTCTCACAAGCATAACATGATCAAACCCAGAACTCTTGGGTGTTAGTCACATGGGGATGTGACCTCGAGTGTTAATCACATATCAATGTGAACTGGATTATTGACTCTAGTGCAAGTGGGAGACTATTGGAAATATGCCCTAGAGGCAATAATAAATTGATTATTATTATATTTCCTTGTTCATGATAATCGTTTATTATCCATGCTAGAATTGTATTGATAGGAAACTCAGATACATGTGTGGATACATAGACAACACCATGTCCCTAGTAAGCCTCTAGTTGACTAGCTCATTGATCAATAGATGGTCACAGTTTCCTGACCATGGACATTGGATGTCGTTGATAACGGGATCACATCATTAGGAGAATGATGTGATGGACAAGACCCAATCCTAAGCCTAGCACAAGATCATGTAGTTCGTATGCTAAAGCTTTTCTAATGTCAAGTATCATTTCCTTAGACCATGAGATTGTACAACTCCTGGATACCGTAGGAGTGCTTTGGGTCTGCCAAATGTTACAACGTAACTGGGTGGCTATAAAGGTACACTACAGGTATCTCCGAAAGTGTCTGTTGGGTTGGCACGAATCAAGACTGGGATTTGTCACTCCGTGTAAACGGAGAGGTATCTCTGGGCCCACTCGGTAGGACATCATTATAATGTGCACAATGTGACCAAGGAGTTGATCACGGGATGATGTGTTACGGAACGAGTAAAGAGACTTGCCAGTAACGAGATTGAACAAGGTATCGGGATACCGACGATCGAATCTCGGGCAAGTATCGTACTGATGGACAAAGGGAATTGCATACGGGATTGATTAAGTCCTTGACATCGTGGTCATCCAATGAGATCATCGTGGAGCATGTGGGTGCCAACATGGGTATCCAGATCCCGCTGTTGGTTATTGACCGAAGAGTCATCTCGGTCATGTCTGCATGTCTCCCGAACCCGTAGGGTCTACACACTTAAGGTTCGATGACGCTAGGGTTATAAAGGAAGTTTGTATGTGGTTACTGAATGTTGTTCGGAGTCCCGGATGAGATCCCAGACATCACGAGGAGTTCCGGAATGGTCCGGAGGTAAAGATTTATATATGGGAAGTCCTGTTTTGGTCACCGGAAAAGTTTCAGGTTTTATCGGTAACGTACTGGGACCACCGGGAGGGTCCCGGGGGTCCACCAAGTGGGGCCACAAGCCCCGGAGGGCTGCATGGGCCAAGTGTGGGAGGGGACCAGCCCCAGGTGGGCTGGTGCACCCCCCCACCAAGGCCCAAGGTGCAAGGAAGAGGGGAAGGGGGCAAAGCCTAGGGAAGATGGGCCCTAAGGCCCACCCTGTTGCGCCTCCCACTCTCCCCTCCCCTTGGCCGCCCCTAGATGGGATCTACGGGGCTACCGCCACCCCTAGGGAGGGAACCCTAGGTGGGGGTGCAGCCCCTCCCCTTCCCCTATATATAGTTGAGGTTTGGGCTGCCCAATACACATGAGTTCCTCTCTTTCTTGGCGCAGCCCTATCCCTCTCTTTCTCCTCATATCTCGCAGTGCTTGGCGAAGCCCTGCTGGATCACCACGCTCCTCCACCACCACCACGCCGTTGTGCTGCTGCTGGATGGAGTCTTCCTCAACCTCTCCCTCTCTCCTTGCTGGATCAAGGCATGGGAGACGTCGTCGGGCTGTACATGTGTTGAACGCGGAGGTGCCGTCCGTTCGGCACTAGGATCTCCGGTGATTTGGATCATGACGAGTACGACTCCTTCAACCCCGTTCTCTTGAACGCTTCCGCTTAGCGATCTACAAGGGTATGTAGATGCACTCTCCTTCCCCTCGTTGCTGGTTTCTCCATAGATAGATCTTGGTGACACGTAGGAAAATTTTGAATTTCTGCTACGTTGCCCAACAAAGTGGATCATATGTGCCTCGACAGCAGGATGACAGACGCCCTCATAGTGTTGGGCGGAGAATTCCAGTCGACCCCAGGGAACCAGGCTTTGATGCGAGATCCATTCTCGTTCAAGGTTTGGTCGACAGGAATAGAGCTCACTGAGAAGGCCACGACAGAGATGCGCCTACCAGTAGCAGAGTACATGTTTCAGGGCCGGAGTGTTTCAGTCGAGCCATTAGAGCCGCTGTAATACCTCCCAACTTCAGGTTGGCGACTGCAGTTAGTAAGTTCACCGGTGAGTCCAAGCCCGATACTTGGCTCGAAGATTACCGAGTGGCTGTCCAGATTGGCGGTGGGAATGATGAGGTAGCCACGAAGCACCTACCTCTCATGTTAGAAGGCTCGGCCAGAGCGTGGCTGAATCAGTTAGCACCCAACAGCATTTACACTTGGGAGGATCTCTCCCGAGTGTTTGTCACCACATTTGAAGGAACATGCAAGCGACCTGCAGGCCTTACGGAGTTGCGGTCTTGCGTGCAGAAACCGAAAGAAACTCTGAGGGATTACATCCAGAGGTGGATCACATTGCATCACACAGTTGAAAATGTACCAGATCATCAAGTAGTTTGTGCCTTTAAAGAAGGCGTTAAGTACAGAGAACTAAATCTGAAGTTCGGTCGAACCGTAGGGATGTCTCTGAATCGAATGATGGAGATTGCCACCAAATACGCTAATGGTGAAGATGAGGATCGACTCCGGAGTGGCAAGCATAAAGCAGTCGCCCAGGAAACCGGAGGAAATTCCAGTCAGAAACAGAAGCGGAAAGCCGAGCCAGCCGCTCCTGGGGAGGCCCTGGCCGTAACCCAGGGAAAATTTAAGGGAAAACCCAAAGGACCTTGGAACCCCAAGAAAGTTAAAGACCAAGATGGAAATGATGTTTTGGATCTACCGTGTCACATCCACACCAAGAAAGATGAAGAGGGTAAACTCATTTACCCAAAGCATACCACTCGACCGTGTCGGCTTCTGATCTAGCAGTTTCAGGGCAAGCAGTCCAAAGATAAGGAAAAGGAGTCAGACAAAGTTGAGGACAAGGAAGATAGTGACGATGGGTACCCCCAGGTCAATTCCACCCTGATGATTTTTGCTGATGTTGAGAGCAAAAGTTGACTGAAGGTTATTAACCATGAGGTAAATATGGTTGCTCCGGCAACACCCAATTATCTGAAGTGGTCCCAGACTGCCATCACATTCGACCAGTCTGATCACCCTACGCACATTGCCACCCCCGGGAGGCAAGCTCTGGTGGTCGACCCAGCTGTCGAAGGCACTCGACTGACCAAAGTCCTGATGGATGGAGGGAGCGGTTTGAACATACTGTATGTAGAAACATTGAAAGGGATGGGCATTCCGATGTCCAGGCTCGGTACCAGTAACATGAGTTTCCATGGAGTCATTCCTGGGTAGAAAGCCAAGTCACTCGGCCAAATTGCTCTTGATGTGGTTTTCGGTGATTCCAAGAATTACCGCAAGGAAAACTTGACATTCGAAGTTGTGGATTTCCAAAGTGCTTATCACGCTATTTTGGGTAGGCCAGCTTATGCACGCTTCATGGCTCGACCATGTTATGTGCATCTCAAATTGAAGATGCCTGGTCCCAAAGGTGTGATGACTGTTACAGGCAATCAGAAGAAAGCAGAAGAGTGTTTTCAGAAAGGCTCAAAGATTGCTAATGCTCAGATGGCAGTGGTCGAGCTGCAAGAGTATCAGAAGACTGCAGATCCGAGTGAGTTGCTACGAGCTAAGAAGCTTGCTTCAGAATCAGCTTTTCAGTCGTCCGGCGAAACGAAGGCAGTTCACATTCACCCGACCGATCCAAATGCTGCTCCGACTCACATCTCAACGACGGTCGACTCCAAATAGGAAGAAGAGCTCATCCAGTTCCTCCGTGAGAACTGGGACATCTTCGCATGGAAGCGTGCTGACATGCCTAGAGTTCCCAGGGGGCTGGCTGAGCACCGTCTACGAGTCGACCCAAAATTTAAACCTGTGAAAGAACATCTTCGATGGTTCGCCGTCCAGAAGAGGAAGGCCATTGGCGAGGAGGTGGCTCGGCTCTTAGCAGCGGAGTTCATCCAAGAAATTTACCACTCCGAGTGGCTCGCCAATGTTGTCATGGTCCCCAAGAAGGACAAGTCACTTCGCATGTGCATTGATTTCAAGCATATCAATCGGGCCTGCCCGAAAGATCATTTTCCTCTCCCCCGCATCGACCAGATAGTCGACTCGACTGCAGGATGTGAGCGTTTGTCTTTTCTAGACGCCTATTCCGGGTACCATCAGATCCGTCTGTACAGGCCCGACGAGATCAAAACAGCTTTCATCACTCCATTCGGGTGCTTCTGTTATGTCACCATGCCGTTCGGCCTCAAGAATGCCGGAGCCACATTCATGAGGATGATTCAGAAGTGTTTGCTCACTCAAATCAGTCGGAATGTGGAGGCATACATGGATGATATTGTGGTCAAGTCACGGAAGGGTTCCGACCTGCTGACTGACCTTGCTGAAACCTTTGCCAACCTCAGGAGGTATGATATCAAGCTCAATCTGTCAAAGTGCACATTCAGAGTTCCAGGTGGGAAGTTACTTGGTTTTCTCGTTTTCGAACGGGGAATCGACGCCAATCCTGAAAAAATGGTACTATACTCCGGATGAAACGTCCTGTGCGTGTGCATGACGTCCAGAAGCTTATAGGATGCTTGGCCGCTTTAAGTTGATTCATCTCTCGCCTCGGTGAAAAGGCATTGCCTCTTTACCGACTGATGAAGAAGTCTGACAAGTTCGAGTGGACTCCAGAAGCTGATGCAGCATTTACAGAGCTCAAAGCTTTGCTCTCCACCCAGCCGGTGCTTGCTGCCCCAATCAGCAAGGAGCCTTTGCCGCTTTACGTTGCAGCCATAGGACAAGTTGTCAGTACAATACTTACGGTCAAGCGGGAAGAAGAAGGAAAGGCCTTCAAAGTTCAGCGCCCAGTATATTATGTTTCTGAAGTTTTAACTCCTTCAAAGCAAAGATATCCTCATTACCAGAAGCTTGTATATGGGATTTATATGACCACGAAGAAGGTTGCACATTACTTCTCTGATCATTCCATTACAGTCGTCAGCGACGCTCCACTATCAGAGATTTTGCACAACAGAGATGCAACTGGTCGAGTGGCCAAATGGGCGATTGAACTTCTTCCCCTAGATATCAAGTTTGAGGCAAAGAAAGCTATCAAGTCCCAAGCAATTGCAGATTTCATCGCTGAGTGGATCGAACAGCAACTTCCGACTCAAGTTCACTCGGAGCACTGGACCATGTTCTTCGATGGATCTAAGATGCTGAATGGTTCCGGTGCTAGGGTAGTATTGGTTTCCCCCCGAGAGATAAGCTCAGATATGTTCTCGAGATTCACTTGGATTCCTCCAATAACGAAGCAGAATATGAAGCACTTTTGTATGGGTTGCGCATGGCCATTTCACTCGGCATCCGTCGCCTCATGGTCTATGGCGACTCAGATTTGGTGGTTAATCAGGTGATGAAGGAGTGGGACGTCAGAAGTCCAGCTATGACTGGTTATTGCAATGAAGTGAGAAAGTTAGAGAAGAAATTCGAGGGATTAGAGCTTCATCACATCCCCCGACTAAAAAATCAAGCGGATAATGATTTGGCAAAGATAGGCTCCAAGAGAGAAGCCATCCCCAGCAATGTGTTTTTGGAACACATCCACTCGCCATCAGTCCAAGAAGATCCTTTTATAGATGAAGCCCCACAGCCAAAGAGTGCCACAGATCCGACTGAAGTTGAAATTCCGGCAGTGGTCAACCTAATCATGGAAGTTTTGGCAATCACCCCCGACTGGACGATACCGTACATCGCGTATATCCTGAGAAAGGAACTCTCGGAGGATGAAGAAGAGGCTTGACAGATCGTCCGTCGATCCAAGGCCTTTACAGTCATAAAGGGACAGTTGTATAGAGAAAGCGCGACTAGAGTCGGTCAGAAGTGTATAACACCAGAAGAAGGTCAGATAATCCTTTATGATATCCACTTAGGGACCCGTGGTGATCATGCGTCCTCTCGGACCATTGTGGCTAAAGCATACCAAGCGGGATTTTACTGGCCAAGAGCGAATGAAATGGCAAAAGAGATAGTCGACAAGTGTGAAGGGTGCCAGTTCTACTCCAACATGTCGCACAAGCCTGCATCAGCCCTGAAGACCATTCCACTCGTCTGGCCCTTCTCTGTTTGGGGACTGGACATGGTTGGCCCATTGAGAACAGGCAGGAAAGGTTTCACACATGTGCTTGTAGCAGTCGACAAGTTTACCAAATGGATTGAAGCTAAGCCTATCAAGAATCTTGATGCTTGCACTGCTATCAGTTTCGTCAGGGAGTTAACATTCAGATATGGAGTCCCACATAGCATCATCACCGACAATGGGTCAAACTTTGATTCAGACAGGTTCAGAGCTTTTTGCGCCTCTCAAGGCACACGAGTCGACTACGCATCGGTCGCCCACCCCCAGTCGAATGGACAAGCAGAAAGGGCGAATGGTCTGATTCTCAAAGGACTAAAGCCTCGGCTGATGCGTGATCTCAAGCACGCAGCAGGCGCTTGGGTCGACGAGCTTCCATCAGTTCTGTGGGGATTGAGGACCACCCCGAATCGGTCGACTGGAAGAACTCCGTTCTTTCTGGTTTACGGAGCGGAAGCAGTCCTGCCGAGTGATCTACTTCACAATGCACCCCGAGTCGAGCTTTATACCGAAGATGAAGCAGAACAAGCCCGACAAGACGTAGTCGACCTCCTGGAATAAGAAAGAGAAATGGCTATGATCCAATCGACCATTTATCAGCAAGACTTGTGTCGATTCCATGCCAGAAATGTGAAGAGTCGAGCCTTCCAAGAAGGAGATTTGGTCCTCCGAGTGGATCAATAGAAACCACACAAGCTCGCTCCTACTTGGAAAGGTCCCTTCATCGTCACCAGAGTCCTCCACAATGGAGCGTATCACCTTTACAATGTCGATTGCCAGATCGATGAGCCACGAGCTTGGAATGCAGAGCTGCTCCGCCCCTTTTACACATGAATTCTCACTCGGATGAGATGTAATAAGAAAAACTTCTGTAGTCTATTTATCAAAGACAAGCGTGTTACCATTTTTCCTATAATTGTTGTTGCTTTTGTTTGCGTGTGAAATCCCCCAGTGGGTGGCTTAGCTGCGAATCCGTTTCACCTAAGTTTGTAAAAAAATCCTACCGAGTGGTGAGCCAGACTCCCACTCGGAGGCTTAGCTGCAGCCCAGTGCTCGCCTAAGTGTTTAAAAATCCTACCGAGAGGTGAGCCATACTCCCACTCGGAGGCTTAGCTGCAGCCCACTGCTCGCCTAAGTGTTTAAAAATCCTACCGAGTGGCGAGCCAGACTTCCACTCGGAGGTTTAGCTGCAGCCCAGTGCTCGCCTAAGTGTTTAAAAATCCTACCGAGTGGTGAGCCAGACTCCCACTCGGAGGCTTAGCTGCAGCCAAGTGCTCGCCTAAGTATTTAAAAATCCTACCGAGTGGTGAGCCAGACTCCCACTCGGAGGCTTAGCTGCAGCCCAGTGCTCGCCTAAGTGTTTAAAAATCCTACCGAGTGGAGAGCAAACCTCCCACTCGGGGGCTTAGCTACAGTCCAGTACTCGCCTAAGTTTGAAAAAATCCTACCGAGTGGAGAGCAGACCTCCCACTCGGGGGCTTAGCTGCAGTCCAGTACTCGCCTAAGTTTGAAAAAATCCTGCCGACTGGAGAGCAGACCTCCCACTCGAGGGCTTAGCTGCAGTCCAGTACTCTCCTAAGTTTGAAAAAATCCTACCGAGTGGAGAGCAGACCTCCCACTCGGGGGCTTAGCTGCAGTCCAGTACTCGCCTAAGTTTTTAAAATCCTACCGAGTGGAGAGCAGACCTTCCACTCGGGGGCTTAGCTGCAGCCCAGTGCTCGCCTAAGTACGGAACACATCCCAATCCGCAAGGACGACGAGGTGCAAATCGACTGCTACCTTCTCCTTCGGAGCTGCACCATAAATACAAAGTTATTTCGAGTGAAGAACAAGTTCCACTCGACAGATAATTCATGAAGATATTCAACGATAAATCAAGTTCAGATAAGATCCAAAGGTCCTAGACCGCAGATCAAAGTACTCGAGCCTCCAGCTCGACAGAGTTTAATGGTTACAAAATCCACTCGGCATTCTGAGGCAAATTTAAAGTGAAGCATAAAAGTTTTTATTCCTCAGGCGGAGGACTAGAAGGGGCGACGAACTCGTCCAAGTCGATCCCGTCTGCAATGCATGTGGTAGCAGGAATGAAAGTCTCCATGAGGTCTTGAAAGTTGTGCTTCCTAGTATTGGCAACTTGGATGGCGGCCAACTTTTCTTCTCGCGCCTCCTTGCAGTGGACGTGGACCAGAGACAGAGCGACGTCAGCGCCACATCTAGCAGAAGATTTCTTCCATTCCGCCACTCGACCTGGGACTTCATTCAGTCGAGTCATCAGGGACTCGAGGTCATTCCAAAGCATCGTCCTAGGCCAGAGTGACATGTCGATCCGCGACATCGCAACTTTCAACCGAGCAAGATAGTCAACAACGCCGGCAACACGAGATTTCAGTCGGAGCACGTTCATAGCAGCCTCGTCCTTCACTGGAGAATTGATGGGGTCCAAGTCTGTCTCCACTCGGCTGGTCTCCTCTTCAAAGTTCTTGCAGAATTCTGTAAACACAATTCAAGGATAAGTCAGTGGCTCTACGCAGGTTTGGTAACTGCAAGTTAGTCGGGCCGGAGTAATTACCCTCGAGCATGACGAACAGCTTCTTGGCGAGTCCACCGAGATAAGCCTCCGGATCATTCCTCTTCCCCGCCAGTTCACTTGCCTTTTCATTCAGAGCTATCTTGTCATTCTTCAGACGGCTGACTTCTTGATTAGCCGCGTCGAGAGCAGTTTTCAGCCTGGAGTTTTTCTTTTCAAGAGTACCGACTGAAGCCGGTTTTTGTTCAGCAAGCTTCGTTTTGTTCAGGGCCTCCTTCTGCGCTTCGGCAAGGTCTTGATCCTTCTTCTTCAGAGCCAACTCCATTTTGTCTGCGAAACAGCAAGTGAGATCAACATCGAGGACGGCCAGAAAGAAAGGACAATCGACAAAAGCTCACCAGCCATAACTTTTGCTTCGTCCCTCGCCTTCTGCAAGTTCTCCTGAGCAAGCTTCAAGTCAAGGTTCAGCTGGATCTGTTTGTTCTCCAACTCAGTGTAGCGAGCCACAAGTTCGCAGGATTTCTGCAAAAAAAATCAGTCGACAGACATCCAAGATAAGTTGCTTCCGAGTAACCAAGAGACAATGATGGCGTTTCTAAGACTACAGCCGAATCAAAAACATTCGACAGTAGTCTCGGGGACTACACCCAGTGGGTGCACTCAGCGTGCCCCCACTGGTTCGACCAAAAAAATCGACTGCCCGCAGTCGACCATGTATAGTTCCATTCGACATGGCCTGACCAGACCGAGTGAAGAAGTTCAACTAAAGCAACACAATATAAAGACTACAGTCGACTGCCAACAGTCCACCGTAGTCTCGGGGACTACACCCAGTGGGTGCACTTAGCGTGCCCCCACTCGTCAAAAAGATTAATAGACACACCCAGTGGGTGTATAGATATAAAGATCTTCGGAAAAGAGATTCTTCAGATAGCATATCCTAACATAACAAGCGGTGAATCGACTGACCTGGACGTTGCTCTGAAGAGCTGAACTCACGTCATAAGCTGCTTGGCTGGCTTCCCGAACCACCTTCACTTGCTCCATCATGATCCCCGCCTGGCGTATAGCCTCTTTAGCGGCACCCACTTGGTCCTCAGGGACGTGGTGTGTGGCAAAAAGCGAAGGCGGATTTGCAGTCAACGTTGAAGGCCGGACACTCGTCAGAGGTTCAGCGAAGGTCACAGAAGCCCGAGTGGTATCACCACCCTCCCGGACTACGGCCTCAGGCGCTGGAGTAGTTTGTGGGGTCTTGCCAGCCGGCGCCCTCCTGTTCCTTCGCGCCCTCAGCGGCACTTCGTCGTCATCATTAGGGAGGTCAATGACATGAGGAGGAGCTACAAGAAAATTCTAATTGACCGGAATTATAAGAAATCGTCAGTCGACTAAAAGCAGAGCATCAGTAATCGTACCGGGGTTGGAGGTAACAGCGTCTTCCATCTCTTGATCATCGTCCTTGGTGGAGATCTCCGAGGTGGCAGCACTGCAAATTTCGAAAGTCAGTCAGCTTATTCAATGAGTCGACCAAGAGTCCGTCACGTTCAATAAAGGAAAACAAATTCTACTATTACCCAGAAATGGTGGGGACAGTCATCTTCATCTTGGGTAGAGCCTTGGGCGGCTTGGACGGTGTCGCGCGTGGGTGCTTGGGAGCTTTTTCTGTCGGCGCTGGAGATGAGGTCCGAGGGCGCTTTGATGATTGCCCAACAGGGATAGTCGCCTTACCACGTTCCCGCGCAGGGTCATGTGTAAGCTTGGATCACCGTTCCGAGCGGGGAGGTTCGACTTCTTCCTCCTCCTCTTCACTGGAGTCGTCGTCGTCATCCCCCTCTCCTTCACCGTCAGATTCCCACTCTTCTCTCTCGTCTCCACTTTCGCCTCCGCTCGCCTCTCCTTCCTCGGCCTGCTCCTGTGCTCCATTGGGTGTTGAGTACATCTCAGTAATGGCCTAGAGGACAGCAAACAAGACAAAAGTCAATCGACTGATCCAAAGAGAACAAATAAAGAAAGCAAGATCACAGTCGGAAACGCAAGGTTATACCTTTTCCACTTCGTATGTTTGGTCGAGTGGAGGAATCCTCCTGGCTCCTTGGGGGTTGTCCTTGTTCCCTGTGGTACTCGACAGCCACCCTTCCAACATCTCATCAGTGACCTCCTCTGGGTGAATCCGAGTGGTGTCTTCGAGACCCGAGTACAGCCACATCGGGTGGTCACGAGCCTGAAGCGGTTGGATGCACCTCCAAAGGAAGACTTCCAACAAGTCCATGCCAGTCACACCCTCACGGACAAGCTGAACCACTCGACCGACCAGCACCTTGACTTGCGCCTTTTCCTCCGGCGTCACTTTTAGAGAGGCAGGTTTTTGTGCTCGATTCAGAGAAAAAGGGGGAAGCCCAGTCGACTGTCCTGGGGTCACCTGGTCCTTACAGTAAAACCAAGTCGACTGCCACCCACGGACTGACTTGGGAAAAGTGATAGACGGAAAGGAACTTTTTCCCCTCATCTAGATCGCCAGGCCCCTGCACAGCTGGATCACCTGCGTCCGTTCGTCACTCGACTTGGCCTTCTTGACCGACTGAGAGCGGCAAGTGAAGATATGCTTGAAGAGTCCCCAATGGGGGCGGCAACCCAAGTTTTCACACAAGGAAACGAAAGCAGCAAGATACACAATAGAATTGGGAGTAAAGTGATGGAGCTGCGCTCCAAAGAAGTTCAAGAAGCTCCGGAAAAAAGGATGAGGAGGCAGAGAGAATCCACGATCGATATGGGTGGTGAGGAGGACGCACTCACCATCAAGAGGCTGCGGTTCGACTTCTTTCCGCGGGAGATGCGCAGATTCATGGGGAATGAATCCCCCCTCGACCAGATCATCGAGATCATCCTGCCGAATCGCCGACGGCATCCAGTCGCCCTGGATCTAATCCTTGGGCAGAGCAGTCCTCGAGGAAGATCCGCATCGAGCGGACTTCTTCCCCTTCCCCTGCACCGCCGCCTTCTTCACGCGCTGCAGAGCCGACGTCATCTCCTTCATCATCGTCGCCGGCGAAGCTCGAACAGACCTAGGCACCAAGGTGAGAGCGGAGGTGGCAGAGGATCTTTTGAAGGAAGGGAGAAAAGCGAAGGCGCACTGTTTGGGGGTCCCGAGCCGGCAGCTTATAAGAGGTCGCTTCCAAGTGGCTGACTGGTAGGCCCAAGCAATCTCGTCAAATCCCGCAACAGGCGCGCGCGTGGTACGTGGCGAAAAAGGTGGCGCGGGGATCGAGGAGCTTCCGTCCTATCCTATCCGATTACTGCGGCCGCCCCTGTCCCGCACGCTTCCCGAAATTCAAATCCAGCAAAATCCGCGGGCCGCAGAACAACTCGTCAAACAGAAGATCCCTTTCGCACTGTCACTCGGAACTTCACAAGTAAAGAAATTCACTCGACAAGAGGCCAAGAATGGATCAAGGCGACTAAAAGAGGTTGACGACGTCATCCGTGACAATTGATCCAAAACAAGACGTTCATATAACATGAAGAACCAGTCGGAAAGATCCCCAACTCCTTCCCCACTCGAACCTCGATCCATTCGGGGGCTAATGATGAAGCTATGTACCTAGGGTAGGGGCATGGACTTGTCCTAAGTACCCTACCCAAGGACATCCCTAGAAGAAGTCACCTTTCAATCGACTTGGAGGTATCCCACTCGACGAATTCAAGACACTCGACCATGAAGCAATCACTCGACCAAGATCCAACCACTCGACTGCCAGGAGATCTAAAGTCATCCTGCATGCAAACGGTCGGTCATTAAGTAGCTTTTATGGTCATCATAGCACTTTATTAGGGGCGTTACCAGTAACCCCCTGTCTTAATGTACTTTAAACCCTGCATTACTGAGGGCTGGAGGGGCCTGGCGAACTCTATATAAGCCACCCCCTCCTCAGTATCAAGGGTTTGCACCCTTGTTATTCATACACACATAATTTAGTCGACCGCCTCTGGGCACCGAGACGTAGGGCTGTTACTTCCTCCGAGAAGGGCCTGAACTGGTAATCCTCGTGTGCTTACAACTCCTCCATAGCTAAGATCTAGCGTCTCCATACGTACCCTCCTACATCACTGTCAGTGTTAGAACCACGACACCCCCCGCGCCCCTGCCGATCGAATCCGATTGGGCACCGATCATGGAGTTCACTGCCGCGGACATCTTTCAGCACTCGCCTTTTGGCGATATCCTGAAGTCACTGAAGTCTCTCTCTTTATCAGGAGCGCCCTGGCTGGACTACGGTCAGCAAGGTTGGGGTACGGACGATGAAGAAATTCAAAGCCCACCCACCACCCACTTTGTAGCCACTATCGACGACTTAACCGACATACTCGACTTCGACTCCGAAGATATCGACGGTATGGACGCCGATGAAGGAGATGATGAAGAACCAGCGCCTACTAGGCCCTGGAAAGCCACCTCGTCATATGACATATACATGGTGGACACCCCAAAAGAGGGAGATGGCGATGGAACAGCGGAGGATGACCCCTCCAAGAAACAGCCTAAGCGCCGGCGTCAGTGGCGCCGCTCAAAATCCCGCCAAAACAAACACGGTGATTCCAGCACAGGAGATAATAATACTCCGGAAAGCACCGAAGAAAACCCCCTCCAGCAAGATTTAGCACAGGAGGATGGAGAAACCAGCCTTCACGAGAGAGCGGCAGACAGAGAGGTCGAGGACGATAATTATATGCCTCCCTCCGAAGACGAGGCAAGCCTCGACGACGATGAATTCGTCGTGCCAGAGGATCCCGTCGAGCAAAAGAATTTTCAACGCAGGCTTATGGACACAGCAAGAAGCCTCAAGAAAAAACAGCAACAGCTTAGGGCTGATCAAGATTTGCTAGTCGATAGATGGACTGAAGGCCTTGCGGCCGAAGAGCATAAACTCGAACGCCCCTCCAAGAGCTACCCAAAGCACAGGTTGCTACCCCGATTAGAGGAGGACGCACTTGATGCGGCCGACCGGCCACCTCGTGGTCGCGACAGAGAGGCTTCTCGGCCCTCCACTCAAGCCGCACCCCGTACCAAGGCACGGGAATATGTGTCGGACTTACGAGACATGTTGGAGGACAAGGCAAGGCAAACAAGATCGATCTACGGATCGCGTGGGCGCCCCACGGCTCGAGACGGTAACCGTCACTCCGGCCACAAATTCGGCGGGGCTGAATACAGTAGATAAGGCTCATTGGAGCTATGTCATGATATAGCCCAATACAGAGGCGCCGCACACCCACTCTGCTTTACAGACGAAATAATGGATCATCAAATCCCCGAGGGTTTCAAACCTGTAAACATCGAATCATATGATGGCACAACAGACCCTGCGGTATGGATAGAGGATTATCTCCTCCATATCCACATGGCTCGCGGCGATGATTTCCACACCATCAAATACCTCCCACTCAAGCTTAAAGGACCAGCTTGGCATTGGCTTAACAGCTTGCCAACAGGATCAATCAGCTGTTGGGAGGACCTAGAAGCCGCATTCCTCGACAATTTCCAGGGCACTTACGTGCGACCCCTAGACGCCAATGACCTAAGTCAAGTAATTCAGTAGCCAGAGGAATTGGCCAGGCAATTCTGGACACGGTTCCTAACAAAGAAAAATCAAATAGTCGACTGTCCGGACGCTGAGGCCCTCGCAGCCTTCAAACAGAATATCCGTGACGAGTGGCTGGCCCGGCACCTTGGACAGGAAAAGCCAAAATCTATGGCAGCACTCATGACACTCATGACCCGCTTTTGCACGGGAGAAGACAGTTGGCTTGCTCGTAGCAACAATATGACCAAGAACCCTGATAATTCGGACAACAGTAGTGGCAGGTCGCGTTGCAACAAGCAGAAGCGTCGCATGAACAGCGACAATGCTAAGGATACGGAAGTTAATGCCGGATCCAGAGGCTCTAAATCCGGTCAGCGGAAAAATCCATTCAAAAGGAATCCTAGGGGCCCGTCCAGTTTGGACCGAATACTCGACCGCTCGTGCCAGATACATGGCACGCCCGAAAAGCCAGCCAATCACACCAACAGGGATTGTTGGGTGTTCAAACAGGCAGGCAAGATAAACGCCAAAAATGAAGACAAGGGGCTGCATAGCGATGACGACGAGGAGCCCCGGCCGCCGAACAACAGTGGACAAAAGGGTTTTCCCCCACAAGTGCGGACGGTGAACATGATATACGCAACCCACGTCCCCAAAAGGGAGCGGAAGCGCGCGTTAAGGGACGTATACGCAGTAGAGCCAGTCGCCCCAAAGTTCAATCCATGGTCCTCCTGCCCGATCACCTTTGATCGAAGGGACCATCCCACTAGCATCCGTCATGGCGGATTCGCCGCATTGGTCCTAGACCCAATCATTGACGTATTTCATCGCACTAGAGTACTCATGGACGATGGCAGCAGCCTGAACCTGCTTTACCAAGATACAGTGCGGAAAATGGGCATAGATCCCTCCAGGATTAAGCCCACCAAAACGACCTTTAAAGGCGTAATACCAGGTGTAGAGGCCAACTATACAGGCTCAGCCACACTTGAAGTGGTCTTCGGATCTCCGGATAATTTCCGAAGCGAGGAGTTAATCTTCGACATAGTCCCGTTTCGCAGTGGCTATCACGCACTGCTCGAGCAAACCGCATTCGCTAAGTTCAATGCGGTACCGCATTACACATACCTTAAGCTCAAGATGCTAGGCCCTCGAGGAGTAATTACGGTCAATGGAAATACCGAACGCTCCCTCCGAACAAAGGAGCACACGGCGGCCCTTGCAGCGGAAGTTCAAAGCAGCCTCTCCAGGCAGTTCTCCAGTCCGGCCATTAAATGATCGGACACCGCCAAGCGCGCCCGGAGTAACCCACAACAAGACCGCCTGGCACGATCCGAGCAGGCGTAGCAATGCGGCTCCAACCCCAACCCTCACAAAAAGGCAACGCCAATACTTCGCATACATAACTACGCTCTAGAGATACCATGGGCACGGGGGGAGGGGCACCATCACGGCACGCCCAAAACACGGCTTAAACCGTACCAGGGGCTGCCGATTTTTTAATTTTCTCTTACTTTCAGGACTCCATCCTTCGGAAGGCCTGTTCTGTAGTTCAATTGTCGCATAAACGATGCAAGAACCAGGGAAGTAGACAAGCCACGCCGCAGTACGGAACTCCCAGGTGGTCTCTATCATGAGCAGTATACCTGTTCCGCATAATATTCCACAGCTTGCCCCTGGAACAGACATGTTAACTAGTCCAACCTTCCACTTATCGCATTATTTGTATCGTTCTGCTTTAGTCGCAGCCCTTTTTAATAAACAATGCATAGCTTTCGTCTATTTTTGCATTACATTTTTCTTTATATATGTTCCTTAACGACATGTTGCACCCGTACACGTTGGTACGGCCAAAACACGCCAAGGGCTTAAGTACCCCTCAATATGGTGTGAGAAGTCCGAACACTTTAACAAGTGCGGCGCCCCAAACTTATAGCATTATATGCATCGACTCCGAATCATGTCTTGGGTCAATAGTTGGGTTTGCCCGGCTCCTATGTTTTGGTGCCTTACGTTCCGCTATATCGGCTAAGGTAGCACTAGGAGAACCACTGCGATTGTGCCCCAGTTGAGCTGGGTCGAGCACCTCAGTGGAGAAAGCTAAAACTGACTGTCATGATGAAGCGAGAGCTGGTCGCTGTTCGAGAGGTTCTTTCGAGTCCCTAAAGACTTATGCCGCTTAGGGCGAGGAGCCGGCTCTGTCCGGCCAAGGCGTGGATAGCACCCCGAACTCGGTCTTTCGAATACCAGGGGCTTCGCCGAAATTTAAAATTATAGAATTCTATGGCTAAGTGAGAGTGTTCACGCATTATAGTCCGATTGCCTTGTTTGTTGGGCTGAGCGCCTCCCTCGAAGGACCCAAACATGGGAAAAAGAGCGCTCAGGTTTATTCCCGAACACCCCAGCACTAGCGGCACGGGGGCAGAAGCCGGCGACTCGCCATCTCTCAGAATTGATAAACAGCCGCACAGAAGGTAATATTTTAAATTCCAACAGCATTGCTTAGCGCATATAAACAAGTTTTCAGCGCACAGGACAAAACGAGCAAGTTTCACTCAAAAATTACATCCCTATAACATTCATCCGCCACAAGGCGGGCACCCTTCAGAACATCCTTATAGTAATTCTTGGGCTTGCAATGCTCTTTCCCCGGCGGTGGCCCGTCCTTCACCAGCTTCTCAGCATCCAGCTTGCCCCAGTGCACCTTAGCACGGGCAAGGGCCCTACGGGCACCTTCAATGCAGACGGAGCGCTTGATGACTTCAAGCCTTGGACAGGCCTCCACCAACCGCCGCACCAGCCCGAAATAGCTCCCAGGCAGGGCCCCTCCAGGCCACAGCCGAACAATGAGGCCCTTCATGGCCTGTTCGACCGCCTTGTGGAGCTCGACCAGTTGCTTCAGCTAGTCGCTCAGGGGCACGGGGTGTCCGGCCTCAGCGTACCGAGACCAGAACACCTTCTCCGTCGAGTTGCCCTCCTTAGCTTGATAGAATGCGGCGGCATCGGATACACTCCGGGGAAGATCTGCGAACACTCCTGGAGAGCTCCGAATTCGGGTAAGTAACAAGTAACTCACGTTTATGTGTTTGCTTTGCATAAATAATGCCTTACCCGCCGCCATCTTCTTCACCTCATCCAACTCCTGGAGGGTCTTCTGGGATTCGGCCTTGGCAAACTTGGCATTTTCAATAGCCACCGCAAGCTCGGACGCTCGCGTCTTTTAGTCAAGATCCAAACTCTCATGCTTTTCCATGAGAGCCTGGAGCTCTTGCCGCTCCTTGCCAACTTCGTCCTCATACTTCTCCTGCTCGGTGCGCTCTGAGGCTGCCCTCTTCTCGGCCTCGTCCAGCGCTTGCTTAAGGGTCGCCACCTCAGACGTGGCCCCTACAATAGCCACGATAATCCTGTCATTTTTTGCAATTTCACCTTTTTATATATATTTTTAACAAGGTATTTCATACCTTCATTGTCCTCGAGCTGCTTCTTGGCACGTTCGAGCTCTTGCTCGGACCGCTCGAGGTTCTGCTTTAGCGTGTCCACTTCCGCAGTCAGTGTGGCGGATGCAAGCAGGGAAGCCTGCATATGCATATTGGCTCATTTTTGTTAGACTCCTGCGAATTCTATTTGATCCTCTATTCGGCTTTTCTTCCCGAATGCCAAGCAGAGCATCAGGGGCTTCTGTCTATGCGGTACTATTATTTACACTTTCTTTACTTACCTCAAAGCCTGTCAAAAGGCTAGTACAAGCTTCAGTCAGTCCGTCTTTGGCGGACTGAACCTTCTGGACCACCGCACTCATAATGGCACGGTGCTCCTCGTCGATGGAGGCGCCTTGGAGCGCCTCCAACATATTGTCCGGCGCCTCCGGTTGGACGGGGGCCGTCGGCACGGTTGACTTGCTCCTCTTGGAAGGAGGTCCCCCGCCGGACTCTGGAACCTTTGAAGGTTCTGAAGCGGTGTCCGGCTTAGAGCCGGACTTGGAGCCCCGAGGGGTTTCATCCCCTTTACTCCTGGAGTCCGGGAGGTCGCCTTGCGGCGCCTCCGGGACCACCTCCTCCCGGCTTGGAACCTATTGAGACAACACTTCGGTGTCGTCCGTAGGGCGAGGGGAGGACGCCGTCGGAAGCGAATTCACATCCGACGAGTCCAGTGAGCCGCTCGACGACGCGTCAAGCTGGTCTTTGGGTGGGCTGCATAAACATATTCAACGTAAGGAAAGCTGTGCAATAAACGAATACTATGAATTACTCTGGTATCCGGGTACTTACGATTTGGCCAGGGGCTTGGCCCTAGGCACCCACTCCTCTCCGCCGCCGTCGGCGTCGATGGAGCAGTCCGGAGGAAGGGTTTTCCCCTTCTTGGACCCTTCGGCCTCCCCAGTTGGGGCGGCCTTCCTTTTTTTCCCTTCCCCCGCTGGAGGGGGAGGGGTCTCTTCATCCTCCTCCTCGTCTTCGCGGGAGGAGTGCGTCTTGGACTCGTCGGATGATGAATCCGACACCTCCAGGCGTCGGGCACTCTTTCGAGTCCCCGTGGCCTTCTTCTTCACCTTCTTCTCCGGCACCACATAGGGTGCCGAAACCAGCAGCTTCGCCAAGCGAGCATCCGCTGGGCCTTCGGGCAAAGGAGCCGGACAGTTGATCTGTCCGGAGGTCACCTGCCAATCCTGTCAAAGGTAAGGGAGTTTAGATCCCGCATGGAGTCAAACTATGAAAAATTGATACCCTGTAAAAGAAAAAAAACAGCTTAACTCGAGAGCGTGACGCTGCGCACTGAATCCGCGATCCTCAGTAGCGGATGCGGGGGCCTCGGTGCCCTTGAAAAGCACCTTCCAGGCATCTTCATACGTCGTGTCGAAGAGCCTGCTCAGAGTTTGGTGCCGCACCGGGTCGAACTCCCACAGGTTGAAGGCCCGTTGTTGGCACGGGAGGATCAAGCGGATGAGCATAACCTGGACTACGTTGACAAGTTTGAGCTTCTTGTCCACCAGGGTTTTGACGCATGTTTGGAATCCGGTTAGCTCTCCTTTTTTACCCCATGACAGGCCCATCTCTTTCCAAGACGTGAGCCATGTTGGGGGTCCGGACTGGAGCTCGGGGGTGCGACCCATTAGGTGTCGCGCGGCTTGGTGATGTAAAACCACCCCGATTGCCACCCCTTCAGGGTCTCCACAAAGGAGCCCTCGAGCCAGAGGACGTTGGCCATCTTGCCCACCATGGCGCCTCCGCACTGCGCCTGGCTGCCGTGCACCACCTTCGGCTTGACGTTGAAAGTCTTGAGCCGGAGCCCGAAATGGGGGCGGATGCGAAGGAAGGCCTCGCACACGACGATAAATGCCGAGATGTTGAGGACGAAGTTCGGGGCCAGATCGTGGAAATCCAGGCCGTAGTAGAACATGAGCCCCCGGACAAATGGGTGGAGAGGGAAGCCCAGTCCGCGGAGGAAATGGGGGAGGAACACCACCCTCTCATGGGGCCTAGGGGTGGGGATGAGCTGCCCCTTTTCGGGGAGCCGGTACGCGATGTCGTTAGACAGGTATCCGGCCTTCCTCAACTTTTTGATGTGTCCCTCCGTGACGAAGGAGCCCATCCACTTGCCTCCCGCTCCGGACATGGCTGGAGAAGGTTGAGGTTGGGAGTGCAGACTTGGGCGCTAGAGCTCGAGTGCGCAAGAATGGATAGGCGAAGGAGGAAGAAGACGTAGGTGAAAAGGTGGATCTTTATCCCCTTATATGGGTGGACGCAGCTACATGTCCCCACCAGCCTGATAAAACTCGCTCATCTCCAAGCGCCATAATCGATGGTGCGGTTGGGTTACCCACGCCCGTATTGATGAGAATCCCGGAATAAGGGGACATGATCTCTGCTTTAATAAGACGTGCCAAGGAAACCGCCTCGCATAACGCACTGAGATGGGACAGTAAAACGATTCGAATAAAAGCTTGGCCGTGGTGTGATGTCACACTACGGAATACGTCAGCATATTAGATATGTGTAAATATTATTCTCTCTATGGC
This sequence comes from Triticum monococcum, assembly GCA_034509565.1. Taxonomy (NCBI): domain Eukaryota; kingdom Viridiplantae; phylum Streptophyta; class Magnoliopsida; order Poales; family Poaceae; genus Triticum; species Triticum monococcum. Next base: position 530,236,701 of record CM067846.1, read on the forward strand.
AATATGTGGAAACTTATTTTTCAGAGCCGGACACTATCTTTGTGTTCAAAATCTTCTACGAAGTACTTGGAGGAGGAACCCGCCTTGCAATGCCAAAGACAATATGCGCGCCAGACTCGTCGTCATTGAAGCCTGGTTCAGGGGCTACTGAGGGAGTGCTGGATTAGGGGGTGTCCGGATGGCGGGACTATACCTTCAGCCGGACTCCTGTACTATGAAGATACAAGATTGAAGACTTCGTCCCGTGTCTGGGAGGGACTTTCCTTGGCGTGGAAGGCAAGCTTGGCGATACAGATATGCAGATGTCCTACCATTGTAACCGACTCTATGTAACCCTAACCCTACCCGGTGTCTATATAAACCGGAGGATTTTAGTCCGTAGGACAACATACACATCAACAATCATACCATAGGCTAGCTTCTAGGGTTTAGCCTCCTCGATCTTGCGGTAGATCTACTCTTGTACTACCCATATCATCAATATTAATCAAGCAGGACATAGCATTTTACCTCCATCGAGAGGGCCCGAACCTGGGTAAAACTTCGTGTCCCTTGTCTCCTGTTACCATCCGTCCTAGACGCACAGTTTGGGCCCCCTACCCGAGATCCGCCGGTTTTGACACCGAGAGAACATATCATGGAGAGGTATACCTTATGATCAAAGTCAATACCATTTTCATCAGTGCACAGATGGCCATTTGTGGGCATAGGAATTTTGACGCCTTTGCAATCTTGCATGCCGAATTTCCTCAGTACATCCTTAAGGTATTTCTCCTAAGATATGAATATGCCATTGTGTTGTTGACGAATTTGAAGACCTAAGAAAAATTTCAACTTTCCCATACTAAACATTTGATATTCTTCACTCATCATATAGGCAAATTCATCACTATAACGTTGGTCTATACAGCCAAAGATAATATCATCAACATATACTTGGCACACAAACAATTCACCATCATAAGATTTAGTGAAAAGAGTAGGGTTGAGTGAACAAGGTTTGAAGCCTTTCTTCATGAAGAGTTCCTTGAAAGTATCATACCAAGCCCGTGGGGCCTGCTTGAGGCCATAGAGGGCCTTGTTGAGTCTGAAGACTTTGTCAGGATTCTTTGGATCTTCAAAACCTGGGGGTTGAGCAACATTTACTTCTTCGTCAAGCTTACCATTGAGGAATGAACTTTTCACATCCATTTGATACAGAGTGATATCCTGATGGTTAGCATAAGCAAGTAATATGTGAATAGCCTCAAGTCTAGCAACATGTGCAAAAGTTTCATCGAAATCAATTCCTTCAACCTGTGTGTAGCCTTGAGCTACAAGCCGTGCCTTATTCCTCACCACAAGGCCATTTTCATCTTTCTTTTTGCGGTAGATCCACTTTGTGCCGATGATATTGTGCTTGCGAGGATCTGGACGTTTGACCAGTTCCCAGACATTGTTGAGCTCGAACTGATGTAATTCTTCTTGCATGGCCTGAATCCACTCAGGCTCTAGAAATGCTTCATCTACCTTAGTGGGCTCTGTAATAGAGACAAAAGCATACTGCCCACAAAAGTTGGACAAATGTGAAGCTTTTGAGCGTGTGAGAGGACCTGGCGCTTTGATGTCATTGATGATCTTTTCAACTTGCACTTCTTTTGCAATGCGAGGAAGAGCTGGTTGTCGTTGAGGAGTTTGATCAGTGTTTTCTTCAGCACCATTTTCTTCAGCATTTTCTCCAGGTGCATTAGCTCGACGTTCTTCATGTTCTGGAATGAATTCTTCAGCAGATTCTTTAGTAGGAATGACATCCTCAGTGGCCTTGAACTTGATAGTTTCCTCAGGTGCTGCTTCATCTATCACAGTAGGTAGGTGCTCTCTTTGCGAGCCATTAGTTTCATCGAACCGCACATCTACAGTTTCAACAACTTTGTGAAGAACGTTGTTGAAGACTCTGTAGGTGTGCGAGTCCTTTCCGTAACCAAGCATAAAACCTTCATGTGCTTTCGGTGCAAATTTTGAGTTGTGATGAGGATCTCTAATCCAACATTTAGCACCGAAGACTTTGAAATAACTTACATTGGGTTTCTTATCAGTGAGGAGTTCATAGGAAGTCTTTTTGAAGAATTTGTGAAGATATACTCTGTTGATGATGTGGCACGCAGTATCAATTTCCTCAGTCCAGAAACGACGAGGCATTTTGTATTCATCAAGCATAGTGCGATCCATCTCAGCAAGAGTCCTGTTCTTGCGCTCCATGACGTCATTCTGCTAAGGAGTGTAAGGAGCACATAACTCATGAGTGATACCAAGTTCATCAAGATAGTCATCGAGACCAGAATTCTTGAACTCGGTGCCATTGTCACTTCTGATGTGCTTGATCTTCACACCAAAGTTGGTTGAATCCCTTGAGGAAAATCATTTGAAGACTTCCTACACTTCATGCTTGTAAGTAACAAGGTGTACCCATGTGTAGCGAGAATAATCATCAACAATAACAAAGCCATATTGAGATGCTTCATTTGAAATAGCAGAATAATGATTAGGACCAAAGAGATCCATGTGAAGCAATTCAAATGGGCGAGTGGTGGTCATGATAGTCTTCGCTGGATGCTTGGCCTTGGTCATCTTCCCAGCTTCACAGGCTCCGCATAGGTGATCCTTGAGGAATTTGACATTCTCGATGCCAATGACATGCTTCTTCTTTGCAAGCGTGTGCAAATTCCTCATGCCTGCATGACCAAGTCGTCGATGCCAGAGCCAACCTTCTGAAGCTTTTGCAAGTAAGCACACGGCTGGTTGTGGTCCTGTAGAGAAATCAACAATATACAGGTCTCCTCTCCTAAAGCCTTCGAAGACTTTGGAATTGTCAGCTTCCATAACCACAACACAACAGTACTTGCCGAAGACAACAATCATATCAAGATCACAAAGCATTGAGACTGACATAAGGTTGTATCCTAAGGACTCAACAAGCATGACTTTGTCCATGTGTCGATCCTTTGTAATCGCAGCCTTACCTAGACCCAATACCTGACTTTTGCCTTTGTCAGCAAAGATGATATGCTTCAGATGCGACGGATATAATGGAGCATCCATCAATAGATTCTTGTCACCAGTCATGTGGTTTGTACATCCACTATCAAGGCCCCACTCAATGGCTTTGGGTTGATCATCCTGCAGATGAATTAGTGCAGCTTACAAACTCATATACTTCATCAGTGAAGAATATGACATCAATTCATCAGATCAATTTCGTCAAGTAAAAGAACTAATAAAGCAATATGAGGATGTGAGAAATGAAAGTTCATTTCTTCATGGTTAGCCTGCATCCTTTCAGGCATGCTCAGGTCTCCAGCAAATTCTTCAGACGATTATGTGCGTCTGGAGACCTGACCCTGCAGAAGAGATTTGTTCTTTTTCTTCACCACCCACATCTGAAGGGGTGGCAAAGAGTTCATCATTATGCGAGCTCCATACGAGAAGAATGGCATAGAAGCCAGTCCATTTCGTTTCACATAAGAGGGGTTAGAGTAAGCATAAGAGAATGCAGAGAAATTCTTCGAGGACTTATGGACATAATGATTTGAAGAATAATGCACATATCCATAGGCCTTAGATCTTCCCTGCGAAACAGACGGGTTAGCATGATGATGTTCATATGAGGACTTTGATCCATATGAGGAATTTGGTCCGTATGAGGAATTTGATCTGGGGTTCCTATTCTTCACAGGTGGCGTCATGATGACATTCACCTGAAGATTTTCAAGGCATCTTTTGGGAACCCAGATTTTCTTCATCGGGGAGCCGTTCCTGCAGTTAGTGCTAACATATCTAGCAAATACTTCACCATTCTGATTTTTGAATAGCTTATAGTTGGAGTCAATTGACTCATCATCAGAAAGAGGAGATTCACATGCAAATCCAGATGTTAGATGGATCAACTAGAGGTCCCTTTGCAGCAACCCATGTAGTTTTGGGGTACTGCTCAGGCTTCCAATATGTACCATTAGCATTGAGTTTCCTCTCAAAGGCGACACCCTCTTTCCTAGGGTTCCTGTTGAGGATCTGCTTTTTAAGCACATCACAAAGAGCCTGATGCCCTTTGAGGCTTTTGTACATGTCTGTCGTGTACAATTCCTTCAGCCCTGCATTGTCAGTGATACTAGCAATGTCCTCAGATGAGGAATTAGTGATAGCAGAGGCATGTGAAGAATTTGAAACATTAGCAGCATTTGAACATTCAGGTGAAGAATTAGCAGATTCACGTTCAATGCACTTCTAGCATGGAGGAACAAATTCTTCCCGAGAAGCACTGATTTGTTGAGCAAGTAATAAATCGCGCTCCTTCTGAAGATCTTCATAACTCACTCTTAGCTTCTCAAGGTCTTGCTTTCTTTGAAGAAATTCATAAGAAAGCTTCTCATGATCCGATAAGAGAGTGTTATGATGACTTTGAAGTTTGTCAAGCTTGGACTGAAGTCTCTGAAGATTTTCAGTCAAAGTTTCAGTGCAATCCATTTCTTCACCCAACATATCATCACTTTTATTTAGCATGTTTTGAACCTTTTCTAAAGCCCTTTGTTGTTTTATAGCTATCTTAGCAAGTTTAGAATAGCTGGGCTTAAGGTTTTCATCAGATTCATTCTCACTTGATTCAGAGGAGGTATATTTGAGTACCTTGGCACACTTTGCCATGAAGCAATAGGTGGGAGCGTAGTCATCATCGCCTTCATCAGCCTTGTTGGTAAGGTCATTTTCTTCAGTGTTGAAGAGAGACTTGCTGACGAATGCAGTAGCGAGAGCTAGGCTCGCCACTCTGGATTCGGACTCCTCAGATGACTCCTCTTCCTCATTTTCTTCAGATTCAGCCTCAGAGTCCATTTCCTTGCCAATGAATGCCCTAGCCTTCTTGGAGATGCTCTTCTTGTGATATGAAGGCTTGGAGGATTTTGATGATGAGGATTTTGTGGATTTCTTCTTTTTCTTTGCATCATCAGAACTGTAATCCTTGTATTTCTTCTTCTTTGATTCCTTTTCCTAGTGAGGACAATCTTGAATGAAATGTCCAGGTTTCTTGCATTTGTGACAAAGCCTCTTCTTGTAGTCACTGGATGAGGAATCATTGCTCCTTGAGGATCTTCCAAGGCGACCATGTCTTGAGAACTTTTGGAACTTCTTCACGAGCAGAGCCAGATCATGGCTCAATTATTCAGGATCACCAAGGCTGCTACCAGAGTCTTCATCGTCAGACTCAGATAGTGCCTTGGCCTCCAGTGCTCGTGTTCTGCCATAGCTTGAACCATAGAGATCTCTCTTTTCAGCAAGTTGGAACTCATGAGTATTTAGCCTCTCGAGAATATCAGCGAGATCAAGTGACTTGTAATCAGCACGTTCTTGTATCATTAATGCCAGAGTGTCAAATGAGGAATCAAGCAATCTCAGCAATTTCTTCACCACCTCATGGTCGGTGATGTCAGTGGCACCAAGTGCTTGAAGCTCATTTGAGATGTCAGTGAGGTGATCGAAGGTTTGTTGAACATTTTCATTGTCGAGTCTTTTGAAACGGTTGAAGAGATTGCGAAGAACATCAACTCGAGAGTCACGCTGAGTTGAGACTCCTTCATTCACTTTGGACAACCTGTCCCAGATAAGCTTCGCTGTTTCCAAAGCACTCACTCTGCCATATTGTCCTTTGCTCAGATGGCCACATATGATATTCTTCGCTTGAGAGTCGAGTTGGTTGAATCTCTTCACATCAGCAGCATTCAGAGAAGGTGTGACTGAGGGAACACCATTTTCCACAACATACCAGAGATCGTTATCAATTGCTTCAAGATGCATTCGCATCTTATTCTTCCAGTAGGGGTAGTCCGTCCCATCGAAGGTAGGATACCCAACAGAGATCTTGATCATACCTGTGGTCGACATAACTAAAACTCCATGTGGTTAAACCAAAATCACACAGAACAAGGGAGTACCTTGCTCTGATACCAATTGAGAGTGCGTTATATCGACTAGAGGGGGGGTGAATAGGCAATTTTTATGAAATTCTTCACTGAGGAATTTGCCGGTGAGGAAATTCCTTAGCGAAGAACTACTAGCAGCGGAATAAGTACTCAAAAGTAAACATAACAGAATACAAGCATAGTCATCATGATGAAATGAAGACAGGCACAGAGTACAGGAAGCGTAATCACAGGATAACATAGGATGAAGACAAACAGACTGAAGAAATTGAACTGAGGAAATTGAGAAAGTCTTCAGTCAAAGTCTTCAAACACAGATATGAACAAACATACAACATAGTTATGAGGAAATGAAAGAGTTGAGGAAATAGAACCAGTAAGCTTGGTGAAGACAATGATTTGGTAGACCAGTTCCAACTGCTGTCTCAGTTGTACGTCTGGTTGGAACGGCTGAGTATTTAAACTCGAGGACACACAGTCCCGGACACCCAGTCAAGGACACTTAGTCCAAGACACCCAGTACTCATCGTATTCTCCTTGAACTAAGGTCACACAGACCTCGTCCAATCACTCGTGGTAAGTCTTCACGCGACTTCCAAACCTTCACAAACTTGGTCACCCGGCGATCCACAATTCCTCTTGGATGCTCTAGACCATGACGCCTAACCGTCTGGAAGAAGCACAGTCTTCAAAGGTAACAAGCGTCGGATCCACTCAGGATCAATCTCTTCATTGATGCTCAATCACTTGGGGTTTGTAGGTGTTTGGGTTTTGGGTTTTTGGTTTTTCCTCACTTGATGATTTTCGCTCAAAGTCCTCGGAGGATGGGTTGCTCTCAAATGACAAGTGTTAGTTTCTCTCGGAGCAGCCAACCAGCTAGTGGTTGTAGGGGGTGGCTATTTATAGCCTAGGGAGCAGCCCGACATGATAATACATAAATGCCCTTCAATGATATGACCGTTAGGTGGATAGATATTTTGGGACAGCTGGCGCATAGCACAGCAACGGTCGGAATTTTGAGTAACAAAATACTCAGGGCTATCATGTTCCTCACTGTATAGGCAATCCGCACTGGCGAATTCCTAACTCCTCAGTCAGGACAAATTCCTCAAAGACCAGAAGAACTTCCTCTCTGTCACTGAAGAAATTGACTGAACTGTATGAGATTTCCAATGGCTTCACTCGAAGGGATTGGTAGGTGTAGGATTTTGAGTTGAGCATCACATGGAAATTTTTCCTTAGTATTTCCTCGACCCCCTTTAACAGTATGGTGTTTCCTATGACTCAAGAAAGAGAAAAACAAAACTATGAAAACGAAAGTCTTCAAGCTTCATATTTCTCGCATGAATATCAAGTCTTCGCGGACACACCAATTTCTTCACTTTCAAAGTCTTCATGAAAGCCTTCAGAAATACCAAAATCTTCAGTCGAAGATATTCATTTTTAGGGGTCGACTTTTCCTGTAAATATCAAACTCCTCATAGACTTATAGACCTGTGTACACTCACACACGCATTAGTCCCTTAACCTATAAGTCTTCAATACACCAAAATCACTAAGGAGCACTAGATGCACTTACACAACTCTTAATTAATCAGTTTGGTTCCCCTCCTAATGTATGTTATGATGCAGTGGTCGAGACACTCTCCACTATCAATAATACAAGTCTGCCAAAATCGCCATCTGAATCTGTTCATTTTCCTCTATCTCAAATGCAACGGAGAAAAAGTATGTTTGTGAACCAATTACTGGCTGAAGCAATGATGGAAATCGTGAAGGCATGAGAGGCGCACATTCTTGCGCAACAACAACTGACCAATGTTTTCAGAGACAGTGTAGCAAAGAAGGAAGAAGTTGCTCACATGCTTATGGGCATCATCCACGCTGAGGTTGCAGATTGTTATGTCATAGATCATTAGGTCATGTTCATTTATTTGCACTGGCATCAATCTTTGATTGCCCGGTGGATGTAATTTCCTGTAATATATGCTAGATGTGCAACATTTTTCCCTGTATGTCGTACCTTTGCTTAGCACGCCTCACATTCCAGCTAATTGGTCACTAGGAACCTAAAAAAGCAGTGAAATTATTAGTTAGCATGAACAGTCATGGGCCCTATATGAAGGAATCAGCCCACTGCCCTTAATGGGCTTCCCTAATGGGCTCGCAGGGGCCAAAATTCTCATAGGCCTTTAATTGATCGGTTTTGGTCCTATGCATAATTTCTCGTCGTAATGGGCTCAAATTATCTAATTGGTCCTACAGACATGTTCGAACTTTAGTGGGCCCATTAAGTTAATGGGCCGTTACTAGGCCGAAAGTTAATGCTTGGCCACTTACCTCCCGGGTCGTTAACAGGCCGACATCGAAGCGGGCAACAGGTGGGCCCATTTGCTTTCACGGGCCGTTAATAGGCCGATACTAAGGTCGGGCTACATATGGCCCAACTATACCGTGGGCCTTTAGCAAGACGAAAGAGACAGTGAGCTCGTATTGGACCATGAAGAGCATGGGCCGCTAAGAGGCCGAAAGTCAGGTCGTACTCTATATGGCCCAACTGTGTTATGGGCCTTTAGCAGGCCGAAAGATAAACCGGACTGGTATTGGACCATGAAGAGCATGGGCCATTAAAAGGCCAAACCTCATGTCCGACTGCCAATGGCCCAACTCATTTATGGGCCGTTAACAGGCTCGAACTGACCGAAACCACATCGAGCTAATATTGAGCCCAAATATATAGTGGGCTGTTAACGGGCTCGAACTGACGATGGGCTGCAATGGTGTCAAATCATTAACGAGCCGTTGACGGGACGAATTGGCACATCTTGTATGGGTCGTAGGCTTAAATGGACTTGGCACAAGTAGGCCTTATATGGGTCGGCCTGCTAATTTTTACTGGGATGACCTTTTTCACCAGAATGGGCCACTATTGGGCCTTGCCACGTGCCGACATATCATAGGCGCGTCCCGTACTATGAGTGGATGACATCTGTCCCAATGCTGAGCTGACACATGGATCCTCCGGTGAGTGAGAATTTTACACATGGAAAATCCCCATTGGTCACAGCTGTTAACGGGTTATTGGATCCAACCCGGAACCCAATAGCTTAACGGCGACCCGTTACGGTGGATGCCACATGTCGGTTACCCTTGACGAAAGCAAATCTATGACACGCGATTTATCGTCATGGAAGTGGGCACTTCCATGATGATAGTTATGGTAATGTCATCGAACACTTCTATGACAACACATGTATGACTATCTTGATTCTGTCATAAAATCGTCATGGATGTACATGCATGAAAGAAAACATGACCTACTATGACAAACACGTATCATCACGTAAGTGTATTTTTTTGTAGTGTCTCCATTGGGAGTGAGTAATTCCTTCGTAGGCTCGCTGGTCGGTGAGAAGTTGGATGATATTTATCATGTAATCAAGTTAGTTTTGCTAGGGCTTGATCCCTAGTATCCACTATGTTTTGAGATTGATGTTGTTATGACTTTGCTATGCTTAATGCTTGACACTTTGGGCCCAGGTGCCATGAATTCAGATCTGAACCGTTTATGTTATCACCATTATATCTATGTTCTAGATCTGATCTTGCAAGTCATAGTCACCTATTACGTGTTATGATCCGTAAACCTTGTAGTGACAATATGCGGGATACTTTCCGGTGATAACCGTAATTTGAGGAGTTCATGTATTTAGTATCTGATAATGCTTTTTTCTGGTACTCTATTAAAAGGAGGCCTTCATATCCCTTAGTTTCCTTATGAACCCCGCTGCCACAGGAGGGTAGGACAAAAGATGTCATTCAAGTTCTTTTCATAAGCACGTATGACTATTTACGGAATGCATGCCTACATTATATTTATGAACTGGAGCTAGTGCCATATCGCCCTAGGTTGTAACTGTCACATGATGAATATCATCCAACAAATCGCCAATCCAATGCCTACGATTTTACTACATATTGATCTTGCTAAGTTACTACTGTTGCTGTTACTATTGTCACTACTATGAAACTATTACTATCACTGTTACCGTTACTGTTGCTGCTACCACTACTATCAAAGCTATCATATTACTGTGCTACTGATCACTTTGCTGCAGATAATTAATCTCTAGGTGTGATTGAATTGACAACTCAATTGCTAATACTTGCAAATATTCTTTGGCTCCCCTTGTGTCAAATCTATAAATTTGGGTTGAATACTCTACCCATGAAAACTGTTGTGATCCCCTATACTTGTGAGTTATCAAGACCTTTTGCTGGCGCCGTTGCCGGGAAGCATAGCTATATTTGTTGAGTCACTTGGGATTATTATCAAATTATTACTATAAAGAATCAGAAGGATGCAAAGACTAAGATTTTTTTCCCTCTAATATGAGGGGAGGTAAGGAACCGCCATCTAGCTCTGCACTTGATTCGCCTTCTGTGATAAGTAGACTTGCAACACCACCACATGCTATTAATCTTGATATGTCACAAATTATTGATGATGCTACTTCTGCTATGAATGATATTTATGATGATGCTAGTACCTTGCTTGATGATAATGTGCCACTAGGTGAATTTCTTGATGAACAACTTGCTAGAACTAAAGCTTTTGAGAATGTTGAAACTGATGAAGAGCTTGGAACTGAAAATCTTGAAACACCTATTAGAATTAGCCCTCCTAGATATGAACTGCCAAAGGTACCGAAAGGTTATGTTATGGATGAGGAGGAAACTAGGGATATTCTTGCTTGTAAGGATAGAGATGACCTAGAAAAAATATTATGCAAGTATAAAGAAAAGACTTTGAATGCTAAAATGAAATGTGATCCTCAGTTTGCTACTTCACCTATCTTTGTTGACAATAAGGATTATAAATTCTCTATCGACCCAGAGTTGGTTACTTAGGTTGAATCTGATCCTTTCCATGGTTATGAAACTGAAATTGTTGTGGCACATCTTACTAAGTTGAATGACATAGCCACCCTTTTTGCTCATGATGAGAAACTTCGCTATTATTATATTCTCAAATTATTTCCGTTCTCATTAAAGGGTGATGCTAAAGTTTGGTACAATACTCTTGCTCCTGGTTGTGTGTGTAGTCCCCAGGACATGATTTATTACTTCTCTAAAAAATATTTCCCTGCTCATAAGAAACAAGCTGCCTTACAGGAAATATTTAACTTTGTTGAAATTGAAAAAGAGAGTATCCCACAAGCTTGGGGGAGGCTTCTCCAATTCCTGAATGCTCTGCTGGATTATCCTCTTAAGAAAAATGAAATACTCGATATCTTCTACAATGGACTAACCGATGCTTCTAGGGATTTCCTAGATAGTTGTGTTGGTTGTGTTTTCAGGGAACGAACTATTGGAAAGCTGAAGAATTATTGAATAACATATTGAAAAATTATGATGATTGGACTCTTCCTAAACCACCGCCTAAACCCACTCCGAAGAAGAGGGGTATCTTATATCTCAGCCCTGAATATATGCAAGAGGCAAAGAATCTATGAGAGAAAAGGTATTAAAGCTGAGGATGTAAAAAAATTACCTCCTATTGAATAAATACATGGGCTTGATACACCACCACCACCTAAGGTGGTAGAGGTAAATTCTCTAATGAAATTCAATGATAATGATAATCCTCACAATATGCACCCTAGCCAATGCCTTTATGAGTTTGAAAATTACATTAGAAAGCAAGATCACTTCAATGCAAATGTTATGAAACAAATGAAATACAATTCCGATATGATTGCTCGCTTGAGTGACTTGTTATTTAGAATCTCAAATGACGTTAGAGGCGTGGGGAAGCATGCTTCTATGGTTCAAACTCAGTTAGAACAAGTTGCTAAATCTCAAAGAGAGTTGTTAGATGAGATGAATAATAATATCAATGATCATGTTGTCAGAGTAATGACTAGAGGATGTAGGATGACTCAAGAACCACTTTATCCTAAGGGACACCCAAAAAGAATTGAAAAAGACTCTCAAAGGGTTAACACGGATGCACATAGTCCTTCTAAAAAGAAAAATAAAGAATAAGAAAAACGGTAGGACTTTGCATGCCTCTAGTGAACCTGAAGTAGAAAAACCTCCTGATAATGATAATGAAGTTTCTATCTCTGATGCTGAAACTCAATCTGGTAGTGAACACTCACCTTATGATAATGAAAAAGATATGATGAGGTTCATGAGAATACTCAAATATATAATAAAGAACCAGGCAATGATGTGGAGATAGAACCAGCAGTTGATCTTGATAAGCCACACCCCAAGAATAAAAGATATGATAAAGAGACTTTGTTGCTAGAAAACATGATAAGGAAAGAGAACCATGGGTTAAAAAACCTATGCCCTTTCCACCTAAGTCAACTAAAAAGAAAGATGATGAAGAATTTGAACGCTTGGCTGAAATGTTGAGGCCAGTATTTTTGCGTACTCGCTTGACTGATATCTTAAAAATGCCTCCTTATGCAAAGTACATGAAAGACATCATCACCAATAAGAGAAAAATCCCGGAAGCTGAAATCTCCACCATGCTTGCTAAGTATACTTTTAAAGATGGAGTACCTAAAAAACTTGGAGATCCGGGAATAACAACTATACCTTGCTCCATCAAAAGAAATTATGTGAAAACTGCTTTATGTGATCTTGGAGATGGTGTTAGTGTTATGCCCTTCTCTTTATATAAAAGACTTATTTGAATAAACTCACACCTATTGAAATATCTTTGCAAATGGATGACAAATCAACTGCCATACCTATCAGTATTTATGAGGATGTGCACGTTGTTGTTGCTAATGTTACTATTTTAACTGACTTTGTTATACTTGAGATGCCCAAGGACGACAACATGTCGATTATCCCTGGTAGACCCTTCTTGAATACTGTAGGGGCTGTTATTGATTGCAATAAAAGCAAAGTCACTTTTCATATCAATGTTAATGAGCATACGGTGCACTTTTAGAAGAAACAATTCCAAGTGAATGGTATTAATGTTATTGAAAGATCTCCGATAATCACTATTGGAAGATTTCAACTACCTCTACCTACTGTCAAAAAGAAATATGAAATGCTTATTGTTGGGGACATTCATATCCCCGTCGAGGTAACTTAGTGATTTACGAAAGTTCTTCGGTTTCATGCTAATCAAAAGTGGTTGTTAATAAGACTTGATCAACCTTATTAATTGATCATTTTTTAGAGGTATGAAATTGATGAATTTAGTGAGCACTACCTTCTGTCCCTACCTTTTGTTTTCTGTTTTTATTAGTTAAATAAAATAAAATGCCATGTTTTGTCTGTTTTCTGAATTTCTCGTGCAATAAAAAATGACTCAAAAATAAAAGTTCTCAGAATGCTCTGAAAATTTAATATGATTTTTTTCTGAATATTTAAGAATTTTTGGTGCAAATAACATCAAAGGGAGGTGCACTAGGTGGGCACAACCCACCTGGGCGTGCTAGGACCCCCAGGCGCGCCCTGGTGGGTTGTGGTCCCCACGTGGGCCCCTCAATTATCTCTTCATCCCACATCACCACCTACCTCCAGAAAAAAATCACCATTGCTCTCTCTCTCTCTCTCTCTCTCGTGTTCTTGCTCCCGAACCTACGGATTTTGATCTCTTTGCTCGAAGCTCCATTTCCGAAACTGTTTCGGAGGATTGTTGCCTAGTATGTGACTCCTCCATTGGTCCAATTAGTTTTTGCTTTAGTGGTTGTATTTTGAATAATTATTTGCTCTTGGTGCTGCTGTAGATGAGCATGCATGTTGAATTCTTAGAGCTCTAAGTAGTTTGAATGCTTGCTATAGCCTCTATGCATCCCTGTGAGTAGTCACTTTCAATCTTGTGAAGTTTTGTTAACAAATTTTTGTGGCCCAATTTTTTTAGAAAATTGTACGTGAATATGATGAACCTCTTTGGAAGGAGTTCTACAAGGAGGAGATCCTCGGAGGCATCTTCTAGTAGCATCTCCGCTCGTCGGTCTTATGTTGAACCAAGTGAAAGTTCCATATGAGATTCCACCACAAAAACATGTTTATGGCCATGCAACGATTATATGGTGTGTGTAGGCATAAGGGAGAATTTGAGCAGTATGTTCAAGATGCCGAACTCGGTCCCTACATTTCAGATAAGTGCAACCAACACCTCAACCTCACCGAATCATTTACCAAAGAATTTAAATTCCATCCCCGGGAGTCTAGGGTGTCATTTAAACTGTATGAAAGTCCATTTACCATGTCTCTAGAGAGATTTGCCTACTGTAGCAAAATCCCATTCTGGGGTTTGCTTGACAAACCACCAAGGTCTGAGTTTGAGATATTATTGACTAGTCTTTGCTATGGTGAGACTAGGGGAGTGACACAAGGTAGAATAAAAAGCATTCATTTTCCCCGCAATCCAGTACTTCGCTTTATTTAATGGAGAATGCATTGTAGGCAAACAAGATTGTAGTACACTTTGTGCCCCACACTTGAGCCCCATACGCACCACTCTCGCCGGTGAACAAAGTTATAATCTTGGAGCAATTGTTGCACGCAAGTTGCAGCATAACTCTTGTAGTGGATATTTTTATGGTGGAATTTATACCACACGTTTAGCAAGAGAGTTGGGTGTTTCACCTTGGTCTCATGACCCTATTTTACCCACGCAGTACTTGGACTTTGAAGCTATGAAATGTCATAAGATCCTTAGTGGTGAACCCCACGACTTCACTTACAACTTGTTGTTTAATAAAAGTTCCATTGTGGACACGTATTTTCCTGCACCTGCTCTCTTTGATGTTCACAGTAAGGGAAGATATTTTGTTCTCGAGAGCAAGGCCCGAGCTCATAATCCGGCAGTTGTGGCTGCATGGCGGGCTGAGACATCTGCACCGAGAGCTATGACTCCGACCATTATGCAGGCTACTGACTGATTACCAAGATAGGCCAAACCCTAAGCTTGGGGGAGTACGTATTTCCACCGACATTACATTCATGTTCACACATTTTGGTGTCGACACTCCTTCATTGTATTATCCATGCTAGATTTATTTTCTCGCCTTCTTGTGTGTTTGAAAAACTTTCAAAATACAAAAATATATTTCCTACTTCTTTTTTATTTTTCTTTCTAGTGTAGTTAGTTGTAGTATCTAAAAAGAAAACTCAAAATGATTTCCTTATTCTTCTTTTAATTGTTGGGAGCTTTCCCGTGTAAATAGTCTTTCTCGTTTTTGTTTTTCCCTTTTATTTCCTCGTTCAAGAAAAAACAAAAACTCCAAAAACATTTTCGTGTGCTTCTCTGAATTTATTTTTCTTTCTATTGAGTCACACCAAGGAGAAGACCACGATGAAAATGTTGAGTGGCTCTCATATGCATTATTATTGATCTAACAAAGAGCCCATATTACCTTGCCTTCTCCTTTTGAATAAAATGTTTGCAGATTCCAGCTTAGTCCATGGCATTCTGGCACTATTTTTATTTTCATATCGTTCGGCCATGCAAGTGAAAGGCAATAATGACGATATTTGATGAACTGGTAGTGGCAGAGAGAAACGGGTATGAACTCGACTTGTTCTATTTTTGTAAATATGTTTAACCTAGTATCCATGATTCAGCCTATTATGATCAAACATGTTTGCAATGACAATTCGAGATTATAGTTTCTCATGCCATGCATAAGTAGTTAGGAGTGGATAATGATTTATCTTGGATGTCAACATTGCGTTAAAATGATTGTGATGTAGTATGATGATATGGTATCCTCCTCTGAATGTTCGAGTGGTTTGACTTGGCACATGTTCATGCATGTACTTGAATCAGAACCAACCTAGCCTCTATGATATTTATCTTCATGGTGTCCATATCCTAATCATGCTGATATCCAATGTCTATTATACATAATGTATGATCATGACCATTGCTGCTCTCTAGCTGGCCCCTTCCCAACCTAATTGCTAGCCTTCGCCTGTACTATGTGGAAATACTACTTGTGCATCAAAGTCCTGAAACCCAAGTTATTCCAGATGAGTCCATCATACCTACCTATATGCGGTATTACTTTGCCGTCCGAAGTAAATTTGCATGTGCCACCTCTAAAAACTTCAAATAAATATCTTTCTTATGTGCATGGATTGTTCATAGAGTGACAGGAAGTAGTCAGTATCTTTCATGCTAAGCGGGTTATTTTCATGACAAGTGTTTATTCAATTGTCCTTGCACGAGAGGGGCAGTAATAGGGATTCCCAGTCTCGACTGCAAAAAGATAAGAGCTTACAAATAATCAAACAAAAACTCCTACGGAGTAATAACCTTTACTTTATCGCTTGGGGACCACTATTAATGTGTTTAGCATGGAAGATATTGATAACTGATGGTTGCGAAGTAAACAAGAAGGGAGCATTTCTCAAAATTTCATTCACCTCTGTTTTAAAAACCTGAGCTCTGGCACCTCTGCAAATCCCTGCTTCCCTCTGCGAAGGGACTATCTATTTACTTTTATGTTGAGTCATCGCCTTCTCTAATAAGCGCCATATCTGAGAGCACTAATGTCATGCTCATGCATTGTGTGTAGTGAATGTTGGGTGTTAGCATGACTGGATCTTTTCGACCATGAATTACAATGTTTAGTCGCTGCTTGAACTTTGGAGGTGCTCTGCGTTTACGTTTTGCGGTTTTAGAAAGGGCTAGCGAGATACCACTGTTGGCATATTATATCATGGTTGTTTTGACAAAGTGTTGATATTTGAGATATCTTATTATTGCTCTCTAGTTTTTTTATGTTATTGATTTGAGTTAATATAATTTCTAAGATTTATTGTTAACATGGTTAGTCATGATCTTTGCTGAAAACCTGGGTGCTACTTAAGCTTATTTATGTAAACAAGAGAAAAAGAGTTCATAAAAGTTTTTCTTTTTTACTTTCAGTTTATCAACTGAATTGCTTGAGGACAAGCAAAGGTTTAAGCTTGGGGGAGTTGATACGTCTCCATCGTATATACTTTTCCTAATGCTTTTCCTCTTGTTTTGGACTCTAATTTGCATGATTTGAATGAAACTAACCCGGACTGACGCTGTTTTTTGCAGAACTATCATGGTGTTGTTTTTGTGCAGAAATAAAAGTCCTCAGATTGGAATGAAACTTTGTGAGTATTTTTTATATAAATAATGAAAAATACCGGAGCCAAGAACCACCGAAGAGGGGCCCCTGGGAGAGCACAACCCACCAGGGTGCCCCCCCTCCAGGCGCGCCCAAGTGGATTATGCCCACCTGGTGGCCCCGCAGACACTAGCTCCGATGCTATAAAATCCTATTTTCGGAGAACAAATCAAGGGGGAAGAATTATCTCGCTTCGCGATACGGAGCCACCGTCACCTCCCGTTCTTCATCGGGACGCCAGATCTGGAGTCCGTTTGGGTCTCCGGAGAGGGGAATCTTCGGCCTTCGTCATCACCACCCTCCTCCATCACCACTTCCATGATGCTCTCCATCGGGAGTAGGTAATTCCTTCATAGGCTCGCTGGTCGGTGAGGAGTTGGGTGAGATTCATCATGTAATCGAGTTAGTTTTGTTAGGGCTTTATCCCTAGTATCCACTATGTTCTGAGATTGATGTTGTTATGACTTTGCTATGCTTAATGCTTGACACTTTGGGCCCGGGTGCCATGAATTCAGATCTGAACCGTTTATGTTATCACCATTATATATATGTTCTAGATCTGATCTTGCAAGTCATAGTCACCTATTACGTGTTATGATTCATAAACCCTGTAGTGACAATATGCGGGATACTTTCCGGTGATGACCATAGTTTGAGGAGTTCATGTGTTCACTATGTGCTAATGCTTTGTTCCGGTACTCTATTAAAAGGAGGCCTTAATCTCCCTTAGTTTTCTTATGGACCCCACTGCTACGGGAGGGTAGGACAAAAGATGTCATACAAGTTCTTTTCATAAGCACGTATGACTATTTACGGAATGCATGCCTACATTATATTTATGAACTGGAGCTAGTGCCGTATTGCCCTAGGTTGTAACTGTCACATGATGAATATCATCCAACAAATCGCCGATCCAATGCCTACGATTTTCCTACATATTGATCTTGCTAAGTTACTATTGCTGATGTTACTACTGTCACTCCTACAAAACTATTACTATCACTATTACCATTACTGTTGCTGCTACCACTACTATCAAATCTATCATATTACTATGCTACTGATAACTTTGTTGCAGATAATTAATCTCCAGGTGTGATTGAATTGACAACTCAATTGCTAATACTTAAAAATATTCTTTGGCTCCCCTTGTGCCGAATCTATAAATTTGGGTTGAATACTCTACCCTCGAAAACGGTTGCGATCCCCTATACTTGTGGGTTATCAGTGCACTTTGCATTTCAAAGACATATTTATCTGGCGCACACATCTAGGGGGAGCCTGTCTATATTTTTTGGTTTTGGGTTTGCTTGTATAACTATTGCTTTCCTTTGCAAATTCATATTGTCATCCATCCACCAAAAAGGGGGAGATTGTTAGGGCATATTTCTCCCTTAGTGGTTTTGGTGATCTATGTCAATACACTTTGCAGACTAACCGTGTGCATTGAGCTTTTTCAGAGGCTATGCTAGTTGACACAAGATGGTGGAGCCCCTCCAAAGCCTTCCATGGAAGCCGGTGTTTTTCCTATTGATTTATTTTTGGTGGTTTGAGTCGTAGGAATCCCATACTATTAAGAGGGGATCTATGTTGGAATGGTTTGGGTGGAATCATGACATGCACAACCTACCTCCCTCCTTGCCTTTTTCTGTTTGCCTAGAACTTGCCTGGCCCGTTTTCCTGTGATAACCAAAGTTAGCACTAGCGGTTGTACCGCTTGTAACCACGATAGTACTGCCCAGCGGTACTACCGCTGGTCACTACCAGTCCACTACCACTTAGGGGGTTCCCTTCTCTGCAATGTTCGGTTGCCTCTGATATATTTAGCGGCACTGGCACGGCAGTAGAATGGTAGTACCGCTCGCACGGTACTACCGCACCTAGCACCATTGCCAGTACCGCTTAAGGGTTCCCCTACAGTGCTACTTACGATTGCCCGTTTTCTTAAGCGGTGCTAGAGCGGCACTAGAGCGGTAGTACTGCTTGGCATGGTACTGCCGCCCTTACTCGCTCTAGTACTGCTTCTCTGTTCTAGCCAAAACTTCTTAGCGGTAGTACCGACCCTACGGCACTACCGCCCTCTTTTTGCTCCGGCTTCTGTGCTAGGACTGAGTAGTACCGCCTAAGCGGTAATACCACTCTGTTGAGCGGTAGTACCGCTTAGTTGCGGGCTGAGAGTAGAAAACAGTTGTTTTCTCCCCCCCCCCCTATATAAAGGGGGTCTTCTTCTCCAAGAAGACCTACCTCTTTTCCCCCAAGCTCCATTGTTGCTCCAAAGCTCATTTTTGCCCGATCTCCTTCCCTAACCAATCAAACGTGTTAATTTCTAGGGAATGGTTGAGAAGGCCCCGATCTACACTTCCGCCAAGAGAAACATGATTCCCCCCACTAATCCCTTACGGATCTTGTTACCCTTGGGTGTTTGAGCACCCTAGATGGTTGAGGTCACCTCGGAGCCACATTCCATTGTGGTGAAGCTCTGTGGTATCATTGGGAGCCTCCAATCAAGTTGTGGAGATTGACCCAACCTTGTTTATAAAGGTTCGGTCGCCGCCTTCAAGGGCACCACTAGTGGAATCACTACATCTCGCATTGTGTGAGGGCATGAGGAGAATACGGTGGCCCTAGTGGCTTCTTGTGGAGCATTGTGCCTCCACACCGCTCGAACGGAGACATACTTCCCCAAAGGGAAGGAACTTCGGTAACACGTCCTCATCCCCACCGACTCCACTTGTGGTTATCTCTTCCCTTTACTTTGTGCAAGCTCTTATTGTGTTGTATCCTTTGATTGCACTTGTTGTTATTTGCATCATATAGGTTCGATCTTGCGGTGCTCAATCTCAATGACAGAAAGAGACATGACAAGCACGTATCGTTGCTATTGAGGGTAGCAAGATGGGGTTTATTCATACATGAGTTTATCTTGTCTACATCATGTCATCTTTCTTAATGCATTACTCTGTTTTTCCATGAACTTAATACACTAGATGCATGCTGGATAGCTGTAACACCCCGGATATGATTTACCCAATATGTAATCCAACTCTCGCCGTTTCTGGCCTTAAGTTATTTTATTTTCTCGGGTTCGGGTTTTTGTCTCCGTGTGTTGTTATCGTTGTCATGCATCTCATATCATGTCATCATGTGCATTGCATTTGCATACGTGTTCGTCTCATGCATTCGAACATTTTCCCCGTTGTCCGTTTTGCATTCCGGCGCTTCGTTCTCCTCCGGTGGTCATTTCTACCTTTCTTTCGTGTGTGGGGATTAAACATTTCCGGATTAGACCGAGACTTGCCAAGCGGCCTTGGTTTACTACCGGTAAACCGCCTGTCAAGTTTCGTACCATTTGGACTTCATTTGATGCTCCAACGGTTAACCGAGGGACCGAAAAGGCCTCCTGTGTGTTGCAGCTAGAGCGTTCGATCATGATCGCGTGGCCCAAAACCTCTCCAATTTGGCCCAAAACCCACCAAAACCCTCTCCATCATCTAGAGCGTTCGTTCATGATCGTGTGGCCGCAAACCGCACCTCATTTGGACTCTCCTAGCTCCCTCTATGCCTATATATAGACCACTCCCCGAAATTTTCGGGCAAACCCTAGATCTCTCCCTCTCCTCGCGCGCCGGACACTTCCTCCCGTGCCGACGGACATGTCCGGCTAGCCCCACCAGCGCCATGTGTCGCCTGCCGGTTGGCCGCGCCGCCGCCCCACTTTCGCGTCCGTCGCCGGCCCGGGAGGCCCAGGAGGGGCCCCCGAGGCCCAGACGCCGCGCCCCGCCACCCGGCTGTCGAACGCCGCCGCCCGACGCGTCTTCCCCACGGCCGACCGCCACTCCGCCGCCCGGCGCCATCTCCGGCGAGCTCCGGCTCCGGCTATGCCGCTCCGCCGCGCCGCTCCATCCCGCCGGCTGCCGCACCACGCCGTCCCGGCGAGCTTCCTCCTCCACGCCGGCCTCTCCTCCCCCTCAAGTTCCTCCTCATCCGCAACTCCGGCGAGCTCGACAAACTCCGGCCGACGAACCTCGGGAAGCATGCTGTCTGGATCTAGATCTAGATCCAAACTTGATTGACTTTCCGTCCCTAACCCTAATATTTTTGCTCGTGTTCATCGTGCCGTAACTCCTCATCCGTACATCCGTTTTGGGCATACAACATATCAAAATGTTTGTCTCAGAGAGTACATCATTTCATTCCATTGCATCATTTTCATTTGAGTTCATCTTGCTGCCCGAAATGCTGTGAGAAGAGTGCTACTTGAGATAATTGTCAGATCTGCTTCTCCTTTTATATATTTGTCATTTTTGCCATGATTCTTGAGTGCATGTTATGCCCCTGAGCTCTACATATGTTTTGTTAAGGGTTTTGCCATCTTTCCAGAGGTGCAACCCATGTATTTTTGTGATGTGTGTGGTGACTAGCACAAGCTTGCAAAGTGAGGCATTTGTTAATGCTGATTTCAGGGACTTAGCATTTCCACCAAGTCCTTGAGCTGGTTATCTCATATGGCCATATGTTCATGTTGTTTCCTAGTGATCCGTTCCTCTTTTGAGGATGATCAGTAAGGATGTTTTGTTAATCTTGTAGTGCTCTATCCATCCATGTCTATGTTTGCAATTATGGAGCACCCTAGCTTGAGTCAATCAAGCTCTACTTTTGTCATTTCGTGAATCTGGGCAGATTGTCTACTTGTTAGCAATTTTGCCGAGGATGTTGTAGTTGATCCGTGCATGCTATGTTATTGTTCTTGCCATGTCTAGCTTGCATTTTGTGTATTCTTGATGTGTGTATTCTTAGATTGTCATGACTTGCTCTGTACTGAGTGCATCGAGCTCGTAAACATGCCTACTTGTTATCTGTTTCAGCATGCTCCAGTTTTCACTAAGTCTGAAAACTGATTATGTTTTTGCCATGTTCACATGCTTGCAAATGTATTTTCTGATCCCTTTTGGCTCAAGGTCACTAAGGGACTTTTGTTAAGCTTTTTGAGTAGCTCCATGCCATGCTTTACTTTGACATGTTCAGGTCCTGTAGCATATAGTTTTGTTGCTCCGAAGAGTGCTATCTGATCTGAAATTCCAGACAAGTGTTAATTTCACAAAGTCTGAGATTTGTTTGCTAAATGCATTTTTGCCATGCTTGTTTGAACCAGTTAATGGATGAATTGGCCGTAGCTCAGTGCTAGACTTTTGTTAAGCATCATGAATGGATTCCTGCCATGTATTTTGATGCCATGTTTGAGTGCTGTAGCATGTTCATCTCATTGCATTTAGATGGCTACTTGCTGTAAATCGCAGAACGTGGTCATATTTGAATTGCTTGCCATTTCCAAACCGTAACTACGATTCCGGTGTTCTTTATATCGTTTTCAAGCGATTTCATCTCATCTTTCCAGTGGCATGCTTGGTTTTTTCCAAGTTGAGGCCAGGTTCATGCATCCCTTGTCAAATCTTGCATATGCATCCCGCATCGCATCCCGCATAGCAAACCATCCTTGCATCATATTGTTTGAGCTTTGCACGTGGTTGATTGTGTTCCGTTTGCTTGTTTGTCTCGTTTGGGTAGAGCCGGGAGACGAGTTCGCTAACAAGGAGCCTGTTGAGTTTGCTTTCGAGGATCCAGTCAACTCTGACAACTTTGCAGGCAAGATGATCATACCCTCGAAATCACTACTATCTTTGCTATGCTAGATGCTCGCTCTTTTGCTATGCCTATGCTACGATGCCTACCGCTTGCTTATCATGCCTCCCAAATTGCCGTGTCAAACCTCTAACCCACCATGTCCTAGCAAACTGTTGATTGGCTATGTTACCGCTTTGCTCGGCCCCTCTTATAGCGTTGCTAGTTGCAGGTGAAGGTTGGAGACTGTTCCTTGTTGGAACATTTATTTACTTGTTCGGATATCATTATATTGCCATGTTATCTTAATGCATCTATATACTTGTTAAAGGGTGGAAGGCTCGGCCTCTCGCCTAGTGTTTTGTTCCACTCTTGCCGCCCTAGTTTCTGTCATATCGGTGTTATGTTCCCGGATTTTGCGTTCCTTACGCGGTTGGGTTGTAATGGGAACCCCTTGATAGTACGCCTTGATTAAAGCTTTTCCAGCAATGCCCAACCTTGGTTTTACCATTAGCCACCTAGCCTCTTTTTCCCTTGGGTTTCCGGAGCCCGAGGGTCATCTTATTTAACCCCCCCCTTGGGCCAGTGCTCCTCTGAGTGTTGGTCCGAACCAGGCAGCCTGCGGGGCCACCTCGAGGAAACTCGAGGGTTGGTTTTACTCGTAGCTTGACCTATCTGAGTATGCCCTGAGAACGAGATATGTGAAGCTCCTATCAGGATTTGTCGGCACATTCGGGCGGTGTTGCTGGATTTGTTTTAACCTCTCGAAGTGTCTTGAAGAACCGAGGTACTGAGTCTGATCGGAACGTCTCAGGAGGAGGTCTATTCCTTCGTTGACCATGAGAGCTTGTCATGGGCTAAGTTGAGACTCCCCTGCAGGGATTTGAACTTTCGAAAGCCGTGCCCGCGGTTATGGGCAGATTGGAATTTGTTAATGTCCGGTTGTAGATAACTTGAACCTTAACTAATTAAAATGAATCAACAGTGTGAGTTACAGTGATGGTCTCTTCTCGGCGGAGCCCTGGAGGTGAACACGGTGTTGGAGTAATGCTTGCACAGGTTGTCCTCTAGTTACTCATTTGCGCTTTGCCTCCTCTTCTCGCTCTCTTTTGCGAACAAGATAGCCACCATATATGCTAGTCGCTTGCTACAGCTCCACATATATTTACCTTGCCTTACCTATTAAGCTTAAATAGTCTTGATCGCGAGGGTGCGAGATTGCTGAGTCCCTGTGGCTCACAGATTACTATTACACCAGATGCAGGGCCTGATGATTCCGCTCCAGATGACGCGCTTGAGCTCAAGTGGGAGTTCGACGAGGACTCTCAACGATACTATGTGTCTTTCCCTGATGATCAGTAGTGGTGCCCAGTTGGGGTGATCGGGACCGTGTCGCATGTTGGGTTATCTTTTATTTTGGTGCCGTAGTCGGGCCATGAGTGTTTGAATGTTGTAATGCTATTTATGTACTTGATTGACGTGGCGAGTGTAAGATAACTATGTATCTCCCCTTTTATTATCTATATTACATGGGATGTTGTGAAGATTGCCTAACTTGCGACATTGCTTTCAATGCGGTTACGCCTCTAAGTCGTGCCTCGACACGTGGGAGATATAGCCTCATTGAGGGCGTTACAAGTTGGTAATCAGAGCCTTCCCCGACCTGAATTGGCCGTAGCTCAGTGCTAGAATTTAGCAGCCGAGTTGTGTCTAGAAAAATGTTTTGAGTCATTTAGGAATTATATATCGGAGAGTTTAGGAATTCTTTTACTTCCCAGTCTCCTCATCGCTCTGGTAAGGCATCCTGACGTAGAGTTTTGACTCTTCTCTTCTCAAATTTCATAAAAAAATTAGGATCACGCGGGTATCTTGGAATCGTTCCGTTGGTTTTGTGACGAGAACATTGTCTTGGTGCCTCCTATCAGGGGTTTTGTGGAAGTGTCCCGGGGAGTTGAGCCTCGAGGTGTTGTCGTCACAATTTTATCGTTGCAGTTCTGGAATACCTGAGTTTAGTACGCCGACATCGAAAATCTCTTTTATGCAGATCGTTGGTGAGATAACCTCGACGCCACCCAGTACTGGGCGGGAGTTCGGGAGTATCGCCATAACTTGTATAACGGATGCTTTTCGAAGGTTGAGGTAGATGGTTTCCGAAGTTTTTTCTCGGTTATGTGTTGAAGGATGGATACAACTGGATGTAGGATTGCTAGATTTGGGTGAGATATTATGCTTACCATGTATCCCCAACACCTGATTGCATAACCGGAAAGGTTTGGGAGTTTCATAGGTGGGAATTCTCGTAGCTCTAGTTCTTCTTCCACGGATATTTGGTTTGAGATTGGGATTTCTTACCGAGTATTCGTTCTTGATCCGTACCTTATTGATTTATTCCTCTACCTAAATTCTAAGTGGCTTCTCAATTTATGGATATGTGACCATTTCAAGAGGAATGCATTCGTTCTTATGTTCGGATGTGAAGACTTTATGTTGCAATTTTCATTCCATTGGATTCAGCTTCATTTTATCTGTCAATGTGCTAATGGATGTCACCCTCCTCAGGATGGCTCCCGCTAAGAGCACCAATCAGAACCAGAATCAGGATCCGCCACCACCTCCACCTCCTCCGGAGGCATGGCAAGCTGTGATGGCCGCAATCAATGCAAACACGCAGTTGATCATGCAAATTCTTCAAGAGCGCAATCAAGCGAACCAAGGCAACAATCAGAATCACTTTGCTACACTCAACCAGTTCCTTGCTAACGGGCCAAAGACTTTCAGCAATTGTGTTGAGGCAACTGATGCTGACGATTGGCTAGTGGATCTGTGCAAGCTTTTCGAGTGCAGTAACGTCATGCCTGAGGACTTTGTCAAGTTCGCTTGCTTCCAACTCAAAGACCAAGCTGCAGAATGGTTCCAGCAGTACAAGGATTCCAGAGGAGGATATGTGATTACCTGGGATGAATTCCGTCAAGACTTCAGAGCTCACCATATTCCCAGAGCGTGGTTGAAAGCAAGCGTGAGGAATTCCGCAACCTGAAGCAAGGTTTTTTGTCTGTCTATGACTACAACAAGTTGTTCCAGAAGCTCGCCTGCTTTGCCAAGCAGGACGTCCCTGATGAGAAGAGCATGATATACCAGTTCAGGGGTGGTCTCAGAGAAGAAATTCAGCTAGCTCTTGTTCTCTTTGAGCCCTTGAGATACGATGAGTTCTACAACATGGCATTGAAGCAAGAGGCCGCTCAACTGAGGTGTGATGCTTCCAAGAAGCGAGTCAGAGATGCTACTCCTTCTTCCTCTACTCAAGTGGCCAAGCAGCAGAAGTATTGGCTTCCTCCTCCTCCGTTCCGTCAGCCGTATCAGCAGAAGAGCAAAGGTGGCAGTGGATCTTCCCACCCACCCAACCCTGGCTTTCAGAACAAGACTTCGTCTCAAGCTCCAAGATCAAGTGCTCTGTATCACCGTCCGCTTTCAGAGGTCACGTGCAACAAGTGCCAACAGAAGGGTCACTATGCCAACAAGTGTTTCAACCAAAGGCGTCTTCCTCCTCCTCCTCCTGTGAGATCGGCAAGTACAGCTGTGGTCAATCATAACCCCAAGCACGCCAAGGTCAACTTGATGAACATAGCTCAGGCAGAGGACTCGTCAGATGTCATCATGGGTAACCTTCATGTTAACGATATTCCTGCAAGAGTTCTTTTTGACACTGGTGCATCACATTGTTTCATGTCAAAGCCATTTTTTTACCAAGCATGACTTCGTTTCTTCTCATTTGGGTAAACAAATGGATATCGTTTCTCCAGGCAAACGTTTGAGTGCAAGTCTGGAGGTGCCAGATGTTACTATCACCTTGGGCGACTACAACTTTCTTTCTTCCCCAATGGTTCTTGGTAACTCGGATATTGATCTTATTCTTGGGATGGATTGGCTTTCTAAGCACAAGGCTCAGCTTGATTGTGTAGCCAGGCAGATTCAATTGACTCATTCGTCTGAGGATGTAATTGTCTTTGCCACTCGTGATGATACCATCTGTCTGTTCTCTCTCAATGAGAAGGGGGAACTGGATGCTATCTCGCAGATTCCAGTCGTTTGCGAATATCAAGATGTCTTTCCAGAAGAGCTTCCAGGAATGCCTCCACACCGGCCAGTTGAATTCGTCAACGATCTTGAGCCTGGCACGGAACCTGTGTGCAAGCGTCCTTACAAGCTCGGACCTGAAGAGTTGAAGGAGCTGAAGAAGCAACTCGATATTCAAGAGAGAATGGGTCTCATCCGGCCTAGTTCTTCTCCGTGGGGTTGTGGTGTTCTTTTTGTGAAGAAGAAGGATGGAACGGACCAACTTTGTGTTGATTACCGTCCATTGAGCAAGAAGACCATCAAGAACAAATATCCACTTCCCAACATCAACGAGCTGTTCGAACAACTCAAAGGTGCCCAAGTATTCTCCAAGCTTGATCTCCGTATGGGTTATCATCAGATTCGAATCCGTGAACAAGATATTCCCAAGACGGCTTTCAGGACAAGCTATGGTTCATATGAATACACTGTCATGTCTTTTGGCCTCGTCAATGCTCCTCCGACGTTCTCTCGCATGATGAACTTCATCTTCAATGCCTACACCAATGACTTTGTTTTGGTCTATCTCGACGACATTCTGGTTTTCTCTAAGAACAAGGAAGATCATGCCAAGCACTTGCGTTTGGTGCTTGATAAGCTGAGGGAACATCAGTTCTACGCCAAGTTCTCCAAGTGCGAATTTTGGCTCGATGAGGTTCTTTATCTTGGTCATATCATCTCTGCCAAGGGCATTGCGGTGAATCCTGAGAAGGTATTTGCAATTGTGAATTGGGAACCTCCTCAGAACGTGAAGCAACTCCGTAGCTTCCTCGGTCTCGCAAGCTATTGTCGAAGATTCGTTGAAAACTTTTCCAAGATCGCGAAGCCTCTCTCAAATCTTCTCCAGAAGCACATCAAGTACGTTTGGTCTCCGGAGTGTGACATTGCTTTCAACACTTTGAAAGAGAAATTGGTCACTGCTCCAGTTCTGACTCCGCCTGATGAATCCAAGCCGTATGAGGTCTTTTGTGATGCCTCTCTCCAAGGTCTCGACGCAGTGTTGATGCAAGAGAAGAAAGTTGTGGCTTATACCTCTCACCAGTTGAAGCCCAACGAGAAGAACTACCCCACTCATGATCTCGAGTTGGCGGCAGTTGTGCATGGTCTTTTGACTTGGAGACATCTCTTTTTGGGAAGAAAAGTGGACATTTTCACCGACCACAAGAGTCTCAAGTACATCTTCACTCAGCCTAATCTCAACCTCAGGCAAACTCGATGGGTCGAAATGATTCAAGAGTGTAATCCGAGTATCGAGTATACTCCAGGCAAGGCCAATGTGATTGCTGACACATTGAGCAGGAAGGCTTATTGCAACAGTCTGATTCTCAAGCCTTATCAACCCGAGCTTTGTGAAGCTTTCCGCAAGCTTAATCTGCAAGTTGTTCCTCAAGGTTTCCTCGCCAACCTTCAAGTCTCTCCTACCTTGGAAGACCAGATTCGCTAAGCCCAACTTCTTGATGCTATGGTGAAAAAGGTGAAGATTGGGATTGCCAAGAGTCAACCCAAGTACAAGTGCTACCGCCTTGATGACAAGGATACTCTCTTCTTCGAGGATCATATTGTTGTGCCCAAAGGTGACCTTCGTAAAGTGATCATGAATGAGGCTCACAATTCTCTCCTCTCCATCCACCCTGGGAGCACGAAGATGTATCAGGACCTCAAGCAAGCTTATTGGTGGACTCGAATGAAGCGTGAAATTGCTCAATTCGTGAATGAATGTGATGTCTGCAGAAGAGTGAAGGCAGAACACCAAAGGCCAGCTGGTCTCCTCCAACCTCTTGCTATTCCAGAATGGAAGTTTGACCACATTGAGATGGACTTTGTTACTGGGTTTCCAAAGTCCAAGCGTGGCAATGATGCTATATTCGTTGTCATCGACAAACTCACTAAAGTGGTTCACTTTCTGCCTATCAAAGAGTCAATCACTGCAGCTCAATTGGCGGAACTCTATACCTCTCGTATTGTCTCTCTGCACGGTATTCCACAAGTGATCTCTTCAGACCGTGGCAGCATCTTTACCTCCAAGTTTTGGGATTCTTTTCAGAAGGCCATGGGCACCAACATCCGCTTCAGCACAGCTTTCCATCCTCAAACTAGCGGTCAAGTCGAGCGTGTCAACCAGATTCTTGAAGATATGCTCATGGCTTGTGTGATCTCCTTCGGCATGAAGTGGGAGGATTGTCTTCCTTATGCTCAATTCTCCTACAACAACAGTTTTCAAGCAAGTTCGGGCAAGGCCCCATTTGAAATTATGTATGGCAGGAAGTGCCGTACCCCTCTCAACTGGTCTGAAACCGGTGAACGTTAGCTTTTGGGTAATGACTTAATCACAAAGGTAGAGGAAATGTGAAAAGTCATTCGAGATAACCTCAAAGCAGCCCAATCCCGCCAGAAGAGCTACTATGATAGTAAGCACCGTGATTTGGCTTTCGAGATTGGAGATCATGTTTACCTCCGCGTCTCTCCAATGAAAGGTACTCGTCGCTTCGGTATCAAAGGGAAGCTTGCCCCTAGATACATGGGACCTTTCAAGATTGTCAGCAAGAGAGGCGATCTCGCCTATCAACTCGAGCTTCCTTCAAACTTTGCAAATGTTCATGACGTGTTCCATGTCTCTCAGCTCCGAAAGTGCTTCAAGACTCCTGACCGCACAGTCAACTTCGAGGACATTGAGCTCCAAGAAGATCTCTCTTATCTTGAGCAGCCCGTTGCTATTCTTGAAGAGACTGAACGCAAGACTCACAACAAGTCAATCAAATTCCTCAAAGTCAAGTGGTCACACCATTCCGACCGTGAAGCTACCTGGGAACGCGAGGATCACCTCCGTTCTGAGTACCCGGTGTTCTTTCAGTCCTAGATATCAGGACGAGATCCTTTCGTAGTGGTGGAGTGTTGTAACACCCCGGATATGATTTACCCAATATGTAATCCGACTCTTGTCGTTTCCGGCCTTAAGTTATTTTATTTTCTCGGGTTCGGGTTTTTGTCTCCGTGTGTTGTTATCATTGTCATGCATCTCATATCATGTCATCATGTGCATTGCATTTGCATATGTGTTCGTCTCATGCATTTGACCATTTTCCCCGTTGTCCGTTTTGCATTCCGGCGCTTCGTTCTCCTCCGGTGGTCATTTCTACCTTTCTTTTGTGTGTGGGGATTAAACATTTCTGGATTGGACCGAGACTTGCCAAGCGGCCTTGGTTTACTACCGATAGACCGCCTGTCAAGTTTCGTACCATTTGGACTTCGTTTGATGCTCCAACGGTTAACCGAGGGACCGAAAAGACCACGTGTGTGTTGCAGCCCAACACCTCTCCAATTTGGCCCAAAACCCACCAAAACCCTCTCCATCATCTAGAGCATTCGATCACGATCGCGTGGCCGCAAACCGCACCTCATTTGTACTCTCCTAGCTCCCTCTATGCCTATATATTGACCACTCCCCGAAATTTTCGGGCAAACCCTAGATCTCTCTCTCTCTCCTCGCGCGCCGGACACTTCCTCCCGCGCCGACGGACATGTCCGGCTAGCCCCGCCGCCGCCACGTGTCGCCCACCGGTTGGCCGCGCCGCCGCCCCACTTCCCCGTACGCCGCCGGCCCGGGAGGCCCAGACGCCGTGCCCCGCTGCCCGGCTGTCGAACGCCGCCGCCCGACGCGTCTTCCCTGCGCCCGGCCGCCACTCCGCCGCCCGGCGACGTCTCCGGCGAGCTCCGGCTCCGGCTACGCCGCTCCGCCATGCCGCTCCATCCCGCCGGCCGCCGCACCATGCCTCCCCGGCGAGCTTCCTCCTCCACGCCGGCCTCTCCTCCCCCTCAAGTTCCTCCTCATCCGCAACTCCGGCGAGCTCGACGAACTCCGGCCGACGAACCTCGGGAAGCGTGCTGTCCGGATCTGGATCTAGATCCAAACTCGGTTGACTTTCCGTCCCTAACCCCAATATTTTTGCTCATGTTCATCGTGCCGTAACTCCTCATCCGTAGCTCCGTTTTGGGCATATAGCATATCAAAATGTTCGCTTCAGAGAGTACATCATTTTGTTCCGTTGCATCATTTTCATTTGAGTTCATCTTGATGCCCGAAATGTTGTTAGAAGAGTGCTACTTGAGATAATTGTCAGATCTTGTGCTCCTTTTAGATATTTGTCATTTTTGCCATGATTATTGTGTGCATGTTATGCCCCTGAGCTCTACATATGTTTTGTTAAGGGTTTTGCCATCTTTCCAGAGGTGCAACCCATGTATTTTTGTGATGTGTGTGGTGACTAGCACAAGCTTGCAAAGTGAGGCATTTGTTAATGCTGATTTCAGGGACTTAGCATTTCCACTAAGTCCTTGAGCTGGTTATATCATATGGCCATATGTTTATGTTGTTTCCTAGTGATACGTGCCTCTTTTGAGGATAATCAGAAAGGATGTTTTGTTAATCTTGTAGTGCTCTATCCATCCATGTCTTTGTTTGCAATTATGGAGCACCCTAGCTTGAGTCAATCGAGCTCTACTTTTGTCATTTCGTGAATCTGGGCAGATTGTCTACTTGTTAGAAATTTTGCCGAGCATGTTGTAGTTGATCCGTGCATGCTATGTTATTGTTCTTGCCATGTCTAGCTTGCATTTTGTGTATTCTTGATGTGTGTATGCTTAGATTGTCATGACTTGCTATGTAGTGAGTGCATCGAGCTCGTAAACATGCCTACTTGTTATCTGTTTCAGCATGCTCCAGTTTTCACTAAGTCTGAAAACTGATTATGTTTTTGCCATGTTCACATGCTTGCAAATGTATTTTCTGATCCCTTTTGGCTCAAGGTCACTAAGGGACTTTTGTTAAGCTTTTTGAGTAGCTCCATGCCATGCTTTACTTTGACATGTTCAGGTTCTGTAGCATATAATTTTGTTGCTCCGAAGAGTGCTATCTGATATGAAATTCCAGACAAGTGTTAATTTCACAAAGTCTGAGATCTGTTTGCCAAATGCATTTTTGCCATGCTTGTTTGAACCTGTTAATGGATGAATTGGCCGTAGCTCAATGCTAGACTTTTGTTAAGCATCATGAATGGATTCCTGCCATGTATTTTGATGCCATGTTTGAGTGATGTAGCATGTTCATCTCATTGCATTTAGATGGCTACTTGCTGTAAATCGTAGAACGTGGTCATATTTGAATTGCTTGCCATTTCCAAACCGTAACTCCGATTCCGGCGTTCTTTATATCGTTTTCAAGCAATTTCATCTCATATTTCCAGTGGCACACTTGGTTTTTCCAAGTTGAGGCCAGGTTCATGCATCCCTTGTCAAATCTTGCATATGCATCCCGCATCGCATCCCGCATAGCATACCATCCTTGCATCATATTGTTTGATCTTTGCACGTGGTTGATTGTGTTCCGTTTGCTTGTTTGTCTTGTTTGGGTAGAGCCGGGAGACGAGTTCGCTAACGAGGAGCCCGCTGAGTTTGCTTTCGAGGATCTAGTCAACTCTGACAACTTTGCAGGCAAGATGATCATACCCTCAAAATCACTACTATCTTTGCTATGCTAGATGCTCGCTCTTTTGCTATGCCTATGCTACGATGCCTACCACTTGCTTATCATGCCTCCCAAATTACCATGTCAAACCTCTAACCCACCATGTCCTAGCAAACCGTTGATTGGCTATGTTACCGCTTTGCTCAGCCCCTCTTATAGCGTTGCTAGTTGCAGGTGAAGGTTGGAGACCGTTCCTTGTTGGAACATTTATTTACTTGTTGGGATATCATTATATTGCCATGTTATCTTAATGCATCTATATACTTGGTAAAGGGTGGAAGGCTCGGCCTCTCGCCTAGTGTTTTGTTCCACTCTTGCCGCCCTAGTTTCCGTCATATTGGTGTTATGTTCCCGGATTTTGCGTTCCTTACGCGGTTGGGTTATATGGGAACCCCTTGATAGTTCGCCTTGATTAAAGCTTTTCCAGCAATGCCCAACCTTGGTTTTACCATTTGCCACCTAGCCTCTTTTTCCCTTGGGTTTCTGGTGCCCGAGGGTCATCTTATTTAACCCCCCCCCCCCCCCCCCGGGCCAGTGCTCCTCTGAGTGTTGGTCTGAACCAGGCAACCTGCGGGGCCACCTCAGGGAAACTCGAGGGTTGGTTTTACTCGTAGCTTGACCTATCTGAGTGTGCCTTGAGAACGAGATATGTGCAGCTCCTATCGGGATTTGTCGGCACATTCGGGCGGTGTTGCTGGATTTGTTTTAACCTGTCGAAGTGTCTTGAAGAACCGAGGTACCGAGTATGATCGGAATGTTTCAGGAGGAGGTCTATTCCTTCGTTGACCGTGAGAGCTTGTCATGGGCTAAGTTGGGACTCCCCTGCAAGGATTTGAATTTTCGAAAGCCGTGCCCGCGGTTATGGGCAGATGGGAATTTGTTATTGTCCGGTTGTAGATAACTTGAACCTTAACTTAATTAAAATGAATCAATAGTGTGAGTTACCGTGATGGTCTCTTCTCGGCGGAGTCCGGGAGGTGAACACGGTGTTGGAGTAATGCCTGCGCAGGTTGTCCTCTAGTTACTCGTTTGCGCTTTGCCTCCTCTTCTCGCTCTCTTTTGCGAACAGGATAGCCACCATATATGCTAGTCGCTTGCTGCAGCTCCACATATATTTACCTTGCCTTACCTATTAAGCTTAAATAGTCTTGATCGCGAGGGTGCGAGATTGCTAAGTCCCTGTGGCTCACAGATTACTATTACACCAGATGCAGGGCCTGATGATTCCGCTCCAGATGACGCGCTTGAGCTCAAGTGGGAGTTCGACGAGGACTCTCAACGATACTACGTGTCCTTCCCTGATGATCAGTAGTGGTGCCCAGTTGGGGTGATCGGGACCGTGTCGCATGTTGGGTTATCTTTTATTTTGGCGTCGTAGTCGGGCCATGAGTGTTTTAATGTTGTAATGCTATTTATGTACTTGATTGACGTGGCGAGTGTAAGCCAACTATGCATCTCCCCTTTTATTATCTATATTACATGGGATGTTGTGAAGATTGCCTAACTTCCGACATTGCTTTCAATGCGGTTATGCCTCTAAGTCATGCTCGACACGTGCGAGATATAGCCACACCGAGGGTGTTACAATAGCGGTCGATGTGTGGAGTAATAATAGTAGATGCATAATCGTTTCGGTCTACTAATCTTGGACGTGATGCCTATATACATGATCATTGCCTTGGATATCGTCATAATTATTTGCTTTGTTGTCAATTGCCCAACAGTAATTTGTTTACCAACCGTATGCTATTTTCTCGAGAGAAGCCTCTAGTGAAAACTATGCCCCTCGGGTCAATTTTCTTATATTAAACCCAAAAATACCTTGCTGCAATTTTATTTTATTTATTTTATTTTTTATTTTTTTAGATCTATTTATCAAAACTTATACAATTTAATCTATCTCAATACCGTTGAGGGATTGCCAACCACACTACGCATTGGGTTGTGAGTATTTGTTGTTTGTGTGCAGGTGTTGTTTACATAGTGTTGTTTGGTTCAACTACTAGATTGATAACCTTTATCTCACAACTGAGGGAAATACTTATCTCTATTGTACTACATCATCCCCTCCTCTTCGGGGAAATCCGCACCCAACTCACAAGTTGCACTCCCCGACCCCTTGGCGAACCCTGGACCACTCATTTTCCCCCTCGCCCGCTCTCCCCCTCTTTCCGCTTCCACCCGACGCCACCGTCAAAATGGCTCTGGCGTTGATGAAGCTATGTACCTAGGGTAGGGGCACGGATCCGTCCTAAAGAGCCCTACCCGAGGACATCCCTAGAAGAAGTCACCTTTCAATCAACTTGAAGGTATCCCACTCGACGGGTTCAAGACACTCGACCAAGAAGCTATCACTCGACCATGAAGCCAACCACTCGACTGCCAGAAGACCTAAAGTCACTCCGCAAGCAAACGGTCGGCTATTAAGTAGTCTTTATGGTCATTATAGCACTTTATTAGGGGCGTTACCAGTAACGCCCAACCTTAAATGTACCTAAAACCCTACATTACTGAGGGCAGGAGGGGGCCGGCGAACTCTATATAAGCCACCCCCCTCCTCAGTGTGAAGGGTTCGCACCCTTGTCATCTACACACACATAATCCAATCGACCGCCTACGGGCACCGAGACGTAGGGCTGTTACTTCCTCCGAGAAGGGCCTGAACTCGTAAACCTTGCGTGCTTACAACTTCCCAAGAGCTAAGGTCTAGCCTCTTCATACACACCCCCTACCTCACTGTCAGACTTAGAACCAGGACAGTTGGCACCCACCGTGGGGCATTAGTCTTAGCGCCTAATTGGAGAAGTTGCGATTTTTCCGATCCATTTGATCATGGTTTCCTGCGGAGTTTTGGCAGAGGGCCGCGAGATCCGTCTCGGCGCGCTCACCTTCATCGCCGACGACTCCGCCTGGCTCTAGGAGGCGCCGCTCGACATCGACGCGCTCCCCGTCCGCGGTGCGACGCACTTCCGCGCGTGCGTTTGTGGTGTCCTCCTGCAGCAGCCGTCGACCCAATATCAGTCGGCCCCCGTGTCGTCTCCCCGCCCCGTCTCCCACCAGCGCAAGTGCTCAAGTCGGTCGAGACTCCAGCGGTGGGTGAGACACACCGTGGCCCGCCAGTCGGCGGCCCCACAAGTCACGGCAATCGAGCCCGACGAATCCCTCTGCGGCCTGTTCGATCTGTCGACTGGCTCCGCGGAGACCGCATCCGAGTGCGATAGCAGCGACCCTTTGGCTGAGGTTCTGGCGGTCGAGGGGACACACAGTCCTCCCGAATTCCATCGTGCTGATGGTGGTGCGGATAGAGGCGATCCGTCGCATCCCCACGACGAGTACCTCCCCGAACCTCTTACGTCATTGTAGCGAGAGGAGCTTCGCCGCCGGAACATGGACGTGCTCCACACTCCTATTGTCGGAGAAACCCCCGAGGCCCGGGCCTTGGAGGACGCGCGCTTGGCTAACCTGGCCGAGCGCACTCGACTGGAAAATCTACAGCGAGTACTCGACGAGCAAGCGCTTCAGCGGGCTCCCGAGTCCAGTCGACGACAGCAAGCTCCCGAATCCAGTCGACGTCAGCTCTTCCCGCCACCGCGGGTATACCGAACTCCAGTTCAGAATTTGGCCACCGCGGCCCGCATAGTAGAGTCAATTCAGCCCTCCTAGTCGGAGGCTGGCAGGGGCTTGTTGCAGATCAGAGCATTGCTCCGAGCGGCGGGAAATCAGAATTCCGCCGTCTCTCAGTCGCGGGACAGGATCCACAGTCGATCCGTTGCAACAGAAACAGTCCAGTCGGCTCACAGCCCGAGATCGCCCCCGAGGCGTGAGGGACGTGGGGACCGGCACGATCAGTATAGGAGAAATGAGCAGTATGATCACCGACCCGACCGTGATGATCGACGTCGAGTGCCATCCCCTCCCCCGAGGAGTGGGTCATATGCTCCTCGACATCGAGATGATAGGCGCCCCCATAATGTTGGGCAGAGGATCCCAGTCGATCCCAGGGACCCAGGCTTTGATGCGAGATCCATCCTCGTTCAAGGTTTGGTGGACAGGAATAGGGCTCATCGAGAGGGCCACAACAGAGATACGCCCACCGGCAGCAGGGCACATGCTTCGGGGCCTGAATGTTTCAGTCGAGCCATCAGGGCCACTGTGATCCCTCCCAACTTCAGGCTGGCGGCTGGAGTCAGCAAGTTCACCGGTGAATCCAAGCCCGACACATGGCTCAAAGATTACCGAGTGGCTGTGCAGATTGGCGGTGGCAATGATGAGGTGGCCATGAAGCATTTACCTCTCATGTTGGAAGGCTTAGCCAGAGCGTGGCTGAATCAGTTGGCACCCAGCAGCATTTACACTTGGGAGGACCTTGCCCGAGTGTTTATCACAACCTTTGAAGGAACATGCAAGCGCCCTGCGGGCCTTACAAAGTTGCGGTCTTGCGTACAGAAGCCGAATGAAACACTGAGGGAATACATCCAGAGGTGGATCACACTGCACCACTCGGTCGAGAACGTGCCAGACCATCAAGCAGTTTGCTTTTTCAAGGAAGGCGTCAAATACAGAGAGTTGAATCTGAAGTTTGGTAGAATTGGAGAGATGTCCCTGAATCAGATGATGGAGATTGCCACCAAGTACGCTAATGGTGAAGACGAGGACCGACTCCGAAGTGGCAAACTCAAATCAGTCGCCCAAGAAATCGGAGGAAACTCTAGTCGGAAGCAGAAGCGGAAGGCCGAGCCAGCCGCCCCTGGGGAGGCCCTGGCTGTGGCCCAGGGAAACTTCGAGGGGAAACCCAAGGGCACATGGAAGCCCAAGAAAGTTAAGGATCAGGATGGGAATGATGTTTTGGACCTGCCATGTCACATCCACACCAAGAAAGGTGAAGAGCGTAATTTTATTTTCCCAAAGCATACCACTCGACAGTGCCGGCTCCTGATCCAGCAGTTTCAGGGCAAGCAGCCCAAGGTTAAGGAAAAGGAACCAGACAAAGTTGAGGACAAGGATGATAGTGATGATGGATACCCCCAAGTCAATTCCACCTTGATGATTTTTGCCGATGTCGAAAGCAAAAGTCGACTGAAAGTCATTAACCGTGAGGTGAACATGGTTGCTCCGGCAACACCTAGTTACCTCAAGTGGTCTCAGACCGCCATCACATTCGACCAGTCTGATCACCCGACGCACATTGCCACCCCAGGGAGGCAAGCTTTGGTGGTCGACCCAGTCGTCGAAGGCACTCAACTGACCAAAGTCCTGATGGATGGCGGCAGTGGCCTGAACATACTGTATGCTGAAACTTTGAAAGGAATGGGCATTCCGATGTCCAGACTCAGCACCAGTAATATGAGCTTCCACGGAGTCATTCCTGGGAAGAAAGCTGAGTCACTCGGCCAGATTGCTCTCGATGTGGTTTTTGGTGATTCAAAGAATTACCGCAAGGAAAAGTTGACATTTGAGGTTGTGGACTTCCAGAGTGCTTATCACGCCATTTTGGGCAGGCCAGCTTACGCACGCTTCATGCCTCGACCATGTTACGTGTATCTTAAATTAAAGATGCCTGGCCCCAAAGGTGTGATCACTGTTACGGGCAACCGGAAGAAAGCAGAAGAGTGTTTTCAGAAGGGATCAAAGATCGCTGACGCTCAGATGGTAGTGGTCGAGCTGAAAGAGTACCAAAAGACTGCCGATCCGAGTGAATTGCTGCGAGCTAAGAAGCCTGCCTCCGAGTCAGCTTTTCAGTCGGCTGGTGAAACAAAGACAGTCCACATTCACCCGGCCGACCCCGACGCTGCTCCGACTCACATCTCGATGATGCTCGACTCCAAATAGGAAGAAGCGCTCATCCAGCTCCTTCGTGAGAACTGGGACATCTTCGCATGGAAACCCTCTGACATGCCTGGAGTTCCCAGGGGGCTGGCTGAGCACTGTCTGTGAGTCGACCCAAAATTCAAGCCCGTGAAGGAACATCTTCGACGGTCCGCCGTCCAGAAGAAGCAAGCCATTGGCGAGGAGGTGGCTCGGCTCTTAGCAGCTAAGTTCATCCGAGAGATTTACCACTCCGAGTGGCTCGCCAATGTCATCATGGTCCCCAAGAAGGACAAGTCACTCCGCATGTGCATCGATTTCAAACATATCAATCGGGCCTGCCCGAAAGATCATTTTCCTCTCCCTCGCATCGACCAAATAGTCGACTCAGCTGCGGGATGTGAGAGATTGTCTTTTCTAGATGCCTATTCCGGGTACCATCAGATCCGTCTGTATGGGCCTGACGAGATCAAAACGGCTTTCATCACTCCATTCGGATGCTTCTGTTACTCACCATGCCATTCGGCCTCAAGAACGCCGGAGCCACATTCATGAGAATGATCCAGAAGTGTTTACTCACTCAAATCAGTCGGAATGTGGAGGCATACATGGATGATATTGTGGTCAAGTCCCGGAAAAGGTTCCGACCTACGGGCTGACCTTGCCGAAACCTTTGCCAACCTCAGGAGGTACGATATCAAGCTCAATCCATCAAAGTGCACTTTCGGGGTTCCAGGTGGAAAGTTACTCGGTTTTCTCGTTTCCGAACGGGGGATCGACGCCCATCCTGAAAAAATTGGCACCATAGTCCGGATGAAGCGTCCTGTATGCGTGCATGATGTCCAAAAGCTTACAGGCTGCTTGTCCGCTTTAAGTCGATTCATTTCTCGACTCGGTGAAAAGGCGTTGCCTCTTTACCGACTGATGAAGAAGTCTGACAAGTTTGAGTGGACCCCAGAAGCTGATGCAGCGTTTGCAGAGCTCAAAGCTCTGCTCTCCACCCAGCCGGTGCTTGCTGCCCCAATTAGCAAAGAGCCTCTGCTGCTTTACATTGCAGCCACAGGACAAGTTGTCAGTACAGTACTTACGGTCGAGCGGGAAGAGGAAGGAAAGGCCTTCAAAGTTCAACGCCCAGTATATTATGTGTCTGAAGTTTTGACCCCTTCAAAACAAAGATACCCCCACTACCAGAAGCTTGTATATGGGATTTATATGACCACGAAGAAAGTTGCACATTATTTCTCTGACCACTCCATTACAGTCGTCAGTGACGCCCCACTATCAGAGATCCTGCATAATAGAGACGCAACTGGTCGAGTGGCCAAGTGGGCGATTGAACTCCTTCCCTTAGATATCAAGTTTGAAGCAAAGAAGGCTATCAAGTCTCAAGCAATCGCGGATTTCATCGCCGAGTGGATTGAACAGCAACTTCTGACTCAAGTTCACTCAGAGCACTGGACCATGTTCTTCGATGGATCCAAGATGCTGAATGGTTCGGGTGCGGGAGTAGTCCTAGTCTCCCCCCGAGGAGATAAGCTCAGATATGTTCTCCAGATTCACTTTGATTCCTCCAATAACGAAGCAGAGTATGAGGCACTTTTGTATGGGTTGCGCATGGCCATTTCACTCGGCGTCCGTCGCCTCATGGTCTATGGCGACTCAGATTTGGTGGTTAATCAAGTGATGAAGGAGTGGGATGTCAGGAGTCCGACAATGACTGGGTATTGCAATACAGTGCGAAAGCTAGAAAAGAAATTCGAGGGGTTAGAGCTTCATCACATCCCCTGACTGAAAAATCAGGCAGCTGACGATTTGGCAAAGATATGCTCCAAGAGAGAAGCCATTCCCAGCAACGTGTTCTTGGAACACATTCACTCACCGTCAGTCCAAGAGGATCCTTTCACAGAAGAAGCCCCGCAGCCGAAAAGTGCTACAGATCCGACTGAAGTTGAAGTACCTGCAGTGGTCGACCTAATCATGGAAGTCTTGGCAATCACCCCTGACTGGACAATACCATACATCGCGTATATCCTAAGGAAAGAACTCCCGGAAGACGAGGAGGAGGCTCGACAGATCGTCCGTCGACCCAAGGCCTTCACAGTCATAAGGGGACAGCTGTATAGAGAGAGCGCGATTGGAGACGGTCAGAAATGCATAACACCAGAAGAGGGTCAGATAATCCTTAATGATATCCACTCGGGGACCTATGGTCACCATGCGTCCTCTCGGACTATTGTGGCTAAAGCATACCGGGCTGGATTTTACTGGCCAAGAGCAAATGAGATGGCAAAAGAGATAGTCGACAAGTGTGAAGGGTGCCAGTTCTACTCCAACATGTCGCACAAGCCTGCATCAGCCCTGAAGACCATTCCACTCGTCTAGCCCTTTGCCATTTGGGGATTGGACATGGTTGGTCCACTAAGAACGGGCAGGAGTGGATTCACTCATGTGCTTGTGGCAGTCGACAAATTTACCAAATGGATCGAAGCTAAGCCCATCAAGAACCTCGATGCTTGCACTGCTATCAGTTTTGTCAGAGGGTTAACATTCAGATATGGAGTCCCGCATAGCATCATCACTGATAACGGGTCAAACTTTGATTCGGACAAGTTCAGAGCTTTTTGCGCCTCTCAAGGCACACGAGTCGACTACGCATCGGTCGCCCATCCCCAGTCGAATGGACAGGCTGAGAGAGCGAATGGTCTGATTCTCAAAGGGCTAAAGCCTCGATTGATGCGTGATCTCAAGCACGCGGCAGGCGCTTGGGTCGACCAGCTTCCGTCAGTTCTATGGGGATTAAGGACCACCCCTAACCGGTCGACTGGAAGAACTCCATTCTTTCTGGTTTATGGAGCCGAAGCAGTCCTGCCGAGTGATCTTCTTCATAATGCACCCCGAGTTGAACTTTACACCGAAGATGAAGCAGAACAGGCCCGGCAAGACGCAGTCGACCTCTTAGAAGAAGAAAGGGAGATGGCCATGATCAGATCGACCATTTATCAGCAAGACTTGCGCCGTTTTCACGCCCGGAATGTGAAAAGTCGAGCCTTCCAGGAAGGAGATCTGGTCCTCCGAGTGGATCAACAGAAGCCACACAAACTTGCTCCTACTTGGGAAGGCCCCTTCATAGTCACCAGAGTCCTCCACAATGGAGCATACCACCTCTACAATGTCGATCGCCAGATCGACGAGCCACGAGCTTGGAATGCGGAACTGCTCCGCCCCTTTTACACCTGAGTTCTCCTTTAGATGAGATGTAATAAGAAAAAAAATCCTACAGTTCATTTTTATCAAAGACAAGAGTGTTCCAATAATGGCTGTCACTTTGTTTGCATACAAAACCCCCAGTGGGTGACTTGGCTGCGAATCCGTTTTGCCTAAGTTTGAAAAAATCCTACCGAGTGGAGAGCAAACCTCCCACTCGGGGGCTTAGCTGCAGTCCAGTACTCGCCTAAGTTCTCCCACTCGGAAACTTAGTTGCAGTCAAGCACTCGCCTAAGTTTGAAAAAATCCTACCGAGTGGAGAGCAATCCTCCCACTCGGGGGCTTAGCTGCAGTCCAGTACTCGCCTAAGTTCTCCCACTCGGAAACTTAGCTGCAGTCAAGCACTCGCCTAAGTTTGAAAAAATCCTACCGAGTGGAGAGCAAACCTCCCACTCGGGGGCTTAGCTGCAGTCCAGTACTCGCCTAAGTGCTCCCACTCGGAAACTTAGCTGCGGTCAAGCACTCGCCTAAGTTTGAGAAAATCCTACCGAGTGGAGAGCAAACCTCCCACTCGGGGGCTTAGCTGTAGTCCAGTACTCGCCTAAGTTCTCCCTCTTGGAAACTTAGCTGCAGTCAAGCACTCGCCTAAGTTTGAAAAAATCCTACCGAGTGAAGAGCAATCCTCCCACTCGGGGGCTTAGCTGCAGTCCAGTACTCGCCTAAGTTCTCCCACTCGGAAGCTTAGCTACAGTCAAGTACTCGCCTAAGTTTGAAAAAATCCTACCGAGTGGAGAGCAAACCTCCCACTCGGGGGCTTAGCTGCAGTTCAGTACTCGCCTAAGTCTCCCACTCGGAAGCTTAGCTGCAGTCAAGTACTCGCCTAAGTTTGAAAAAATCCTACCGAGTGGAGAGCAAACCTCCCACTCAGGGGCTTAGCTGCAGTCCAGTACTCGCCTAAGTTCTCCCACTCGGAAACTTATCTGCAGTCAAGCACTCGCCTAAGTTTGAAAAAATCCTACCGAGTGGAGAGCAAACCTCCCACTCAGGGGCTTAGCTACAGTCCAGTACTCGCCTAAGTTCTCCCACTCAGAAACTTAGCTGCAGTCAAGCACTCGCCTAAGTTTGAAAAAATCCTACCAGGTGGAGAGCAAATCTCCCACTCGGGGGCTTAGCTGCAGTCCAATACTCGCCTAAGTTCTCCCACTCAGAAGCTTAGCTGCGGTCGAGCGCTCGCCTAAGTTTGAAAAAACCCTACCGAGTGGAGAGCAAACCTCGCACTCGGGGACTTAGCTGCAGTCCAGCACTCGTCTAAATACAAGACCAAAGTCCCACACGACAGATCAAAACCACAAAGATATTCAGCAAGAAATCAAGTTCGGATAAAGCCTAAAAGGCCCCAGACCTCAAATCAAAGTACTCGAGCCCTCGGCTCGGCAGAGTTTAAACGGTTACAAATCCACTCGGCATTCCGAGGAAAATTTAAGGAGAAGCATAAAAGTTTTTCATTCCTCATGTAGAGGACTGGCAGGGGCGACGAACTCATCCACGTCGATTCCGTCCGCAATACGGGTGGCAGTAGCAATAAAGGTCTCCATGAAGTCTTGAAAGTTGTGCCTCTTGGTATTGGCGACTTGGATGGCGGCCAGCTTCTCTTCTCGCGCCTCCTTGCAATGGACGCGGACTAAATATAGAGCCACATCAGCGCCGCACCAAGCAGAAGACTTCTTCCACTCCTGCACTCGGTCAGGGATTCTGTCAAGTCGAGTCATCAGAGACTCGAGATCGTTCTGGAGCGTAGACTCTGGCCAAAGTGTTGGTTCGATCCGCGACATGGCAACCTTCAGCCGAGCCAAGTAATCCACGGCGCCATAGATACGAGATTCCAGTCGGAGCAGATTCATGGCAGTGTCATCATTCACCGGAGAACTGATTGGGTCCAAACCCGTTTCAATCCGCCCAGTCTCCTCTTCAAAGTTCTGGCAAAACTCTGCATACACGACCCAAGGATAAGTCAATTCTCACAGACTGAGTCGACACAAAAGAAAACCAGTCAGAATTGAATGCGCACCTTCAATTTTGATGTACAACTTCTTGGCGAGGCTTCTCAAGTAGCTCTCCAGGTCGTCCCTCCTGCGAGCGATGCCTTCCATGTGCTCGCTCAGGGAGAGGTTCTCCTTCTTCCAACGCGAGCACTCCCTGTTGGCTTCATTCAGAGCGGTCTTCAGCCTAGTATTCTCAT
This sequence comes from Triticum monococcum, assembly GCA_034509565.1. Lineage (NCBI taxonomy): Eukaryota > Viridiplantae > Streptophyta > Magnoliopsida > Poales > Poaceae > Triticum > Triticum monococcum. The sequence goes on from CM067846.1 coordinate 530,280,297, forward strand.
CTTCTATTTGGCTGACTGAAGCCAGCTTCTGTTCGGCCAGAGCAATCTTGTCGTCAGCCTCCTTGTGGGCAGCAGCCAAGTCCCGATCCTTCTTCGCCAGGGCCTCGCTCAGTTCTCCTGCAAAAGAAACGATGATTGGTTCAGAAACAACAGAAGGGTACTCAAGCCTAAAAACAAAGCCAGTCGACAAAGTCGTCTTACCAGCAACGCCATCTCTGACCTTCTGCAGCTTTGTTCCGGCCAGCTCCAGATCGAGGTTCAGTTGAATCCGCTGCTTCTCCAACTCAGTATAGTGAGATGCAACTTCACAGGATTTCTACAAAAGGAAAAATCAGTCGACAGACATCCAAGATAAGTTGCTTCTGAGTAACTGAGAAAAAAAGATGACGTTTCTAAGACTACAGCCGAATCAAAAACATTCGACAGTAGTCTCGGGGACTACACCCAGTGGGTGCACTCAGCGTGCCCCACTAGTTCAAAAAAACAACAAAAACAAAAAATAGAGCGAAAAGTCGACAGCCCGCAGTGGACCGAATACAGATCCATTCGACATGGCCTGACCAGACCAAGAAAAGGAATACAGATACAGAAACACAATGTAAATGAAGGAAATATGCCCTAGAGGCAATAATAAAGTTATTATTTATTTCCTTATATCATGATAAATGTTTATTATTCATGCTAGAATTGTATTAACCGGAAACATAATACATGTGTGAATATATAGACCAACAGAGTGTCACTAGTATGCCTCTACTAGACTAGCTCGTTAATCAAAGATGGTTATGTTTCCAAACCATGAACAAAGAGTTGTTATTTGATTAACGAGGTCACATCATTAGTTGAATGATCTGATTGACATGACCCATTCCATTAGCTTAGCACCCGATCGTTTAGTATGTTGCTATTGCTTTCTTCATGACTTATACATGTTCCTATAACTATGAGATTATGCAACTCCCGTTTACCGGAGGAACACTTTGGGTACTACCAAACGTCACAACGTAACTGGGTGATTATAAAGGAGTACTACAGGTGTCTCCAATGGTAGATGTTGGGTTGGCGTATTTCGAGATTAGGATTTGTCACTCTGATTGTCGGAGAGGTATCTCTGGGCCCTCTCGGTAATACACATCACATAAGCCTTGCAAGCATAATAACTAAGATGTTAGTTATGAGAGGATGTATTACGGAACGAGTAAAGAGACTTGCCAGTAACGAGATTGAACTAGGTATTGGATACCGACGATCGAATCTCGGGCAAGTAACATACCGATGACAAAGGGAACAACGTATGTTGTTATGCGGTCTGACCGATAAAGATCTTCGTAAAATATGTAGGAGCCAATATGGGCATCCAAGTCCCGCTATTGGTTATTGACCGGAGACGTGTCTCGGTCATGTCTACATTGTTCTCGAACCGTAGGGTCCGCACGCTTAACGTTACGATGACAGTTATTATGAGTTTATGCATTTTGATGTACCGAAGGTTATTCGGAGTCCCGGATGAGATCACGGACATGACGAGGAGTCTCGAAAAGGTCGAGACATAAAGATTGATATATTGGAAGCCTATGTTTGGGCACCGGAAGCGTTCCGGGTGAAATCGGGATTTTACCGGATTACCGGGAGGGTTACCGGAACCCCCCGGGAGGTAAATGGGCCTATTGGGCCTTAGTGGAAAAGAGAGAAGAGGCAGCCCACACCTGGCCGGCGCCCCCCCCCCCCCTTTCCCAAGTCCTAATAGGACTAGGAAAGGTGGGCCGGCCCCCTCTTTCTCCTTCCCCCCCAAGAATCCTAGTTGGAATAGGATTGGAGGGGAGGAGTCCTACTCCCGGTGGGAGTAGGACTCCTCCCTGCGCCTCCCTCCTAGCCGGCCGAACCCCCTGCCCCTGGCCTTTATATACGGGGGCAGGGGGCACCCCTAGACACACAAGTTAATCGTTCCATAGCCGTGTGCGGTGCCCCCTGCCACCAAATTCCACCTCGATCATACCGTTATAGTGCTTAGGCGAAGCCCTGCGTCGGTAGTACATCAAGATCGTCACCACGCCGTCGTGCTGACGGAACTCTTCCTCGACGCTTTGCTGGATCGGAGCCCGAGGAACGTCATCGAGCTGAACGTGTGCTAAGAACTCGGAGGTGCCGGAGTAACGGTGCTTGGATCGGTCGGATCGGGAAGAAGACGTACGACTACTTCCTCTACGTTGTGTGATCGCTTCCGCAGTCGGTCTGCGTTGGTACATAGACAACACTCTCCCCTCTCGTTGCTGTGCATCACCATGATCTTGCATGTGCGTAGGAAAATTTTTGAAATTACTGCGTTCCCCAACAGTGGTATCAGAGCCTAGGTTTTTATGGTTTGATGTTATTTGCACGAGTAGAACACAAGTGAGTTGTGGGCGATACAAGTCATACTGCCTACCAGCATGTCATACTTTGGTTCGGCGGTATTGTTGGACGAGACGATCTGGACCAACCTTACGCGTACTCTTACGCGAGACCGGTTCCCTCGACGTGCTATGCACACAGATGGCTTGCGGAAGACTGTCTCTCCAACTTTAGTTGAACCAAGTGTGACTACGCCCGGTCCTTGAGAAGGTTAAAACGGAGTCTATTTGACGAACTATCGTTGTGGTTTTGATGCGTAGGTGAGATGAGTTCTTACTTAAGCCCGTAGCAGCCACGTAAAACTTGCAACAACAAAGTAGAGGACGTCTAACTTGTTTTTGCAGGGCATGTTGTGATGTGATATGGTCAAGGCATGATGCTGATTTTATTGTATGAGATGATCATGTTTTGTAACCGAGTTATCGGCAACTGGCAGGAGCCATATGGTTGTCGCTTTATTGTATGCAATGCAATCGCGATGTAATGCTTTATTTTATTACTAAGCGGTAGTGATAGTCGTGGAAGCATAAGATTGGCGAGACGACAACGATGCTACGATGGAGATCAAGGTGTCGCGCCGGTGACGATGGTGATCATGACGATGCTTCGGAGATGGAGATCACAAAGCACAAGATGATGATGGCCATATCATATCACTTATATTGATTGCATGTGATGTTTATCCTTTTATGCATCTTATCTTGCTTTGATTGACGGTAGCATTATAAGATGATCTCTCACTAAATTATCAAGAAGTGTTCTCCCTGAGTATGCACCGTTGCAAAAGTTCTTCGTGCTGAGACACCACGTGATGATCGGGTGTGATAGGTTCTACGTTCAAATACAACGGGTGCAAAACAGTTGCACACACGGAATACTCAGGTTATACTTGACGAGCCAAGCATATACAGATATGGCCTCGGAACACGGAGACCGAAAGGTCGAGCGTGAATCATATAGTAGATATGATCAACATATTGATGTTCACCATTGAAAACTACTCCATCTCACGTGATGATCGGTTATGGTTTAGTTGATTTGGATCACGTAATCACTTAGAGGATTAGAGGGATGTCTATCTAAGTGGGAGTTCTTAAGTAAATTAACTGAACTTAAAAATTATCATGAACTTAGTACCTGATAGTATCTTGCTTGTTTATGTTGATTGTAGATAGATGGCTCGTGCTGTTGTTCCGTTGAATTTTAATGCGTTCCTTGAGAAAGCTAAGTTGAAAGATGATGGTAGCAATTACACGGACTGGGTCCGTAACCTGAGGATTATCCTCATTGCTGCACAGAAGAATTACGTCCTGGAAGCACCGCTGAGTGCCAGGCCTGCTGCAAGAGCAACACCAGAAGTTATGAACGTCTGGCAGAGCAAAGCTGATGACTACTCAATAGTTCAGTGTGCCATGCTTTACGGCTTAGAACCGGGACTTCAACGACGTTTTGAACGTCATGGAGCATATGAGATGTTCCAGGAATTGAAGTTAATATTTCAAGCAAATGCCCGGATTGAGAGATATGAAGTCTCCAATAAGTTCTATAGCTGCAAGATGGAGGAGAACAGTTCTGTCAGTGAGCATATACTCAAAATGTCTGGGTATAATAATCACTTGATTCAATTGGGAGTTACACTTCCGGATGATTGCGTCATTGACAGAATTCTCCAATCACTGCCACCAAGCTACAAGAGCTTTGTGATGAACTATAATATGCAAGGGATGAACAAGACTATTCCCGAGCTCTTCGCTATGCTGAAAGCTGCGGAGGTAGAAATCAAGAAGGAGCATCAAGTGTTGATGGTTAACAAAACCACTAGTTTCAAGAAAAAGGGCAAAGGGAAGAAGAAAAGGAACTTCAAGAAGAACGGCAAGCAAGTTGCTGCTCAAGAGAAGAAACCCAAGTCTGGACCTAAGCCTGAAACTGAGTGCTTCTACTGCAAGCAGACTGGTCACTGGAAGCGGAACTGCCCCAAGTATTTGGCGGACAAGAAGGATGGCAAGGTGAACAAAGGTATATGTGATATACATGTTATTGATGTGTACCTTACTAATGCTCGCAGTAGCACCTGGGTATTTGATACTGGTTCTGTTGCTAATATTTGCAACTCGAAACAGGGACTACAGAATAAGCGGACACTAGCAAAGGACGAGGTGACGATGCGCGTGGGAAACGGTTCCAAAGTCGATGTGATCGCGGTCGGCACGCTACCTCTACATCTACCTTCGGGATTAATATTAGACCTAAATAATTGTTATTTGGTGCCAGCGTTGAGCATGAACATTATATCTGGATCTTGTTTGATGCGAGACGGTTATTCATTTAAATCAGAGAATAATGGTTGTTCTATTTATATGAGTAATATCTTTTATGGTCATGCACCCTTGAAAAGTGGTCTATTCTTATTGAATCTCGATAGTAGTGATACACATATTCATAATGTTGAAGCCAAAAGATGCAGAGTTGATAATGATAGTGCAACTTATTTGTGGCACTGCTGTTTAGGTCATATCGGTGTAAAGCGCATGAAGAAACTCCATACTGATGGGCTTTTGGAACCACTTGATTATGAATCACTTGGTACTTGCGAACCGTGCCTCATGGGCAAGATGACTAAAACACCGTTCTCCGGTACTATGGAGAGAGCAACAGATTTATTGGAAATCATACATACCGATGTATGTGGTCCGATGAATATTGAGGCTCGTGGCGGATATCGTTATTTTCTCACCTTCACAGATGATTTAAGCAGATATGGGTATATCTACTTAATGAAACATAAGTCTGAAACATTTGAAAAGTTCAAGGAATTTCAGAGTGAAGTTGAAAATCATCGTAACAAGAAAATAAAGTTTCTACGATATGATCGTGGAGGAGAATATTTGAGTTACGAGTTTGGTGTACATTTGAAAAATTGTGGAATAGTTTCGCAACTCACGCCACCCGGAACACCACAACGTAATGGTGTGTCCGAACGTCATAATCGTACTTTACTAGATATGGTGCGATCTATGATGTCTCTTACTGATTTACCGCTATCATTTTGGGGTTATGCTTTAGAGACGGCCGCATTCACGTTAAATAGGGCACCATCTAAATCCGTTGAGACGACGCCTTATGAACTATGGTTTGGCAAGAAACCAAAGTTGTCGCTTCTTAAAATTTGGGGCTGCGATGCTTATGTGAAAAAGCTTCAACCTGATAAGCTCGAACCCAAATCGGAGAAGTGTGTCTTCATAGGATATCCAAAGGAAACTATTGGATACACCTTCTATCACAGATCCGAAGGCAAGACTTTTGTTGCTAAATTCGGAAACTTTCTTGAGAAGGAGTTTCTCTCGAAAGAAGTGAGTGGGAGGAAAGTAGAACTTGACGAGGTAACTGTACCTACTCCGTTATTGGGAAATAGTACATCACAGAAAACTGTTTCTGTGAGACCTACACCAATAAGAGAGGAAGTTAATGATGATGATCATGAAACTTTAGATCAAGATACTACTGTACCTCGTAGATCAACCAGAGTAAGATCCGCACCAGAGTGGTACGGTAATCCTGTTCTGGAAGTCATGCTACTAGATCATGATGAACCTACGAACTATGAAGAAGCGATGGTGAGCCCAGATTCCGCGAAGTGGCTTGAAGCCATGAAATCTGAGATGGGATCCATGTATGAGAACAAAGTATGGACTTTGGTTGACTTGCCCGATGATCGGCAAGCAATTGAGAATAAATGGATCTTTAAGAAAAAGACTGACGCTGATGGTAATGTTACTGTCTACAAAGCTCGACTTGTCGCAAAAGGTTTTCGACAAGTTCAAGGAGTTTACTACGATGAGACTTTCTCACCCGTAGCGATGCTTAAGTCTGTCAGAATCATGTTAGCAATTGCCGCATTTTATGATTATGAAATTTGGCAAATGGATGTAAAAACCGCAATCCTGAATGGATTTCTGGAAGAAGAGTTGTATATGATGCAACCAGAAGGTTTTGTCGATCCAAAGGGAGCTAACAAAGTGTGCAAACTCCAGCGATCCATCTATGGACTGGTGCAAGCATCTCGGAGTTGGAATAAATGCTTTGATAGTGTGATCAAAGCATTTGGGTTTATACAGACTTTTGGAGAAGCCTGTATTTACAAGAAAGTGAGTGGGAGCTCTGTAGCATTTCTGATATTATATGTGGATGACATATTACTCATTGGAAATGATATAGAATTTCTGGATAGCATAAAGGGATACTTGAATAAAAGTTTTTCGATGAAAGACCTCGGGGAAGCTGCTTACATATTAGGCATAAAGATCTATAGAGATAGATCAAAACGCTTAATTGGACTTTCACAAAGCACATACCTTGACAAGATTTTGAAGAAGTTCAAAATGGATCAAGCAAAGAAAGGGTTCTTGCCTGTATTGCAAGGTGTGAAGTTGAGTCAGACTCAATGCCCGACCACTACAGAAGATAGAGAGAAAATGAAAGATGTTCCCTATGCTTCAGCCATAGGCTCTATCATGTATGCAATGCTGTGTACCAGACCTGATGTGTGCCTTGCTATAAGTTTAGCAGGGAGGTACCAAAGTAATCCAGGGGTGGATCACTGGACAGCGGTCAAGAACATCCTGAAATACCTGAAAAGGACTAAGGATATGTTTCTCGTACATGGAGGTGACAAAGAGCTCACCGTAAGAGGTTACGTTGATGCAAGCTTTGACACTGATCCGGACGATTCTAAATCGCAAACCGGTACGTGTTTACTTTAAACGGTGGAGCTGTCAGTTGGTGCAGTTCTAAACAAAGCGTCGTAGCGGGATCTACATGTGAAGCGGAGTACATAGCTGCTTCGGAAGCAGCGAACGAAGGAGTCTGGATGAAGGAGTTCATATCCGATCTAGGTGTCATACCTAGTGCATCGGGTCCAATGAAAATCTTCTGTGACAATACTGGTGCAATTGCCTTGGCAAAGGAATCCAGATTTCACAAAAGAACCAAACACATCAAGAGACGCTTCAACTCCATCCGGGATTTAGTCCAGGTGGGAGACATAGAGATTTGCAAGATACATACGGATCTGAATGTTGCAGACCCGTTGACTAAGCCTCTTCCACGAGCAAAACATGATCAGCACCAAGACTCCATGGGTGTAAGAATCATTACTGTGTAATCTAGATTATTGACTCTAGTGCAAGTGGGAGACTGAAGGAAATATGCCCTAGAGGCAATAATAAAGTTATTATTTATTTCCTTATATCATGATAAATGTTTATTATTCATGCTAGAATTGTATTAACCGGAAACATAATACATGTGTGAATACATAGACCAACAGAGTGTCACTAGTATGCCTCTACTAGACTAGCTCGTTAATCAAAGATGGTTATGTTTCCTAACCATGAACAAAGAGTTGTTATTTGATTAACGAGGTCACATCATTAGTTGAATGATCTGATTGACATGACCCATTCCATTAGCTTAGCACCCGATCGTTTAGTATGTTGCTATTGCTTTCTTCATGACTTATACATGTTCCTATAACTATGAGATTATGCAACTCCCGTTTACCGGAGGAACACTTTGGGTACTACCAAACGTCACAACGTAACTGGGTGATTATAAAGGACTACTACAGGTGTCTCCAATGGTAGATGTTGGGTTGGCGTATTTCGAGATTAGGATTTGTCACTCTGATTGTCGGAGAGGTATCTCTGGGCCCTCTCGGTAATACACATCACATAAGCCTTGCAAGCATAATAACTAAGATGTTAGTTATGAGAGGATGTATTACGGAACGAGTAAAGAGACTTGCCAGTAACGAGATTGAACTAGGTATTGGATACCGACGAACGAATCTCGGGCAAGTAACATACCGATGACAAAGGGAACAACGTATGTTGTTATGCGGTCTGACCGATAAAGATCTTCGTAGAATATGTAGGAGCCAATATGGGCATCCAGGTCCCGCTATTGGTTATTGACCGGAGACGTGTCTCGGTCATGTCTACATTGTTCTCGAACCGTAGGGTCCGCACGCTTAACGTTACGATGACAGTTATTATGAGTTTATGCATTTTGATGTACCGAAGGTTATTCGGAGTCCCGGATGAGATCACGGACATGACGAGGAGTCTCGAAAAGGTCGAGACATAAAGATTGATATATTGGAAGCCTATGTTTGGGCACCGGAAGCGTTCCGGCTGAAATCGGGATTTTACCGGATTACCGGGAGGGTTACCGGAACCCCCCGGGAGGTAAATGGGCCTATTGGGCCTTTGTGGAAAAGAGAGAAGAGGCAGCCCACACCTGGCCGGCGCCCCCCCCCCCCCTTTCCCAAGTCCTAATAGGACTAGGAAAGGTGGGCCGGCCCCCTCTTTCTCCTTCCCCCCCAAGAATCCTAGTTGGAATAGGATTGGAGGGGAGGAGTCCTACTCCCGGTGGGAGTAGGACTCCTCCCTGCGCCTCCCTCCTAGCCGGCCGAACCCCCTGCCCCTGGCCTTTATATACGGGGGCAGGGGGCACCCCTAGACACACAAGTTAATCGTTCCTTAGCCGTGTGCGGTGCCCCCTGCCACCAAATTCCACCTCGATCATACCGTTACAGTGCTTAGGCGAAGCCCTGCGTCGGTAGTACATCAAGATCGTCACCACGCCGTCGTGCTGACGGAACTCTTCCTCGACGCTTTGCTGGATCGGAGCCCGAGGAACGTCATCGAGCTGAACGTGTGCTAAGAACTCGGAGGTGCCGGAGTAACGGTGCTTGGATCGGTCGGATCGGGAAGAAGACGTACGACTACTTCCTCTATGTTGTGTGATCACTTCCGCAGTCGGTCTGCGTTGGTACGTAGACAACACTCTCCCCTCTCGTTGCTGTGCATCACCATGATCTTGCATGTGCGTAGGAAATTTTTTGAAATTACTGCGTTCCCCAACAGTAAAGACTACAGTCGACTGCCAGCAGTCCACCGTAGTCTCGGGGACTACACCCAGTGGGTGCACTCAGCGTGCCCCCGCTAGTCCAAGAAGGGGTAAACACACCCAATGGGTGTACAGATACAAAGATCTTCAAAAAAAGGAGGAGAAAGACTCTTCAAACGATCAAGTGTCAAGTCGACTGATCTGGACGTTGCTCTGAAGCGCCGAACTTGCGTCATAGGCTGCCTGGCTAGCCTCCCGAGCCTTCTTCACCTGCTCCATCATGACCCCCGCCTGGCGTATAGCCTCCTTCGCAGCAGCCACTTCGTCCTCAGGGACGGGGTATGCGACAAAAAGCGAAGTTGGATCTGTAGTCGACGCCGAAGGCTGCACACTCGACAGAGGATTGGCAAAAGTCACAGAAGCCCGAGGGGCGTCGCCACCATCCCGAGCCATGGTCTCAGGCGCCGGAGTAGGCTGGGGAGTCCTGTCAGCCGACGACCTCTTGGTCCTCCTCATCCTCAGCGGTTCGTTGTCGTCGTCATCCGGGAGGTCGATAACATGAGGAGGGGCTGCAAGGGAAACTTTCAATCAACCAAAATCGCAAGAAATGACCAGTCGACTCAAAAACAGGACGTCAGTAATCGTACCAGGGTTGGAGGTAACAACGTCCCCCATCTCTTGGTCGTCGTCCTTGGCAGAGACCTCAGAGGTAGCAGCGCTGCAAATTTTGAAAAGTCAGTCAGTTGGCTCAATGAATCGACCAAGGATCCGTCCACGGTCGACGAAGGAAAACAAGATCTATTACCCGGAAATGGTAGGGACGGCTATCTTCATCTTGGGCAGAGCCTTGGGCGGCTTGGACAGCGTCGTGCGTGGTTGCTTGGAGACCTTCCCAGTCGGTGTTGGAGAAGAAGTCCGAGGGCGTTTTGACGACGGCCCAACGGAGGCAGTCGCCTTGCCACGTTCCTGCGCCGGGTCGTGTGCGAGCTTGGATCGCCTCTCCGGGCGGGGGGGGTTCGACCTCCTCCTCCTCCTCTTCGCTGGAGAAGATGTCATCGCCTCCCTCTCCTTCACCATCAGACTCCCACTCGCCTTGGTCACCCCCGCTCTCGCCTCCGCTCCCTTCCCCTTCCTCAGTCGACCCCTGTGCCCCGTTGGGCGTCGAGTACATCTCAGTGGTCGCCTGGAAAACAGCAGACAAAACGAAAGTCAATCGACCTACTCAAAAGAAGACCAACGAAGAAAACGAAGATTTCAGTCGGGAGCGTAAAGACACACCTGGTCAACCTCGTACAAACTGTCGAGTGGAATGACCCTCCTGGCTCCTCGGGGGTTGTCCTTGTTCCCCGTGATGCTTGACAGCCACCCCTCCAACATCTCATCGGTGACCTCCTCCGGGTGGATCCGAGTGGTGTCCTCGAGGCCATAGTACAGCCACATCGGGTGGTCACGAGCCTAGAGCGGTTGGATTCGCCTCTTGAGGAAGACTTCCAGCAGATCCATTCCTGTCACACCCTCGCGGACAAGTTCAACCACTCGACCCGCCAGTACCTTGACCTGGGCTTTTTCTTCTGGCGTCACCTTCAGAGAAGCAGGCTTTTCGGCTCGGTCGAGAGAGAAAGGCGGGAGACCAGTCGACTGCCCTGGAGTCACCTGGTCCTGGCAGTAGAACCAAGTCGCCTGCCAACCTCGGACCGACTCCGGGAAAGTGATGGATGGGAAACAGCTCTTCCCCCTTGTTTGGATCGCCAAGCCCCCACGCAACTGGATCACTTGCGTCTTCTCATCACTCGACTTGGCCTTCTTGACCGACTGAGAGCGACAAGTGAAAATGTGCTTGAAAAGCCCCCAGTGTGGGCGGCAACCCAGGAACGCCTCACACATAGAAATGAAAGCGGCGAGGTAGATAATGGAGTTTGGGGTAAAGTGATGGAGCTGCGCTCCAAAGAAGTTCAAGAAGTTTCGGAAGAAAGACTGGGGCGGCAGAGAAAACCCTCGGTCGATGTGAGTGGCCAGAAGCACGCACTCACCGTCGCGAGGTTGGGGTTCGATCTCTCCCCCCGGAAGACATGCGGCTTTGTGGGGAATGGCTCCCCCCTCAACCATGTCGTCGAGATCCTCCTGCCGGAGCACCGATGGCATCCAGTCGCCCTGGATCCAACCTTTGGGCAGGGCCGTCCTGGAGGAAGATCCGCCGCGCGCAGACTTCTTCCCCTTCCCCGCCGCCGCCGCCTTCTTCGCGCGCTCCAGAGCGGTCGTCTTGCCCTTCACCATCGTCGCCGACGAGATCTCGAACAGGTTTGCGGTGGTTGGGCGAGAGCGAAGGCAGCGGAAGAGGTTACGAAGAAAGAGAGGAAGAATGAGAAGAGAAGGGCACGCGCACTGTTGGGGGACTCCGAGCCGGCAACTTATAAGGGGCCGCTTCCGAGTGGCTGACCAGTAGGCCCAGGCTATCCAGTCAAATCCCGCAGCAGGCGCGCGCACAGTACGTGGCGGAAAAGGCAACACGGAGATCGAGGAGCCTTCGCATTGTCACTTCCGATTACTGCGGCCGCCCCCGTTCCGCGCGCTTCCCAAAAAATCCGAATCCCGTGATATCCGCTGGCTGTAGAACGATTCGTCAAAACAGAAAATCCCGCGCACACCGGCGCTCGGTACATCACAGGTAAAGGAATCCACTCGACGAAAGGCCTGGAACGGATCAAGGCGACTGAAAGAGGTTGATGACGTCATCCGTGACGGTCGAACCGGAACGAAGCACTCATATAACCCGAAGAATCAGTCGGAAAGGTCACTAACCCTTTTTTCACTCTAGCCTCGATCCATTCGGGGGCTAATGATGAAGCTATGTACCTAGGGTAGGGGCACGGATCCGTCCTAAAGAGCCCTACCCGAGGACATCCCTAGAAGAAGTCACCTTTCAATCAACTTGAAGGTATCCCACTCGACGGGTTCAAGACACTCGACCAAGAAGCTATCACTCGACCATGAAGCCAACCACTCGACTGCCAGAAGACCTAAAGTCACTCCACAATCAAACGGTTTGCTATTAAGTAGTCTTTATGGTCATTATAGCACTTTATTAGGGGCGTTACCAGTAACGCCCAACCTTAAATGTACATAAAACCCTACATTACTGAGGGCAGGAGGGGGCCGGCGAACTCTATATAAGCCACCCCCCTCCTCAGTGTGAAGGGTTCGCACCCTTGTCATCTACACACGCATAATCCAATCGACCGCCTCCGGGCACCGAGACGTAGGGCTGTTACTTCCTCCGAGAAGGGCTTGAACTCGTAAACCTTGCGTGCTTACAACTTCCCAATAGCTAAGGTCTAGCCTCTTCATACACACCCCCCTACCATACTGTCAGACTTAGAACCACGACAGGCGTAGCTGCGGCCACCATCACCCTCATGCCCCGCTATTGTGTCCACAAGCTGCATCGTGCTCCGTTGTGTTGGCTGCACCTCGGCATCGAGCTCATTGCCTCTGCATCGAGCTCCTCGACATTGTCTTCCTCCTCAACCACCGTAGATCGCCGATACCCATTCGTTGTCATCGAGCCCTCCCCGCACCCGCTTAGCACATCTGCAAGATCCCGGTGAGCTCGTGCACCTTCCCCTCTCTCCGCACCATCCCGCTCGTCCCCTAGCTTGACCCACCATGGATGTCGGAGCCCTCCATCACCACCGCATTTGCTGCCCCCGCTTCCGTTTGCTTCCTGGCCGGCCAAGCACGGCAACGTGCTCAGGCCCTTCCCTCACGACTGCCCGCGCTCTTAGTTCATCGAACGCGGCCCTCTTAGCTCGATTACGTCCATGCCCAACTCCGTCCGCCTCTGCTCGCCGTTGTCGCTATCATTCTAGCTTGTCCCCAGTCAACCTACTGCTAGCAGTCGATGCGCGGTGCTATTCTTGTTCGATTTCGATCGGCCACTCCTGTTTTGGTCCACTGTAGCACATTTCCAACAAGGTCCGCCCATCGCCGCCTCTGTTTTGGTCACCGGTGCATGCACCACCGTGTTTGAACTTTGTCCGAGTCCCAAAATCATGGGCTCGAGTGATTAGCCACCCTAATTAGCCATTAATCACTCACTGATCACTAGGCCCCGGCACTGTAGTGTTTAGACAAGTTACTAACACTGACAGTAGTCCCCGCCCATTAATTAAGAATTAACTAAAAATTTAATCTAAGCTAAAACATATAGACACTGAATACTGGGTCCCACTGGACCTAGTTGACCAGTCAAACTGCTGACTGGGCTAGTCCCAGTCAATGACGTGAGGCCCCCCTTCACCTAGATGACTAGTCAACTGGTCAACATTTAACCTGCTGACTCAGTAGGTTGACCCCGCTATCAGCCACTTGTGCACTATGTTGTGTACACTCTATGTGCGCATTTAGCATTTTGCTAATTAATTTCGAATTAATAATAATTTCAGAAAATCATTTAAACTTTGAAATAACATATAAACATAATTCGTAGCTCGGATGAAATTAATTTATATACAAAAGTTTATTAGAAAGTTGTTCGGAAGTGGTGCTCCGGGGTTAAGGTCGATGCGGTGCTCGATGCCTCATAGAGGAGGTAGACCCAGAGGTAGCTCATCGGGGAAAACATCTTGGAATTCCTGCAAAAGAGAAGACAACACTAAAGGTAAAGTGTGAAAGGTGTTAGCTTTTGGTGCCTCGTCCTTGCACAAAAGGACATAGTGTAGGACACTTGATGGGTTCTCACGCACTTTTCTTATCTCACTTTTGGTGGCAAATAGAACTAAGTTCTTCTTTTCGCTCATCGTGGAGGCACTCGATTTGGGCTTGTGGCGCTCCTCTCTATTTGGTGGTTCGCTCTCTCACTATTCTCTGCATGATGGGTGGTTTGCTTGTCGACGATCACTTGGCTTGGAGACATAGGGCGAAGTACGTACTCCTTTCCTTTCATCTTGAAGATGTAGTGGTTCATTCCGCCGTTGTGGTTGACACCTCTATCAAATTGCCATGGTTGTCCGAGAAGAAGGTGCCAAACGGTCATTGGAACGACATCACACTCCAAAGTGTCTTCGTAAGCTCCGATTTTGAAGGACACTTGCACTCTATGCTCGACTTGGATGGTGTCGGAGTCGCTTAGCCATTGAACTTTGTAGGGATGTGGATGCTTCGTCTTGGGCAATTGTAGCTAGGAGCAAAGTTCTTCACTTGCTAAGTTATGGCAACTTCCTCCATCGATGATGACCTTGACGGACCTTCCGTTGATGCCGGCTGAGGGAGTCCTGGACTAAGGGGTCCTTGGGCGTCCGTCCTATTAGCCATGGGTCGGACTGATGGGCTGTGGAGATACAAAGACCGAAGACTGCACCCGTGTCCGGATGGGGCTCTCCTTGGCGTGGATGGCAAGCTTGGCGATCAAATGTGTAGATTCCTTTCTTTGTAACCGACCTTGTGTAACGCTAGATCCTCCCGGTGTCTATATAAACCGGAGGACTTAGTCCGGAGGAGACACATTACCATAGCCATACAAGCTAGACCTCTAGGGTTTAGCCATTACGATCTCATGGTAGATCAACGCTTGTAATACTCATATTCATCAAGATCAATCAAGCAGGACGTATGGTATTACCTCCATAGAGAGGGCCCGAACCTGGATAAAACATTGTGTCCCTCGTCTCCTATTACCATCGACCTTAGACGCACAGTTTGGGACCCCCTACCTGAGATCCGCTGGTTTTGACACCGACATTGGTGCTTTCATTGAGAATTCCACTGTGCTGTCATCAAGAGGTTCGTGGGCTCCTTCAACCATCTACATAGATGCTGCCCAAGGGGGAGTCTTCCTCCCCGGACAGATCTTCGTGTTCGGTGGCTTTGCTCTGCGGGCCAACTCACTTGGCCATCTGGAGCAGATTGAAAGCTATGCCCCTGGCCATCAGGTTAGATTTGGGAGCTTGAACTACGTTGCGGACATCCGTGGGGACTCGATCTTCGCCGGATTCGAGACCGCGGCTACCACTCCTGGCCACCCCGAGGGACATGACCTAAATCTGTCATCGGACTGCATCCAGGAGACAACTCCCATAACCGCTCTGGCCTTAGATCCGAAGCAGACTGCGCCATCCAAGGACGAGAAGCTCAACCCCGCCACGGAGGCCACATATTCCCCAGCGTTGGAGCCACACATAGACCTGATCGCACACGATACCTGTGCCACTGGAACTCCGGACTCGTCTCCGGCCGTAAGTTCCAAACCATGTGAGCCCGCGGACACCGAACTTGATCGTTTATTGATCTTCGAATTCAGCGCCGCAGACATCTTCCAGCACTCGCCTTTGGGCGACATGCTAAACTCATTGAAAAACATGTCCTTGGCAGGGGACTCACAGTCGAACTATGTTCGGTTCGAACTAGGGGCTGATGATGGAGAATCTTGCTTCCCACCCGCCACCCACTCCATAGCCACTGTTGAGGACTTAACCGACATGCTCGATTACGGCTCCGAAGACTTCGGAGTATAGATGACGATGCCGAAAAAGAGCAAGGCCAAAACCCGCCACTCACCGTACGCGGGACGGTCACTTCTTCATACAATGTATACATGGTGGATACACCTAAAGGAACTAACAACGATGACAAAGAAGATCCAGTTGAGGATAAACCTCCCAAGACACATCCCAGACGCCGGCATCAGCAGTGCCGCTCTAAGTCACGTCGTGAAAAAGATAGTAATACCGGCACCGGAGAAAACAACACCCCGGACGATGCCGAAGACAATGAAGCCCCTGTTGGGGCAACATCCGAACGGGATGAACTAGAAGACGGGCATGATAGCCCGCATGAACAGGCCATACACAAAGACTCGGAGGACAGTAATTATCTTCCGCTCTCCGAGGATGAGGAGAGCCTCGGCGACGAGGATTTCATCGTGCCTGAGGAACCTCTTGAGCAGGAGCGCTTTAAACTCCGGCTATTAGCCACGGCAAGGAGCCTGAAAAAGAAACAGCAGCAGCTTCAAGCTGACCAAGACCTGCTCAACGATAGATGGATAGACATCCTAGTGGCTAAAGAATACGACCCCAAGCACACAACCAAGGGTTACCGAAGCACATATTGCTACCTTAGTTCGATGAGGAGGCACCAGCACTTGTACCACACGATCGAGACAATGCGGCAACCGACCACTATCTAGTCGGGATAAAGCGGCAGCTCAAGCCGAACAGCAGCCCGCCTCACCCCAAAGAAAAAACAGAGACAAAACAGCTCGGGGTCATACATATGACCCTCGACAGAACCTGGACAGTAGAGCACGACACAACAGGTCGATCTATGAATCGCGAGGACGTGCCTCGACACGCAATGTCGGCTACCTATTCGGACGGGACAAGTCTAGTAATGCCCAGGCCGAAAACTGCACACGGACTCCATCTAAGCTACGTCGCGACGTGGCCCAATATAGAGGCGCCGCACACCCACTCTGCTTCACTGACGAAGTAATGAAGCATGAATTCCCAGAGGGGTTTAGACCCGTGAATATCGAATCATATGATGGAACAACCGATCCCGTGGTATGGATCGAGGATTTTCTTCTCCATATTCACATGGCTCGCGGAGATGACCTTCATGCCATCAAATACCTCCCACTAAAACTCAGAGGACCAGCAAGGTGCTGGTTAAACAGTCTACCTGAAAGCTCTATCGGTAGCTGGGAGGATCTGGAAGACGCTTTCCGCGACAACTTCCAAGGTACATATGTTCGGCCACCAGACGCTGATGACTTAAGTCGCATCATCCAACAGCCCAGAGAGTCAGTCAGAAAGCTCTGGACTAGGTTCTTAGTTAAAAAGAACCAAATCGTAGACTGTCCGGATGCGGAAGCCCTAGCGGCCTTTAAACACAGTGTCCGGGACGAGTGGCTCACCCGCCACCTCGGTCAGGAAAAAACAAAATCCATGTCAGCCCTTACCACTCTGATGACCCGATTTTGCGTGGGAGAAGACAGTTGGCTCACTTGTAGAAGCAACAGTGTCAGTGACCTGGGTACTTCTGAAGTTCGAGACGGCAACGGGAAACCACTACGCAATAAGCACAAACATGGTAATAGTAACGAGGGAGCGCATGACACAACGGTCAATGCCAGATTCAGCGGCCCAAAACCCGGTCAACGGAAGAAGCCATTCAAGGCAAATAGAGATGGACTATCCAATTTGGATAAGATATTGGATAGGCCCTGCCAGATTCATGGCCACCACAATAAACTAGCTAACCACACCAACAGAAGCTATTGGTTCTTCAAACAGGCCGGCAAGTTAAATGCCAAATACAAGGGGAAGAAGCCGCCCGGCGACGGCGACGACGACGAAACTCGCCAACCAAACACCGGGGATCAGAAGCAGCTTCCCCCCAAAGTAAAGACAGTGAACATGGTACACATGGCACCATCCCCTACAGGGGAACGCATAGAGTGCTCTCTCCGTGTAGAGGATCACACTATGGCTATCTCAGCCGAACTACATAGCGGGGACATTACACCGGATACCTCGTCGGCCATTAAGCCACCGGTATCCATTCAACTTGACCGTTCAAATCCCATACAGCACTAGCAGTTCGGCTTCCTCTGTCCGCCACATATACCTGGAAAATCTGTACCGCGCATACATAACTATGCACTTAAAATACCCTGGGCACCGGCGGAAGCACAATACGAACGGACCTGAAAGTACTCCCATAACCTTCCTTTTTTAACTATTATTTGTTCTTCCTTTTTCTTGTTTCCCTCCACAGGTGGCTCAATGGCTGGCCTCGGACTCTATTGGAGTTCGGGTTCGTACACTCACCCAAGGGCTATTTCCGTCAAGGATTCCCTTCACCGAGGACAGGCGGCGCAGACGTGCGACAGGAGGTCCAAAATAACTTTTTGTAGACCGCACTCTCTATTTCGAGCCTATAAAGTGCCTTTTTCCTCCGCCTTCGACCCCTGTCATATCAAATAGCCGGGTTTGCGGCTTTGTTATCTATATATACGATTGGCACATCATTCAGATCCCAGTAAAAATAATCCATTCTTTTCTATAGAACCGAGTTTTGCCCCTATGGTTGTTTCAAACATATACCTCGGCATAACTTGCCAGGGGCTCGGTATGGGAACAAACGAGTTGCCGACAAGTCCGAACAGCTCTATAGCGTACTTCGGCGTCGCGAGTTTGGCCTTATATGCATCAGCTCCGAATCATGTCATGGATCAATAGTTGGGTTGCCCGGCTCCTGTGCTTGATATCCTATGTTCCGCTCTATCGGCTAGGGTAGTAAAGGGAGAACTACTGCGATTGTGCTTCCGGTTCACCTGGTTAAGCACCTCATTAGAGAAAGCCGAAAACTGACTGTCATGATGCGGCGAGAGCTGGTGAACCACTCGATGACTTATCAGAATCTTTTGCGATTCCCTCCATGTCACACAAAGGACCTCTTTCCGATCAAATATGTAAATGCATCATATGAATAAGCTGCATACATACCAGGGGCTATATCATAGACCCACCATAAAACTCTTATGGCTAAGTGAAAGTGTTAACGCCCTATAGTCTGGTTGCCTGGTTCGCCGCATTGACACCTCCTTCGCAGACCAAGACGTTGGGTCAAGAGTGATCAGATGCTTTTTCGAACACCCCCGTACTTCCTACGAGGGGGCTGAAGCCGACGACTAGAAAACGTTCAGATCATATACAAACGGCCACACATGAGGAACAAAAGCCTTTAGGCAAAATCAAAATATAGACTGATTATAACAATTGTCTTTTACAATTCGTAAAGAGTTCACTCGAATATTATGCCTTTCGAACTTTTATTTCTGCACAAAAATAACACCATGGCAATTCTGCTGAAAACAGCGTCGGTCTGGGTTAGTTCCATTCAAATCATGCAAGTTAGAGTCCAAAAGAAGGGCAAAAGTGTTTGAAAAAGTAGATACGACAGAGACGTATCAACTCCCCCAAGCTTAAACCTTTGCTTGTCCTCAAGCAATTCAGTTGATAAACTGAAAGTGGTAAAGAAAAACTTTTACAAACTATATTTGCTCTTGTTGTTGTAAATATGTAAAGCCAGCATTCAAGTTTTCAGCAAAGATTATGAACTAACCATATTAACAATAACATTTAGGTCTCATGTTTACTCATATCAATGCCATAATCAACTAGCGAGCAATAATAATAAATCTCGGATGACAACACTTTCTCAACAGCAATCATGATATGATATAACAAGATGGTATCTCGCTATCCCTTTCTGAGACCGCAAAACATAAATGTAGACCACCTTTAAAGATCAAGGATTGACTAGACATTGTAATTCATGGTAAAAGAGATCCAGTCAAGTCATACTCAATGTAAACTAACTGTAATGGATGCAAATGACAGCGGTGCTCTCCAACTGGTGCTTTTTAATAAGAGGATGATGACTCAACATAAAAGTAAACAGATAGGCCCTTCGCAGAGGGAAGCAGGGATTTGTAGAGGTGCAAGAGCTCGGTTTTGAAATAGATATGAATAATATTTTGAGCGGTATACTTTCATTGTCAACATAACAACCGAGAGATCTCGATATCTTCCATGCTACACACATTATAGGTGGTTCCCAAACAGAATGGTAAAGTTTATACTCCCCCTCCACCAACAAGCATTAATCCATGGCTTTCTCGAAACAACAAGTGCCTCCAACTAACAAGAGTCCCGGGGGAGTTTTGTTTGCAATTATTTTTGATTTGATTTGCTTAAAGCATGGGACTGGGCATCCGGTGACTAGCCATGTTCTCGTGAGTGAGGAGTGGAGTCCACTCCTCCTGAGAATAACCTGCCTAGCATGGAAGATACATACAGCCCTAGTTGATACATGAGCTATTCGAGCATACAAAACAGAATGTTTATTTGAAGGTTTAGAGTTTGGCACATACAAATTTACTTGGAACGGTAGGTAGATACCGTATATAGGTAGGTGGACTCATATCGAACAACTTTGGGGCTTATGGAATTGGATGCACAAGCAGTATTCCCGCTTAGTACAAGTGAAGGCTAGAAAAAGACTGGAAAGCGACCAGCTAGAGAGAGACAACAGTCATGAACATGCATTAAAATTAATCAACACCGAATGCAAGCATGAGTAGGATATAATGCAGCATGAACATAAATTTCGTAGAGGCTATGTTGATTTTGTTTCAACTACATGCGTGAACATGTGCCAAGTCAAGCCACTCGAATCGTTCAAAAGAGGATACCACCCTATCATACCACATCACAACCATTTTAATAGCATGTTGTCATGCAACGTAAAACATTATAAGCTCCTAGCTAATTAAGCATGGCATAAGCAACTATAATCTCTAATTGTCATTGCAAATATGTTTATTTTATAATAGGCTGAATCAGGAACGAAGGACTAATCATATTTACAAAAACAAGAGAGGTCGAGTTCATACCAGCTTTTCTCATCTCAATAAGTTCATCATATAATCATCATTATTGCCTTTCACTCGCACGGCCGAATAGTGTGGATAATAATAATACTACACGTGCATTGGACTAAGGTGGAATCTGCAAGCATTCAATTCAAGAGATAAGACAAGGTAATATGGGCTCTTTGTTAGATCAACAATAATGCATATAAGAGCCACTTAACATTTTAATCATGGTCTTCTCCTCTTGACCCCCAAAAAAACGTAGAAGAAACAAAACTATTTACACAGGAAAGCTCCCAACAAGCAAAAGAAGAACGGGAAATCTTTTTAGGTTTTCTTTTTAATTACTACCACTACAGGCATGGAAAGTAAACTAGCTAAAAAGCTACAACTAAGTTTTTTGGTTTTTTCTTAAGGTTTATCAAACAGACAAGATGAAAGCATAAAAAGGGAAATAAACTAGCATCGATGATAGAGTGAAAAAGTATGAGCACCGACAACTAGCATGAGTGTGTGAAGATGGATGTAATGTCGGTGAGAAATGTGTACTCCCCCAAGCTTAGGCTTTTAACCTAAGTTGGTCTATGGCCATGGCTGTCCTGGCGGATATCCAAAGTTGTAGTTGGGGTCGTACTGAGATGCAGTGGCAATTTCCTGATGAGCTGTAGCTTGGAGGCGAGCTGTCTCCGCCCTCCTCTCGTACTCGGTCGCCTCCTCCCTGGTTATAACATATGTCCCCTTTGCCTAAAAGTCAAAGAAAGTAGGAGCAGGGAGAGCGACATGATAGGTGCGTCGTCTGTCAAAGATTAGTCAATACTGGAGGAACTGATCGTTCCTCTCAACAAACGGATGACGAACCATAGCATCATAATCTAAATAAGTAGTAGGCAACTCAATATCATGTCCACGTATGGGTATCTCAAGAAAGTTAGCTATACGAGTTGCATAAATTCCACCAAAGAAATCTCCATGAATACGATTATTATGCAACCTACATGCAACAATATCCCCCAAGTTGTATTGTTTATCTCCTAAAACAGCGCTCCTGAGAATGTTGAGATCAGGTACACACATGTGACATGCTTCATCTTTACCGTTTATGCACCTTCCTATGAAGAGAGCAAAATAATGTATAGCAGGGAAATGAATGCTCCCTATGGTGGCTTGTGTTACATCTCTAGATTCCCCCACAGTTATACTAGCAAAAAAATCTCTAATTTCAGATTTGCGAGGTTCACTAACATCACCCCACTGTGGAAGTTTACAAGCAGTGGTAAAATCTTCTAAGTCCATTGTATAGGATTTATCATAAAGATCAAACAGGACAGTGTGAGAATTACGAGAAGATGAAAATTTGAACCTTCTCACAAAGGAATCAGTTAGGTGATAGTATTGGCGGCACTTATCTGCCTCGAAGCTCTCAAGATCAGCATTATGCACATATGCTTCAAATTCCTCTTTAATTCCTGCTTGGATCACGAAGTCCTCTGACGGCCATTCACAAGGCCGCACTTGAGTGTCTCTTGGAGTTTCCTCGTCTGCATCGCGTATTGCGGGCCTGGGACCTTGCTTCCTTGAAGAACCACCTTGGTACATTTTCCTAAACATATTTCTTCCTCTGAAAAATTTCTAAATTTTTTAGTAACTTCAAAATAAAAGTGAACCAAACTCAACAATATTGATAGCAACTACTCCTACAAGTGCCTAGAGGCAATATCATGCATTAAAACTACTTTCGACCATATAAATTTGACATGCAAGCTCAAGAACAGGGTCACCTAAGCAGCAAAAATTTGCAATAATAAAGCACTAGAACAAAAACTAATTGGACCATTGGAGGAGTCACATACCAAAGAACAATCTCCCAAAGTAGTTTTGTGAATGGAGCTTTGAGCAAAGAGATCGAAAATGGCAGCAAGATGAGCTAGAACTCATGCTTGAGCTGGTTAGTGCTTTTTAAGAAGGAAGAAGGAGTGTGTGGTAGCTGGAATAAGTGGAGGGGATCCACCATGGGCCCACAAGGCAGGGGGCGCTCCCAGGGGGTGGGCGCGCCCTGGACCCTCATGGCCAGGTGCTTGCTCCCCCTGCTGTGTTCTTAGTGCCAGATATTCTCAAATAATCTAGAAAAAATCATATTTAATTTTCAGGGCATTTGGAGAACTTTTATTTTCGGGGTATTTTTTATTGCATGGATAATTCAGGAAACAGGTAGAAAAATACTATTTTGCTTTATTTAATATAAATAACAAAAATTAAAAAGAGGGTACAAAGAGTTGTGTTTTCTAACTTCATCCATCTCATGGTCATCAAAAGGAATCCACTAACAAGGTTGATCGGGTCTTGTTAACAAACTCATTTTGAGTAACATGAAACTGGAGAAATTTTGAATAGCACTATGTTACCTCAACGGGGATATGCACGTCCCCAATAATAAGAATATCATATTTCTTCTTGACAGTAGGTAGAGGAAATTCAAAACCTCCAAAAATAATCCATGGGATTTTTCCAATAGAGTTTATACTATGAACTTGAGGTTGTTTCCTTGGAAAGTGTACCATATGCTCATTGCCATTAACATGAAAAGTGGCATTGCCTTTGTTGCAATCAATAACAGCCCCTGGAGTATTCAAAAAGGGTCTTCCAAGAATAATAGACATACTATCGTCCTCGGGAATATCAAGAACAACAAAGTCTGTTAAAATAGTAACATTTGCAACCACAACAGGCACATTCTCACAAAATACCGACAGGTATAGCAGTTGATTTATCAGCCATTTGCAAAGATATTTCAGTAGGTGTCAACTTATTCAAATCAAGTCTATGATATAAAGAGAGAGGCATAACACTAACACCGGCTCCAAGATCACATAAAGCAGTTTTAACATAGTTTCTTTTAATGGAGCATGGTATAGTTGGTACTCCTGGATCTCCAAGTTTCTTTGATATTCCACCCTTAAAAGTATAATTAGCAAGCACGATGGAAATTTCAGCTTCCGATATCTTTCTCTTATTTGTAACAATTTCCTTCATATATTTGGCATAAGGATTCATTTTAAGCATATGAGTCAAACGCATACACTTAAAGATAGGTCTAATCATTTCAGCAACGCACTCAAAATCCTCCTCATCCTTTTTCTTGGATGGTTTAGGAGGAAAAGGCATGGGTTTCTGAACCCATGGTTCTCTTTCTTTACCGTGCTTCCTAGCAACAAAGTCTCTCTTATCATAACGTTGATTCTTTGATTGTGGGTTATCAAGATAAACAGCAGGTTTAATCTCTACATCATTGTCATTACTAGGTTGAGCATCAATATGAACATCATCATTAACATTATCACTAGGTTCATGTTCATTACCAGCTTGTGTTTCAGCATCAAAAATAGAAATATCATTGGGATTATTAGGAGTGTCTACAACAGGTTCACTAGAAGCATGCAAAGTCCTATCATTTTTCTTTTTCTTCCATTTAGAAGGACTAGGTGCATCTGCATTAGCTCTCTGAGAATCTTGCTCAATTCTCTTAGGGTGGCCCTCAGGATACAAAGGTTCCTGAGTCACTTTACCTCCTCTAGCTGCAACTCTAACAACAAAGTCATTATTCTTACTATTCAATTCATTGAGCAAATCATTCTGAGCTTTAAGTACTTGTTCTACTTGAGTGGTAACCATAGAAGCATGTTTACTAATAAGTTTATGTTCACCTTTAACATTAGCCATATAATCACTCAAGTGCTTAATCATATAAGCATTATGTTTCAATTGTCTCCCAAAATAAGCATTGAAGTGTTCTTGTTTAACCATAAAATTATCAAACTCATCTAAGCATTGGCTAGCAAACATAGTAGGAGGGATTTCAGCTTTATCATATCTATAGAGAGAATTTACATGTACTACCTATGTCGGGTTATCAAGACCATGTGTTTCTTCAACAGGCGGTAAATTAAGACCATGTATTTCTTCAACATGAGGTAAATTCTTAACATCCTCAGATTTAATACATTTTTCTTTCATAGATTTCTTTGCCGCTTGCATATCTTTAGGACTGAGAAATAGAATACCCCTTTTCTTCGGAGTTGGCTTAGGAGTTGGTTCAGAAGTGTCCAATTATTTTCATTAGTCAACATATTATTCAATAGAATTTCAGCTTCATCAACAGTTCTTTCCCTAAAAACACAACCACCACAACTATCCAGGTAATCTATGGAAGCATCGGTTAGTCCATTATAAAAGATATCAAGTATTTCATTTTTCTTGAGAGGATGATCAGGCAAAGCATTAAGTAATTGGAGAAGCCTCCCCCAAGCTTGTGGGAGACTCTTTTCTTCAATTTGCACAAAATTATATATTTCCCTTAAAGCAGCCTGTTTCTTATGAGCAGGGAAATATTTAGCAGAGAAGTAATAAATCATATCATGGGGACTACGCACACAACCAGGATCAAGAGAATTAAACCATATCCTAGCATCATCCTTTAACGAGAATGGAAATATTTTAAGGATATAGTATGTAACACCCCGGATGTAATTTACCTTATCTATACTCCAACTCTTGCCGTTTCCGGCACTAAGTTATTTTATTTCCATGTGTCGGGTTTTGTCTCCGTGTGTTTTTGTCTTTTCCATGCATCTCAGATCATGTCATCATGTGCATTGCATTTGCATACGTGTTCGTCTCATGCATCCGAGCATTTTCCCCGTTGTCCATTTTGCATTCCAGCGCTCCTATGTCCTCCGGTGGTCCTTTCTACATATTTTCGTGTGTGGGGGTTAGACGTTTTCGGATTGGACCGATACTTGTCATGCGGCCTTGGTTTACTACCGGTAGACCGCCTGTCAAGTTTCGTGTCATTTGGACTTCGTTTGATACTCCTACGGTTAACCGAGGGACCGAAGAGGCCTCGTGTGTGTTGCAGCCCAACACCCTTCCAGTTTGGCCCAAAATCCACCTAAATCCTCTCCATCATGTAGAGCGTTCGATCATGATTGCGTGGCCGAAAAACGCACCTCATTTGGAGCTTCCTAGCTCCCTCTACCTCTATAATTAATAGACACCCCATTCTAAATCCCGGATCTTCCCCTTTCAAACCCTAGTTCTTTCGTCCCTCAGCGCGCCGGACGTGCCCGGGCGCGCTGGACACACCGCCCAGCCACTCAGTTTGCGCCACGTGGCACCGTAGTACCGCCGCCGCCGCCGGCCCGGGAAGCCCACTCCGGGCCCCCGAGGCCCATCCGCCGCCGCGCCGCCAGGGCGCCTCCCCGCCGCCCAATCGCCTGCGCCGCCTTGCCCCCGGCGACGCTCCACTGTGCCGCTGCTTTCTTCCTCCCCGCGGGCCGTCGTGCTGCCCCGCCGCCGCAGCAGCTCCGGCTGCCACACAGGCCTCACCTGCGCCGCCTGAGGCCTCCACCGGACACCGCCGTCACCAGCGCCATCGCCGCTCTCCGGCGAATCCCCGGCGACCTCTCCTTCCCTCGGCTTCTTCCTCCGGCGAGCTCTGCGACAGCTCCGGAAAATAGGTCTCCGGCGAACCTCGGTTTGCATGCAGATCTCAAATCTAGAAATATCCCACGGGTTGACTTTTTCCTCCCGAAACCCTAATATTTTGCATACTTTCACATGACATAACTCTGCATCCGTAGCTCTGATTCATGCGTGTAGCATATCAAAATGTTCGCCTCGACGAGTACATCATTTCGACTCATTGCATCATTTTCATTTGAGCTCATCTTGTTGCCCGAAATGCTGTTGGAAGAGGGCTATGTGATGAATTTGTCAGATCTGTTTCAGCAAATGACCTTTTATCATTTTTGCCATGTTTAATGTGTGCATGCTATGATCCTGAGCTCTACATGTGTTTTGCTATATGCCATGTTATCTTTACAGAGGTGCTTGCCATTTATTTTTGTGATATTTATGGTGACTAGCACAAGCTTGCAAAGTAGCGTAATCGTTCATGCTGATTTCAGGGACTTAGGAAAGTCCTTGTCCTGTATTTATCTGTATGCCATATGTTCATGTTGTTTCTAGTGATCCGTGCCTCTTTTGAGGATGATCAGTAAGGATGTTTTGTTAATATTGTGGTTCTCTATCCATCCATGTCTTTGTTTGCATTTATGGAGCACCCTAGCTTAAGTTAATCGAGCTCTACTTTTGCTATAAAATGATCCTGGCAGATTGTTGACATGTTTAGCGATTTTGCCGAGGATGTTGCTATTGATCAGTGCATGCTATGTTGCTGTTCTTGCTATATCTAGCTTCTATGCCATGTCTTCCTGATGGGTGTATGTCGGATTTCGGGTTCCGGCAGACCCTTAAGGTTCGAACACTGGGGTGCGCGCGGAAATCTCACCTTCAACCTCTCCGTCTCGATGAGATCTAAACTACTAAAAGAACTGCACAAAAGACACAAGATTTATACTGGTTCGGGCCACCGATGTGGTGTAATACCCTACTCCAGTGTGTGGTGGATGGATTGCCTCCTGGGGCTGGTGAGGATGAACAATACAAGGAAGAACAGCCTCGCGAGGGTCTGCTCTTGGCTGTGGTGATGAACTGCTATGAAGAGTTCAGTCACCCTCTCTCTCTCTCTCTCTCTCTCAAATCCCGGACCGAACGACCAGGAACCGAACAACCCAACGAACCAAAAACCGAACCCCTTGCTATGTGGGTGGCTAGTCCTATTTATAGGGGCCCTGGTCCTCTCCCCAAATATTGAGCGGGAAGGGATCCAACAATGGCGGGCTAAATT
Organism: Triticum monococcum; assembly: GCA_034509565.1. Lineage (NCBI taxonomy): Eukaryota > Viridiplantae > Streptophyta > Magnoliopsida > Poales > Poaceae > Triticum > Triticum monococcum. Next base: position 530,307,776 of record CM067846.1, read on the forward strand.
GAAGGGGGACAGCGAGTACATCTATCCTGACAAAAGCAGTCTTCGCCTGCCAAAGGCTTTGGTGATGACGCCACGCTGGGCTCCATGGTGACCTCCGTCTCGTAGTCCTCCTAGCCTTGGTCTCGTTGCACCGAAGTGGCAACCTTTGCCTGATGCCTCGGTACTCTACTGATACGCTTGCCCCCTTTGCACCAAAGAGGAAAGAGGGACGCTGCGCGCGTTGGCACCCGCCTGGTGCCCCGTGTCGTCATGGCTTGCGTCATAAGCACCTCGCGAGGTACCTCGCCTTGAACTCTCCGCCTCCTCGCGAGCCAGCCTGACGAGGCTGTGCCTGAGGATGCGCCGTGTCGTCCGCCTCGGGAGGCTTGGCCCCTCGCGAGGGTCTTGAGCCTCGTGTTGATGAAGATGGGCCGCGCTGGGCCCCCACTCGAGCCACGCCGCAGGCCGAAGGCAGGCAAGTCTGGGGACCCCCGTTCCCAAAACGCCGACAGTAGCCCCCGGGCCCGAGCCGCGCATGGACTTGGCCGTGCCGAGAGGCGAAAGGGCAAGGGCGAAGCGCCGTGGGCCCTAACAGCCTGCGGCCTCAGACGCCGCGTGGCTGTAGATTGGGCGTGGCGCCTCCGCTTCCCCACGACACCTTGGCGATCATGCGAGTTGGACAAGTCCATGCATGCAGAACGTGTCATGATTACCTGTGATCGTGGAGACCGGCGGTTGGCCTTTGCCGGCTATAAGTACGGCTCCGCTCGTGCCCGTCCAGCCCATCTCCTCTTGCTCTCTCCTTCGCCTTAGTTCTTGCTCCGTCTTGGTGTGATGGCTCCATCGAGGAGGTACTCGGCCGCAGAGAAGGGGAAGGCCCTCCAGATCGGTCTTGCCTCTCCCCCATCCAAGCGTGGTCGCGGGCGCCCTCGGAAGCACCCGGTGGCCGCCCCGGCAGCTCCCAGCGGCCGTGGGGGGGCTCCCAGTGCGGCGGCGGGCAAGCCGCCGCAGCCGGAGGGTGCGCCTGGGTTGCGCGCTCCCCCAGGCCGCGCTTTCGCGCCGGGCAGGCGCCGCCGGAATTCATCGTTTGGTCGGCGGAGCCGGCTCGCGCCCGGCGCCCGGCTCCCGCTCCCTCGCTTCCTCCTCGGCGAACTCCCGGCCGGCGCTCCTGGCGGCCTTTGGCTCCAGGCGGAGGGCTGCTGCAGCAGGTCCTCGTGGGTCGCACTGGAGGTCTCCGCCAGCGGGGGCTTGGTCTTCACTCGCGGCTGGCAGGCGTTCGCCCGCGCTCGCGGCCTGGAGCATCGGTGCACTCTGCACTTCAGGTTCGATGGCGACGCCACCCTCTACGTGAGGGTGTTTGGGGAAGATGGTCGCCACGCGGGGTGCTATCCTGAGGACGATGACCGCGTCCGCGGGCCCCGCTCCGATGGTGATGGGGGAGATAGCGCCCGAGCGGGCGGCGGCATCAATGACTCCCCCAGCTCCGTCAGCTCTTCCTCAAGCGACTCCTCCAGTGGTGGCAGCAGTCCTCCCTCGTGCCGTCGGGTTTGCCTAGGAGGTGGTGGTTCGTCCGCCCGCCGTCGTCCCCCGGCGCAGCGCGAGAGGGGGTCCGCCTGAGGCCCTGGGGCAGCCCGTGTCACCGCCGTGGGCTGATGCGGCAGGGGCGGCGCTAGGCTCGTCTTTTTTCCTTTCTCTTTTGTTCCCTTGTGTAAAACAAAACAGATGCATGGAGCCCCCTTGGGGCGTGTTGGGAAATGTTGCTGCTTCAGCGATTACCTTGATCTTATTTTTGTACTTCCTGATTTCCCGCCTGTGCATAGATAGCTTTCGACCCCTGCCGGGGAGTGGGGCGACCGACCCAGGCCCTGTGTGCGCGTCGCGGTACCCAAGGGGCACGGACTAGGAGGGGTGCTCCCGTAATGCGCCAGGGCCGTGAAACCCTCCTGAGGCTAGGGCAGAAATCCTTGCGAGGGCGCCTGAGCACCATCCCTCGCGAGGTTGTTCGCGAGAGAAACCAAAGCGAGGGGCGAAAATCGATGAACCATAAATTAGCAACAGCGATAACTCCAATAAGAATCCAAATGCAAATGAACACGTCAACTGCGGAAAGCAAATGGGAAAGCCGCGTCTGGCACCTAATCTAGTCTTCGATGTCTTCTCACCAGCGCGGAGCTAAGTGCTGCCACTGGGCGTGGGAGGAAGCCCCAGGGCCTGAGGCCGACGCTCCTGAGACTCTGGGGCGTGTACAGCCCCACTCGTTATTACATGAGAGTGTCACGGGGCGGCGAGATTCACAGGCATTGGCCTTGCTTCACAGGCTCTGGGCCTTTTTCCAAAGCGCGATAGCTTCACAGGCGCTCGCCTTGCTTCACAGGCTCCGGGCCTTTTTCCAAAACACGATAGCTTCACAGGCACTCGCCTTGCTTCACAGGCTCCGGGCCTTTTTCCAAAACGCGATAGCTTCACAGGCACTCGCCTTGCTTCACAGGCTCCGGGCCTTTTTCCAAAGCGATGATCTTCACAGGCACTCGCCTTGCTTCACAGGCTCTGGGCCTTTTCCAAAAAGAGATGATCTTCACAGGCACTCGCCTTGCTTCACAGCCTCTGGGCCTTTTTCCAAAAAGAGATGATCTTCACAGGCACTCGCCTTGCTTCACAGGCTCTGGGCCTTTTTCCAAAGCGATGATCTTCATAGGCACTCGCCTTGCTTCACAGGCTCCGGGCCTTTTTCCAAAGCGATGATCTTCACAGCCACTCACCTTGCTTCACAGGCTCTGGGCCTTTTCAGGGGTAGAACCTCCGGAGGTGCTGGATGTTCCACGCATTCTAGATTGGCACTCCCTCCTGAGTCTCCAAGCGCGCGGAGCCGGGCCTAGAAACATGAACAACCTTGAACGGGCCCTCCCACGTGGGAGAGAGCTTGTGCAACCCCTCCCTGGAGAGAACCCGCCTGAGCACGAGGTCTCCTACCTCGAGAGTCCTGGGGCGGATGTTGCGGCAGTGATATCGCCGCAGCGCCTGCTGATACCTCGCAGCTCGCAGCGCGGCCTCCCGGCGACGTCCCTCCCCCAGCACGAGGTCCATCCCCCGCATGGCGTCCTGCTGCGCCTCATCGAACGCGAGGAGCCGTGCGGAGTGATGTCTGACCTCGTGAGGGAGGACTGCTTCCGCTCCGTAGACCAGGAAGAACGGGGTCTCCCCAGTTGGTTTGGTCGCGGTGGTGCGGATGGACCACAGCACGGACTGCAGCTCGTCGTACCATCCTCTGCCGCAGGCCTCCAGCTTCTTCTTGAACGTCCTGGTCTTGAGGCCCCTCAGGACCTCTGCGTTGGCCCGCTCGGCTTGGCCGTTGCTTCGAGGGTGCGCCACTGAAGCGTAGCATATCTGCGTTCCAAGGTTAGCACAGTATGTTTTGAAGAGGTTACTGGTGAACTGTGAACCATTGTCTATGATGATGCGGTTCGGCACCCCAAACCGGCTCACGATGCCCCTGATGAACTTGACCGCGGAGCCCGCGGGGATGGTGCGAACAGCCTCCACTTCAGCCCACTTGGTGAACTTGTCCACGGCGACGTAGAGGTAGCGGTAGCCCCCTGGCGCCCGAGGGAACGGGCCCAGGATGTCCAGCTCCCAGACTGCGAACGGCCATGAAAGGGGTATAGTCTGCAGGCCTCCGGCCGGCTGATGGAGTTGCTTGGCGTGGAACTGGCAGGCCTCACAAGCTTTCACCGGCTCTACGGCGTCATTGAGTGCGGTAGGCCAATAAAACCCACTGCAGAACGCCTTGCCGATGAGGGTCCGCGATGATGAGTGGTGCCCGCAGTCCCCGCCGTGTATGTCCTCCAGTAGTTCCTTTCCTTGCTCCCTGGAGATGCAGCGCAGGGATACATCGTTTGGTCGCTTCCGGTAGAGCTCTACGTCCTTGATGCAGTACGCCGTGGCCTGTCGTGCCACACGCTCCGCTTCCTCCTCCTTCTCCGGCAGGGTCCCTTGTGTTAAGTAGCTCCGGAGCTCCGTGATCCAGCACCCCTCCTGAGGTTCCACCATCAGGAGCAGGCGTGCTCCCGAGGCCGGGCCACAGACCGGGGCTCCTGAGGCAGGTGGCTGGGGGAGCTCCTCCCGAGGTTGAGACGTGTTTGACAACGACGGCAAGGCTGAGGGCTTGAAGAGTCGCTCCTCGAAGACACCAGGCCCTTGAGGCAGCCGCCTGGATGCCCGCTTGGCGATGTCGTTGGCCTCCTGATTGGTGCCACGGGGCACATGCTGCAACTCCAACCCCCAGAACTGCTTCTCCATCCTCCGGACCTCCGCAAGGTAAGCTTCCATGTGCTCGTCTTTCGGCTCATACACCTTGTTGGAGAAGTTCACGAGGAGCTGTGAATCGCCCTTAATGGTAAGGCGCTTCACCCCTAGGGCTGCCGCGGCCTTCAGGCCCGCTATTAGACCCTCGTATTCCGCTATGTTGTTGGAGACCTTTTCACCTTGTTGGAAGCAGAGCTGTACGGCATAGTAGAGCTTGTCCTGAGTGGGCGATATAAGCACCGCTCCAGCCCCAGCACCATGTCTGGAGAACGCCCCGTCAAAGTGCATGACCCAGCCTTCTGGCGCCTCGCTCCCCGGGAAGAGGGACCGATCCTCGTCGGCCTTGAGGCCCGGTGCCTCTGTCCATTCTGCCACGAAATCCGCCAATGCTGCTCCTTTGATGACCCTGGTTGTGCCGAATTCGAGCTGAAACGCCTGCAGCTCTATATTCCACTCGGCGACCCTTCCAGCTGAGTTAGGGCTCCTGAGCACCCTCTCCAAGGGGTATGACGAGACGACTTTGATGGGGTGAGCCTGGAAGTAGTGACGCAGCTTGTGCGAGGCTATCAGTAGCGCGAGGAGGAGCTTCTAAGGCATTGGCTACCGTGCCCTCGCGTCCCGTAGTACCGTGCTGACAAAGTAAATTGGGTGCTCGACGAGGCTGGGAGCATCTGGGGTTGCCGCGCCCTCGGGAGGTGAGGGCGCCTCGCGAGGCGTCGCGGCCTCGGGAGGTGGACTACGCGGCCAGGTGGCCTCTCCTGCCCCCGGTGCATTTCTCGGTGGCTGACCCTCCTCAACTGTGGTTGTGGCTCCCGCAGGCTTTCCTTGTTCCTGTCTTGTCCTGCCCCGGGCTGCCGCTGCGGCCTTGACTTTGCGTTCCTCTCTAACCGCCACCAGGGCTGCGCTGGCGGAGTAAGGTGTGGCGGCGAGGTATAGTAGCAGGGGCTCCCGAGGGCGTGGAGCCACCATGACTGGGGGACTGGTCAGGTACCTCTTGAGGTCTTGAAATGCCTTATCTGCTTCTTCAGTCCACTCAAAGGTCCCTTTCTTCTTCATCAGCTGGAAGAAGGGCAGCACTCGCTCCCCTAGTTTGGAGATGAAGCGCCCTAGCGCGGTCACACGCCCCGTGAGCTTCTGCATTTCTCTGAGGGTCTTTGGCGGGCTCATGTCCTGGACCGCTTTGACCTTCTCGGGGTTGGCCTCGATGCCACGATGGGACACGAGGAACCCCAAGAGCTTGCCCGAGGGGACGCCAAACACACATTTCTCCGAGTTGAGCCGCAGGTTTACTGCGTCGAGGCTCGCGAAGGTCTCCCCCAGGTCTTGTATCAGGGTCTTGGCCTCCCGAGACTTTACCACTATGTCATCGACGTAGGCCTCGACATTCCTTCCGAGTTGCTGACCCAAGGTGATGTGCATCAGTTGCTGAAAGGTTGCCCCTGCGTTAGTAGCCCGAATGGCATGCACGTATAGCAGTATACTCCACATGGGGTCAATAAAGCGGTCTTCTCGACATCTTCCACGGCCATCTTGATCTGGTGATACCCGGAGAAGGCATCCAGGAAGCATAGCAGGTCGCACTCCGTAGTGGAATCGACAATCTGGTCGATACGGGGGAGCGGGAACGGATCTTGCGGGCCTGCCTTGTTGAGGTTGGTGAAGTCGACACACATGTGTTCTTCCCCCCCCCCCCTTCTTGGGCACAACGACAGGGTTGGCCAACCAGTCCGGGTATCGGACCTCGCGAATGACCCCTGCAGCCTCTAGCTTGCGGGTCTCTTGGGTGATGAAAGCCTGCTTCTCCGTGGACTGCCGCCTGGCCTTCTGCTTCACGGGGCGCACATTTGGGCACACATTGAGGTGATGCTCGATGACGCTCCTGGGGAACCCCGCCAACTGATCGGGCTCCCAAGCAAATACCTTCTTATTTGTGCGCAAGAACTTGACCAAGGCCTCCTCCTGCTCAGGCTCAAGGTTGGCGCCTATGGTGAAAGTGGCGCCGGAGGACCCGCCCTCGTCGACGGGTATCTGCTTGGTCTCTGCCTTGTCCTGGGTGAACAACTGCTTCTTCTGGGCGGGCGCAGACCCCTTGGGCTCAGGGGCCTCCGCGTTGGCGGGCCGTGCCAACGCCGCTGTCTTGAAGGCGAGCTCGAGTACTAGCAGGGCGTCCCCGGTGTCCCCGCGCACCGTGAGGGTACCATTGCTCCCGGGCATCTTCATGAGGTTGTACGCTGGATGCGTGGCGGCCATGAACTGGGCCAGTGCCGGGTAGCCGAGGATGGCGTTGTAAGCAAGGCCAATGGGGGCGATGTCGAAGTCGACCGTCTTCGTGCGGAAGTTGTCGTAGGTGCCGAAGGTCACCGGGAGCCGGATCTGCCCCAGGGAGTCGGATGACCCGCCCCCGATGCCCGAGAAGGATCGGCTGGGTCACATCCGTTCCCGGGGTGTGCGGAAGAGGTCGAAAGTCTCGACAAAAAGCAAGCTGAGGCCCGCGCCGCCGTCGACGAGGGTCCGGGTGACGGCCACCTGGCAGATGGTGGGGGTGCACAACAAGGGGAGCGCGCCTGAGCAGACCGGGTTGGCGGGGTGGTCCTCCGAGCTGAAGGTCAGATCGACCTCGCTCGCCGCCCGGTCCGGGGGAGCCCCCTGCCGCACGGCAGCGGTGCTAACCCGGCGGGTAAAAGGCTTGATGTGGCGACTTGTGGGCGGCGCCTGCGAGCCGCCCAGGAGGGCCGCAACGACGGTAGGCATCGGCGCCGCGGTGCAGTCGCTCTATCGCGTAGGAGGACACTGGGGTGGTGCTTGTAGCTCGTTCCCCGCCGAGCCGGTGGTGGTGTTGACGGAGGGCGGTGGGGGACGACGAGAGCGCCCACCGGCGAGGGCCGCCGGGGCGGCGCGAGCCCGGCTGGCGCCGCGCATGATTGCGGCGGCCGAAGGAGGGTGGAGCGGTGGAAGACGGATCCCGGCGTACCCCTACCTGGCGCGCCAAATGTTGGATTTCGGGTTCCGGTAGACCCTTAAGGTTCGCCTTCAACCTCTCCGTCTCGATGGGATCTAAACTACTAAAAGAACTGCACAAAAGACACAAGATTTATACTGGTTCGGGCCACCGATGTGGTGTAATACCCTACTCCAGTGTGTGGTGGATGGATTGCCTCCCGGGACTGGTGAGGATGAACAATACAAGGAAGAACAGCCTCGCGAGGGTCTGCTCTTGGCTTTGGTGATGAACTGCTATGAAGAGTTCAGTCACCCTTTCTCTCTCTCTCTCTCTCTCTCTCTCTCTCTGACCCCGGACCGAACGACCAGGAACCGAACAACCCAACGAACGAAAAACCGAACCCCTTGCTATGTGGGTGGCTAGTCCTATTTATAGGGGCCCTGGTCCTCTCCCCAAATATTGAGCGGGAAGGGATCCAACAATGGCGGGCTAATTTGAAGGGGGACAGCGAGTACATCTATCCTGACAAAAGCAGTCTTCGCCTGCCAAAGGCTCTGGTGATGACGCCGCGCTGGGCTCCATGGTGACCTCCGTCTCGTAGTCCTCCTGGCCTTGGTCTCATTGCACCGAAGTGGCAACCTTTGCCTGATGCCTCGGTACTCTGCTGATATGCTTGCCCCCTTTGCACCAAAGAGGAAAGAGGGACGCTGCGCGCGCTGGCACCCGCCTGGTGCCCCGTGTCGTCATGGCTTGCGTCATAGGCACCTCGCGAGGTACCCCGCCTTGAACTCTCCGCCTCCTCGCGAGCCAGCCTGACGAGGCTGTGCCTGAGGATGCGCCATGTCGTTCGCCTCGGGAGGCTTGGCCCCTTGCGAGGGTCTTGAGCCTCGTGTTGATGAAGATGGGCCGCGCTGGACCCCCACTCAAGCCACGCTGCAGGCCGCAGGCAGGCAAGTCTGGGGACCCCCGTTCCCAGAACGCCGACAGTGTATGCTTAGTTTGTCATTCCATGCTCTGTACTGAGTGCATCAAGCTCGTAAACATGCATACTCGTTAACTGTTTTGCATGCTATGTTCACATGCTTGCAATTGTATTTTCTGATCCCTTTTGGCTCAAGGTCACTAAGGGACTTTTGTTATGTGCTTTGAGTAGCTTCATGCCATGCTTTGATTAGCCATGTTAAGTTCCTGTAGCATGTAGTTTTCATGCTCTAAAGATTGCTTCCTGATGATAAATTCCAGACTTGTGTTAATTTCACTAAGTCTGAAACCTGTTGCTATTTGCATTTTTGCCATGCTTGTTTGGACCTGTTAATGGATGAATTAGCCATAGCTCAGTGTTCATTTTTTGTCAAGCATCATGAGTGGATCCCTTCCGTGTATTTAGTTGCCATGTTTGAGTGTTGTAGCATATTTATCTTGATGCTTTTAGATGGATACTTGCTGATTCTCGCAGACTGGTGCCATATATATATATTGCTAGCCATTTCCAAACCGTGCATCCGATTTCGGTGATCTTTATATCGATTTCAACCGAAATCACCTCACCTTTCCAGTGGCACTCTTGGATTTCCATGTTGAGGCCAGGTTCAATCATTCCTTGTAAAATCTTGCATATGCATCACATATCGCATCCCGCATATCATACCATGTTTGCATCATGTTGCTTGAGCATTGCACGTGGTTGATTGTGTTCCTTTTGCTTGTTGTCTTGCTATGGGTAAAGCCGGGAGAAGAGTTCGTGAACGAGGAGCCCGTTGAGTTTTCTTACGAGGATCAAAGCAACTCTGAGTACTTTGCAGGCAAGATGACCATACCCTCGAAATCACTTCTATCTTTGCTTGCTAGATGCTCGCTCTTTTGCTATGCCTATGCTACGATACCTACCACTTGCTTATCATGCCTCCCAAATTTCCATGTCAAACCTCTAACCCACCATGTCCTAGCAAACTGTTGTTTGGCTATGTTACGGCTTTGCTCAGCCCCTCTTACAGCGTTGCTAATTGCAGGTGAAGATTGGAGATCGTTCCTTGTTGGAACATTGTTTATTGTTGGGATATCACCATATTGCCTTGTTTATCTTAATGCACCTATATACTTGGTAAAGGGTGGAAGGCTCGGCCTTTTGCCTGGTGTTTTGTTCCACTCTTGCCGCCCTAGTTTCCGTCATATCGGTGTTATGTTCCCGGATTTTGCGTTCCTTACACGGTTGGGTTATGATGGGAACCCCTTGACAGTTCGCCTTGAATAAAACTCCTCCAGCAATGCCCAACCTTTGTTTTACCATTTGCCACCTAGCCTCTTTTTCCCTTGGGTTTCGGGAGCCCAAGGTTTATCTTTATTTAAAACCCCCGGGCCAGTGCTCCTCTGAGTGGTGGTCCACCTTGTCAGCCGCCGGTGGCCACCAAGGGCAACTCTGGGCTGGCCTACCGGAAGTTTGGACAATCTGAGTGTGCCCTAAGAACGAGACATGTGCAGCTCCTATCGGGATTTGTCGGCACATTCGGGCGGTGTTGCTATACTTGTTTTACCATTGTCGAGGATGTCTTGTAACCGGGATGTCGAGCCTGATCGGATTGTCTTGGGAGAAGGAATATCCTTTGTTGACCGTGAGAGCTTGTGATGGGCTAAGTTGGGACTCCCCTGCATGGATTTGAACTTTTGAAAGCTGTGCCCACGGTTATGGGCAGATGGGAATTTGTTAATGTCCGGTTGTAGATAACATGAAACTTAACTTAATTAAAATGCACCAACCGTGTGTGTAACCGTGATGGTCTCGTCTCGGCGGAGTCCGGGAAGTGAACACGGTGTTGGAGTAATGCTTGATGTAGGTTGCTCTAGGATCACTTCTTGATCATAGTTGTTCGACCATGCTTTTGCTTTCTCTTCTCACTCTCTATTGCGAATAGGTTAGCCACCATACATGCTAGTCGCTTGCTACAGCTCCACCTCATACCTTTTCCTTACCTATAAGCTTAAATAGTCTTGATCGCGAGGGTGTGAGATTGCTGAGTCCCCGTGACTCACAGTTTACTTCCAAAACCAGATGCAGGGACCGATGATATCGTTCCAGATGACATGACCGAGCTCAAGTGGGAGTTTGATGAAGACTCTCGTCGTTACTATGTGTCTTTCCCAGATGATCAGTAGTGGTGCCCAGTTGGGGCGATCGGGGACTTTTTCACTTTTGGGGATTGATCTTTATTTTGGTACCGTAGTCGGACCATGAGTGTATTGGATGAATGTAATGCTATTTATGTATTCGTGTGACGTGGCGAGTGTAAGCCAACTATGTATCTTTTCCCCTTTATTTATATTACATGGGTTGTTTGCAAAGATTACCTCACTTGCGACATTGCTTTCAATGCGGTTATGCCTCTAAGTCGTGCTTCGACACGTAGGAGACATAGCCGCCTCGAGGGCGTTACAAGTTGGTATCATAAGCTTCCCCAACCTTAGGAGCCCCCCTGCTTGATCGAACCATTGGCGTTGTTGAGTCTAGAAAAAATTTTTGAGTCATCTAGGATTATATATATCGGAGAGTTAGGAATTCTTTTACTCCCCAGTCCCTTCATCGCTCTGGTGAGGCATCCTGACGTAGAGTTTTGACTCTTCTCTTCTCAAATTTCACTAAAAAATTTAGGATCACGCGGGTATCTTGGAATCGTTCCGATGGTTTTGTGATGAGAACATTGTTCTTGGTCCCTCCTGTCATTTAGGGGTTGTGGCAGTGTCCCGGGGAGTTGAGCTCCGAGGTGTTGTCGTCACAATTTTATCGTTGAGATTCTAGAATACCTGAGTTTCACCGACATCGAAAATCTCTTTTATGTAGTTGTTGGTGAGATAACCTCGACGCCACCCAGTACTGGGCGGGAGTTCGGGAGTATTGCCATAACTTGTATAATGGATGCTTTTCGAAGGTTGAGGTAGATGATTTCCGAAGTTTTCTTGGTTATGTGTTGAAGGATGGATACAGCTGGATGTAGGATTTGCTAGCTTTGGGTGAGATATTATGCTTCCCCTGTATCCCCAACACCTGATTGCATAACCGGAAAGGTTCGGAAGTTTCATAGGTGGGAATTCTTGTAGCTCTAGTTCTTCTTCTGCGGATATTTGGTTTGGGATTGGGTAATCCTCACCAAGTATTTGTTCTTGTCCGTACCTTGTTTTTATTCTTCTACCTCAATTCTAAGTGGCTTCTCAATTTATGAAAATGTGAGCATTTCAATTGTAATGCATTCGTTCATTTTGTTCGGATGTGAAGACTTATGTTGCAATTTCAACCCGTTTGATTCAGCTTAAATATTTGCCTGCTAATGGATGTCACCCTCTTCAGGATGGCAACTCCAACGTGCACGACTCCGAATCCTGATCCGCCACCACCACCTCCACCTCCGGAGGCATGGCAAGCTGTGATGGCCGCTACCAATGCAAACATGCAGCTGATCATGCAACTTCTTCAAGAGCGCAACCAAGGGAATCATGGCCATGGCAACAATCAGAATCAGTTTGCTACACTCAACCAGTTCCTTGCTAACCAGCCCAAGACCTTCAGCAATTGTGTTGAGGCAACAGATGCTGATGATTGGCTCATTGACATATGCAAGCATTTCGAGTGCAGTAACATCAGGCCTGAGGACTTTGTCAAGTTTGCCTCCTTCCAACTCAAAGACCAAGCTGCAGAATGGTTCCAGCAATACAAAGATTCCAGAGGAGGTCGTGTGATTACCTGGGATGAATTCCATCAAGACTTCAAAGCTCATCATATGCCTCAGAGTGTTGTTGAGAGCAAGCGTGAGGAATTTCACAACCTGAAGCAAGGCACTATGTTTGTTTACCAGTACAATTCAGAAGCTTGCCCGTTTCGCTAAGCAAGACGTCCCTGACGAGAAGAGCATGATATACCAGTTTAGGGGTGGTCTCAGAGAAGAACTCCAGCTAGCTCTCGTCCTTTTTGAGCCCAAGAAGTATGATGAGTTTTACAACATGGCAATGAAGCAAGAGGCTGCCCAACTGAAGTGCGATGCTTCCAAGAAGCGAGTCAGAGATGCAACTCCTTATTCCTCTACTCAAGTGGCTAAGCAGCAAAAGTATTGGCTTCCTCCTCCTCCGTTCCATTAGCCTTATCAGCAGAAGAACAAGAGTGGCGGTGGATCTTCCCACCCACTGTCGGGGGTTTGGTGCGACATATGCCAACGGATGGCTTATCATGGTGGGGGAGAGTAGAACGTCGTCGGTGCCTGGAAACGGGATTTATATAGAGCTAATGGGTTCCAACCCTTTGCATGGGTGCCCTGGGGGTTTATATAGGCCTACCCCCCAGGGGTACAATGGTAATCCGGCTAGACGCGGGCCCAGCCGTCAGTGCCTCTGGCCTCCGTCTTCTTTGCCGACCGCTGGGGCCCGCCGACTGGCCTGGTATGGAGCCGACAGGCCGCGTCCGCTGCGGGCGGGTCTTGCTGGCTGCTGATTACTGTAGTCGTGCTTCTGATGACGCGGGCTTGATCATGAGGTCGTGGCAACAGCCCCGCCGCCTGGCGGGCGATCACTGTTGCTACTCCCCATCACATCTTGATTAATGGCGCGTGGGCCCCGGGGGAGGGCTTAGCCGACTCCCAACGGGTCCGACTAGTGGTTCTCCTACCGTCTCCCGAGGTCTCACTGACTGGTGGGGCCTGCTCCCTCCAGGCCGTACAGACAAGCCGTCGTGGGTGCAGGATTTGGCCCTGCGACGCTGATGTCAGGGCCGACATGGCAACAGTGCCACGCCGCACGGAGATCTTCTGGGGTACGGCGTGTTGTGACCATGCCTGCCCTTGGTGAGGGGCGGGGGTGGGCTTTGCTGCAGCCACGCCCCTGCCTCATCCCCTTTGATGAGGTCATGGGGTTTGTTGGAGTCGCAGGCCGACTCCCCAAAGCCGGCTTCTCTGGAAGTCGTCCCTGGGACTCGGCCGTGAGCGGGCACTCGGCCGCCTTGCCGTCGACTCCTCAGGAGGCGGCTCTTTGTCCTGGGGTCTTGAGGGGCGCAGCCTGCCTCGATGTCTTGAAAGGTTCTGGGACTCGGGTTGGCCTACCCGTGGCCCATTACTCCGACAGTAGTCCCCGAAGCTGGTGAGGCGCCGCGGACGATCGGCCGAGAAGCCTCAGCAGTTTCTCTTTCCGGGTGCTCAACACATGGTCTTTGATTGACTTCTGCCGGGCTGACTAGAAGGAGTCGGACTTGCTCAACTCGGACTCACTCAATTCCGACTCGCTCAGTATTTCGAACGTCGTGGCGGGATTTAATTGGCGTGCTAACTAAGCCTCCAGGCCGCCGCCTGTTCTACGCCTGTCACGCGAGGGCACGTGGCTAGGCCGTCCTGCCAGCCTATGCGCGCGACGGGACAGGCCCATAGGCGGGGCCCGCCACTACCGCGCCTTGGTGCCCGAGCAGATCCGCTGCGGCCCCGGTGGACGGTTGGGATTCCCGTGGAGTTACTGCGCGTAGTAACTTTATCGTGGATCGTGGGTGTCGGATCACGGGTTCTGGCAGACCCTTAAGGTTCGAACACTGGGGTGCGCGCAGAGATCACGCCCTCTACCTCCCCGTCTCACAAAGATCTAAACTACTAAAAGAACTGCACGAGAGACACAAGGTTTATACTGGTTCGGGCCACCGTTGTGGTGTAATACCCTACTCCAGTGTGTGGTGGGTGGATTGCCTCTTGGGGCTAATGATGATGAACGATACAAGGAAGAACAGCCTCGCGAGGGTCTGTTCTTGGCTGGGGCGATGAACTGCTAGGGGGAGTTCAGTCGCCCTTCTCTCTCTCTCTCTCTCTCTCTCTCTCTCTCTCACTCACACTGCTTGCTAGCCGGATCAACCCACGAACCGACCAAACCCCTTGCTATGTGGGTGGCCGGTCCTATTTATAGGCAAGGGCCCTGGGCCTCTTCCCAAATATTGAGCGGGAAGGGCGCCAACAATGGCAGGCTAATTTGAAGGGGAATAGCGAGTACACTTATCCTGACTAAAGTTGGTCTTCGCCTGCGAAAGGCTCTGCGGTGACGCCGTGCTAGGCTCCATGGTGACCTCCGTCTCGTAGTCCGCCTGGTCTTGGTCTCGTTGCACCGAAATGGCAACCTTTGCCTGATGCCTCGGTACTCCGCGGTTGCGCTTGCCCCCTTTGCACCAAAGAGGAAAGAAGGATGCTGCGTGCGCTGGCGCCCGCCTGGCGCCCTCGATCGTCATGGCTTGCGTCATGGGCACCTCGCGAGGTTCCCCGCCTTGATTTCTCCGCCTCCTCGCGAGCCAGCCTGAGGAGGCCGCGCCTGAGGATGCGCCGTGTCGTCCGCCCCGCGAGGCTTGGCCCCTCGCGAGGGTCTTGAGTCTTGTGTTGATGAAGATGGGCCAGGCTGGGCCTCCTTTGAGCCACACCGCAGGCCGCAGGCAGGCAAGTCTAGGGACCCCCATTCCCAGAACGCCGACAGTAGCCCCCGGGCCCAAGGCGCGCATGGACTTGGCCGTGCCGAGAGGCGAAAGGGCCAAGGGAGAAGCGCCGCGGGCCCTAACAGCCTGCGGCCTTGGGCGCCGCGTGGCGGTTGATGGGACGTGGGCGTCTCCACTTCCCCACGACGCCTTGGTGACCGCGCGAGGTGGACAAGTCCCTGCATGCAAATCATGTCATGATTACCTGTGATCGTGGAGGCCGGCGGTTGGTCTTCGCCGGCTATAAGTACGAAGCTGTGCATGCCCTTCCAGTCCATTCCTCCTGGCTTCCTGTTCTTCCCGATCCTTGCTCCGTCTTGCTGCGATGGCTCCAATCCGCCGGTTCTCCGCAGCGGAAAAGGGAAAGGCTCCCCGAGAGGGGCCAGACCCGCTCCCGCCAAAGAAACGGCTCGCCCTTCGCAGCCGGGGCGAGGAAGACCGTCAGGTGGTGCCGAGGCCCTGGTGCGAGCGGGCTCCGCCGGGGTTCCCACTTCCCTTGTATGCCCACGTCGAGGGCCCCGAAGGTGTTGATGCTGATCTCCACGGTCGGCGCCGTCGTAGGCGCCATCGGGTCACGACGGCGTGGGTTGTTCCTCCTGGAGTCCATGCCGAGGGCTCCTCCCAAGAGTTCATGCCCCACCTCGTCGTTCCTCTCCAGTCCTGGATCCGTCTGCCTCCCTTCTTCACCTCCATCATCCCTCCTGGAGGGCCCCTGGAGCTCTGGCTGCAGCACGCCGGCTGCAGCGCCCTCGCGACCGAAGCAGAGGTTGTGGTCGCTGCCCTGGGCGAGGTCTACATGTCCCGCGGGTGGAGAGAGATCGCCCGGGTTTGCAGGGAGAAGGGCGTCTTCGCGGTCCACCTGGAGTTCGATGGCGCTGCGGTGATGTTCTTCAAGGTCTTCGACGCGAACGGGCACCGGCTGGAGTGTTGCTCCAGGAGAGGTGGCCAGGACCTTGCCCTGGTGAGGGCTAGGCCCGCCGACCGCTCCCTTGGCGGAGGCGTCGGAGGATCCGGCGACTCCAGTGAACTCTTCGCGACTCCGGAGATGAGCGATGACAGCTACGAGCCCCCGAGTCGGCACCACTCCCGGAGCAGGGCGGGCTCGTCAGGCCGTCGCCGACCCTGATCTGGATTGGGTTGGCGCCGGTGCCTGACGGCCCACTGTTGATGATGGCATCTTTTGTAGGAGATCGTGTAGTTAGCACCCCTTAGGATCCGTTCCCTGCGAGGAATCAAAATGCGCCCCACGGGGGCTTGTAAGGTGCATGTAGTCCCGTTTGTTAATACATAACCTCTCCCGCAGAGATGTGTGAGTTGCTGATTTCGTCTTAGCTTAGTTCTCCCTTTTGAACCTCGCGAGGGCTTGGTGCTCTGCGTCGACAGGTGTAGGATCGAAAGTATGTCTAGAGGGGGGTGATTAGACTACTTGACCAAATAAAAACTTAACCTTTTCCCAATTTTAGTTCTTGGCAGTTTTTAGCTATCTTAGGACAAGTCAAGCAATCATTACACAATTCAAGCAAGCATGCAAAGAGTATATTGGCAGCGGAAAGTAAAGCATGCAACTTGCAAGAATATAAAGGGAAGGGTTTGGAGAATTCAAACGCTATTGGAGACACGGATGTTTTTCCCGTGGTTCAGATAGGTGGTGCTATCCTACATCCACGTTGATGGAGACTTCAACCCACGAAGGGTAACGGTTGCGCGAGTCCATGGAGGGCTCCAGCCACGAAGGGTCCACGAAGAAGCAACCTTGTCTATCCCACCATGGCCATCGCCCACGAAGGACTTGCCTCACTAGCGGTAGATCTTCACGAAGTAGGCGATCTCCTTGCCCTTACAAACTCCTTGGTTCAACTCCACAATCTTGTCGGAGGCTCCCAAGTGACACCTAGCCAATCTAGGAGACACCACTCTCCAAGAAGTAACAAATGGTGTGTTGATGATGAACTCCTTGCTCGTATGCTTCAAATGATAGTCTCCCCAACACTCAACTCTCTTTCATAGGATTTGGATCTGGTGGAAAGAAGATTTGAGTGGAAAGCAACTTGGGGAAGGCTAGAGATCAAGATTCATATGGTTTGAATGGAATATCTTGGTCTCAACACATGAGTAGGTGGTTCTCTCTCAGAACATATGAGTTGGAATGGTGTATGTGTTCTGATTGCTCTCTCCACGAGTGAAGAGGAGGTGGAGGGGTATTTATAGCCTCCACACGAAATCCAACCGTTACACACAATTTATCAATCTCGGTGGGACCGAATCAGAAAACTCGGTCGGACCGAAATAGTAAACCTAGTGACCGTTAGGAATTTCGGTGGGACTGACATGCAACTTGGTAGGACCGATTCGGTTAGGGTTTGGGCATAACGTAATCTCGGTGAGACCGATTGCACAAACTCGGTGAGACCGAGTTTGGCAATAAGCTAACCAGAGAGTTGGTCAAGCAAACTCGGTGGGACCGACTCGCTCTTTCAGTGAGACCGAAAAGTTACAAGAAGGAAACATAGAGTTTACTTTGCATTCTCGATGGGACCGATTCGCTCTTTCGGTGAGACCAAAAAGTTACGAAAGGGAAACAGAGAGTTTGCAAGCCCATCTCGGTGAGACCGAGATCCTTATCGGTAGGACCGAATTGCTAGGGTTTGGCAGTGGCAAATGACAAGTGAAACTCGGTGGCGCCGGATTGAAAGAATCGGTATGACCGAGTTTGGCGTAGGGTTTCGGTCATTTGTGGATATGGGAAAGTAGCTGAGGATTTTGGAGCATATCATTAAGCACATAAAGCAAGAGGCTCATTAAGCAACACCTTGTCCCTCCTTGGTAGTATTGGCTTTTCCTAAAGACTCAATGTGATCTTGGATCACTAAAATATAAAATGAAGAGTCTTGAACTTTTGAGCTTGAGCCAATTCTTTGTCCTTAGCATTTTGAGGGTTCCACTTTCACATCCATGCCATGCCAATCATTGAGCTTTCCTGAAATAATCATCTTGAAATAGCATTAGCTCAATGAGCTATATGTTGTTATGAATTACCAAAACCACCTAGGGATAATTGCACTTTCAACCAACAAGTGGATGTCCTCGAATGAGTAAAATATGCAACCAACATGCTCACATAATAAGATGGCAAATGAAATATGTGGCAAAGCATGCACAAAGAATTCTAGCATCTATCAAGCAATTTGCGATGACTAGGTCATCTATATATGAGTATATTGACTTAGGAGTCAAGTGAGAACACTTGATCGTAGGTCATACTCATCGTTTAAGCTCAAGTGGGGTTACCACTTTTACATAAAGCATTGTTGTATTCACATCTTTAGAGTTGCTTTAGCTCAAGTCTTAGAGTAAAGCTCCCCCTAGATGTGATATCCCCCTTAAGAGGGATGAACTAACCTTGGGTTTTGTCGATGATGACTTCATGCAGATGTTGAAGATGTGGATGCTCAATGTTGATGTAGATCACTTGGAGCTATCCATTTGAGTGAATTGCACTTTCAGTACCTACATGGGTTAGTCCCACAAGGAACAAACAAGGATATCCATAGACATAGAGCGATGTATACACAAGATGATGTCCATGAAAACTTTAGGTTACCTTGTCCCTTGTCTTACCAACAAGAGGGTTTGTGACTCCTTGAACTAGTGCATGATGTGGAAGTTGATTGCACTTGTTCTTGCCAAAATGATGAGAGTGAAATATGTTGGCGGAGTCACCCTCAAGAACTCTCTAATTCTTTTTCTTTTGGATCCACACCATCTTGATGGGAATCCTTGGAGTTGTAGTCGTACTTGATGAAGTGGAACTTGACGTGGTCTTGGGAATCCACTTGAGTAAGGTCTTAGGAGCTTCTTCAAATGCATCAATCTCCTCTTGAAGCTTGTCCTTGCCTTTTTGCTTGTAGTCTTGTGGTGGAAGATCATCTTGAGCTTGTATCCCCTTGAAAGAGGTGTCATACTTCTCTTGTTGAGGAACAAACTTTGTCTTGTGGTATTGATCTTCTTCCCATTCAACTCCATTGGCATTGAACTTTCGTTCAAAACCAACACCTTGATTCTTCCAGTGCATTCCTTGCTTGCGCATAATTTCCTCGAATTGCTTACTCCCGGCAAGGCTTTTGTATACTCCTTTCTCTATAATCCCCTTCAATAAGCTATTTTCTTGCTCAAGTGTAACTTGGCTAAGAGAATCATTAGTGGAATCAAGAGAACTACTAGAAGCAACAATATTGGATTTAGCATGATCATTGTTACTACTAGAGGAAGAATCTTTCTTGTTCTTGTTACTAGACTTGACTTGAGGCATGTAAGTGGATAATAGTAAACGCTTGGCAATGTAAGAAGAACTTTTCTTGCGGAGATCATCATTGATTGCTTTTAAGAACTCATGCTCTTGCTCAAGATTGAGCTTTTCAAAGCGTAATTTCTCATGAGCTCTTAAAAGTTCTCGATGATCTTCGAAGATAGTTTCATGAGCTAACTTAAGAGTGTTTAGTTCTTTAGTTAGAGCCTCAATCTTCTCCTTATCATTGTCATTCGTTTTAGCATGATTAATTCATGTTTCATCATAGTACTCATCACTAGAGTTGTCAACAAGCAAGTCATCATCACCTAACAAGTCATCTTCATCACTATTAAAATCAACATACTCAGGGTGTGTTACCTTAGGACCTTTGGCCATGAAGCATCTTCCAATTCCTTCATTTGGTGAGTCAAATATGTCGTAGGAGTTGGTTGACACAAGTGCTAGACCGGCAACACCTTCATCTTGAGTATCTTCGGAGTCGGAGTGATAACTTCTCTCGGAGTGGCTGTCGGAGTCGGAGCCGGATACCCATTCACCAACATGAGCTTGATGTCTTCGTTTTGTATAGCTCCTTGATGATTTTTCCTTCCTTTCCGAATCCTTACTTCTCCGTGAGTATCTCCATTCATAACGATCATCTCTACTCCTTCTCTCTCTTGGTGGTGATTCTTTGCTTCTTCTTTTTGGAGAATCTTCTCTTCTCTTGTAGGGAGCCGTACACTCATTGGAATAGTGTCCGGGTCTTCCACAATTATAGCAGTTTCGCTCTCGACTAGAAGATCTTTTGTCATTGTATGACCTTGACTTGAAGCTTCTATCTTTGCTTCTACTGTTGTAGAACTTGTTGAAGTTCTTCACCATTAAGCTCAATTCTTCATTGAAGTTTTGTTTCTCACTTGATGATGTGGGGACTTCACATGAGGCTTTGTAGGCACCATTTGATTTGTTGTGAAGTTCCTCTTTATCCTTGATTGACATCTCATGAGCAACAATCCTTCCAATCACTTCCGTTGGCTTGAGATCTTTGTAATTGGGCATCATTTGAATCAATGTGCACACGGTATCATATTTCCCATCCAAGGCTCTTAGGATCTTCGTGATGATGAACCTATCGGTCATCTCTTCACTTCCTAAGCCAGCAATCTCATTTGTGATGAGAGCAAGCCTAGAGTACATTTCGGCAACACCTTCACCATCCTTCATCTTGAACTTGTCAAGTTGACTTTGGAGCACATCCAACTTGGATTCCTTGACGGAGTCGGTACCTTCGTGCATATCAATCAAAGTGTCCCAAATTTCCTTTGCATTCTCAAGGCGGCTGATTTTGTTGAATTCTTCGGGGCACAATCCGTTGAAGAGAATATCACAAGCTTGAGCATTGTATTGCAACATCTTCAACTCATCCGCGGTAGCTTCACGGTTTGGTTCTCTCCCATCAAAGAACTCACCTTGCAAACCAACACAAACAATAGCCCATACGGCGGGGTTATGTCCAAGAATATGCATTTTCATTTTATGCTTCCAACTAGCAAAATTAGTACCATCAAAGTAAGGACCTCTACGGTGATAATTTCCCTCACTCGACGCCATACTCTCCTAGTTGTGAAACCAAGGCTATGACCACCAAAAGCTATGGAGATCAAGGCAAATGGAAATCTGGCTCTGATACCACTTGTAGGATCGAAAGTATGTCTAGAGGGGGGTGATTAGACTACTTAACCAAATAAGAACTTAACCTTTTCCCAATTTTAGTTCTTGGCAATTTTTAGCTATCTTAGGACAAGTCAAGCAATCATTACACAATTCAAGCAAGCATGCAAAGAGTATATTGGCAGCAGAAAGTAAAGCATGCAACTTGCAAAAATATAAAGGGAAGGGTTTGGAGAATTCAAACGCTATTGGAGACACGGATGTTTTTCCCGTGGTTCGGATAGGTGGTGCTATCCTACATCCACGTTGATGGAGACTTCAACCCACGAACGGTAACGGTTGCGCGAGTCCATGGAGGGCTCCACCCACGAAGGGTCCACGAAGAAGCAACCTTGTCTATCCCACCATGGCCATCGCCCACGAAGGACATGCCTCACTAGCGGTAGATCTTCACGAAGTAGGCGATCTCCTTGCCCTTACAAACTCCTTGGTTCCACTCCACAATCTTGTCGGAGGCTCCCTAGTACACCTAGCCAATCTAGGAGACACCACTCTCCAAGAAGTAACAAATGGTGTGTTGATGATGAACTCCTTGCTCTTGTGCTTCAAATGATAGTCTCCCCAACACTCAACTCTCTTTCATAGGATTTGGATCTGGTGGAAAGAAGATTTGAGTGGAAAGCAACTTGGGGAAGGCTAGAGATCAAGATTCATATGGTTTGATTGGAATATCTTGGTCTCAACACATGAGTAGGTGGTTCTCTCTCAGAACATATGAGTTGGAATGGTGTATGTGTTCTGATTGCTCTCTCCACGAGTGAAGAGGAGGTGGAGGGGTATTTATAGCCTCCACACAAAATCCAACCGTTACACACAATTTATCAATCTCGGTAGGACCGAATCAGAAAACTCGGTCAGACCGAAATAGTAAACCTAGTGACCATTAGGAATTTCGGTGGGACTGACCTGCAACTCGGTAGGACCGATTCGGTTAGGGTTTGGGCATAACGTAATCTCGGTGAGACCGATTACACAAACTCGGTGAGACCGAGTTTGGCAATAAGCTAACCAGAGAGTTGGTCAAGCAAACTCGGTGGGACCGACTCGCTCTTTCGGTGAGACCGAAAAGTTACAAGAAGGAAACATAGAGTTTACTTTGCATTCTCGGTGGGACCGATTCGCTCTTTCGATGAGACCAAAAAGTTACGAAAGGGAAACAGAGAGTTTGCAAGCCCATCTCGCTGAGACCGAGATCCTTATCGGTAGGACCGAATTGCTAGGGTTTGGCAGTGGCAAATGACAAGTGAAACTCGGTGGCGCCGGATTGAAAGAATCGGTATGACCGAGTTTGGCTTAGGGTTTAGGTCATTTGTGGATATGGGAAAGTAGCTGAGGATTTTGGAGCATATCATTAAGCACATAAAGCAAGAGGCTCATTAAGCAACACCTCATCCCTCCTTGATAGTATTGGCTTTTCCTAAAGACTCAATGTGATCTTGGATCACTAAAATATAAAATGAAGAGTCTTGAACTTTTGAGCTTGAGCCAATTCTTTGTCCTTAGCATTTTGAGGGTTCCACTTTCACATCCATGCCATGCCAATCATTGAGCTTTCCTGAAATAATCATCTTGAAATAGCATTAGCTCAATGAGCTATATGTTGTTATGAATTACCAAAACCACCTAGGGATAGTTGCACTTTCAGCAGGTCCCAGTCCCAAGGCGGCGTCAGCCGTCGCTGGTATGCCAGGTCGCGATGCCGTGGTCAAGGCCAGGAGGTGAGCGACCCGGGGACCGGTAAGAGCCCCTGAGTCGCGATGCTCAGGAGGTCCCCTTTGGCGCCCAAGAAGTCGTCGCTTGGTGAGAAAGGGAAGCAACGTTGCTAGTACGGAATTGCTTTAGGTGCAGGGGTAGTGCCACGGTAGCCAGTGCTTTGGATGGTGACTTATCTTGAGGATCGGGGATCGCCCCCAGCGCATCGCCGGGTCCGTGGGGTAGTTGGGACGGAGTTGCTCGGCGAGGTCCTCACGCGCCCCTTTTCCCTCGCCTCTGCTCCCCTTTCTGCTCTACATCCTCGGGTCCCTGCCCTCGAGCTTGTCTCAGCCGTCGCTGGTATGCCAGGTCGCGATGCCGTGGACAAGGCCAGAGGGTGAGGGCTGGAGAGCCAGTAAGAGCCCTGAGTCGCGATGCTCAGGCACCCCCCCTTTAGCGTGCAAGTGGCTGACATGGAGAAGAAGGGATGCCACAGACAGGCATCAAGCAATCAAGCGTGATAGGCAATGCATAGTTGGAAATGAACGCGAGGGAGATATACGCCGCTGGGCCTAGCCCGAGCGGCTTTGGGGTGATGCAACCCGAGGGGCGCCCCCAACAAGGCAAACTAACGACCGAAAAATAAAGGGGATACAAGCCGCAGGGATGGACCCACGCGGCCTGGGAGTGATGCAACCCTGGGAGGGCGCTCCTAGCTGGGAATGAAGCTTGAAAGATGTCACCTGAGGATGTCATCAGCGAATTGGCATTGGTGCAGCAGACTCGGTGGGCTGCGGAAGCCGATCCTCACGAGCCCCCAGGCCCCGGGGCCTCGGGAGGCTCCGAAGGCACTGGTGACTCCTCGCGAGTTGTCTTCATCTCAGCCAGGGCCGCAGAACGCTTGTCTTCCTGAGCCTCCATGATGCCCGTCATGAGGTGCTGGTACGCCGCAGCCATGCTCGGCAGGCCGTAAGGCATGCGAACATAGCCGTGGGGTGGACCCTCGCAGCGCCCCACTTGCGAGGGCCAGAGACGCTCCGTCGTGGCGATCTGATTGAGCCCTGGTACATCGACGCAGACGTGCAGCCCACCATCCTCGCCTGGATGTGGGGCCACAGCTGGTAGACGGCGGCAACCTCTCATGATCCTTGACTCCTGCAGTTCTTGAATGGCCTCGTTAACGAACTCCTGCTGGTCTGACCTTCCTTGCCTGGCTCCTTCTCAAGGGAAATGTGCTTCGAAGCACGCCTCCACATGATGCCCAAGCGCCTCCCTCGTGACTCTGGCTAGGTCGGTGGCCCTCCAGGCGAGAGCCCCCGAGCCCTGCCTGAGGAGGGCGTCGGGCGCGCTTTCCTATGCGATGGAAGGGAGGTCCCCCTGGGCAGACACGGGCCCTGAGGGGCCTGCCTCCTGAGGGGCCGAGCCTGACGACGTCTTCTTCTTCTTGGGGGTGGTCTTCGGAAGCCTCCTGCTTTCGCGATCTGGGTCTTCTAGCGACACGGTCTGATAGGCTCGCTCCAGGGAACACACTGCATCCTTCTCTTCACAAGGCACCGTGATGACGCCGCCGCTTCCTGGCATCTTGAGGACGTTGTAGCCGTGGTGAGTCACGACCATGAACTTGGCCAGCGCTGGGTATCCGAGGATGGTGTTGTATGACAGGCGGATGTGGGCGACGTTGGAGTCAATGAGCTCGGTGCGGTAGTTGCTGCGAGCCCCGAAGGTGACAGGGAGGTGGACCTGCCCGATCGGGACTGTGGAACCGTCGGTGATTCCGGACAAAGGCTTGGTTGGATGAAGCTGGTCATAGGGTACTTGGAGATTGTTGAATGTTTCCACGGACAGGACGTTGAGCCCCGCCCCTCCGTCGATGAGGGTCTTGGTGACTAGTACATTGCTGATGACTGGGGAGCAAAGCATCGGGAGGACTCCTGCCGTGGCCGCGCACTTGAGCTGGTCTGCTGAGCTAAATGTGATGGCGCACGCCGACCACCTAAGGGGGCGCGTTGCTTCAAGCTTGGGGAGAACTGCATTCACTTCGCGGGCAAACTGCTTGAAGATACGTTGAGAGGCTGGGGCTTGAGCTCCGCCCAGGATGCAGGCGATTGCGCGCGGCTCTTGGAAGCCCCCAGCCCCCTCGTCTTGATGGCGGTCTTCGTTCCTCCTTGGCTGAGGCGGCAGCGGAGGTAGGCCTGCGTTGCCATGAGGGCGATCCTCACAAGGCTGATCCCTCCAGTCTCCCTCGTGAGGCAGGTCCCGCCAGCGGTCCTCGCGAGGTTGGTCGCGCCACCCTGGCGCGGGCCGCGATCTTCCCAGCGTCCTGGGTTTCTTCCTCCTCCTCGGCCGTAGCCTCGGTCAGCACGGTCAGGGCGACGGCCGATCCTTCCTTGTCGCACGACGCGGAGTTCCTGGCATTCGTTGGTGTTGTGGGTGTGGAGGTCATGGTACACACAGTACCGGCTGCCCCTGGAGGATTCGGGCAGATCCTTGCCAAGCTTGGTGTCTGGTTCTGCCGCGAGTACGGCAGCCCCCTTGCGCTTCACGTCCTCGGCCTTGGGCTTCTTCTCTTCTGGGTCCGCGGCAGGCAACTCGAGGAGGGAGAGGCGTCCCTCCTCAGCCCTGGCGCACTTGTTCGCCAAGTTGAACAGCTCCAGGGAGGTGCAAAGGTCTTCACGCATCGCCAGCTCCTCCTTCATCTTGACGTCGCGCACGCCATCGCAGAAGGCCGAGATGATGGCTTCCTCGGACACCTTGGGGATCTTGAGGCGCGCGCTGTTGAAGCGCTGGATGTACTTTTGCAGGGTTTCACCAGGTTGTTGCTTGATGCAGCGCATGTCGCTCACGGCGGGTGGCCGGTCGCGAGTGCCTTGGAAGTTGGCGATGAAGCGGGTGCGCATCCGGTCCCAGGAGGAGACCATGCCTGGAGCCAAATTCAGGAGCCAGGTTCGAGCTCCTTCCTTGAGCGCCATGGGGAACCAGTTCGCCATGACCTTTCATCCCCGCTGGCAGCCTCGATGCCCAGCTCATAGAGCTGGAGGAACTCTGCGGGGTCAGTTGTGCCGTCGTAGCAAGGAGGCAGGTCTGGCTTGAACTTGCCGGGCCACGTGACGTTGCGCAGCTCAGTGGTGTAGGCGCGGCAGCCGGCGGTGGCCACGAAAGGCTTCGGCTGGTGGAGAGCTTGGTCTTGAGGGTCCCCACGCACTGCAGCTAGGAGCAGAGCAGGGTCTTGGCGTGCCGGAGCTGGAGCAGGGTCGCGGCGTGCCGGAGCAGGGAGCGCCCGGGCAGCTCCTGGCAGGCGAGGGACTTCTTGGCAGCTCCGCTCTTGTTGCGCTGGCACCTGACGGAGCGGGTTCTGCCCAGGGGCCACGCGCCTTGGAGCCATGGCATCTTCTTGGAGAGGAGGCGGCTGGTGCGCCTCTGGAGCTTCGTTGCCCGCGCGGGGCGGGGTGTGACACAGAGGAATGGATGGCGTGGAAGAGCCCCCTGTGGCGCGGACAAGCTCGGCGACGCGGTCGAGCCACTCTTCATAGACCTCATCGACGGGGCAGTAGCGCAGGAGCTCGTTTGCCGCGAGGAGCGCAGCTCGAGCCTCCAAGGGTGCGCGGAGCGCGCGGGACGAAGAGCCAGCTGGTGCGAGCGATGGAGTAGCGGTGCGGCCGTCTTGGCGCACGGACGGATGCTGATACAACGCTTGCTGCTCGCCCCCCGCCGGGCCGGTGGCGGCGTTGACGGCGGGCGACGGGGAACGACGAGGATCTAAACTACTAAAAGAACTGCACGAGAGACACAAGGTTTATACTGGTTCGGGCCACCGTTGTGGTGTAATACCCTACTCCAGTGTGTGGTGGGTGGATTGCCTCTTGGGGCTGATGATGATGAATGATACAAGGAAGAACAGCCTCGCGAGGGTCTGTTCTTGGTTGGGGCGATGAACTGCTAGGGGGAGTTCAGTCGCCCTTCTCTCTCTCTCTCTCTCACTCACTCTGCTTGCTAGCCGGATCAACCCACGAACCGACCGAACCCCTTGCTACGTGGGTGGCCGGTCCTATTTATAGGCAAGGGCCCTGGGTCTCTTCCCAAATATTGAGCGGGAAGGGCGCCAACAATGGCGGGCTAATTTGAAGGGGAACAGCGAGTACACTTATCCTGACTAAAGTTGGTCTTCGCCTGCGAAAGGCTCTGTGGTGACACCGTGCTGGGCTCCATGGTGACCTCCATCTCGTAGTCCGCCTGGTCTTGGTCTCGTTGCACCGAAATGGCAATCTTTGCCTGATGCCTCGGTACTCCGCGGTTGTGCTTGCCCCCTTTGCACCCAAGAGGAAAGAAGGACGCTGCGCGCGCTGGCGCCCTCCTGGCGCCCTCGATCGTCATGGCTTGCATCATGGGCACCTCACGAGGTACCCCGCCTTGATTTCTCCGCCTCCTTGCGAGCCAGCTTGAGGAGGCCACGCCTGAGGATGCGCCGTGTCATCCGCCCCGCGAGGCTTGGCCCCTCGCGAGGGTCTTGAGTCTTGTGTTGATGAAGATGGGCCAGGCTGGGCCTCCTTTGAGCCACGCCGCAGGCCGCAGGCAGGCAAGTCTAGGGACCCACGTTCCCAGAACGCCGACAGTGGGGGCGTGGGGTCGTGGGCGCAGTAAATCCCCATGTCCGCCCCCTCGGCTTCGCAGCCCACGAGGCTATAAGTAGGGGGAAGAGGGGGCACGTGCGCCCCTCCTTCCCACTACTCCTCGTTCTCTTCCTTCTTGCTGCTCCTCGCTCTCCTCCTTCCTCTTCTCTTCTTTGCTCCGTCGCGCGCCCAAGCTCCGGCGAACGCTGCGGCGACAGTTCGCGATGAGTTCTTCCTCCGCCGCCGCGCCTTCCCCAGTGCGCTCCGGCACTTGGGACAGCTCCGAAGTTCATGAAGACCACATCGAGTTCCTCCGCTGGACTCGTCGGCTTCCCGGCAAGGATCGCATGCAGGTGCGTCTTGCGCCGAAGGGGGAGATTTCCCCCGTGCCGCAGGAGGGCGAGCGGGTTATCTTCCGCCTGCACTGCCTGCGCGGGTTGGGGCTGCCAGCGAGCAGTTTCTTCCGGTCCTTCCTGGAGTTCTACGGCCTCCAGCCGCACCACCTCACCCCCAACGCAGTGGTGCTGTTGTCTGCATTCGTGGCCATGTGCGAAGGCTTCCTCGGAGTCCTCCCCACCCTCGAGCTCTGGGGGGAGTTTTTCTTCTCCAAGCTCGGCACCCAGGCTGCGGGCGTGCCGGCTCAATGCGGCGCTTTCATCATCGTGCGAAGGTCGGCGGCCGACAATCCCTTCCCCTCCATCTCACTGATTAAGTCGGTGAAGATGTGGCAGAGATCCTACTTCTACGTTAAGAACGCCTCCGTGAGGGGGGACTGGGTCAACCTGCCGGCTTTTGAAACCGGCCCGTCGGCTGGGCGACTGCCCAACTGGTCGTACCGAGCCAAGTCGCGGACGCCTGCGGGAGCCGGCGCCATCACGCAACTCCGAGTGCTGAAGCAGTCGGAGGGTCTGACTGGTCCGGACCTGCTGGCCGCCTTCGTTTCGCGCCGAGTTCTCCCACTCCAAGGTCGCCCCCATATGATATGCCAGATGAGCGGGCACCACGACCCGAGTCGGATGTGCACCAAGGACATGCCTCACGAAGAGGTGGCCTTCATGGTGAACTACCTCTCGGACAGCAGGCTCCTGGTGGATTGGTGGTTCGGCAAGGAGCCGTACTCCCGCGCCAATCCCCCGCCCGTGGTGAGTCTCCTTTCCTTTCTTTCTTTGGATTGTCTTCTTCTTGCCGAGTTTTGTTTTGACCAGTCGGCTTTGGTTAGAATCCCCTCCTCCACCCACTAGCCAGCACCTCGGGGCCGGCCCGCGAGTTCCTCGCCGACCGGGCGGAGAGCGACGTCGACGACCCCGATCTGGGGGCGGCGGCTCTGGAAGATGACGCCGAGGGAGGAGGAGGAACAGCAGGCGACTTCAGGCCCTCGGCCACTTTCGCTGACTGGCCTGACAACGACGCCGAGGGAGAAGTCACCCCTCGCCATTGGCCAGGAGCCAGCCAGCCTGGCGCGGGCTCTTCTGTCGCGCCGGGCGCTCTAAGTGGCGGAAAGAAGCGCAAGGTCGTGCCGACCTTGTTCGGCAGCCGACCGAAGAAGCCCAAGGGTTCGGCTGCGGCGACCCGACGGGACGAGGCGGCCGCGAAGGCCATCCGCTTCCATAAGGAAGTGAAGAAGCCGCCATTGGTCTCCGCGTAAGTATTCTTTCTTCAAAGTTTTATTCTTTCTTTGTGACTTTTTCTAAGTCTCTGCTTGCCCCTCTTGCTTCAGGGCTCCCCTCTCTCTTGAGAGGGTCACCGCCGCCTCCGTCATGGGGTCAGCGGAGACGTCCGCCACCACTCGGCGGAGTGACCCCGCTACTGACCTCCGGGAGGCGACGGAGCGGAATGCGTAGGAGAAGCACAACGAAGAAGAGGCCCTCCGCCTGGAGAAGGTGGAGGCCGACAGGGCGGAGGCCTCCGCCAAGAAAAAACTGGCGGAGGTCGGAGCAGCCGCCGCGGCGAAGCGGCAGGCTGAGGAAGCCGCACGCCGCCAGTCGGCGGTGCTCGTTACCCCGTTGAACTCTGCGCCGCCGCCTTTGGAGCTCACGGGGAAGACTGGGGAAGCCGGCGGGCCCTCCGGTGCCGCCGACCGAAGACGAGGCTGTGGCGAGGCTACTCCTTCAAGTCGGCACGCCAACGCGTCGCTGTCTGGAGAAGGCGACTTCGGCACCCTGCCCCCTGGAAGCCGGCGCCGCCAGCTCGGCGATCTCAGACGCCGAGGCGACGAGCGCCGCGCCCATTGGGTGGGTGCGAGGAGGTGGAACAGGGCCGCTGAACCAGGCGCTTCTGGACGTCCAGGCAAAGCTTCGTGCCGAGGGTGACGCTCTCCAGAATTGCACCAAGGCATACCTGGCGTCGCGGGCAGCCGTCCGGGTATGTTTTTCCTTTGGCCTTTGTTTTTCTTGTTCCTCTCTATGGGGGTGGGCCAGCGCACCCACTGGGTGTAGTCCCCGAGTTTCGGGCTGGCTGCTGAGTAGGCAGCCCGGAACTCCAATTGATGAACTTCGGGTGTTAACTTTTTGTCTGAAAAGTTAGTCGCAGGAGTACCACAACCTCCGCGTCACTGCCTTCAACCGTAATGTCGAAGAGCTGGGCAAGCGGACCGCCGATCTGTCGGAGAGCCAGAGTAAGTCATTTTCCTTCTTCACGGGGGCGCGCTGGCGCACCCGCGAGCTGTAGTCCCCGAGATTCGGGCCGACTGCTAAGCAGTCAGGCCGGATCTCCCCGGCGACCTTCTTTACTGATGACTTGACGCCTTCTTTCTTTCTTCTTCTCACAGGCCAACGCTGCTCTTCAACAGCAGCTGAGCGACGCCAACTCTGCTTTGCGCGCCAAAGAGGAGGAGTGCAGCAAGCTCGCCACGGAGCGCGATCTGCTGGCCACTCAATTGGCAGAGTAGAAGGAGCTGCTTGTGAAGACGCAGAGGGAGGCGGAGGAGACAGAGACCACCCTCCTGGCTGAGTTTGCGAGCGAGCGCTCCTCCTAGTCTGACAAGGAGGCGCTGCTGTCCTCCGGCTTCCACGAGATTGAAGACATCGTTGATGGTGAGTTTCTTTATTTTCTTTCTTCGAGCTGCCGACTTAAGTCGTGCCGATTCCTGGTTTTTGACTTGCTTCTTCGTTTCTTCGTGTCTTTGCAGACCTCTTCCCTGGGCAGTCGCAGGCCGCCATCCAAGCCATCGAGGCTGACCGTGAAGGTAGGAGGGTGGAGGGCGTAGAGATTGCCGCCGATGCCCCCCAAACTCTTGACGAGCACATCCTGAGCATCGAGGCTCACCTTTGGCCGGCTCATCGGATGCTGCGCCGGCTTCAGCGTGTCGGTGCCCAGGCGATTGCCGCCCTGTGGCCGGATATGCAGGCTCCGTGCACCCCTAGCCTGACGGCCGACTGGCTGGAGGTCGCGGCTGGTCATCTTGAGGCCTGGAAGGGCTCTTCGGCCCGAGCTGGAGCGCGCCGGGCCTGGGAGTTCGTCAAGGCATGGTATCCGGGGTTGGACCTAGACCGGCTGGCCACGCTTCAGTCGGAGGCCCAGCCGGAGCTGGCAGTCGCGGAAGACGCCCTCGTCAAGCGTGCTGCGGCGATCGCCGATTACACCGACACCAGCATCTTTGTCCCTGAGCGGTCTGAAGACAGCGAGGAGGTACTGCCGGAGTGGTTTGGGATGAACCCAGACTACGGTGAGGATTCGGCGGAGGTGATTGGCTCCAGTGTCGAGGAAGAGGGTGAGGCGGAGGACGGAGGCGAGACGGAGGCACCAGAAAACGGAGCAGACGGCCAACCTTAGCTCGACCGTGCCTCCAGCAACGAGCCGCGTGCGACCGACCCGACTGCCGCCGGAGGCGATCAAGCCGAGACTAGCCAGCCGGCCGCCCCGATGCCTGGCGCTAGCGCCTCCTCCGACCCTCCGAATCCTTCTGCTGCTCCCTAAGCTGCCGCTGTATCTTCGTTTTGTCTGCTTCAGTAGTCTTTGAAGAACTTGTTGATTCGCACAATTCCACCCGCGGGGTGTATTTTGAACCTCTGCTCGAAAATTCGGCCAAGGGCCTATGTTATGTAAATATATTTATCTGAGTTCTATCTTTTCTTGCTCATTGCTCTTTTGGCTTTTTTCCTTTGCCGCTTTCTCTTAGTTGCCTGCCTTGCCAATTGGACAGCCGCTCTGCGGACCGTTGCTTGTCGGTGTTCTGGGAACGGGGGTCCCCAGACTTGCCTGCCTGCGGCCTGCGGTGTGGCTCAAAGGGGGCCCAGCACGGCCCATCTTCATCAACACAAGACTCAAGACCCTCGCGAGGGGCCAAGCCTCGCGGGGCGGATGACGTGGAGCTTCCTCAGGCGCGGCCTCGTTAGGCTGGCTCACGAGGAGGCGGAGAAATCAAGGCGGGTTACCTCGCGAGGTGCCCATGACGCAAGCCATGACGACTTAGGGCGCCAGGCGGGCGCCAGCCCGTGCAGCGTCCTCCTTTCCTCTTTGGTGCAAAGGGAGCAAGCACAGCTGCGTAGTATCGAGGCATCAGGAAAAGGTTGCCATTTCGGTGCAACGAGACCAAGACCAAGAGGACTACGAGACGGAGGTCACCATGGAGCCCAAGACGGCGTCATCACCAGAGCTTTGCGCAGGCGAAGACTGCTTTTGTCAGTATAGCTGATACTTGCTGTCCCCCTTCAAATTAGCCCGCCATTGTTGGCTCCCTTCCCGCTAGATATTTGGGAAGAGGACCAGGGCCTTTATAAATAGGACAAGCCACCACAGTGTAGAAAAAGGGAATTTAGAGAGGATCGGTCGGACCGAAACCACAAGATCGGATCGAAATCAGAGAGAGAGAGAAGGGTGACTGAACTCCTCCTAACAGTTCATCGCCCCAGCCAAGAACAGACCACACACTGGAGTAGGGTATTACACCACAATGGTGGCCTGAACCAGTATAAACCTTGTGTCTCTTGTGAAGTTCTTTTAGTAGTCTAGATCTTTGCGAAACGGAGAGGTAGAAGGCGTAATCTCCGCGCGCACCCCAGTGTTCGAACCTTAAGGGTCTGTCGGAACCCGAAATCCGACATTTGGCGCGCCAGGTAGGGGTGCGCCAGAATTCGTCTTCCACCGCCCCGTTCTCCTCCGACCGTCGCGTCTATGTTCGATGCTCGTCGGGCCCGCGCAGAGCTCCGGGCCGCCCTGCGCTGCCGTCCCGCCGACGACGTCTACGGAGAATGGCTCGACCGCGTCGCCGAGCTCGTCCGTGCCGCAGGGGGCTCTCCTGCGCCGCCCCATCGCGCTACACCAACACCCCTGGTCGTCGTGGCCCTCCTGGGCGGCTTGCAGGCGCCGCCCACAAGTCACCACGTCAAGCCGTTCATCCGCCGGGTCAGCGCCGCTTCCACGCGGCAGGGGGCTCCCCTGGATCGGGCGGCGCCCGAGGCCGGCCTGACCTTCAGCTCGGAGGAGCACCCCTCCAACTCGGCCTGCTCGGGCGCGCTCCCCATGTTGTGCACCCCCACCATCTGCCAGGTGGCCGTCACCAGAACCCTCTTTGATGGCGGCGCGGGCCTGAGCATGCTCTCGGTCGAGGACTTCAACCTCCTCCACATACCCCTGGAGCGGCTGCAACCCAGCCGGCCCTTCTCAGGCATTGGGGGCAAGTTGTCCAGTTCCTTGGGGCAAATCCGGCTCCCAGTGACCTTCGGCACCTACGACAACTTCCGCACGGAGCTGGTTGACTTCGACATCGCCCCCATTGGCCTCCCATACAACGCCATCCTCGGCTACCCAGGGCTGCCCCAATTCATGGCCGCGACGCACCCGGCGTACAACCTCATGAAGATGCCCGGAAGCAGCGGTCTCCTCACCGTGCACGGAGACACCAGGGACGCGCTGCGGGCGCTCAAGCTCGCCTTCAAGACGGCGGCATCGGCACATCCCGCCGACTTGGAGACCTTCGGGCCCAAGGGGGCTACACCCGCCAAGAAGAAGCAGTTGTTCACCCAAGACAAGGCAGAAACCAAGCAGATACCCGTCGATGGGGACGGGTCCACCAACGCAACTTTCACCATAGGCGCCCACCTCAAACCCGAGTAGGAGGAGGCCCTGGTCGGGTTCCTGCACGCAAACAAGAAGGTATTCGCTTGGGAGCCGGACCAGTTGGCAGGGATCCCCAGGAGTGTAATTGAGCATCACCTCAACGTGTGCCCCAACGTGCGCCCTGTGAAGCAGAAGGCCAGGCAGTAGTCCACAGAAAAGCAGGCCTTCATCGTCCAAGAGACCCACAAATTAGAGGCTGCTGGGGTCATCCGCGAGGTCCGATACCCAGATTGGTTGGCCAACCCTGCCGTCGTGCCAAAGAAGGGAGTGAAGGAACGCATGTGTGTCGACTTCACCAACCTCAACAAGGCATGCCCGCAAGATCCGTTCCCGCTCCCCCGCATTGACCAGATTGTCGATTCCACCGTAGAGTGCGACCTATTATGCTTCCTGGATGCCTTCTCCGGGTATCACCAGATCAAGATGGCGGTGGAAGACGTCGAGAAGACCGCCTTCTTAACCACCTGCGGGGTGTACTGCTATACATGCATGCCATTTGGGCTGCATAACGCAAGGGCAACCTTTCAGCGGCTGATGCACATCACCTTGGTCCCGCAGCTCGGGAAGAATGTCGAAGCTTATGTTGACGATATCATGGTAAAGTCTCGGGAGGCCAAGACCCTAATACAAGACCTAGAAGAAACCTTCGCGAGCGTCAACGTAGTGAACCTACGGCTCAACCTAGAGAAGTGTGTGTTCGGAGTCCCCTCGGGCAAGCTCTTGGGTTTCCTCGTGTCCCACCGAGGCATCGAGGCTAACCCAGAGAAGTTCAAGGCGGTGGAAGACATGAGCCCGCCAAAGACCCTCAGAGAAATGCAGAAGCTCATGGGGCGCGTGACCGTGCTAGGGAGCTTCATCTCCAAGATGGGAGAATGAGCCCTGCCCTTCTTCCAGCTGATTAAGAAGAAGGGGCCCTTCGAGTGGACTGAAGAGGCCGACAAGTCGTTCCAGGATCTCAAGAGATACCTGACCAGCCCACCGGTCATGGTGGCTCCGCGCCCTCAGGAGCCCCTGGTGCTTTACCTCGCCGCCACTCCCTACTCCGCCAGCGCAGCCTTGGTAGCAGTCAGAGAGGAGCGCCGAATCAAAGCCACGGCAGCAGCTCGGGACAAGGCAGAACAGGGACAAGGAAGGCCTACGGAAACCGCCACTGCGACTGAGGAGGATCAGCCGCCGCAGAAGGGTGCACCAGAGGCGGAAGAGGCCCCTCTTCCAGATGGCCAGTCTCAGGAGGTCTCACTGCCTCAAGAGGCGCCACGGTCTTCGGAAGGAGCCACCAGCACTGACGCACTCCGCCTCGTTGAGCACCCAGTGTACTTCGTCAGCACAGTGTTGCGGGATGCAAGAGCACGGTACCCCATGCCTCAGAAACTCCTCCTCGTGCTATTGGTGGCTTCGTGCAAGCTGTGGCACTATTTTCAGGGTCACCCCATCAAGGTCGTCTCGTCATACCCCCTGGAGAGAGTGCTCAGGAGCCCTAATTCAGCTGGAAGGGTCGCTGAGTGGAACATAGAACTGCAAGCGTTTCAGCTCGAATTCAGCACGACCAGGGTCATCAAGGGAGCAGCGTTGGCGGATTTTGTGGCAGAATGGACGGAGGCACCAGGCCTCAAGGCCGATGAGGATCGGTCCCTATCCCCGGGAAGCGAGGCGCCAGAAGGCTGGGTCATGTACTTTGATGGGGCGTTCTCCAGGCATGGCGTTGCAGCTGGGGCGGTGCTTATATCGCCCACACAGGACAAGCTCTATTACGCCGTGCAACTCTGTTTCCAGCAAGGCGAAAAGGTCTCCAACAACATAGCGAAGTATGAAGGTTTAATAGCGGGCTTGAAGGACGCGGCTGCCCTGGGAGTGAAACGCCTCACCATCAAGGGCGATTCGCAGCTCCTTGTCAATTTCTCCAACAAGGTGTACGAGCCGAAGGATGAGCACATGGAAGCCTACCTTGCGGAAGTCCGCGGGATGGAGAAGCAATTCTGGGGGTTGGAGTTGCAGCATGTGCCCTGTGGCACCAATCAGGAGGCCGACGACATCGCCAAATGTGCGTCCAGACGGTTACCCCAGGAGCCTGGCGTTTTCGAGGAGCGGCTCTTCAAGCCCTCGGCTCTGCCATCATTATCAAACACGGCTCAGCCCTGGGAGGAGCTCCCCCAGCCACCTGCCTCAGGAGCTCCGACCTGTGGTCCGGCCTCAGGAGCGCGCCTGCTCCTGACGATGGAACCTCAGGAGGGATGTTGGATCACGGAGCTCCGGAGCTACTTAGCGCAAGGGACCTTGCCGGAGAAGGAGGAGGAAGCGGAGCGAGTGGCACGCCAGGCCACGGCATACTGCATCAAAGATGGAGAGCTCTACCGGAAGCGACCAAACGATGTATCCCTACGCTGCATCTCCAGGGGGCAAGGGAAGGAACTACTGGATGATATACACGGCGGAGACTGCGGACATCATTCATCATCACGGACCCTCATCGGCAAGGCGTTCCACAGTGGGTTTTATTGGCCCACCGCGCTCAATGACGCTGTGGAACTAGTGAAAGCTTGTGAAGCCTGCCAGTTCCACGCCAAGAAGATCCATCAGCCAGCAGGAGGCTTACAGACTATCCCCCTTTCGTGGCCATTCGCAGTCTGGGGGCTGGACATCTTGGGCCTGTTTCCTCAGGCGCCAGGGGGCTACCGCTACCTCTACTTTGACGTGGACAAATTCACCAAGTGGGCTGAAGTAGAGGCTCTCCGCACCATTCCCGCGGGTTCCGCAATCAA
This sequence comes from Triticum monococcum, assembly GCA_034509565.1. Taxonomy (NCBI): domain Eukaryota; kingdom Viridiplantae; phylum Streptophyta; class Magnoliopsida; order Poales; family Poaceae; genus Triticum; species Triticum monococcum. Next base: position 530,343,600 of record CM067846.1, read on the forward strand.
GTTCATCAAGGGCATCGTGAGCCGGTTTGGGGTGCCGAATCGCATCATCATGGACAACGGTTCGCAGTTCACCAGTAACCTCTTCAAAGCATACTATGCTAACCTTGGAACGCAGATATGCTACGCCTCAGTGGCGCACCCCCGAAGCAACGGCCAGGCCGAGCGAGCCAACTCGGAGGTCCTGAGGGGCCTCAAGACTAGGACGTTCAAGAAGAAGCTGGAGGCTTGTGGCAGAGGTTGGTACGACGAGCTTCAGTCCGTGTTGTGGTCCATCCGCACCGCCGCAACCAAACCGACTGGAGAGACCCCGTTCTTCCTGGTCTACGGAGCGGAAGCGGTCCTCCCTCACGAGGTCAGACGTCGCTCCGCGCGGGTCCTGGCGTTCGACGAGGCGCAGCAGGACGCCATGCGGGGGATGGACCTCGTGCTGGGGGAGGAACGTCGCCGGGAAGCCGCGCTGCGAGCGGCGAGGTTCCAGCAAGCGCTGCGGCGATATCACTGCCGCAACATCCGCCCCAGGACTCTTGAGGTAGGAGACCTCGTGCTCAGACGGGTTCTCTCCAGGGAGGGACTGCACAAGCTATCTCCCATGTGGGAGGGCCCGTTCAAGGTTGTTCATGTTTCCAGGCCCGGCTCCGCGCGCTTGGAGACTCAGGAGGGAGTGTCGGTCCATAATGCATGGAACATCCAGCACCTCCGGAGGTTCTACCCCTAAAAAGGCCCAGAGCGTGTGAAGGAAGGCAAGTGCCTGTGAAGCTATCGCGTTTTAGAAAAGGCCTAGAGCCTGTGAAGCAAGGCGAGTGCCTGTGAAGCTATCGCGTTTTGGAAAAGGCCCAGAGCCTGTGAAGCAAGGCGAGTGCCTGTGAAGCTATCGTGTTTTGGAAAAGGCCCAGAGCCTATGAAGCAAGGCGAGTGCCTGTGAAGCTATCGCGTTTTGGAAAAGGCCCAGAGCCTGTGAAGCAAGGCGAGTGCCTGTGAAGCTACCGCGTTTTGGAAAAGGCCCAGAGCCTGTGAAGCAAGGCGAGTGCCTGTGAAGACCATCTGTAGGATCTAAAGTATGTCTAGAGGGGGTGATTAGACTACTTGACCAACTAAAAACTTAGCCTTTTCCCAATTTTAGTTCTTGGCAGATTTTAGCTATCTTAGAGCAAGTCAAGCAATCATCACACAATTCAAGCAAGCATGCAAAGAGTTTATTGGCAGCGGAAAGTAAAGCATGCAACTTGCAAGAATGTAAAGGGAAGGGTTTGGAGGATTCAAACGCAATTGGAGACACGGATGTTTTCCCGTGGTTCGGCTAGGTGGTGCTATCCTACATCCACGTGGATGGAGACTTCAACCCACAGAGGGTAACGGTTGCACGAGTCCACGAAGGGCTCCACCCACGAAGGGTCCACGAAGAAGCAACCTTGTCTATTCCACCATGGCCATCGCCCATGAAGGACTTGCCTCACTAGCGGTAGATCTTCATGAAGTAGGCGATCTCCTTGCCCTTACAAACTCCTTGGTTCAACTCCACAATCTTGTCGGAGGCTCCCAAGTAACACCTAGCCAATCTAGGAGACACCACTCTCCAAGAACTAACAAATGGTGTGTTGATGATGAGCTCCTTGCTCTTGTGCTTCAAATGATAGTCTCCCCAACACTCAACTCTCTCTCATAGGATTTGGATCTGATGGAAAGAAGATTTGAGTGGAAAGCAACTTGGGGAAGGCTAGAGATCAAGATTCATAAGGTGGGAATGGAATATCTTGGTCTCAACACATGAGTAGGTGGTTCTTTCTCAGCACATATGAGTAGGAATGGTGTATGTGTTCTGATGGCTCTCTCTTCGAATGAGGAGGAGGTGGAGGGGTATTTATAGCCTCCACACAAAATCCAACCGTTAAACACAATCTACCAATCTCGGTGGGACCGAAGCAGAAAACTCGGTCTGACCGAAATAGTAAACCTAGTGACCGTTAGGAATTTCGGTGGGACTGAGATGCAACTCGGTAGGACCAATTCGGTTAGGGTTTGGGCATAACGTAATCTCGGTGAGACCGATCGCACAAACTCGGTGAGACCGAGTTCGGCAATTAGCTAACCAGAGAGTTGGTCAGGCAAACTCGGTGGGACCGACTTGCTCTTTCGGTGAGACCGAAAAGTTACAAGAAGGAAACAGAGAGTTTGCATTGCATTCTCGGTGGGACCGATTCGCTCTTTCGGTGAGACCGAAATGTTACGAAAGCGAAACAGAGAGTTTGCAACCCCATCTCGGTGTGACCGAGATCCTTATCGGTAGGACCGAATTGCTAGGGTTTGGCAGTGGCAAATGACAAGTGAAACTCGGTGGTGCCGGATTGACAGAATCGGTATGACCGAGTTTGGCTTAGGGTTTAGGTCATTTGTGGATATGGAAAGGTGGTTGAGGATTTTGGAGCATATCACTAAGCACATAAAGCAAGAGGCTCATTAAGCAACACCTCATCCCTCCTTGATAGTATTGGCTTTTCCTAAAGACTCAATGTGTTCTTGGATCACTAAAATATAAAATGAAGAGTCTTGAACTTTTGAGCTTGAGCCAATTCTTTGTCCTTAGCATTTTGAGTGTTCCACTTTCACATCCATGCCATGCCAATCATTGAGCTTTCCTGAAATAATCATCATGGAATAGCATTAGCTCAATGAGCTATATGTTGTTATGAATTACCAAAACCACCTAGGGATAGTTGCACTTTCAATCTCCCCCTTTTTGGTAATTGATGACAACATATAGATCAAAGCTTCGACAAATAATAATAATCATGAAATACATCGTCGCTTTGAGAAGTATGTGATAAGTAAGAGCTCCCCCTAAATTTGTGCATATTTTAAAATTTGCTTTGGACTGCAAATGCACAAGGAGTTAGAATCATGGGTTACTCTTCCATGTCACATACATCTTGGTGGAGCGCTCAAAAAAAGATAAGATTGAAATACATGCACTCATCACCAAGAATAGTGAATGATCACAGACAATAGATAGAATGATAACATTTAGCAAGCATTAAGCAACCATTAAGTGTAGCTTATGATCAAACAATTGATCATTGATGTCTCACGAATAATGACATAGTATCGCACACGCAAGCAAACAAAGTTCGAAAAACCACCAAATAAAAACAAGAGAGAATAAAAGCAACACTCTCTCTTGAAGCCTATGATCTATACATTTTCTCCCCCTTTGGCAACAAGTTACCAAAAAGTTCCTAGAGAATGCATAGTGCTAGGTCGACGCGCATGCTTGATCTTCAGGTGGTGGTGGAGTCCGCAGCACGCCAAGGACGAAGCCTTCAGTAGATGTGGTAGGAGTTGAGGGTGTGGTGGATGCTGGAGCTGGTGGAACGGAGGCTGTAGCTGGTGCAGACGTTGTAGCTCTAGTGTCAGCAACTGGCAGTGCAGATGACCTCGGACCTCGTGGCACCCTGGCAAAAGCATCAGTTGTGGTTCTGCCTCTTCTCTCGTTCATGTCGTCCTGGAGCTGCTCCACGGCAGTCTGTATCTTAGTCACTTTGATGTCCAGGTCATAGAACCTCTGTTCCATGATCCTCTCTAGGCTCGCCTGGTTCTGAGTCAGGGTAGCTATACTCTGCTCAGTCCGTAGGGTGGACGCTATCAGGTAACCGAGCTGCTCTTGTTTGGTCTTCAAGAAGTAATCAGATGCCTCCGCTTGAGTAGGCATCCTGGCAGCTTTCTCCTTCTTCGCCTTCTCCTTCTGAGCTTGTGCATGGGTAGATGAGGGTTCATTCTCAGTCATAACCACTTGGTTATCCTCAAAATCTGGATGGATGGGCAGGTGTTCCTTATCCAATAAATACACGCCCGTGCCCATCTTGGAGTTGATGAGCTCCTGAATCTGTGGGGCATACCCACAACTCCTCTTCTGGTCTGCAGCTGTCCTCTTGATTGTTTCCACAATGAGACTCATGACCTTGAATTTCTGAGGCACGTCAAAGACATGAAGCAAGTTGATCGCGTGACCTCTGATCATCTTGTGATCTCCAGATTTGGGCAGAAGGGTGTGCCTAAGGATCCAGTTGATCGTAGGCAATCCTGAGAGCAATAGTGCACTGAGCCAAACTTGAACGTGTCGAGCGCTTCATTCGGGATCTCCTTGTACATGTTGGACATGGAGTTGTGATCCATCTTTTTCTTGGCATAAATGTCCAAGTCATCAGCTTGCTCCTCTGGGGCATTGATCAACTTCGCCCATTCTTCAACAGTGGATTGGTACCTTGTACCCTCTGACATCCATGTGATCCTGCCATCCGGATAAAAGTGTGCTGTGGAGTAGAATTGCATGATCAGCTCCTTGTTCCACTTTGTGAGCTTCTGCCCAACAAAGTCTGCAACTCCACACGCACTAAAGCTATCAAATACACCGGGGTAGTACTCTTCATTGTCCTTGATGTGGGTCCAGTCGACCCATCTCATGTCACAAATGATTGGCTTCTTGTCAAGCAAAACAGTCTCATAGAAATCTTGCCGCTCCTTGGTATGAAATCTGTAATCCACGGCAGTCCTTCTCCTAGAAGCATACGGATCTGCTTCTCTCCATTTCCTCAGCCCTGAATCTCTCCTAAGCTTCATATCCTCAGCCACAGGATGAGCATCGTTGTGGTCTGGGATCTTGGGCTTGAGCTTCCTAAGGACACTCTCCTCCTCTTCTTCGTTAGCTTCAGGCACTGGGGCCTTGTTCTTTTCCGCAGCTGGGATGCTTGGTGTGTTTCTCTTTGGTGCACTCTTAGGCTTAGATGCAGCCTTAGGTGCTTCCTTGGGCTTGGATGCAGCTGTTCCTGACCTTATAGCATCTCCCATGAGTTTGGCTGCCTTGGGTGCTGGTGCAGCAACCTCTTCTTCTTCTTCCTCCTCATCTACCATGATGGAGGCCTTCCCAAGCACTCTGGCTACAGTCTTCTTCACCCTCTCTTTCCTCTTCTTGCCTTGTCCACCTGCTTCCTCTTCAGATTCCAGGGCAAGCTTCATGGTTTCTTCAGTTGCAGCCTTCCTAGGTTTGGAAGTGCGAAATCTTGCCTTAGACATGGGCTGCCTACCTGCTGGCCTTTTGATTTTCAGCCCTGGCTTTGTGCCTTGAGCTGGTTCAGCTCTCTTTGATGTGGCCTCTTCCTCTGCCACATAGTCTTCATCCTCAGAATCAGATGTTCTCTTCTTCCTTTGACGTGTGGCAGCCTTAGGCGGATTGCTGGGGGTGCTCCTGCTGCCATCATCAGAAGAACTTGAGGGGCTAGTGCCCTCACTCATCACAACTTGCTGCTCAGACACATTCTGGCTGTCACTTTGATCAGACATGTTGCAAACTGACTGCTGATCCTGTGAATAGATTATGGATAAGATAGAGTGGATGAGCATCACAAAAAGCAGAGATTTTTGCAAAATATAATTCAAAACTTAGTTTTAGTTTTCCATAGAAAGCATCTCGGATCTACCGATTTTCAAACTCGGTGACACCGAAGCAGTTTTGGCACCAGAACTGGTGAACTCGGTCAGACCGAGTCATAGTTCAGTGGCACCAAGACTGCTAGGGTTTCACAGAATTCCAAAATCGGTCGCACCGATAAGTTATTCTCGGTCAGACCGAGTTTCACTTGTGCAATGGCAAAAGCCAGATCGGTGGGACCGAGTTTTTCAACTCGGTGGGTCCGAGATGGTTTCGGCGGAAACCTAACCCTAAAATTTTCGAATTAAACCTAATCTACGAGTTCATTGACTGGATAGGAGTGTTTCAATCGTGTCAAGAATCATGATGATCACAATGTGCTAGGAATCGGAGTGGAGAATAGCACAAAGATCAAGTCCATACCCTAGTTCGGCGGAGACTCGCTACGGCGGCAACGGCAGGCCAGAATTCCGTTGACGGCGGCGAAGACCAGTGACTGGAGGCTGCTGGCGGCGAGAAGACGATCCGGAGACCATGAAGGCAGAGCAGGCTATCGCGCGGGCGAAGAGGTTTCGGAGAAATTTCCAAAATTTTGCCCGTCACTATATATAGCCCGACCCTGTCAGTGTGACCGAGTGGACCAACTCGGTGGCACCGAGATGCAAAACTGTGTGCAGTTGTTGCAACTCGGTGTGACCGAAAAGTTCAAATCGGTTGCACCGAGATCGAAAACCTAGATCAAGTTAATGAACTCGGTAGGACCGAAAATGGAGTATCGGTCAGACCGAGATTCATAAAGAGGTTTTGGAAGTTTAAGTCTATGACGAATCGGGGACTCCGAGCGCTCCTCACACAGAGTGGTTCGAATCTGACTTGATCAAGTTTTGTGATGCAACATGAATAGAGTTTGAGACAAGAAAATCATAGATAGCTAGAGGAGGTTCTTAGGCATTCTTTGTCCATCCACTTGGCAAAAGAAGAAAGCCAAACAATCAAAACAACAAGTGGATGTCCTCGAATGAGTAAAATATGCAACCAACATGCTCACACAATAAGATGGCAAACGAAATATGTGGCAAAGCATGCACAACCAATTCTAGCATCTATCAAGCAATTTGCGATGACTAGGTCATCTATATATGAGTATATTGACTTAGGAGTCAAGTGAGAACACTTGATCATAGGTCATACTCATCATTTAAGCTCAAGTGGGGTTACCACTTTTACATAAAGCATTGTTGTATTCACATCTTTAGAGTTGCTTTAGCTCAAGTCTTAGAGTAAAGCTCCCCCTAGATGTGATATCCCCCCTAAGAGGGATGAACTAACCTTGGGTTTTGTCGATGATGACTTCATGTAGATGTTGAAGATGTGGATGCTCAATGTTGATGTAGATCACTTGGAGCTATCCATTTGAGTGAATTGCACTTCCAATACCTACATGGGTTAGTCCCACAAGGAACAAACAAGGATATCCATAGACATAGAGTGGTGCACACACAAGATGATGTCCATGAAAACTTTAGGTTACCTTGTCCCTTGTCTTACCAACAAGAGGGTTTGTGACTCCTCGAACTAGTGCAAGATGTGGAAGTTGATTGCACTTGTTCTTGCCAAAATGATGAGAGTGAAGTATGTTGGCGGAGTCACCCTCAAGAACTCTCTAGTTCTTCTTCTTTTGGATCCACACCATCTTGATGGGAATCCTTGGAGTTGTAGTCGTACTTGATGTAGTGGAACTTGAAGTAGTCTTGGGAATCCACTTGACTAAGGTCTTAGGAGCTTCTTCAAATGCATCAATCTCCTCTTGAAGCTTGTCCTGGCCTTTTTGCTTGTAGTCTTGTGGTGGAAGATCATCTTGAGCTTGTGTTCCCTTGAAGGAAGTATCATACTTCTCTTGTTGAGGAATAAACTTTGTCTTGGGGTATTGATCTTCTTACCATTCAACTCCATTGGCATTGAACTTTCATTCAAAACCAACACCTTGATTCTTCCGGTGCATTCCTTGCTTGCGCACAATTTCCTTGAATTGCTTACTTCCGGCAAGGCTCTTGTAAACACCTTTCTCTATAATTCCCTTCAATAAGCTATTTTCTTGCTCAAGTGTAACTTGGCTAAGAGAATCATTGGTGGAATCAAGAGAACTACTAGAAGCAACAATATTGGATTTAGCATGATCATTGTTACTACTAGAGGAAGAATCTTTCTTATTCTTGTTACTAGTCTTGACTTGAGGCATGTAGGTGGATAAAAGTAAACGCTTGGCAATGTGAGAAGAACTTTTCTTGCGGAGATCATCATTGATTGCTTTTAAGAACTCATGCTCTTGCTCAAGATTAAGATTTTCAAAGCGTAGTTTCTCATGAGCTCTTAAAAGTTCTTGATGATCTTCGAAGATAGTTTCATGGGCTAACTTAAGAGTGTTTAGTTCTTTAGTTAGAGCCTCAATCTTCTCCTTATCATTGTCATTCATTTTAGCATGATTAATTGATATTTCACTATAATATTCTTCACTAGAGTTGTCAACAAGCAAATCATCATCACCTAACAAGTCATTTCATCACTATTAAAGTCAACATACTCGGGGTGTGTTACCTTAGGACCTTTACCCATGAAGCATCTTCCAATTCCTTCATTTGGTGAGTCAAATATGTCGTAGGAGTTGGTTGACACAAGTGCTAGACTGGCAACACCTTCATCTTGAGTATCTTCGGGGTTGGAGTGATAACTTCTCTCGGAGTGGCTGTCGGAGTCGGAGCCGGATACCCATTCACCAACATGAGCTTGATGTCTTCGTTTTGTATAGCTCCTTGATGATTTTTCCTTCCTTTCCGAATCCTTGCTTCTCCGTGAGTATCTTCGTTCATAACGATCATCTCTACTCCTTCTCTCTCTTGGTGGAGATTCTTTGCTTCTTCTTTTTGGAGAATCTTCTCTTCTCTTGTAGGGAGCCGTACACTCATTGGAATAGTGTCCGGGTCTTCCACAATTATAGCAGTTTCGCTCTCGACTAGAAGATCTTTTGTCATTGTAGGACCTTGACTTGAAGCTTCTATCTTTGTTTCTACTCTTGTAGAACTTGTTGAAGTTCTTCACCATTAAGCTCAATTCTTTATTGAAGTTTTGTTTCTCACTTGATGATGTGGGGACTTCACATGACGCTTTGTAGGCACCACTTGATTTATTGTGAAGTTCCTCTTTATCCTTGAGTGACATCTCATGAGCAACAATCCTTCCAATTAGTTCCGTTGGCTTGAGATCTTTGTAGTTGGGCATCATTTGGATTAATGTGCACACGGTATCATATTTCCCATACAAGGCTCTTAGGATCTTCTTCATGATGAATCTATCGGTCATCACTTCACTTCCTAAGCCGGCAATCTCATTTGTGATGAGAGCAAGCCTAGAGTACATTTCAGCGACACCTTCACCATTCTTCATCTTGAACTTGTCAAGTTGACTTTGGAGCACATCCAACTTGGATTCCTTGACGGAGTCGGTACCTTCGTGCATATCAATCAAAGTATCCCAAATTTCCTTTACATTCTCAAGGCGGCTGATTTTGTTGAATTCTTCGGGGCACAATCCGTTGAAGAGAATATCACAAGCTTGAGCATTGTATTGCAACATCTTCAACTCATCCGTGGTAGCTTCACGGTTTGGTTCTCTCCCATCAAAGAACTCACCTTGCAAACCAACACAAACAATAGCCCATACGGTGGGGTTATGTCCAAGAATATGCATTTTCATTTTATGCTTCCAACTAGCAAAATTAGTGCCATCAAAGTAAGGACCTCTACGGTGATAATTTCCCTCGCTAGACGCCATACTCTCCTAGGTTGTGAAACCAAGGCTATGACCACCAAAAGCTATGGAGATCAAGGCAAATGGAGACCAAAGCTCTAATGCCACTTGTAGGATCGAAAGTATGTCTAGAGGGGGGGTGATTAGACTACTTGACCAACTAAAAACTTAGCCTTTTCCCAATTTTAGTTCTTGGAAGATTTTAGCTATCTTAGAGCAAGTCAAGCAATCATCACACAATTCAAGCAAGCATGCAAAGAGTTTATTGGCAGCGGAAAGTAAAGCATGCAACTTGCAAGAATGTAAAGGGAAGGGTTTGGAGGATTCAAACGCAATTGGAGACACGGATGTTTTCCCGTGGTTCGGATAGGTGGTGCTATCCTACATCCACGTTGATGGAGACTTCAACCCACGGAGGGTAACGGTTGCGCGAGTCCACGGAGGGCTCCACCCACGAAGGGTCCACGAAGAAGCAACCTTGTCTATTCCACCATGGCCATCGCCCACTGTCGGTGTACTAAAGTAGGGGTACCTTAGTACCCCGAACTTGTGCACGGGCAGTCGCAGCGACCCGCGGCAAGGCTTGCCGGGCGACCGCCAAGACCCTCCGTGGTTCCTTTGGAGCCATTCAAGAACAAAGTATCCAAGAGCAAAACAAGGCCTCGGCAAGAGGAGCTTGCTGGGAAGGAGACAAGACCCCGGCAAGAGGAGCTTGCCGGGAAGGAAACGAGGCCCCGACAAGAGGAGCTTGCCGGGAATGAGACAAGACCCCGGCAAGAGGAGCTTGCCGGGAAGACCAACTCAAGCATCACAAGAAGATCGCTGCGGCGCACCGCGCGCCACGACAAGACCTGGTGAGTGACAAGCTCCCGGACACGACAAGGCAACATCCGCGGCAAGGCGCTTGCCGCGGCAAGCTGCTACTCCGCAGCCCGCGCTCCAGCTCACCCATCAACGTGTCGCTCAGGGGCCACCCCTGGCGCACGTGGCGGGAGGCTGTGCAGCCAAGGGCATGCGGTGGCAAGCAGGCGCTGACAAGGAGCCATCGTGGCTAATGGTGGCGCCCCTGACGGTCCCTTTCCGCCCCGTCTAGGCGACGCAGACGGGCATTTAATGCCCTTGTCCCCTGCCATCAGGGTTAGGTAGGATGTGACTGTAGCAGGCGGTGGCGCCAGCTACCACCCCTTTTACATTTTTACCCTTACCTCTGTTGCCACATGTCGGTGACCCCTTAGACATATAAAAGGAGGCCCATGCGCAACAGTGAGGGAGGACAACCATTCTCACGCTCGGTCTCGCCAGCTGCTTGAGTGTACTCTAGCACTCATCGCTCCCGAGCCAAAACTCAATACAACCACCAAAGCAGGAGTAGGGTTTTACGCATCCGTGCGGCCCGAACCTGGGTAAATCGATCGTCTCGCTCGTGTGTTTTGCCTCGATCTGCTCTTTGTGCATCCACCGCCCCCTACCGAACCAAAAGGCGCTCGGTCCGCCGATCCCCATAGGTGTGCGAGGGACCAGACACCCCTGATATCTTTGGCGCGCCAGGTAGGGGGTGCGTCGAGGTTGTGCGAACCTGATCCGGCGTTCGCGCGAGCCGAATCCTCATCATCTTCATCAACATGCCGCCGAAGGAGAAGGCTTCGGAAGCAGCTGCTCCGTCTGCGCCGAACCCACCATCGCCGGGGCGCACGGCTGGTGGGGTAGACGCCGGCGGAAGAGCGGGCACCGACGGGGAGACCCATGGCGCTGCCAGGTCCAAGGACCAGGTCGCGCCACACGTCGGCGGCGCAGTCACCTCCCACAACGACCGCGCGCACTCCAAGAGCTCGGCGTCCGTACACGCACCGCGCCCGTCCCGGGAGGCGCGGGACCAGCAGCGTCATGGTACCCACGGTACCATACGTCTGTTGGGCCAAGACCAAGATGGCGAAGCCCGGAGTGCTCAGGATCAGCATGCACGCCAACATGCTGGCGCGGGTACGGCGCGGTCGCTTGGACGAGGTGTTGCTCCTCCTAACGCAGTTAGAAGTCCGAGCATATCTCGCTCCTCGCGCCGTTCGCTGCCGCTGCCCGCCTCCCCGGCAGAAGCGTTGGCGCGGAGCTGCCAGTGGTTCTTTGGTCGATCAGAACGACGCCAAATCAAGCCACTTCCCAGACACCCTTCGCTCTAGTCTATGGAGCGGAGGCAGTTGTCCCCATGGAACTCGTATACGAGTCACCTCGAGTGCTCGTTTATGATGAGCTTGAGCAAGAGCAGCTACGACAAGCTGACGCGTTGCTCCTTGAGGAGGACCGTCTTCAGGCTGCTGTGCGAGCCGCTCGCTACCAGCAAGCTTTGTGCCGCTACCATAGCCGCAAAGTTAACGCCCGAAGTTTCGAGGAAGGCGACCTTGTTTCCTTGGCGAGATCAGTCCGCCAAGATTTCCGACAAGTTGACGCCGAAGTGGGAAGGCCCTTACCGGGTGAAGCGAGTCGCTAGGCTTGGCGCTGTCCGCCTTGGGACCGAAGATGGCGTACCAGTGAGCAACTCCTAGAATATTGCGCATCTTCGCAAGCTTTGCCCATGAGGCGCGGTTGTCGGACCCCGTCCGGCAACCACCCATTTGTACAAGTCTTGCCGCTGTTGCATGTAATCCTTTGTACAAAGCCGGGCGCAGACCCCGTGCATGAAGATTATGTGCTTAGCACATACCCCCGAGAAAGCAGACAACAGAGAAAGATAATTGCTAAAGTTTGAGCAATCAGACTTCCTTTAAGCTTTTAAGTTATTTTCCTTGAACGCCCGTGCTTTGTATGTGGAACCTGGGCGCAGAAGAGCCGACTCGTAGCTAGTTGCGCCCTTACTGTTGTTTCGAGCCCCGCTCAACAACTTAAGTGCGCCGCAACTAGCTCCGCGACAAGGTTTCTTGTCGGCCGCAGCACCGCCCGCAGATCGCTGACGTTCCGCACTCAGCACGCGCGGCAAGCGTGCCCGCGCCGGCAAGTTCCCTATATGCGCAAGGTAGCAACATACAAAGGAAGGAGTCAAGTAAAGGAAATGACATAGCAATTAAATTTATAGAGTTATCTTCCTTCTTGCGATCGTCCCTTGTATGGAAAACCTGTGCGCGGAGGAACCAACTCGTATCTAGTCGCCCCCTTACTGTTGTTTCGAGTCCGCTCAACAACTTAAGGGAGATGCGACTAGCTCTGCGACAAGGTTTCTTGTCAGTTGCAGCACCGCCGGCAGGGAACCAACTCGTAGCTAGTTGCCTTACTATCGTTTCGAGTCCGCTCAACGACTAAAGTAAGCTGCGACTAGCTCCGCGACGAGGTTTCCTATCGGTTACAACACCGCTGGCAGGCTGCTGGAGTTCTGTTGCTGATGTTCCGCACTCAGCGCTCACGGCAAAGGTGCCCGCACCGGCAAGTTCCCTAAAAGCGTAGGGTAAAAGCATACAAGGGGAGGGAGAAAGCAAAGGAGATAACATAGCGGTTATTAACCAAGGATAGAGTATATTACAGAATAACTTGTCGCAGCTCTAACAGACCATTTTTCATAACATGATTGACAGCGACAAGGGAAGAAGAAGATAAATGGCCTAGTCTACACGGTCGCCTTCGACCCTCCTGATTCCGCTCACCTTGTCCACGATAGGTGCGACAAGGGCCTTGAGCTCCTCCTGATCAGCATCTGGCGGTTGGCTTCGGAGGACGTTGTTGAGGCGGAGGCCTGGGTTGCGGAAGGCCACCTTCATCAGCACCTTCTGGAGAGCTCCCGCGCAGATCTTGCGTGACTCGTCGGCAAGCTGCTTCGGGAACTGCTCCCGGATTCGCTAGAGCGCCGTCGCCAAGCCTTTGAAGAACAGAGTGAGCTTGGCGCCGGGTTGGAGGTTCTCGTCGGAGGAGTACGCGAGATCCACCATCCCCAACTGCGCCAGCTCCTTGTCGACATCCGCGGCGACGTCCACCAGACCCTCCGTCCAGCGCTCCATATCCTCCGACAAAGTCTTCCGGGCGGCGGCGGCCTTCACCAGCAGCACCTTGCCGGCCTTGACCTCCGCCTTCAGGGCCGCCTCCTGCCGCTTGGCGCCGTCCAAAGATTCGGTCAGAGCCGCCAGATTCACTTCAAGATCAGCATTTGAAGCCTTGGCGGCATCCAGCTCTTTGCTTCTCTCAGCGAGGAGGGCCAGCAACTCCGAATAGTTGTTGGCGTCCCTCTCACGCTCGAGCTTGAGCGCGGCAAGCTCGTCGCCGATCGCCTTGAGGTCCGCCTCCAGCTGCGTCACCTTCAGCTCCAGCTCGGCCTTGGCGGCCTCGGCAGCTGCGGCGGCGTCTTCGGCCTGCTTGACGGCTCCGCCAACTGCCCGCTCGCGCTCGGCAAGTTCCTCCTCGTGGCCGTCGAGGTTGACCTTCCGCTACGCCAACTTGCCCTCCTGCGAAGACAACTTCTCCGCGACAAGCCGTTGGCGCTCTTCGACGTCGGCCCTCTCGAGGAGGAAGGCCTGCTGCGCCTCGGCGAGTTGCTCCCGCTCCTTTGCCAGGGAGCGGAGAGCATCCTGATGGGCACCTCGGAGCTCTTCTGCGCGCTTCTCGATGTCGGCGCCAGCCTTCGCCATGAGCGCCTCGCGAGACTCCAGCTTGGCCTGCCGGGTGCGGTAGAGCGCCACTAGCTTCCGCAGTAGGCGCTCCTCTTCAGGATCGCCGCTGCTGCTGCTTGGCGCGTCAACCAGCTTCAGCCCGGCAGAGGCAAGCACCTCTCCGTCCAGCGTCTCCCCCTCGATCGGCGCCCTGGAGCCTGACGCCCAGGGGAGGCTGATGAAGATGTTCTCGCCGGCCTTCAGGTAGATGCCAGGCTGGGGCTCTTCGGAGCCCGCCACAGCGGCAGCGGCGGAGAAGCCAGTGGTCGGAGCAGCGCCTGGCGCTCTTGTGACCTCCGGGCCGACAGTACGACCGCCAGACTCCCCGCCCACCTCCACGGCGGCAGCCCTGGCAGCCTCCTCACCGGCGACCGCCGTCTCCATCGGCTCTGCAGCAGATGGATCTGATGGCCGGCAGAGGGGAGAAGATTCAAGCAAAATTCGAGCAAAATCCAAGGGGAAGATCAAGAAGCCGAAGAAGCCAAGGGGAGTTTGGAAGCAAGGAAGTTACCTATGCCAGGGCCTGCCGCTGGGGTCTCCGTCGCCGGGGGATCGCTGGTGCGGTCCCTTGCCGGAGATCCTTGCCGTGCCGGGGGCTCCTCCCTTGCCGGAGTCCCTTCCCTTGCCGGGGGCTCCTCCCTTGTCGGAGCCTCCTCCCTCGCCAGAGAGTTCCCCCTTGCCGGAGACTTCTCCCTCGTCGGAGGACTCTGCCTTGGCGCTTCAGGGGCGGTCTCCGGGCTCCCCTGGTGAGGCTGCTCTGCTCCTACACGAGTCAACAAACAAGCATCAGCACAGCAAGGATCTTCATGCGCTCCCAACAGCGGGAAGTGAACAAGACGCTCACGCTGGGGGCTGCTCTGAAGATCAGCCGCTGGGTCCGACGGGTTCGTCTCAGGCACGTCCCCTGTTGACGCAGTGGGTTCATCCTCGATGACGATCACCGGCACCTTGGCCCTCTTTGCGGCCCTCTGCGCCAGAGTCCTGAAAAGGAAGAGATGCAGAGGAAGACAAGTGAGATACAAGACAAAGCAGCAAGGATTGAAGAATTGCAAGTACAACGAGAGAACTTACTCCTCCTCTTCTTCCTCGTCAGAGCTAAACGCGGAGAAGTCGAAGTCCGGCCCGCAGCTGGTGCGGGAAGGAGGAGGGGTAGGCTCCCTTGGTCGCTTGGCGGGAGCAGAGGCGGCAGCCCAGGAAGACCCCGCTCCAGTCGAAGCAGCGGCATGGGGCGCTCTCGCGGCAATAGTGCTTGCCGTGGTGGAGTGCGTCGTGCGGCGCGGCGACAGCTGGGCGTCCTGCCGCCTCGCTACATCCGCGGCCTTGCGGAGACGCCTTCTTGGTGGGGACGGAGGCGCAGCCGGCGGCGGGCTGTCGGAAGACGAAGTGGAGGATGAGTCGATCTCCAGCGAGTCGCTCGCATCCCCGGCAGGCTCGTTTTGCTCGGCGCTGCCCCCGGCAAGATCTTCCTTGCCGGCAAGTCCCTCTTGCCGGGCGAGCTCTTTCTTGCCGAGGAACTCGTCTCGCTCGGCATAGGTCTTCTCCTCTTCTGCCGCCGCCTCCTCCAGAGTAAACCCAAATTCGCCTGCGGCTGCCGCTGCCTCTTCCAATCTGGAGGCTATGCGCGCCAGCTCCGCCTCGGTGGTGTCGCGGATGAGGCCATCCCTCTCGTCGGCGCGGATTGGCACTTCCACCAGGTCGTCGAAGAACTGCTACACGACCTCGTCTGCGGGCTCTTGCCAAGTTGGCTCGATTCCGTGCGAGTTGCACAACGGCATCATCACCCAGATGCGGTCGAGCGCAGAGTTGTTGCACAAAGGGACGACGCCCTGCGGCAGCCTGAAGACTTCGGGGTGATCCAAATCATATTTGAAGAGCTCCTGCAGCATGCTAGTGTGCTTGAGGACAGTGAAATTATAGTTGAGGCCTGGGCGCAGCCTCATAATATCCGCCGTGTTCTTGAACTCCCAGGCAGGTCTTCCCCGCTCCTGCAGGGGGGCAATGCAGCAGCGAAGGAAGTCTGCGCCAACAGCGCCTACGGTGAGTCCGGCAAGCCTAAGGCGCCGGATCCTGGTGACAACAATCGTCAGCTTGCTGTCTTCCGGGGCCAAGTTGCTCCAGTCATTGCCGCGCACTGCTGCTGCTTGGCGCTGGACGGTGAATGACTGCGGACTATCCTCGATAATCCAGCACCAGTCCGCTCTCCACTCCTCCCACTTGCCGCGGAACTCCCCCTCTAGATAAGATTCCTTCTTGCCAGCTCTGGAGATCCAGGCGATTCCGCCGGACAGGGTCTCCCCTCTCTCTACCCGAGGGATGAAGAAATGGCGGAAGAGAGCTACACTAGGGTGGACTCCGACAAAGTTTTCGCAAAGATGTGCGAAAACTGCCATGGTGAGGACGGCGTTGGGGGTGAAGTCGAGGAGGTAGAAGCCATATGTGTTCATAATATCGCAGAAGAACTCGGAAATGGGCGGGCAGAGCCCGCAGTAGAAGAACACAGCAAAGAAAGGGTACCCGTCCGGAGCCTTCGTGTGGGTTTCAGCCGGGAGCACCCTGGTCCGCGGGTGAGCTCGCGTCTCCGCCGACCAGAACAGGTAATACCGCTCCCGCAACGCCTTCGCGCCGAGCTTGGGAGGGAAGATGGCCAGATCCTTCCGCACCGTCGCGAGCCGCTGCGCCTCGGTCGACTTCACCGCTTTTCCCTTGTCGCCCTTCGGAGCCATGGCGAGGGTGGTGGAGGAGGCCGACGGTGGTGGTGGCGCTGGTGACAATGGGGGGAGTAGGGCGCTGCTCTCTTGTTGCTTTGAGAAGACGGGGAGCGGCGGAGGATTTGAGATTGGAAGCAGCAACGGGCAGATGGCGCCGCACCCCTGCTTATAAGGAGGGGAAGGGGGGAGGCGGACGTTTCGCCGTCGCGAATAAACAACTACCCACGATTCCGCCCACCACGCCTCCACGCCTCCCTCCGTTTACGGGGAGGGGCGCGCCAACCGTCCCCTTTTACCGCGACGTGACGCACGCGCCTGGGGGCGCAGCCCCGCGCACGCCGCCCATGTCACGCATGGCGCCGCGTTCGACGCGTGCCGTTTGGGGAGGGCAAGGTGGGTGCGGAGTGGGTTAGGGCGTGCCTTAGGCCGCGCGTGCCCATGCACTGTTTTGGGCCTGGCCCAACAGCGCTCGGCACCGTGTATGGCCCAGGCCCGAGGGCTCCTGTCGGTGTACTAAAGTAGGGGTTGTTGGGGAACGTAGTAATTTCGAAAATTTTCCTACGCACACGCAAGATCATGGTGATGCATAGCAACGAGGGGGAGAGTATTGTCTACGTACCAACGCAGACCGACTGCGGAAGCGATCTCACAACATAGAGGAAGTAGTCGTACGTCTTCTTCCCGATCCGACCGATCCAAGCACCGTTACTCCGGCACCTCCGAGTTCTTAGCACACGTTCAGCTCGATGACGTTCCTCGGGCTCCGATCCAGCAAAGCGTCGAGGAAGAGTTCCGTCAGCACAACGGCGTGGTGACGATCTTGATGTACTACCGACGCAGGGCTTCGCCTAAGCACTGCAACAGTATGATCGAGGTGGAATTTGGTGGCAGGGGGCACCGCACACGGCTAAGGAACGATCTCAAGGATCAACTTGTGTGTCATGGGGTGTCCCCTGCCCCCGTATATAAAGGATGAGAGGGGGAGGGCTGGCCGGCCAAGCTAGGAGGCGCAGGAGGAGTCCTACTCCTACCGGGAGTAGGACTCCTCCCCCCAATCCTATTCCTAATAGGATTCCCCAAAGGGGGAGAGAGAGAGAGGGTGGCCGGCCCCTCTCCTAGTCCTAATAGGACTAGGGAGAGGGGGGGAGGCGCAGCCCTATGTGGGCTGCCCTCTCTCCTTTCCACTAAGGCCCATGTTGGCCCATTTGGCTCTCGGGGGGTTCCGGTAACCCTCCCGGTAATCCGGTAAAATCCCGATTTCACCCGGAACACTTCCGATGTCCAAACATAGGCTTACAATATATCAATCTTTACGTCTCGACCATTTCGAGACTCCTCGTCATGTCCGTGATCTCATCCGGGACTCCGAACAACCTTCGGTACATCAAAATGCATAAACTCATAATAACTGTCATCGTAACGTTAAGCGTGCGGACCCTACGGTTCGAGAACAATGTAGACATGACCGAGACACGTCTCCGGTCAATAACCAATAGCGGGACCTGGATGCCCATATTGGCTCCTACATATTCTACGAAGATCTTTATCGGTCAGACCGCATAACAACATACGTTGTTCCCTTTGTCATCGGTATGTTACTTGCCCGAGATTCGATCGTCGGTATCCAATACCTAGTTCAATCTCGTTACTGGCACGTCTCTTTACTCGTTCCGTAATACATCATCTCATAACTAACATCTTAGTTATTATGCTTGCAAGGCTTATGTGATGTGTATTACCGAGAGGGCCCAGAGATACCTCTCCGACAATCGGAGTGACAAACCCTAATCTCGAAATACGCCAACCCAACATCTACCATTGGAGACACCTGTAGTACTCCTTTATAATCACCCAGTTACGTTGTGACGTTTGGTAGTACCCAAAGTGTTCCTCCGGTAAACGGGAGTTGCATAATCTCATAGTTATAGGAACATGTATAAGTCATGAAGAAAGCAATAGCAACATACTAAACGATCGGGTGCTAAGCTAATGGAATGGGTCATGTCAATCAGATCATTCAACTAATGATGTGACCTCGTTAATCAAATAACAACTCTTTGTTCATGGTTAGGAAACATAACCATCTTTGATTAACGAGCTAGTCTAGTAGAGGCATACTAGTGACACTCTGTTGGTCTATGTATTCACACATGTATTATGTTTCCGGTTAATACAATTCTAGCATGAATAATAAACATTTATCATGATATAAGGAAATAAATAATAACTTTATTATTTCCTCTAGGGCATATTTCCTTCAGTCTCCCACTTGCACTAGAGTCAATAATCTAGATTACACAGTAATGATTCTAACACCCATGGAGCCTTGGTGCTGATCATGTTTTGCTCGTGGAAGAGGCTTAGTCAACGGGTCTGCAACATTCAGATCCGTATGTATCTTGCAAATCTCTATGTCTCCCACCTGGACTAAATCCCGGATGGAGTTGAAGCGTCTCTTGATGTGTTTGGTTCTTTTGTGAAATCTGGATTCCTTTGCCAAGGCAATTGCACCAGTATTGTCACAGAAGATTTTCATTGGACCCGATGCACTAGGTATGACACCTAGATCGGATATGAACTCCTTCATCCAGACTCCTTCGTTCGCTGCTTCCGAAGCAGCTATGTACTCCGCTTCACATGTAGATCCCGCTACGACGCTTTGTTTAGAACTGCACCAACTGACAGCTCCACCGTTTAAAGTAAACACGTATCCGGTTTGCGATTTAGAATCGTCCGGATCAGTGTCAAAGCTTGCATCAACGTAACCTCTTACGGTGAGCTCTTTGTCACCTCCATATACGAGAAACATATCCTTAGTCCTTTTCAGGTATTTCAGGATGTTCTTGACCGCTGTCCAGTGATCCACTCCTGGATTACTTTGGTACCTCCCTGCTAAACTTATAGCAAGGCACACATCAGGTCTGGTACACGGCATTGCATACATGATAGAGCCTATGGCTAAAGCATAGGGAACATCTTTCATTTTCTCTCTATCTTCTGCATTGGTCGGGCATTGAGTCTGACTCAACTTCACACCTTGTAACACAGGCAAGAACCCTTTCTTTGCTTGATCCATTTTGAACTTCTTCAAAATCTTGTCAAGGTATGTGCTTTGTGAAAGTCCAATTAAGCGTTTTGATCTATCTCTATAGATCTTTATGCCTAATATGTAAGCAGCTTCCCCGAGGTCTTTCATCGAAAAACTTTTATTCAAGTATCCCTTTATGCTATCCAGAAATTCTATATCATTTCCAATCAGTAATATGTCATCCACATATAATATCAGAAATGCTACAGAGCTCCCACTCACTTTCTTGTAAATACAGGCTTCTCCAAAAGTCTGTATAAACCCAAATGCTTTGATCACACTATCAAAGCGTTTATTCCAACTCCGAGATGCTTGCACCAGTCCATAAATGGATCGCTGGAGTTTGCACACTTTGTTAGCTCCCTTTGGATCGACAAAACCTTCCGGTTGCATCATATATAACTCTTCTTCTAGAAATCCATTCAGGAATGCAGTTTTTACATCCATTTGCCAAATTTCATAATCATGAAATGCGGCAATTGCTAACATGATTCTGACAGACTTAAGCATCGCTACGGGTGAGAAAGTCTCATCGTAGTCAACTCCTTGAACTTGTCGAAAACCTTTTGCGACAAGTCGAGCTTTGTAGACAGTAACATTACCATCAGCGTCAGTCTTTTTCTTAAAGATCCATTTATTCTCAATTGCTTGCCGATCATCGGGCAAGTCAACCAAAGTCCATACTTTGTTCTCATACATGGATCCCATCTCAGATTTCATGGCTTCAAGCCACTGTGCGGAATCTGGGCTCACCATCGCTTCTTCATAGTTCGTAGGTTCATCATGATCTAGTAGCATGACTTCCAGAACAGGATTACCGTACCACTCTGGTGCGGATCTTACTCTGTTTGATCTATGAGGTAGAGTAGTATCTTGATCTAAAGTTTCATGATCATCATCATTAACTTCCTCTCTTATTGGTGTAGGTCTCACAGAAACAGTTTTCTGTGATGTACTATTTCCCAATAACGGAGTAGGTACAGTTACCTCGTCAAGTTCTACTTTCCTCCCGCTCACTTCTTTTGAGAGAAACTCCTTCTCAAGAAAGTTTCTGAATTTAGCAACAAAAGTCTTGCCTTCGGATCTGTGATAGAAGGTGTATCCAATAGTTTCCTTTGGATATCCTATGAAGACACATTTCTCCGATTTGGGTTCGAGCTTATCAGGTTGAAGCTTTTTCACATAAGCATCGCAGCCCCAAACTTTAAGAAACGACAACTTTGGTTTCTTGCTAAACCATAGTTCAGATTGTGTCGTCTCAACGGATTTAGATGGTGCCCTATTTAACGTGAATGCAGCTGTCTCTATTGCATAACCCCAAAACGATAGTGGTAGATCGGTAAGAGACATCATAGATCGCACCATATCTAGTAAAGTACGATTACGACGTTCGGACACACCATTACGTTGTGGTGTTCCGGGTGGCGTGAGTTGCGAAACTATTCCACAATTTTTCAAATGTACACCAAACTCGTAACTCAAATATTCTCCTCCATGATCAGATCGTAGAAACCTTATTTTCTTGTTACGATGATTTTCAAATTCACTCTGAAATTCCTTGAACTTTTCAAATGTTTCAGACTTATGTTTCATTAAGTAGATATACCCATATCTGCTTAAATCATCTGTGAAAGTGAGAAAATAACGATATCCGCCACGAGCCTCAATATTCATCGGACCACATACATCGGTATGTATGATTTCCAACAAATCTGTTGCTCTCTCCATAGTACCGGAGAACGGTGTTTTAGTCATCTTGCCTATGAGGCACGGTTCGGAAGTACCAAGTGATTCATAATCAAGTGGTTCCAAAAGCCCATCAGTATGGAGTTTCTTCATGCGTTTTACACCGATATGACCTAAACGGCAGTGCCACAAATAAGTTGCACTATCATTATCAACTCTGCATCTTTTGGCTTCAACATTATGAATATGTGTATCACTACTATCGAGATTCAATAAGAATAGACCACTTTTCAAGGGTGCATGACCATAAAAGATATTACTCATATAAATAGAACAACCATTATTCTCTGATTTAAATGAATAACCGTCTCGCATCAAACAAGATCCAGATATAATGTTCATGCTCAACACTGGCACCAAATAACAATTATTTAGGTCTAATATTAATCCCGAAGGTAGATGTAGAGGTAGCGTGCCGACCGCGATCACATGGACTTTGGAACCGTTTCCCACGCGCATCGTCACCTCGTCCTTTGCTAGTGTCCGCTTATTCTGTAGTCCCTGTTTCGAGTTGCAAATATTAGCAACAGAACCAGTATCAAATACCCAAGTGCTACTGCGAGCATTAGTAAGGTACACATCAATAACATGTATATCACATATACCTTTGTTCACCTTGCCATCCTTCTTATCCGCCAAATACTTGGGGCAGTTCCGCTTCCAGTGACCAGTCTGCTTGCAGTAGAAGCACTCAGTTTCAGGCTTAGGTCCAGACTTGGGTTTCTTCTCTTGAGCAGCAACTTGCTTGCCGTTCTTCTTGAAGTTCCCCTTCTTCCTCCCTTTGCCCTTTCTCTTGAAACTAGTGGTTTTGTTAACCATCAACACTTGATGCTCCTTCTTGATTTCTACCTCCGCAGCTTTCAGCATTGCGAAGAGCTCGGGAATTGTCTTGTTCATCCCTTGCATATTATAGTTCATCACGAAGTTCTACTAACTTGGTCATGGTGACTAGAGAATTCTGTCAATCACTATCTTATCAGGAAGATTAACTCCCACTTGATTCAAGCGATTGTAGTACCCAGACAATCTGAGCACATGCTCACTAGTTGAGCGATTCTCCTCCATCTTTTAGCTATAGAACTTATTGGAGACTTCATATCTCTCAACTCGGGTATTTGCTTGAAATATTATCTTCAACTCCTAGAACATCTCATATGGTCCATGACGTTCAAAACGTCTTTGAAGTCCCGATTCTAAGCCATTAAGCATGGTGCACTAAACTATCAAGTAGTCATCATATTGAGCTAGCCAAACGTTCATAACGTCTGCATCTGCTCCTGCAATAGGTCTGTCACCTAGCGGTGCATTAAGGACATATTTTTTCTGTGCAGCAATGAGGATAAACCTCAGATCACGGATCCAATCCGCATCTTTGCTACTAATTTTCTTTCAACTTTGCTTTCTCAAGGAACACATTAAAATTCAACGAAACAACAGCACGAGCCATCTATCTACAATCAACATAAACAAGCAAGATACTATCAGGTACTAAGTTCATGATAATTTTTAAGTTCAGTTAATCAAATTTACTTAAGAACTCCCACTTAGATAGACATCCCTC
This sequence comes from Triticum monococcum, assembly GCA_034509565.1. Classification (NCBI taxonomy): domain Eukaryota; kingdom Viridiplantae; phylum Streptophyta; class Magnoliopsida; order Poales; family Poaceae; genus Triticum; species Triticum monococcum. The sequence goes on from CM067846.1 coordinate 530,366,548, forward strand.
TAATCCTCTAAGTGATCACGTGATCCAAATCAACTAAACCATAACCGATCATCACGTGAGATGGAGTAGTTTTCAATGGTGAACATCAATATGTTGATCATATCTACTATATGATTCACGCTCGACCTTTCGGTCTCCGTGTTCCGAGGCCATATCTGTATATGCTTGGCTCGTCAAGTATAACCTGAGTATTCCGCGTGTGCAACTGTTTTGCACCCGTTGTATTTGAACGTAGAGCCTATCACACCCGATCATCACGTGGTGTCTCAGCATGAAGAACTTTTGCAATGGTGCATACTCAGGGAGAACACTTCTTGATAATTTAGTGAGAGATCATCTTATAATGCTACCGTCAATCAAAGCAAGATAAGATGCATAAAAAGATAAACATCACATGCAATTAATATAAGTGATATGATATGGCCATCATCATCTTGTGCTTTGTGATCTCCATCTCCGAAGCACCGTCATGATCACCATCGTCACCGGCGCGACACCTTGATCTCCATCGTAGCATCGTTGTCGTCTCGCCAATCTTATGCTTCCACGACTATCACTACCGCTTAGCAATAAAGTAAAGCATTACATCGCGATTGCATTGCATACAATAAAGCGACAACCATATGGCTCCTGCCAGTTGCCGATAACTCGGTTACAAAACATGATCATCTCATACAATAAAATCAGCATCATGCCTTGACCATATCACATCACAACATGCCCTGCAAAAACAAGTTAGACGTCCTCTACTTTGTTGTTGCAAGTTTTACGTGGCTGCTATGGGCTTAAGTAAGAACTCATCTCACCTACGCATCAAAACCACAATGATAGTTCGTCAAATAGACTCCGTTTTAACCTTCTCAAGGACCGGGCGTAGCCACACTTGGTTCAACTAAAGTTGGAGAGACAGTCTTCCGCAAGCCATCTATGTGCAAAGCACGTCGAGGGAACCGGTCTCGCGTAAGAGTACGCGTAAGGTTGGTCCGGATCGTCTCGTCAAACAATACCGCCGAACCAAAGTATGACATGCTGGTAGGTAGTATGACTTGTATCGCCCACAACTCACTTGTGTTCTACTCGTGCAAATAACATCAAACCATAAAAACCTAGGCTCGGATGCCACTGTTGGGGAACGTAGTAATTTCGAAAATTTTCCTACGCACACGCAAGATCATGGTGATGCATAGCAACGAGGGGGAGAGTATTGTCTACGTACCAACGCAGACCGACTGCGGAAGCGATCTCACAACGTAGAGGAAGTAGTCGTACGTCTTCTTCCCGATCCGACCGATCCAAGCACCGTTACTCCGGCACCTCCGAGTTCTTAGCACACGTTCAGCTCGATGACGTTCCTCGGGCTCCGATCCAGCAAAGCGTCGAGGAAGAGTTCCGTCAGCACGACGGCGTGGTGACGATCTTGATGTACTACCGACGCAGGGCTTCGCCTAAGCACTGCAACAGTATGATCGAGGTGGAATTTGGTGGCAGGGGGCACCGCACACGGCTAAGGAACGATCTCAAGGATCAACTTGTGTGTCATGGGGTGTCCCCTGCCCCCGTATATAAAGGATGAGAGGGGGAGGGCTGGCCGGCCAAGCTAGGAGGCGCAGGAGGAGTCCTACTCCTACCGGGAGTAGGACTCCTCCCCCCAATCCTATTCCTAATACGATTCCCCAAAGGGGGAGAGAGAGAGAGAGGGTGGCCGGCCCCTCTCCTAGTCCTAATAGGACTAGGGAGAGGGGGGAGGCGCAGCCCTATGTGGGCTGCCCTTTCTCCTTTCCACTAAGGCCCATGTTGGCCCATTTGGCTCTCGGGGGGTTCCGGTAACCCTCCCGGTAATCCCGTAAAATCCCGATTTCACCCGGAACACTTCCGATGTCCAAACATAGGCTTCCAATATATCAATCTTTACGTCTCGACCATTTCGAGACTCCTCGTCATGTCCGTGATCTCATCCGGGACTCCGAACAACCTTCGGTACATCAAAATGCATAAACTCATAATAACTGTCATCGTAACGTTAAGCGTGCGGACCCTACGGTTCGAGAACAATGTAGACATGACCGGGACACGTCTCCGGTCAATAACCAATAGCGGGACCTGGATGCCCATATTGGCTCCTACATATTCTACGAAGATCTTTATCGGTCAGACCGCATAACAACATACGTTGTTCCCTTTGTCATCGGTATGTTACTTGCCCGAGATTCGATCGTCGGTATCCAATACCTAGTTCAATCTCGTTACTGGCAAGTCTCTTTACTCGTTCCGTAATACATCATCTCATAACTAACATCTTAGTTATTATGCTTGCAAGGCTTATGTGATGTGTATTACCGATAGGGCCCAGAGATACCTCTCCGACAATCGGAGTGACAAACCCTAATCTCGAAATACGCCAACCCAACATCTACCATTGGAGACACCTGTAGTACTCCTTTATAATCACCCAGTTACGTTGTGACGTTTGGTAGTACCCAAAGTGTTCCTCCGGTAAACGGGAGTTGCATAATCTCATAGTTATAGGAACATGTATAAGTCATGAAGAAAGCAATAGCAACATACTAAACGATCGGGTGCTAAGCTAATGGAATGGGTCATGTCAATCAGATCATTCAACTAATGATGTGACCTCGTTAATCAAATAACAACTCTTTGTTCATGGTTAGGAAACATAACCATCTTTGATTAACGAGCTAGTCAAGTAGAGGCATACTAGTGACACTCTGTTGGTCTATGTATTCACACATGTATTATGTTTCCGGTTAATACAATTCTAGCATGAATAATAAACATTTATCATGATATAAGGAAATAAATAATAACTTTATTGTTGCCTCTAGGGCATATTTCCTTCAGGGGTACCTTAGTACCCCGAACTTGTGCACGGGCAGTCGCAGCGACCCGCGGCAAGGCTTGCCGGTCGACCGCCAAGACCCTCCGTGGTTCCTTTGGAGCCATTCAAGAACAAAGTATCCAAGAGCAAAACAAGGCCTCGGCAAGAGCAGCTTGCCGGGAAGGAGACAAGACCCCGGCAAGAGGAGCTTGCCGGGAAGGAAACGAGGCCCCGGCAAGAGGAGCTTGCCGGGACGGAGGCAAGACCCCGGCAAGAGGAGCTTGCCGAGAAGACCAACTCAAGCATCACAAGAAGATCGCTGCGGCGCACCGCGCGCCCTGACAAGACCTGGTGAGCGACAAGCTCCCGGACGCGACAAGGCAACATCCGCGGCAAGGCGCTTGCCGCGGCAAGCTGCTACTCCGCAGCCCGCGCTCCAGCTCACCCATCAACGTGTCCCTCAGGGGCCACCCCTGGCGCACGTGGCGGGAGGCTGTGCAGCCAAGGGCATGCGGTGGCAAGCAGGCGCTGACAGGGAGCCATCGTGGCAAATGGTGGCGCCCCTGACGGTCCATTTCCGCCTCGTCTAGGCGACGCAGACGGGCATTTAATGCCCTTGTCCCCTGCCGTCAGGGTTAGGTAGGATGTGACTGTAGCAGGCGGTGGCGCCAACTAACACCCCTTTTACATTTTTACCCTCACCTCTGTTGCCACATGTCGGTGACCCCTTAGACATATAAAAGGAGGCCCATGCGCAACAGTGAGGGAGGACAACCATTCTCACGCTCGGTCTCGCCAGCTGCTTGAGTGTACTGTAGCACTCATCGCTCCCGAGCCAAAACTCAATACAACCACCAAAGCAGGAGTAGGGTTTTACGCATCCGTGCGGCCCGAACCTGGGTAAATCGATTGTCTCGCTCGTGTGTTTCGCCTCGATCTGCTCTTTGTGCATCCACCGCCCCCTGCCGAACCAAAAGGGGCTCGGTCCGCCGATCCCCATAGGTGTGCGAGGGACCAGACACCCCCGACACCCACGAAGGACTTGCCTCACTGGCGGTAGATCTTCACGAAGTAGGCAATCTCCTTGCCCTTACAAACTCCTTGGTTCAACTCCACAATCTTGTCGGAGGCTCCCAAGTAACACCTAGCCAATCTAGGAGACACCACTCTCCAAGAAGTAACAAATGGTGTGTTGATGATGAAATCCTTGCTCTTGTCCTTCAAATGATAGTCTCCCCAACACTCAACTCTCTCTCATGGGATTTGGATCTGATGGAAAGAAGATTTGAGTGGAAAGCAACTTGGGGAAGGCTAGAGATCAAGATTCATATGGTGGGAATGGAATATTTGGTCTCAACACATGAGTAGGTGGTTCTTTCTCAGAACATATGAGTAGGAATGGTGTATGTGTTCTGATGGCTCTCTCTTCGAATGAGGAGGAGGTGGAGGGGTATTTATAGCCTCCACACAAAATCCAACCATTACACACAATCTACCAATCTCGGTGGGACCGAATCATAAAACTCGGTCTGACCGAAATAGTAAACCTAGTGACCGTTAGGAATTTCGGTGGGACTGAGATGCAACTCGGTAGGACTGATTCGGTTAGGGTTTGGGCATAACGTAATCTCAGTGAGACCGATCGCACAAACTCGGTGAGACCGAGTTCGGCAATTAGCTAACCAGAGAGTTGGTCAGGTAAACTCGGTGGGACCGACTTGCTCTTTCAGTGAGACTGAAAAGTTACAAGAAGGAAACAGAGAGTTTGCATTGCATTCTCGATGGGACCGATTCGCTCTTTCGGTGAGACCGAAAAGTTACGAAAGGGAAACAGAGAGTTTGCAACCCCATCTCGGTGTGACCAAGATCCTTATCGGTAGGACCGAATTGCTAGAGTTTGGCAGTGGCAAATGACGAGTGAAACTCGGTGGCGCCGGATTGACAGAATCGGTATGACCGAGTTTGGCTTAGGGTTTAGGTCATTTGTGGATATCGAAAGGTGGTTGAGGATTTTGGAGCATATCACTAAGCACATAAAGCAAGAGGCTCATTAAGCAACACCTCATCCCTCCTTGATAGTATTGGCTTTTCCTAAAGACTCAATGTGATCTTGGATCACTAAAATATAAAATGAAGAGTCTTGAACTTTTGAGCTTGAGCCAATTCTTTGTCCTTAGCATTTTGAGGGTTCCACTTTCACATCCATGCCATGCCAATCATTGAGCTTTCCTGAAATAATGATCTTGGAATAGCATTAGCTCAATGAGCTATATGTTGTTATGAATTACCAAAACCACCTAGGGATAGTTGCACTTTCACCATCCTTTTTGGAAAAGGCCCAGAGCCTGTGAAGAAGGCAAATGCATGTGAAGCTCATTTCCCCTAAGAAGAAAGGCCCGGAGCCTGTGAAGAATTCCAGCGCCTGTGAAGCTCGCCGCCCGTGACACTCTCACGTAATAATGAGTGGGGCTGTACACGCCCCGGAGTCTCAGGAGCGCCGGCCTCAGGCCCTGGGGCTCCCTCCCACGCCCAGTGGTAGCACTTAGCTCCGCGCTGGTGAGAAGACGTCGAAGACTAGATTAGGTGACGGACGCGGCTTTTCATTTGCTTTCCGCAGTTGGCTTGTTCCTTCTCGTTTGAAGTTTTATTGAAGTTGTTGCCATCTTTGGCTTGCGGTTCTTTGGCTTTTCACTCTCCTGCCTCGATTTCTCTTGCGCAAGGCCTCGCGAGGGGGGCAACTGAGTGCCCTCACGAGCGTTCCTATCCTAGTCATTCAAAGAGTTCGTGACCTGGGCCCCTTACAGGAGCACCCCTCCAGTCCGTGCCCCACGGGCACTGTGACACAAACTAAGGGCCTGGGTCGGTCTCCCCCCCCCCCCCATGGCCGGGGTCGGGAACTATCCACGCTCAGGCACATAGCCGGAAGGAACGGTAACGAAAGCGAAATGATGATTAACAGCAATAACCCAAACACGCCCCCGCGGGGCTCCACACTATTGTCTTTGTTACGCAGGAAAAAGGGAAAAGGAAGAACAAATCCGGCGCGGCTCGCCTCACACCGGCACGCGGGGAAGGCCCGAGCTGCCTCCGGAGCTCAGGCGGACTCCCTCTCGCGCTTCACCAGGGCGCGGCGGCGTGCGGACACGTTGTCACCCCCCAAGAAGATGCGACAGCGTGGAGGCTGATCGCGGCCACCGCTGGAGGAGTCGCCGCCTGAAGAAGAACCGGAGAAGCTTGAGGAACCCCGAGCGCCACCAGCCGCACGAGCGCTGCTCCCTCCATCATCACCGGAGCTAGGTTCCCAGCCGCGGTCGTCACCCTCGGGGCAACACCCTGCGCGGCGACCATCTTCCCCAAACACCCTCACATAGAGGGTGGCGTCGCCGTCGAACTTGAAGTGTAGGGTGCACCGACGGCTCAGGCCATGCGCACAGGCGAACGTCTGCCAACCGCGGGCCAAGGACAGGCTCCCGGCCGCGGACACCTCCAGGGAGACCCAAGAGGCCCGGCTGCAGCAGCCGTCGGCCTGGAGCCAGAGGCCGGCCGGGAGCCCGCCGAGGAGGAAGCGAGGAAGCGGAGCCGGGTGCTACCTGGCTCCGCCAACCACATGACGAACTCCGGCAGCACTTCAGCAGCACGAACGCGCGGCCTGGGGGGACGCGCAACCGGAGCGCGTGCCCCGACAGCAGCAATCCGCCCGTCGCCGTGCTGAAGATCGCCTCCACGGTCGCGGGCGGCCACCGTGGTGGCCACAGGATGCTTGCGAGGGCGCCCTCTGCCGCGCTTGGGTGGGGGAGAGGCGGGCTCAACCCGGCAAGCCTTCCCCTTCTCGGTGGCCGAGAACCTCCTCGACGGGGCCATGAAGAAAAAGGAGAAGCAAGGGGGGATGAACTGGAAGGGCGCGCGCCGGCCCGTACTTATGGCTGGCGATGCCCAACCAACGGCCCCCACAATAGCAGGTAATTATGACCCGCTTTGCATGCTGGGATTTGTCCAATCCGTGCAGTTGCCGAGGCGTCGTGGGGAAGCGGAGACGCCCACGTCCCATCAACCGCCACGTGGCGCCCAAGGCCGCAGCCTGTTAGGGCCCGCGGCGCTTCGCCCTTGCCCTTTCGCCTCTCGGCACGGCCAAGTCCAGGCACGCCTTGGGCCCGGGGGCTACTGTCGGCGTTCTGGGAACGGGGGTCCCCAGACTTGCCTGCCTGCGGCCTGCGGCGTGGCTCAAAGGGGGCCCAGCACGGCCCATCTTCATCAACACAAGACTCAAGACCCTCACGAGGGGCCAAGCCTCGCGGGGCAGACGACGTGGAGCTTCCTCAGGCGCGGCCTCGTCAGGCTGGCTCACGAGGAGGCGGAGAAATCAAGGCAGGGTACCTTGCGAGGTGCCCATGACGCAAGCCATGACGACTCAGGGCGCCAGATGGGCGCCAGCCCGCGCAGCGTCCTCCTTTCCTCTTTGGTGCAAAGGGAGCAAGCGCAGCCGCGTAGTACCGAGTCATCAGGCAAAGGTTGCCATTTCGGTGCAACGAGACCAAGACCAGGAGGACTACGAGACGGAGGTCACCGTGGAGCCCAAGACGGCGTCATCACCAGAGCTTTGCGCAGGTGAAGACTGCTTTTGTCAGGATAGCTGATACTTGTTGTCCCCCTTCAAATTAGCCCGCCATTGTTGGCTCCCTTCCCGCTCGATATTTGGGAAGAGGACCAGGGCCTCTATAAATAGGACTAGCCACCACAGTTCTCGGATTTCGGGTTCCAGCAGACCCTTAAGGTTCGAACACTAGGGTGCGCGCAGAAATCTCACCTTCAACCTCTCCGTCTCAATGGGATCTAAACTACTAAGGGAGCTGCATGAAAGACACAAGATTTATACTAGTTCGGGCCACCGATGTGGTGTAATACCCTACTCCAGTGTGTGGTGGATGGATTGCCTCCTGGGGCTGGTGAGGATGAACAATACAAGGAAGAACAGCCTCGCGAGGGTCTGTTCTTGGCTGAGGTGATGAACTGTTGTGAAGAGTTCGGTCACCCTCTCTCTCTCTCTATGCCTTTTCTCTCTCCCGTCATCTGGACCGAACGACCAGGAATCGAACCCCTTGCTACGTGGGTGGCTGGTCCTATTTATAGAGGCCCTGGTCCTCTCCCCAAATATTGTGCGGGAAGGGATCCAACAATGGCGGGCTAATTTGAAGGGGGGCAGCGAGTACATCTATCCTGACAAAAGCAGTCTTCGCCTGCCAAAGGCTCTGGTGATGACGCCGCGCTGGGCTCCATGGTGATCTCCGTCTGGTAGTCCTCCTGGCCTTGGTCTCGTTGCACCGAAGTGGCAACCTTTGCCTGATGCCTCGGTACTCCGTTGATACGCTTGCTCCCTTTGCACCAAAGAGGAAAGGGGGACGCTGCGCGCGCTGGCACCCGCCTGGTGCCCCGTGTCGTCATGGCTTGCGTCATAGGCACCTTGCGAGGTACCCCGCCTTGAACTCTCCGCCTACTCGCGAGCCAGCCTGATGAGGCTGTGCCTGAGGATGCGCCGTGTCGTCCGCCTCGCGAGGCTTGGCCCCTCGCGAGGGTCTTGAGCCTCGTGTTGATGAAGATTGGCCGCACTGGGCCCCCACTTGAGCCACGCCGCAGGCCACAGGCAGGCAAGTCTGGGGACCCCCGTTCCCAGAACACCGGCATTAGCCCCCGGGCCCAAGGTGCGCATGGACTTGGCCATGCCGAGAGGCGAAAGGGCAAGGGCGAAGCGCCGCGGGCCCTAAGAGCCTGCGGCCTTGGACGCCGCATGGCGGTTGATTGGACGTGGCGCCTTAGCTTCCCCACGACGCCTTGGTGATCGTGCGAGTTGGACAACTCCCTGCATGCAGAACGTGTTATGATTACCTGTGATCGTGGAGACCGGCGGTTGGCCTTCGCCGGCTATAAGTACGGCACCGCTCGTGCCCACCAAGTCCATCTCCCCTTGCTCTCTCCTTCGCCTCAGTTCTTGCTCCATCTTGGTGTTATGGATCCGATTCGCCGATTCTCTGCAGCGGAGAAGGGAAAGGCTCCTCGAGAAGGGTCAGACCCTCTCCCGCCGAAGAAGCGACTCGCCCATTGCAGCCGGGACGTCGAGGACGACCCGGTGGTGGCGGGGCCCCGGGGCGAGCAGGCTCCGCCAGGGTTCCCGCTGCCCCTTTACGCCCACGTCGAGGGCCCTGGAGGTGCCGATGTTGATCCCCGCGGTCAGTGCTGTCGTCGGTGCCGTCGGGTTGTGAGGGCGTGTGTGGTTCCTCCTGGAGTCCATGCCGAGGGCTCCTCCAACGAGTTCGTGCTCCACGTCGTCACTCCTCTTCAGTCCTGGATTCGCCTTCCTCCCTTCTTCGCCTCCGTGGTTCTTCCAGGGGGGGCCTATGGCGCTCCAGCTACAGCACGCCGACTGCGGCGCCCCCGCGACCGAGGCCGAGGTTGTCGTCGCTGCCCCGGGCGCGGTCTACATGTCCCGCGGCTGGAGGGAGATCGCCCGAGTCTGCAGGGAAAGAGGCGTCTTCACGGTCCACCTGGAGTATGACAGCGCGGCGGTGATGTTCCTCAAGGTCTTCGACGCGATCGGACGCCGGCTGGAGTGCTGCCGCGGGAGGGGCGACCAGGACCTCGCCCTGGTGAGGGCTAGGCCAGCCGACCACCCCCTCGGCAGTGGCGCCCGAGGGTCCAGCGGCTCCAGCGAAGGCTACGTGACTCCGGAGACAAGCGACGACAGCTACGAGCCCCCGAGTCGCTGTCGCTCCAGGAGCAGGGCGGACGCGTCAGGCCATCGCCAACCCTGATCTGGATGTGGCTGGCGCCGGTGCCTGACGGCCCACTGTTGATGATAGCATCTTCTGCAGGAGCCCGTACAGTTAGCACTCCTTAGGATCCGTTCCCTGCGAGGAATCGAAATGCGCCCCACGGGGGCTTGTAAGGTGTCTGTAGTCTCGTTTGTTAATATATGACCTTTGCAATGGATTTGCGTGAGTCGCTGATTCCGTCATAGCTGAGTTCTCCCTTTCGAACCTCGCGAGGGCCTGGTGCTCTACGCCGACAGGTCCCAGTCCCAAGGCGGCGTCAGCCGTCGCTGGTATGCCAGGTCGCGATGCCGTGGTCAAAGCCAGGAGGTGAGCGACCCGGGGTCCAGTAAGAGCCCCTGAGTCGCGATGCTCAGGAGGTCCCCTTTGGCGCCCAAGCAGCCATCACTTAGTGAGAAAGGGAAGCAACATCGCTAGTACGGAGTTGCTTTAGGTGCGGGGGTAGTGCTGCAGCAGCCAGTGCCGTGGGTGGTGACTTATCTTGAGGATCAGGGGCCGCTCCAGGTGCGCCATTGGGTCCGTGTGGGGATAGGAGCGGAAACGCCCGGCAAGGTCCTCGCGAGACCCCTTCTTCCCCGCCTCTGCTCCCCTTTCTGGTCAAGGCTCTAGAGGACGTCGTCCTCGGCATCGGCCCCGCGGCCGAGGCTGAGGCGCACGTCCTGTCTTCTGCCGCGCTGACACGGGTCTTCGCCCACGTCTACTCCGCGATCCCAACACCGACCTCGACGCCCTACTGGAGCCGGTGAGCGGCGAGGGTGCTGCTGCCGCTGTCGAAGCCGTGAAGGGGCGCGCGGAGGCGCTGCTGGGGAAGTTTCGAGCCTTTAGCACCAGGCCGAAGCAAGGCGCTGCCGACCCCGCTGACGAGTGACTCCGTCCCATCCCTGCTCTTCTTTAGGTTCCTGCACATGCATCACACCTCGGGGAGGCATTTAAACTTGCGTTTGGTATTGAGATTGACAGTATGGACTGTAATATTTGCTTTTAAGTTCCTTGGATTTTATGCTTTTCTTCCCTACTTGCCTGTGTTCTATGCCGGTAGGGCCCGGCCCTGCGCATGCCTCACCCAGCATCAGCCCCGACCGGAAACTAGGACGGGACCAAAGGAATGAGGGGCCACGTGACAAGTTAGGCTCTTGAGTCGCGATGCTCAGAAGTCCCTTTGGCGCTCGAACAACAAGTAGGGAAGCGTGATGTGGGCATGTTTTCCGTTCTACGTCTGCAGAGCCCGACCCCACGCGTACCTCACCCAGCATAGCCTTTCGGAACTAAGGAGTGAGGGGCTACGGAGCCAGTTAGGCTCCTGAGTCGCGATGCTCAGGAGTCCCCCTTGATGCACGGACAGCGGGTGATGAGGCGAGGTGTAAGCATGGCTACCGTTCTACGTCTGTAGAGCCCGGCCCCGCGCGTACCTCACCCAACATAGCCTTTCGGAACTAAGGAGTGAGGGGCTACGGGACCAGTTAGGCCCCTGGGGCGCGATGCCCAGGGGTCCCCCTTGATGCGCAAACGGCCTTCGTACCTTGGCTCCGCTCGGGGAGAGACGCGCGGCGAAACAGGCCCAAGGGGCCTGGCTGGGCGGCGTATGTCTGGGCGTGACCCAGCCGTAGCCCCCGTGCCCAGCCCCCTCGCGCAGCGCTCCCGAGAGGAGGCGTTGCGATGAGGCCAGCCACTGAGCTCTGGGCTCCCTAAGGTTAACGCGGCCCGGAGGCCACCCTCAGTTGTTTATCACCAGCGCGGAGCATAGCGCTTCCGTATGTGTACGGGCATAGCCGCTCCTCGGCAGTGTCGTCAGCCAGCGCGGAGCATGGTGCTTCCACTGGTACGTGGGAGGGGACTCCCCTCCGAGAGGAGCCCCCGGGGCGTATACAGCCCCGCCCTGACACGTGACCGGCATGGTAGAGCTAGGTGAGGTGTATCTAGGCACCCGTGAGCCAGCGCGGGACTCACGAGGCCCTACCTCTGGGCGGGTTGCGCCCGGCACTGAGCCGTATCTTGAGATGTGTCCCTGCAAAATCTGGTTAGATGCCGGTACTCTACGTCCTCGGGTCCCGGCCCTCGAGCTTGTCTCAGCCGTCGCTGGTATGCCAGGTCGCGATGCCATGGACAAGGCCAGAGGGTGAGGGCTGGAGAGCCAGTAAGAGCCCTGAGTCGCAATGCTCAGGCACCCCCCCTTTAACGTGCAAGTAGCCGACATGGGAAGAGAAGATGCTGCGGACAGGCTCCATGCAGCTAAGCGTGATAGGCAATGCATAGTTGGAAATAAACACTAGGGGGATACACGCCGCTGGGTCTGGCCCGAACGGCTTGGGGATGATGCAGCCCGAGGGGCGCCCCCAACAAGGCAAACTAACAACGGAAAGGTAAATGCAGATACATGCCGCGGGGACGGACCCACGCGGCCTGGGAGTGATGCAACCCTGGGAGGGTGCTCCCAGCTGAGAACGGAACTTGAAAGATGTCACCTGAGGATGTCGTCGGCGTAGAGGCGTCGGTGCAGCAGACTTGACGGGCTGCAGAAGCTGATCCTCACGAGCCCCCAGGCCCCGGGGCCTCGGGAGGCTCCGGAGGCACTGGTGACTCCTCGCGAGCTGTCTCCACCCCCGCCAGAGCCGCGTAACGCCTGTCTTCCTGAGCCTCCACGATGCCCCTCATGAGGCGCTGGTATGCCACTGCCATGCTCGGCAGGCCGTAAGGCATGCGAACATAGACGTGGGGTGGACCTCCGCAGCGCCCCACTTGCGAGGGCCAGAGGCGCTCTGTTGCGGTGATTTGATTGAGCCCTGGTACGTCGATGCAGACGCGCAGCCCACCATCCTTGCCTGGATGTGGGGCCACGGCTGGCAAGCAGCGGCAACCTCTCATGATCCTTGTCTCCTGTAGCTCTCGAATGGCCTCGTCAACGAACTCTTGCTGGTCTGATCTTCCTCGCCTGGCTCCCTCTCGAGGGAAACATGCTGCGAAGCACGCTTCCATATGGTGCCCAAGCGCCTCCCTCGTGACCCTGGCTAGGTCGGTGGCCCTCCAGGTGAGAGCCCTCGAGCCCTGCCTGAGGAGGGCACCGGGCGCGCTTTCCTATGCGATGGATGGAGGGGCCTCCTGAGGGGGCACGGGCCCTGAGGGGCCTGCCTCCTAAGGGGCTGAGCCTGGCGACGTCTTCTTCTTCTTGGGGGTGGTCTCAGGAAGCCTCCTGCTTCCGCGATCTGGGTCTTCCAACGATGTGGCCTAGAAGGCTCGCTCCAGGGAACACACTGCGTCTCTCTCTTCACAGGGCACCGTGATGACGCCGCCACTTCCTGGCATCTTGAGGACGTTGTAGCCGTGGTGGGTCACGGCCATGAACTTGGCCAGCGCCGGGTACCCGAGGATGGCGTTGTACGGCAGGCGGATGTGGGCGACGTCGAAGTCGATGAGCTTGGTGCGGTAGTTGCTGCGGGCTCCGAAGGTGACAGGGAGGCGGACCTGCCCGATCGGGATTGTGGAACCGTCGGTGATCCCGGAGAAAGGCCTGATTGGTTGAAGCTGGTCATAGGGCACTTGGAGGTTGTTGAATGTTTCCACGGACAGGACGCTGAGCCCTGCCCCACCATCGATGAGGGTCTTGGTGACCTGCACATTGCTGATGACCGGGGAGCAGAGCATCGGGAGTACTCCTGCAGTGGCCGCGCACTTGAGCTGGTCTGCCGAGCTAAACGTGATGGGGCACGCCGACCACCTGAGGGGGTGCATTGCTTCGAGCTTGGGGAGAACTGCATTCACTTCGCAGGCAAACTGCTTGAAGATACGTTGGGAGGCTGGGGCTTGAGCTCCGCCCAGGATGCAGGCGATCGCACGTGGCTCCTGGAAGCCCCCAGCCCCCTCGTCTTGATGGCGGTCTTCGTTCCTTCTTGGCGGAGGCGGCAGCGGAGGTAGGCCTGCGTTGCCATGAGGGCGGTCCTCATGAGGCTGGTCTCTCCAGTCCCCCTCACGAGGCAGGTCCCGCCAGCGGTCCTCGCGAGGCTGGTCGCGCCACCCCTGGCGCGGGCCGCGGTCTTCCCAGCGCCCTGGGTTTCTTCCTCCTCCTCGGCCATAGCCCCGGTCAGCATGGTCAGGGCGACGGCCGATCCTTCCTTCTCGCACGGCGCGGAGCTCTTGACATTCATTGGTGTTGTGGGTGTGGAGGTCAACGTACACACAGTACCGGCTGCCTCTCGAGGGTTCGGGCAGATCCTTGCCCCGCTTGGTGTCCGGTTTGGCTGCGAGCACGGCAGCCCCCTTGCGCTTCACGTCCTTGGCCTTGGGCTTCTTCTCTTCTGGGTCCGCGGCAGGCAGCTCGAGGAGGGAGAGACGTCCCTCCTCAGGCCTGGCGCACTTGTTCGCCAAGTTGAACACCTCCAGGGAGGTGCAGAGGTCTTCGTGCATCGCCAGTTCCTCCTTCATCTTGACATCGCGCACGCCATCAGAGAAGGCGGAGATGATGGCCTCCTCCGACACCCTGGGGATCTTGAGGCGCGCGCTGTTGAAGCGCTGGATGTACTTTTGCAGGGTGTCTACGGGTTGTTGCTTGATGCGGCGCATGTCGCTCACGGCAGGCGGCCGGTCGTGAGTACCTTGGAAGTTGGCGATGAAGCGGGCGTGCATCTGGTCCCAGGAGAAGATCGTGCCTGGAGCCAGATTCAGGAGCCAGGTTCGCGCCCCTTCCTTCAGCGCCATGGGGAACCAGTTCGCCATGACCTTTTCATCCCCGCCGGCAGCCTCGATGCCCAGCTCATAGAGCTGGAGGAATTCCGCGGGGTCAGTTGTGCCGTCGTAGCGAGGAGGCAGGTCGGGCTTGAACTTGCCGGGCCACGCGACGCTGCGCAGCTCAGTGGTGTAGGCGTGGCAGCCCCCGGTGGCCACGAAAGGCCTCGGTTGGTGGAGAGCTTGGTCTTGAGGGTCCCCACGTGCTGCAGCTAGGAGCAGGGCGGGGTCTTGACGTGCCGGAGCTGGAGCAGGGTCGCGGCGTGCCGGAGCAGGGAGCACCCGGGCAGCCCCCTGCGGGCAAGGGATTTCTAGGCAGCTTTGCTCTTGTTGCGCTGGCGCCTGACGAAGCGGGTTCCGCGCAGGGGCTAGTCGCCTTGGAGCCACGGCATCTTCTTGGAGGGGAGGCGGCTGGTGCGCCTCCGGAGCTTCGTTGCCCGCGTGGGGCGGAGTGCGGTGCAGAGGGACGGACGGCACGGAAGAGCCCCCTGCGGCGCGGACAAGCTCGGTGACGCGGTCGAGCCATTCTTCGTAGACGTTGTCGACGGGACGGTAGCGCATGAGCTCGTTTGCCATGAGGAGCGCAGCTCGAGCCTCCAAGGGTGCGCGGAGCGCGCGAGACGAAGAGCCAGCTGGTGCGAGTGACGGAGTGGCGGTGCGGCCGTCTTGCCGCACGGACGGGTGCTAAGACGATGCATGCTGCTCGACCCCCGCAGGGCCGGTGGCGGCGTTAATGGCGGGCGACGGGGAACGACGAGGACGCCCATCGACGGGGGCCGTCTGGGCGACGCGAGAAGCGATGGCGGCCCGGCGCTCGGCGCGGGCTCGACGAGCGTCAGACATGGACGCGACGGTCGGAGGAGAGCGGAGCGGTGGAAGACGAATTCCGACGCACCCCTACCTGGCGCGCCAAATGTCGGATTTCGGGTTCCGGCAAACCCTTAAGGTTCGAACACTGGGGTGCGCGCGAAAATCTCACCTTCAACCTCTCCATCTCAATGGGATCTAAACTACTAAGGGAGCTGCACGAAAGACACAAGATTTATACTGGTTCGGGCCACCGATGTGGTGTAATACGCTACTCCAGTGTGTGGTGGATGGATTGCCTCCTGGGCCTGGTGAGGATGAACAATACAAGGAAGAACAGCCTCGCGAGGGTCTATTCTTGGCTGAGGTGATGAACTGTTGTGAAGAGTTCGGTCACCCTCTCTCTCTCTCTATGCCTTTTCTCTCTCCCGTCGTCTGGACCGAACGACCAGGAATCGAACCCCTTGCTACGTGGGTGGCTGTTCCTATTTATAGAGGCCCTGGTCCTCTCCCCAAATATTGCACGGGAAGGGATCCAACAATGGCGGGCTAATTTGAAGGGGGACAGCGAGTACATCTATCCTGACAAAAGCAGTATTCGCCTGCCAAAGGCTCTGGTGATGACGCCGCGCTGGGCTCCATGGTGACCTCTGTCTCGTAGTCCTCCTGGCCTTGGTCTCGTTGCACCAAAGTGGCAACCTTTGCCTGATGCCTCGGTACTCTGCTGATACGCTTGCCCCCTTTGCACCAAAGAGGAAAGAGGGACACTGCGCGCGCTGGCGCCCGCCTGGTGCCCCGTGTCATCATGGCTTGCGTCATGGGCACCTCGCGAGGTACCCCGCCTTGAACTCTCCGCCTCCTCGCGAGCCAGCCTGACGAGGCTGTGCCTGAGGATGCGTCGTGTCGTCCGCCTCGCGAGGCTTGGCCCCTCGCGAGGGTCTTGAGCCTCGTGTTGATGAAGATGGGCCGCGCTGGGCCCCCACTTGAGCCACGCCGCAGGCCGCAGGCAGGCAAGTCTGGGGACCCCCGTTCCCAGAACGCCGACAGGTGTTCCTTAAGCCAAACGTCATGGTGAGGTAGCAGAAGGCTCCAAACAGCGTGATGAAGGCGGTTTTCAGTCTGTCAGCCAGGTTTAGCTTGATCTGGTGATATCCCGAGTATGCATCCAAAAAACTCAACAGCTCGCATCCGGCTGTGGAGTCTATCACCTGATTGATTCTTGGTAAAGAAAATGGGTCCTTGGGGCAGGCCTTGTTGAGGCTCGTGTAGTCAATACACATTCGCCACTGCTTGTTCTTCTTTAGTACCAGGACCGGATTTGCTAGCCATTCTGGAAAGAACACTTCCATAATGAAGCCGGCTGCTAGGAGTCGGGCTATCTCTTCTCCGAAAACTCTTCTCTTCTCTTCTGCTAAGCGGTGCAGGGGCTGTCTGACCGGCTTTGCATCAGATCAGACATGTAACTTGTGCTCGGCGAATTCCGTCGGTACACCTGGCATGTCTTTGGGGGACCATGCGAAGATGTCCCAATTCTCACGGAGGAAATCGACGAGCTTGCCTTCCTATTTGCTGTCGAGGTTTGCACCTATGACGGCGTACCTCTCTGGGTGCTCCGGGTCCAAGGGTATCTTCTTTGTCTCTTTGGCCGGCTTGAACGAACCCTCAGCCTCCGACTCTTTTGGGTTGGGCGATACCTCAGGCTGCTTGCCGGCCATCGCCGCAACTCGCTCAAGGAGCCGCTTCTCAGCCGCGATTACTAGGGACTCGGCCAGCCGACTGCTCTCAGCTGCGCAAGCAGTCAACTTCCGGTAGTCGCCAGCCATAGTCAGAATTCCCCTAGAACTAGGCATCTTCATCTTGAGGTAGGCGTAGTGGGGGACCGCCATGAACTTGGCCAAGGCAGGTCGGCCAAGCAGCGCATGGTATGGGCTCTCAAGATCCACCACCTCAAACCAAACAGGCTCTCTACGGAAGTGATCTTTGTCCCCAAAGAGGACGTCCATCAGGATCTTGCCGATTGGCGAGCAGGAAAGCCCAGGAACAATGTCGTGGAACACAGTTCGGCTGTTCTGAAGCTGTCTTTGCTTGATTCCTAACTTCTCCATGGTGTCCTTGTACAGGATATTGATGTTGATGCCCCCGTCTATCAGAACTTGCGAGAAAAGTGCGGCTTGTCTGTCTGTAGCAAAGGTGGCGTCCAGGACCAAGGAATAGGAGCCCAGATTCGGCATCACTTCTGGGTGGTCAGCCCTGCTCCAGCTGATGGGCTTCTTAGACCAGTGCATGAACTCTGGCGTCTCCGACGCTACTGCATTCACCTCTTGTCGCTGCAGCCGCCTGCTGCGTCGATCATCAGCCACACTGGTGAACACTACATAGGCTCCATGCTCTTCAGGGTATTCGTCTTGTACTGCGCCGACTGGCCTGACAGCCGGCTGCTGGGGCGGAGGCGGAGGCGGCTGCCCAGCAAGCGGGGGAGGCAGGAGGCCG
Source organism: Triticum monococcum (assembly GCA_034509565.1). Taxonomy (NCBI): domain Eukaryota; kingdom Viridiplantae; phylum Streptophyta; class Magnoliopsida; order Poales; family Poaceae; genus Triticum; species Triticum monococcum. The sequence goes on from CM067846.1 coordinate 530,384,218, forward strand.
TCTCCCTTGGCGATCCTGGTGAGCCAGTGGCACTTTCGGGTGGTGTGATTCGATGGCTTTGTGCCGCTGTGGAACTTGCAAGGTCCATCCAAGGTCTGCTCATAGGAGAAGGCTGGCAACCAGTTTGGCTTGCCGCCTTTCTGTCGCTTGGGCGGGGGCTGCTCATCTGGCTGCTAGGCTTCAACGGTCGCGACCTGCCGGCTGCTGGAAGCCGGCTGTGGGGCCTTGCGCTTGTTGTCGCCCTGCTGTTGTCGCCGGCCGGCATCTGCCGCCGGAGTTCTTGGAGCTTGACGAGCCACTTTGCCAGTTGTGCTAATTTGAATTTCCGCCTTCACGGAGGAGTCGGCCGTGGCGTACTTGTCCGCTATGATCAGCAGCTCATCGAGGGTTTCTGGCTCGTCGCAAAGGAGCTTGTACTTGAGGAGGGTGCCTTCTCTGCACCCGGCTGTGAAGTACTCAATGGCCTGCACCTCATGCACGCCCTCATAGGAGTTCCGGAGCTCGGCCCAACGCGTGAGGTAATCGCGAGTCGACTCGTCGGGGCCTTGCACACACAAGGAGAGCTGACGAGGCTTGGGAGGACGCTTGTACGTGCTAGTGAAGTTGCGGACGAACACTTCGGTGAAGTTGACCCAGTTGTTGATGCTGCGGGGCTTTAGGTTGTTCAGCCATGTCTGGGCCATGCCCTGGAGCATGAGCGGAATGTACTTTACGGCGACACGCTTGTTGCCGTTTGCTATGCTGACTGTCATGGAGTAGTCGACTAGCCAGTCTTCCGGCTTCACGGAGCCGGTATACTTGGGCATGTCTCTTGGGAGCGTGAACCCTCTGGGAAAGGGTTCGTCCCGAATGCGGGGCCCAAAACAAGGCGGACCCAGCTCGTCTTCTTCTTCCAGTGCTAAGGATCGGTGGAGTCGGTCGATCCGGTGGTGGGCGTTGTTCTCTCCAACTCCCTCTCGGCGGCCAAGGCGGTCACCGAGAGTCGGATGGCCAACAGGCGGCAGGGAGACTCGCCTCTCCTTGCGAGGAGGGGGAGGCAGACAGTCGTTCCACTGCTCTTGGGCGGCTGTCTCGGTCGCGCTCTATGGTAATGCGAGTCCGACTGTGGCTGATAGTCGGCTCCTTGTCTCTTCTTCCTCGGGCGCCGCCAGTCGGCGTCCGAGACGTCGCGCCTTGATCTCGGTGAAGGTCGTCGATGGGCCGTTGAGGCGCCTCTGTGCAGCAGTCGGCCTCGTTCTGTGCGGCGGCCGCGTCGAGAAGCCGCTGGACTTGCTCCATCATGAGGCGGCGTTCTTCGCCCTCGAAATTGTCCAGCTCGTCCGCCGCTGCCTGGGCGGCTCGGATGTTCTCCGCTGGTGTAGCGTACACAGGGCGGCTTGCCCCAAACAGGTTGGCGATGGCTATGCCGCGCTGCTGGACCGCGCCAAGGCGGCTGGGCCCCGCCGGGGCCGGCGAGCCACCGACGGCGCAATCCATCTCCCGCTGGTAGGCTTCTGACAAGCGCCTCATGCTGGCCAGCTTCTTCGCGCCTTCAACGAGCTGAAGGCGGCGCGCCTCCAATGTCTCTGCATCAGCGTCTTCCGGAATGGGCGCAGTCAGGTCTTGCAGCGCTGCGCGGATCGAGTCGTGCGGTCCTCCACCGGGGAGCTTGTCATGACTGATGACTAGCACCTCGGTGATGGTGCTTCCGTTGCTCTCTGCGTGGGGGAGAGGTTCGTCATAGACCACCACATTGGTGGGGAACGCGTCGAGCGACGCGGTGTCGGAGTCGACCAGCATCGGGTCGGTGGAGCCTACGGACTCCAAGTCTACGGCAGGCTCGCCGGAAACATGGAGTTGATCGAGGAGGCCCGCGAGGAGGTTCTTGGGGCCGCCCGTACCTGCGTTGGATGCAGGTTCATCGGAGAGGCGGACCTCGCCGACAAGTTCGGCCAACGAGCTGACCGCGCAGGCGATCTCGACGCCGCTTAGCGCGTCGGCGCAAACTCCGTCTGGCATGCCTGGCTGGCTGCGCTCGCTAGGGAGGAAAAGGGTTCCCATCCAGAGCAGATCTCCGGACGGCGGTGCACCAGGCCCCACGGTGGGCGCCAAATGTCGGGGGTTTGGTGCGACATATGCCAACAGATGGCTTATCATGGTGGGGGCGAGTAGAACGTCGCCGGTGCCTGGAAACGGGATGAGGCGAAGACATGCACGCCGGCGAATCTTACCCAGCTTCGGGGCTCTCCGGGGATATAATACCCCTACTGCTGCTCCGCGGGGTCTCCGCATGATCACTATGGCAAAGTGTTTACACGGTTGCTCCTTAAGCTGTTTTCTGGTGGTAGGAGAGGGCAAGGCTAGCTCTCTCCCTTCTATATGATCTGGTCTAGAGCTAATGGGTTCCAACCCTTTGCACGGGTGCCCTGGGGGGTTTATATAGGCCTACCCCCCCCCCCAGGGGTACAATGGAAATCCGGCTGGACGCGGGCCCAGCCGTTAGTGCCTCTGGCCTCCGTCTTCTCTGCCGACCGCTGGGGCCCGCCGACTAGCCTGGTACGGAGCCGACAGGCCGCGTCCGCCGCGGGTGGGTCTTGCCGGCTGCTGATTACTGTAGCCGCGCTTCTGATGACGCGGGCTTGATCATGAGGTCGTGGCAACAGCCCCGCCGCCTGGCGGGCGATCACTGTTGCCACTCCCCATCACATCTTGATTAATGGCGCATGGGCCCCGGGGGAGGGCTCAGCCGACTCCCGATGGGTCCGACTGGTGGTTCGCCTGCCGTCTCCCGAGGTCTCACTGACTGGTGGGGCCTGCTGCCTCCAGGCCGTATAGACAAGCCATCGTGGGTGCAGGATTCGGCCCTGCGGCGCTGATGTCAGGGCCGGCATGGCAACAGTGCCACGCCGCACGGAGATCTTCCGGGGTACGGCGTGCTGTGGCCATGCCTGCCCTTGGTGAGGGGCGGGGGTGGGCTTTGTTGCAGCCACGCCCCTGCCTCATCCCCTTTAATGAGGTCATGGGGTTTGTTGGAGTCGCAGGCCGACTCCCCAAAGTCGGCTTCTCTAGAAGTCATCCCCGGGACTCGGCCGTGAGCGGGCAGTCGTCCGCCTTGCCGTCGACTCCTCAGGAGGCGGCTCTTTGTCCTGGGGTCTTGAGGGGCGCAGCCTGCCCCGATGTCTTGAAAGGTTCTGGGACTCGGGTTGGCCTACCCGTGGCCCATTACTCTGACACCAACCCAACACTGGCTTTCAGAACAAGACTTCATCTCAAGCTCCAAGATCAAGTGCTCTGTATCACCGTCCGCTTTCAGAGGTCACGTGCAACAAGTGCCAACAGAAGGGTCACTATGCCAACAAGTGCTTCAATCAGAGGCGTCTTCCTCCTCCTCCTGTGAGATCGGCAAGTACAGCTGTGGTCAAGCATAACCCCAAGCACGCCAAGGTCAACTTGATGAATGCAGCTCAGGCAGAGGACTCGTCAGATGTCATCATGGGTAACCTTCCAGTTAACGATATTCTAGCAAAAGTTCTTGTTGACACTGGTGCATCGCATTGTTTCATCTCAAGACCTTTTGCATCTAAGCATGAGTTGTCTTCTCAAGTTTTGCATAAACCGTTAGCAGATGTCTCACCGGGTAAATGTTTTCTCGCAAACTACGAGGTTCCGGATATTTCTATCATGATGGGTGACTTCAAGTTTCTGGCTTCTCCAATGGTCCTTGGTAACTCAGATATTGATCTTATTCTTGGAATGGACTCACTTTCTAAGAACAAGGCTCAGCTTGATTGTGCCGCCAGGCAGATTCAATTGACTCATTCGTCTGAGGATGTAATTGTCTTTGCCGCTAGGGATAATACCATCCGTATGTTTTCTCTCAATGAGAAGGATGAGCTGGATGCCATCTCTCAAATTCCAGTCATTTGCGAATATCAAGACGTCTTTCCAGAAGAGCTTCCAGGAATGCCTCCGCACCGGCCAGTTGAATTCGTCATCGATCTTCAGCCTGGCACGAAACCTGTTGGCAAACGTCCTTACAAGCTGGGACCTAAAGAGTTGAAGGAGCTGAAGAAGCAACTCGATGAACAAGAGCGTATGGGTCTCATCTGACCTAGTTCTTCTCCGTGGGTTTGTGGAGTTCTTTTTGTGAAGAAGAAGGATGGAACGGACCGACTTTGTGTTGACTACCGTCCATTGAACAAGAAGACTATAAAGAACAAGTACCCACTTCCCAACATCAATGAGCTGTTTGAACAACTCAAAGGTGCTCAAGTATTCTCCAAGCTTGATCTCCGTATGGGCTATCACCAGATTCGAACTCGTGAGCAAGATATCCCCAAGACGGCATTCAGAACAAGCTATGGTTCATATGAATACGCTGTCATGTCTTTTGGCCTTGTCAACGCTCCTCCGACTTTCTCTCGCATGATGAATTTCATCTTCAACCCCTACATAAATGACTTCGTCTTGGTCTACCTCGATGACATTTTGGTCTTTTCCAAGAACAAGGAAGCTCATGCCAACCACTTGCGTTTGGTGCTGGATAAGCTCAGAGAACATCAGTTCTATGCCAAGTTTTCAAAGTGCGAGTTTTGGCTCGATGAGGTTCTCTATCTTGGGCATATCATCTCTGCCAAGGGCATAGCGGTGAATCCTGAGAAGGTGTCTGCAATTGTGAATTGGGAACCACCTCAGAACGTGAAGCAACTCCGCAGCTTCCTTGGTCTCGCAAGCTATTGTCGAAGGTTCGTTGAGAACTTCTCAAAGATCGCGAAGCCTCTTTCCAACCTTCTCCAGAAGCACATGAAGTACGTTTGGTCTCCTGAATGTGGCATTGCTTTCAACACCCTGAAAGAGAAGTTAGTCACTGCTCTAGTTCTGACTCCTCCTGATGAATCCAAACCGTTCGAGGTCTTTTGTGATGCCTCTCTTCAAGGCCTTGGTGCAGTGTTGATGCAAGAGAAGAAAGTTGTGGCCTATACTTCTCGCCAGTTGAAGCCCAATGAAAATAACTACCCCACTCACGACCTCGAGTTGGCAGCAGTTGTGCATGCTCTTTTGACTTGGAGACATCTCTTATTGGGAAGAAAAGTGGACATCTTCACTGACCACAAGAGTCTCAAGTACATCTTCACTCAGCCTAATCTCAACCTCAGGCAGACTACTTGGGTCGAAATGATTCAAGAGTATAATCCGAGTATTGAATATACTCCAGGCAAGGCCAATGTAATTGCTGACGCATTGAGCAGGAAGGCTTACTGCAACAGTTTGATTCTCAAGCCTTACCAACCCGAGCTTTGTGAAGCTTTCCGCAAACTTAATTTGCAAGTTGTTCCTCAAGGATTTCTGGCCAACCTTCAAGTCTCTCCTACTTTGGAAGATCATATTCGCGAGGCTCAACTTCTTGATGCTATGGTGAAGAAGGTGAAGATTGGGATTGCCAAGAGTCAATCCAAGTACGAGTGATATCGCCTTGATGACAAGGATACTCTCTTCTTCGAGGATCGTATTGTTGTGCCTAAAGGTGACCTTCATAAAGTCATTATGAACGAGGCTCACAATTCACTCCTCTCTATCCACCCTAGAAGTACAAAGATGTACCAGGACCTAAAGCAGTCATATTGGTGGACTCGGATGAAGTGCGAGATTGCTCAGTTCGTGAATGAATGTGATGTCTGCAGAAGAGTGAAGGCAGAACACCAACGACCAGCTGGTCTCCTCCAACCTCTTGCCATTCCAGAATGGAAGTTTGACCTCATTGAGATGGACTTCGTGACTGGATTTCCAAAGTCCAAGCGTAGCAATGATGTTATATTCGTTGTCATCGAAAAACTTACTAAAGTGGCTCATTTCCTTCCTATCAAAGAATCTATCACAGCAGCTCAATTGGCAGAACTATATACCTCCCGGATTGTCTTTCTGCACGGCATTCCACAGTTGATTTCTTCAGATCGTGGCAGCATCTTTACCTCCAAGTTTTTGGATTCTTTTCAGAAGGCCATGGGCACCAACATCTGTTTCAGCACAGCTTTTCATCCTCAAACTAGCGGCCAAGTCGAGCGTGTCAATCAGATTCTCAAAGATATGCTCAGGGCTTGCGTTATCTCTTTTGGTATGAAGTGGGAAGATTGTCTTCCATATGCCAAGTTCTCCTACAACAACAGCTTTCAAGCGAGTTCGGGAAAGGCCCCATTTGAAATTCTCTATGGCAGGAAGTGTCGTACTCCTCTTAACTGGTCAGAGATTGGTGAACGTCAACTTCTTTGAAATGACTTGATCACAGAGGTAGAAGAGATGTGCAAAGTCATTCGTGATAACCTCAAAGCAGTGCAATCGCGCCAGAAGAGCTACTATGATAGTAAGCATCGTGATTTGGCTTTCAAGATCGGAGACCATGTTTGCCTCCGCGTCTCTCCAATGAAAGGTACTCGTCGCTTCGGTATCAAAGGGAAGCTTGCCCCTAGATACGTGGGTCCTTTCAAGATCATCGGCAAGAGAGGCGATCTCGCCTATCAACTCGAGATTCCCTCAAACTTTGCAAACGTGCACGACGTGTTTCACGTGTCTCAACTCCGCAAGTGCTTCAAGACCCCTGACCGCACCGTCAACTTCGAAGACATTAATCTCCAAGAAGACCTTTCTTATTGTGAGCACCCAGTTGCTATTCTTGAAGAAGCTGAGCACAAGACTCACAACAAGTCAATCAAATTCCTCAAAGTCAAGTGGTCACACCATTCTGACCGTGAAGCCACCTGGGAACGCGAGGATCACCTCCGTTCTGAGTACCCGGAGTTTTTCCAGTCCTAGATCTCAGGACGAGATCCTTTCGTAGTGGTGGAGTGTTGCAACACCCCGGATGTAATTTACCTTATCTGTACTCCAACTCTTGCCATTTCCGGCACTAAGTTATTTTATTTCCTCGTGTCGGGTTTTGTCTCCGTGTGTTTTTGTCTTTGTCATGCATCTCATATCATGTCATCATGTGCATTGCATTTGCATACGTGGTCGTCTCATGCATCCGAGCATTTTCCCCGTTGTCTGTTTTGCATTCCGGCGCTCCTATGTCCTTCGGTGGTCCTTTCTACCTCTTTTCGTGTGTGGGGGTTAAACGTTTTCGGATTGGACCGATACTTGTCATGCGGCCTTGGTTTACTACCGGTAGACCGTCTGACAAGTTTCGTGCCATTTGGACTTCGTTTGATACTCCTATGGTTAACCGAGGGACCGAAAAGGCCTTGTGTGTGTTGCAGCCCAACACCCTTCCAATTTGGCCCAAAACCCACCTAAACCCTCTCCATCATCTAGAGTGTTCGACCACGATCGCGTGGCCGAAAACCGCACCTCATTTGGAGCTTCCTAGCTCCCTCTACCTCTATAAATAGACACCCCATTCTAAATCCCGGATCTTCCCCTTCCAAACCCTAGTTCTTTCATCCCTCAGTGCACCGGACGTGTCCGGGCGCGCCGGACACACCGCCCCACCACTCAGTTCGCGCCACGTGGCGCCATAGAACCGCCGCTGCCGCCGGCCCGGGAAGCCCACTCCGGGCCCCCGAGGCCCATCCGCCGCCGCCCAATCGCCTGCGCCGCCTTGCCGCCGACGATGCTCCGCCATGCCGCTGCTTTCTTCCTCCCCGACGGTCATTGTGCTGCCCCGCCGCCGCAGCAGCTTCGGCCGCCGCACAGGCCTCGCCCGCGCCCCCCGAGGCCTCCGCCGGCCACCGCTACCGCCGCACTCCAGCGAGTCCCCGGCGACCTCTCCTTCCATCGGCTTCTTCCTCCGGCGAGCTCCGCGACAGCTCCGGTGAACAGGTCTCCCGTGAACCTTGGTTTGCGTGTAGATCTCAGATCTGGAAATATCCCGCGGATTGACTTTTTCCTCCAGAAACCCTAATATTTTGCATTCTTTGACATGACATAACTCTGCATCCGTAGCTCTGATTCGTGCGTGTAGCATATCAAAATGTTCGCCACGACGAGTACATCATTTCATCTTATTGCATCTTTTCATTTGAGCTCATCTTGTTGCCTGAAATGCTACTGGAAGAGGGCTATGTGATGAATTTGTCAGATCTGTTTTAGCAAATGGCCTTATGTTATTTTTGCCATGTTTAATGTGTGCATGCTATGATCCTGAGCTCTACATGTGTTTTGTTATATGCCATGTTATCTTTACAGAGGTGCTTGCCATGTATTTTTTGATATTTGTGGTGAATAGCACAAGCTTGCAAAGTAGCATAATCATTGATGCTGATTTCAAGGACTTGGTATTATTCTAAGTCCTTGTCCTGTATTTATTTTTATGCCATATGTTCATGTTGTTTCCTAGTGATTCGTGCCTCTTTTGAGGATGATCAGTAAGGATGTTTTGTTAATATTGTGGTGCTCTATCCATCCATGTCTTTGTTTGCATTTATGGAGCACCCTAGCTTGAGTCAATCGAGCTCTACTTTTGCTATAAAATGATCCTGGCAGATTGTTGACATGTTTAGTGATTTTGCCGAGGATGTTGCTATTGATCCGTGCATGCTATGTTGTTGTTCTTGCCATGTCTAGCTTCTATGCCATGTCTTCTTGATGGGTGTATGCTTAGTTTGTCATTCCATGCTCTGTAGTGAGTGCATCGAGCTCGTAAACATGCCTACTCATTAACTGTTTTGCATGCTCCAGTTTTTCACTAAGTCTGAATCTGTTTGTGTTTTTGCTATGTTCACATGCTTGGAATTGTATTTTCTGATCCCTTTTGGCTCGAGGTCACTAAGGAACTTTTGTTATGTGCATTGAGTAGCTTCATGCCATGCTTTGCTTTGCCATGTTAAGTTCTTGTAGCATGTCGTTTTCATGCTCTAAAGATTGCTTCCTAATGATAAATTCTAGACTTGTGTTAATTTCACTAAGTCTGAAACCTGTTGCCATTTGCATTTTTGCCATGCTTGTTTGAACCTGTTAATGGATGAATTAGCCGTAGCTCAGTGTTCATCTTTTGTTAAGCTTCTTGAGTGGATCCCTGCCATGTATTTTGTTGCCATGTTTGAGTGTTGTAGCATATTTAACTTGATGCATTTAGATGGCTACTCGCTGATTATCGCAGACCGGTGCCATATTTGTTTTGCTTGCCATTTCCAAACCGTGCATCCGATTCCGGTGATCTTTATATCATTTCAACCGAAATCACCTCACCTTTCTAGTGGCACTCTTGGATTTCCAAGTTGAGGCTAGGTTCAATCATTCCTTGTCAAATCTTGCATATGCATCACATATCGCATCCCGCATATCATACCATGTTTGCATCATGTTGCTTGAGCATTGCACGTGGTTGATTGTGTTCCTTTTGCTTGTTGTCTTGCTTTGGGTAGAGCCGGGAGAAGAGTTCGTGAACGAGGAGCCCGTTGAGTTCTCTTACGAGGATCAAGGAAACTCTGAGTACTTTGCAGGCAAGATGACCATACCCTCGAAATCACTTCTATATTTGCTTGCTAGATGCTCGCGCTTTTGCTATGCCTATGCTACGATACCTACCACTTGCTTATCATGCCTCCCAAATTGCCATGTCAAACCTCTAACCCACCATGTCCTAGCAAACCATTGTTTGGCTATGTTACCACTTTGCTCAGCCCCTCTTATAGCTTGCTAGTTGCAGGTGAAGATTGGAGATCATTCCTTGTTGGAACATTGTTTATTGTTGGGATATCACAATATTGCCTTGTTTATCTTAACGCACCTATATACTTGGTAAAGGGTGGAAGGCTCGGCCTTTTGCCTGGTGTTTTGTTCCACTCTTGCCGCCCTAGTTTCTGTCATATCGGTGTTATGTTCCCGGATTTTGCGTTCCTTACACGGTTGGGTTATAATGGGAACCCCTTGACAGTTCGCCTTGAATAAAACTCCTCCAGCAATGCCCAACCTTGGTTTTACCATTTGCCACCTACCTCTTTTTCCCTTGGGTTTCCGGAGCCCAAGGGTCATATTTATTTAACCCCCCCTCCCCGGGCCAATGCTCCTCTGAGTGTTGGTCCACCTTGTCAGCCGCCGGTGGCCACCAGGGGCAACTCTGGGCTAGCCTACCGGAAGTTTGGACAATCTGAGTGTGCCCTGAGAACGAGATATGTGCAACTCCTATCGGGATTTGTCGGCACATTCGGGCGGTGTTGCTGGACTTGTTTTACCATTGTCGAGGATGTCTTGTAACCGGGATGCCGAGTCTGATCGGATTGTCTTGGGAGAAGGAATATCCTTCGTTGACCGCGAGAGCTTGTGATGGGCTGAGTTGGGACTCCCCTGCAGGGATTTGAACTTTCAAAAGCGGTGCCCGCGGTTATGGGCAGATGGGAATTTGTTAATGTCCGGTTGTAGATGTTGGAAATATGCCCTAGAGGCAATAATAAATTGGTTATTATTATATTTCCTTGTTCATGATAATCATTTATTATCCATGCTAGAATTGTATTGATAGGAAACTCAGATACATGTGTGGATACATAGAAAACACCATGTCCCTAGTAAGCCTCTAGTTGACTAGCTCGTTGATCAATAGATGGTTATGGTTTCCTAACCATGGACATTGGATGTCGTTGATAACGGGATCACATCATTAGGAGAATGATGTGATGGACAAGACCCAATCCTAAGCATAGCACTAGATCATGTAGTTCGTATGCTAAAGCTTTTCTAATGTCAAGTATCATTTCCTTAGACCATGAGATTGTGCAACTTCCGGATACCGTAGGAGTGCTTTGTGTGTATCAAACGTCACAACGTAACTGGGTGACTATAAAGGTACACTATGGGTATCTCCGAAAGTGTCTGTTGGGTTGGCACGAATCGAGACTGGGATTTGTCACTCCGTGTAAACGGAGAGGTATCTCTGGGCCCACTCGGTAGGACATCATCATAATGTGCACAATGTGACCAAGGAGTTGATCACGGGATGATGTGTTACGGAACGAGTAAAGAGACTTGCCGGTAACGAGATTGAACAAGGTATCGGTATACCGACGATCGAATCTCGGGCAAGTATCGTACCGATAGACAAAGGGAATTGTATATGGGATTGATTAAGTCCTTGACATCGTGGTTCATCCGAGGAGATCATCGTGGAACATGTGGGAGCCAACATGGGTATCCAGATCCCGCTGTTGGTTATTGACCGGAGAACGTCTCGGTCATGTCTGCATGTCTCCCGAACCCGTAGGGTCTACACACTTAAGGTTCGATGACGCTAGGGTTATAAAGGAAGTTAGTATGTGGTTACCGAATGTTGTTCGGAGTCCCGGATGAGATTCCGGACATCACGAGGAGTTCCGGAATGGTTCGGAGGTAAAGATTTATATATGGGAAGTCCAGTTTTGGACACCGGAAGAGTTTCGGGGTTTATCGGTAACGTACCGGGACCACCGGGAGGGTCCCGGGGGTCCACCAAGTGGGGCCACCCGCCCCGGAGGCTTGCATGGGCCAAGGGTGGTGAGGGACCAGCCCCTAAGTGGGCTGGTGCGCCTCCCACAAGGCCCAAGGGCAGCTAGGAGGAAAAAAAGGAGGAAACCCTAGGCTTAGATGGGCCTTAAGGCCCACCCTAGGGGCGCCATCCTTCTCTCCCCCTCTTGGCCGCCCCCCTTGCTCCCCATCTAGGGCTGCCACCCCCCCTAGGGGTGGGAATCCTAGAGGGGGCACAGCCCTCCCCTTCCCCTATATATATGAGGCCTAAGGGGCTGCCTACACACGCGATTCAATCTCTCGTTGGTGCAATCCTGCGTCTCTTCTTCCTCCTCTTCTGCGGTGCTTGGCGAAGCCCTGCAGGATTGCCACGCTCCTCCATCACCACCACGCCGTTGTGCTGCTGTTGGATGAAGTCTTCCTCAACCTCTCCCTCTCTCCTTGCTGGATCAAGGCGTGGGAGACGTCACCGGGCTGTACGTGTGTTGAACGCGGAGGTGCCGTCCGTTCGGCACTAGGTCATCGGTGATTTGGATCACGACGAGTACGACTCCATCAACCCCGTTCACTTGAACGCTTCCGCTTAGCGATCTACAAGGGTATGTAGATGCACTCTCCTCCACCTCGTTGCTAGTCTCTCCATAGATAGATCTTGGTGACACGTAGGAAAATTTTGAATTTCTGCTATGTTTCCCAACAGTGGCATCATGAGCTAGGTCTATTGCGTAGATTCTATGCACGAGTAGAACACAAAGTAGTTTTGGGCGTTTATTTTGTTCAATATGCTTGCCGTTACTAGTCTTATCTTGATTCGGCGGCATCGTGGGATGAAGCGGCCCGGACCAACCTTACACGTACTCTTACGTGAGACCGGTTCCACCGACAAACATGCACTAGTTGCATAAGGTGGCTGGCGGGTGTCTGTCTCTCCCACTTTAGTCGGATCGGATTCGATGAAAAGGGTCCTTATGAAGGGTAAATAGCAATTGGCATATCACGTTGTGGTCTTTGCGTAGGTAAGAAACGTTCTTGCTAGTAACCCATAGCAGCCACGTAAAACATGCAAACAACAATTAGAGGACGTCTAACTTGTTTTTGCAGGGTATGCCATGTGATGTGATATGGCCAAAGGATGTGATGAATGATATATGTGATGTATGAGATTGATCATGTTCTTGTAATAGGAATCACGACATGCATGTCGATGAATATGACAACCGGCAGGAGCCATAGGAGTTGTCTTTATTTATTTATGACCTGCGTGTCAACATAAACGTCATGTAATTACTTTACTTTATTGCTAACCGTTAGCTGTAGTAGTAGAAGTAATAGATGACGTGACAACTTCAAGAAGACACGATGATGGAGATCATGGTGTCATGCCGGTGACGATGATGATCATGGAGCCCCGAAGATGGAGATCAAAAGGAGCAAAGTGATGATGGCCATATCATGTCACTATTTGATTGCATGTGATGTTTATCATGTTTATACATCTTATTTGCTTAGAACGACGGTAGTAAATAAGATGATCCCTTACAACAATTTCAAGAAGTGTTCTCCCCTAACTGTGCACCGTTGCGACAGTTCGTGTTTCGAAGCACCACGTGATGATCGGGTGTTAGATTCTAACGTTCACATACAACGGGTGTAAGACAGATTTACACACGCAAAACGCTTAGGGTTAACTTGACGAGCCTAGCATGTATAGACATGGCCTCGGAACACAGAAGACCGAAAGGTCGAGCACGAGTCGTATAGAAGATACGATCAACATGAAGATGTTCACCGACGTTGACTAGACCGTCTCACGTGATGATCGGACACGGGCTAGCTGACTCGGATCATGTAATCACTTAGATGACTAGAGGGATGTCTATCTGAGTGGGAGTTCATAAGATGAACTTAATTATCCTGAACATAGTCAAAAGGATTTTACAAATTATGTCGTAGCTCGCGCTTTAGTTCTACTGTTTAGATATGTTCCTAGAGAAAAATTAGTTGAAAGTTGATAGTAGCAATTATGCGGACTAGGTCCGTAAACTGAGGATTGTCCTCATTGCTTCATAGAAGGCTTATGTCCTTAATGCACCGCTCAGTGTGCTGAACCTCGAACGTTGTCTGTGGATGTTGCGAACATCTGACATACACATTTTGATGACTACATGATAGTTCGGTAATGTTAAATGGTTTAGAGTTGAGGCACCAAAGATGTGTTTTGAAACGTCGCGAAACATATGAGATGTTTTGAGGGCTGAAATTGAGATTTCAGGCTCGTGCCCACGTCAAGAGGTATAAGACCTCCGACGATTTTCTTAGCCTACAAACTAAGGAGGAAAGCTCAATTGTTGAGCTTGTGCTCAGATTGTCTGAGTACAACAATCATTTGAATCGGGTGGGAATTGATCTTCCAGATAAGATAGTGATGTTTCTCCGAAGTCATTACCACCAAGCTGCTAGAGCTTCGTGATGAACTATAATATATCAGGGACATATATGATGATCCTTGAGATATTCACGATGTTTGACACCGCGAAAGTAGAAATCAAGAAGGAGCATCAATTGTTGATGGTTGGTGAAACCACTAGTTTCAAGAAGGGCAAGGGCAAGAAGGGATACTTCATGAAACGGCAATTCAGCTGCTGCTCTAGTGAAGAAACCCAAGGTTGAACCCAAACCCGAGACTAAGTGCTTCTGTAATAAGGGGAACAGCCACTGGAGCGGAATTACCCTAGATACTTGGTAGATTAGAAGGCTGGCAAGGTCGATAGAAGTATATTAGATATACATTGTGTTGATGTGTACTTTACTGGTACTCCTAGTAGCACCAGGGTATTAGATACCGGTTCGGTTGCTAAGTGTTAGTAACTTGAAATAAAAGCTACGGAATAAACGGAGACTAGCTAAAGGTGAGCTGACGACATGTGTTGGAAGTGTTTCCAGTGTTGATATGATCAAGCATCGTACGCTCCCTCTACCATCGAGATTGGTGTTTGCGTTGAGCATAGACATGATTGAATTATGTCTATTGCAATACGGTTATTCATTTAAGGAGAATAATAGTTACTCTGTTTATTTGAATAATACCTTCAATGGTCTTACACCTAAAATGAATGGTTTATTGAATCTCGATCGTAGTGATACACATGTTCATGCCAAAAGATAGTAATGATAGTACCACCTACTTGTGGCACTGCCACGTAAGTCATATCGGTATAAAACGCATGAAGAAGCTCCATGTTGATGGATCTTTGGACTCACTCATTTTTGAAAAGTTTGAGACATGCAAACCGTGTCTATTGGTGTATATGCATGAAGAAACTCCATGCAGATGGATCGTTTGGACTCACTTGATTTTGAATCACTTGAGACATGCAAATCATACCACATGGGCAAGATGACTGAAAGCCTCGGTTTCAGTAAAATGGAACTAGAAAGCAACTTGCTGGAAGTAATACATTTTGATGTGTGCAGTCCAATGAGTGTTGAGGCGTGTAGTGGATATCGTTATGGTTTTACTTCACAGATGATTTGAGTAGATGTTGAGAATATTTACTTGATAAATCACGAGTCTGAATTATTGAAAGGTTCAAGTAATTTCAGGGTGAAGTTGAAAGATCGTCGTGACAAGAGGATAAAATATCTATGATATGATCATAGAGATGAATATCTGAATTACGAGTTTGGCACAGAATTAAGACATTGTGGAAATTGTTTCACAACTGATACAGCCTGGAACACCATAGTGTGATGGTGTGTTCAAACATCATAAATGCACCCTATTGGATATGATGCATACCATGATGTCTCTTATCGAATTACCACAATAATTTATGGGTTAGGCATTAGAGACAACCACATTCACTTTAAAAGGGGCACCACGTAATTTCGATGAGATGACACCGTATGAACTATGGTTTAGAGAAACCTAAGCTGTCATTTCTTAAAAGTTTCGGGCTGCGAAGCTTATGTGAAAAAGTTTCAGGCTGATAAGCTCGAACCCAAAGCGGATAAATACATCTTCATAGGACACCCAAAACAGTTGGGTATACCTTCTGTCTCAGATCCGAAAGCAATAAGGGATTGTTTCTAGAATCGGGTCCTTTCTCGAGGAAAAGTTTCTCTGGAAAGAATTGAGTGGGAGGATGGTGGAGACTTGATGAGGTTATTGAATCGTCTCTTCAACTAGTGTGTGGCAGGGCACAGGAAGTTGTTCCTGTGGCACCTACACCAATTGAAGTGGAAGCTTATGATATTGATCATGAGACTTCGGATCAAGTCACTCCCAAACCACGTAGGATGACAAGGATACGTACTACTTCAGAGTGGTACGTAATCCTGTCTTGAAAGCCATGTTGCTAGACAACAATGAACCTACGAGCTATGGAGAAGCGATGGTGGGCCTGGATTCTGATAAATGGCTCGAGGCCATAATAAAATCCGAGAGAGGATCCATGTATGAAAACAAAGTGTAGACTTTGGCAGAACGGCTCGATGGTCGTAAGGCTGTTGAGTACAGATGGATTTTAAAAGGAAGACAGACAATGATGGTAAGTGTCACCATTAAGAAAGCTCGATTTGTCGTTAAGATGTTTTCCGACAAGTTCAAAGAGTTGACTACGATGAGACTTTCTCACTCGTAACAATGCTAAGAGTCTGTTGGAATTATATTAGCGATTACTGCATTATTTATGAAATCTTGCAGATAGGATGTCAAAAACCATTGTTTCCTCACGATTTTCTTGAGGAAAGGTTGTATGTGATACAACCGGAAGGTTTTGTCAATCCTGAAAGATGCTAATAAGTATGCAAAGCTCCAGCAATCCTTCTGAGGACTGGAGTAAGCATCTCGGAGTTGGAATGTATGCTTTGATGAGATGATCAACAATTTTGGTTTATGCAAAGTTTATGAGAAACTTGTATTTCCAAAGAAGTGAGTGGGAGCACTATAGAATTTCTGATGAGTATATGTTGTTGACATATTGTTGATCAGAATGACGTAGAATTTCTGGAAAGCATATAGGGTTATTTGGAAAGTGTTTTTCAATGAAAGCCTGGATTAAGCTACTTGAACATTGAGCATCAAGATCTATAAGGATAGATCAAAACGCTTAATGGTACTTTCAAATGAGCACATACCTTGACATGATCTTGAAGGTGTTCAAGATGGACCAGTCAAAGAAGGAGTTCTTGCCTGAGTTGTAAGGTATGAAGTTAAGACTTAAAGCTCGACCACGGCAGAATAGAGAGAAAGGACGAAAGTCGTCCCTTATGCTTAAGACATAGGCTCTACAGTATGCTATGCTGTGTACCGCACCTGAAGTGTGCCTTGCCATGAGTCAGTCAAGTGGTACAAGAGTGATCCAAGAATGGATCACAGGACAGCGGTCAAAGTTATCCTTAGTAACTAGTGGACTAAGGAATTTTCTCGATTATGGAGGTGGAAAAGAGTTCGTCGTAAAGGGTTACGTCGATGCAAGTTTAACACCTATCCGGATAGCTCTGAGTAGAGATACCGGATACATATAATGGAGCAACAATTTAGTATAGCTCCAATTAGAACAGTTATTTGGAATAGCTCCAAATAGAATGTGGTAGCTGCATCTAGGAGATGACATAGAGATTTGTAAAGCACACACGGATCTAAAAGGTTCAGAACCGTTGACTATAACCTCTCTCACAAGCATAACATGATCAAACCCAGAACTCATCGAGTGTTGATCACATGGTAAATGTGAACTAGATTATTGACTCTAGTAGAACTCTTTGGGTGTTAGTCACATGGGGATGTGACCTGTGAGTGTTAATCACATGGCGATGTGAACTAGATTATTGACTCTAGTGCAAGTGGGAGACTGTTGGAAATATGCCCTAGAGGCAATAATAAATTGGTTATTATTATATTTCCTTGTTCATGATAATCGTTTATTATCCATGCTAGAATTGTATTGATAGGAAACTCAGATACATGTGTGGATACAAAGAAAACACCATGTCCCTAGTAAGCCTCTAGTTGACTAGCTCGTTGATCAATAGATGGTTATGGTTTCCTAACCATGGACATTGGATGTCGTTGATAATGGGATCACATCATTAGGAGAATGATGTGATGGACAAGACCCAATCCTAAGCATAGCACTAGATCGTGTAGTTCGTATGCTAAAGCTTTTCTAATGTCAAGTATCATTTCCTTAGACCATGAGATTGTGAAACTTCCAGATACCGTAGGAGTGCTTTGTGTGTATCAAACGTCACAACGTAACTGGGTGACTATAAAGGTACACTACGGGTATCTCCGAAAGTGTCTGTTGGGTTGGCACGAATCGAGACTGGGATTTGTCACTCCGTGTAAACGGAGAGGTATCTCTGGGCCCACTCGGTAGGACATCATCATAATGTGCACAATGTGACCAAGGAGTTGATCACGGGATGATGTGTTACGGAACGAGTAAAGAGACTTGCCGGTAACGAGATTGAACAAGGTATCGGTATACCGACGATCGAATCTCGGGCAAGTATCGTACCGATAGACAAAGGGAATTGTATATGGGATTGATTAAGTCCTTGACATCGTGGTTCATCCGATGAGATCATCGTGGAACATGTGGGAGCCAACATGGGTATCCAGATCCCGCTGTTGGTTATTGACCGGAGAACGTCTTGGTCATGTCTGCATGTCTCCCGAACCCGTAGGGTCTACACACTTAAGGTTCGATGACGCTAGGGTTATAAAGGAAGTTAGTATGTGGTTACCGAATGTTGTTCGGAGTCCCGGATGAGATCCCGGACGTCACGAGGAGTTCCGGAATGGTCCGGAGGTAAAGATTTATATATGGGAAGTCCTGTTTTGGACACCGGAAGAGTTTCGGGGTTTATCGGTAACGTACCGGGACCACCGGGAGGGTCCCGGGGGTCCACCAAGTGGGGCCACCCGCCCCGGAGGCTTGCATGGGCCAAGGGTGGTGAGGGACCAGCCCCTAAGTGGGCTGGTGCACCTCCCACAAGGCCCAAGGGCAGCTAGGAGGAAAAAAAGGAGGAAACCCTAGGCTTAGATGGGCCTTAAGGCCCACCCTAGGGGCGCCATCCTTCTCTCCCCCTCTTGGCCGCCCCCCTTGCTCCCCATCTAGGGCTGCCGCCCCCCCTAGGGGTGGGAACCCTAGAGGGGGCGCAGCCCTCCCCTTCCCCTATATATATGAGGCCTAAGGGGCTGCCCACACACGCGATTCAATCTCTCGTTGGTGCAATCCTGCGTCTCTTCTTCCTCCTCTTCTGCGGTGCTTGGCGAAGTCCTGTGGGATTGCCACGCTCCTCCATCACCACCACGCCGTTGTGCTGCTGTTGGATGAAGTCTTCCTCAACCTCTCCCTCTCTCCTTGCTGGATCAAGGCGTGGGAGACGTCACTGGGCTGTACGTGTGTTGAACGCGGAGGTGCCGTCCATTCGGCACTAGGTCATCGGTGATTTGGATCACGACGAGTACGACTCCATCAACCCCGTTCACTTGAACGCTTCCGCTTAGTGATCTACAAGGGTATGTAGATGCACTCTCCTCCACCTCGTTGCTAGTCTCTCCATAGATAGATCTTGGTGACACGTAGGAAAATTTTGAATTTCTGCTACGTTTCCCAACAGTAGATAACATGAAACTTAACTTAATTAAAATGCACCAACCGCGTGTGTAACCGTGATGGTCTCTTCTCGGCGGAGTCCGGGAAGTGAACACGGTGTTGGAGTAATGCTTGACGTAGGTTGCTCTAGGATCACTTCTTGATCATAGTTGTTCGACCGTCCTTTTGCCTTCTCTTCTCGCTCTCTTTTGCGAATAGGTTAGCCACCATATATGCTAGTCGCTTGCTGCAGCTCCACCTCATACCTTTGCCTTACCTATAAGCTGAAATAGTGTTGATTGCGAGGGTCTAAGATTGCTGAGTCCCCGTGACTCACAGTTTACTTCCAAAACCAGATGCAGGGACCGATGATACCATTCCAGATGACATGACCGAGCTCAAGTGGGAGTTTGATGAAGACTCTCGTCATTACTATGTGTCTTTCCCAGATGATCAGTAGTGGTGCCCAGTTGGGGCGATCGGGGACATTTGTCGCTTTTGGGGGTTGATCTTTATTTGGTACCATAGTCGGACCATGAGTGTATTGGATGAATGTAATGCTTTTTATGTATTTGTGTGACATGGCGAGTGTAAGCCAACTATGTATCTTTTCCCCTTTATTTATATTACATGGGTTGTTTTCGAAGATTGCCTCACTTGCGACATTGCTTTCAATGCAGTTATGCCTCTAAGTCGTGCTTCGACACGTAGGAGATATAGCCGCATCGAGGGCATTACATAGTAGTAGCGAGTTTTCTCTTCATTAGTGAACAAGGTGGCTATATCATTTAATTTAGTAAGATGTGCCACAATAGTTTTAGATTCATAGCCATAGAAAGGATCAGATTCAACCAAAGTAATTATATCAGGGTCGGCAGAGAATTCATAATCCTTATCAGTAAGAAAGATAGGTGAAGTAGCAGAAGCGGGATCATATTTCATTCTAGCATTCAGAGATTTTTGTTTCAGCTTAGCTAATAGTTTCTTAAGATCACTCCTATCATTGCAAGCAAGAAAGTCTCTAGCAGTTTCTTCATCCATAACATAACCCTCAGGAACAATAGGAAATTCATATCTAGGGGGAGAATCTTCATCATCACTTTCATCAATATTATCAGTTTCAATAATTTCATTCTCCCTAGCCCTAGCATTTTTCAAGAAATTCACCTAGCGGCACAATATTATCAAGCATAGAAGTAGTTTCATCATAAGTATCATGCATAGCAGAAGTGGCATCATCAGTAACATGCGACATATCAAAATTAATAGCAGAAGCAGGTTTAGGTGTCGCAAGCTTACTCAAAACAGAAGGTGAATCAAGTGCAGAGCTAGATGGCAGTTCCTTACCTCCCCTCGTAATTGAGGGAAAAATATTGGTTCTTTGATCTTTCAAGTTCTTCATAATGATAAGCAGATATAATTCCCAAGTGATTCAAAGAATAGAGCTATGCTCCCCGGCAATGGCGCCAGAAAATAGTCTTGATAACCCACAAGTATAGGGGATCGCATCATTTTTCGAGGGTAGAGTATTCAACCCAAATTTATTGATTCGACACAAGGGGAGCCAAAGAATATTCTCAAGTATTAGCATCTGAGTTGTCAATTCAACCACACCTGGAAACTTAATATCTGCAGAAAGGTATTTAGTAGCAAAGTAATATGATAGTAGTGGTAACGATAGCAAAAGGTCACGGTAGCAAAAGCAATGTTTTTGGTATTTTGTAGTGATGATAACAATAGTAGCGGAAAAGTAAATAAGCAAATAACAATATATGGAAAGCTCGTAGGCAATGGATCAGTGATGGAGAATTATGCTGGATGCGATCGATCATGTAACAGTCATAACCTAGGGTGACACAGAACTAGCTCCAATTCATCAATGTAATGTAGGCATGTATTCCGAATATAGTCATACGTGCTTACGGAAAAGAACTTGCATGACATCTTTTGTCCTACCCTCCCGTGGCAGCGGGGTCCTATTGGAAACTAAGGGATATTAAGGCCTCCTTTTAATAGAGTACCAGACCAAAGCATTAACACATAGTGAATACATGAACTCCTCAAACTACGGTCATCAGCGGGAGTGGTCTCGATTATTGTCACTTCGGGGTTGTCGGATCATAACACATAATAGGTGACTATAGACTTGCAAGATAGGATCAAGAACTCTCATATACTGATGAAAACATAATAGGTTCAGATCTGAAATCATGGCACTCGGGCCCTAGTGACAAGCATTAAGCATAGCAAAGTCATAGCAACATCAATCTCAGAACATAGTGGATACTAGGGAGCAAACCCTAACAAAACTAACTCGATTACATGATAAATATCATCCAACCCATCATTGTCCAGCAAGCCTACAATGGAATTGCTCACGCACGGCGTTGGGCATCATGAAATTGGTGATGGAGGAAGCTTGATGGTGACGATGGCGACAGATTCCCCTCTCCGGAGCCCCGAATGGACTCCAGATCAGCCCTCCCGAGAGAGTTTAGGGCTTGGCGGCGGCTCCGTATCGTAAAACGCGATGAATCCTTCTCTCTGATTTTTTTCTCTTCGAAAGTGAATATATGGAGTCAAGGTTGAGGTCGGTGGAGCGTCAAGGGGCCCACAAGGCAGGGGCGCGCCTAGGGGGCAGGCGCGCCCCCACACTCGTGCACAGGTGGAGGGCCCCTGACGTGGATTCTTCTTCCAGTATGTTATATATATTCCAAAATAATTCTCCGTTGATTTTCAGGTCATTCCGAGAACTTTTATTTCTGCACAAAAATAAAACCATGGCAATTCTGCTGAAAACAGCGTCAGTCCGAGTTAGTTCCATTCAAATCATGCAAGTAAGAGTCCAAAACAAGGGCAAAAGTGTTTTGAAAAGTAGATACTACGGAGACGTATCAGTTCTTCATGGCAGCGCCGGACATCCTGTGAAGCTCAGCCCATTGGGACATCTGTTCATTCAGCAGCAGAGGGCGTTTTGATGTGCCGAACTGTGACCAGAAAAGCTTCTCCATTGCATATCCCTCTTGCGCTTGGTAAAACTGTGCCGCATCGGATGAACTCTTCGGCGGGTCCAAAAACACGTCTGGAGAACTCCAGACTTGGTTATGTGCCCTTCTTTTGCCACGAGAAAGCTAATATCCGGATAGAGATCGTGTTAAAATTTCAGCCCAATCGAAGTTACGGATCTCCGGGAATATAAGAAACAGTGAAAGGGTAGAATCTGAGAACGCAGAAACAGAGAGAGACAGAGAGACAGATCCAATCTCAGAAGGGGCTCTCGTCCCTCCCACAACATGGAGGCCATGGACCAGAGGGGAAACCCTTCTCCCATCTAGGGAGGAGGTCAAGGAAGAAGAAGAAGAAGGAGGGAGGCTCTCTCCCCCTCGCTTCCGGTGGCACCGGATTGCCACCGGGGGCCATCATCATCACCGCAATCTTCACCAACAACTTCACCGCCATCATCACCAACTCTTCCCCCCTCTATGCAGCGGTGTAACCTCTCTCTTACCCGCTGTAATCTCTACTTAAACATGGTGCTCAACACTATATATTATTTCCCAATGATGTATGGCTATCCTATGATGTTTGAGTAGATCTGTTTTGTCCTAATGGTTATTTGATGATCGTGATTGCTTTGAGTTCCATGTTTTATTATTGGTGTTGTCCTATGGTTCTCTCCGTGTCGCGCAAGCGTGAGGGATCCCCGATGTAGGGTGTTGCAATGCGTTCATGATTCTCTTATAGTGGGTTGCGTGAGTGACTAAAACACAAACTCGAGTAAGGGGTTGTTGCGTATGGGATAAAGAGGACTTGATGCTTTAATGCTATGGTTGGGTTTTACCTTAATGATCTTTAGTAGTTGCGGATGCTTGCTAGAGTTCCAATCATAAGTGCATATGATCCAAGTAGAGAAAGTATGTTAGCTTATGCCTCTCCCTCATATAAAATTGCAATAATGATTACCGGTCTAGTTATCGATTGCCTAGGGACAAATAACTTTCTCGTAAAAACAAGCTCTCTACTAAAAACTAATTTAGTTGTGTCTTTATCTAATCTGCCCCTACTTTTTATTTACTTGATCTTTATTATCTTGCAAACCTATCCAAAAACACCTACAAAATACTTCTAGTTTCATACTTGTTCTAGGTATAGCGAACGTCAAGCGTGCGTATAGTTGTATTGGTGGTCGATAGAACTTGAGGGAATATTTGTTCTGCCTTTAGCTCCTTGTTGGGTTCTACACTCTTACTTATCGAAAACTGTTGCGGTCCCCTATACTTGTGGGTTATTGACGGTGTCCTGGACTAGGGGGTACTCACCACGTCGTCTCCCGATCTGTTAGATTGGGCCGAGGACCCCCACGGCCGTATACTCATGGGCCAGTTCAGACAACTGCCGCATACATGGAAGATTCCACAAGACTTGGTGATCAAGACAAGGACTCCTCCCCACCGGCGTATTCGGCTAGGACTCTTGTTATCCTAGGCCTCTGGTGCATTATATAAACCGAGGCGAGGCTAGTCGATAAATCATATACAACAGGCATACCATAGGCTAGCTTCTAGGGTTTTAGCCTCTACGATCTTGTGGTAGATCAACTCTTGTACTACTCATATTATCAAGAATAATCAAGAAGGACGTAGGGTTTTACCTCCATCAAGAGGGCCTGAACCTGGGTAAAACATCGTGTCCCCTGCCTCCTGTTACCATCCTCCTTAGACGCACAGTTCGGGACCCCCTACCCGAGATCCCCCAGTTTTGACACCGACATTCATGCTTTCATTGAGAGTTCCGTTGTGTGATCGGCAAAAGGATCAATGGCTCGCCCGTAGGTCAACTGCGACGCCGGCATCTTCATCGCTGGCTCGACTGGTTACCTTTGTTTGACCGAGGACCGCGCTCTATCTCCGATCTTCATGTTTGGACGGGGGCCTTCATCAACATCAACTCCGATCTCTTATCATGATCATAGAGGAATCATCCATGGAGCTCGAGGGCTCAACGTCAACATTGCCCTCAGGCGGCCGTGTTGTTTTTCTGGACAGCAAACTTGTATCTGAGGTCACCGTCTCCTCGAACATCGGTTTGACGATTGCTTCGGTGGAATAGTGCGGAATTACGTCTAAAACAGTCGTGCAAAATTTCGTCCAGTTTTGATGGAGGAATCTCCGACAATCTACGATATACCGGAGCCCTGTCGAATCTCGACGGGAATCTGGGAGAGTTTAGGGCGTGGTCTCTAGAGCCCAGCTCAGAGGTCCTTTGAAAGATCCAACCGTTCATCTACTGCGGAATTCCCCTATCTACCACCCCTCCAAATTTTAGCTCGATCCGACCGTCCAAACTCCAGGAACCTTCCGATTAGTGCATCACTTTTCGTATATGTTTTCTGGGCGAGAACGAATCCGACCTGAATTCATCTTTTTTATGAACGGGACTTCGGACATCCTTTTTGAAGGAAGTTTTGTATGGGGTATTGTGTTTTGTTCCCAAACACATCCCGCTAATTTTGAAGTCTTTTCCAATATGATCTTCACCATCGCGCTGGTGTCAAACCAGCCCGACAACGTCGCTCTACGGCTGCCGACCTGCGCTAAACACGTTGTCACTTTATTGAGCCGAGCTCAACTTCTTCGGATCATCATCTCAGCAAGCGGAACAAGAGTTCGGCATCGCAAAGGATAAATCATCACCAACATCGCCGCCCCACGAATTACACGGAGTGGGCACACCGGCATCACCGCACGGTCACTTCATCAAGCCGGCATTGACCACGTCACGACCTGCATCGGCAGGGCCGCACTGTTGCTCCTTCAAGCCGGTGTCCATCACGCCGACCTACTTCGACTCATCGGCTAACATTGAGGCTTAGACATCTCGGCCGGACCGGGGGCCTCGCCATCTCTTCATCAACCTACTCCGGAGACTTCGGCGTCACTAGCCGACCAGCTCTGTCACGTTAGCTGGACCGAGGGCTTCGCCTCGGCGAGCCAACCTTTGCCAGCATCGTCATGCCGTTGCTTTATCGCCCATCAGGCAATGGGTGTGCGGTTCGAGTCCCAATTTTGGGAATCACCTTTCTTCGGATTGTTAAATAAACCAGGTGCTATTAATCCTAGTATTTTTTGCTTGTTTGATTTCATTTTTCCTAAGGAATTATTACTCTGGTTTGTCCATCATATGTATGCAGGTCTCAAATGGTGGCCGCATTAACGACGGTCGCATGGTGGTTCGGTCAGTTTCCGTACATAGTCCGGCGAACGCCGCATCCGGAATTCGGACCGACCTGTGAATTCAGGCTTTGCCACGCCTTTACCGCATCACGCCGACGCCCTGCATCGACATCGACTTCGGCGCCAAGCCATATTTCTTTTATTACTCACTTTGCATAAATTATTTATTATGCAATGATTTTATTATTATTATTACTATTATATCCGGTTTGCACTATTTTTTGTGCACAGGAAAATGATTCGGGTTGGGCAGTATCGTCAACTCGGTGTACTGACATACCACGTCACCTTGGCTAGACGGGGGGCTTCGTCAACAATTCATTACCCCATGCCGGGGACTTTGGCATCACTCTGCCGGCCTGCATTTACCATGCTATGTCACCACTTCGGAGTGCCGAGCTCTTTGCTCCGCCACTTAGGGACCGGCTTGGGGGATGGAACCTTGTCCCGCATCAAGCTCGGACCGCGTCATCAATACCAAACACATTAACCAGCTAAGTTGCCTTCATGCTCAAAGTTTTAAATTTTTGACTTGTGTTCGGTTCGACCAAGCATTATACTTTTTTGGAAAAAAGTTGCTTGTGAAAAATTTCCTTGTCATAACCTTGTTTGTGACACATAAATTCTAATACCATGTTTACTTGGGGGCTTCCTTTATGAAGCTTTTCCTTTTGCATATGATTATACTTGTACGGCTTCATTCCTTGTTCGTGTATTACGCCACAATATGCACCATATTGACATAAGCGATTTGCAAGCTGGGTTGCCTCGCTCCTGTGTTTACCCCTACGTTCCCGATTGTTCGGCTAGGGAGTAAAGGGAGCACCTCTACGATTGTCATGATCGGGTCACCCGAGCCGGACCTCAGACTAGGTGAAGCCGAAAGCTAGCGCTCTTATTGTTTTCAATTATGGTCGGCACACAACGGAACTCATGAGTACAAAAAATCTATTGCACAAGTCTCATAGTAACAATGAGCACCGAAGAAAGGTATCGGTGGGGGTACTATTTTCTTCGAAGATGCTTCTTACACTTTGTCAGTAATATAGCATAAGTTCCCTGAGCGCGCTTTGTCTGTTATAGCCTTATGGCCTGATTGCCTGGTTATCGGAAACACCGTTGATATTTTCGACAGGTGGAGTACATAACACTTTTCGGTCCTTGACCGAAGAGGGAGAAGCCGACGGTCGGTTAAGACGCGTTTAAAGTTCGGGTGAAGAAAGATATGATATTAGTACTTCGGTACATACAATCATTTTACATAAAATTCTTTTACCCAAGTCACTTGGGGGCTCTTAAATTTATATGAGCCGTTTTATAATAAGTGTTCTTCTTCTTAGTCGTTGCAAAGTTTTTCTTTATTATTATTTATCACTCCTTTTTTCGACACGAGTGTGTGGTCACTAGCCGGGGAGCCTAATTTCTCTCTCAAAGCCGATAGAGTTTAGTTTGATAAACTAGCCTAATGAGAAGTACTCTGCATTCGGGATAGGAGGTTGAAGCCGTAGGCTGACCCGCTTGAAGTCTTGAGACAAGATGTGTCATATTAAAGCACGACAGAAGCACTTTTTTTCTTTCTAAAGTCCAATTTTCAGATTGGCACCGAACACTTGATCTTGTTCGGACGTCAGGTTTTCACTGACGTTTTTTGGTTTTCCAAGCCTATGGAACTTTTAAATTATTTGTGTGTTTCCAGCAGTAGTCTCGTAGTGCAACGCCGGACACCTTTAAAGATTCGGCAAAAACATTCTCGAGTATTGCCATATATGCATCGGTTTCGAATTGTGTCTTCGGTCAATAGTTGGGTTGCCCGGCTCCTGTGCTTGCCTCCTACGTTCCACTTTGTTCGGCTAGGTGTGCAAAGGGAGAACCACTGCGATTATGTTTCTAGCTTGCATGGTCAAGCACCTCAGTGGAGAAAGCCGAAAACTGCTTGTCACAATAGGCATAAACTGGTCAGCAATCCGATGACTATGTTAAATGACGGGCCGTTCATAACATTGGCCGAAGTGTTTACGGCTTGACCTCGGCTGTCGCCGAACACTAACCGGGGGCTCATAGCTAGCTTCCCCAATTTAAAGATCCTATGACTAAGCGAAAGTTATAAAGCCCGCATATCTGATTGCCTTGTTTCCGCTAACACAGCTGCCTTCGGGCACCGAGACGTCGGCTAAGGGTTGTTTTGTTAGTGCGGAAACACCCTGTGTAGTATCTACCAAGGGGTAGAAGCCGACGATGGGCCACTTTCAACTGATAAACGGTCGCAATGGAGTCAAAATAATGATGTAAAGTACTTGGATACATAGAATCATTACACATAATCTGTGATTTAACTCTGGATATCGATCCTTAATTCGGCCACCCGTGCCCACATTAAGGCTCGGGGGCTACTGGGCTTTGCGCTCATTATTTACAAATATGAAAGGGGCACATTGATCCCCTGATCTGGTGTTGCCACCCGACCAGTGTCTCGGGGGCTACTACATTGCCTATTTCAATGCAGAAAATTCCAACTGCCAAGTGTCCGGCTTGACCGAACTATGGGCAAACATGTCTTCGGATAACAATAGGTACCATTTGGACCTATCCGGCGTCAAGCTAAATATATTACGGCAACTTTTCAAGACCCTCTCTCAAGGGCGCGTTCGCTGATCACTATTATCTCTAATATATTACACTGCGTTTTATTCCTATGTATGCTGTCGACCTAGGAGTTGATCCTCAGGCCGATTTCGCGCATCGACCTGAGTCTCAGGGGCTACTAGGATCAGTAGTTTTATGTTTTCCTTCAGGTGCATCTCAGATTTTAGACCGACACACACCTTGAGGGCTACTGGATATACATATACTGGCTATATATCTCGGCAAAGAATAAATTGCACCAATCAAAAATATTCACAAAAAACAGCCCGCTGCTGGGTGGTGCACCACCTCGGAAGCAGTCCGGCATAAAGCTCGGGCGCCAGTGGCTGGCTCCATAGAGGGAATTTCCGGCATTAAGCTCGGCTAAACTCCTTCAACTTTTTTGGATCAAGATGATCTATGACTTCTTGGATATAGTTCGGCATTGGAGCTTGGACACAGTCTGGCGTTGGAGCTTGGACACAATCCGGCATTGGAGCTTGGACACAGTCCGGTGTTGGAGCTCGGATGCATTTCGGCGTTGGGGCTCGGAAGCAGTCCGGCATTGGTGCTCGGCTGCAAAACATACCTCGAATGCAGTCCGGCGTTAGAGCTCGGACGCAAGAGGACACTGCCTCCCGGGAACAACTTCAAACCCGAGGTGTGGCATAAAAATAACAAGGCATTGATAAAGGCCGGAAACTTAAAGGGGCTCCTCGGATACCCACGTGTAAACTCGTCGAATGCATTTCGGCGATCCTCAAGATCGAAGATAAGAAGATTTGTTGAACCGGTTTTCAAGACCGACAACCGAAGATGAAGAATAGTTCGGAAGAATCGAGGAGCATCCCTAACTTGAAGACCGGTTCAGGGGGCTACTGATGGTGTCCTGGACTAGGGGGTACTCACCATGTCGTCTCCCGATCTATTAGATTGGGCCGAGGACCCCCATGGCCGTATACTCATGGGCCAGTTCGGACAACTGCCGCATACATGGAAGATTCCACAAGACTTGGTGATCAAGACAAGGACTCCTCCCCACCGGCGTATTTGGCCAGGACTCTTGTTATCCTAGGCCTCTGGTGCATTATATAAACCGAGGCCAGGCTAGTCGATAGATCATATACAACAATCATACCATAGGCTAGCTTCTAGGGTTTTAGCCTCTACGATCTCGTGGTAGATCAACTCTTGTACTACTCATATTATCAAGAATAATCAAGCAGGACATAGGGTTTTACCTCCATCAAGAGGGCCCGAACCTGGGTAAAACATCATGTCCCCTGCCTCCTGTTACCATCCGCCTTAGACGCACAGACCCCCTACCCGAGATCCGCCGGTTTTGACACCGACAATTATCAAGACCTTTTTCTGGCGCCGTTGCCAGGGAGCAATAGCGTGGGGTGAAAATTCTCGTGTGTGCTTGTTTGCTTTATCACTAAGTAATTTTTATTTGTTGTTCTAAGTTGTTTTCTATCTTTAGTTATGGGTAGGAAACGCAAAATACCAAAAAAATTAGTTGTACCTACTGAACCAATGGTTGAAGAACCACTCAAAATCTATCACATTGCTGGAGCTTTTTACTTGGATCATGTTCGATCCCTATGTGCTCGTGCTAAAACCACAACTAGCTTAGTTGAGGGCAAATCTTTAGATGAGCATGCGTGTTATGTGCGACACCAAATATCTGAAAAGGGAAAAATTTGCTGGGTCAAATTCATCGTTTGCAATGCTATGCTTGGAATTTATGCAAAATATATGATATTACTTGTTGTTCTGAAAACCCTAAGAAACACCTTCCCTATCAATGTGTGTTTAGTGATAATGGAATCGTATCTCCGTATGCTAAGGGTGTTTATAGTTACTATGATGTTCAACAAATTGAAGAATTTGTTGCTTTTAAGGGTGCTTATGAAATTGCTTCTTTGATTGAAACGTATGATGCCACTCTTTACAAATCTGAAAATTTTGACATACTTAAATATTGCTATGATAATTATGCTTCTAATGCCTATGTTGAACTATATATTGAGGACTAACCCGCTGTCCAAGAAGAGACTAATATTTTGAAGGAGTCTATGGAGGAAGAAATTGATGAAACTGTGAGCTCATTGGATGAAAAAGATGAGGAGGAGAGCGAAGAACAAAAGGAGGAAGAGCGGATTAGCTACCCGTGCCCACCTTCTAATGAGAGTAACTCTTCAACTCATACATTGTTTAATTTCCCTTCGTGCTTACCGAAGGATGATTGCTATGATGATTGTTATGATCCCGTTGATTCTCTTGAAATATCCCTTTTTGATGATGCTTGTTATGCTTGTGGCCAAGATGCCAATATGAATTATGCTTATGGAGACGAACTTGCTATAGTTCCTTATGTTAAACATGAAATTGTTGCTATTGCACCCATGAATGATAGTCCTATTATCTTTTTGAATTCTCCCGACTACACTATATTGGAGAAGTTTGCACTTATTAAGGATTATATGATGGGTTGCATTTTACTATTACACATGATGATTTTGATGAATATAATATGCATGTGCTTGCTGCTCCTACTTGCAATTATTATGAGAGAGGAACTATATATCCACCTCTCTATGTTTCCAATACAATAAAATTGCAAGAAACTGTTTATACTATGCATTGGCCTTTACTATGTGTGCATGAATTGTTCTGTTATGACATGCCGATGCATAGGAAGAGAGTTAGACTTTGTTGTTACATGATATATGTTACTTTTTGCTCACTACTAAATTACAAATCATTGTAAATTAAAATTGGCTTTGATATACCTTGGGGTCCGGGTGGATTCACTACTTGAGCACTATATGCCTAGCTTAATGGCTTTAAAGAAAGCGCTGCCAGGGAGACAACCGGAAGTTTTAGGAGTCATTTATTTCTGTTGAGTGCTTTCATATAGTTTAAAAACAACAAAAATAAAGAGGGGAACCCAAAACTTTTTCAAAAAGGAAAGTGAAAGTGAGAAAGACAAGCATTGTTGAAGTGGGAGAGCTCCTTGAACTTTGTTCATGCTCACGGAAACTTTGTAAATCTTGATTACAGAAACTTTTCAACAAAAATAATTATCCTCTTGTACAATTCCATTGTATTATGAAAATAATGTGCCAAGGTTTGCCTTTAGGATGTTTACATTTGCTTGATGGTTTGTACGGTGTAGGACGGAAACTTTGGCTGTAGTGCGTGATTTTAAATTTTTTGCTGGAACGTCAAATGGTTATGATTCTTTTTGCACTGTCTTTATATACAAATTTTTTATTTTTCCTAATTTTGGTAGAATTTTTCAAGTATCATAAGTATGGTGAATGTTTAGATTCTTACAGACTGTTCTGTTTTAGACAGATTCTGTTTTTGATGCATAGTTTGCTTGTTTTGATGAAACTATCAATTTATATCAGTGGATTAAGCTATGAAAAAGCTATATTATAGTATACATAATGCAAAAACAGAATATGAATTGGTTTGCAACAGTACTTAGAGTAGTGATTTGCTTTATTATACTAACGGATCTTACCGAGTTTTCTGTTGAAGTTTTGTGTGGATGAAGTGTTCGATGATCAAGAAGGTCTCGATGTGAGAAGAAGGAAGAGAGGCAAGAGCTCAAGCTTGGGGATGCCCGAGGCACCCCAAGCAAATATTCAAGGAGACTCAAGCGTCTAAGCTTGGGGATGCCCCGGAAGGCATCCCCTCTTTCTTCAACGAATATCGGTATGTTTTCGGATTCGTTTCGTTCATGCGATATGTGCAAATCTTGGAGCGTCTTTTGCATCTAGTTTTCATTTTTATTTTATGCACCATGCTGGTATGAGATAGTCCTTGGTTGATTTATAGAATGCTCTTTTCACTTCACTTATATCTTTTGAGTATGGCTTATAGAATGCTTCATGTGCTTCACTTATATCATTTGAAGTTTGGATTGCCTGTTTCTCTTTACATAGAAAACCGCCATTTGTAGAATGCTCTTTTGCTTCACTTATATTTGTTAGAGCACGGGCATATCTTTTGTAGAAAGAATTAAACTCTCTTGCTTCACTTATATCTATTAGAGAGATGACAGGAACTGGTTATTCACATGGTTAGTCATAAAATCCTACATAAAACTTGTAGATCACTGAATATAATATGTTTGATTCCTTGCAATTGTTTTGCGGTATAAAGATGGTGATATTAGAGTCATGCTAGTGGGTAGTTGTGGATTGTATAAATAC
Source organism: Triticum monococcum (assembly GCA_034509565.1). NCBI lineage: Eukaryota > Viridiplantae > Streptophyta > Magnoliopsida > Poales > Poaceae > Triticum > Triticum monococcum. Next base: position 530,416,318 of record CM067846.1, read on the forward strand.
TTGTGTTGAGGTTTGTGATTCCTGTAGCATGCACGTATGGTGAACCGTTATGTAACGAAGTTGGAGCATGAGGTATTTGTTGATTGTCTTCCTTATGAGTGGCGGTCGGGGACAAGCGATGGTCTTTTCCTACCAATCTATCCCCCTAGGAGCATGCATGTAGTACTTTGTTTCGATGACTAATAGATTTTTGCAATAAGTATGTGAGTTCTTTATGACTAATGTTGAGTCCATGGATTATACGCACTCTCACCCTTCCACCATTGCTAGCCTCTCTAGTACCGCGCAACTTTCGCCGGTACCATAAACCCAACATATACCTTCCTCAAAACAGCCACCATACCTACCTATAATGGCATCTCCATAGCCATTCCGAGATATATTGCCATGCAACTTCCATCATCATCATATACATGACTTGAGCATTCATTGTCATATTGCTTTGCATGATCGTAAGATAGCTAGCATGATGTTTTCATGGCTTGTCTGTTTTTTGATTTCATTGCTACACTAGATCATTGCACATCCCGGTACACCGCCAGAGGCATTCATATAGAGTCATATATTTGTTCTGGTATCGAGTTGTAATATTGAGTTGTAAGTAAATAAAAGTGTGATGATCATCATTATTAGAGCATTGCCCTAGTGAGGAAAGGATGATGGAGACTATGATTCCCCCACAAGTCGGGATGAGACTCCGGACGAACAAAAAAAGAGAAAGGCCAAAAAAGGAGAAGGCCCAAAAAAATAAAAAAAATGAGAGAAAAAGAGAGAAGGGGCAATGTTACTATCCTTTTACCACACTTGTGCTTCAAAGTAGCACCATGTTCTTCATATAGAGAGTCTCTTGAGTTATCACTTTCATATACTAGTGGGAATTTTCATTATAAAACTTGGCTTGTATATTCTAATGATGGGCTTCCTCAAACGCCCGAGGTCTCCATGAGCAAGCAAGTTGGATGCATACCCACTTAGTTTCAGTTTAAGCTTTCATACACTTATAGCTCTTAGTGCATCCGTTGCATGGCAATCCCTACTCACTCACATTGATATCTATTGATGGGCATCTCCATAGCCCGTTGATATGCCTAGTTGATGTGAGACTATCTTGTCCTTTTTGTCTTCTCCACAACCACCATTCTATTCCACCTATAGTGCTATGTCCATGGCTCACGCTCATGTATTGCGTGAAAGTTGAAAAGGTTTGAGAACGTCAAAAGTATGAAACAATTGCTTGTCTTGTCATCGGGGTTGTGCATGATGTGAATATTTTGTGTGGTGAAGATGGAGCATAGCCAGACTATATGATTTTGTAGGGATAACTTTCTTTGGCCTTGTTATTTTGAAAAGACATGATTTCTTAATTAGTGGGCTTCAAGTATTATTGTTTTTATGTCAAATGATAGACTATTGGTTTGAATAACTCATGTCTTAATATTCATGCCATGATTAGATATGTGATTAAGATTATGCTAGGTAGCATTCCACATCAAAAATTATCTTTTTTATCATTTACCTACTCGAGGACGAGCAAGAATTAAGCTTGGGGATGCTGATACGTCTCCGTCATCTCTATAATTTTTGATTGTTCCATGCCAATATTATTCAACTTTCATATACTTTTGGCAACTTTTTATACTATTTTTGGGACTAACATATTGATCCAGTGCCCAGTGCCAGTTCCTGTTTGTTGCATGTTTTTTGTTTCGCAGAATATCCATATCAAACAGAATTCAAACGGGATAAAAACTGATGGAGATTTTTTTGGAATATATATGATTTTTGGGAAGAAAAATCCACGCGAGACGATGCCCGAGGGGGCCACGAGGCAGGGGGCGCGCCCCTGACCCTCGTGGCCACCCCGTAAGGCGGTTGGTGCCCTTCTTTTGCCGCAAGAAAGCTAATATCCGGATAGAGATCGTGTTAAAATTTCAGCCCAATCGGAGTTACGGATCTCCGAGAATATAAGAAACGGTAAAAGGGTAGAATCTGAGAACGCAGAAACAGAGAGAGACAGAGAGACAGATCCAATCTCGGAAGGGGCTCTCGTCCCTCCCACGCCATGGAGGCCATGGACCAGAGGGGAAACCCTTCTCCCATCTAGGGAGGAGGTCAAGGAAGAAGAAGAAGGAGGGAGGCTCTCTCTCCCTCGCTTCTGGTGGCACCGGAGTGCCACCGGGGGCCATCATCATCACCGCAATCTTCACCAACAACTTCACCGCCATCATCACCAACTCTTCCCCCCTCTATGCAGCGGTGTAACCTCTCTCTTACCCGCTGTAATCTCTACTTAAACATGGTGCTCAACGCTATATATTATTTCCCAATGATGTATGGCTATCCTATGATGTTTGAGTAGATCTGTTTTGTCCTAATGGTTATTTGATGATCGTGATTGGTTTGAGTTGCATGTTTTATTATTGGTGCTGTCCTATGGTGCTCTCTGTGTCGCGCAAGCGTGAGGGGTCTGTTGGGGAATGTAGTAATTTCAAAAAATTCCTACGCACACGCAAGATCATGGTGATGCATAGCAACGAGGGGAGAGTGTGATCTACGTACCCTTGTAGATCGACAATGGAAGCGTTTGGTTGATGTAGTCGTACGTCTTCACGGCCTGACCGATCAAGCACCGAAACTACGGCACCTCCGAGTTTTAGCACACATTCAGCTCGATGACGATCCCCGGACTCCGATCCAGCAAAGTGTCGGGGAAGAGTTCCGTCAGCACGACGGCGTGGTGACAATCTTGATGTACTACTGTCGTAGGGCTTCGCCTAAGCACCGCTACAATATTATCGAGGACTATGGTGGCAGGGGGCGCCGCACACGGCTAAGAATATGATCACGTGGATCAACTTGTGTGTCTCTGGGGTTCCCCTACCTCCGTATATAAAGGATCAAGGGGGGTGCGGCCGGCCTAGGAGAGGCGCGCCAGGAGGAGTCCTACTCCCTCTAGGAGTAGGATCCCCCCCCCCCCCCAATCCTAGTTGGAATAGGATTCGCGGAGGGGGGAAAAGAGAGAGGGGGGTCGGCCCCCTCTCCTTGTCCTATTCGGACCAAGGGAGGGGAGGGGTGCGCGGCCCATCTTGGGCTGCCCCTTCTCTTTTCCACTAAGGCCCACTAAGGCCCATATAGCTCCCGGGGGGTTCCGGTAACCTCCCGGTACTCCGGTAAAATCCCGATTTCACCCGGAACACTTCCGATACCCAAACATAGGCTTCCAATATATCAATCTTTATGTCTCGACCATTTCGAGACTCCTCGTCATGTCCGTGATCACATCTGGGACTCTAAACAACCTTCGGTACATCAAAACGTATAAACTCATAATATAACTGTCATCGAAACCTTAAGCGTGCGGACCCTACGGGTTCGAGAACAATGTAGACATGACCGAGACATGTCTCCAGTCAATAACCAATAGCGGGACCTGGATGCCCATATTGGCTCCTACATATTCTACGAAGATCTTTATCGGTCAGACCGCATAACGACATACGTTGTTCCCTTTGTCATCGGTATGTTACTTGCCCGAGATTTGATCGTCGGTATCCAATACCTAGTTCAATCTCGTTTCCGGCAAGTCTCTTTACTCGTTCCGTAATACATCATCTCGCAACTAACTCATTAGTTGCATTGCTTGCAAGGCTTAAGTGATGTGCATTACCGAGAGGGCCCAGAGATACCTCTCCGACGATCGGAGTGACAAATCCTAATCTCGAAATATGTCAACCCAACATGTACCTTTGGAGACACCTGTAGAGCACCTTTATAATCACCCAGTTATGTTGTGACGTTTGGTAGCACACAAAGTGTTCCTCCGGCACACAGGAGTTACATAATCTCATAGTCATAGGAACATGTAGAAGTCATGAAGAAAGCAATAGCAACATACTAAACGATCGTGTGCTAATCTAATAGAATGGGTCATGTCAATCAGATCATTCAACTAATGATGTGATCCCGTTAATCAAATGACAACTCTTTGTCCATGGTCAGGAAACATAACCATCTTTGATTAACGAGCTAGTCAAGTAGAGGCATACTAGTGACACTCTGTTTGTCTATGTATTCACACATGTATTATGTTTCCGGTTAATACAATTCTAGCATGAATAATAAACCTTTATCATGATATAAGGAAATAAATAATAACTTTATTATTGCCTCTAGGGCATATTTCCTTCAGTCTCCCACTTGCACTAGAGTCAATAATCTAGATTACACAGTAATGATTCTAACACCCGTGGAACTTTGGTGCTGATCATGTTTTGCTCGTGGAAGAGGCTTAGTCAACGGGTCTGCTACATTCAGCTCCGTATGTATCTTGCAAATCTCTATGTATCCCACCTGGACTAGATCCCGGATGGAATTGAAGCGTCTCTTGATGTGTTTGGTCCTCTTGTGAAATCTGGATTCCTTTGCCAAGGCAATTGCACCAGTATTGTCACAAAAGATTTTCATTGGACCCGATGCACTAGGTATGACACCTAGATCGGATATGAACTCCTTCATCCAGACTCCTTTGTTTGTTGTTTCCGAAGCAGCTATGTACTCCGCTTCACATGTAGATCCCGCCATGACGCTTTGTTTAGAACTGCACCAACTGACAGCTCCACCGTTTAATGTAAACACATATCCGGTTTGCGATTTAGAATCGTCCAGATCAGTGTCAAAGCTTGCATCAACGTAACCGTTTACGATGAGCTCTTTGTCACCTCCATATACGAGAAACATATCCTTAGTCCTTTTCAGGTATTTCAGGATGTTCTTGACCGCTGTCCAGTGATCCACTCCTGGATTACTTTGGTACCTCCCTGCTAAACTTATAGCAAGGCACACATCAGGTCTGGTACACAGCATTGCATACATGATAGAGCCTATGGCTGAAGCATAGGGAACATCTTTCATTTTCTCTCTATCTTCTGCAGTGGTCGGGCATTGAGTCTGACTCAACTTCACACCTTGTAACACCGGCAAGAACCCTTTCTTTGCTTGATCCATTTTGAACTTCTTCAAAATCTTGTCAAGGTATGTGCTTTGTGAAAGTCCAATTAAGCGTCTTGATCTATCTCTATAGATCTTTATGCCTAATATGTAAGCAGCTTCTCCGAGGTCTTTCATTGAAAAACTCTTCTTCAAGTATCCCTTTATGCTATCCAGAAATTATATATCATTTCCAATCAGTAATATGTCATCCACATATAATATCAGAAATGCTACAGAGCTCCCACTCACTTTCTTGTAAATACAGGCTTCTCCGAAAGTCTGTATGAAACCAAATGCTTTGATCACACTATCAAAGCGTTTATTCCAACTCCGAGAGGCTTGCACCAGTCCATAAATGGATCGCTGGAGCTTGCACACTTTGTTAGCTCCCTTCGGATCGACAAAACCTTCCGGTTGCATCATATACAACTCTTCTTCCAGAAATCCATTCAAGAATGCAGTTTTGACATCCATCTGCCAAATTTCATAATCATAAAATGCGGCAATTGCTAACATGATTCGGACAGACTTAAGCATCGCTATGGGTGAGAAGGTCTCATCGTAGTCAACCCCTTGAACTTGTCGAAAACCTTTTGCGACAAGTCGAGCTTTGTAGACAGTAATATTACCGTCAGCGTCAGTCTTCTTCTTGAAGATCCATTTATTCTCAATTGCTTGCCGATCATCGGGAAAGTCAACCAAAGTCCATACTTTGTTCTCATACATGGATGCCATCTCAGATTTCATGGCTTCAAGCCATTTTGCGGAATCTGGGCTCACCATCGCTTCTTCATAGTTTGTAGGTTCATCATGATCTAGCAGCATGATTTCCAGAACAGGATTACCGTACCACTCTGGCGCGGATCTCACTCTGGTTGATCTACGAGGTTTAGTAGTATCTTGTCCTGAAGTTTCATGATCATTATCATTAGCTTCCTCACTAATTGGTGTAGGTGTCGCAGAAACAGTTTTCTGTGATGTACTACTTTCCAATAAGGGGGTAGGTACAGTTACCTCGTCAAGTTCTACTTTCCTCCCACTCACTTCTTTCGAGAGAAACTCCTTCTCCAGAAAGTTTCCGAATTTAGCAACAAAAGTCTTGCCTTCGGATCTGTGATAGAAGATGTATCCAATAGTTTCCTTTGGACATCCTATGAAGACACATTTCTCCGATTCGGGTTCAAGCTTATCAGGTTGAAGCTTTTTCACATAAGCATCGCAGCCCCAAACTTTCAGAAATGACAACTTTGGTTTCTTGCCAAACCATAGTTCATAAGGCGTCGTTTCAATGGATTTTGATGGTGCCCTATTTAACGTGAATGCGGCCGTCTCTAAAGCATAACCCCAAAACGATAGCGGTAAATCAGTAAGAGACATCATAGATCGCACCATATCTAGTAAAGTACGATTACGACGTTCGGACACACCATTACGTTGTGGTGTTCCAGGTGGCGTGAGTTGCGAAACTATTCCGCATTGTTTCGAATGTACACCAAACTCATAACTCAAATATTCTCCTCCACGATCAGATCGTAGAAACTTTATTTTCTTGTTACGATGATTTTCAACTTCACTCTGAAATTCTTTGAACTTTTCAAATGTTTCAGACTTATGTTTCATTAAGTAGATATACCCATATCTGCTTAAGTCATCTGTGAAGGTGAGAAAATAACGATATCCGCCACGAGCCTCAATATTCATCGGACCACATACATCTGTATCTATGATTTCCAACAAATCTGTTGCTCTCTCCATAGTACCGGAGAACAGTGTTTTGGTCATCTTGCCCATGAGGCACGGTTCGCAAGTACCAAGTGATTCATAATCAAGTGGTTCCAAAAGTCCATCAGTATGGAGTTTCTTCATGCGCTTTACACCGATATGACCTAAACGGCAGTGCTACAAATAAGTTGCACCATCATTATCAACTCTGCATCTTTTGGCTTCAACATTATGAATATGTGTGTCACTACTATCGAGATTCAATAAGAATAGACCACTCTTCAAGGGTGCATGACCATAAAAGATATTACTCATATAAATAGAACAACCATTATTCTCTGATTTAAATGAATAACCGTCTTGCATTAAACAAGATCCAGATATAATGTTCATGCTCAACGCTGGCACCAAATAACAATTATTTAGGTCTAATACTAATCCCGAAGGTAGATGTAGAGGTAGCGTGCCGACCGCGATCACATCGACTTTGGAACCGTTTCCCACGCGCATCGTCACCTCGTCCTTACCCAATCTTCGCTTAATCCATAGTCCCTGTTTCGAGTTGCAAATATTAGCAACAGAACCAGTATCAAATACCCAGGTGCTACTGCGAGCATTAGTAAGGTACACATCAATAACATGTATATCACATATACCTTTGTTCACCTTGCCATCCTTCTTATCTGTTGGGGAACGCAGTAATTTCAAAAAAATTCCTACGCACACGCAAGATCATGGTGATGCACAGCAACGAGAGGGGAGAGTGTTGTCTACGTACCAACGCAGACCGACTGCGGAAGCGATCACACAACGTAGAGGAAGTAGTCGTACGTCTTCTTCCCGATCCGACCGATCCAAGCACCGTTACTCCGGCACCTCCGAGTTCTTAGCACACGTTCAGCTCGATGACGTTCCTCGGGCTCCGATCCAGCAAAGCGTCGAGGAAGAGTTCCGTCAGCACGACGGCGTGGTGACGATCTTGATGTACTACCGACGCAGGGCTTCGCCTAAGCACTGTAACGGTATGATCGAGGTGGAATTTGGTGGCAGGGGGCACCGCACACGGCTAAGGAACGATTAACTTGTGTGTCTAGGGGTGCCCCCTGCCCCCGTATATAAAGGCCAGGGGCAGGGGGTTCGGCCGGCTAGGAGGGAGGCGCAGGGAGGAGTCCTACTCCCACCAGGAGTAGGACTCCTCCCCTCCAATCCTATTCCAACTAGGATTCTTGGGGGGGGGGGGAAGGAGAAAGAGGGGGCCGGCCCACCTTTCCTAGTCCTATTAGGACTTGGGAAAGGGGGGGGGGCGGCCAGGTGTGGGCTGCCTCTTCTCTCTTTTCCACTAAGGCCCAATAGGCCCATTTACCTCCCGGGGGGTTCCGGTAACCCTCCCGGTAATCCGGAAAAATCCCGATTTCACCCGGAACGCTTCCGGTGCCCAAACATAGGCTTCCAATATATCAATCTTTATGTCTCGACCTTTTCGAGACTCCTCGTCATGTCCGTGATCTCATCCGGGACTCCGAATAACCTTCGGTACATCAAAATGCATAAACTCATAATAACTGTCATCGTAACGTTAAGCGTGCGGACCCTGCGGTTCGAGAACAATGTAGACATGACCGAGACACGTCTCCGGTCAATAACCAATAGCGGGACCTGGATGCCCATATTGGCTCCTACATATTCTACGAAGATCTTTATCGGTCAGACCGCATAACAACATACGTTGTTCCCTTTGTCATCGGTATGTTACTTGCCCGAGATTCGATCGTCGGTATCCAATACCTAGTTCAATCTCGTTACTGGCAAGTCTCTTTACTCGTTCCGTAATACATCCTCTCATAACTAACATCTTAGTTATTATGCTTGCAAGGCTTATGTGATGTGTATTACCGAGAGGGCCCAGAGATACCTCTCCGACAATCAGAGTGACAAATCCTAATCTCGAAATACGCCAACCCAACATCTACCATTGGAGACACCTGTAGTACTCCTTTATAATCACCCAGTTACGTTGTGACGTTTGGTAGTACCCAAAGTGTTCCTCCGGTAAACGGGAGTTGCATAATCTCATAGTTATAGGAACATGTATAAGTCATGAAGAAAGCAATAGCAACATACTAAACGATCGGGTGCTAAGCTAATGGAATGGGTCATGTCAATCAGATCATTCAACTAATGATGTGACCTCGTTAATCAAATAACAACTCTTTGTTCATGGTTAGGAAACATAACCATCTTTGATTAATGAGCTAGTCTAGTAGAGGCATACTAGTGACACTCTGTTGGTCTATGTATTCACACATGTATTATGTTTCCGGTTAATACAATTCTAGCATGAATAATAAACATTTATCATGATATAAGGAAATAAATAATAACTTTATTATTGCCTCTAGGGCATATTTCCTTCAGTCTCCCACTTGCACTAGAGTCAATAATCTAGATTACACAGTAATGATTCTTACACCCATGGAGTCTTGGTGCTGATCATGTTTTGCTCGTGGAAGAGGCTTAGTCAACGGGTCTGCAACATTCAGATCCGTATGTATCTTGCAAATCTCTATGTCTCCCACCTGGACTAAATCCCGGATGGAGTTGAAGCGTCTCTTGATGTGTTTGGTTCTTTTGTGAAATCTGGATTCCTTTGCCAAGGCAATTGCACCAGTATTGTCACAGAAGATTTTCATTGGACCCGATGCACTAGGTATGACACCTAGATCGGATATGAACTCCTTCATCCAGACTCCTTCGTTCGCTGCTTCCGAAGTAGCTATGTACTCCGCTTCACATGTAGATCCCGCTACGACGCTTTGTTTAGAACTGCACCAACTGACAGCTCCACTGTTTAAAGTAAACATGTATCCGGTTTGCGATTTAGAATCGTCCGGATCAGTGTCAAAGCTTGCATCAACGTAACCTCTTACGGTGAGCTCTTTGTCACCTCCATATACGAGAAACATATCCTTAGTCCTTTTCAGGTATTTCAGGATGTTCTTGACCGCTGTCCAGTGATCCACCCCTGGATTACTTTGGTACCTCCCTGCTAAACTTATAGCAAGGCACACATCAGGTCTGGTACACAGCATTGCATACATGATAGAGCCTATGGCTGAAGCATAGGGAACATCTTTCATTTTCTCTCTATCTTCTGCAGTGGTCGGGCATTGAGTCTGACTCAATCTTCACACCTTGCAATACAGGCAAGAACCCTTTCTTTGCTTGATCCATTTTGAACTTCTTCAAAATCTTGTCAAGGTATGTGCTTTGTGAAAGTCCAATTAAGCGTTTTGATCTATCTCTATAGATCTTTATGCCTAATATGTAAGCAGCTTCCCCGAGGTCTTTCATCGAAAAACTTTTATTCAAGTATCCCTTTATGCTATCCAGAAATTCTATATCATTTCCAATGAGTAATATGTCATCCACATATAATATCAGAAATGCTACAGAGCTCCCACTCACTTTCTTGTAAATACAGGCTTCTCCAAAAGTCTGTATAAACCCAAATGCTTTGATCACACTATCAAAGCGTTTATTCCAACTCCGAGATGCTTGCACCAGTCCATAGATGGATCGCTGGAGTTTGCACACTTTGTTAGCTCCCTTTGGATCGACAAAACCTTCTGGTTGCATCATATACAACTCTTCTTCCAGAAATCCATTCAGGAATGCGGTTTTTACATCCATTTGCCAAATTTCATAATCATAAAATGCGGCAATTGCTAACATGATTCTGACAGACTTAAGCATCGCTACGGGTGAGAAAGTCTCATCGTAGTCAACTCCTTGAACTTGTCGAAAACCTTTTGCGACAAGTCGAGCTTTGTAGACAGTAACATTACCATCAGCGTCAGTCTTTTTCTTAAAGATCCATTTATTCTCAATTGCTTGCCGATCATCGGGCAAGTCAACCAAAGTCCATACTTTGTTCTCATACATGGATCCCATCTCAGATTTCATGGCTTCAAGCCACTTTGCGGAATCTGGGCTCACCATCGCTTCTTCATAGTTCGTAGGTTCATCATGATCTAGTAGCATGACTTCCAGAACAGGATTACCGTACCACTCTGGTGCGGACCTTACTCTGGTTGATCTACGAGGTACAGTAGTATCTTGATCTAAAGTTTCATGATCATCATCATTAACTTCCTCTCTTATTGGTGTAGGTCTCACAGAAATAGTTTTCTGTGATGTACTATTTCCCAATAACGGAGTAGGTACAGTTACCTCGTCAAGTTCTACTTTCCTCCCACTCACTTCTTTCGAGAGAAACTCCTTCTCAAGAAAGTTTCCGAATTTAGCAACAAAAGTCTTGCCTTCGGATCTGTGATAGAAGGTGTATCCAATAGTTTCCTTTGGATATCCTATGAAGACACACTTCTCCGATTTGGGTTCGAGCTTATCAGGTTGAAGCTTTTTCACATAAGCATCGCAGCCCCAAATTTTAAGAAACGATAACTTTGGTTTCTTGCCAAACCATAGTTCATAAGCCGTCGTCTCAACGGATTTAGATGGTGCCCTATTTAACGTGAATGCGGCCGTCTCTAAAGCATAACCCCAAAATGATAGCGGTAAATCAGTAAGAGACATCATAGATCGCACCATATCTAGTAAAGTACGATTACGACGTTCGGACACACCATTACGTTGTGGTGTTCCGGGTGGCGTGAGTTGCGAAACTATTCCACAATTTTTCAAATGTACACCAAACTCGTAACTCAAATATTCTCCTCCACGATCAGATCGTAGAAACTTTATTTTCTTGTTACGATGATTTTCAACTTCACTCTGAAATTCCTTGAACTTTTCAAATGTTTCAGACTTATGTTTCATTAAGTAGATATACCCATATCTGCTTAAATCATCTGTGAAGGTGAGAAAATAACGATATCCGCCACGAGCCTCAATATTCATCGGACCACATACATCGGTATGTATGATTTCCAATAAATCTGTTGCTCTCTCCATAGTACCGGAGAACGGTGTTTTAGTCATCTTGCCCATGAGGCACGGTTCGCAAGTACCAAGTGATTCATAATCAAGTGGTTCCAAAAGCCCATCAGCATGGAGTTTCTTCATGCGCTTTACACCGATATGACCTAAACGGCAGTGCCACAAATAAGTTGCACTATCATTATCAACTCTGCATCTTTTGGCTTCAACATTATGAATATGTGTATTACTACTATCGAGATTCAATAAGAATAGACCACTTTTCAAGGGTGCATGACCATAAAAGATATTACTCATATAAATAGAACAACCATTATTCTCTGATTTAAATGAATAACCGTCTCGCATCAAACAACATCCAGATATAATGTTCATGCTCAACGCTGGCACCAAATAACAATTATTTAGGTCTAATATTAATCCCGAAGGTAGATGTAGAGGTAGCGTGCCGACCGCGATCACATCGACTTTGGAACCGTTTCCCACGCGCATCGTCACCTCGTCCTTTGCTAGTGTCCGCTTATTCTGTAGTCCCTGTTTCGAGTTGCAAATATTAGCAACAGAACCAGTATCAAATACCCAGGTGCTACTGCGAGCATTAGTAAGGTACACATCAATAACATGTATATCACATATACCTTTGTTCACCTTGCCATCCTTCTTGTCCGCCAAATACTTGGGGCAGTTCCGCTTCCAGTGACCAGTCTGCTTGCAGTAGAAGCACTCAGTTTCAGGCTTAGGTCCAGACTTGGGTTTCTTCTCTTGAGCAGCAACTTGCTTGCCGTTCTTCTTGAAGTTCCCTTTCTTCTTCCCTTTGCCCTTTTTCTTGAAACTAGTGGTTTTGTTAACCATCAACACTTGATGCTCCTTCTTGATTTCTACCTCCGCAGCTTTCAGCATAGCGAAGAGCTCGGGAATAGTCTTGTTCATCCCTTGCATATTATAGTTCATCACAAAGCTCTTGTAGCTTGGTGGCAGTGATTGGAGAATTCTGTCAATGACGCAATCATCCGGAAGTGTAACTCCCAATTGAATCAAGTGATTATTATACCCAGACATTTTGAGTATATGCTCACTGACAGAACTGTTCTCCTCCATCTTGCAGCTATAGAACTTATTGGAGACTTCATATCTCTCAATCCGGGCATTTGCTTGAAATATTAGCTTCAACTCCTGGAACATCTCATATGCTCCATGACGTTCAAAACGTCGTTGAAGTCCCGGTTCTAAGCCGTAAAGCATGGCACACTAAACTATTGAGTAGTCATCAGCTTTGCTCTGCCAGACGTTCATAACTTCTGGTGTTGCTCTTGCAGCAGGCCTGGCACTCAGCGGTGCTTCCAGGACGTAATTCTTCTGTGCAGCAATGAGGATAATCCTCAGGTTACGGACCCAGTCCATGTAATTGCTACCATCATCTTTCAACTTAGCTTTCTCAAGGAACGCATTAAAATTCAACGGAACAACAGCACGAGCCATCTATCTACAATCAACATAAACAAGCAAGATACTATCAGGTACTAAGTTCATGATAATTTTTAAGTTCAGTTAATTTACTTAAGAACTCCCACTTAGATAGACATCCCTCTAATCCTCTAAGTGATTACGTGATCCAAATCAACTAAACCATAACCGATCATCACGTGAGATGGAGTAGTTTTCAATGGTGAACATCAATATGTTGATCATATCTACTATATGATTCACGCTCGACCTTTCGGTCTCCGTGTTCCGAGGCCATATCTGTATATGCTTGGCTCGTCAAGTATAACCTGAGTATTCCGCGTGTGCAACTGTTTTGCACCCGTTGTATTTGAACGTAGAGCCTATCACACCCGATCATCACGTGGTGTCTCAGCACGAAGAACTTTTGCAACGGTGCATACTCAGGGAGAACACTTCTTGATAATTTAGTGAGAGATCATCTTATAATGCTACCGTTAATCAAAGCAAGATAAGATGCATAAAAGGATAAACATCACATGCAATCAATATAAGTGATATGATATGGCCATCATCATCTTGTGCTTTGTGATCTCCATCTCCGAAGCATCGTCATGATCACCATCGTCACCGGCGCGACACCTTGATCTCCATCGTAGCATCGTTGTCGTCTCGCCAATCTTATGCTTCCACGACTATCACTACCGCTTAGTAATAAAATAAAGCATTACATCGCGATTGCATTGCATACAATAAAGCGACAACCATATGGCTCCTGCCAGTTGCCGATAACTCGGTTACAAAACATGATCATCTCATACAACAAAATCAGCATCATGCCTTGACCATATCACATCACAACATGCCCTGCAAAAACAAGTTAGACGTCCTCTACTTTGTTGTTGCAAGTTTTATGTGGCTGCTACGGGCTTAAGTAAGAACTCATCTCACCTACGCATCAAAACCACAACGATAGTTCGTCAAATAGACTCCGTTTTAACCTTCTCAAGGACCGGGCGTAGTCACACTTGGTTCAACTAAAGTTGGAGAGACAGTCTTCCGCAAGCCATCTGTGTGCATAGCACGTCGAGGGAACCGGTCTCGCGTAAGAGTACGCGTAAGGTTGGTCCGGATCATCTCGTCCAACAATACCGCCGAACCAAAGTATGACATGCTGGTAGGCAGTATGACTTGTATCGCCCACAACTCACTTGTGTTCTACTCGTGCAAATAACATCAAACCATAAAAACCTAGGCTCGGATGCCACTGTTGGGGAACGCAGTAATTTCAAAAAATTTCCTACGCACACGCAAGATCATGGTGATGCACAGCAACGAGAGGGGAGAGTGTTGTCTACGTACCAACGCAGACCGACTGCGGAAGCGATCACACAACGTAGAGGAAGTAGTCGTACGTCTTCTTCCCGATCCGACCGATCCAAGCACCGTTACTCTGGCACCTCCGAGTTCTTAGCACACGTTCAGCTCGATGACGTTCCTCGGGCTCCGATCCAGCAAAGCGTCGAGGAAGAGTTCCGTCAGCACGACGGCGTGGTGACGATCTTGATGTACTACCGACGCAGGGCTTTGCCTAAGCACTGTAACGGTATGATCGAGGTGGAATTTGGTGGCAGGGGGCACCGCACACGGCTAAGGAACGATTAACTTGTGTGTCTAGGGGTGCCCCATGCCCCCGTATATAAAGGCCAGGGGCAGGGGGTTCGGCCGGCTAGGAGGGAGGCGCAGGGAGGAGTCCTACTCCCACCGGGAGTAGGACTCCTCCCCTCCAATCCTATTCCAACTAGGATTCTTGGGGGGGAAGGAGAAAGAGGGGGCCGGCCCACCTTTCCTAGTCCTATTAGGACTTGGGAAAGGGGGGGGGCACCGGCCAGGTGTGGGCTGCCTCTTCTCTCTTTTCCACTAAGGCCCAATAGGCCCATTTACCTCCCGGGGGGTTCCGGTAACCCTCCCGGTAATCCGGAAAAATCCCGATTTCACCCGGAACGCTTCCGGTGCCCAAACATAGGCTTCCAATATATCAATCTTTATGTCTCGACCTTTTCGAGACTCCTCGTCATGTCCGTGATCTCATCCGGGACTCCGAATAACCTTCGGTACATCAAAATGCATAAACTCATAATAACTGTCATCGTAACGTTAAGCGTGCGGACCCTACGGTTCGAGAACAATGTAGACATGACCGAGACACGTCTCCGGTCAATAACCAATAGCGGGACCTGGATGCCCATATTGGCTCCTACATATTCTACGAAGATCTTTATCGGTCAGACCGCATAACAACATACGTTGTTCCCTTTGTCATCGGTATGTTACTTGCCCGAGATTCGATCGTCGGTATCCAATACCTAGTTCAATCTCGTTACTGGCAAGTCTCTTTACTCGTTCCGTAATACATCCTCTCATAACTAACATCTTAGTTATTATGCTTGCAAGGCTTATGTGATGTGTATTACCGAGAGGGCCCAGAGATACCTCTCCGACAATCAGAGTGACAAATCCTAATCTTGAAATACGCCAACCCAACATCTACCATTGGAGACACCTGTAGTACTCCTTTATAATCACCCAGTTACGTTGTGACGTTTGGTAGTACCCAAAGTGTTCCTCCAGTAAACGGGAGTTGCATAATCTCATAGTTATAGGAACATGTATAAGTCATGAAGAAAGCAATAGCAACATACTAAACGATCGGGTGCTAAGATAATGGAATGGGTCATGTCAATCAGATCATTCAACTAATGATGTGACCTCGTTAATCAAATAACAACTCTTTGTTCATGGTTAGGAAACATAACCATCTTTGATTAACGAGCTAGTCTAGTAGAGGCATACTAGTGACACTCTGTTGGTCTATGTATTCACACATGTATTATGTTTCCGGTTAATACAATTCTAGCATGAATAATAAACATTTATCATGATATAAGGAAATAAATAATAACTTTATTATTGCCTCTAGGGCATATTTCCTTCATTATCCGCCAAATACTTGGGGCAGTTCCGCTTCCAGTGTCCAGTCTGCTTGAAGTAGAAGCACTCAGTTTCAGGCTTAGGTCCAGACTTGGGTTTCTTCTCTTGAGCAGCAATTTGCTTGTTGTTCTTCTTGAAGTTCACCTTCCTCTTCCCTTTGCCCTTTTTCTTGAAACTAGTGGTCTTGTTGACCATCAACACTTGATGCTCCTTTTTGATTTCTACCTCCGCAGCTTTCAGCATTGCGAAGAGCTCGGGAATAGTCTTATTCATCCCTTGCATATTATAGTTCATCATGAAGCTCTTGTAACTTGGTGGCAGTGATTGGAGAATTCTATCAATGACGCAATCATCTGGAAGATTAACTCCCATCTGAATCAAGTGATTATTATACCCAGACATTTTGAGTATATGCTCACTGACAGAACTGTTCTCCTCCATCTTGCAGCTATAGGACTTATTGGAGACTTCATATCTCTCAATTCGGGCATTTGCTTGAAATATTAACTTCAACTCCTAGAACATCTCATATACTCCATGACATTCAAAACATCATTGAAGTCCCGATTCTAAGCCGTAAAGCATGGCACATTGAACTATTGAGTAGTCATTAGCTTTGCTCTGCCAGACGTTCATAACATCTGGTGTTGCTCCAGCAGCAGGCCTGGCACCCAGCGCTGCTTCCAGGATGTAATTCTTTTGTGCAGCAATGAGGATAATCCTCAAGTTACGGACCCAGTCCGTGTAATTGCTACCATCATCTTTCAACTTTACTTTCTCAAGGAACGCATTAAAATTCAACGGAACAACAGCACGGGCCATCTATCTACAATCAAACATACATAAGCAAGATACTATCAGGTACTAAGTTCATGATAAATTTAAGTTCAATTAATCATATTACTTAAGAACTCCCACTTAGATAGACATCCCTCTAATCTTCTAAGTGATCACGTGATCCAAATCAACTAAACCATGTCCGATCATCACGTGAGATGGAGTAGTTTCATTGGTGAACATCACTATGTTGATCATATCTACTATATGATTCACGCTTGACCTTTCGGTCTCCGTGTTCCGAGGCCATATCTGTATATGCTTGGCTCGTCAAGTATAACCTGAGTATTCCACGTGTGCAACTGTTTTGCACCCGTTGTATTTGAACGTAGAGCCTATCACACCCGATCATCACGTGGTGTCTCAGCACGAAGAACTTTCACAACGGTGCATACTCAGGGAGAACACTTCTTGATAATTTAGTGAGAGATCATCTTATAATGCTACCGTCAATCAAAGCAAGATAAGATGCATAAAAGATAAACATCACATGCAATCAATATAAGTGATATGATATGGCCATCATCATCTTGTGCCTGTGATCTCCATCTCCGAAGCACCGTCATGATCACCATCGTCACCGGCGCGACACCTTGATCTCCATCGTAGCATCGTTGTCGTCTCGCCAATCTTATGCTTCCACGACTATCGCTACCGCTTAGTGATAAAGTAAAGCATTACAGCGCGATTGCATTGCATACAATAAAGCGACAACCATATGGCTCCTGCCAGTTGCCGATAACTCGGTTACAAAACATGATCATCTCATACAGTAAAATTCAGCATCATGTCTTGACCATATCACATCACAACATGCCCTGCAAAAACAAGTTAGACGTCCTCTACTTTGTTGTTGCAAGTTTTACGTGGCTGCTACGGGCTTAAGCAAGGACCAATCTTACCTACGCATCAAAACCACAAAGATAGTTTGTCAAGTTGGTGTTGTTTTAACCTTCGCAAGGACCGGGCGTAGCCACACTCAGTTCAACTAAAGCTGGAGAAACTGTCACCCGCAAGCCACCTACGTGCAAAGCACGTCGGGAGAACCGGTCTCGCGTAAGCGTACGCGTAATGTCGGTCCGGGCCGCTTCATCCAACAATACCCCCGAACCAAAGTATGACATGCTGGTGAGCAGTATGACTTATATCGCCCACAACTCACTTGTGTTCTACTCGTGCATATCACATCAACACATAAAACCTAGGCTCGGATGCCACTGTTGGGGAACATAGTAATTTCAAAAAACTTCCTATGCACACGCAAGATCATGGTGATGCATAGCAACGAGGGGAGAGTGTGATCTACGTACCCTTGTAGATCGACAACGGAAGCGTTTGGTTGATGTAGTCGTACGTCTTCACGGCCCGACCGATCAAGCACCGAAACTACGGCACCTCCGGGTTTTAGCACACGTTCAGCTCGATGACGATCCCTGGACTCCGACCCAGCAAAGTGTCGGGGAAGAGTTCCGTCAGCATGACGGCGTGGTGACAATCTTGATGTACTACTGTCGCAGGGCTTCGCCTAAGCACCGCTACAATATTATCGAGGACTATGGTGGCAGGGGCGTCGCACACGGCTAAGAATATGATCACGTGGATCAACTTGTGTGTCTCTGGAGTTCCCCTACCTCTGTATATAAAGGATCAAGGGGGGTGCGGCCGGCCTAGGAGAGGCGCGCCAGGAGGAGTCCTACTCCCTCTGGGAGTAGGATTCCCCCCCCCCCCCCAATCCTAGTTGGAATAGGATTCGCGGAGGGGGGAAAAGAGAGAGGGGGCCGGCCCCCTCTCCTTGTCCTATTCGGACCAAGGGAGGGGAGGGGCGCGCGGCCCATCTTGGGCTGCCCCTTCTCTTTTCCACTAACGCCCACTAAGGCCCATATAGCTCCCGGGGGGTTCCGGTAACCTCCCGGTACTCCGGTAAAATCCCGATTTCACCCGGAACACTTCCGATACCCAAACATAGGCTTCCAATATATCAATCTTTATGTATCGACCATTTTGAGACTCCTCGTCATGTCCGTGATCACATCCGGGACTCCGAACAACCTTCGGTACATCAAAACGTATAAACTCATAATATAACTGTCATCGAAACCTTAAGCGTGCGGACCCTACGGGTTCGAGAACAATGTAGACATGACCGAGACACATCTCCGGTCAATAACCAATAGCGGGACCTGGATGCCCATATTGGCTCCTACATATTCTACGAAGATCTTTATCGGTCAGACCGCATAACGATATACGTTGTTCCCTTTGTCATCGGTATGTTACTTGCCCGAGATTTGATCGTCGGTATCCAATACCTAGTTCAATCTCGTTACCGGCAAGTCTCTTTACTCGTTCCGTAATACATCATCTCGCAACTAACTCATTAGTTGCATTGCTTGCAAGGCTTAATTGATGTGCATTACCGAGAGGGCCCAGAGATACCTCTCCGATGATCGGAGTGACAAATCCTAATCTCAAAATACGTCAACCCAACATGTACCTTTGGAGACACCTGTATAGCACCTTTATAATCACCCAGTTATGTTGTGACGTTTGGTAGCACACAAAGTGTTCCTCCGGCACACGGGAGTTACATAATCTCATAGTCATAGGAACATGTATAAGTCATGAAGAAAGCAATAGCAACATACTAAACGATCGTGTGCTAATCTAATGGAATGGGTCATGTCAATCAGATCATTCAACTAATGATGTGATCCCGTTAATCAAATGACAACTCTTTGTCCATGGTCAGGAAACATAACCATCTTTGATTAACGAGCTAGTCAAGTAGAGGCATACTAGTGACACTCTGTTTGTCTATGTATTCACACATGTATTATGTTTCCGGTTAATACAATTCTAGCATGAATAATAAACCTTTATCATGATATAAGGAAATAAATAATAACTTTATTGTTGCCTCTAGGGCATATTTCCTTCAGGATCCCCGCTGTAGGGTGTTGCAATACGTTCATGATTCGCTTATAGTGGGTTGCGTGAGTGACTGAAACACAAACCCGAGTAAGGAGGTTGTTGTGTATGTGATAAAGAGGACTTGATGCTTTAATGCTATGTTTGGGTTTTACCTTAATGATCTTTAGTAGTTACGGATGCTTGCTAGAGTTCCAGTCATAAGTGCATATGATCCAAGTAGATAAAGTATGTTAGCTTATGCCTCTCCCTCATATAAAATTGCAATAATGATTATCGGTCTAGTTATTGATTGCCTAGGGACAAATAACTTTCTCATAACAACAAGCTCTCTACTAAAACTAATTTAGTTGTGTCTTTATCTAATCAGCCCCTACTTTTTATTTACTTGCTCTTTATTATCTTGCAAACCTATCCAAAAACACCTACAAAATACTTCTAGTTTCATACTTGTTCTAGGTAAAGCGAACGTCAAGCGTGTGTAGAGTTGTATTGGTGGTCGATAGAACTTGAGGGAATATTTGTTCTGCCTTTAGCTCCTCGTTGGGTTCGACACTCTTACTTATCAAAAACTGTTGCGATCCCCTATACTTGTGGGTTATCAGGCTGCTGTAGGAGTACGGCCTCCCTTTGAAGGGATCCGTTTATTCGTATTTGGCTGTAGACCGGAATGTTCGGGGCCTTTATTGTTGGTCCCCGGACCCTGGGCCACCGAAGTATCACCTTTGGGTTGTGTTTTCATCATCCCTCACACCACTTGTTGATCGGGAGAGACCCTCCGCGACAACACCTCGAAGTCGTCCGCCCTGTTGGGCGAGGAGATTGGTGGAAGCGTCTCGCTTTCCATCATCTCCGGAGAAGATCCCCCGAGGAAGAGGATTGTTGAAGAAGACTGCGTGCCAAACTGCAAAAACAACATATATTCTAGACGTTACAAGAAAGGGGCGGGACGTGTTTAAAACACCCGTGTTCACTTACAATTTTGTCTGAGGCTTGTCCTCGTCATGGGACTGCGTGATGATGTTGTCCTCCAAGCCCGAGCCACCTGATGAAGGCATCTTGCCTCGCTTAGGAGCCTTTTCCTCCCAATCTTCGGAGGCGGCCCTTTTCTTCCCATGGGGGGAAGAGACGTTGACTTCCCCATCATTTTTGTCTTCGGACGATGGAATCTTGTCTGGCACACCTTCGGGATGGGGGCCATCTTTGGTCCTCTCTGCCTTGCCCTCCTTCACAGGCATCTGGTACGGTGCCGGGGCTAGCATCCTTGTTAATGCAGGATCCGCTGAACCTTCGGGAAGGGGGGCGGACACCTAATCAGCTCCGCTTTCCTTATCCAGCCTTGGAAGGAGATAGTTTGCTCAGTAATGTATTATGGCATACTTTAAAAAGGGGTGTTCGGAAGTCAAGTGCTTACCGGGGTATCCGGACGGTTACAGTCGAGGCCTGTGTCCTCAATAGTGTTTGGCCAATGTTTTCGTCTTCCGAAAAACAACTTCCGCATCCTGATACGTCTCCGTCGTATCTACTTTTCCAAAAACTTTTGCCCTTGTTTTGGACTCTAACTTGCATGATTTGAATGGAACTAACCCGGACTGACGCTGTTTTCAGCAGAATTGCCATGGTGTTATTTATGTGCAGAAACAAAAGTTCTCAGAATGACCTGAAACTTCATGGAATGTCTATTTGGAAATAATAAAAAATCCTTGCAAAAGATGAAGACCATGGGGCCCACCACCTATCCACGAGGGTGGGGGCGCGCCTGCCCCCCTAGGGCACGCCCCCTACCTTGTGGGCCCCCTGGAGCTCCTCCGACCTCAACTCCAACTCTATATATTTGGTTTCGGGAGAAAAAATAAAGGAGAAGGATTCATCGCGTTTTACGATACGGAGCCGCCGCCAAGCCCTAAAACCTCTCGGGGGGCTGATCTGGAGTCCGTTCGGGGCTCCGGAGAGGGGAATCCGTCGCCATCATCATCATCAACCATCCTCCATCACCAATTTCATGATGATCACCGCCGTGCATGAGTAATTCCATCATAGGCTTGCTGGACGGTGATGGGTTGGATGAGATTTATCATGTAATCGAGTTAGTTTTGTTAGGGTTTGTTCCCTAGTATCCACTATGTTCTGAGATTGATGTTGCTATGACTTTGCTATGCTTAATGCTTGTCACTAGGGCCCGAGTGCCATGATTTTAGATCAGAACTTATTATGTTTTCATCAATATATGAGAGTTCTTGATCCTATCTTGCAAGTCTATAGTCACCTATTATGTGTTATGATCCGTTAACCCCGAAGTGACAATAATCGGGATACTTACCGGTGATGACCGTAGTTTGAGGAGTTCATGTGTTCACTATGTGTTAATGCTTTGGTTCGGTACTCTATTAAAAGGAGGCCTTAATATCCCTTAGTTTCCATTAGGACCCCGCTGCCACGGGAGGGTAGGACAAAAGATGGCATGCAAGTTCTTTTCCATAAGCATGTATGACTATATTCAGAATACATGCCTACATTACATTGATGAATTGGAGCTAGTTCTGTGTCACCCTAGGTTATGACTGTTACACGATGAACTGCATCCTGTGTAATTCTCCATCACTGATCCATTGCCTACGAACTTTCCATATATTGTTCTTCGCTTATTTACTTTTCCGTTACTATTGTTATCATCACTACAAAATACCAAAAACATTACTTTTTCTATCATTACCTTTTGCTACCGTTACCACTACTATCATATTATTTTGCTACTAAATACTTTGCTGCAGATATTAAGTTTCCAAGTGTGGCTGAATTGACAACTCAGCTGCTAATACTTGAGAATATTCTTTGGCTCCCCTTGTGTAGAATCAATAAATTTGGGTTGAATACTCTACCCTCGAAAACTGTTGCGATCCCCTATACTTGTGGGTTATCAAGACTATTTTCTGGCACCGTTGCCGGGGAGCATGGCTCTATTTTTTGAGTCACTTGGGATTTATATCTGCTTATCATTATGAAGAACTTGAGAGATCCAAAAACTAAGATTTATCCCTCAACTACGAGGGTAGATAAGGAATTGCCATCTAGCTCTACACTTGATTCACCTTCTGTTTTGAGTAAGCTTGCGACACCTAAACTTGCTTCTGCTATTCGTTCTGATATGTCGCATGTTATTGATGATGCCACTTCTCCTATGCATGATACTTATGATGAAACTACTTCTATACTTGATACTACTATGCCACTTGGTGAATTTCTTGATGAACAACTTGCTAGGGTTAGAGAGAAAGAAATTATTGAAATTGATTATATTGAAGATAATGATGATGAAGACTCTCCCCCTAATACTTATGAATTGCATGTTGTTCCTGAGGGTTATGTTTTGGATGAAGAATCTGCTAGAGCTATTCTTGCTTGTAATAATAGAAGTGATCTTAAGAAACTATTAGCTAAATGGAAGTAGCAATCTCTTAATGCTAGAATGAAACCTGCCCCTGCTTTTGCTACTTCACCTATCTGTGTTACTGATAAGGATTATGAATTCTCTATTGATCCTGATATAATTACTTTGGTTGAATCTGATCCTTTTCATGGCTATGAATCTGAAACTGTTGTGGCACATCTTACTAAATTAAATAATATAGCCACCCTATTCACTAATGATGAGAGAACTCGCTACTTTTATATCCTTCAAATATTTTTGTTCTCATTAAAGGGTGATGCTAAGATATGGTCTAATTCTCTTGATCCTGGTTGTGTGCGTAGTCCCCAGGATATGATTTATTACTTCTCTGCTAAATATTTCCCTGCTCATAAGAAACAAGCTATCTTAAGGGATATATATATATAATTTTGTGCAAATTGAAGAAGAGAGTCTCCCACAATCTTGGGGGAGGCTTCTCCAATTACTTAATGCTTTGCCTGATCATCCTCTTAAGAAAAATGAAGTACTTGATATCTTTTATAATGGACTAACTGATGCTTCCAGAGATTACCTGGATAGTTGTGTTGGTTCTGTTTTCAGGGAAAGAACACCGGATGAAGCTGAAATCCTATTGAATAATATGTTCACAAACGAAAATTATTGGACACTTCCTGAGCCTATTCCTAAACCAACTGCGAAGAAGAGAGGTGTTCTATTTCTCAGTCCTGAAGATATGCAAGAGGCAAAGAAATCTATGAAAGAAAAAGGTATTAAAGCTGAAGATGTTAAGAATTTACCTCCTATTGAAGAAATACATGGTCTTAATATACCGCGTGTTGAAGAAACATATGACCTTAATCCATTACCTATTGAAGAAACTCGTGGTCTTGATAACCCGACATAGGTAGTAAAGGTAAATTCTCTCTATAGATATGATAAAGCTGAAATCCCATTTACTAGGTTTGCTAGCCCATGCTTAGATGAGTTTGATAAATTTATGGTTAAGCAAGAAGACTTCAATGCTTATTTGGGTAGACAATTGAAATACAATTCAAATATGCTTGAACACTTGAGTGATTATATGGCTAATGTTAAAGGTGAACTTAAACTTATTAGTAAACATGCTTCTATGGTTACCACTCAAGTAGAACAAGTACTTAAAGCTCAAAATGATTTGCTTAATGAATTGAATAGTAAGAATAATGATTATGCTGTTAGAGTGGCTAGTAGAACTAGTAGAATGACTCAGGAACCTTTGTATCCTGAAGGCCACCCTAAGAGAATTGAGCAAGATTCTCAGAGAAATAATATAGATGCACCTAGTCCTTCTAAAAGGAAGAAAAACAAAAATGATAGGACTTTGTGAAGGAAATATGCCCTAGAGGCAATAATAAAGTTATTATTTATTTTTTTATATCATGATAAATGTTTATTATTCATGCTAGAATTGTATTAACCGGAAACATAATACATGTGTGAATACATAGACAAACAGACTGTCACTAGTATGCCTCTACTTGACTAGCTCATTAATCAAAGATGGTTATGTTTCCTAACCATAGACAAAGAGTTGTTATTTGATTAATGGGATCACATCATTAGATGAATGATCTGATTGACTTGACCCATTCCGTTAGCTTAGCACTTGATCGTTTAGTTTGTTGCTATTGCTTTCTTCATGACTTATACATGTTCCTATGACTATGAGATTATGCAACTCCCGTTTACCGGAGGAACACTTTGTGTGCTACCAAACATCACAACGTAACTGGGTGATTATAAAGGAGCTCTACAGGTGTCTCCAAAGGTACATGTTGGGTTGGCGTATTTCGAGATTAGGATTTGTCACTCCGAATATCGGAGAGGTATCTCTGGGCCCTCTCGGTAATGCACATCACTTAAGCCTTGCAAGCAATGCAACTAATGAGTTAGTTGCGAGATGATGTATTACGGAACGAGTAAAGAGACTTGCCGGTAACGAGATTGAACTAGGTATTGAGATACCGACGATCGAATCTCGGGCAAGTAACATACCGATGACAAAGGGAACAACGTATGTTGTTATGCGGTCTGACCGATAAAGATCTTCGTAGAATATGTAGGAGCCAATATGGGCATCCAGGTCCCGCTATTGGTTATTGACCAGAGAGGTGTCTCGGTCATGTCTACATAGTTCTCGAACCCGTAGGGTGCGCACACTTAACGTTCGTTGACGATATAGTACTATGTGAGTTATGTATGTTGGTGACCGAATGTTGTTCGGAGTCCAGGATGAGATCACGGACATGACGAGGAACTCCGGAATGGTCCGGAGACAAAGTTTGATATATGGGATAATAGTGTTTGGTCACCGGAAGGGTTCCAGAAATCACCGGAAGGGGTTCCGGATGTTTCCCGAAATGTTTGGGTACGAGAACACTTTATTTGGGCCAAAGGGGAAAGCCCACAAGGTTTTTGGAAAGCGCAAAAGGAAGTTTTGCGCAGTCCAGGGGCCAGACGCCAGGGTCCCTGGCGTCTGGGTCCAGACGCCAGGAACCCTGGCGTCTGGCCCTGGAGTCCGAGAAGGACTCTTGCCTTTCAGGTGAAACCGACTTTGTAGAGGCTTTTACTCCAAGTTTCGACCCCAGGGCTCAACATATAAATAGAGGGGCAGGGCTAGCACCAAAGACACATCAGGAAACACCAAGCCGTGTGCCGGCAACCCTGTTCCCTCTAGTTTATCCTCCGTCATAGTTTTCGTAGTGCTTAGGCAAAGCCCTGCGGAGATTGTTCTTCACCAACACCGTCACCACGCCGTCGTGCTGCCGGAACTCATCTACTAATTCGCCCCTCTTGCTGGTTCGAGAAGGCGAGGACGTCACCGAGCCGTACACGTGCAGAACTCGGAGGTGCCGTGCTTTCGGTACTTGGATCGGTCGGATCGTGAAGACGTTCGACTACATCAACCGCGTTGATATAACGCTTCCGCTTACGGTCTACGAGGGTTCGTAGACAACACTCTCCCCTCTCGTTGCTATGCATCACCATGATCTTGCGTGTGCGTAGGAAAATTTTGAAATTACTACGTTCCCCAACAGTGGTGTCAGAGCCTAGGTTTTATGGTTTGATGTTATATGCACGAGTAGAACACAAGTGAGTTGTGGGCGATATAAGTCATACTGCCTACCAGCATGTCATACTTTGGCTCGGTAGTATTGTTGGATGAAGCGGCCCGGACCGACATTACGCGTACGCTTACGCGAGACCGGTTCTCCCGACGTGCTTTGCACACAGGTGGCTGGCGGGTGTCAGTTTCTCCAACTTTAGTTGAACCGAGTGTGGCTGCGCCCGGTCCTTGCGAAGGTTAAAACGGCATCAACTTGACAAACTATCGTTGTGGTTTTGATGCGTAGGTAAGATTGGTTCTTGCTTAAGCCCGTAGCAGCCATGTAAAACTTGCAACAACAAAGTAGAGGACGTCTAACTTGTTTTTGCAGGGCATGTTGTGATGTGATATGGTCAAGACATGATGCTAAATTTTATTGTATGAGATGATCATGTTTTGTAATCGGGTTATCGGCAACTAGCAGGAGCCATATGGTTGTCGCTTTATTGTATGCAATGCAATCGCGCTGTAATGCTTTACTTTATCACTAAGCGGTAGCGATAGTCGTGGAAGGATAAGATTGGCGAGACGACAATGATGCTACGATGGAGATCAAGGTGTCGCGCCGGTGACGATGGTGATCATGACGGTGCTTCGGAGATGGAGATCACAAGCACAAGATGATGATGGCCATATCATATCACTTATATTGATTGCATGTGATGTTTATCTTTTATGCATCTTATCTTGCTTTGATTGACGGTAGCATTATAAGATGATCTCTCACTAAATTTCAAGATAAAAGTGTTCTCCCTGAGTATGCACCATTCCCAAAGTTCGTCGTGCCCAGACACCATGTGATGATCGGGTGTCATAAGCTCTACGTCCATCTACAATGGGTGCAAGCCAGTTTTGCACACGCAGAATACTCGGGTTAAACTTGACGAGCCTAGCATATGCAGATATGGCCTCGGAACACGGAGACCAAAAGGTCGAGCGTGAATCATATAGTATATATGATCAACATAGTGATGTTCACTATTGAAAGCTACTCCATTTCACGTGATGATCGGTTATGGTTTAGTTGATTTGGATCACGTGATCACTTAGATGATTAGAGGGATGTCTATCTAAGTGGGAGTTCTTAAGTAATATGATTAATTGAACTTTAATTTATCATGAACTTTGTCCTGGTAGTATTAGCATATCTATGTTGTAGATCAATAGCTCGCGTTGTTGCTTTCATATGTTTATTTTGATATGTTCCTAGAGAAAATTGTGTTGAAAGATGTTAGTAGCAATGATGCGGATTGGATCCATGATCTGAGGTTTATCCTCATTGCTGCACAGAAGAATTATGTCCTTGATGCACCTCTAGGTGACAGACCTATTACAGGAGCAGATGTTGACGTTATGAACGTTTGGCTAGCTAAATATGATGACTACTTGATAGTTTAGTGCACCATGCTTAACGGCTTAGAATCAGGACTTCAAAGACGTTTTGAATGTCATGGACCATATGAGATGTTCCAGGAGTTGAAGTTAATATTTCAAGCAAATACCCGAGTTGAGAGATATGAAGTCTCCAACAAGTTCTATAGCTAAAAGATGGAGGAGAATCTCTCAACTAGTGAGCATGTACTCAGATTGTCTGGGTACTACAATCGCTTGAATCAAGTGGGAGTTAATCTTCCAGATAAGATAGTGATTGACAGAATTCTCTAGTCACCATCACCAAGTTAGTAGAACTTCGTGATGAACTATAGTATGCAAGGGATAACGGAAACGATTCCCAAGCTCTTCGTGATGCTAAAATCGACGAAGGTAGAAATCAAGAAAAACATCAAGTGTTGATGGTAGACAAGACCACTAGTTTCAAGAAAAGGGCAAAAGGAAGAAGGGGAACTTCAAGAAGAACGGCAAGCAAGTTGCTGCTCAAGTGAAGAAACCCAAGTCTGGTCCTAAGCCTGAGACTAAGTGCTTCTACTTCAAAGGGACTGGTCACTGGAAGCGGAACTACCCCAAGTGATTGGCGGATAAGAAGGATGGCAAAGTGAACATAAGTATATTTGATATACATGTTATTGATGTGTACTTTACTAGTGTTTATAGCAACCCCTCGGTATTTGATACTAGTTCAGTTGCTAAGATTAGTAACTCGAAACGGGAGTTGCAGAATGAACAGAGACTAGTTAAGGGTGAAGTGACGATGTGTATTGGAAGTGGTTCTAAGATTGATATGATCATCATCGGACACTCCCTATACTTTCGGGATTAATGTTGAACCTAAATAAGTGTTATTTGGTGTTTGCGTTGAGCATAAATATGATTTGATCATGTTTATTGCAATACGGTTATTCATTTAAGTTAGAGAACAATTGTTGTTCTGTTTACATGAATAAAACCTTCTATGGTCATACACACCAACGAAAATGGTTTGTTGGATCTCGATTGTAATGATACACATATTCATAATATTGAAGCCAAAAGATGCAAAGTTAATAATGATAGTGCAACTTGTTTGTGGCACTGCCGTTTAGGTCATATTGGTGTAAAGCGCATGAAGAAACTCCATGCTGATGGGATTTTGGAATCACTTGATTATGAATCACTTGATGCTTGCGAACCATGTCTCCTGGGCAAGATGACTAAAATGCCGTTCTCCAGAACAATGGAGCAAGCAACAGATTTGTTGGAAATCATACATACTGATGTATGTGGTCCGATGAATATCAAGGCTTGCAGCGGGTATCATTATTTTCTGACCTTCACAGATGATTTGAGCAGATGTGGGTATATCTACTTGATGAAACATAACTCTGAAACATTTTAAAAGTTCAAAGAATTTCAGAGTGAAGTGGAAAATCATCGTGACAAGAAAATGAAGTTTTCTACGATCTGATCGCGGAGACAAATATTTGAGTTACGAGTTTGGTCTTCAATTAAAACAATGTGGAATAGTTTCACAAATTCGTGCCACCTGGAACACCACAGCATAATGGTGTGTCTGGACATCATAACCGTACTTTATTAGATATGGTGCGATCTATGATGTTTCTTACCAATCTACCACTATCGTTTTGGGATTATGCATTAAAGACAGCTGCATTCACGTTTAAATAGGGCACCATCTAAATCCGTTGAGACGACACCGTGTGAACTATGGTTTGGCAAGAAACCTAAGCTGTCGTTTCTTAAAGTTTGGAGTTGCGATGCTTATGTGAAAAAGTTTCATCTCAATAAGCTCAAACTCAAATCGGAGAAATATGTCTTCATAGGATACCCAAAGAAGATAGTTGGGTACACCTTCTATCACAGATCCGAAGGTAAGACATTCGTTGCTAAGAATGGATCCTTTCTAGAGAAGGAGTTTCTTTCGAAAGAAGTGAGTGGGAGGAAAGTAGAAAACTTGATAAGGTAATTGTACCTTCTCCCTTATTGGAAAATAGTTCATCACAGAAATCTGTTCCTATGACTACTACACCAATTAGTGAGGAAGCTAATGATGATGATCATGTAACTTCAGATCAAGTTACTACCGAATCTCGTAGGTAAACCAGAGTGAGATCCGCACCAGAGTGGTACAGTAATCCTATTCTGGAGGTCATGTTACTTGACCATGACGAACCTACGAACTATGAGGAAGCGATGATGAGCCCAGATTCCGATAAATGGCTTGAGGCCATGAAATCTGAGATAGGATCCATGTA
This sequence comes from Triticum monococcum, assembly GCA_034509565.1. NCBI lineage: Eukaryota > Viridiplantae > Streptophyta > Magnoliopsida > Poales > Poaceae > Triticum > Triticum monococcum. Next base: position 530,446,388 of record CM067846.1, read on the forward strand.
TGAGAACAAAGTGTGGACTTTGGTGGACTTGCCCGAGGATCGGCAAGCCATTGATAATAAATGGATCTTCAAGAGGAAGACGAACACGGATAGTAGTGTTACTATCTACAAAGCTAGAATTGTCGCAAAAGGTTTTCGACAAGTTCAAGGTGTTGACTACAATGAGAGTTTCTCACTCGTATCTATGCTTAAGTCTGTCCGAATCATGTTAGCAATTGCCGCATTTTATGAAATCTGGCAAATGGGTAAACAAAACAGCATTCCTTAATGGATTTATTAAAGAAGAGTTGTATGTGATGCAACAAGATGGTTTTGTCAATCCTAAAGGTGCTAACAAAATATGCAAGCTCCAGCGATCCATTTATGGACTAGTGCAAGCATCTCGGAGTTGGAATATACGCTTTGATAAGTTGATCAAAGCATATAGTTTTATACAGACTTGCGGTGAAGCCTGTATTTACAAGAAAGTGAGTGGGAGCACTACAACATTTCTGATAAGTATATGTGAACGACATATTGTTGATCGGAAATAATGTAGAATTATTCTGCAAAGCATAAAGGAGTGTTTGAAAGGAGTTTTTCAAAGAAAGACCTCGGTGAAGCTGCTTACATATTGAGTATCAAGATCTATAGAGATAGATCAAGATGCTTGATTAGTTTTTTCAATGAGTACATACCTTGACAAGATTTTGAAGTAGTTCAAAATGGAACAGTCAAAGAAAAAGTTTCTTGCCTATGTTACAAGGTGTGAAGTTGAGTAAGACTCAAAGCCCGACCACGACAAAAGATAGAAAGAGAATGAAAGTCATTCCCTATGCCTCAGTCATAGGTTCTATAAAGTATGCCATGCTGTGTACCAGATCTATTGTATACCATACACTGTGTTAAGAGAGGGAGTACAATAGTGATCTAGGAGTAGATCAATGGACAGCGCTCAAAATTATCCTTACTGGAATAAGGATATGTTTCTCAATTACGGAGGTGACAAAAGGTTCGTCGTAAAGGGTTACGTCGATGCAAATTTTGACACTGATCTGGATGACTCTAAGTCTCGATCTAGATACATATTGAAAGTGGGAGCAATTAGCTAGAGTAGCTTCGTGCAGAGCATTGTAGACATACAAAATTGCAAAATACATAACGGATCTGAATGTGAAAGACCCGTTGACTAAGATTCTCTCACAAGCAAAACATGATCACACCTTAGTACTCTTTGGGTGTTAATCACATAGCGATGTGAACTAGATTACCGAATCAAGTAAACCCTTTGGGTGTTGGTCACCTGGCGATGTGAACTATGGGTGTTAATCACATGATGATGTGAACTATCGATGTTAATCACATGGTGATGTGATCTAGATTATTGACTCTAGTGCAAGTGGGAGACTGAAGGAAATATGCCCTAGAGGCAATAATAAAGTTATTATTTATTTTCTTATATCATGATAAATGTTTATTATTCATGCTAGAATTGTATTAACCGGAAACATAATACATGTGTGAATACATAGACAAACAGAGTGTCACTAGTATGCCTCTACTTGACTAGCTCATTAATCAAAGATGGTTATGTTTCCTAACCATAGACAAAGAGTTGTTATTTGATTAATGGGATCACATCATTAGATGAATGATCTGATTGACTTGACCCATTCCATTAGCTTAGCACTTGATCGTTTAGTTTGTTGCTATTGCTTTCTTCATGACTTATACATGTTCCTATGACTATGAGATTATGCAACTCCCGTTTACCAGAGGAACACTTTGTGTGCTACCAAACGTCACAACGTAACTGGGTGATTATAAAGGAGCTCTATAGGTGTCTTCAAAGGTACATGTTGGGTTGGCGTATTTCGAGATTAGGATTTGTCACTCCGAATGTCGGAGAGGTATCTCTAGGCCCTCTCGGTAATGCACATCACTTAAGCCTTGCAAGCAATGCAACTAATGAGTTAGTTGCGAGATGATGTATTACGGAACGAGTAAAGAGACTTGCCGGTAACGAGATTGAACTAGGTATTGAGATACCGACGATCGAATCTCGGGCAAGTAACATACCGATGACAAAGGGAACAACGTATGTTGTTATGCGGTCTGACCGATAAAGATCTTTGTAGAATATGTAGGAGCCAATATGGGCATCCAGGTCCCGCTATTGGTTATTGACCAGAGAGGTGTCTCGGTCATGTCTACATAGTTCTCGAACCTGTAGGGTCCGCACGCTTAACGTTCGTTGACGATATAGTACTATGTGAGTTATGTATGTTGGTGACCGAATGTTGTTCGGAGTCCAGGATGAGATCACGGACATGACGAGGAACTCCGGAATGGTCCGGAGACAAAGTTTGATATATGGGATAATAGTGTTTGGTCACCGGAAGGGGTTCCGGATGTTTCCCGAAATGTTTGGGTACGAGAACACTTTATTTGGGCCAAAGGGGAAAGCCCACAAGGTTTTTGGAAAGCGCAAAAGGAAATTTTGCGGAGTCCAGGGGCCAGACGCTAGGGTCCCTGGCGTCTGGGTCCAGACGCTAGGAACCCTGGCATCTGGCCCTGGAGTCCGAGAAGGACTCTTGCCTTTCAGGTGAAACCGACTTTGTAGAGGCTTTTACTCCAAGTTTCGACCCCAGGGCTCGACATATAAATAGAGGGGCAGGGCTAGCACCAAAGACACATCAAGAAACACCAAGTCGTGTGCCGGCAACCCCGTTCCCTCTAGTTTATCCTCTGTCATAGTTTTCGTAGTGCTTAGGCGAAGCCCTGCGGAGATTGTTCTTCACCAACACCGTCACCACGCCGTCGTGCTGCCGGAACTCATCTACTACTTCGCCCCTCTTGCTGGATCGAGAAGCCGAGGACGTCACCGAGCCGTATGTGTGCAGAAGTCGGAGGTGCCGTGCTTTCGGTACTTGGATCGGTCGGATCGTGAAGACGTTCGACTACATCAACCGCGTTGATATAACGCTTCCGCTTATGGTCTACGAGGGTACGTGGACAACACTCTCCCCTCTTGTTGCTATGCATCACCATGATCTTGCGTGTGCGTAGGAAAATTTTGAAATTACTACGTTCCCCAACACTTTGCATGCTTCTAGTGAACCTATTTCTCAACCACCTGAGAATCCAAATGATATTTCTATTTCTGATGCTGAAACACAATCTGGTAATGAACCTGAAACTAGTGATAATGTTAACGATAATGTTCATGATGATGCTCAACCTAGTAATGATAATGATATAGAAATTGAACCTGTTGTTGATCTTGATAACCCACAATCAAAGAATCAACATTATGATAAGAAAGACTGTGTTGCTAGGAAACATGGTAAAGAAAGAGAACCATGGGTTCAGAAACCCATGCCTTTTCCTCCCAAACCATCCAAGAAAAAGGATGGTGAGGATTTTGAGCGCTTTGCTGAAATGATTAGACCTATCTTTTTGCGTATGCGATTAACTAATATGCTTAAAATGAATCCTTATGCTAAGTACATGAAAGAAATTGTCACTAATAAAAGAAAGATACCGGAAGCTGAAATTTCCACCATGCTTGCTAATTATACTTTTAAGGGTGGAATACCAAAGAAACTGGGGAGATCCAGGAGTACCCACTATACCATTCTCCATTAAAAGAAACTATGTTAAAACTGCTTTATGTGATCTTGGAGCCGGTGTTAGTGTTATGCCTCTCTCTTTATATCGTAGACTTGATTTGAATAAGTTGACACCTACTGAAATATCTTTGCAAATGGCTGATAAATCAACTGCTATACCTGTCGGTATTTGTGAGGATGTGCCTGTTGTAGTTGCAAACGTTACTATTTTAACGGACTTTGTTATTCTTGATATTCCCGAGGACGATAGTATGTCTATTATTCTTGGAAGACCCTTTTTTAATACTGCAGGGGCTGTTATTGATTGCACTAAAGGCAATGTCACTTTTCATGTTAATGGTAATGAGCATATGGTACACTTTCCGAGGAAACAACCTCAAGTTCATAGTATCAACTCTATTGCAAAAATTCCATCGATTATATTTGGAGGTTTTGAATTTCCTCTTCCTACTGTCAAGAAGAAATATGGTATTCTTATTATTGGGGATGTGCATATCCCCATTGAGGTAACATAGTGTTATTCGAAATTTCTCCGGATCCATGTTATTCAGAATGAGTCCGTTAACAAGACTTGATCAACCTTGTTAGTGGATTCCTTTTGATAAGTATGAGATGGATGAAACTAGAAGGCACAACCTTCTGTACCCTCCTTTTACTTTCTGTTATTTATATTAAATAAAATAAAAATAGTATTTTCTGTCTGTTATCTGAATTATCCATGCAATACAAAAATACCCTGAAAATAAAAGTTCTCCAAATGCCCTGAAATTTAAATATGACTTTTTCTAGAATATTTGAGAATATTTGGCACTGAGAACACAGCAGGAGGAGCTGGCACCTGGCCACGAGGATCAAGGGCGCGCCCCCTGCCTCGTGGGCCCACGGTGGCCCTCCTCCACTTATCCTTGCACCCACACACTCCTTCTTCCTCCCACAAACACGAATATCCATCTCAAACCCGAGTCCAAGCTCATTTTGCTGCCATTTTCGATCTCCTTGCTCAAAGCACCTCTCACAAAACTGCTTGGGGAGATTGTTCCTTGGTATGTGACTCCTCCATTGGTCCAATTAGTTTTTGTTCTAGTGCTTTATCCATTGCAAATTTTTGCTTCCTATGTGACCATGTTCTTGAGCTTGCATGTCAAATTTATATGGTTCCAAGTAGTTTTGATGCATGATATAGGCTCTAGGCACTTGTAGGAGTAGTTGCTATCAATTTTGCTGAGTTTGGTTCACTTTTATTTTGAAGTTACTAAAAATTTCAGAATTTTTCATAGGAAGAAATATGCTTAGGAAAATGTACCAAGGTGGTTCTTTAAGGAAGCAAGGGCCCAGGCTTGTAATGCGTGATGCTGATGAAGAGCCACCAAGAGACGCTCCAGTGCGTCCTTGTGAATGGCCTTCGGAAAACTTTATGGATCGAGCGGGAATTAAGGAAGAATTTAAGCATATCTGCGTAACGCTGATCTTGTGAGCTTTGAGGAAGAAAAGTGCCGCCAGTACCACTATCTCACCAGTACCTTTGTGAGGAGGTTTGAATTTTCATCTTCACGTAATTCTCCAACTGTCATGTTTGATCTCTATGAAAAATCTTATACTATGGACTTAGAGGATTTTACCACTGCCTGCAAACTTCCACAATGGGGTAGTGCTAGTGAACCCCACAAATCTGAATTTAGAGATTTTCTTGCTAGCATAACTGTGGGGGAATCTAGAGATATAACACAAGCTACCATAGGGAGCATTCACTTTCCTGCTATACACTATTTTGCTCTCTTCATAGGTAGGTGCATAAATGGTAAACATGAAGCATGTCATATGTGTGTCCCTGACCTCAGTATTCCTAGGAGTGCTGTGTTAGGGGACAAATCCTATAATTTGGGAGCCATTGTTGCACGTAGGTTGCATAATAATAGATTTAATGGAGATTTCTTCGGTGGAATTTATGCAACCTGCTTAGTTGATTTTCTCGGTGTAACCATACGTGGGGATGATATTGAATTGCCTCCCGCTTACCTAGACTTTAGTGCTATGGTTCACCACCAGTTTTTTGAGAGGAGTGAATCACCTCTCCGGTATCGACTAATCTTTGACAGATGGCGTGCTGTCCGTATTACTCTCTCTGCTCCTCCCTTCTTTGATTATCAGGCAAAAGGAAGATATGTTATTGCCAGAGAGGAGGCGGATGAGTACGAGAGGAGGGCACAGGCCGCTCGTCGCCACGCTGCAGCTCAGGAGGCGATAGCCGCTGCATCTCAGTACGACCCCAACTAATATTATGGATATCCGCCAGGCCAGCCGTGGCCATAGACCAACTTAGGCCAAAAGCCTAATCTTGGGGAAGTACGTATTTCTCACCGACATTACATTCATGTTCACACACTCATTGCTAGATGTCAGTGCTCCTACTTTTTCATTGTATCATCCATACTAGTTTATTTCCTTTTTATGCTTTCTTCTTGTGTGTTTAATAAACCTTAAGAAAAAACAAAAAATTAGTTCTAGCTTTTAGCTAGTTTTAATTTCCATGCTTTTAGTAGTAATTAAAAGAAAACCCAAAAAGATTTCATGTTCTTCTTTTGCTTGTTGGGAGCATTCCCGTGTAAATAGTTTTATTTCTTTTCTTTTCTTTGGGGGTCGATAGGAGAAGACCATGATTAAATTGTTGAAGTGGCTCTTATATGCATTATTGTTGATCTGACAAAAGATCCCATATTGCCTTGTCTTCTCCTGTTTATTGAGTGCTTGCAGATTCCAGCTTAGTCCAATGCACGCGCACTATTATTATTATTCACATCATTCGGTCGTGCAAGTGAAAGGCAATTATGACGATATATGATGGACTGACTGAGATGAGAGAAGCTGGTATGAACTCGACCTCTCTTGTTTTTGTAAATATGATTAGTTCATCATTCCTGATTCAGCCTATTATGAATAAACATGTTTGCAATGACAACTAGAGATCATAGTTTCTTGTGCCATTCTTGATTAGCTAGGAGCTTATAATGGTTTATCTTGTGTGCCAACATGCTATTAAAATGGTTGTGATGTGGTATGATAGGATGGTATCCTCCTATGAATGATTTAAGTGACTTGACTTGGCGCATGTTCAGGCATGTAGTTGAAACAAAATCAACATAGCCTTCACGATATTTATGTTCATGGTGGATTATATCCTACTCATGCTTGCATTCGGTGTTGATTAATTTTAATGCATGTTCATGACTGTTGTCGCTCTCTAGCTGGTCGCTTCCCAGTCTTTTGCTAGCCTTCACCTGTACTAAGCGGGAATACTGCTTGTGCATCCAACTCCATAAACCCCAAAGTTATTCCACATGAGTCCACCATACCTACCTATATACGGTATCTACCTGCCGTTCCAAGTAAATTTGTATGTGCCAAACTCTAAACCTTCAAATAAATATCCTGTTTTGTATGCTCGAATAGCTTATGTATCAACTAGGGCTGTCCGTATCTTCCATGTTAGGCAGGTTATTCTTAAGAGGAGTGGACTCCGCTCCTCACTCACGAGTAAAGGGCTGGTCACCGGGATGCCCAGTCCCATGCTTTATGCAAATCAAATCAAAATAATTGCAACCAAAACTCCCCCTGGGACTCTTGTTAGTTGGAGGCACTCGTTGTTTCGAGCAAGCCATGGATTGATGCTTGTTGGTGGAGGGGGAGTATAAACTTTACCATTCTGTTTGGGACCACCTATAATGTGTGTAGCATGGAAGATATCACCATCTCTTGGTTGTTATGTTGACAATGAAAGTATACCGCTCAAAATATTATTCACTGCTATTTCAAAACCGAGCTCTGGCACCTCTACAAATCCCTGCTTCCCTTTGTGAAGGGCCTATCTAATTACTTTCATGTTGAGTCATCATCCTCTTATTAAAAAGCACCAGTTGGAGAGCACCGCTGTCATTTGCATTCATTACTGTTAGTCTACATTGAGTATGACTTGACTGGATCTCTTTTTACCATGAATTACAATGTCTAGTTAGTCCTTGATCTTTAAAGGTGCTCTGCATTTATGTTTTGCGGTCTCAGAAAGGGCTAGCGAGATATCATCTTGTTATATCATATTATGATTATTTTGAGAAAGTGTTGTCATCTGAGATTTATTATTATTGCTCGCTAATTGATTATGCCATTGATATGAGTAAACATGAGACCTATGCGTTATTGTGAATATTGTTAGTTCATTATCTTTGCTGAAAACTTGAATCCTGGCTTTACATATTTACAACAAGAAGAGCAAACAGAGTTTGTAAAAGTTTTTCTTTATCACTTTCAGTTTGTCAACTGAATTGCTTGAGGACAAGCAAAGGTTTAAGCTTGGGGGAGTTGATACGTCTCCGTCGTGTCTACTTTTCCAAACACTTTTGCCCTTGTTTTGGACTCTAACTTGCATGATTTGAATGGAACTAACCCGGACTGACGCTGTTTTCAGCAGAATTGCCACGCTGTTATTTATGTGCAAAAACAAAAGTTCTCAGAATGACCTGAAACTTCACGGTACGTCTATTTGGAAATAATAAAAAATCCTTGCAAAAGATGAAGACCAGGGGGCCCACCACCTGTCCACGAGGGTGGGGGGCGCGCCTGCCCCCCTAGGGCACGCCCCCTACCTCGTGGGCCCCTGGAGATCCTCCAACCTCAACTCCAACTCTATATATTTGGTTTCGGGGAGAAAAAAATAAAGGAGAAGGATTCATCACGTTTTATGATACGGAGCCGCCGCCAAGCCCTAAAACCTCTTTCTGAGACCGTTCGGGGCTCCGGAGAGGGGTATCCGTCGCCATCGTCATCATCAACTATCCTCCATCACCAATTTCATGATGCTCATCGTTGTGCGTGAGTAATTCCATCGTAGGCTTGCTGGACGGTATGGGTTGGATGAGATTTATCATGTAATCGAGTTAGTTTTGTTAGGGTTTGATCCCTAGTATCCACTATGTTCTGAGATTGATGTTGCTATGACTTTGCTATGCTTAATGCTTGTCACTAGGGCCTGAGTGCCATGATTTCAGATCTGAACCTATTATGTTTTCATCAATATATGAGAGTTCTTGATCCTATATTGCAAGTCTATAGTCACCTATTATGTGTTATGATCCGTTAACCCCGAAGTGACAATAATCGGGATACTTACCGGTGATGACCGTAGTTTGAGGAGTTCATGTATTCACTATGTGTTAATGCTTTGGTCCGGTACTCTATTAAAAGGAGGCCTTAATATCCCTTAGTTTCCATTAGGACCCCGCTGCCACGGGAGGGTAGGACAAAAGATGTCATGCAAGTTCTTTTCCATAAGCACGTATGACTATATTCGGAATACATGCCTACATTACATTGATGAATTGGAGCTAGTTCTGTGTCACCCTAGGTTATGACTGTTACATGATGAACCGCATCTGGTGTAATTCTGCAGCACTGATCCATTGCCTACGAGCTTTCCATATATTATTCTTCGCTTATTTACTTTTCTGTTGCTATTGTTATCATCACTACAAAATACCAAAAACATTACTTTTGCTATCATTACCTTTTGCTATCGTTACCACTACTATCATATTGTTTTCCTACTAAATACTTTGCTGCAGATATTAAGTTTCTAGGTGTGGTTGAATTGACAACTCAGCTGCTAATACTTGAGAATATTCTTTGGCTCCCCTTGTGTCGAATCAATAAATTTGGGTTGAATACTCTGCCCTCAAAAACTGTTGCGATCCCCTATACTTGTGGGTTGTCACATCCCTTTGTGCGTAATGCCGAAGAAGTGTTGGAGGGTTCGTGGTCCTTCTGGATTGAACGCCCACATACGGAGAGGCCTACGCTAGCATGGTAGGATTCGGCGAATCAGCATTACTTGAATCACGCTGACAAGATTGATGTCCCTCTCAAGGAGGGTTCGGATGCGGCTTTGTAGAGTCCGCACTTCATCAACTTATCCCCAATCCAGCCCCTTGTTGGCCCATGATGCAAGCTGTAACGGTGGGCCAGGGGGAAACGTGGGTGCAGCGACCCACTTGGTGCTGCAGGGCTCCGTAAAGTAAAACCACTCTCGCTACCATTGATGGGAAGTTTCGGTAAAAGAGCCTTTTGGCCATGGAGTGTTGGTGAGCTGGCTGACTACAGCACCGCACCACTCAACCTGTTCCCCGTCGACTACCTTTGGTTTCACACTAAAGGTCTTGATCCATAAGCCGAAGTGTGGGGGGGGGATTTGGAGAAAGGCCTCGCACGTAATGATGAACGCCGAGACATGGAGGAAAGACTCTAGGGCTAGATCGTGAAAATCTAGTCCATAATAGAACATTAGCCCCCGGACAAAGGGGTGAAGAGCGAGCCCTAGCCCTCGAAGGAAGTGTGAGATGAATACAACCCTCTCACCAGATCTCAGGGTCGGGATAACCTACCCTTGAGTAGGAAGCCTGTGGTGGATCTCCGCGGTCAGGTATCTGGCCGCTCGAAGCTTCGCAATATCCTCCTCTGTAACGGAGGAAGCCACCCATCGGCCTTGAGGGCTTGGTCCGGACATAATGGGGAAGCTCGGAGCAACAAAGTAGAAACCTTGGATGCTAGAGGTTGGAGAGGCTGAGGATAAGTTTAGCGTCAAAAAGGACGGCCCTTGGTTCCTTTATAAAGGCAGCAGGAGTTAAATGCCTCCTCTTGAGCCTAAAAGCCTGCCTATTCCTAAGGGATCTTTCCAACAGAATGGTTGGGTTACCCACGCTCATGTTAATGAGAATCCCCCAATTAGGGGACACGATCTCTGTTTCGATAGAGCATGCCAATAGCAACCGCGCCTCGAAACGTGGAACGGCGGGACAGGAAACAGTTCGAAAAACCGGGTGAGCGTGACGTCACGTTATAAAAGTTGTCCTCAGATTGGACTCGTGGAATATTATATTCTCTCCACGGTTGTGTGTGGTGTTGTGTTACAGGACCAGTCACATTCAAATACGTCCGAAGACTATCTTGGAGTTCAAAGGAAGGAACCCACCTTGTAATGCCAAAGACAGATCTGCGCCGGATACGTTGTCATTGAAGCCAGGTTCAGGGGCTACTGAGCGATTCCTGGACTAAGGGGTCCTCGTGCGTCCGGCCTGTTAGCCATGGGCTGGACTAATGGGCTGTGAAGATACGAAGACCGAAGACTGCACCCATGTCCGGATGGGGCTCTCCTTGGCGTGGAAGGCAAGCTTGGTGATCAAATATGTAGATTCTTTTCTTTGTAACCGACCTTGTGTAACCCTAGATCCTCCCGGTGTCTATATAAACCAGAGGACTTAGTCCGTAGGAGACACATTACCATAGCCATACAAGCTAGACCTCTAGGGTTTAGCCATTACAATCTCAAGGTAGATCAACTCTTGTAATACTCATATTCATCAAGATCAATCAAGCAGGACGTAGGATATTACCTCCATAGAGAGGGCCCGAACCTGGGTAAAACATTGTGTCCCCCATCTCCTGTTACCATCGACCTTAGACGCACGGTTCGGGACCCCCTACCCGAGATCCGCCGGTTTTGGCACCGACACCGGCCTTGGTATGAAAGATATGGCATCTTTGGTCTTCTTCTTATTGATGTTGAAGAATTAAGACCTTGGAGACAACGAGAGCGGGACTTGAATCTTGGTCACAAAAGACTTGTTCCTCTTCATTGTTCACTTGCCGGTGCATGGCGACTTGCTCAAGTGCTTTCGTTTCTCCTTCACTCATGGAGTCGTATGTACCATCGTCATTGAAGATCATGGTTCGCTTGTTGGTACACTCCAAGGACTTGTGGCCTCGGCCTCCGCATGTGAAGCATTTGAAGGAAATTGTCTTGATGGTCTCATTGGTTGGGGTAGATGATGGTGAAGCTCTCGTCTTGGAGTTGCTTGTAGTAGGATGATGACTTGGAGTTGTCGAAGTTTTCTTATAACTCGACTTGTCGACATTGCTTGTAGAAGGCTTGGTTGATGTATAGGGTGTTGGAGTCGTTGAAGCTTGGGTGTTGGAGAAGCTGTATGACTTGGATGAGAACTTGGCATACTTGAAGTCATCTTGCACTTGACGTTCCGCTTTGGTAGCTTGATGCACTAGCTCGATGAGGTTCGAGTATGGTTGGAAGTCGGCGATCTTCTTGATGGGATGATTGAGTCCATTCAAGAAACATGCCATAGTTTGCTCATTATCTTCCGTGACATTGGCTTGTATCATTGCAATCTCCATTTCCTTGTAGTACTCTTCAACGCTCTTGGTTCCTTGCTTGAGGAGTTGGGGTTTCTTGAAGAGGTTGTGGTTGTAGTAGGTTGGCACGAATCGTGCTCTCATGACATCCTTCATTTGAGCCCAAGTAGTGATGGGTGATTCACCTTTTGCCTCTCGACGCTCAATGACTTGTTCCCACCAAATGAGAACATAGTCTTGGAACTCAAGGGATGCCATCACGATCTTCTTCCCTTCTTCAAAGTTGTGCAAGCGGAAGATTTTGTCGACCTTCGATGCCCATGAAAGGTACTCTTCGGGATCATTTCTTCCATTGAACTTGGGCATGGTAAACTTTAGCTTGCCATAGCGTTGCTCTTCATTGTGTTCGGGTCAGGGATAATGACGTCCTTGACGAGGAGGGTCGTCTCTCACAACTTGCTCTTGTCGTGGAGGATTTCCAATGTTAACTTTCTCTTGTTGAACTTGATGTTGTTGGCGAGCTTGTGGAGCTTGATGATGCAATCGAGCTTGATAGTTCCTCTCTTGAACTTCTTCACAAAGCGCTCCTTGATGTTCATGAGCTTGTCTGCCTCGGTTGGCTACGGCTCTACTTGATTCTCGGAGGGCTTGTTGCGCCTCAAGTGCTTGAGCTTCTCGCAATTGTTGTTCTTGATGTTGTGCCTCGGCATCTTGTGCTTCTTGGTGTAGTCGCGTTAGCTCTTCCTCTTCGTGTTGGCATTGTCATTGTTGTTCTCGTGCTTGCGCAAAGGTAGCTTGGTTTTGACGATGTCGTTGTTCTTGAGACTTGTTGTCATGTAGAGGGTTGTGGTTTTCTTGACGATCTTGGCGCGCGGCATGATGAAGAGTGTTAGATGTCAGTGTACTTGAGCCAGAGATGGTGTAGTCGGAGTGTCGCTTTAGCGGCTCCGTCTTGATGAGGACGAAGTGGAAGAACAGTCGTTGAGCAACAAAGCACAAATCTCGTCCATTCTTGCATCGTTCTCTTGCTTGTGGTCCTCGAGCTTGGGGTCTAAGTAGTCTCTTGTACATTGCTCGAAGAGTCGCAAGTCGGTGGCGAGGTTGAAGATGTGTTCACTCATTGCTTGTTGCTCTTGATGCAAAGCACGTTGTGCACCAAAGAGGTGGCTCTTTGTGACGTAGGAGTTCATGTCGTCGTCTTGCCCGATGAAGAGTGGGTTGGTAGAAGTACTTGGCATATCCATCATTCCAAGGGAAATATGTGAGTGGGAGAAAGAGAAGAACGTATACCAAATGTACCTTGACCGATGTTGAAGATGGATCAAAGATCACTCCAATGTGGAACAAGGAAATAGCACAACTGGTACCAATTCTTGTCGGTTTCTCACACCTAGACAAGTAAAAGCTTGTGGTGGAGCTTTGTTAGGATGGTGGCACAAAATTTGATGCAATTGTTAGTGAGCTTCAATAATGTTGGAAAAGATTCGCAAGTTTGCAATGCAACAAGTAGACCAATAGCAATACATGGTACATAGGAACACACACACAAAGAGATGAATGGGGTCGTGCAACTAAGGATGAGCCAAAATGTGGAATCCACGAAAATGCTCTTGTTGCACAACACTAGAGAGACCCTAGCACGATTGCACAATAGGCGGATACGGAGACTTGTGCATAACCTACTAAGCAAAAATGCAATGACTTCTATCCCAAGTATGCTCTATGTATGGTATTCCGATGATATGATCCAAGATGTTCTAGTATGACAATCTTAATGTTGTATGATGCTATAGTTCTTGCTTAAAATATCTTTGCTTATCTTTCCCTTTTGCTTAAAAGCTTGTTTGGCTCTTTGTTGTTTGAGCTCTTTTCTCATGCAATGCTTCACGAACCAAGATAACAATTGTGTATGCGATGACAACCTCGTGACACAAGAAATGATACCAAGATATGCACCAATAATATGATATATATATATATATGCAATGTTTAGTATGATCACTAATGTGCACAAGTCACGTTGCCGGCAATACTCAAAGGCTAGTCTTGATGGGTAAGATACGCAAAAGGTAAGGCTATGGTGGTTATCAATGTAATGGCAAGAATGATGTATCACTATACCAAGACGAGGTTACCGTTCTTGCTTACGGTATGGTGTCAAAATGGTGGAGTTGTCGATGACAAATCCGTGGCGAAGATGAGCGGCGGTGATGTTGATGTCAAACCGTACCAAAATAGCTGAAACACAATAGGACACGGAACCGCAACTCAAATTCTCAAAGCAAAACGTGACAAAATTGTCAGAGTTGGTAGGGGTAAGCGATGGTGGTGCTATGCGGAAAGTGGTGGTGGTATGCGGAAGTGTATGTGGGCACCGGAACAAAATTTGTCAAAATTTGGACGGAAAACGTGGCGGTGGTTGGAAGTGATGCTGCTAGGGGCCGGATGTGCGGGCTTGGGGTCCGGATGTCCGGGGGTTCAGGCCGGATGTCCGGGTTCTGGATCTATGGACGAACTCCGCATGGAAAGTGGCAAATCGGGGCAAAATTCAGGGGAATTTGTCGATGGAAATTGGGGAAAAGATGGGGGAAAGCTAGATCTACCTGCAACACATGAAATCCGCGGATCAAATCCAACAAAAATTCATCACACCAATAAATCACAAAAAATGGGGCTAGTTTTGTGGGGAATTTTCGAATTAGGGACAAAATCAACCAAACAAGGCTAGAAAACACAACGGGGAGGCTCCGAAATCATGATCAACATGGCTCTAGATACCAAGATGATGTAGGGTGGAACCCTAGATGGCCGATCTTTCACGAAAAGAGCGGATCCCACGAAGAACACTAAGAACACGAGGGGAAACACGAGGGGAAATCACAAAGGGGAACACAAGTGAAACACTCAAACCAACAAGTATGATCACACATGTGCTAGATCCATGAACACAAAAGGAGATACACGATCCAAAGTCAACAAGGGATGATACACGGTAACCGGTTCTTCTCCAAAGGAGGTCTTGATGGGGCCACCCAAGAGGGGGTCTTGAATCCAAGGGGATCTTTTCCATAGAGGGGCCGCGGTCTCTCTCATGGAGTAGATCCGTAATGGATGAGCAAAGCTCTATCTCTAAATGAGCTAGTCCTTTGCTAACCCTAAAACGTAGGTAGGAGAAGAGTATATAGAGTCTAGGTGGGCGAAGGGGTACACGGGCCTCGGGCCCTTACACTGTGGGCAGACAGTGGAGGCCGGACGTCCGGGCGCCGGGCCGGATGTCTGGGCTTTCACGAGGGGCCAGATGTCAGGGCTGGGGTGGTCGAACGTCCGGGCTGGAGGTGCTGGTCTTGTTGCTCTCTAGATAGGTGGGGTTCGGATTTCCGGGCGAAGGGCCGGATATCCGAGTGTGGGGGAATGTAGCAGAATTTTAAAATTTTCTACGCATCACCAAGATCAATCTATGGAGTCATCTAGCAACGAGGGAGAGAGGAGTGCATCTGCATACCCTTGTAGATCACGAGCGGAAGCGTTCAAGAGAACGGGGTTGATGGAGTCGTACTCGTCGAGATCCAAATCACCAAAGATCCTAGCGCCGAACAGACGGCACCTCCGCATTCAACACACGTACAAAGCAAGGACGTCTCCCGCGCCTTGATCCAGCAAGGAGGAGGGAGGGGTTGAG